>CM077669.1:230019210-231269210 GCA_039707655.1 Elymus sibiricus | reverse complement strand
GGTTTGCGAAGGACTTTACTTCCAGTTTGCAAAATTTCAGACGTGCAGCAGGAGCACAACAGGGTCACAGTCATCCACAACGGTTTAACAAAGTACTAGAGGCCGGAGTCATTGGAGTTGAGGTTCTGTCGACGCTCCATAGACGTCAGATCGAGCATGTCAAGCACCAATGTTGGACTACGTCAACAACAACGAAGTGACACCGGAGGTAGCCAGCATGTAAAGAAATCTAGGATTCAATCCTACAAATCAAATGACCGGCATAGGAAATTTTCCGAGGGATTTCAATTCTTCAAAATTCCAACGAAAATCTTTCATTCGAAGAGGCCCTTAGACTTGAAAGCAACAAATGTGGTTAACTCCAACCAAAATATAGCAAGCATAGAAGCTTAGAACACGCAAAGTACCAGTTGAACATAGACTTTAACAGATCCCACAATATATCACAAACAGTGCTGATAAAACGTGTCAACACTCAACAACTGGCTTTTGAACACAAAAGTCTGTTCACTAACAAAACTACCGATCTATTCTAGAAAACATAGTAGGAACGAAGGCATTGTTCTCTTCTCCCACCTCCCAGTCAAGGATTGTAGAACTGAAATTCATCTCAGCCTGCATATGAAGGAAACGACCCATCAACATATAATTAGTTTATTACAGTAGAAGAGAATTAATAAGAGCAACATCAACGGAATAAACCTTTTGGAGCGATCGAGATCAGGTTGGGCTCCTCCTGTCAACTGGTGGACCATGTCCATTATTGGATGGTGATATCCTACGCTCATGTCCATCTAGGCTAGGCGATCGACCATCAGAAATGTGCTGCCTCTTGTCCCGAGTATGTGGAGAGTGTGAACCCCTAGGAGAATAGTTATCTCTGTCCCTGCAAACAACCAAAGAATTGACCTTAGTACCAAACATATTGACAGGATGCAAGGAGCAACATACCAACAAACATGTGGTAACTGACAAGTACAAGAACAAGAAAGTATCATAATGAGCAAACTAAATTAGAGAACTACAAACTTGTCTACAGCAGGTAATGCAGCATGGTAACATCACCATTGGCTGGTCATGCCTATTGCCAAGCCAACTGAATTGAAAAGTGAGATATCAATGTTACCTGCTCCATCACAAAATTGGTTACCCACTTTGATCCCAAAATATAACGTGCAATGCACTAAGGTATTGCCACTGCTGGCTCAACAGCATCAGCTCACTTGAAAAATAACTGTTTTCCTCAGGTTTCTTAGCCAAGATTATCTTTAGACTCTTGAGTGCTAGTACCACTTTATCTTTAACTGTATGGCTTTCTCATGCTCCAACCCTGGAGGTCATAATACTGTCACTTTGGTCTTTATTCGCCAAACATCATGATTATCTTTTGGGCTTTTAGACTCTACATTCTTTGATGACTGGATAATATACAAAACCAAGGCAACATATTTCAGAGCACAACTTAATAGCCTTACTTCAAGAACAAAAAATAGATAATACAAATGAATCAACAATCACCAAACAGTCGACAAAACCATGTTGCTATTGTTAGAGATTAATCAAGGATGTGCGGGGCTTGGCATGAGCATACAAATGAGAAGGAAGGTTCCTTTGCTCATTTTCTTGTTATCTTTACTATGATTTACAAGCTAAAAATGGATTCAGAAAAATCCACATAAGATGCACAATCATTAATAGTAATCCTCTTGGAAGTTACTTTCCTCCTAGCCTGACTAATGAGCTAATGAAAATGGAAATGAAATAACCAACCATATAAGCTAGGATATTTAGCAATCAATTCAAGATGAAAATTTCAAGGTAGAACACTTCAAACAAGAATTTTAGAAGCTGATTTACGTTTCGATGATGAAAACAACAACTTGTTGGTTAGTGAACCAAAAAGAGTTTAAAAAACGGAACACCATCCATTTTACCTGATTGCATTTCTAGATCATGACAGGGTGTGTGTGTGTGGGGGGGGGGGGGGGGGGGGGGGGGGTGCAATAGGTATGTTTAGGAGATTATAATGAACTCTATAAGCTGTTAAGTTAAGCTCAATGCTGAACTTAATTTATGATCTGCTGTGAAAAATAAGGACGAAAGCAGGAGCAAGTCGGGTAGCCAAACGGAAAAACAGATAAAAGCTGGTTGAAAAGATGGATTATCATATTCCACCTCAATGCAAATTGCCAAACGCAGCCTTAATCTGAAGATAAAGAGGCTATAATAATCACAATACCAATGAAAGATTTAACAACGTTCAACCAACAAAATTCAAGACAGGGTGACGCAGATTGTATTTGTTTCATATATACTTCCCTTCCATCTTGTCTCGGCAGAGCTGGGCTGATGGTGAACATATTCGTTATAATAAACAAAGCTAGCTCTACACAAATATTAATACTGTAGCCACTGCAGTACATAATACGAACTTTGGTGATCATAACAAGAAGTGCTACATTGACTTCTTCTGCCAAAACAACAAACTGATAAATCACAAATGCCAAATGTGCCTCAGGATATGCTAAAAGAGAAAACTGAACAACAGGTGTTCATACAAAGCTAGCTCTACACAAATATTAATACTGTAGCCACCGCAGTACATAATACGAACTTTGGTGATCATAACAAGAAGTGCTACATTGACTTCTTCTGCCAAAACAACAAACTGATAAATCACAAATGCCAAATGTGCCTCAGGATATGCTAAAAGAGAAAACTGAACAACAGGTGTTCATACAGAAGCAGTATAAATCAAACTGAACAAAGTTAACATGTTAATCATATCTATATTTAGAAGAGCATCGAGATCAAACCTGAAGTGCCGTCTAACTGGAGAAGATTCAGGTGAATAAGCTGTGAGTAAAGAGATAATATTTAAAAATCAGATGAAAGGCTATAAGATTATTAAGATATGAATTAAATGAACTGCTTTATACTTACAGGGGTAACGGGGCCTTGGGGATCTTGACATTGACTGCCTTCTTCTGTAGTTTCCATCAATATGCCTACCACTATATCAGCAGGGGCAAAAATATATCCTTTAGCTACTTCAAATTTGATATTTTACTACCCTACCTAATGCCTAAGTAAAAAAACAGTACGTATGTACCTTGATCTTGTTCTGACGCGCATTTCTTGTGGGGTTTTTCTATTCTCCTCGGCAAAAACTATTGTAATCTCTCGACCGCAAATAACTTGATGATTCATTTCTTGCTTGGCATATGCAGCGTCCTCAGGGTGGCGGAATTTTACAAACCCAAAACCACGTAATTCCCTGGAAATATATATCAATTTGACCAATGATCAAGAAACTACTTGTTATTCAACAAAAACAAAACACACTTCCTGGAAAATAGAAACCAATTTTACGAATGATCAATTTGACCAATGATCAAGAAACTACTTGTTATTCAACAAAAACAAAACACACTTCCTGGAAAATAAAAACCAATTTTACGAATGATCAATAAACTACTTGCTATTCAACAACAAAAAATCAACAGCTAAAATAAATTTTACGGCAACAGCTTGTTCTCATCCCAATAACATTGACAAATGCGCAGTTCGTCAAGACTAAATACAGAAGACGTTATTTGCCAGTGAAAGAGAATATGCAACAAGTGCTCACCAAAACTACTGTTGAGAAGAATTATTAGATAATCCTAATTTGGTCAAATTCAGTAAATTAACTGACAGCTTATGCAAATGAATGTAATAGAGGGTTAATCACAATATGCTATGACATGAAATCACAAAGGGCTTGCTAGAAGTATTATTTCTTTTGAAAACACAAGTCCATTGAGATTGCGCCGTCCCTTGTATTCACATGAATAACAGCAGTATGAAATCTAGGATTACCATTCACATGTTATAAATCAAGCTGTATAACATATCAGTTGCATAGCACAGATTATTCAGCATCTCACTTAATTCATATACTTCTTTCATGCTGTTCAATAATCAATCATGACTATGTGTATGACATGAACTGATCTTCAAATGTAATATGAGCATAAACATTACTTTGTGTGGAAATTTCTCGGAAGGTACACATCCTTTATAGGGCCAAATTGCTCGAATGGACCACGAACGTCTTCTAGCCTGCAAAAGATGGAGAAAAGAAAGGCGGCAGAACATAATCGGTTAGCCAAGGTGCAAATTCATCCACACACAGAAGAAGACAGAAATCACCATCATCTGTAGTGCATTGTATATACAAATGACAACTATAGAGACTACTGATAAGCTTTGACTGGAGCAGTAGCAAATTGTGAAAAACAAGATATGATGGCCATCCCAAAACACACACAAAAAATATAACTTAGTATTGTGTATATTCCGGTTTTCAATGCATTTAGTTATTTACGCAAATGGGGGCAGTTATAATGAAGAAAATTGATGTTGGCTCGTCAAGCCATAAGATCTCCACTGTTAAAGGTCACATCCACATGAAAATATCCAAAGTTCATATCTAATTGAAAAATATGGATGGAATCTGCTACAACATTCTCAGACACATAAGCAACAATAGGATCACCTGTACAGTTCATAAATCAGTAGTTATGATATTAGAATACGATTTGCTGATTATCTTCTACTCCCTCCGTCCCAAAATAAGTGACTCAACTTTGTACTAGCTTTAGTACAAAGTCGAGTCACTTATTTTGGGACGGAGGGAGTAGATGAGAATTAATTACATCTCATCTACTTCCCCACCGTCTGCTTAAAAGCTCCAGGATTCGTGATTTTTATCTAACGTTGTGGTTGTTCGGAATCAGACTGGCATGTGTCCCGTTTCCGCAGCTGTGCCTTTTTGTGTTTTGGGCTTTATCATTGTTTTTTGGGCCACGTGATACTCACATTTTGCTGGGCAGAGGTGCTCTTATTTGTTTTTCCATGACGGGAGAGTTGTTGGGGCACATGGGGCATACACGTGCCCTAGCCAAACGAGCCGAGCAGGGGCGGAGCCAGGATTTGGGCATGAGGGGGGCGAGAAAGATAATAATCACTTAAGAGACATAATACATGAATTTAGTCTCAATAGTAGATTTGTACGAATGCATTGGTAGCATATATCTAACAATACAAAATGCTACTCTCTCCGTATAAAAATATAAGACATTTTAATACTTTAGTTTATATCCTACAAAATCGTCTTATATTTTGGTACAGCGATACTACATCGTTTAAATTAACCTGTGAGTAAGTCAGGTGGATTTGTATTTTGGGCAGCATGAATATTGGAGCTGGAAGTATGCCTCTTAAAAATAAATCTACTTTTGTTATATTCCTCCTCTTCATACTTCAACCATTGGAACATTGAACAAAGAATGGAATTACATTTCTAAATTGTAACCTTACCACATCTGTTAAGTAGATGAAACTATTTTTATATGTTGTTGGACACTTGGACTAGTTCACCATAAACCTGGGCACGGGCAGCCCTGCCCGGTGACCCGGCCCGAGCCCAGCCCAAAAAGCCCAGGCCAGGCTGGGCTGGGCTTTTGGTTCAGGCCGGGTTCGGGCTTAGAAACTAGGCCCGGGCTCGGGCCTGCATATTGGTTTTTTTGGCCGGGCCGGGCCAGGCTCGGGCTTGAGATTTCCAGTTCGGGCTTTCTAAAGCCCGGCCCGGGTATGCCCAGGTCTAGTTCACCATATGCGCCTCTGAACTGACAAATCTATTGGCAGTTGTTGTATTACTATACATACTAGTAACGTACCTAACTTGTGCCAATATCGGCTGATGAAGCAGCCGTGATTCAATCGCTAGATTAGAAGCACGGAAGGAATGCCATGTGCTCCGGCGGCGACCAAAGGAGCAGCGAGATTTGAGAGGCGGCGGCGCATGGGATCACAAAGCCACGAAAAAATTCTAGGAAGGAAACTGATCACTCGATCAACGGCTGCACGTACCCCTATTTTCCTGAGTTTTTTAGGGCGGACTATTTTCCTGATGCGTACAAGATCAATAAGGGATTCTGTGTGTTGGGCCTTTGGGCTGGAGTATTGGGTCAATTATAACTCTACTAGTCGTCAGCTATGTAAGTATATACATACACCACCAGTACGAATAGTTAAGAACAATCAAGGGGGGGCGAGATGATGGGGGGTGTCTGACCCCTGCTCGCACCCCCCTGTCTTCGCCTCTTGAGCCGAGTCATGCACCAGATTTTTTGGTTTTGGGAAGATTCTAGAAGGTTGTTCGCCTGTTTTTATCTTTATCTTTTTCGTGCGTTCGCTCTGCCCATTTTTACTGGCTTTTTTTTCTGTTCATTTTTCTTTTTCTTTTGTAATTCATGATGAATATTTTTAGAACTCATGAATAGTTTCTGAAATCCAGGAATTTATAATATTTGTGAACATTTTCCTTTTTTATTTTATTGTTTTCAAAAAATATCCTATTTCCTATTGCGCGAAAACATCGTGAGCGAGCAAAAACTGTGCGGCCAGTCGCATGTCCACCCACGACGCACAATTTGCATGTGTCGTAACCCGCCTGCAACTGCACACGTTGCATATCGGACGCAACTAAGACGTACAACATGCCTGCAACTTGGGGGGGTGGGGTCCATCACGTGCGACAGTAGGGGGGGCGACCCGACAGGAGCATTCCATTTTCTATTTTTCCCCATCACGTGAAAACAAAAACCCTAAGCCGATAGCCACATGGAATGTTCTTTTTCCTCAGGTTATTTTGCCAAAAAAAAACTCATGAGGCGAGTCGCATGTCTGCCCAGCATGTGTCCCAACCCGAATGCAGCTGCACATGTCGCACCTAACACACAACTACAAAGGATACAAGGCACCTGCAACTGCACACTACATGCATACATTGCAACTGTAAGCGATACAACGCGACCGCAATTGGGGAGGGGATGTCGGTCAGTTGCATGTCCACCACTCGACATGCAACTACGTGCATAGTAACCCGCCTGCAACTGCACACATACCACACAAGTGCAATGGTTATACTCAAACGCAACTGGGGAGAGACGTGGGACGCATGCTGTCTGGTGCTAGGGGGAGGGTCTGCGGGACAGCGGAGTTGCATTTCTTTTTGATTTTGTCCTTTTGTTGGACAACTTCATGAGAACATACTAAGACCGTACATTCCTAAAAAACGTTTGTCCCTAGGGGGATATCAAAAAATGTGGCCAGTTGCATGTACACCACTAGACCTGCAATTGCACGCGTTGTAACCCACTGCAACTGCACATGGCACACAACTACCAAGAAGGGGTACAACCAATGTTTTTAAGATGGTAAGGCGAGGCAAGGTTCTGGGGGGACACCTCACCGCCTAAGCGCTAAGGCATAAGGCAAGGCAGACGCCTTACTCTAAGCAGCAGAATAGGGTAGAATTTGGTAGGGAACTAGGCATACACACCTTGCAGTTGCTGCTGGTTGTGAGGTAATGAGCAGAGGACTAAGCAAAGGAGCATAGTTGGCTAGCATGCTACATAACATAGCAGAGAAGAGGAGGGGGGAGGCCCACACCTTGCTGGTTGCTGCTGCCTGCTGTCCTGGAGAGGAGGAGAAGCTGCAGGAGAGGAGGGGGAGGATCTGCCGGAAAGGAGGGGGGAAGCTGCCGGAGAGGAGGAAGAGAAGCTACCCAGAGAGGACTGAGGAGGAGGGGGAGAAGCTCAACTCCAGACGTCAAAGGTGGGGGTGCCAGAAAACTGGAACTAGTTCGATCAATCCCCCCCCCCCCCCCTCCTGCGCTCGTAACTGTTGGCGCCCAGAACTCTGGTTCCTGCCCTTTTCTTCCCGCCCAGAATCTGTTTCCCGCCTAAACCCCCGTCCTTGCCTGAGGCGTCTTGATTTGCCTAAGGCGGACACCTTATGGCCTAAAGCGGACGCCTTACAAGGCAAGGCCAACACCTTGTGACCTGGGAGCGCCCTGACGCCTAAGCGTCGCCTTAGGGACGCCTTAAAAACAATGGGTACACCATGAATGTAACCGGGGGAGGGACGTCGATCAGTTGCATGTCCATCACTCGACATGTAACTGCACGTGTTGTAACCCGTCTTCAACTACACATGACATACATACCACGCAACAAGGGTACAACTCGACTACAACTAGGAGAGGAATGTCGGCCAGTTGCATGCGGACCAACAGACACGCAACTGCATGTCTTGTAAGACAACTGCAACTGCATTTGTTATAACCCGCATGCAACCAGGGGGGCGACATTGGCCAGCTTGCATGTTCGACACTAGACACACACCTGCATGTGGTGTAAGCGGCCCGCAACCGCAAGGGTCACAACGAGGCTGCAACTAGGAGGAGGGAGATGCCGACCAGTTGGATGTCCAACACTAGACACGCAATTGCATATCTTGTAAGCCGCCTGCAACTAGAAGGGCCACAACGCGACTGCAACTAGGGGGCATCAGCCAGTTGCATGCCCAACACTTGACACACAACTACATGTGGTGTATGCCACCCACAGCCGCAAGGGCCACAACATGACTGCAACTGGGGGAGGGATGTCGGCCAGTTGCATGTCCAACATTAGGCACGCAATTGCATGTCTTGTAAGCCGGCTGCAACTGCTACTAAGGGAGGGACATCGGCCGTTTGTATGTCCAACACTAGACACAGAACTGCATGTCTTGTAAACCACCTGTAATTGCATTTTGTTATAACCCACATGCAACCAGGGGGAGGAACCTCAAGCACTTTGCATGTCCAGCACTAGACAGGCAACTACATGTGGTGTAAGCCGCCAGTAAACGCTTAAGTTGCGTTGATACTTCAAAAAACGTGCATACCCAGCCAGATACTGCCCCGATATGATCCGATACATATCCTGTACATATCCTTCGATTTATTGATTTTAATTAACAAAATAATGTTTGATACGCCTTGGATACTGCTGCGATACGTTTTGGATATGGGTAACCCTTTGTGCGACGTGAATTAATGGCAATTGGTGGCTGATCAAGTGGTTTTGGACACCCTCGTGGAGCCGCCACACGTCTCTATAAATTCTCAGCTCGTCGAGTCCTCTCCTCTACCACATGTTTTGCCCTTCTGCATTCCAATCCAATCGCTGATTGGTCGCTGGCTCGCAGCTGGCAGGAGACTTCCATGTCTCTCCTGCAGGAGGTATGTCTTTCTCTTCTCCCTCTACTTCTCTGATCTCTCTTCTCTATATATACAAAAGTTATGCTTCCAATCAAAAACTCCTTATTTTTTCATATATTTAATAAATGATACACATATACAAGGTTTTAGAAAATTGGCATATCGGGTGTATCCCCGTGTATCACGTATCCGATACATGTCCAAGTATCAAATACAATGTACTCCCTCCGACCCATAATATAAGAAAGCTTGAAAAACATTCTTATATTATGGCACGGAGGGAGTAGACCGCAAGGGCCACAACGTGACTGCAACTAGGGGGGAGAGAGATGTCCGCTAGTTACATGTACAACACTAACCACATGTCTTTTAAGCTGTCTGCAACTACAAGGGGAGGGACGGCGGCCAGTTGTATGTCAACACTAGACATACAACTGCAGTGGGGAGAGGGTGAAGGAGGGACGGAGGGACGGAGGGAGGGGGAAGGGGTTGTGGTAAGGGAGGAAAGGAAAGGCAAAAGCCCCCCATGAATTATTCTCCTTCACGTTCGCTGTCTTTTTTGTTTGTTTCTACCTTGACAAGCAAGTCACAAGCGTTTGCATGTGTATTGTACACAAAGGAATCTAGATTAGAATTGGACTAAAAAGCCCGAAATTTGTTCGTCTGTGTTTTTCGTTATATGTGTGTGCTTGATGGCCCCTATTTTTTTTTTTGTCGCAACTCACAATACAATCCAACATGAAAAAGAAGAGAAAACCCAACAGCCTCTTTTTTTTTGCAAAGGACACAAATGGTCCAGGCCAATTGTTGAGATCCAGCCCAATTATTGATACAAATGGAACAAACACAGCCACAAGAGAAAACAAGCAAAAAGAAAAGCAAAATATAAAAAAGATGGGATCATACTTAGATGTGCTCTAAGTAAAGCACGTCTAGATGCACACTAGACGGTCCCATTAGAATAATCCTAAAATGTTGAGGTCATATCTGTGAACATGTCAAGAAATCAGAAGTACATCCATACGTTTTCCCAGCAACCATTATACCAAAAATCATTAGCATTAACTAATTAATCATACCTTAGGGTTACTGATGCGCATTATATATTCGTGTGCAGCCCTATTCATTGAACATGCTAACAAGAATCTGTCATTGGCTTCGCATCAGTACATGTTTCTTTCCTAGCACTCTTGGCTTCTTGGGCACTAGTATAATGTAGCAACTTTTGCTATCCACATGTGCTTTCTAGTCAAATATCTATTATAAAGCACCTAACACTGAGTTTTGTAGCAAAATTTTATCAGCATATGTACTATTAAACCAAACAACACATTATCCCATATGTACCACAGTTACGCTTCGAAAACAAGCATGTGTATAGAATTAATCAAGTAAAGTAATACACATAAGACTTATAATAATAGAATCATACAACCAAACCGAATAATGGATATGATGTACTTCCACGCAGTGAGGGAAATATCTATGTAACGATATGCAGATTGGAAGACATGCCTCATCTCCCCTGAGTTACGGCTGATAGGGGGGGAGGGGGAGAGGCACCTGGCGGTGAGGGAAATGTTGCGGACCAGGAGCCCGGTGGGCGCCGACGGTCGATCGTACCCGCGGCGGGGCGGGCCGCCGCGGTAGCGGTCACGCGGGTCGTCGTACTGCCTGTACCGGGGAGGGCTGCGGCTGTACCGCCTGCGTGGGCTGTAGCTCCGGCTTCGGCTTCGGCTGCGGCTGCGGTACCCGGCCATCGACGCGTCGCCCTCGTTTAGTTAGGGTTTCTCTGAGGTTTGGATAATAATAATAACTTTACGAAAGGCGAGAGAGAGAGAGCAAGTAGATCATGGCTTTAAGCACACGCGGGCCTCAAGGCCCATGGGCCCTAGGGCCAATCCAAGTGAAAACCTCGCGAGTCCCATCGCCACCAAATCTGACCACCCCCCGGTCCCCGTGCGGTGCGGCTCACGACAGCATCACATTCTCCTCACGCCGCCGCCGCTCGCCGCTCGCCGCGGATCACCACCATGCCCCCGCTTCCGCGCAGCTTCGCCTCCGTCAGACCCATCTGCTCCAGCTCGGCCTCCGAGCTCGCCCCGGTACCGACCGCCGTCTCTGACGCCGCCTCCCGCGCGGCAGCCGCCGTGCTCCGCGCCCCGCGCTTCAAGCCCCGCCTCCTGTCGCTCGTCCCACGCCAGCTGCTTTTCGAGCCGAGCTGCGTCCGCCAAACCCTCTCCCGCCTCCTCCCCTCCCCTGAACCCTCGCTCCGCTTTCTCCTCTTCCTCGCCTCCCACCTCCCCGCCCCGGCTGACGCCCCTGCCCCTTCGCCGCACCTCCCCGGGGTCGACGCCTTCCTCCTCAGCCTCCAGCCACATCTCGCCGCCGATGCCGCCGCGCTGCTAGTCTCCCACCTCGGCCTCCACCCCTCCCTGCCTGCACTCAACGCGGCATCCCGTGCCGCTCTCCGGGCCGCGCGCCCCGACCTCGTCTTCCGCCTCTTTTCCACCTTCTCCTCCTCCGCTGCCTTTCCAGGCAACGCCGACACCGTCGCCTGCCTCGTGCGCGCCTGTGCAGCCGACTGCCGCCCGCTCGACGGCCTCCGCCTCCTCCGGGATGCTGCACGACGTGACTCCCCTCCCTCATCTGCTGCTGCCGCCGACCTTGTCACGTCCTTTGTGGCCATTGGCAACTTCGCAAAGGTGTCTGAGACGCTCCACCTCATGATCTCTGCGGGATGTCCTCCAGCTACGTTTGTCTACCAACGTGTCATGGCTGGGCTCTTTGCGCATGGGATGGGCGGCGATGCCCTTCGTGTCTTCAACGAGATCAAGCTGCGTGGTTATGCCATAGATGTAGTCACTTACACCACAGCGCTCACCGGTTTATGTAAAATGGGCCACATTGCCAATGCGCGGCAGATGTGGGATGAGATGGTGGACAAAGATATACAGCCCAGTGAGTATGCATATTGCTCTTTTCTTGATTACTACTGTGAAGCTGGTGATTTTGGGATGGCTCTCAAGGTGTACGAAGAAATGCTTGAGAAGGGATTCAAGGAGAGCACAGTTAGCTGTAACATTATCGCCAAAGGGTTTTGTGTTCATAGGAGGGTGGACGAAGCAGTTGGGGTGTTCGAGGGAATGGTTACAAAAGGGATTCAACATGATGTGATCACTTATAACACGTTGATTCAAGGCCTATGCAAGGTTGGGAGGTTGGCTGAGGCAATAGGGATGTATCAGCGGCTACTGTCATCTGGTTTGGAGCCAAGTGTGCAGACCTTCACGCCACTCATTGACACCTTATGCGAGGAAGGACGGGTCGATCATGCTGTTGAATTACTTACCTTGATGCAGGCTAAGGGCTTGGAACCGTTGGAACGTAGCAATGATAGTGTCATCAATGGGTTCTGTAAGGTCAGGCGGGCTGATGATGGTATGGCATGGTTGGCTAGCATGTTGAAGAACAATCTGAAACCTCAGGAACAAACGTTCAATTCTTTGCTGGAGTCGCTGTGCAAATCTGAGCGAATGGATGATGCACTGCTGATTCTGAATACAATGTTTAAAGCTGGATATGAATTAGGCAGTTTGGCTTCTGCTATACTTGTTGATAAGTTATGCACAAGCAATCTATCTTGTCCTCAAAAGTTGGAGGATATTTTGGTGAGCAGCTAGTGGCATTTGGATGCCCTGCAAATCGTACAAATGTTCATTTGCTTTTCTCCTGGATTGATGTCTTTGAGAAATGTTTTTATTGGTGTTCTCCAAAAGGCTAAAAATGACTTATGTAGAAATTCAGAATCCTGATGACCAGGAACTTGACTTTTGAGGTTCATATTCAGATTATAACTTGGCCTTCATCCATTCCAGTAAATCCTTGGAGGGATAGCAATGTGGAACAGCAACGGCTGTGAGTAACAGCTCTGAGAGGTGGTGACAGCAGTGATCGGCGTTGATGGCTAGCGTTCTTCTTTGGCCCTGTAATAATCCAAATGCCTGTGATAGTGGAGATCTATCGAATAGCACCGTAGGACCTTCTTCAGGAACTGCAATGGGCAATTCAAGATGGCATAGAGCTCTCTGAACACAAGTTTTGTGGCCCTTACATCGCCATTCTCTGCATCTCCATCCCCAGGTGTGCATTCTGCTTTGGCCCTGTAATAACCCCTTCTATTTTCTGTCTATTTTGAGTTTTGAGTATTCAAATCTTAACAATAAACTAAATCAACCCACGTCCCATCCTTTCTGTATTTCGTTTGAGCAGATAATTTTAATTGTTGTCAAGAGAACTACGACGTCCATATGTAGGAATGTGAAGAGGAATGACTGTTAGATGTCTTCTTTGCTTCTAATTTTCAGCTTTGAGTGAAATATAGTTTACATGATAACTTTTTTTCCGTCCTTAGTTTCTTTTCCTAGCTGATTTTGTGGTATTTCCATTTTAACCCTTATATAACATCTATTTTCCCTTGTTTCTTGTTGCTTAATCAAAGGTGTTTCACAGATTCCACTTGATAGTTGATAATTCCTGGAATATCAAGTTCAAGAGCAAGGAGTTCTGTTTCTAAGCAATTATACAAGTTGATGCATGATAATGTTTCACAAGGTAATGTCCTGTATGCAACAATGATGTGGACATGGCCAGCCAGGATATACAACCACTACTCGCTCTACTTCACTGTTGATTAAGAAAAATATAAGATTGTGTATTTACATCTGATGTAATCAATGTATAGATCTTTGCTCTTCACTATTTATCCTCTCAGAATGGCATATGCAGAGGACAAGGCCAAAGTATTCCTCCATAACTGTTATTTCCGTCAGTTTTATCTTGTCAATGATGTTGCAAAATGGTTAATCAAGAGAATCAGGATCGATAGCTATAATAGATTTTCATTATCTTGTTAATTTTGTTACTAGACATCATAGCCCTTTGTAATCATACTGTTAGTTTTCGTATGCTTAACGTTAGAAGTATGTGACAGAGTTTTTGTTTTGTTAGATGGTTAGAGTTAAATTTTACTACAATGAGGTGCAATGGTGTTTTGTTATTTTTTTAAATTACAAGAACTGAATCTACCTTAAAAGTAGAACAGGTACGTTTGTGCCAAACCTTTTTAAGGAAGCGAGAAATGCAAATTCCTGTTCATGTCATTTGGCATTCTTTCGGTATTTTGAAACTACTTTTTGTCATGAATTCAGTTATGCGCTGTTATAGGATACATACCCTTAGCCATGAAAGGCGTGACACTGCCTT
The DNA here is from genome assembly GCA_039707655.1 of Elymus sibiricus. Taxonomy (NCBI): domain Eukaryota; kingdom Viridiplantae; phylum Streptophyta; class Magnoliopsida; order Poales; family Poaceae; genus Elymus; species Elymus sibiricus. The sequence goes on along the minus strand of CM077669.1, from coordinate 231,254,848 downwards.
GGTGGCAGCTGAACTGAGCCTCAAGGGCACAGGTGAACTAATGAAGGAGACTGGGAGTACATTGGTTTATTTCTACTTGATTAATTTCTCATAGACGGTCCTATTTGATTCTTATATAGAGGCCTGATAATCGAAACTAAGTAATGAATTGAAAGATAATATGTCTAATTGTCTTAAGGCCCAAGCTAATGTGTGCCGTCCTAATTTAAAGGATCAACTACCTAACTGGGAACTTAAGGTATCTCTGTACTCGCCCATAGGTCCAGTCCATGTACTTCCCTACATAGCAAATTCAGAGAAGTTTTGGTATTTTGTTCCTCTGTGGGCACCAGTTTTGCATATATGCTGACCACAGTTTAACCTCAGAATGACGAGAGATTTATCCACGTTGTGCTGTAGTAATTTTTGTGCCAACTACTGCTACGTGTGATTTCGCAAATGGCAACATGGCTTTGTTTAGCATAGTATAGCTTTTGTTGAATAGTTGCTTTATGAAAACTAGCAAATATGGCCGTGCGTTGCAACCGGAGTCAAAAAAATTATGTGCTAGCCAAATAACTATGACTCAATACTCTGACATATAAGCGTCCCACGGTGGCTCACCATGTTGTCACTTATTTTTCTTTCCATCCTCGGTGATGATGGTCGCGATGTCCATGTGATCACAATGCATTCGACGTCGTAAATCTCAACATTATGAGCTTGTCACTGGACACCACACTTTCATTATGTTGTGCAAGGGAATGTTTAAAACTATAAAAACAAATCGCATCGACCACGAACTACTCTCAACGCATAGACATGTAAAGACTTTCGAAAAACTAATCAAATCCTAGACATATAAGATTTTGAATTGGTGAACGGTTTTTTGAATCGACAAACATTTTTTTAATTTATTGATTTTTTTCAAAAACAATGACGAACATTATTTTTGTTTACGAACATATTTTTTAAATGCATGAACAGTTTTCAAATTCATGAACATTTTTTACTCAACAAGCATTTTGTGAATCAATGAGCTTTTTAAAAAAATTGGGAACAAATTTTAAAATTTGCGTTTTTTAATTTATGTGAACATTTTCTAAAATTTCATGGACATTTTTTTTCAGATTCCCGAATATGTTTTGAATACACTATCGTTTTTTTCAAAATCATGAACATGATTTTAATTCCTGACCATTTTTTTCAGATCGCGAATATTTTTTATAATTTGCGAACAGTTTTACAAAACCACCAGCATTTTTTGAATCAGCGAAAATTTTATGATTTCCTTAAGATTTTATGAATTCGCATACATTATATGATTTCCCGAACATGTTTTGAAAACTCGCAACTTTTTAAAATTTGAAAATCCCGAATTGAACTAAAGAAGGAAGAAAACAGAATGAGAGAAGAAAAGACAAAAAAAACGAAATGAAAAAATAGTGGAGTCAAGCCCCGCACATGGGCCAGCCCATGAACGCATAAGTGGGGGATGACTTACATGATAAAAGGAAGGCAAATGGTGTGAAGGATGGGGATCGAACCCTGGTCTCCTCGCTAGAAGCGCTAGGCGTTAGCCAATGTGCCGCGTGTGCTTCTATGATTTATATCAATATCACATTTTACAGAAAATATGGATCGTCTTCTTCACTTATAGATAGCATAGTGGGTAATTTATAGCAACTTTGGGGGTATTTTTTTGCACGGACGACCAGAAACAGTCCGTGCTTTATTATTAGGTATAGATATAGATATAGATTTCTAGCTTGGTACATTTTATGCTAAGAAATTCAATGGCGTGAATTTGAAGTTTTGAACTCTTTACTAGTAAAAATCGTATTTTCTTGTTTGCTCCTCTTAACATATGTTAGAAAGGAATCCATATTTTGTTCTTGTTCTTTATTTGTGGTGTTGAGTAATGACTGTTTTGTTGATCTTTTGCTCTTGATAACTTGTTACTGTTTTGCGTCGAGAAATACTGAAGAGGATATGCCAAAGGAAAAAGCGCTGGACCCCGAATGGTTTTAATGTTGCTTTCTACCTTAGCTGCTGGCAGATAATTAATTAAGATCTCATAGGTGTGGTCGACGCCATTCATTCACTCAACATCTGGACGTTTGGCAAGGTTTACGAAGTGCATTTGATGTTTTCACCTAAGAGGCTGGGGCTTGCAGCCCTAATGATTATCGTCCCACCAATCTCGTTCGTAGCCTTCTTTAATTAGTGTCCAAAGCCTTCGAAGAGCGGGATGTCATCCTGTTGGCTTGGCTCGCTCGCTCGGTGCCAGCAAGCCCATCCGGGTCGAGTCGGGAGGTGACCCGGGTGCTTAGAGATTTCCTTTTATAAAATTATACCTTTAAGAGCTAGTCTTGGATGGTCTCGTTTTTAGTGCCCAAAGCATTTGCCAGAAGATTGGCCTCAGTGCTTCACACATCCTCTATAACACTAAGCTCCCTAATTTTAATGAGTCCACATTCAATTGAGGTCTTCAATTAGAATTGGGTCACTCGATTTTGATCAAGTCAACAATTTCTCAAAGCTTTCTTATTCATTTCTTTTATACTATACACTATGCTTCCTAATTTTTAAGGCTCATAATTAATTGAGCTATTAAATTTAGAATTGGTCATCCAGTTTTAACCGATGAACAATTTGTCAAGCTCTCTCATTCAATTTTTTTAATTCAATATGTTCCAGCAAGATTGACCTTAGTGCTCCACACATCCTCGGTAACACTAAGCTCCCTAGTTTTAAAGAGCTCACATTCACTTGAGGTCTTCGATTAGAATTGGGTCACTCGATTTTGACCAAGTCAACAATTTCTCAAAACTTTTTTATTCATTTCTTTTATATTATACACTATCCTTCCTAATTTTTAAGGCTCACAATTAATTGAGGTATTAAATTTAGAATTGGTCATCCAATTTTGACTGATGAACAATTTCTTGAGCTCTCTCATTCATTTCTTTTAATTCAATATGTTCCCTAACTTTGAATCGCTTTCATTCAGTTGAGGTATTCAATTTTGGATTTAGTTTATGATTTTGACCGGGCCAACGATTTTCAAATCAATCAACAGCAACCGGTCTATAAAAACATAGCAATCCCGTGTACCCATCCACCACCTAGAAAAAAGAAGCGTCATCATGTGATATATTTTTAGCATCAATATAGTACATGCAACCGCCGATACAAAAATTTACCCACGTAAAAATAGGTTGGTTAGCGGATAACACAGAATCACATCACAAAATGCCCACCAAATAACCGCATTATAAACTAAAACACAGCACACTCTATCATCTCCCCACCCGCCAAACTAAATATTTCATCAGTTCCAAAATATTAGGGGTATTAGTTTTTTAGTAAGTCAAATTTCTTTAACTTTGACCAAGTTTAGAGCAAAAATATCGACATCAACAATATTAAACAAAAAATGTATAGAAATTCATTTCATGACAAATCTAAAAATACCGATTTGATATTATGGATTTTGGTATATTTCTCTAAAAATTTGATATATATTAAAAGGTTTGACTTTTCAAAAAAGTAATACACATTATATTCTAAAACATAGTGATTTTTTTAAGAAACCCAGCAACACCAACGGTGCAGCAAAGCGCGCCCAACCCTTCTAGTCATTGGTGAATGTCAAGGGGCGTTTCTGAAAGGTTGATCGTTGTGTGAGAATTTCAAACTTGTCTGTGAGTCGGTCAAGCTTCTAAGGAAACAAAATGCAAAATCTTCTGCTTAAACTAGACATTGGAAAGGCTTTCGAAGTCATCGCAGTTTTTACGAGTAAATTGCATGTTTCATCCATGTACTCACTCGCTATAACAAAGTCATTCCCATACTTGAAAAATGCTTCAATATGATCCTAGGACATGCCAATAAGTAACATATATGGTCCTTTGTACATTTTATGATAAGTCGGGACGTTTCTCTACTGCCACGTCAACCGCGACCTGGTCCCGCCAAACCGACGCATGCTGTAACAGCCTGAGACCAACGCTCTAGATGCCTTCCAGTTATTTTGAGTTTCGTTGTGTGTTTTATTTGTTTGTCGCATTCATCATCGCATCATTCACATCATTCTCATTGCATCGTCACTCTGTCGCCGTCATTTTTCAAAACTTGCATCCGTTGTAGTTGCCGGTTCTCCCCGTTCTCGTCGACGACCTTTTTGAGACCAACCACACACGCACGCGCCCGCGATATCGTAAAAATATTGTTTTTAAAAGTGCGTATAAAACATTCTTGCAATGGGTTAAAATTTGGCGTGCGGTCTTAATTTATTGTAGGTAGACCGCCTGCCAAATTTCGTGGCATTCGGAGGTCGTTTGATACCCCAACGGACAGCTGTAGCGGCACCGTCATCGGTTAAATTAGCGGACGTTTCGGTGTTTTAAAAACTCTGTCACGGGCCACAATCTTCCCTCTCATCTCAGCCAAACTACTCTACACAGCCACACTACCCACTAACCTTCCTCCCTCCGACCGGAGGGCTCCGAAACCCCTAACCCTAATCCCTGCCTATAAATAGACGTGCTCCCTCTCCAAAAATGGCCTCCCTAGCCCCTCCGCATCGTTTTCCGCGTCGGCCCTGACAGCCGCCGCCACTTGTCGTCACCAGCACCACCTTGTGCCGCCGCCCTGCCTCCTCCCGCGTCGGCCGGCCGCCCGTTGCCTCGACGCCGGCGACCGCCAGGCCCGCGCCGCTGCGTCGGGAACCCTGCCGACCCCGCCGGCGCCCCTCCTCTCTCTCACCTCTCCTTCCTAACCATCTCTCTCTCTCCTTCCCTGCCGGCAGCGCCGCCCTGCCATGGAACCCGTCGCCATGCCGAAGCTCACCGACGGCCTCTCCCCGGCCAGATCCGGCGACCCCACCACTGGATCCGCCTGCAGCGCCGTCCCCTTCGTGCCCTTTGCTGCCACGCTGCTGCTGCCGACACCATGGCTCTGCTCGGGGACTAGCAGAGGAGCTGCTCGCCGGCGCCAGGGCCGCAACCAGGAGCCGGCCCAGCAACGGCTTCGTCAGGCCCCAGCCTCCTCACTAGATCCGTCCACGAGGCCCAAAGTGAGCAGCCCCCATTTTCGTACTAAGTCTTTTGCGTCTGTTAAAAAAAAGCATCATATTTGCGTTTTGAACCATCCGCAACTTGTAAACTGTGCATCCTACGAGAACGATCTTTATATGAAAATTGCTCTACTCAATGTGCTCTACAACATGGTGGCCTTTGCATGCATATTAAGGTTCATCTAGTTGATGTAAATTGTGTTGCAAAATTTCTTCGTGAAATAACTGCCGAAAACTGTTGTTTTAATCAAACCTGTGTGGATGATTGCATCAAATCCGTGCATCCTATGAAGTTGTGTCAGTAGAGTAATTTGTAGTATGCCATGTCTACTTGCTGGTAGTGTGTTTGCCATGCCATGAAATTCATGTTTAGCTATATTTTTCATCATGTAAACATGCTATAAAAATGTTGCTGTTTCGAGATGCTAAAATGATTCTAAGTTTGAAACTGTTATATTTTGTTGCTGTTTTGCCATGTGAATTGCCATTGATCTACAACACCTTTGGTGTTGCCCCCATGGAGTGTCTTGTAAAACATGTTAGAGCAACTCCAACAGGTGTGCAACGCGTGGCGCGCAAAAAGCGGGTTTACATCGTGCAAATAGCGTTTTTTAGCGCGCAGCTGAGCGCTGGCTCCAGCGGCCGCCGCAAAATATAGCGCGCGCGCGGCGCTCCAGCAGGCGCTGAAAAAACACGGTGCGCGCGCCCAACATAAACAACATATGCACTCCAAAAACAAAACCAAAAGATCAAACACATAAGAAATAAATCAACAATAAATAGTTCAATTTTATTACAACTCAAACAAATAGTTTATCATCCAATACAACAAATAGTTCAACAATACAACATCAAACAACCAAATCATCATGCGTTTTGTCGGCCATTCCATTCCCACCACTCCTCGATGAGATCGTTCTGAAGATCATCATGCGTTTCGGCACGCCGAATAGCATGATAGGAGGCCAAAAATCGGGCCACCCTCGCAGCACTCCGCCGCACTCGCACATGATGTCCCAAGAGCTCGTACTGAGAGTAGTCTAAATCTTGGCCACGTTCATTCTCGATGATCATGTTATGCATGATCACACAAGCGTGCATGATGTACCAAAGGATCTTTTGATCCCAAAATCTAGTCGGTCCTCTCACAATAGCAAATTGGGCTTGCAAAATCCCAAATGCTCTCTCCACATCTTTCCTAGCCGCCGCCTGAGCATTGTGGAAATCTAGATTTTTCTTACCTGTCGGTTTTTTCAACGGCTTCACAAATGTTTGCCACTTTGGGTAGATGCCATCCGCAAGATAGTAGCCATAGTTGTATGTATGGCCATTTGCTACAAACTGCACCGGTGGTAGTTCACCATTTGCAATCTTATTCATGAGTGGTGACCGATTAACAACGTTGATGTCATTCAAAGATCCAGGCATTCCTAAAAAAGCATGCCAAATCCAAGTCTCTTGATTGGCCACCGCTTCAAGGATTATAGTGGAACCCTTTTTCTGGCCGTGGAATGGTCCATGCCATGCCTTAGGACAGTTCCTCCAACTCCAATGCATGCAATCTATTGAGCCAAGCATACCTGGGAACCCGCGAGCTTTGTTCATCTCCAAAAGCCTTGCGGCGTCTTCAGCATTGGGAGATCTCAAATACTCTGGGCCAAACACTTGCACAATTCCGACTTCAAAATGCTTGACGCACATGATGGCTTGACTCTCACCCATGGCCAAGTGGTCATCAACTAGATCAGCGAAATACCGTATGCTAACATACGCAAAGCGGCTGTCACCTTTTGGAAGGTGCTATGCCCGAGTTCTCCGGCGGCATTCCTCCTTTGCTGAAAAAACGATGGCTCGCTAGTTTCACTGCAATACGCCTGAACAACTCGGTGCTGATCCTAAAACGGCGCCGGAAATACGACTCGGGGTATGTGGGATTCTCCACAAAATAGTGCCTCATCAATCTATTGTCGGCATCGATCTTGTCCCTCCAATTTTTCTGCCGACCCATAACCGAACCACCGTGCTTCGGTTTTTTATTGATGTGCATAGCTAGGATGATTGCAAGGTCCTCTTCCTCTTCAATATCAAATTCTTCTCCGGAAGAATCATATGATGAACTCATGTACAATATTGAATTTAAACTAGTCTATAAAACTACGAACAACATGCATCAAATTAATGTAAAAAATGTGAAGTTAAGCAATACATACCTTGTGGGCGTTCTGTCGAACACCTTGTGGGCGCCGGGCGGCAGTGGGCGGCCGAGCGCTGTTCGCCGGAGGAATGGCATGCGCAAGGGGCGGCGGCGACTAGAGGGAGGGGGAGGAAGCTACAGGGGTGCGGGGATAGATCGGGGAAGCGCCATCGGGTCGCCGGAGCAAATGGGGTGGCGCGGCGGTGGCGCGGGCGCTGGAGGTGGAGGGAGGTGGGAGACGAGGCGCGGGCGCTTGAGTGCTTCCGCGCGCGGGAGCGGGCGCACGAAATAAGCAGCGCGCGATGCCGTTTCGCTCCGCGCGCGGAAGCACTTATGCCGCGCACGCGTTTTTTGCGCGGCCGCTGGAGCGCTCGGGTCCGCTGCGCGCGCGCTAAAAAAGGGAAATATTCAGCGCGGGGCTGTTTTTGGGCGCCTGTTGGAGATGCTCTTATGGAGTATCGTTTTGTGCCATTAGTTTTCATATATAGGATTTGCATCATAGATATTTCTGTTGTCAAACATGCGAATCTGTTAAAAACTGCTGCTCTCGTCTACTCTAATTTTCACTATGTCTAAGAGACTACCTATTTCAGGTTGCCATGTTGTGTTGATGCTAGCCATGTTTCTAAGCATATTTTGATGATTCTCCTGTGGAGTTATTTGTAGTGCATCATGTCCACTACCATGATGTAGATTTTCATGCCATGATAAGCCCTGTAGCACGTATTTTTCTTGCTGTCAATATGCCTTCAGGTTAACACTGTTTGTGAAAAACTGGTATTTTTCTCAAAGTCCCTAAATGCCATGTGTTATAGCCGTGTTGTGAGCTTTCTACCATGTGATCCAGGACTCTTTGGCTATGATTCCTTTTGATGAAATGAAGTATATGTTACATGCTACTGCCCCATGCTTTTTTGTGCATTTTAGATTCATGTAGCTTGTGGTTTCATGTGTGCAAAATGCTAACTCGTTGTTTTGACAGATTTTACCAAAACCTTGTGTTGCTTGTTCTTGTTGAACCGTGGCTCCGTTCTGAACATGTTATACATGAAACTTGCCTAGAATTTCATGTAGTTTCATAATATCATGTTACACCCATATTTTAAAATGTTTGTGGCTGTCGGTTGCATGCATTTTGCATTCATGACATATTTATCTTGTGTGTGTCATATCTTTTAGGCAGTAGCTCCATTTTAAATGATCTCTATATGTAAATTGCCTAGAATGACGAGTAGAATCTCATGGTGCATTTTTTCATGTTTAATGAATATAAAACCTGGTTAGTTCAGATCTGGACCAATTTTGAAATTTGCATATGGGGTCGTTTCGAAAATACTATAAGTTGTTTCCGACCTCATTTAAAATGCCTAGATAGGTAGTTTCATTATGCTTCACCTCTTGCCATGATAAATAACATTTATTGCCCTATAAATAAACGAGAGTGAACTAAATGATTCGAACGTGGAGTTTCGTCAATATGCAACTCGTTGCATATTGAACTTCAGTTAATGTGTAGTAATTGATTGTTTTGCTTTGCCATGCCTTGCATATTTAAACTTGACATGCAACATCATTGTTTGCGCATCATGTCATGAATATATTGTGGTGTTTACCGTGTCATTTGCTTGTTTCCGGATTGCTTCTTCTCGATAGAGTTCCGAAAGCGTTTCGGAGTGTGAGGACCCGTTCAACTACGTTGGTTCGTCTTCTTCACGGATTCGTTCTTATTCCAAGCGAGATCTCAGGCAAGATGAGCATTTTCCTGGATACCACTACTATCATCGCCATGCTATTTGTCTCGTTTCTATCGTTATGTCTCGCTACATACCACTTGTTTGTCAAGCCTCCCAAAATGCCATGATAAGCCTCTAACCGTCCACCTTCCCAGCAACCGTTGTTTGGCTATGTTACCGCTTGCTCAACCCTTCTTATAGCGTTGCTAGTTGTAGGTGCAAGTGGTTCCATGTGATAACATGGATATCTTGGGATATCACAATATTCTTGCTATTTAATTTAATGCATCTATGCACTTGGTAAAGGGTTGAAGGCTTGGCCTTTTGCTTGGTGTTTTGTTCCACTCTTGCCGCCTTAGTTTCCGAGTACCGGTGTTATGTTCCATATTGAGCGCTCCTAACATGCTTGGGGTTGTTATGGGGACCTCCTCGATTTTTATTTTGGGATATAACTCTTCCGGCAAGGCCCAACATTGGTACTAGATTTGCTTAATAACTAATAAAATTTGCATAGGGACCCACCAGCACCCGCTGATAATTAATCAATCCCCGGGCTAGTGCTCCTCATGAGTGTTGGTCCAAACTAGAGCACCGTGCGGAGCCAACCCGGGGCAACTCAGGAGATTTCTATCAGGCCACCGTACGCTTCGCTTATCCGTCATGTCCTGAGAACGAGATACGCGGCTCCTATCGGGTTCGTCGACACTTCGGGCGGTCTTGCTAGATTTGTTTTACCTTTAACGAACGTCTTGTGAACCGGGATTCCGAGGATATGCTACTTCTTGAGCTTGCGTTGGTTTTCCCTTGAAGAGGAAAGGGTGATGCAGCAAAGTAGATAAGTATTTCCCTCAGTTGTTGAGAACCAAGGTATCAATCCAGTAGGAGATACAAGCAAGTCCCCAATCTTCGCACCTACACAACCAATCAAACTCTTGCACCCAACGCTATAAAGGGGTTGTCAATCCCTTCACGGTTATTTGCAAGGATGAGATCTGATAGAGATAGATATAAAAGATTGCTAAAACGAAAAGTAAAACAAAAGTAAAAAGATTGCAGCAAAGTATTTTTGGTATTTTTGGTTTATAGATCTGAAAATATAATATGGAAAATAGACCCGGGGGCCAAAGGTTTCACTAGAGGCTTCTCTCATGAAGGAAAATAATACGATGGGTGAACAAATTACTGTCGAGCAATTTATAGAAAAGTGCATAGTTATGACGATATCTAAGGCAATGATTATGCTTATACGCATCACGTCCGTGTCAAGTAGACCGAAACGATTCTGCATCTACTACTATTACTCCACACATCGACCGACTCCTGCCTGCATCTAGAGTATTAAGTTCATGAAGAACAGAGTAACGCATTAGGTAAGATGACATGATGTAGAGGGATAAACTCAAGCAATATGATGAAACCCCCATATTTTTATCCTCGATGGCAACAATACAAATACGTGCCTCGCTACCCCTACTTTGCACTGGGTGAGGACACCGCAAGATTGAACCCAAAACTAAGCACTTCTCCCATTGCAAGAATTACCAATCTAGTTGGCCAAACCAAACCAATAACTCAAAGAGACTTGCAAAGATATGAAATCATGCATATAAGAATTCAGAGAAGATTCAAATAATATTCATAGATAATCTAATCATAAACCCACAATTCATCTGATCTCGACAAACACACCGCAAAAGATTATTACATCGGATAGATATCCATGAAGATCATGAAGAACATGATATTGAAGAACAAAGAGAGAGAAGAAGCCATCTAGCTACTAGCTATGGACCCGAAGGTCTGTGGTGAACTACTCACGCATCATCGGAGGGGCAATGGAGTTGATGTAGATGCCCTCCGTGATCGAATCCCCCTCCGGCAGATTACCGGAAAAGGCTCCAAGATGGGATCTCATGGGAACAGAGGCTTCCGGCGGCGGAAAAGTATTTTCGTGGCTCCTTTTGGTATTGGGGGAATATTTGGGAATTTATAGGCCGAAGAATAGGGTTAGGAGGCCTGCTGGGGGGCCACAAGCCAGGGGGGCGCGCCCCCCCCCCCTAGGGCGCGCCCTGCAGGCTTGTGGCCTCCTGGCAGGTCTCCTGCCTTCATCTCCAAGTCTGGTAGGTTTCTTCTGGTCCAAGAAAAATCATATCGAAGATTTTATTCCGTTTGGACTCCCTTTAATATTCCTTATCTGCAATACTCAAAAACAAGGAGAAAACAGAAACTGGCACTAGGCTCTAGATTAATAGGTTAGTCCCAAAAATAATGTAAAATAGCATATTAATGCATATAAAACATCCAAAAGAGATAATATAATAGCATGGAACAATAAAAAATTATAGATAAGTTGGAGACGTATCAAGCATCCCCAAGCTTAATTCCTGCTCGTCCTCGAGTAGGTAAATGATAAAAACAGAATTTTTGATGTGGAATGCTACCTAACATATTTATCCATGTAATATTCTTTATTGTGGCATGAATATTCAGATCCACAAGATTCAGAACAAAAGTTTAATATTAACATAAAAACAATAATACTTCAAGCATACTAACAAGGCAATTGTGTCCTTTCGAAATAACATGGCCTCAGAAAGCTATCCCTACAAAATCATATGGTCTGGCTATGCTCCATCTTCCCCACACAAAGTATTTAAATCATGCACAACCCCGATGACAAGTCAAGCAATTGTTTCACACCTTTTATGTTCTCAAACCTTTTCAACTCTTACGCAATACATGAGCGTGAGCCATGGATATAGCACTATAGGTGGAATAGAATATGGTGGAGGTTGTGAGGAAAAGGAGAAGATAGTCTCACATCAACTAGGCGTATCAACGGGCTATGGAGATGCCCATCAATAGATATCAATGTGAGTGAGTAGGGATTGCCATGCAACGGATGCACTAGAGCTATAATTGTATGAAAGCTCAAAAAGAAACTAAGTGGTTGTGCATAATGATGAAAAATTCCACTAGTTATATGAAAGTGACAAAATAGGAGACTCTCTATCATGAAGATCATGGTGCTACTTTGAAGCACAAGTGTGGAAAAAGATAGTAGCATTGTCCCTTCTCTCTTTCTCTCATTTTTTTGGTGGGCATCTTTGGCCTCTTTTTTTTATTTGGGCTTCATTGGCCTCTTTTATTATTTGTAAAGTCCGGAGACTCATCCCAACTTGTGAGGGAATCATAGCTTCCATCATCATTTTCTCTCACGGGACAATGCTCTAATAATGAAGATCATCACACTTTTATTTACTTACAACTCAAGAATTACAACTCGATACCTAGAACAAAATATGACTCTATATGAATGCTTCCGGTGGTGTACCGGGATGTGCAACGATCTAGCCTAGCAAATGACATAAAAAACGGACAAGCCATGAAAACATCATGCTAGGTATCTTATGATCATGCAAAGCAATATGAAAATGATGGTGCGTGTCATGAAAAATGGAACGGTGGGAGTTGCATGGCAATATATCTCGGAATGGCTATGGAAATGCCATAATAGGTAGGTATGGTGGCTGTTTTGAGGAAGGGTATATGGTGGGTTTAATGCACCGGCGAAAGTTGCGCGGTACTAGAGAGGCTAGTAAAGGTGGAAGGGTGAGAGTGCGTATAATCCATGGACTCAACTTTAGTCATAAAGAACTCACATACTTATTGCAAAAGTCTATTAGTTATCGAAGCAAAGTATTAGACGCATGCTCCTAGGGGAGAGGTTGGTAGGAGTTAACCATCGCGCGCTCCCGACCCTCACACAAAGGATGACAATCATTAAACAAATCATGCTCCGACTTCGTTACATAATGGTTCACCATACGTGCATGCTACGGGAATCACAAACTTTAACACAAGTATTTCTACCAATCCACAATTACTCACTAGCATGACTCTCATATCACCATCTTTATATCTCAAAACTATATGCAAGGAATCAAACTTCTCATAGTATTCAATGCACTTTATATGAAAGTTTTTATTATATCCCTCTTGGATGCCCATTATATTAGGACTAAATTCATAACCTAAACCAATTACCATGCTGTTTAAAGACTCTCAAAATAATATAAGTGAGTTACGAGAGTTCAATTATTTCTATAAAATAAAACACCACCGTGCTCTAAAAAGATATAAGTGAAGCACTAGAGCAACATTGCCTAGCTCAAAAGATATAAGTGAAGCACATAGAGTATTCTAATAAATTCACGATTAATGCGTGTCCCCCTAAAAATATGTGTGCAGCAAGGATGATTGTGGCAAACTAAAAAGCAAAGACTCATATCATACAAGACGCTCCAAGCAAAACACATATCATGTGGTGAATAAAAATATAGCGTCAAGTAAATTTACCGATGGATTGAAGACGAAAGAGGGGATGCCTTCCGGGGCATCCCCAAGCTTAGGCTCTTTGGTATCCTTGAATATGGCTTGGGGTGCCTTGGGCATCCCCAAGCTTAGGCTCTTGCCACTCCTTATTCCATAGTCCATCAAATCTTTACCCAAAACTTGAAAACTTCACAACACAAAATTCAACAGAAAACTCGTGAGATCCGTTAGTATAAGAAAAATAAATCACCACTTTAGGTACTGTTGTGAACTCATTATTTATTTATATTGGTGTAATATCTACTGTATTCCAACTTATCCATGGTTCATACCCCCCGATACAACCCATAGATACATCAAAATAAGCAAACAACACAAAGAAAACAGAATCTGTCTAAAACAGAACAGTCTGTAGCAATCTATATACTTCGAATACTTCTGTAACTCCAAAAATTCTGAAAAATTAGGGAAATCAGGGAAATTTGTATATAAATCTTGTGTAAAAATTTCAGACTCATTATATGCTCTGGTGAATTTATAAAATTCCTGGACTGAGCGCAAAAGTTTCTGTTTTTCAGCAAAATCAAATCACAATCACCGTAGATCGTCCCAAAGGTCTTACTTGGCTCAAACACTAATTAAAACAAGAAAACACAATTAATACAGAGGTAATAATGTGTAAAGCACTCAAAAACAGAAGCAAAAACAAAAGCATAAAAATAAAATTGGGTTGCCTCCCAACAAGCGCTATTGTTTAACGCCCCTAGCTAGGCATAACGCAATAGATCTAGGTGTTGTCATCTTTGGTTTGCAACCCCTCAATTGCACACTTATAAACCCTAGGAGATCCTTTGGTTTTATCAATAATCATACTCCTAGGCAAGAAATTAAGAAATTTACTTGTAGCAATTGGTTTCCGGACAATATCAATAAAGTTAGAGTGAACACTTATCATCTTAAGATCTTCATCTCCTTTACTAGAGGATTCACCCTTATTTTTAGGAACATAAATAAACTTGGCAGTCTTAGTAGGATGAAAATTTGGAGTGTTTTTAACAGAGGCAAAAGCGGAACCGAAGTTGGTAATAATATCTTCTAGCTTGCCAATCCTAATGGAATCCTGATCTATCTTTTCATTAACTATGGGTTCTTTCTCCTTTAATTTTTTTAAAGTAACTCCTACCTTAGATCCATATTGAGTAATTTGATTATGAATCTTTTTATCCAAGTTTTGAATGAGCTATACAGTAGCAATTTTATTTTCAATGACATCAAGCCTTCGCATCACATGTTCCAAAGTTAAGATTGTTTCATTAACCATGAGTGGGGGTGAACCTACCAAATCTATCATAGCACTGTAAGAATCAACGGTATGGCTTCCCAAGAAATTCCCCCCCATAATGATATCCAGAACATATCTATTCCAAGTAGAAACACCCACATAAAAATTGCGAAGGAGAACGGTAGTAGATTGCTTACGAGTAGATCTATTTTGAGCATTGCAAATTCTATACCAAGCATCTTTTAAGTTTTCTCCCTCCCTTTGCTTAAAATTAAGAACTTGATTCTCGGGAGTACTAGCGATAGTAGATTGCTAGCCATGAGTTTAAACGTTCTAACACACAAGCAAACAAAAAGCAAACGAAAAGACGAACGGAAGAAGGGCGAATAAAAAGGCAAATCTTTTTGGTTTTTTCTGAAAATCATTTTAGAAGTGGGGGAGAGGAAAACGAGAGGCAAAGGCAAATAATGTAAATACAAGAGATGAGTTTGTGATGGGTACTTGGTAGGCTTGATGTAGATCTCCCCGGCAATGGCGCAAGAAATCCTTCTTGCTACTTCTTGAGCTTGCGTTGGTTTTCTCTTGAAGAGGAAAGGGTGATGCAGCAAAGTAGATAAGTATTTCCCTCAGTTGTTGAGAACCAAGGTATCAATCCAGTAGGAGATACAAGCAAGTCCCCAATCTTCGCACCTACACAAACAATCAAACTCTTGAACCCAACGCTATAAAGGGGTTGTCAATCCCATCAGGGTTATTTGCAAGGATGAGATCTGATAGAGATAGATATAAAAGATTGCTAAAACGAAAAGTAAAAAGATTGCAGCAAAGTATTTTTGGTATTTTTGGTTTATAGATCTGAAAATATAATATGGAAAATAGACCTGGGGGCCATAGGTTTCACTAGAGGCTTCTCTCATGAAGGAAAATAATACGGTGGGTGAACAAATTACTGTCGAGCAATTGATAGAAAAGTGCATAGTTATGACGATATCTAAGGCAATGATTATGCATATAGGCATCACGTCCGTGTGAAGTAGACCGAAACGATTCTGCATCTACTACTATTACTCCACACATCGACCGACTCCTGCCTGCATCTAGAGTATTAAGTTCATGAAGAACAGAGTAACGCATTAGGTAAGATGACATGATGTAGAGGGATAAACTCAAGCAATATGATGAAAACTCCATCTTTTTATCCTCGATGGCAACAATACAAATACGTGCCTCGCTACCCCTAGTTTGTCACTGGGTGAGGACACCACAAGATTGAACCCAAAACTAAGCACTTCTCCCATTGCAAGAATTACCAATCTAGTTGGCCAAACCAAACCAATAACTCGAAGAGACTTGCAAAGATATGAAATCATGCATATAAGAATTCAGAGAAGATTCAAATAATATTCATAGATAATCTGATCATAAACCCACAATTCATCGGATCTCGAAAAACACACCGCAAAAGAGTATTACATCAGATAGATCTCCATGAAGATCATGAAGAACATGGTATTGAAGAACAAAGAGAGAGAAGAAGCCATCTAGCTACTAGCTATGGACCCGAAGGTCTGTGGTGAACTACTCACGCATCATCGGAGGGGCAATGGAGTTGATGTAGATGCCCTCCGTGATCGAATCCCCCTCCGGCAGATTACCGGAAAAGGCTCCAAGATGGGATCTCACGGGAACAGAGGCTTCCGGCGGCGGAAAAGTATTATCGTGGCTCCTTTTGGTATTGGGGGAATATTTGGGAATTTATAGGCCGAAGAATAGGGTTAGGAGGTCTGCTGGGGGGCCACAAGCCAGGGGGGCGCGCCCCCCTAGGGCGCGCCCTGCAGGCTTGTGACCTCCCGGCAGGTCTCCCGCCTTCATCTCCAAGTCTGGTAGGTTTCTTCTGGTCCAAGAAAAATCATATCGAAGATTTTATTCTCTTTGGACTCCGTTTAATATTCCTTGTCTGCAATACTCAAAAACAAGGAGAAAACAGAAACTGGCACTAGGCTCTAGATTAATAGGTTAGTCCCAAAAATAATATAAAATAGCATATTAATGCATATAAAACATCCAAAACAGATAATATAATAGCATGGAACAATCAAAAATTATAGATACGTTGGAGACGTATCAGGATACTACGGGCTATCCCGCGGTTGAGGTTTTCCACCGCAGCTTGTGGTTAATTTGTGATGGATGAGTTGGAGCACCCCTGTAGGGTTAAATCTTTCTGAGAGTCGTGCCCGTGGTTATGTGGCAACTTGGAAATTTTATAATATCCGATAATAGAAAACTTGAAGCAAACCAAACTAAAATACACCAACTGTGTGTGTAACTGTGACCATCTCTTTTCGAGGGAGTTTGGAAAGAGAACACAGTGGGGTTATGATTAACTCGTAAGTAGGTGTTCAGGATCACTTCTTGATCATTATTAGCTCACGTACATTTATGCGTAGATCACTCGTCTTATTCTTGTACTCGTAAGTTAGCCAGATATCAAATGCTTAGTGTTGCTGCAACCTCACCACTTAACCATACCTCACCCATCAAGCTTTGCTAGTCTTGATACCCTTGGAATGAGATTGCTGAGTCCCCATAGCTCACAGATTACTACAACAATAGTTGTAGGTACAGGTAATGTGATGCTTTGATGTAAGAGCGATGCTTGTTTGATTTGGAGTTCTTCTTCTTCATTGATCATAGGATGGGTTACAGGCCGGTGGCCTGGGATTTTCAAGGATGGATGTTGCTTTTATCGTTTGATTTTGTTCGTAGTCGGACCCTGCTCTTCTGTATGGTGATTGAATGCATTGTTGTATTTGAGATGATCATGATTTAGCTTGTGACGAGTGTAAGTCAATTCCATATACTCATCTCCTCCTTACATGTACTTGTAACGATATCCATTCTTGCGAAACAACGAGATGCGCTTCTATCCCTATCGAGGCCCTCGAGCCAAAATAAGGATAGGACCGCATTTGGGCATTACAAGTTGGTATCAGAGCAGTACCAACCTAGGAGCCCCCTTTATTGATCGAACTTGGCCTAGTCGAGTCTAGAAAATAAACTATTTTGAGTCTAGTTGTATATCACAGAGTAGGATTCTTTTTACTTCCCTTTTTTGCTCTGGTGAGGAATCCTGCCGTAGGAATTTTAATTCTACCCATCTTCTCACTCAAAGTTTTTAGGATCACGCGGGTATTTCGGAACCTCTATGATGTCGATATGACTGAATTATGTTCTTGGTGCCTCCCGACACTTGGGTGAAGTCCCAGGGAGTAGAGCTCCAGGGGTTCTCGACACATCGTTATCGTTCAGTTTCCTTAGTATCTCGGGACGAAGATGTTCGAAATTGCTTCAATACTATTTGTGGCGAGAGGAGTTTGGCGTCACCCACTACTGGGAGAGCGTCCAGATGTATTGCCATGTTTTGTATCGTTGTGATTACGAGGGTCTGAGGTAGATGAATTTCCAAGGCCTCTGGTTATGTGTTGACGGATGTGATACATTGGAGAGTAGTATTTCTGCTAGGAGTTGAGTGCTGGATTTTACTCCGTGTATCCGTGGACCCGATTGCATAACCAAAGGATTTCGGGAGTTCTCAGGTGGGAATTCAAGTAGTTACCTAGGATTATCCTTCCAACAGATGCATAATGGGTTATGTATTTGTTCCGGCTTAATTTGCAAGCCTCATCCTTTGTTTTGTTGGAGTATGGTAATTCGAGTTGCTTCGATGTCAAATGGTGATTTCATATCTTTTCTAAGTGGTGTTCTCATATTCCTATGGGAGTATTAATCCTTTTGCTCAATCAAATTGCCATGTCAATTCTTTTCCATCCGGAGGGCTTCTCTTCAGAATAATTCAATACTCTCCAATATTTGCAAGATCAATCCTCATATTTCTTTATGAAGTTCGTTTCATCCGTCCTAAGTTTTCTTTGTTTTTCCCCACCCTCCCGCCCTTTTTCTTCAAAGATTAAATTTCATCCAAGTGCCTTTCTATTCATGTGATGCTTCCTCTATCTTTTCTTCCATATTGTATCTAGTGATTCTTTATGAAGATGCTCAGGTGCTAGCTTCGTCATTCTCCGTTCTTGTTTTCTTTCCCGGTGGATTCGAGTCAACCTCTCGGTGTTCATCATTCTGCTTCGGAGGTTCAGCATATCTCAGAAGATTTGTGTTTCCATTCATATCCTCTTAAATTATTTCGAGGTTCTCACCTCATCAAGTTTTCAATTTGTACTTGTGCAATCTCTCTTTCTAAGCAATCTTTTCACCAGTGTTCTCTTTGGGTGGGCCCATAACCCACAGGTTTTTTCCCAGGATCTTACCTGGCTCTTCTAATAATTTCTGGAGATCTCAAGTTCTTTTCAAATGTGACATAAGGATGATTTTCATCAGTCATATTCCTTCTATAAGATCGCTTCGAATCATTTTTCATCATTGGCTCAACCTTTCCTTATTCATTGTTTCGGAGTGTCTTAGTAATTCATGGTGGTGTTTCTGGCCATCATTCTCCACGTTCAAGACCAAAGGAGAGTTTCTCTTAAATCTTGGTCCATTCTCTTGAAGATTCGTGTTTCAAGCTTGATGCTATTCTTTCTAATTGTTTTCGATCATGAGAAATTCCTTTCGTATCTATCCGGAGCATTTCAGAGTTCTTTTCATTTCTCGATCCTCCGAAGGCCATTATTTCAGAAGAATTCTTCGTTCTCAGCTTTCAACTTTCGTTCTCAAATTCTTCTCAATTGTTGTCTCTTTGTTCGTATCTCAATTTTTACCGGTGCCTTGTTGTAGTTTTCTGCTAGACGGATCATGATCTCTTCGTTCTCATGTATCTCCATTTATTCAAAGTATCCTCATTCATTTGCAAACTCTTACCGGTGTTTAGTTGAAGACTTCTTCAAGTTTGTGCTCTTATCTATCCCTTCAATCTCTTTCAAGAATAATAAGTAGTATGCATAATCCGTTGCTTGTCATCAATTTAACTTGATTAAGGATAAGCATAACATAATTCTTATTCTTGTTTCATCAAGGTGATTTCAATCCTTCTTCCGGAGTTGTTCATGATATCAAATTCTTGATTATAGTTGCTTATCTTTTCTTTTCCGGAGTTCCTAGTTTTTTCTCAAGTATCTCGTCGCGAAGCTTCATCTAAATCTTTGCATGGCCTAATTATTGTTATTTTTCAACCTTCAATTCATTTCTATCATCCTTTCATTTCGGAGTTCTTTGAAGAAGTTCTTCATGGTGGTTCGTTAAGGATGTAATTCTTTCTCGAAGTTTATTCAAGATTCTTGTGGTAGTACCTCAAGTATTCTTTGGCTTTCAAAGTGCAATTCATTCTCCCTTATCTTTTGAGGTGGTGTTATAGCATTCTTGATTCATGAGGAGTCTCGAGGAGAATTTGTCAAGAATGCGATATTTAAACCCATCTTTTCTTTCTCAGAGATATCTTGGATTGAACTTCACCTAAAGCCTTTCCTAAGCATTGTTGCTATTTGCGCTGCTCATAAATGATCCAAGTTTTCTCCTCCTCCTCTCGACAAGAGAAGTTTTCATCTCTTCGTTGATGTCAATCAAATCAATTGTTTCCGTTAGTGGCCAGTTGTCACCTTATAATTTTGACATGTTTTCCATAAGCCCACATCATGCCTTTTCTTTTCGCCGTTGATGTTCCAACACCGTTGTTCCATCCTTCTTTGCAGAGATGCTTGTCAAATTCAATTGTGGTAGAAATTATCATTTCTTCTCCGTTCTCTTCTTTCCAACGACCCGTTCTATTCTTTTTTTCGGAGGCGTTGTCATGTTGCTTGATGACCCACAAGTATAGGGGATCTATCGTAGTCCTTTTGATAAGTAAGAGTGTCGAACCCAACGAGGAGCAGAAGGAAATGACAAGCAGTTCTCAGTAAGGTATTCTCTGCAAGCACTGAAATTATCGGTAACAGATAGTTTTGTGATAAGATAATTCGTAACGGGTAGCAAGTAACAAGTGTAAATAAGGTGCAGCAAGGTGGCCCAATCCTTTTTATAGGAAAGGACAAGCCTGGACAAACTCTTATATATATCAAAGCGCTCCCGAGGACACATGGGAATTACTGTCAAGCTAGTTTTCATCATGCTCATATGATTCGCGTTCGTTACTTTGATAATTTGATATGTGGGTGGACCGGTGCTTGGTTGCTGCCCTTACTTGGACAAGCCTCCCACTTATGATTAACCACTCTCGCAAGCATCTGCAACTATGAAAGAAGAATTAAGATAAATCTAACCATAGCATGAAACGTGTGGATCCAAATCAGCCCCTTACGAAGCAACGCATAAACTAGGGTTTAAGCTTCTGTCACTCTAGCAACCCATCATCTACTTATTACTTCCCAATGCCTTCCTCTAGGCCCAAACAATGGTGAAGTGTCATGTAGTCGACGTTCACATAACACCACTAGAGGAGGGACAACATACATCTCATCAAAATATCGAACGAATACCAAATTCACATGATTACTCATAACAAGACTTATCCCATGTCCTCAGGAACAAACGTAACTACTCACGAAGCATATTCATGTTCATAATCTGAGGAGTATTAATTATCATTAAGGATCTGAACATATGATCTTCCACCAAGTAAACCAACTAGCATCAACTACAAGGAGTAATCAACACTACTAGCAACCCACAGGTACCAATCTGAGGTTTTGAGACAAAGATCGGATACAAGAGATGAACTAGGGTTTGAGAGGAGATGGTGCTGGTGAAGATGTTGATGGAGATTGACCCCCTCTCGATGAGAGGATCGTTGGTGATGACGATGGCTTCGATTTCCCCCTCCGGGAGGGAAGTTTCCCTGGCAGAACAGCTCCGCCGGAGCCCTAGATTTGTTCTGCCCAAGTTCCGCCTCGAGACGGCGGCGCTTCGCCCGGAAAGCTCTGTTATGATTTTTTTCAGGTCAAAACCCTCCATATAGCAGAAGATGGGAACCGGAGGCCTGCCAGGTGGGCCACAAGCCACAGGGGCGTGCCCAGGGGGGGTAGGGCGCGCCCCCCTGACTTGTGACTGCCTGGTGGGTCCCCTGGTGTATTTCTTTCGCCCAGTATTTTTTTATATATTCCAAAATAATTCTCCGTAGATTTTCAGGTCTTTTGGAGTTGTGCAGAATAGGTATCTCAGATTTGCTCCTTTTCCAGTCCAGAATTCCAGCTGCCGGCATTCTCCCTCTTCATGTAATCCTTGTAAAATAAGAGAGAAAAGGCATAAGTATTGTACCATAATGTGTAATAACAGCCCATAAAGCAATAAATATCGATATAAAAGCATGATGCAAAATGGACATATCATTGCTCTCTTCGAACCATCATCTCGTTTTGTGAAGATCATGGTCTTTTCCTTGCTTATCCAGTTAACCGGAGTGTTGTGTTCTCATTTCTAGTTCTTTCGATCTTATCAAGTTTTCTCCTCTTTTCAACCGAAGTGCTGTCCAAATTCTTTCGTTCGTGTTCATTGTCTATCTCGTTTCAACCGGAGTGGTTTCTAATTCATGTTTTGTTCGTTCCATTCTTCATCTCTTTCCAACCTCCAAGTTGTGTTGGTTGCACTCGTTTTTCAAAGAAGCAACTAAGTTTTACCTCTTCCTTTCCTCTTCCTCTTCCTCTTCTCATTCTAAGATCTCGGGTCGTGATCTCTTGTTAGTGGAGGAGAGTTGTAACAGCCCGAGACCGATGCTCCAGATGCATTCCAGTTATTTTGAGTTTCGCCGTGTGTTTTATTTGTTTGTCGCATTCATCATCGCATCATTCGCATCATTCTCATTGCATCGGCACTCCGTCGCCGTCATTTTTCAAAACTTGCATCCGTCGTAGTTTCTGGTTTTCCCCGTTCTCGTCGACAACCGTTTTGAGACCAACCTCTCTCGCACGCTCCCGCGATATCATAAAAATATTGTTTTTTCAAAGTGCGTATAAAACATTCTTGGAATGGGTTGAAAGTTCGCGTGCGGTCTTAATTTATTGTAGGTAGACCGACTACCAAATTTCGTCGCATTCGGAGGTCGTTTGATACCCCAATGGACAACTGTAGCGGCGCCGTCATCAGTTAAATTAGCAGACATTTCGGTGTTTTAAAAACTCTGTCACGGGCCACAATCTTCCCTCTCATCTCAGCCCAACAATTCTAGACAGCCCACTACCCAGTAATCTTCCCCCCTCCGACCGGAGCCATTGGATCGCGATCAGAGGGATCCGAAACCCCTAACCCTAATCCCTGCCTATAAATAGACGTGCTCCCTCTCCAAAAATCCTCCCTAGCTCTGCATCATTTTCCGCATCGGCCCCGTCCACCGATGCCACTTGTCGCTGCCAGCGCCACCTTGCGCCGCCACCCCGCCTCCTCCCACGCCGGCTGGCCACCCGTTGCCTCGCCACTGGCGACCGCCTGGCCCGCGCCGCCGCGCCGGGAAGCCTGCCAGGTCGACCCCGCCGGCGCCCCTCCTCTCTCTCTCACCTCTCCTTCCTAACCATCTCTCTCTCCTTCCCTGCCCGCAGCGCCACCCCGCCATGGAGCTCGCCAACTGCCTCTGCCCGGCCAGATCCGGTGACCCCGCCATCGGATCCACCTGCAGCACCGTCCCCTTCGTGCCCTTCACCGCCGCGCCGCCGTTGCCGCCGCCATGGCTCTGCTCGGGGACGAGCAGAGGAGCTGCTCGCCCGCCTCGAGCGCTTGCCCACGCGTGGGCCACAGCCAGGAGCCGACCCAGCCCAACCTAGCCACGGCTTTGTCAGGCCCAGCCTCCTCACTAGATCCGGCCACGAGGCCCAAAGTGAGCAGCCCCCGTTTTCTTCCTAAGACTTTTGCGTCTGTTAAAAAAATGCATCATATTTGAGTTTTGAACCATCCGCAACTTGTAAACCGTGCATCCTACGAGAATGATCTTTATATGAAAATTGCTCTACTCAATGTGATCTACAACATGGTGGAATTTGCATGCATATTAAGGTTCATCTAGTTGCTGTAAATTGTGTTGCAAAAGTGCTTCGGGAAATAACTGCTGAAAACTGTTGTTTTAATCAAAATTGTGTGGATGATTGCATCAAATCCGTGCATCCTATGTAGTTGTGTCAGTAGAGTAATTTGTATTATGCCATGTCTACTTGCTGGTAGTGTGTTTGCCATGTCATGAAATTCATGTTATCTATAGTTTTCATCATGTGAACATGTTATAAAAATGTTGCTGTTTTGAGATGCTAAAATGATTCTAAGTCTGAAACTGTTATATTTTGTTGTTGTTTTGCCATGTGAATTGCCATTGATCTACAACTCCTTTGGTGTTGCCCCCATGGAGTGTCTTGTAAAGCATGTTATGGAGTATCATTTTGTGCCATTAGTTTTCATATATAGGATTTGCATCATAAATATTTCTGCTGTCAAACATGCCAATCTGTTAAAAACTGCTGCTCATGCCTACTCTAATTTTCACTAAGTCTCAGAGACTACCTATTTCAGATTGCCATATTGTGTTGATGCTAGCCATGTTTCTGTGCATATTTTGATGATGCTCCTGTGAAGTTATTTGTAGTGCATCATGTTCAATACCATGCTGCAGATTTTCATGCCATGATAAGCCCTGTAGCATGTATTTTTCTTGCTGTCAGTATGCCTTCAGGTTAACACTGTTTGTGAAAAAGTGGTATTTTCTCAAAGCCCCTAAATGCCATGTTTTATAGCCGTGTTGTGAGCTTCCTACCATGTGATCCATGACTCTTTTGACTATGATTCCTTTTGATGAAATGAAGTGTATGTTGCATGCTACTGCCCCATGCTTTGTTTGTGCATTTTAGATTCATGTAGCTTGTGGTTTCATGTGTGCAAAATGCAAAGTTGCTATTTTGGACAGGTTTTATAAAAACCTTGTGTTGCTTGTTCTTGTTGAACCGTGGCTCCATTTTGAACATGTTATACATGAAACTTGCCTAGAATTTCATGTAGTTTCCTAATACCATGTTGCATCCATGTTTTAAAATGTTTGTGGTTATCGGTTGCATGCATTTTACATTCATGACATATTTATCTTGTGTGTGTCATATCTTTTAGGCCGTAGCTTTTTAAATGATCTCTATATGTAAATCGCCTTGAATGATGAGTAGAATCACATGGTGCATTTTCTTTTCATATTTAATAAATATAAAACATGGCCAGTTCAGATCTGGACCAATTTTGAAATTTGCATATGAGGTCATTTCGGAAATACTATAAGTTGTTTCCGACCTCATTTAAAATGACTAGATAGGTAGTTTCATTATGCTTAACCTCTTGCCATGATAAACAACATTTAGGAGAGTGAACTAAATGATTCGAACATGGAGTTTCGTCAATATGCAACTCGTTGCATATTGAACTTCACTTAATGTGTAGTAATTGATGGTTGTGCTTTGCCACGCCTTGCATATTTAAACTTGACATGCAACATCACAGTTTGCGCATCGTGTCATGAATATGTTGTGGTGTTTACCGTGTCATTTGCTTGTTTCCGGATTGCTTCTTCTCGATAGAGTTCCAAAAGCATTTCGGAGTGTGAGGATCCGTTCGACTACGTTGGTTCGTCTTCTTCACGGATTCGTTCTTATTCCAAGCGAGATCTCAGGCGAGATGACCATTTCCCTCGATACCACTAATATCATTGCCATGCTAGTTGTCTTGTTTCTATCGTTATGTCTCGTTACCTACCACTTGTTTGTCAAGCCTCCCAAAATGCCATGATAAGCCTCTAACCCTCCACCTTCCCAGCAACCGTTGTTTGGCTATGTTATCGCTTGCTCAACCCTTTTTATAGTGTTGCTAGTTGTAGGTTGTGGGATCACTAGAAGAGGCGTCTAGAGGGGGGGGGGTGAATAGACTACTTGACAAAATTAAAACCTAACCTTTTCCCAAGTTAATTGGTTGGCAGATTTTAGCAATTCTAACAAGTCTAATGCACCCTGCACATGCTAGTCAACAAGTATAGCAGCGGAAAGTAAAGACAAGCATATGTAAGAGAGTAGAGATAGTAAGATCAAACGCAATAGATGACACGAAGATTTTTCCCGTGGTTCCGATAGGTGGTGCTATCGTACGTCCATGCTGATGGAGACTTCAACCCATGGAGGGTAGTGGTCGCTAGAGTCCATGGAGGGCTCCACCCGTTAGGGTCCACCAAGTAGGAACCTCGTCTATTCCATCACGGCTTCCGTCCATGAAGGACTAGCTTCACTATGGGTAGATCTTCACAAAGTAGGCGATCTCCTTGCCCGTAGAAACTTCTTTGTTCAACTCCACAATCATGAAGAAGGAGGCTCCCAAGCGACACCTAACCAATCTAGGAGGCACCACCCTCCAAAAGGTAATAGATGTGGCAGTATGATGAACTCCTTGCTCTTGTGCTTCAAAAGATAGTCTCCTCAACACTCTCACTCTCTCACAGGTTTGGCATGGGTAGAAGAGATTGATTGGATGGAAAGCAACTTGGGGAGGCTAGAAATCAAAATCCATAAGGTTGGAGTGGATGATCTTGATCTCAACACATGAGTAGGTGGCTCTATCTTAGTAAAATGAATGGGGCAAGTGTAGATCTGTTCTGAGTGCTTTTCATACGAGTGAGAGGTGGTGTAGGGGTATATATAGGCATCTCCAAAAATCCAACTGTTACAACATTATTGGCCAACTCGGTGAAACCAGAGTAAAAACTCGGTCGTACCGACTAGTGCAAAATGTGGCAACTTTAGGCTTTTCGGTGAAACTGATATATAAATCTCGGTGGTACCGATATGGGTCACCTAGGAAGTTTCCAATTCTTGGTGGCACCAATTTCCAAAACTCGGAAATTCAGATTCTTGAAAATGAGATACTAGTAAGTTGGTCACTGTTTTCGGTGGTACCAAATCTGAAACTTGGTAGTACCGAGATGGGTGTGTGGCTTAGGATCTGTCTAGGGTTTGAACTCGGTGTGACCGAATGGAAATTGTTGGTGGCACCAAAATTGAAATTTAGGCTTTGGACAAAGTATTTGTGGGAGAATGGATGAGTATTTTTGGTGGCTAATCTCTAAGCATTTGAGCAACCAGATCATCATAATTCCTCATCCCCTTTTAATAGTATTGGCTTTCCTATGGACTCAAAAGTGATTTCTCACAAAATATGAAATGTAGAGTCTTCAAGCTCAAATCATGGCCAATCCTATTCCTTCCCTTCTTCTTCTTGGGAATTCTCCTCACAATCCATAGCCAATCCTCTCTATGGACTTCATGTGAAATTAGCTAGGTAAAACTATTAGTCCAAGAGACAATGTATGTTGTCATGAATTATCAAAACCACCAAGGGAGCATTTGTGCTTTCAATCTCCCCCTTTTTGGTAATTGATGACAACATACAATCAAATCTTCAAATTAAGATATGCAAGGGTATAATGAAGACTTTGAGAGACACATGACTAAGATAAGCTCCCCCTAAATGTGTGTAATCCTTTTAAGGGATAATTGCTTTGGAATGCACGGACACACACATAGTAGAAGGGATATGAAGAGTCATGCGTATCTTGGCTATATGCATCAAATATATGTGAATGAGGTGTCTCCATGTTCAAGACTTCACTCTTGCAAACAATATGTGCAAGAAGCAAGAGATCATCTTGACCAAGGATATGATGCATATACTTACCTTGAAGTTCTTGAGCATTCTAGTAGTAGAAACACACTTGAGAAAACAATGTTAGGAAACACAAGAGTATTCTACAAATCCAAATGCAATAGAACTCAACAATACCAAGATGTGGAAGTCATATGAAAAGTAGCATTTGATGATTGATATGTCCCCCCCAATAGAATATGTAGAACTTTCTCCCCTAGGTATGGATTTGTGGTACTTCCTCTCCCCCTGAATCTTAACATGTAGATATTGGGAGTAGGTAGGGTGAGACAAGTCTAATATAAATTTGGTATGTTCTCTCCCCCTTTGGATAAGCATAAGCTTAGATATTCTCCCCCTATATATATTCTCCCCTATTTCTATTCTCCCCCTAAATTCAAGCATAAGCTTTGATATTCTCCCCCTTAGGCATTAATTTCCAAAAAAGGTTAGAGGGTAAGGGATCACTGAGAGTAAGGGTCATAGAAGGTAGGGATCCTTGAGTGTAAGGGTCATTGAGTGCAATAGAGACTAAGGGATCCTTGAGTACTTTTTCTCCCCCTTTTATTATCCGAAGAGCTTTTTAAGATTTCTCCCCTTTGACATAGGGATCCTTGAAGAAATTGAGATTTTGCTAATTTTGAAAAAGAACACAGAAGATAGCAAAATCGGTGGCTCCGAGGCAAAATGAGTCGGTGGAACCAATATGTGGTTGTGCAGCCTATCTGCATGATCGGTGACACCTAGTTATCTGGATCGAAGGGTCCGAAATGCAAAACAGAAACTTGGCAAAGTTTGTCAAAAGCAATTTTTCAGAAAGTCTCAATGGAATAAAATGATTTGCACTGAATTTTCAAAGTGATTTGCAAGGAACTTTCAGAAAGTTTTGCAAGGAATATTCAACTGGATGGAAATTGAGTGGTTCCAAGAAGGCATGCAACTATAAGATGAACCAAACAAGATACTTCATCTAGATGATGGGCGGTGACTAGGTCACCTATATTAGAGTATATTGACTTAAGGAGCCAAGCAAGAATACTTGATCATAGGTCATACTCTACGTTAAGCTCAAAATGAGGATACCATTTTTCGATTAAGCATTTTAATGTTTTCATATCACTTGAGTTGCTTTAGCTCATGACTTGGAGTAAAGCTTCTTCAAGGATATGATCACATACCTTTGAGTGATGTTGACGACGTAGCATGTAGGAGAACTTGTTGTGGATGCTCATTGTTAATGAAGATCATTGAGTTGAGAGCTATCCTTGATCATTTTGGTTCTCTTTTCACCTACATGGGTTAGTCATTCAAGGAAGAACAAGATATATCCAAATGACAAGAATGAAATTTGTTTATCAAGGATATGGTTTGGATTGTCTTCTTCCGTCCATCATCAAAGAAGAGTTGTGGATACTTGGCCATGACAAGATTGCTTGTGATGTGAGTTGATGGCAATCTTGTGGAGTGTAGTTCTTCCAAGTACCTACAACAAGGTTAGATGCAATACAAGGGAGCATATATTTCCAAGGTATAAGATAGTGTCATATCAAGTGTAACTTGGAATAGTCATGTAAGCTCATGCCCTTGCATGAATCCGAATGAGTCTAGCTCAAATTCGAAGCATCAATGATGTTCAAATCACTCCTCAAGTGACAAAACACTTTCTCATCAAGTGGCTTAGTAAAGATATCGGCCAATTGCTTGTTGGTATGAACATGTTTGAGATTAATGTCCCCTTTGGCAACATGATCACGAATGAAATGCTGACGAACTTGAATATGTTTAGTTCGAGAATGTTGCATGGGATTATGAGCAATATTAATAGCACTCTCATTGTCACACAACAATGGAACATGTCTCACATGGATTCCATAATCCTTAAGAGTTTTAGTCATCCATAGTAATTGCGCACAACATGATCCGGCGGCAATGTATTCTGCTTCGGCGGTAGATAGAGATACCGAGTTTTGTTTCTTGGATGACCAAGACACAAGAGTTCTACCAAGAAATTGACATGTACCTGAGGTGGATTTTCTATCAACCTTATCTCCGGCATAGTCCGAGTCAGAATAGCCAACAAGGTTAAAGGAAGATCCCTTGGGATACCATATGCCAAAGTTTGGTGTATGTATCAAGTATCTCACAATTCTTTTAATGGCCTTAACATGACACTCTTTAGGAGCGGCTTGATATCTAGCACACATGCACACACTAAGCATAATATTGGGACGGGAGGCACATAGATATAGCAATGAACCAATCGTTGATCGATAAACCTTTTGATCAACCGGTTTGTCCTCCTTGGTGAGGTCGACATGTCCACTAGTAGGCATAGGAGTTTTCATACCATTACACTCTTGCATGTTGAACTTCTAGATCAAGTCCTTGGTGTACTTGGTTTGAGAGATGAAAGTTCATTCTCTTGTTTGCTTGATTGCAAACCAAGGAAAAATTTCAGCTCACACATCATGGACATCTCATACTTCTCGGACATCAACCTTCCAAATTTCTCACTAAATTGTGGGTTAGTAGATCCAAAGATAATATCATCCACATAAATTTGGCACACAAATAATTCACCATTAACTCTCTTAGTGGGTAAGATTGCGTCATTTTTTACCAATTTGAAAACCTTTTTTGATAAGAAACTTCGTTAAGCATTTGTACCAAGCTCGTGGAGCTTGCTTAAGACCATAGAGAGCTTTACGAAGCTTGTAAACATGGTTAGGTTTCTTTGGGTTTACAAAACTAGGGGGTTGTTTAACACAGACCTCTTCCTCAATCTCACCATTTAAAATGCACTTTTAATATCCATTTGATAAAGAATGATACCATGGTGATTAGCATAAGCAAGAAGTATACGTATAGCTTCAAGTCTAGCAACGGGGGCATAGGTCTCACCGTAGTCCATACCTTCGACTTGGGTGTAGCCTTGAGCCACGAGACGTACCTTGTTGCGTACGACTTGACCGTCTTCGTCTTGTTTGTTCTGAAACACCCACTTGGTTCTGATGATGTTTTGTTCGTCCTTGGGCTTCTCCACTAGTGTCCACACTTCGTTCCTCTCGAAGTTGTGTAGCTCCTCGTGCATAGCATTCACCCAATCCGGGTCCTGAAGAGCTTCTTCCACCTTCAAAGGCTCAATACTAGAGATGAATGAATAATGCTCACAAAAGTTAGCTAATCGAGTTTTAGAGTGAGTTATTCTCCCGGTTTGTATATCACCGAAGATTTGCTCTAAGGGATGATTCTTGTTCACTCTTGCTCGAACTCGAGGTAGCTTTTGCTTGTTGGACGGTGGAGCTTCCTCCTCCTCATCATCTTCTTCTTCATTGTTGTTGAAGGTGTCGTTTCCTTGAGGTGGTGGTGAAGGTGGTTGTGGTGGCTCATCATGATGTACTTCTTCCTCCTCTTCATCTTGTCGTGTACCGCTTGTGGATGCCTCCATGTCATGTTAAGGTTTGCCTTGACATGAAGTAGGGGCTTCCACTTGGGTTGATGAAGTACTTTCCTTCACCTCCATGGGATGAATCTTGCCGATGGACAAGTCTTGGATGGCTTCCGAAGGTTCCTTATCTCCTACATCATTTGGCAATTTCGACTTGCGAATCATTAGATTCATCAAACTTAACATCTACCGTCTCTTCAACTTTTCGTGTGAAGTTGTTGTAGACACGGTAAGTGTCAGAGTTTGATCCGTAACCGAGTAGGAAACCTTCATGAGATTTAGGAGCAAATTTAGAACGACGATGCTTATCAAGAATGTAGCACTTGGAGCCGAATACCCGAAAGTATCCAACTTGGGGCTTGTTATCGGTGAGTAGCTCGTATGCCGTTTTACCGAGAAGCTTGTGTAGATAGAGTCGGTTTGTAGCATGACAAGTTGTTTCCACAGCTTATGGCCAAAAGTTTCTTGGCGTCTTGTATTCATCGAGCATCGTTCTAGCCATCTCTATGAGAGTCCGGTTCTTCCTCTCAACAACTCCTTTTTTGTTGAGGCGTGTACGTAGCCCAGAACTCATGTGAAATCCCTTCTTCGTCAAGAAAGGAATCCACATTTGTGTTCTTGAACTCCGATTCGTTGCCGCTTCGAACTTTCTTGATCTTCACTTCAAACAGATTTTGCGCTTTGCGAGCGAAGTTCTTGAAGATCTTTTGCACCTGTGACTTATCATCAAGAAAGAATACCCATGTAAATCTGGAAAAATCATCAACTATAACTAGACCAAAGGAATTTCCATCGAGGCTCTTGTAAGCATTGGGACCAAAAGATCCATATGAAGCAACTCGAGTAGTCTCCCAGTAGTCATGATATTCTTTACGGGATGACTTCCACCTACTTGCTTTCCTGCTTGACAAGCACTACAAAGTCTATCTTTGTCAAAGATAACATCTTTAACACCAAGTATATGATCACCTTTGATGAGCTTGTCTAGATTACGCATACCAACATGTCCTGGTCTTCTATGCCAAAGCCAACCTTTAGAAGATTTTGCACTAAGACAAGTGCGAGGTTTGAATCTCTTAGTGAAATAAACAATGTATAGATCACCTATACGGAAACAGGAAAAGACCTTGCTGTGATTGTCTTGACGAAACACTTGGCAATCTACCTTGGTAAATAGTACATTAAAACCGAAATCGGCAAGTCTAGATACGGAAAGAAGATTGTAGCCAAGGGATTCAACAAGCATGACATTTTGAATGGAGCTATCATGAGATATGGCCACCTTACCAAGACCGAGTACCTTACCCTTGGAGTTGTCTCCAAAAGTCACATACCTTCGCGGTCCATGGTTTGGTGTGATCTCTTGAAACAAGTCTCTATATCCGGTCATGTGATCGGTGCATCCACTGTCAAGAATCCACTCTTTTCCTCCGGACATGTAATCCTGATGTTTGCCATGAGACTTAGATTCTTCATAGTCTTCTCATACTCGATATTGAACAACTCATCTTCATAATAGTAGCCATGTTCCACATTGTCATCATCAAGTGGGAAATCCTTGTCATAAGAAACACGATATTCGTTAGAGTTGTGATCATCCCAATGTTCAATATTATGAATGTGAATGGCTTCAACAATGATGTTGTTGATAGTTATGACATCTCCTTTAGTACGCATGAGGTCTCTAAGCTCAAATAGATAGTCATCCAACTTAGGATCACTAGGCATAATTTTGTGAAAAGCAATAGATTTATGAAGAATTTTATCAAGATTACTCAATGAATAATTTGGATATCGTTTCTCCAAATCATTCCACAAAGTATAAGCACATTCAAAATTCTTCATTTGATCAAACGCAATTCTAGGCAATCCTCTAATGATAAGATTAACAGTCCTAAGATTACGAAGCATATCAATTTCCTCTTCGTGTGTGGGATGTAAAGGATCAACGGGAGATTCATTGAACAACTCAAGCATCTCATATTTCCATTGACTATAGTACTCCCCATGGAGAACGGGCACTCTACAACTAAGATTCCCCAAACTAGACACATCCATCTTCCTCCAACGGTGATGAAACAAAAGATAGGGAGACCAAAGCTCTGATACCAATTTTGGGATCACTAGAAGAGGCGTCTGGAGGGGGGTTCGAATAGACTGCATGACAAAATTAAAACCTAACCTTTTCCCAAGTTAATTGGTTGGCAGATTTTAGCAATTTTAACAAGTCTAATGCACTCTACACATGCTAGTCAACAAGTATAACAACAGAAAGTAAAGACAATCATATGTAAGAGAGTAGAGATAGGAAGATGAAACGCAATAGATGGCACGAAGATTTTTCCCGTGGTTTTGATAGGTGGTGCTATCGTACGTCCACGCTAATGGAGACTTCAACCCACGGAGGGTAGCGGTCGTGAGAGTCCATGGAGGGCTCCACCCGTTAGGGTCCACAAAGTAGCAACCTCATCTATTCCATCACGGCTTCCGTCCACGAAGGACTAGCCTCACTATGGGTAGATCTTCACGAAGTAGGCGATCTCCTTGCCCGTACAAACTTCTTGGTTCAACTCCACAATCACGAACAAGGAGGCTCCCAAGCGACACCTAACCAATCTAGGAGGCACCACCCTTCAAAAGGTAATAGATGTGGTAGTATGATGAACTCCTTGCTCTTGTGCTTCAAAATATAGTCTCCTCAACACTCAATCACTCTCTCATAGGTTTGGTATGGGTAGAAGAGATTGGATGGAAAGCAACTTGGGGAGGCTAGAAATCAAGATCCATAAGGTTGGAGTGGATGATCTTGATCTCAACACATGAGTAGGTGGCTCTCTCTCAGAAAAATGAATGGGGCAAGTGTAGATCTGTTCCGAGTGCTTTTCATATGAGTGAGAGGTGGTGGAGGGGTATATATAGGCATCTCCAAAAATTCAACCGTTACTACATTATTGCCCAACTCGGTGAAACCGGAGTAAAAACTCGGTCGTACCGACTAGTGCAAAATGTGGCAACTTTAGGCTTTTCGGTGAAACCGATATATAAATCTCGGTGGTACCGATATAGGTCACCTAGGCAGTTTCCAATTCTCGGTGGCACCGATTTCCAAAACTCAGAAATTCTGATTCTTGAAAAATGAGATACCAGCAAGTTGGTCACTGTTTTCGGTGGTACCGAATGTGAAACTTGGTAGTACCAAGATGGGTGTTTGGCTTAAGATCTGTCTAGGATTTGAACTCGGTGTGACCGAATGGAAATTGATGGTGGCACCGAAATTGAACTTTAGGCTTTGGACAGAGTATTTGTGGGAGATTGGATGGGTATTTTTTGTGGCTAATCTCTAAGCACTTGAGCAACCAGATCATCATAATTCGTCATCGCCTTTTAATAGTATTGGCTTTCCTATGGAATCAAAAGTGATTTCTCACAAAATATGAAATGTAGGGTCTTCAAGCTCGAATCATGGCAAATCCTATTCCTTCCCTTCTTCTTCTTGGGAATTCTCCTCACAATCCTTAGCCAATCCTCTCTGTGGACTTCATCTGAAATACGCTAGGTAAAACTATTAGTCCAAGAGACAATGTATGTTGTCATGAATTATCAAAACCACCAAGGGCGCATTTGTGCTTTCATAGGTGCAAGTGGTTGCATGTGATAACATGGATATCTTGGGATATCACAATATTCTTGCTATTTAATTTAATGCATCTATGCACTTGGTAAAGGGAGGAAGGCTTGGCCTTTTGCTTGGTGTTTTGTTCCACTCTTGCCGCCTTAGTTTCCGAGTACCGGTGTTATGTTCCATATTGAGCGCTCCTAACATGCTTGGGGTTGTTATGGGGACCCCTTGATTTTCGTTTTGGGATAAAATTCTTCCGGCAAGGCCCAACATTGGTACTAGATTTTCCTAATAACTAATAAAATTTGCATAGGGACCCGCTGGCACCCGCGGATAATTAATCAACCCCTGAGCTAGTGCTCCTCATGAGTGTTGGTCTAAACTAGAGCACCATGCGGGGCCAACCCGGGGCAACTCAGGAGATTTCTATCAGGCCACCGTACGCTTCGCTTATCCGTCGTGTCCCGAGAATGAGATACGCGGCTCCTATTGGGTTCGTCGATACGTCGGGCGGTCTTGCTGGATTTGTTTTACCTTTAACGAACGTCTTGTGCACCGGGATTCCGAGGATACTACGAGCTATCCCACGGTTGAGGTTTTCCACCGCAGCTTGTGGTTAGTTTGTGATGGATGAGTTGGAGCACCCCTGTAGGATTAAATATTTCTAAGAGCCGTGCCGGCGGTTATGTGGCAACTTGAAAATTTTATAAAATTCGTTAATAGAAAACTTGAAGCAAACCGAACTAAAATACACCAACCGTGTGCCTAACCGTGACCGTATCTTTTCGAGGGAGTTCGGAAAGAGAACATAGTGGGGTTATGATTGACTCGTAAGTAGGTGTTCAGGATCACTTCTTGATAATTATTAGCTCACGTCCGTTTATGCGTAGACCACTCTTCTTATTCTTGTACTCGTAAGTTAGCCAGACATCAAATGCTTAGTGTTGTTGTAACCTCACCACTTAACCATACCTCACCCATTAAGCTTTGCTAGTCTTGATACCCTTGGAAATGAGATTGCCGAGTCCCCGTGGCTCATAGATTACTACAACAACAGTTGCAGGTACAGGTAATGCGATGCTTTGATGTAAGAGCGATGCTTGTTTGATTTGGAGTTCTTCTTCTTCGTATTCATCGATCATAGGATGGGTTCTAGGCCGACAGCCTTGGATTTTCAAGGATGGATGTCGCTTTTATCGTTTGATTTCGTCCGTGGTCGGACCCTGCTCTTCTGTATGGTGATTTATTGTATTGTTGTATTTGATATGATCATGATTTAGCTTGTGGCGAGTGTAGGCCAATTCCATATACTCATCTCCTCTTTACATGTACTTGTAACGATATCCATTCTTGCGAAACGACGAGATGCATTTCTATCCCTATCGAGGCCCCCAAGCCAAAATAAGGATAGGACCGCATCTTGGGCGTTACACATGCCTCCAAAACCCCTAAACCTGCTTATCTTCTGGAAGGGAAGATGCAATATGTAGGTTGTTAATTTTCTTCGCTAATCAAAGTCATATGCCGGACATATCCGTGCAAACCATACCGAGTATTTGGTCGTTCGCTGTCTAGGGGCTCGACATGATCGACCCACTTTGAGGAGGGTTTGATCACAAAAAATACCTCAACAACAACAACAACCTTTAGTCCCAAACAAGTTGGGATAGGCTAGAGGTCAAACCCATAAGATCTTGCGACCAACTCTTGGTTCTGGGACATGGGTAGCAAGCTTACATGCATTCCTGTCCATGACTAGTTTTTTGGCGTTACTCCAATTCTTCAGATCTCTCTATACAGACTCTTCACATATCAAGTTCAGTCTACCCCGGTCTCTTTGGACATTATCAGCACACTTTAGCCATGCGCTATGCACTGGGGCTTCTAGAGGCCTTCGCTGAATATGCCCAAACTATCTCAGACGATGTTGGACAAGCTTCTCTTCAATCGACGCCACCCCAACTCTATCTCGTATATCATCATTTCGGGCTCGGTCCTTCCTTGTGTGACCACACATCCATCTCAGCATGCGCATCTCCGCCACACCTAACTGTTGCACATGTCGCCTTTTAGTCTGCCAACACTGAGCACCATGCATATATTAGAATGGTGAAGAAATATGTAAAGAGTTTAGCTCTGTTAGAATGATGAAAAAAAATTGTATAAATATATACAAAGTTTAGTGGGAGTTATATAGCATTTCTAAATCACATATGTAATTGACATTTTATTGATTGGAAATATTATAAAGTTCTTAAGCACAAAATAATATGTTTTCACTAAAAACTTATAAGGTAAGAGCAACTTATTGGTCATCAAAGATCTATATAAGATAGATCAAGATGTTCGATTGTACTTAGTCAATATGAATACGTTGACAATGTTTTAAAAGGTTTAAAATGGAGAATGCATTTTCGCCCAATGTCACATAGCATGATGATTAGAAGAAATCAATGTCTGATGCCAATTGATAAGCATAAAATAGATGAGAGGTATTCAATATATATCGATAAATTAAATCCATCATAAAAGCTATGGAGTGCATTAAGACAAAAGTTGATTACGTACTAAAATGTTAGTGGCAAATACCAAAGTGATCTTGAATTAGATCACTAGGTAAATGTTGATAAAATTAAGTACCTTAGAAATGACGAAGGACTTGCTCCTAGTCAATAAAGGAAATGATGTCGTTTGTTGTAAATGGTTACAAGCAACATCAACTTCATGATTGATATAAGTTAATTGTAGGGCTATCGTAAAATTAAAATTGTTTGGAATAGTTTCCAAGCATGAATAATATTGTGGATTTGATAGCGTAAATAGAGTATATTGAAAAACATTAGATCTTTCAAAGTTGTCTGAATCAAGAAATGTCTTGATGTATGCAAGACGTGTCTTGATATAATTGATGTATTCAAGAGGTATCTTTATATTGTTGATGTGATCCAAAGTGCAATGGAACCAATGACATTGTATTATGAATAATAGTGGCATTTCTCAAAGCAAAAGGAATTAAGGGTCCTACAAAATCATACATGACTGACACAATGATTATATGGTTTTGAATATGTCAAAACCGGCGACGAAGGCTCTACCACTAGCAAAGCATGATCAACACCACATAAGTCATCAATGTTAATAAACCATGCAACTAGATTATTGACTCTAGTGCAAGTGTGAGACTATTGGAAATGCATCCTAGAGGCAATAATATTGTATTATTATATTTCCATATTCATAATTAATAGTTTATATTGTATGCTATAACTGCTATGATTCTGGAATATGTTATCCAGTGGGAAAACTCATATGCACGTGTGGAATGATAAACGCTAAAATAAAGGTTCCTAGTACTGCCTCTAAGATTAGCTCAAGTGTTGTTAGTGATCATGTTTTTCGGATCTTAGGATATCATCAAGTGTAACGATAGTCCTAAAACAACATTGCGAGTATGCCGTTAGAAGAATGATCATATTGAACAACCCAAAACTAGTTTGTTATGCTTTGTGATAATATCGTCTGAAATCAATTGTTATAACATGGAGTGTTGACATGTGTATTATGTTCCTTGGACCATGAGAGTATCGTAGTCACGTATTACCGTACGATGAGCTTTGGGGTTGCTCAAATGTCATCTGTAACTAAGTGATCATAACGACGACTTACAACTTCATCGAAAAGTTTGACAAGGGACTAGATAGCTCGAGAGTGGGATTTGCTCCTCCAAAAATGGAGAGATATTATTAGGGCCCTCTCGGTGTGACGACATGCATCATCATCTGTCCATACACATGTGACTATTACTCAGGGATGCCGAAACACATTAACAAGAAAGAAAAACAAAACCGATAACGAGAATTATAGTTTAATGAGCATGTGAATGACTCAAGAGGATACTGATGATTCTTGGGTCTTGTAAAGTATCAAAAATCAAAGGGAATGTCACATGGTAACCAATGGTTCACTCTAATATCATCCGTCTACTCATAGGGATCAATATGGACGTACACGGTTCTGCTATCGGTCATTGAACGAAGGAATTTCGTTCATGTCTATGAGTTACCGAACCTACGGGGTCACAAGCTGAATGTAATCATGATCTGCTGAGTGTTAGTAAAACGATAGTATCGAGGATTTATTTGTGTAATTGTTTCATTAATATTTGAAATAGTTTCAAGAGGATTCGGGTGCGTTTCGGGGTCACCGAAAGGGTTTCGGAGAGTACCGGGTAATACCGGGTATTACCGTTAAATAAAATATAGGTGGGAAATGTTTCTGGGACTACTAAATTACATATAAAAGGGTATAATATTTATTAGAAGGATTTTATATTTAATTTAACATCAACATGCCTCAAAAGGCCAAGTGGTGGAAAGGAAACTGGGCCACCATGGACCAATAGGGAAGGCTCACCACTTTTCCAAGCGGGGAGTCCGAAATGGAGTGGTGGGAGGACTCGTCCTCCTCCCCCTTGGCCGGGGCACCAAGGAGGTACTTTACCTCCTTGGTGGCGGCTCCTCCTCCCTTATTCCGCCTATATATACTAGAGGATTTCACCCCTTTTGGATACATAGCTTTTGAAGTCTCCTTTAATCCTCTAGTTCTAGTTGATCCTAGTTGATCAATTAGAGCTAGGTCTAGATCCTCTAATCCTCATAATTAGAAGCCGAGTGTGATTCTAATCTCCCCCCTCTAATTCTCTAGCGATGATTAGCTCTGGACGGCGAAGCGCTGCCGGATCATGAAGACCGTATGCTTGCAACCAAGTAGAGAGGTCGTGTTTTCGGTCTTTTGTTCGAGGGATCGTTCATAGGCGGTTCGCGGGATCGTTCATCTACGGTTCGAGAGACTTCATCGATGATCTACACCAACTCGTCTTCTTCTGTTGTGAAAGGATCGATATGGTTGACTAGAGGGGGGGGGGGTGAATAGGCAACTACCAATTTTTAGCTTTTCTTAACAAATTAGGGTTAGCAACAAAATAGGTTGTCTAGATATGCAACTAAGTGAGCAACCTATATGATGCTAACAAATACAACACAAGCAAGTAAGAGGATACAATACAAGTAGCAAGCACAAAGTAAAGGTAAGAGATAACCACAAGTGGATTCGGTGAAGACGAGGATGTGTTACCGAAGTTCCTTCCCTTTGAGAGGAAGTACGTCTCCGTTGGAGCGGTGTGGAGGCACAATGCTCCCCAAGAAGCCACTAAGGCCACCGTATTCTCCTCACGCCCTCACACAATGCGAGGTGCCGTGAATCCACTAGTGGTGCCCTTGAAGGCGGCAACCGGACCTTTACAAACAAGGTTGGGGCAATCTCCACAACTTAATTGGAGGCTCCCAACACAACCACGGAGCTTCACCACAATGGAATGTGGCTCCGAGGTGACCTCAACCGTCTAGGGTGCTCAAACACCCAAGAGTAACAAGATCCACAAAGGATTAGTGGGTGGAATCAAAATGTCTCTTGGTGGGAGTGTAGATCGGGGCCCTCTCCTCCAAACCCTAGCAAATCACCAAGGTCTATTGGCTAGGGAGAGAGATCGGGCACTTTTGAGCTTTGGAGCAACAATGGAGCATAGGAGGAAAAGAGGTAAGTCCACTTGGGGAAGAAGACCCACTATTTATAGGTGGGACAAATCCAACCGTTATCTTCCCCCAGCCCGCACTCAAGCGGTACTACCGCTCCTAGGAGCGGTACTACCGCTTGTGCGGTAGTTCCCGTTGTCCCGTGCGAGTAACAGAAAACAGGAGCGGTAGAACCGCTCCAAGCGGTACTACCGCTCATCGCAGCGGTACTACCGCTTAAGAAATCGCAGGACAGAGGAAACAGAGGTAGCAGGGTAGTACTGGAGCGGCAGTACCGCAGCAAGCGGTACTACCGCTCTACTACCGCCCCACTACCGCTTAGGGAAAAATAATACCAGAAGAAAATACGGTAGTGCAACGGTAGTAGGGGCGGTAGTACCGTGTCAAGCGGTACTACCGCTCTACTACCGCTTTACTACCGCTTAGCGAAAAAAGATGCCAGTAGAATTCACGGTAGAAGATCCGGTAGTACCGTGTCAAGCGGTACTACCGCAGTCCCAAGCGGTACTACCGCTTGGGTGAATTCAAATGGCCCAAAGGCAGATAGAAAGAATGCTCCATGTTGCGGGAAGGCTTTGTGGGTGCATATGGTTTGTGTACGTGTTGATTCCACCCATACCTTCCAATGCGGACCCCCTCTTAATAGTACTGGTTCCCTACGACTCAAATCCACCAAAAAGAAATCGTCGGAGAATAACCGTCTTCGCTCTTTATCACCGAGGGGAATAAACCGTCTCGTGCCACCTAATGAAATCTGAAATGCTCAAGGCACACGGTTAGTCCGCTAAAGCATTGTCATCAATCACCAAAACCATCAGAGAGAAATTTGCCCTAACAATCTCCCCCTTTTTGGTGGATTGATGACAACACCAGATTTGCATAGGAGATATCAAATAATACAATGCAAACCGAAACTCTACAAAATATAGATGAGCTCCCCCTAGATGTGTGCACTATTTAAATATGCTTTTGGAATGCAAAGCACACACATATAGGATCAACACTCCCCCTATATTTCATAGACAAGGCAATACTTGCAACAAACATAATATAAACTTTAATCATAGAAGCAAGTATAAGCATGCGAGCATGAAGACAATAGGGCGACAATATAACATAGCTCCACATACTAGAATAAAGACATAAGATGATAGCAACGAGATAAGTGTATGTCTTACACCATACAAATAAAGTTTCCAAGTCTCACACGAAAGCAACTAAGATAAAGGAGTTCACAAGCGAAAAATATGGCAAATGAAAAAACGAGCTTGTGACTCGGCAACCCATGCAAATCCCCGGTCCTAGACTCTCTCCCCCTTTGGCATCGAGACGCCAAAAAGGCAAAGAGTAACTAAAGCGACCCGAGGTGGTAGCCCTACTCCGCAGCCTCCTCCGTGGAGTCCTCAGTCCTGTCATCATCACTGCCATCATCATCACTGTCGTCCTCAGACTCCTCGACGATCTCCTCAGTCCGTCGGCGTGTAGCATCACGCTGGCCCCTCGTAGCAGCAGACGGAGCAGAGGTGCCAACATCATCGTCTGACTCAGTCCACGTGCCGTGCTCGGAGATCCATCTGTCCTCAGGCGTGATGGTCTTCTCAGAACCGCTGGGAGCATCAATCTCAAGCTTCCTCATCATCAAGATCTGGCGGCGGCGATCCATCTTCTCCCTGACATGGGCCTGATACATGCGGTGCTGGAGATCAGACTGGAAGCAGAACAACTTCTTTACCTTCCTCTTGAGCTTAGCAGCCCAAGATGGCTGCTCTGAAGGAGGAACATACTCAGGCTCATCACTGTCTCCGGAGTCAGCACCCGGAATCTCCACCTCTGGAACTGCACCCCAGTGCTCCTTCTGCCTCAGCTTGGTAACATCATGAGACACTAGAGGACCGGTCTCAAGGTTGTCAGTAGGAAACATCCTCTGCCAGGTATCCACAATCAGCTTGAAAATCATGGGAGCATAGATGGGTACCTTCCGCCCATAAGCAGCCGAGCGAAGCTCACTCCACATGACATGTGACACATCCAGCACACACGTCTTGCCCTTCTCCTTCTGGCACATGACCAACATGTCAACCAAATACCCATGTACCATGTCGAAGTTCCCAACACGAGGGAAAAGAGTGTTCCGGAGAATGCGATGCAGAATGTCTAGAAACGGAATCAGCTCCTTTGTTTCTCCCCTGCCAGTCCTCCTGAAGTGCATGTACGGCAGAAGCTTGTCCTTGTTGGAGGGAGACGACTTCAAGTGGGGGCGAAGCCCAAGAGAGTTGTCGATGCCATCATCTCCGTAGCCAAGGCTGTTCATGAAAGCCTTCCAGGTAGACTGCAGCTGCCTACCATGTGTCATCCAGGTGAGGGTCCTGGCATTGTTGGTCCCAAAGTGCACGGTGGCAAAGAATTGCGCCACCAACTCCGGATCGAAATCGTTGTTGAAAGTCATGATCTTCACGATGTCGAACTGCTCACAGAGTGCCAGAGCCTCACCAAAGTAAGCCATGTCAGACCTCATGTGCTCAATGTCAATGGACTTGGTCTTGACAAAAGTGTTTTTCTTCCCCTTGATCACATCATGATATGCAGCAGCTTGATCTCTGTTCCAGAACGGGCGCATCACCAAAGCAGGGTCTTGAGGGCGAGTGTAGGGATTGACCGAACGGTAAGCCCAATACTCATTGGCGTTCATTTCTGACACAGACTTGGCCTTCTCTTTCTGCTTCTTGGCAACAGACTTCTTGCTCATCCTTCTGGTAGGAGCTGGAGGAGCATCTTCTTCATCACTCGTGGTAAAAGCTTGCTGAGGATACTGAGTGCGTGCACGCTTTGGATTCTTGCGACGAGCTGCATGAGGAGCGGAGCTACTACCACCTGAACCAGACACACACAAACACAAGGGAAAGCAGGTGTAAAGACAATGCATAAGCCAAGAAATAAGAGCGAGAGAGAGGAACTAGTTGTAACAATTTAGAAGAAATGGATCTCAAACGGTAGTACCGTTCCTGTAAGCGGTAGTACCGCCTGTGAGACAAGCGGTAGTACCGCTGGTCAGAGGGCGGTAGTACCGCTGGAGCGGTAGTACCGCTTCTGACCGAGCGGTAGTACCGTGGTCTGCACAGGCGCACATCCGTGCCAGATCCGGTAGTACCGGAGACCCAAATCTTCGAAATTGTCACAAAAAGCACCTAACCTCCTATCTAGCAATCAAGCCTCGTCCTACTCATGCCACAATCTTGCCTAAGATTGGTTTTTCACCAAGCATTGCCCTAGAGCCTAGATTCAAAAGATAGAACCATAGGAACGAGAAACGAGGGCAATACCGGCGTCCATTGCACGAGGGAGTGGTGGGGATCGACTCCACCGGTCAGAATCGAGGAAGATGGCGCGGAAACGGCGTACCGGAGGCGGCCGCCGCGGCTGTTCTTCGCTGCAGAGAGAGAGAGAGGCGTGGGGAGGAAGAGACGAAGGGGTATGGGGAGGTAACTCCCCCCCCCACATAACCCTTCCCACGACCCTCTAAGCGGTAGTACCGCTCAGGAGCGCGGTAGTACCGCTTCGGCACGAAAACCAGCAGGAGGCCGGTAGTGCCGCTCTCAGCGGTAGTACCGTGCTATCGGGAGGTAGTACCGCTGGAAGCGGTAGTACCGTCCATTAACAGCGGTAGTACCGCTTGCAGCTCAGAAAACAACCAAGATCAAATTTGGAGTGGTGGCTTATGCAATTATAAGATGTTTTGAGATGAGATGGGCTTGGGTTGGAGACTCGAAAACCAGCAAATGGGAATGGACACTCCAAGGTTTAAAAGCCAATAAAATGAAAAGCAACCGAGGAGTGAACCAAAACACAACGAAACCCAAAAAGACTAGAAAAAGCAACGAGAATTACAAGAAAGCCAAAACCCTCCAAAAGAGAGGGTCGGTGGCCGAAGCCACCTTTGTTCGAGTCGAATGGTTTGGCACCGCGAAGATTTTAACCTTGGGCCCAAGACCAAAACTCATCTTTGAAGCACAAGTACCATCATGAATGGCTAATGTGAAAGATTTTGATTAATTTTGGCATAATAGGGGGAGGGAGAGTTCATTGAGAGAACAACACTCCCCCTAAATCCATGCCTACATCTAGAACAAGATAAACATGATGAGTGTGGTGGGATGTGACGAGGATCAAGCCACGTTGCTCGAATCAATGATATTTAGCTCATGCCTTAACTCGCGAAATCTTGCTTCATCCAATGGCTTCGTGAAAATATCCGCTAGTTGCTCTTGAGTGCTAAGATGAATAATATCAATCTCCCCTCGCTTGACGTGATCCCGAATGAAATGATGACGAATCTCAATGTGCTTCGTCTTGCTATGTTGCACCGGGTTGTAGGAGATTGCAATCGCACTTTCATTGTCACAGAAAAGAGGCACTTTGTCACAAATGACACCGTAATCCTTTAAAGTTTGCCTCATCCAAAGCAACTGAGCACAACAACTTGCGGCAGCTACATACTCGGCCTCGGTGGTGGAGAGAGACACACAATTCTGTTTCTTCGAAGACCAACTCACCAAAGAGCGACCAAGGAATTGACACCCTCCGGAAGTTGACTTCCTATCCACACGGTCTCCCGCCCAATCCGAATCCGAATAACCCATGAGATCAAAGCTTGCTCCTTTGGGGTACCATAAGCCAAAGTTTGGGGTATGAGTCAAATATCGAAAGATTCGCTTGACGGCCACATAGTGACTTTCCTTAGGCGCGG
This sequence comes from Elymus sibiricus, assembly GCA_039707655.1. Lineage (NCBI taxonomy): Eukaryota > Viridiplantae > Streptophyta > Magnoliopsida > Poales > Poaceae > Elymus > Elymus sibiricus. Next base: position 231,210,195 of record CM077669.1, on the reverse strand, counting down.
CTTGAAACCGTGCACATATTCCCACACTCAACATGATATCCGGTCTAGATGCACAAAGGTAAAGCAAGGATCCAATCATTGAACGATATACCTTTTGATCCACCGCTTTACCATTGGGATCTATGTCAAGTTGGCACTTGGTGGGCATTGGAGTCTTGGCCGGCTTGACATCATTTAACTTGAATCTCTTGAGCATGTCTTGGGTGTATTTGGCTTGGTTGATGAAGGTTCCTTCTCTTGTTTGCTTGACTTCGAATCCAAGAAAGAACTTCAACTCTCCCATCATAGACATCTCAAATTTCTCGGTCATTAGTGCGGCAAACTCATCATTGAAAGCTTTGTTAGGAGAACCAAAGATAATATCATCAACATATAGTTGGCATATGAACAAATCCCCTTTAACCTTCTTAGTAAAAAGAGTGGGATCGATTTTCCCAATTTCAAACCCACGATCTTGCAACAACTCGGTAAGGTGCTCATACCACGCACGTGGGGCTTGTTTAAGGCCATAGAGTGCCTTATCGAGCTTATATACATGATTGGGGAACTTGGGATCCTCGAACCCCGGGGGTTGTTTGACATACACCAACTCATTAAGAGGACCATTAAGAAATGCACTCTTCACATCCATTTGTTGTAATTTAAAATCATGATGAGAAGCATATGCAAGCAACATACGAATAGATTCAAGACGAGCAACGGGAGCAAAGGTTTCACCGTAGTCGATACCCTCGACTTGGGAGTAGCCTTGTGCCACCAATCTTGCCTTGTTTCGAGTGACAACACCGTTCGTATCTTGCTTGTTCTTGAAGATCCATTTGGTTCCAATGACATTATGATTCTCCGTTGGCCTTGGCACCAATGTCCACACTTTGTTGCGCTCGAAGTTGTTGAGTTCATCATGCATGGCTTCAAGCCAATCCGTGTCCTCGAGCGCCTCATGTACCTTTTGGGGTTCAACATACGAAACAAACGCGTGATGCACACAAAAGTTTGATAATTGTTTACGAGTGGTTACCCCTTTCTTTAAGCTTCCATAGACATTTTCCAGGATATGTCCCTTTTTCTCGAGTTTGGAAGCAATCTTGGCGGCACGACGCTCCAATAGCTCCTCCGGAGTCACTTGAGGAGGATCATCTCGAGCATCATCTTGAACTTGCTCTGTGTTGTGATCTTGATCTTGGGCATCATTTGGTGCATCACTATCATCTTGAGGTTGATCTTGCCCTTGATCTTGATCACTTGGTTGAGGGCCTTCAGTTTGTTCTTCGGAAGCGTGTGGGTCATGTGTCGGTGATGGTTCCACTTGCGTAGAACATTGTCCTTCTCCTTCCACCACAAGGGGTTCCTCAATGGGTAGGATTTGGCCCACACCCATTCTTCTTATGGCTTGAGGAGGAATTTCATCACCTACATCACAAAGACCACTTTGCTCCACTTGGGAGCCATTATTCTCGTCAAACTCCACGTTACACGTCTCCTCAATGAGTCCATTGGACTTGTTGAGAACACGGTAAGCATGAGAGTTTGTAGCATAACCAACAAATATGCCCTCTTGAGCTCTAGAATCAAATTTAGACAAGCGAACACCTTTCTTGAGAATGAAACACTTACAACCGAACACCCGGAAGTATTTGAGGTTGGGCTTGTTGCCGGTAAGTATTTCATATGGAGTCTTGTTCAAGCCTTTGCGAAGGTAGAGCCGATTGGATGCATGACAAGCGGTGTTGATGGCTTCGGCCCAAAAGTTGTATGGAGACTTGAACTCCGCCATCATGGTTCTTGCCGCGTCCATCAACGTCCGGTTCTTCCTCTCCGCTACACCGTTTTGTTGAGGGGTATATGGTGCGGAATATTGATGCTTGATCCCCTCATCACTAAGAAACTCATCCAAGGTGTAGTTCTTGAACTCGGTGCCGTTGTCGCTTCTAATGATCAATATCTTTGCATCATGTTGACGTTGAGCTTCATTTGCAAAGTCGATCACGGTTTGTTGGGTCTCGCTCTTCCTCTTGAAGAAATATACCCAAGTGTATCTTGAATAATCATCCACAATCACCAAGCAATACTTTCTTCCCCCAAGACTATCAAAGGATGGCGGTCCAAAGAGATCCATGTGAAGGAGCTCCAAGGGCCTGTTCGAGTAGATGATAGTCGTGGGTCGGTGAGCCGTCTCATGTAGCTTTCCTTCGATACAAGCACTGCAAGCACGGTCTTTGGCAAAGCTCACATTTGTTAGTCCTCGGACGTGGTCCCCTTTGAGGAGACTTTGCAAAGATCTCATATTGACGTGGGCTAAACGGCGATGCCAAAGCCATCCCCCGTCAACTTTAGCCATTAGACAAGTCGCGGTCTTAGTGGGTCGCTCCGAGAAGTTAACCACATAGAGACCGTTCTCGACATGCCCAACAAAAGCTACTTTAAGAGTCTTGCTCCACAAAAGGGCCACGGTATCAATATCAAAGAACGTTGCAAAGCCCATAATAGCAAGTTGACGAACGGAAAGTAAATTGTATGCAAGGCTCTCAACAAGCATGACCTTCTCAATGGACAAGTCCGGTGAGATGACCACCTTGCCGAGACCCAATACCTTTGACATCGAGGCATCACCATATTGAACATGGGTGGGCATAGATGAACTTGCTTGAACGTCCACCACCAAGTCCTTGCTTCCGGTCATATGATTTGTCGCTCCACTATCAAGCAACCATGACACTCCACCGGAAGCAAACTCCTACATAAGATTAATGCTTGGTTTTAGGTACCCATTCTTGAATGGGTCCTTTCATGTTAGTAACAAGGATCTTAGGAACCCAAATAGACCATTCAATGTACTCATAAGAAGAACCAACAAATTTGGCATAAACATGCCCATCACTAGCACGGCATAAAACATAAGAAGGGTTAAAATCGCCGGCTTTGTTGGGATGGGTGATCTTGCCCCTTTTGACATTACCACCCACCGCCTCGTTCTTCTTCTTCTTAGGAGCACCCTCTCCCTCTTTCACAAATGTTTCTTTGAGAGGGAGAGCTTGCTTGGTCTTGCTTTTCTTGTTTGACTTCTTCTTCTTCGACTTGGGTGCAAATCCAAGCCCCTCCTTGGCCACAACTTCCTTTTGATTGCTCAAAAGTTCGTTGAGGTTTTTCTCACCTTGTATGCACGACACAAGGCCTTTCTCGAGTTGCTCTTTCAACTTGGCATTCTCCTCAACAAGGTGTGCATGCTCACAACAAGGGTTAGTTGCACGAGCATTATCAATTAGAACAAAAGGAGGACACGTGGCAATTTCTTTAGTTAGCTTCACTTGGAGTTGATCATGAGACTCCTTGAGTGTAGCATGAGCACTTTTCAAGGCCTTGTGAGCCTTGTCAAGTAAGTCAAACTCCTCTTCGAGTCTAGCATGGCCAACCCCAAGTTCGGCTTTCTCATTTTTAAGCATATTAGCAAGAACTTGAGCATGATCACGATCTTTCTTTAATTTAGCAAGATCTAGATTGTGTGTCTCCTCAAGAGCCACTCTATGACCTTGCTCTTCCTCAAGAGCAATAGAAAGATCGGCAATCTCATCGGCATAATCTCTACTATGCCCTTCCAACTTGGAGATTGTCTCTTCATGAGAATCTATGATTTCATTTGCCTCACCTAATTGTTCCAAGAGAGCCACAAAGTGCTTCTTGGTCTCACCTTTGAGCTTGGCCATGAACTTGTCAAATTCATTTTCTTCCACCTTTGCCTCCTCACTTTCTTCCTCACAATTCATCAAAGAAGGAGTGGAAGAAATGCTAGTTTTGATGTTGGAGGTTACCTTGTTGGTGGCCTTGGCCATGAGGCACTTGTGGGTGATGATGGAGTTATCGTTGGGGGAGTCGAAGAGGGACACCTTTGGTGATGGAGAGGTGGCGATGGCGACGGAGGCCGTAGCAACCCCTTCACCATTTGCATCTTCATCATCATCGGAGTCGTACTCTTCTTGCACCACCAAACTCTTTTGAGGCACCTTCTTGGTGAACTTGTTTTTGCTTGGGAAGGACTTGCCCTTGTCTTTACGGATGAGCTTGCCACCATTTTCCTCCCTATTCTCATACGGGCAATCGGCGACGAAGTGACTCACATTACCACAGTTGTAGCAAGTCCTCACACGTTGACTTTTGCCTTTAGAGCCATTAGTCTTGTTTCTTGAAAAGTTGGGCTTGGAGTTTCTTTTGTTGCCCCAAAATTGTCTTGACGCAAGAGCCATGTGCTCGTGGTAAGCGTATTTGGTATCTTCGGGACAATCTTCATCCTCATATTCTTCTTCTTCTTCCTCTTCATGAACTACCTTGGCCTTCAAAGCAAGGTTGGGCTTCTTTGAGCGTTGAACACGAGCAAGTGCGTTGTCGGCAGTCTTGTTCAAAATGTTCATAGCAACAAACTCATCCAACACATCACTGGAGGACAAGGTGTGGAAGTCCGGTCTTTGACGAATCACGGAGGACATGCTCTTGTTGTAAGGCATAATGGCCTTGAGGAATTTGCGCTTGATCCAATTGTCATCCGTGTCCTTGCTCCCGTGATCTCGGAGTGAGACCGCAAGAGTAGTCAATCTCCGGTAAAGCTCACGAGGATCTTCATCTTCATTCATAACAAACTCATCGGCCTCATCAAGAATAACCTCAAAGTTGGAGCGTTGAATGCTCGAGCTTCCCTTGTACAATGAATTGATATGCTCCCATGCATCTTTGGCAAGAGTGAATGGGCGCAAATGAGGAAGCTCTTCGAGAGGCATGGCGGCTTGAAGAATGAACAAGGCGGATGCATTGAGTTGGTTGTCCACTTCTTCTCTTGGGGACAAGTTGCTTGGGTCATGCGGATAATAGCCTTGTTCAATGATTCTCCAAAGTTGAGTTGAGCAATAATTCAAATGAGACTTGATACGAAACACCCAATTAGCGAAGTTAGTCAAATCAAGCTTAGGAGGAGGACCATGATTGTTTATATGAGGCGAGGGGACCGGTCCTCCATAGACTGGGGGAGGGGGAACCGAGGTGTGTGTTCCCGTCCCATTCTTACCATGAGGGGAAGATATATGAGTGTCTTTAGCCGTTTCCTTGCCGGAATTGGCCTCCGATGCCGATGCGGCGGGATTAACCACAAGCAACGGATCGGGAGGAGACTTCAACCCCTCAAGGAGCTCTTTCATCATGGACTTAACCTCGGCCGTCATAGACGTCTTTAGTGAAGCCATAGCTTCATTCAAAACGTCTATAGTGACCGTGGTCAACTCCACGGCCTCGGGAACATTCCCAACACGCTCCCCGTCGTCAACCATACTCTTCGGGTGGTGAAACCCTTAATAAAGAGACGAGGCTCTGATACCAATTGAAAGGATCGATATGGTTGACTAGAGGGGGGGGGGGTGAATAGGCAACTACCAATTTTTAGCTTTTCTTAACAAATTAGGGTTAGCAACAAAATAGGTTGTCTAGATATGCAACTAAGTGAGCAACCTATATGATGCTAACAAATACAACACAAGCAAGTAAGAGGATACAATACAAGTAGCAAGCACAAAGTAAAGGTAAGAGATAACCACAAGTGGATTCGGTGAAGACGAGGATGTGTTACCGAAGTTCCTTCCCTTTGAGAGGAAGTACGTCTCCGTTGGAGCGGTGTGGAGGCACAATGCTCCCCAAGAAGCCACTAAGGCCACCGTATTCTCCTCACGCCCTCACACAATGCGAGGTGCCGTGAATCCACTAGTGGTGCCCTTGAAGGCGGCAACCGGACCTTTACAAACAAGGTTGGGGCAATCTCCACAACTTAATTGGAGGCTCCCAACACAACCACGGAGCTTCACCACAATGGAATGTGGCTCCGAGGTGACCTCAACCGTCTAGGGTGCTCAAACACCCAAGAGTAACAAGATCCACAAAGGATTAGTGGGTGGAATCAAAATGTCTCTTGGTGGGAGTGTAGATCGGGGCCCTCTCCTCCAAACCCTAGCAAATCACCAAGGTCTATTGGCTAGGGAGAGAGATCGGGCACTTTTGAGCTTTGGAGCAACAATGGAGCATAGGAGGAAAAGAGGTAAGTCCACTTGGGGAAGAAGACCCACTATTTATAGGTGGGACAAATCCAACCGTTATCTTCCCCCAGCCCGCACTCAAGCGGTACTACCGCTCCTAGGAGCGGTACTACCGCTTGTGCGGTAGTTCCCGTTGTCCCGTGCGAGTAACAGAAAACAGGAGCGGTAGAACCGCTCCAAGCGGTACTACCGCTCATCGCAGCGGTACTACCGCTTAAGAAATCGCAGGACAGAGGAAACAGAGGTAGCAGGGTAGTACTGGAGCGGCAGTACCGCAGCAAGCGGAACTACCGCTCTACTACCGCCCCACTACCGCTTAGGGAAAAATAATACCAGAAGAAAATACGGTAGTGCAACGGTAGTAGGGGCGGTAGTACCGTGTCAAGCGGTACTACCGCTCTACTACCGCTTTACTACCGCTTAGCGAAAAAAGATGCCAGTAGAATTCACGGTAGAAGATCCGGTAGTACCGTGTCAAGCGGTACTACCGCAGTCCCAAGCGGTACTACCGCTTGGGTGAATTCAAATGGCCCAAAGGCAGATAGAAAGAATGCTCCATGTTGCGGGAAGGCTTTGTGGGTGCATATGGTTTGTGTACGTGTTGATTCCACCCATACCTTCCAATGCGGACCCCCTCTTAATAGTACTGGTTCCCTACGACTCAAATCCACCAAAAAGAAATCGTCGGAGAATAACCGTCTTCGCTCTTTATCACCGAGGGGAATAAACCGTCTCGTGCCACCTAATGAAATCTGAAATGCTCAAGGCACACGGTTAGTCCGCTAAAGCATTGTCATCAATCACCAAAACCATCAGAGAGAAATTTGCCCTAACATGTTGCTACTCAAACTTGGAAACGATTCGATCCTAACCGTTACTGTATCTTCATAGTGTTCCTGGTTGATCGTAGGGCGATTTTTGTTTGTTTTTTGCTACGTTTCCCAACATGTTTAACTTCTTGAAGGAGGGATTATGGTGCGTAAGGTCTACAAAAATCCATGTGCGGATAGTTTAACCCATGCAATTGAAAGCACATTTCCTCCCTTGGTGGTTTTGGTAATTAATAACAACATATATGTCATTGAACTAATGTTTCCACTAAGCATATTTCAGGAAAAGTTGAATGATAGGGATGGCAAAAGGACTGTGGAAATACCCCAAGATGCAAGGAAATAGATTGGCAAAGCTTCAAGCAAGAGGACTCTACATTTTACTTTGTGAGAAATCACTTTGAGTCCATAGGAAAGCCAATACTATTAAAAGGGGGTAAGGTACTGTTGGTGAACAAAATGCTCATACGTGCACAAGTGATAGTCACCAAAAACACCCACAAGCTCTTCCACAAAAGTCTGTCCAAAGTCAAATATCCAAAATCGGTGCAACCAACACTTTCCACTCGGTGCCACCGATTCCCAAACTCAGACAGACCCATGCCAAACCCTAGCACATCGGTGCAACCGATTCCACTTCGGTGCCACCGAGTTTGGGTTGCCAACTTTCTGTTACCTCGATTCACAAAATCGGTACCACCGAGTTTGTTGGATCGGCGTCACCGAGTTGTGCAATCTGACCGTTGGTCACCTTATCGGTACCACCAAGAATTATATATCGGTCTCACCGAGATTCAAAAGTTGTCACCTTTTGATCACTTCGGTACCACCGAGATTCACACATCGGTGTTACCGAGATGGTCACTTTAGGTGTAACGGTTAGATTTTTGGGGATGCCTATATATACCCCTTCACCACCACCCACTCGAAAGAGAAGCACTCAGAACTATTCCATACTTGCCCCATCATATTTTCTGAGAGAGAGCCACCTACTCATGTGTTGAGATCAAGCTATTCCACTCCATCCATATGAATTTTGATCTCTAGCCTCCCCAAGTTGCTTTCCACCAAATCAATCTCTTCCACCATAGCCAAATCTGTGAGAGAGTGATTGTGTGTTGAGGAGGCTATCATCTTGAAGCACAAGAGCAAGGAGTTCATCGACATTGCCGAGCCTATTACCTTTTGGAGGGTGGTGCCTCCTAGATTGGTTAGGTGTCTCTTGGGAGCCTCCTACTTCGTGTTGTGGAGTTGAACCAAGAAGTTTGTACGGGCAAGGAGATAGCCTACTTCGTGAAGATCTACCCATAGTGAGGCTAGTCCTTCGCGGACGGAAGCCGTTATGGAATAGTCAAGGTTGCTACTTCGTGGACCCTTATGGGTGGAGCCCTCCGTGGACTCTCGCGACCGTTACCCTCCGCGGGTTGAAGACTCCATAAACGTGGACGTACGATAGCACCACCTATCGGAACCACGGGAAAAATCTTCGTGTCTACAAATTGCGTTTGATCTTCCTTCCTACCCTCTACTATACATGCTTGTTGTTACTTTCCGCTGCTATACTCTTAGATATGCATGTGTAGGGTGTGCTTGACTTGCTATCAATGCTAAAATCTTCCAACACTTAAAATTGGGAAAAGGTAGATTTTTATTTGGTCAAGTAGTCTAATCACCCCCCCTCTAGACATACTTTCGGTCCTACAACAATAGAATTCGGGATCTTCATGAGAGAGGGATTCGAAAAATCTGTGGTAACAATGATTAACTTTATCATTCAGTTCTAACCATTTGCTGAATTTGTGTACTATGCATACCATTAATTATTAACTGCATTATTCTTAATTGTTACATAATGTATCTCATGCAACGTAAGGGTTGAATTCAATAATTTAATCGGTGACAGTTTCAACTTTTTGGATGGTCAAGGACAATTGTACAAAATTTACTTTTGTAAAAAAATGATAAAACCATCATAGGAGGCGATGGATGGAACAAGTACATTTCAAATCATGAGCTCATCGGGGGAGAGTACATAGACTTTTACTTGAAGAAAGCGGTCAAGAAGTTAAGGATTAAGTATTTCTCCGACGAAGATGGTGATGATTGCCAGGATGATGATGATGAGAGCCAGGATGATGATGATGCTAGCTAGGACGACGATAGCCATGCGCATGAGGATGAGTAATATGATGAGGGTAGTGGAGATGATGACGATGATGAACCATAGAATTCTGTAATTTTCTCTCAAAGAATGAAAGAGCTTACCGAGGATGAGAAGACCAATCTCATTGTGATCCTACCATCAAGTATGCACTACTTCCCTACTAGGAAAAGGCCTAGCAGTGGCGGACGCAAAATGGCCATCTATGGTGGGCTAGGGGCCAGGCCAGCCCGCCACTGACATCTCGCCACGGCTAAAAGGCCACCAGTGGTAGGCACTAACTAGCACCGGCCACTACTAAAGGATGCACCAAAGGAAGTTTGCACCGAAACAAGATGCACCACTGGCGAGCACTGTGTTGTGCCGACCACTGCTAGAAATTTTCAAATTAAAACAAAACTGCACTGTAATATGATGTACACAATACATTTCATGCATAGAGTTTGCATCCGGTATTTTTCATATGTACATACACACAGTTTGCATCTAGTTCATATCCATCACTCAACACGAATCCAAAATTGCTAGAAAGACTACAGAGATAATTGCATCTATCATCCTCGTAATCGCTGGCGAGGTCCAACTTAGTCCTGGAACTTGCATATTACTTCAATACAGTCCTGGTACATGAAAATACGTGTTCAATACAGTTCCTGAGGTTGAAAAAACAGTCTTTTTTGAACGCAGTACAGACGCAAGCGCTCATATACATGCGCATACACTCACCCCTATGAACGCACACACGCACATCCTACCCCTATGAGCACCTCCGAGAGACTGAGCCGGCATATCATCTTGAGATTTATGAAGTCACCGTAGGCGCCTCATCGTCGATAGGAATGTCTCCTCCTACTGAATGCGCATCACCGGAAATCCTAAAATAAATCCAGGAATAATGCAAGCACTAGGATTTGAACCCTGATGGGCTGGGATATCACTATCCCTCTAACCATCAAACCATAGGTTGGTTTGCGTTGAAACAACAGTCCTGACTCTACACGTTGCATACATATCTCGTATTTCTCTGTAGTTTTTCTTTGAGTCAGTTTAGGCCACATCCGTATAAGGCCCATATGTCATGGGCCAAGAAAAAAACAAAAAGAAAGAAAATCGCATCCTGTGCTGATTCGAACCCGCAAGCTCTGCCGCATTGTTGCACAAGCAAGCCACCAGACCAAATGGGTGATTTTGTTCAATATGGGGATGCACATTCTATTATATGTACGTCCTTGTCTGTATAAAAATTCCTGAAATTATAAAATGTTCATGAGACACGAACTTTTATTTTTGAATCGATGAACGTTTAAAGAAAATCTCATGAACATTTTATAATTGCACGAATTTTTATAAAGACAAGGATGTAGATATAATAGTGTGCATCCCCATATTAAACAGAATCACCCATTTGGTCTGGTGGCTTGCTTGCGCAACAATGCAGCATAGCTTGCGGGTTCGAATCAGCGCAGCACGTGTTTTTCTTTTTTTTTTCCATTTTTCTCGGCCCACTGACCTATGGGCCTTATACGGACGTGGTCTAAGTTGACTCAAAAAAAAAAAAACCCTACAGAAATACAAGATGCGTATGCAACGTGTAGATGCAAGACTGCTATTTCAACCTCAGGGACCGTATTGAGCACGTATTTTCATGTACCGGAACCGTATTGAAGCAATACGCAAGTTCCAGGACCAAGTTGGACCTCGCAAGCGACTACAAGGACGATAGATGCAATTATCTCAAAGACTACATAGGCAGAGACTTTAAGCACGCACATGAAGATTAATTTGCCCTTCCTTTGCAGCCAGCTAAAAGAAGGCAAATGTCTACTCTTTTCAGGCAGATCTCTAAACAGAACCCAAAAAGTTAAACAAAATAAGCCACGTAACCAATGGACCAAACGTACACTAATGAGGTCTTTAGGCAATGACCGTAGTCGATGTCGCAGTCCAAAGGCGCTCCCAAAGTGCCCAGTTCATGCCCCTACCCCTATGGATCTTCTCGTCCTTGGCTTCAAGCCACTTCTGGTCCTTGGCCTCGAGCCGCTTTGGTTGTGCAAATCCCGAAAATAGCATAAATATAGAAAGAAATTAAAGTCGACTTAGAACAAAATGCTCTCATTATGCATAATGTTCCATAATAAAATGGATGCACAATCCTGAAAATGGCAATATTTTTTCATGCATTTCAAATGAAAAATAACAAATTGTGCTTCCTCAAGCTACAAGCATATTGTAAGGCCCCAAGAGAACCTAACGCATGAAATTGAAACCTCAAGCTACAGGCAAGTATTCAGAGATGAGAAAACAGAGCAAACCAGAGGAAAGCTACAGCCTACAGGCAAGCACATTTACAATTTGTACTTTGAATTTCTGCTTCACAAACCAGAGGAAACCAGAGCAAACCAGAGCTTCGCAAATCATTTATCTTATAGGATTTTGTGCGTTCACAAGAATATTTCAGAACAAAGCAAAGAAAAACACAAACTTTGTGCAAAAATAGGCTTGTACAAACTGAAGAAGATGCATATTTTTTAACGGATGTTTAAATAAGAAGAAGATGATGATCGGAACACCAATGCATCATAGTAGTAGGAAACATGTCAAGCTAAAATAACAGCTTCAACAACCATCAAATTCAAATATCTCCAATAAACTTATGAAATTAAACTACACAAATCATCAAATAAACAGGAACAACATAAATATATAGTGTGCACGTGTCACTCTTCTCCTTGCTAGCTAGTATAAAACTACAACATCTCTAACATATCCATTTCTTCAATCACTTGAATATATTTATTTATCTAAGAACATTACTTTCTAACTTCACCTTGTTTGTACTAGCTAACTTCACCTTGATTCTACTAGCTACATCACCAAGCAAAGCATCGGAAGAATTTTGAACCACCAACTCTATTTCAGACTTGACGTATGTTGAATAACTAGACATGCGATTTTGGTCAAATTTAAGTTGAACCATTCAGTTTTATTTGCAGTTCATACTGCATGTACAGTTCCAACTCAGATTTGAGGGGATGATGGTGAGAGGGGGTAGCTCACTTGCACTAAGTCAGGGGAGTAGGAGGCAGCGATGAGTCATACCCAACGCTGCATCTGTCCGTCCAAGCGCTGAATGTAGGGAGCAGCCACGGCATGCCCTTGAACCAAGCAGCTACTCCATGGCCTTCCTAAACACGAGCAAAGAAGAGATGAGACTTCACACAAGCTTTAGTCAGAGCACGCAAGTCATTCAACATATGCAAGCAACTCTCTCTGTGCGTCCTCTCCACAACCTAGAGCTGTTGCTGATGTTCCTCTTCAGCAATTGAAGTTGTTGCTGCTGTTCCTCTTCACCAAGTGGCGCCTTGCTGCTGCTCTTCACAAAAAAACTAAAACTATAGTAGAAATTAACAAGTACAGGGAGCAAGTACACAAGGTGAACACACACATACTAACAGAATACTAATTACTAGAACAATAAATCGTGCTCTAAGCTATAGGCTACGATGTGAACAAGAAGAGAATTAACCAGTACAAAATTAGATGCAACTACATTTGTTCTAGCATATATTCAGGATAAAACCATAACATATATTAATAATTTGTTCTAGCAAGTTATTCCTGAAAATTGCATATATTCAGATTTAATCATCAAGAAGTGTTCGAAAAACTAGGTACAAGGCATTGTACAAGAAGTAAATTGCTAAACTAAGCCAGTCATGCAAATCATCATTCCGCACCTATAACAAGTTAAACAAATCGATGAGCAAATGAACTTTAGTCCATGAACTACGGAGTTTAAGAGATATTCTAGCAACGACACAAAAAGGTAGCAGTGTGGTGTTAGGTTCCGAATCTCCCTTGCTATATTACTCACGCACATATACAACTCAGTTCTCTCTCTGATTCAATTACAATTTGGAAAGGAAGGAGAAAGGGGAACGTGGATGCCGTGCCGTGCCGTGCCTGGTCCTTGATCCATATCCGGATGTCTCCACACGTCGAGTGCTCTTGCTTAAGTATAGGTGTTCCACGCGGGGCCCACGAAGCACCTGTTGGGCTGTGCGATGGCCGGCTCGGTACACGATCCTCACCAGCGATGTCACTCGATCCGAGGTGGTCGCTGGAGTAGCTGACTTGACTGCCATGGCAGTGTTCTTGTTGGCTGCCATGGCAGCGTTACGGTTGGGCCGTCCTTCGGTAGGATCTGGGTCTTTGGCATCCCCTTCTCCTTGAGAGATAGCTTGCACCCAAGCCGGTAGATTAGCAAAATGCTCCTTCAGTTGGACTGCATCTTCCCAAGTGGCGTCAAGAATTTCAGGATCCGACCAGCGAACAAGAATCTGCTCCTGGCGGCCTGTGGGTTTTTGTTTCCAGCGAGAATTGAGCACTTCGACTCGCTCAAGAACATGCTGTGAAGGTTGAGAAAGATGTGCTGACGCCACAATGCCTGGGCTGATTGCTGGACGAAGTTGAGAAACGTGAAATACATCATGTACGTTCGATCCTTCCGGCAATTTGAGCTTGTAGGCCACTGGATTGATCTCCTGAATGATGGTGAAAGGGCCAAAATATTTGAATGCTAACTTGTGGTTAGCACGCCGCTCGACTGAAGTTGGAACGTACGGCTGTAACTTGACAAAGACAGCGTCTCCCACTTGAAATGTCCTTGCTGTATGCCTCTTATCAGCGTGAATCTTCATAGTGTTGCGAGCTCTGCTGAGGTGCTGTTTGAGTAGCTGTTGCATAAGCTGGCGCTCCTCGAGCCAGTCTTTAAGAGCCGGTATTTTGCAGGTGGATGCTGCCTCAATCCCAAATGCCTCGGCTCGTGGCCGTACAAAGCAACAAATGGTGAAGTTTGCAGGGCAGAATGATAGCTGGAGTTATACCAGAATTCCGCGAGAGCGAGGTACTGACTCCATTTACTGGGACAGGCATGAATGAAATATCGGAGATAAACCTCCAAGCATTGGTTGCCGCGCTCAGACCGACCATCTGTGTGGGGATGATACGGTGTGCTCATGTTGAGTTCAGTACCAATCACACTAAACAGTTCGCGCCAAAATTTGCTGGTAAACACCGGGTCCTGATCAGAGATAATAGCAGCTGGTAAGCCGTGCAACTTATAGACATTCTCCAAGTAAGAGTGAGCAACCTTAGCAGCTGTAAACGGATGACTCAAAGGGAGGAAATGAACATGTCTGGTAAATTTGTCGATGACCACCAGGATGCAATTGAACTTGTTGGAGTGCGGTAAGCCATCAATGAAATCCATTGTAACCACTTGCCACGCACCTTCTGGCAATGGGACTGGCTCAAGCAGTCCAGAGGTTCGAACTCTGGGGTGACCCACTCTCCAACCTCGCCCTCTCACCCTAGCCTATGGCGATGCTCCGGCGTGCTTGAGCTTGGGGGGGGGGGAACAACTAACACAACAATCTACCCAGGTTCGGGCCACCTTGCGGTGTAAAACCCTACTCGTGCTTGTCTGGATTGCTTAGCCGGGGAGAGTGAATACAACGGGTCGTGTCCCTACGATTGCCGCCTTCTTCCTTTTTATCTCTGCTTCGGTCCACTTCCCCGAAAATATCAGGCAGGAAGGGTTGCCACAAGCGCTAGTTTGAAAGGGCACATGACTGAAGCCTATCCTGACAAAAGTGGTCTCCGTCTGCCAAAAGCCTCCCTTCATGACGCGCTGGTGGGCTAGGGGATGACCTCCACCCTGGCGAACCCCCATCTCTGACCGTCTAACACCAAACGGGAAACATTTGGGGGCCACTTAGGGAACCGACGGGCTGGCCCTGCTCCCTTAACACCAAAGAGGAAAGAGCTTCCTGCCGTGGCTCTGGACGACGCCGGATAGGGCACGTACCGCCCTTAGAGCGGGTCAGGCTCCGCGACCCCGCCGAGCTGCCGTGGACCTGCGTCTTACGAGGGCCCCCCAGGGGGCGACCTCGCGAGGGCGCCTCCAGGGGCTGACGGGGGTGCCGCTAGGGGCCGACGAGGGTGCTTCCAGTGGGTAGCCTCATGAGGCGGGGCCCCCGTGAAGCCCTTCTTCGTGACGCCATCTGGGCGGGTTACTCTGGGCCCAGGCCCTACGTCGTGACATGGGCCTCAGGCAGACGGGCCTGGGTACCCCCTGTCCCAGTGGCCCGACAGTAGCCCCCGAGCCTGCAGCGCGCGTGTCCCCGCCAGCTGGAGGGGCGAAGCAGTGCAGGCTCCAACCGCCTGTGGGCTAGTCACGACGCATGGCGTGCGCCGGGGCGTGGGGCGCCCCTACCTCCTTGCGATGCCTCGACAACTGCCCAGGCTAGCGTAAAGACTGCCCGCGTCACTGGGCCATCATTACCTATCCTCCTCTGGCGTCTGTGTGGCTGTGCCTCCTTCCTCCGCCTGAGACTCCGCCAGATCCAACCTCGAGCGAAGTACCCTTCTCCCCCTCTCGCTCGCCGTCCCGTTGCTCGGATGGCCCTAGGCAGGAAGAAGGCAAAGGCCAAGGCTCCGGCCGCGAGCCCCTAGGAGATCGGGGAAACTCTCCTGCGCTCCTCCATCGCCAAGGAAGGGGACCTGGACCCGGTGCACCCTCTGATAGCAGGAGACCAGAATGAGTGGAAGGCAACCGAGATCTCCCCCGGTGCGGTGGCGTGGAGCGGTCTGGGGGCGTCCGCCTACGCCTTCTTCCTCCACAGCGTCTACGCCGGGCTAGTCCCGCCGTTCTCCGAGTTCTTCTACTCCATCCTCACCCATTATCAGATGCATGCCCTGCACCTCCAACCCAACTCAATCCTCCTCTTGTCCATCTTCACTTTTTTACTGCGAAGCCTTCGTGGGCATGGGGCCCTCGGTGGCGCTCTTCCGCCATTTCTTCAGCCTGTGGTTCACTGCCCGGCTCTCGGCGTGTGTCTCCTTTGTTGATGTCAAAGGCGCCAGCACCCGCCTGAAGGTCGGGAAGAAGGTGGAGGGCTACCAGCAGCGCTGGGTTTACTTGGACACCCTTGAAGTCCACCCTCTCATGAGGATCCCTACTGCTCTTCCCGTGCAGCACTCTGGGTGGAGCCATGCGCCACTCTCCGACCCAGGGGCAGGGCATGTCCTGGAGCGGATTGCTTCGCACTGGAACACTCAGCTTTCGGGGGCGATAATCGTCAAGGAATTCCTGGGGCAGCGCATCGCGCCGCTCCAGGCGCACTCGCGGCCCGTGTGGGAGTAAGAGGGCATGAAGGACCCGATGAGGTTGCACCCTGCCGGCCTGTCACACGCCGAGTTTGAAGGGGTTGTAATGGCCCTGCTCGGCTCCATCTCCAGTGACCCTCCCGAGGCCGCAGGCCCGCTGTATGGCCATGACAACCGAGCGGATCTGGTCGCTCTCATGCTCGCCTTCGACGAGTGGGGACTCGTGATGAGTGACAGCGAAGGGTCGCGGGGGAGTTCCCCCGTCGAGGTGTCGTCCTCCGCCAAAGGCAGCAGCAGCGGAGATTCTGAGGCGACCAACGGGGAAGAGGAGAAGGAGGATGCCGGCCGGGGGCTACCGCCAGGCCACCACCAGTCCCTGCGTGGCTTCAGGGATGACGATGACGACGCCGACTTGCCGCCTCGGGTGATGCTTCCTCGACCCTCCGACCTGGCTGTGGCAGCGGGGACCTGCTCCACTGGCTCCCAGATGCTGAATGCCGGGGTCCTAGTCGGCGAGGCGGCCAACGCTCCTGAAGCCACTGCCCTTTTCCGAGGGCCCCCTCAGGCCCTTGGGAAGAAATTGGACCCGGCCGGACCCACCAGGGGTCACGCCGAGGGTTCTTCCGGTGTCCCCAGGGAGGCCCCCGAAGAAACGGAAGTGGACCGTTGGGGATGAGTAAGTGCTCGAGCTTGCGCTTACGCCTTGCGCCTATGAATTGCTTGCTCATGCTAATTCTTTGTCCGCGCAGGCGCCGGGGCGGCGGTGATGGGAAGAAGAAGAAGACCGACGCCATGGTGAAGGTGACATGCGCCCCGAAGGCGACATTGTCACTAGGCCGCAATCTTGGAGGGCGCGGGGGAGCTCCGCGCCAGGCCGACGCCACGCCTGGTCGTGCGGGGGGCGCAGTGATGCCCTGTTTCTCCTCTGTGCAGCCGGGGGGGGGGGACCAATTGCCGAGGCAGCGGGGGACTAGGCCCCGGCGTCTCGCGTCTTAGCCGCAGCCCCCTAGCCTATGGAGCTGGAGCTGGCGCAACAGCCATCCTCAAGTGTCCCATCTCCCATAGCCGAGCGTGGTGCGGGGAGCCTCTAGGGGCCATCCCAAACCGGGCTTGCTTCTAGGGCCGATGGAGCTAAGGCGGCGGCCCCGCCTGGTGCGACACGAGGGCCGGCCACTGAGGAAAGGACGGAGCCCCTGGCGCCCAAGGCGGAGAACGCTGGAGCCCTTTCGTTGAGGCGGCGACTAGTGCTGAGGCACCGGGGCTCCGCCCGGCTCTTGCGCTCGTGAGCCATCGCGCCCCGCTTGGGCAGGAGGCCCTGTCCGATGCTCGGGCCGCGCTCGACCGATTTGTGGGAGCCTCCCGGGATGCCGAAGCGCGCCTCGCTGGGAGCACCTTGAGCTCGCCACCCTGCTAAAGCGGCTCTCCGCTGCCCTCATGGAGAGTGAGAAGGACGCCGTCGAAGCAAAGGCGGCCCGCGAGGGCGCCCTTGCCGAGAAGGCAGAGGCCACCAAGCGCTGCGAGGAAGCGGAGGCCAACCTGAAGACGCTCTGGGATGAGCGAGACGCGCGGGCGCAGCAACTCCAGCTACGGGAAGACGACCTCGGGACCCGGGAAGCACATCTCGCCGACCGCGACGCTGAGCCGACGAAGGTGGCGGATAAGCAGGCCACGGAATGCGAGCGCATGGAGGCGCTACAGCGCGAGGTGCTCGAAGCCCAGGAAGCCCACGCGAGGCACGTCTCCGAGGCGAACACCACACTGGACGCCAGGGAGAAGAAGTTCCAGGCGGATGCCGACGCGAAGGCAGTGGCGGACAGCGCTGCCTTTTATTCTCTTGATCTCCGAGCGCGCAAGGCCTTCCAATCCTTGTGCAGGGGGGCTTCGATGCTCCTCTCGCCACCCCTGACGCCGGCTATGTCGAGCTTTCTGCCAGGCTTGTGGGGGAGCTTGAGGACACGGCGCGGAAGGTGGAGGGCTTCCTGGAGGACGAATGGCATTACCTGTTCTTCATGGCGGCGACTCGAGTCTTCAGCCACCTTCTTCTCCACGACCCGAACTTCAACTTCGACGAAGTGATAGGCCCCGTCCCTGAAGAATCTCGTGACCGCCTGGAGGCAGCCATGGAGGGCCTTGTTGTAACAGCCCGAGATCGACGCTCCAGAAGATTCCCCTTTTATTTCCTTTCTCGTCGTCTGATTCTTTTGGTTGTCACATTCATCATCGCATCATTTGCATCATGTGCATGGCATCGCCACTTGTTTTTGAAAACTTGCATCCGTTCGTATTCGCCGGTTCTCTCAGTTCGTGTCGTTGTCCGTTTCGAGTCCAACCACACACGCACGCGCCCGCGGCACCGATAAAATATTGTTTTCAAAAGCGCGCGAAACATATTCTTGGAATGGGTCGGAAGTTGGCGAGCGGTCTTGTTTTATTGTAGGTAGACCGCCTGTCAAATTTCGTCGCATTCAGAGGTCGGTTGATACCCGAACCGTTATATATATAGCGGCACTAGTTGCCGGTTTAAATCATGAATGTTTCGGTTTTAAAACTCGTTGCCGGGCCGCAAACCTCCTCTCTTCTCTCAGCCCATCAAACCTACATAGCCTAACCTAGCCCACCTAACCTATCCCTGTGACTGGAGCCGTCCGATCGCGATCGGAGGGCTCGAAATGGTGCAAAACCCTAACCCTAGGCCCCCTTGCTATATATAGAAGCCTCCCCTATCCAAAATTAGCCTCCCTGGCCCCTCCTCCTCAAAATCCGTGCATCCCAACCCCCAGCAGCCACCTGAGCCGCCCCTATCTCCCACCTCGCCATCGGAATCCGCACCGGCCGAACCTCCACCGCGCCACTTGGCGCGCAGCAGCTCGCCGGGCCGCCACCTGAGCCGCCCCGTGGCCAACGGGGAGCTGCCACGCGCCCCCTGGATTCCCCAGCCATCGCCAGCCCGTCGGAGCCCGTCGCGGGCCCACCCAGGGACGGAACCGGGCCGCACAGGCCCGCACCCTCCCACGCCACCGCCCTCCCGTTGCTCCTCCTCCCGAGCGCCTCGTGCCCGCACCGCCCCGTTGCCGGATGCCTTCGCCGCCGACTTACCTCGCCATCCCCGGCCGCCGGCGCCCCCGCATCTGGACCCCGATCGCCACGCCTCCGCATGACTAGCCGCGCCGGCGTCGCCCGCGAAAGCATCGCCAGCAACCGCCGCGTCCGCCTCGGTTCTCCTCCACCGCCGCTGGCCGTCGTCGCCGGCCCGCATCCGACCAGATCCGGGCAGGCGCGCCCGGAACCACTCCGCCCGGCCCCATCCCCGCCGCGTCCGCCCCCCTCCGAGGTCGCCGTCGCCGTCGCCGGTGGCCATGGCGACCTCCTCTGGCTCAGTCCGCGTTGGACGGTTCCGTCCCCGGATCTTCGGGTCCCACGAACCAAACGCCAGATCGGCGCCCCTGAACCGTCTCGTCCCGATTTCCCCAAGGTGAAAATTATCTCTAAGTCTTTTTTTCGTGTCTGTGAAACATCATCTATGCATTTTACACATGTCATAACTTTGCGCATGTTGATCCGATGGTGAAGTATTATATATCAAAATGCACCTACTCTTCGTGCTCTATGTGATGGTGTCATTTGCATGCTCATAGGAATTCATTTAGGTGCGTTAATGTGTGTTGCAAAAGTGCATCTCATCGTAATGTGCAAATCTGTTATTTTATTCAAAGTTTCGTGGATGATTGCCACCAAACCGTAGGCCTTTTACATGAGGTGTCTTCATGAATATTGCCCTATGTTATGTCCACTTTCATGCCATTCCTCTGGTTGCTAGGTAGGTATTCATTGACATGCCAATTTCTTGCTCTAAAGTGGCTTTTGTGTTAAAACTGAAATCTGTTAACGATGAGTTCCGTCTTGCGATGCTCGTATTAAGCAATCCATGCCTCCTTTTAGTTGTATCTTTGGAGTGTGTTGTAGTATACCATGTCTACTTATTGTTGATAGGTTTGCCATGCCATGAATCTTATGCTTAGCTGTAGTTTTCACCATGCGAACATGCTTAATCAATGTTGCTGATTTGAGGTGCTGAAATATTTCTAAGTATGGAATCTGTAATATTTTATTGCTGTCTTGACATGTGTTTTGCTAATGATCTACAACCCCTTTGGGGTTGGTGTAATTGAGTTATTTGTAGTTTATAATGTACTCTAGCATGCTGTTAAATTTCATGTCAATATATGCCCTGTAGCATATAGTTTTATTGCTGCCAATATGTCTTCATGAAAATCTGCTATGCTAAAAAACTGTTATTTTCACCAAGTCCTAATCTGCTATATTTTATTACCATGTTGTGAGCTTCCTACCATGTGTTCCATGCCCCTTTTGAGTGTGCTATATTAAGATGAAATGAAGTGTGTGTTATATGCTACAACCCCATGTCTTGTTTTTGCATTGTAGAATCTTGTATCTTATTGTTTTCATGCGTGCAAAATGCTATCGTGCTGTTTTGAGCAGATTGTAACTAAAACTTGTGTTGGTTGTTGTGGTTGAATCGTTGCTCCGTTTTGAACATGCCATACATGAAACTTGCTTAGAATCTCATGTAGTTTCATAATATCTTGTTGAATTCATGTTTTGAAATGCTTGTGGTTGTCATTTTCATGCATTTTGCATTCATGTCATGTTCGTCTTGTGTTGGTCATATCTTTTAGCTCCGTTTTAAATGTTCCCTATATGTAAATCGCTTAGAATGACGCATAAAATCACATGATCTACTTTATTTTCTTGTTTAATAAATATAAAACATGATTAGTTCAGATCTGGATCATTTTCTAAAGTAACTCATGGGGTCGCTTCGGAAATACTATAGGTTGTTTCCGGCCTCATTTAAGATGCATAGATAGTGCAGTTTCTTATGCTTCACCTCTTGCTATGTTAAAAAACATTTAATATTGATGAGTACCTAAACGAGAGTGAACTAATAATTCACATGTGAAGTTTCGTCAATATGCAACTCGTTGCATAATGAACTTCACTTAATGTGTAATAGTTGATTGTTGTGCTTGCCATGCCTTGCATAATTGCATGAACATGCATCATATTTGTTTGCGCATCATGTCATGCATATGTTGTGGTGCTTTTCATGTGTTGATTGTTGTTTCCGAATTGCTTCTTCTCGATAGAGTTCCAAAAGTGTTCGGAGTGTGAGGAATCATTCGACTATGTCCCGTTCGTCTGCTTCATGGACTCGTTCTTCTTCCAAGCGGGATCTCAGGCAAGATGATCATTTCCCTGGATACCACTACTATCATTGCCATGCTAGTTGTCTCGTTTCTATCGTCTGTATCGCTACCTACCACTTGTATGTCAAGCCTCCCAAATGCCATGATAAGCCTCTAACCCCCTCCACATCCCAGCAAACCATTGTTTGGCTATGTTACCGCTTGCTCAGCCCTTCTTATAGCGTTGCTAGTTGCAGGTGCAATTGGTTCCATGTGCCAACATGGATATTTTGAGATATCACAATATTATTGCTATTTAACTTAATGCACATATATACTTGGTAAAAGGTGGAAGGCTTGGCCTTTTGCTCGGTGTTTTGTTCCACTTTTGCCGCCCTAATTACTTGTGTACCGGTGTTATGTTCCATATTGAGCGCTCCTAACATGCTCGGGGTTGTTATGGGGACCCCCTTGATTTTCGTTTTTGGATAAAACTCTTCTGGCAAGGCCCAACATTGGTACTACATTTGCCTAATAACTAATAAAATTGCATAGGGACTTTCCGGACCCCGTGGATAATTAATCAACAACCCGGGCCAGTGCTCCTCATGAGTGTTGGTCCAACCTGTCAACCGCCGGTGGCTGGCAGGGGCAACTCTGTGATTGGCCTACCGGAAGTTTGGACAATCCGTCATGTCCTGAGAACGAGATACGCGACTCCTATCGGGATCGTCGACACGCCGGACAGCCTTGCTGGATTTATTTTACCTTTCTCGAACGTCTTGTGCGTGGGATTTCGAGGACACTTCGGGATATCTCGAGGTTGAGATTTTCCATCGGGATTCCGCAAATACTATGGGTCATCCCGCGGTTGAGGAATTCCAACGCAGCTTCTGGTTAGTTTGTGATGGATGAGTTGGAGCACCCCTGCAGGGTTAAATCTTTCATGAGAGCCATGCCCGCGGTTATGTGGCAACTTGGAAATTTGGTTAACACCCGGTCATAGAGAACTTGAAGTAAACTCTAATAAAATACACCAACCATGTGCGTAACTGTGACTGTCTCTTCTCGTGAATTTCTTATCCGAGAGAGAACACAGTGGGGTTATGTTTGATCGTAAGTAGGTGATCAGGATCACTTAGTGAGCATTACTAGTTCACGTCCGTTTATGCGACGACCATCCCCCCTTATTCTTGTACTCGTAAGTTAGCCACTCAAATAAATGCTTAGAGTTTGCTGCAGCCTCACCACTTAACCATACCTCACCCATTAAGCTTTAATAGTCTTGATACCCTTGGAAATGAGATTGCCGAGTCCATGTGGATTACAGATTACTACAACAACAGTTGCAGGTACAGGTAATGCGATGCTTTGACGTGATAGCGATGCTTGTTTGATTTGGAGTTCTTCTTCTTCTTCTTCATCGATCATAGGATGGGTTCCAGGCCGGCAACCTGGGATAGCAAGGGTGGATGTCATTTTATCGTTTGATTTCATCCATAGTCGGACCCAGCTCTTATGTATGATTTTTGTATATGTTGTTGTATGGATGTGAACTTGATTTAGCCTATGATTAGTGTAAGCCAATTCCGTATACTCATCTCTTCTTTACATGTATTTGTAATGATATCCATTCTTGTGAAACGACGAGATGCACTTCTATCCCTATCGAGGCCCTCGAGCCACAATAAGGATAGGACCGCATCTTGGGCGTTACACTTGTGAGCACGCTGCTTGAGAAGTTCACCTACAATAACTGCGATGACGGCGGTGCCAATACTCCTTTCATCGTCCCGCAAGACTGAATCTACCTTGCGGCAGTGTAAAACGATGGTTTTAAGGTACTGTACATCATAAGCTTGTAATGACCGCCAGCTATCCGCGGGCTTTCCTTTCATGCCTGGTTTTCCTCAAGCTTGCCTTTATGCTCTGTGTCGGCAGGGCCTAGTCCCGCGCATTTCTCAGCCGTGGCTGGGTTGTCAGGTCACGATGCCTATACAAGGCCAGGAGGTGAGGGGCTTCAGGACCTAGTGAAGGCTCCTGAGGCGCGATGCTCAAGAGCCCCCCCCTTGACGTACGAGCGGCCTTCAAGAGGAAACACGCGCTCGCCAGTTTCCGCCTGGGCATTGCGTGAGGAAACTAGGCACCAAGGGCCTTAGTGGGGTGACGTGCACGAGGGAAAGCCTGCGAGCTAGAGCCCGGTCCCTTGGGTTTTTCAGCGCTGCTGGGACTAACCCAATGACAGGCACCGTGCTCAGCCCCCGCTCACACGAGTCCCAAGGGGAAACTGGTTAGTGAGCATGGCGGGACGGGGTGACGCCCCCGACCGACCACCCAGCGCGGAGCATGGGGCTTCCACTAGGTGTGGGCATAGTCGCGGATCGACAGTCATTCCGCCAGCACGGGGCATGGGGCGTCCACTTGGGCATGGGCATAGTCGCGGGTTGACAGTTACTCCGCCAGCGCGGAGCATGGGGCTTCCACTTGGGAGTGGGCGGGAGTCCTCCTAAGGCCAAGGGGTGGTGCTCCAGGAGGCTCCGGGGCATGTACAGCCCCAACCTCATTATTACGTGAGAGGGTCACAGACGGCGATAAGGAGGGGTCGGATATTCCAGGCACTGGGTGTTGGAGATATGCCCTAGAGGCAATCATGTATGATGATATTCCCTATGTGTTTATGAATAAAGATAGTCCTTGGACATTATCAATGATGTGTATTAACAAGTACGTGACTTGTTTGTGAGACTATGCATTGTATGATGACTGTCCTAAATGGTCCCTAGTCGAAAGGGCTGTGTGGACGCGCAGCCAGCTAGACTAGCATATGACACGGTGGATGGTCCGGTCTCACTGACCATGTAGCATTGGATGCAAGCCGGATAATATGGACTCGGAAAGATCTGGTCGGATTCGACGTAGTTGGATCCGAGTCGAGATAAGGTCTGAGTTGGACAGACCCAACTATGAGACGCAGCGATAGGTCATTTGTGAGTCTCTAGTACAACATACGTTCTGTGTCCTAAGACCTGAGCTAGCGCATGTACTCGGGATGGTGACAGACTTGCTTTGGGCCAACCAAACGCTACTCCGTGATAGGGTAGTTATAAAGGTAGGTTTCGGGCTTGTCCAGACCCATGCTGCGAGACATGGTCGAGCAAGATGGGATTTTGCCCCTCCGATGAGGAAAGATATACTCTGGGCCCCTCGGGTGATTCGACCTGGATAAGCATGGCCATGCGATGAGGATTATGAGATAATCCGAAGTGTTGGTCGGATTCATCGGAACGAGAAAGAGGTCGTGCGGCAATAAGGATGACGATGTCACCTTGAGCACGACAACATATATCGTGTGGCAAAGGGAATGGAAGTGTGATGTACAGGTTTGCCTAACCAGCTTCATCGGACACTTGGAGTCGGCACGCTTTATTAGAGGCCGCTACCGACTAGCCGAGCCGGATGTGATCTGACTCGCGACCAAGTGAGCGAGAACCTAAGGGGTCGCGCGCTTAAGGGAAGGAACACGTGGGCTTTAGGATCCGTGCGAGGCCCAAGAGTCGAGCCCGTGACGGATGCCTATATATAGTGGAGGTGCGGCACACCCATCCGATTGGTCGCTTCGGCGCCGTCATTAGGGCTTTGCATGTGTTGCAACTAGCCACCTCCACTCGCCGCCGAACTGTGTGATCGAACCTAGCAGTCCGCTGCACGGTGTTCCTCCTGAACACGCGGATACCGTTAGAGGCGGTGCACTTGCGCCGCTCCGGCGAACCTGTACATGGGATCTGGCGACCGGCTATTTGAGGGAGATCGGACCAGCTGTTCGAGGGAGATCGGACGAGGAGGAGACGGACCACGCGGACACGCTACCCCAACTCTACTTCCGCTGCACGGCACTGCGCGTCTAGTGGTAACGATGTGTGATCCATCTCCGTAGCAAGTTCTTGGATGTTCTGCGCGTAGGAAATTTTAATTGGCATGCGATGCACCTACGGTAGAACCCAACAGTGGTATCAGAGCCTTTGTTATAGGATTTGGATTCAGATCGGATGCATATATGATATGTGGAGGCGACAGATGAGATCTGTCGTCGTTTATGAGATAGGCTATGTGCACGGTTGATGAGATCAACTGCATATGGGGATCAATATGGCTATGTTTTCTGTCATCGGGGTTAACAGTGAAACGTAAATCCGAATCGGATTTGCGATGATCGATAAGATCGGTCAGGTCAGAAAATTCGACGTGATCGGAATACAGATTCGATCTGTGATTCCAGAAAACGTCCGGACCGCCGTGTGCGTAGCGTCTTGTATTTCGTACATGATACACACACCGGTAGAATGCGATTCTATGCATAACTTTGTTTTGCAGGTTTGATGTGAATCGTATGGCTCATATGTATGTGATGCATGTGTGTAATTTAACATGACCTGCGTGTCATGATTGTCAGCCGGCAGGAGCCAAAGTGCTATCATTATATTGTATAACGACCTGCGTGTCGACTTGTGATTCTCTGTAAATTCATTACTAGTTGTAGTTGTTGGAGAACAGAGATCAAGTTCGAGGCTTTGGCGTCCCGGTGTGACGAACAAGATGGAGTTCCGCCTTGGTCATCGGAGTTGGAGCCAGCCTGGAAGGATGTCCATGAAGGAGCCATACTATTTCACATATTTATGTTTATATCTGATTGATATTGCTTCTTGTTTCTATGCATGTTAAAATGGTAGAAAGATCCCTTGTTAATATCAAGCACATTGCCATCCCGGATGTTGCACCTTCGCACGTCAAGTATGTCTAATGGTGGGCTCATAAAATTGAGGTGCTACTAGGTGTGCTTGAACTAGAGGGTTCGTGTCGGACACGGACATGCACTGCATCAGGTTAACTTGACAAGGCTATCAAAACGGTTTTGGGCCTTGTGGCAAAGAAGGTTGGGAGCCGGGGTATAAGATACCTACCCGACCGATAGGAGTCGTATAGAGATACGATTAGCAAGGAGTTGCTCACCGAATAGGCAAGTTGGCTAGCAGTGATGCTAATGCTCACTAGTCGCTGGCGCTAGATGGGTCCTGAATCACTGAGAGTTTGCGGAGGGATGCCAACTTTAGTGGGAGTAGTTCTGTTTAAGGCTTGAATTACTCTACATAAACACATTGCTTAGTGATGGCATATTTTCTATTGTAGATCAATGGCACCACCTGCTCAACCCAACTTTGCATTACAATCAATTCTGGAAAAGGATAAACTGAATGGAACAAACTTTACCACCTGGTATAGAAATTTGAGAATTGTTCTCTAGCACGATAAAAAGGAACATGTTCTACAGGATCCACTTCCAGAGGAACCTGCCGAGAATGCTAGTGCCACAACCAAGAATGCCCATCAGAAACTCGTTGATGAATCAAACGAGATCAGCTGCCTCATGCTGGCTTGTATGGAGCCCGATTTGCAACAACATTTTGAAAACGTTGACGCTTTCGATATGATCGAGAGTCTCAAGAGCATGTTTCAGGTGCAGTCTAGGACCGAAAGGTTCAACGTCTGGCAATCCTTGACGGATTGTAAGCTGAAAGAGGGTGATCCACTGAGACCGCATGAGATCAAGATGATCGGGTACGTGCAAGCTTTGGATCGGTTAGGCTTCCCACTTGGGGACGAGCTGTCCACGGATGCAATTCTGGGTTCTCTAACACCTAGCTATGGGACGTTCGTCTCGAACTATCATATGCACAACATGGATAAGAAGATCACTGAATTGCATGGGATGCTTAAGGTGGCAGACCAAGATATTAAGAAAGGCACACATCAAGTGTTGATGGTGCAGAACTCGGCTAAGTTCAAGAACAGTTGGTCCAAGAAAAAGGGTAAGGCAAAGGGCACGGGGAAGGTTGTCTCCGCCGCTGCGCCGAAGCCGGGACCGGACTCAAAGACCGTGTGCTTTCATTGCAAGGAAACTGGTCACTGGAAGAGGTACTGTAGCAAGTGGCTTGCTGCGCATGGCAAGAAGGCTGGAAATGCTTCTTCAGGCAAAGGTACACTTGTTACATATGTTATAGACATTTACCTTGCTGACATACCTAGTATCTCTTGGGTATTTAGTACCGGATCGGTTGTTCATATATGCAACTCGATGCAGGGGCTGATAAGAACTAGGCGTGTGGCACAAGGGGAGATTGACATCAGGGTTGGCAACAAAGCAAGAGTTGCTGCGTTGAAGGTCGGCACGATGTAGCTCAAGCTTCCTTCTGGATTTATTTTGGAATTGAATAATTGTTATTACATTCCCGCACTTAGTCGGAACATTATTTCTGCCTCATGCTTGATGAGTCAAGGTTATGAATTCAGTTTAAAGGACAATGGTTGTTCACTTTATTTGAATGGAATGTTCCACAACTATGCACCCATTGTGGATGGGCTATTTATTTTAAATCTAGAAATGGAACCAGTCGATAACATAATTGTCAAGAGGCATAAGCCTAATGAGATAAATCCGACTTACTTCTGGCATTGCCGGCTTGGACATATTAGTCTGAAACGCATGAAGAAGCTCCATGATGATGGACTCCTAACTTCGTCCGACTTCGGGTCGTTCGAGACATGCGAATCATGCTTGCTCGGCAAGATGACTAAGTCTCCTTTTGCAAAGAGTTGCGAAAGGGCGTCCGAGCTGTTGGAGCTTATACACAGTGATGTGTGTGGTCCAATGAGCACAACGGCCAGAGGTGGCTATCAGTACTTCGTGACATTTACGGACGACTTGCGTAGATATGGATATATCTATTTGAGGAGGCACAAGTCGGAAACTTTTGAAAAGTTCAAAGAGTTTCAGAACAAGGTTGAAAATCAGCTTGCAAGACGATAAAGCTTTTGCGATCAGATCCTAGAGGTGAGTACATGAGTTAGGAGTTTGATGATCATCTAAAAAGCCGAGGTATAGTACCTCAGCTCACACCTCCGGGTACGCCGCAGAGAAACGGCGTGTCAGAACGGAGAAATCGAACCTTGTTGGACATGGTCCGATCGATGATGAGCAAATCAGATTTACCCTTGTCATTCTGGGGATACGCTCTAGAAACTGCAGCTTTCACACTAAACAGGGTACCATCAAAATCCGTAGATAAGACACCACATGAGATGTGGACAGGGAAGAGTCCTAGTTTGTCTTTTCTAAAGATTTGGGGTTGTGAAGCATTTGTCAAACGACTCATGTCGGACAAGCTTACACCCAAGTCGGATAAATGCATATTCGTGGGATATTCGAGGGAAACCTTGGGATACAACTTCTACAACCGAGAAGAGAACAAAGTGTTTGTTGCTCGGAACAGGGTTTTCCTAGAGAAAGAGTTTCTCAGTCGGGAAGCCAGTGGGAGAACGGTGCGACTCGAATAAATTCGAGAGCCACTCGGGGACAACTCGGCTGGTGATGAGATCATACCGGAGTTGGTCAGGGAACCCGTAATGGAATCGACACCGGAGCCACAGAGGTCGGAAAGATTGCGTAGAGTGCGCGATGTGTTGTTGCTAGAAAGCGACGAGCTGGCCACATATGTGGAAGCGATGGTGAGCCCAGATTCCGAGGCATGGCTGGAGGCCATGAGATCCGAGTTAAAGTCCATGGATGATAATCAAGTCTGGGACTTGGTTGATCCGCCACCTGGCGTAATTGCCATTTGTTGCAAATGGGTCTTGAAGAAGAAAACCGATGTGGATGGAAATGTTCAGATCCACAAAGCTCGGCTTATCGCTAAAGGTTATGGACAAGTTCAAGGAATTGATTACGATGAGACCTACTCGCCGGTAGCGATGCTAAAGTCGGTGAGGATCATACTAGCTATAGCTGCATATTTCGATTATGAGATATGGCAGATGGATGTGAAAACGGCTTTCCTTCATGGAAATTTAAAGAAGGATGTATACATGATACAACCTGAAGGTTTTCTCGATCCAAATAATGCTAGTAAAATATGCAAGCTCAAGAGATCCATTTATGGATTGAAGCAAGCAGCTCGGGGTTGGAACATTCGTTTTGATGAAGTTATCGTTGACCTTGGTTTCATCAAGAAGGAAGAGGACTATTGTTTATACAAGAAGTCTAGTGGGAGCTCGGTAGTATTTTTGATCATGTATGTAGATGACATAATGCTGATCAGAAATGATGTTTCGATGCTGAACACAGTCAAGGAATCATTGGATGGCAAGTTTTCGATGAAAGACCTTGGAGAAGTAGTGTACATTTTAGGCATCAAGATCTATAGAGATAGATCGAGAAGGCTGCTCGGCTTAAGCCAGAGCACATACATAGACAAAGTGTTGAGGCGGTTCAACATGAGTGAGGCTAAGAAAGGGTTCTTGCCCATCTCACATGGTATAAGGCTAAGCAAGACTCAGAGTCCTATGACTTCTGATGAGCGAAACCGGATGAGTAGGATTCCGTATGCTTCGGCAATAGGATCCATCATGTATGCCATGCTATGTACTCGGCCTGATGTTGCCTATGCAATAAGCTTAACAAGCATATACCAGGCCGACCCAGGTGAGAGTCACTGGGCAGCGGTGAAAACTATCCTGAAGTACCTGAAAAGGACTAAAGAGATGTTTCTAGTTTATGGAGGTGAGGAGGAGCTCTACGTAAAGGGTTACGCTGATGCTAGTTTCCAAAACGACACGGATGATTGTCGATCGCAAACTGGATTCGTGTATGTCATGAATGGAGGAGCAGTGAGCTGGACGAGTTCGAAGCAAGATACGGTGGCCGACTCCACAATAGAGGCCGAATACATTGCGGCTTGTGAAGCTGCAAAGGAAGGTGTTTGGATTCGGAAGTTCCTGGAGGATCTTGGTGAGTTCCCGGGCTGGGCAAAACCGTTGGACCTGTATTGCGACAATTAAGGTGCCATCGCACAGGCCAAGGAGCCGAGACAACACCACAAGACCAGGCACATAGACCGAAAGTATCACCTGATACGAAAGCTCGTAAAGAACGGTGATACTTATTTATGCAAGATTCATACAGATGAAAATGTTGCAGATCCATTGACTAAGCCACTTCCACAACCCAAGCATGAGGGGCACGTTAGAGCTATGTGCATTCGATGTCTATTTGATTGACTCTAGTGCAAGTGGGAGACTTTTGGAGATATGCCCTAGAGGCAATCATGTATGATGATATTTCCTATGTGTTTATGAATAAAGATAGTCCTTGGACATTATCAATGATGTGTATTAACAAGTACGTGACTTGTTTGTGAGACTATGCATTGTATGATGACTGTCCTAAATGGTCCCTAGTCGAAAGGGCTGTGTGGACGCGTAACCAGCTAGACTAGCATATGACACGGTGTATGGTCCGGTCTCACTGACCATGTAGCATTGGATGCTAGCCGGATAATATGGACTCGGAAAGATCTGGTCGGATTTGACGTAGTCAGATCCGAGTCAAGATAAGGTCTGAGTTGGACAGACCCAACTATGAGACACAGCGATAGGTCATCTGTGAGTCTCTAGTACAACATACGTTCTGTGTCCTAAGACTTGAGCTGGCGCATGTACTCGGGATGGTGACAGACTTGCTTTGGGCGACCAAACGCTACTCCGTGACAGGGTAGTTATAAAGGTAGGTTTCGGGCTTGTCCAGACCCATGCTGCGAGACGTGGTCGAGCAAGATGGGATTTTGCCACTCCGATGAGGAGAGATATACTCTGAGCCCCTCGGGTGATCCGACCTGGATAAGCATGGCCATGCGATGAGGATTATGAGATAATCCGAAGTGTTGGTCGGATTCACCGGAACGAGAAAGAGGTCATGCAGCAATAAGGATGACCATGTCGCCTTGAGCACGACAACATATATCGTGTGGCAAAGGGAACGGAAGTGTGGTGTACAGGTTCGCCTAACCAGCTTCATCGGAAACTTGGAGTCGGCACACTTTGCTAGAGGCCGCTACCGACTAGCCGAGCCGGATGTGATCTGACTCGCGACCAAGTGACCGAGAACCTAAGGGGCCGCGCGCTTAAGGGAAGGAACACATGGGCTTTAGGATCCGTGCGAGGCCCAAGAGTTGAGCCCGCGACAGATGCCTATATATAGTGGAGGTGCGGCACACCCATCCGATTGATCGCTTCGGCACCGTCATTAGGGCTTTCATGTGTTGCAACTAGCCACCTCCACTCGCCGCCGAACTGTGTGATCGGACCTAGCAGTCCGCCGCACGGTGTTCCTCCTGCACGCGCGGATACCATTAGAGGCGGTGCACTTGCGCCGCTCCGGCGAACCTGTACGTGGGATCCGGCGACCGGCTGTTCGAGGGAGATTGGACCGACCGTTCGAGGGAGATCAGACGAGGAGGAGGCGGATCACGCAGACACGCTGCCCGAACTCTACTTCCGCTGCACGGCACTACGCGTCTAGTGGTAATGATCTATGATCCATCTCCGTAGCAAGTTCTTGGATGTTCTGCGCGTAGGAAATTTTAATTGGGATGCGATGCAGCTACGGTAGAACCCAACACTGGGCTCAGGAATCCATCCTCCATCTTTAGGCGTTTTGCGCCTAGTCCTTTCAGGGAGGCTGCGCCCTTATGCAATGCTGAGACACGGGGGTGATGCACGTCGGACGGTCGTCCTGAGGCCACTATATGAAGGGTTTGGACACCGAGGACCTATTGAGGTGACGTGCGCAGGCCTCGCCCGCAAGACAGAGCTCGGTCAGTCGGGTTTAGCGACGCGGCAGGGACGGACCCGAGCACAGATGCTGTGTCAGGTTCCCTCATACGATGACCATGGGAGGAAACGCCTGAAGCGTAGCACCCGACGTGGCAAAACACCTCACTGGCAGTTATGCATATCAGGCCGCGCCTTTGTTCGTCTTCTTGCGGTGGTTCCATGAAAAGGGCGAGACACCAAGGACCTTGTGAGGTGGCATGCATGGGAGCAAGCCCGCGAGACAGAGCTCGATCATTTGGATTTATCAACGCTGCAGGGACGAACCTGAACACAGACGTCGTGTCCTGTCCCGATCATGAGACGGCCGGAGAGAAGGGTCGCAAGGGCACGGCTAACGCAGGTGGTGGCGAAGCACTGGGCGCAAGGCTTAAGCAAGCGTCTTGAATTCATCAAAGGATAATCAAATTTGCTACACAACCAAAAGGTGCGGAGGCCACAAGGGGGTAACCCTTGCCCGCTCGAGGATAATGCAGCCCGGAGGGCGCCCTCAATTTTAAACAACCAAAAAGTCACCTGGCAATTATGTTGCTGTAGGAGCGGCCGACTACTTGGCGAAGTGTGTCGTGGGAGTCCACCCCTTAGGAAACTGGTGGTTCCCGAGGCCTTGGGGGCCGGTGAGGATCCGATGCCTCATGAGGCACCATTGCGGTTTGCATGAGTCTTTGGTAGGTGGCGCCAGTGTTCTTCAGGCCGAAGGGCATGCGGGTGTGGCTGTCGGTGCCGCCCTGCCTTGCCCGGCCTACGGCGGCAGGAAGAGTCCCCGTGAACCGGCGTAGTTGAGCCCCGCGATGTCGACACACATGCGTGCCTTGATGTCATCCCCGGGAGCTGCGGGCGGCTTGTCAGGCCGCGCTGAGCATGGCTTGCCGCGCATGGCTCGAGCCTCCTGCAGCCTACCGATTTCCCGGGCGATGAATTCTTGCGCCCCTGGCGCCTGGTGCTGCTTTCTACGCTCGCAGGGGCGCGCGTCGAAGCATGCCTCCAAGTGGTGCCCGGGCACCTCCCTCGTCACACGGGTCAGGTCAGAGGCCTTCCAGACGGAAGCTCTCGAGCCTGGCTTGCGGGTCATGCCGGGCGCGCCTTCCTATGTTGGAGAGAGGCGGGTGCTGATGTAGCCGTCCCTCTGCACGGATGGGTGCATGGAGGAGTCCCGCTGCTCGCGTGCTGCAGGTTTGGCGGCGGCAGCAGCTTCGGCACTGATGGAGTGGCGACATCTGTCGCGGCCTGTAGGCGTGGTCTGAACGACATAGGCCATCCGGCGCTCAGCGCGCACACAACAGGCGTCCGCCATAGGGTTGATGAAGCCGGGGCCTGAACGGGGCTGAAGAACAACAGCGCTCCCCCTACCTGGCACGCCAAATGTCAGAATTGGGGCTCCGGGGACCCAAGAGAGGTTCGAACTCTGGGGTGCACCAGCTCTCCAACCCCGCTCTCTCACCCTAGCCTACGACGATGCTCCGGCGTGCTTGAGCTTGGGGGAAAAAACAACAAACACAACGATCTACCCAGGTTCGTGCCACATTGCGGTGTAAAACCCTACTCCTGCTTGTCTGGATTGCTTAGCTGAGGAGAGTGAATACAACGGGTCGTGTCCCTACGATTGTCGCCTTCTTCCTTTTATCTCAGCTTCTGTCCTATTCCCCAAAAATATCAGGTGGGAAGGGTTGCCACAAGCGCTAGTTTGAAAGGGGACAGGACTGAAGCCTATCCTGACAAAAGTTGTCTCCGCCTGCCAAAAGCCTCCCTTCATGACATTTTGGTGGGCTCAGGGATGACCCCCATACTGGCGAACCCCTAGCTCTGACTGTCTAACACCAAACGGGAAACCTTTGAGGGCCGCTTCGGGAACCGGTAGGCTGGCCCTACTCCCTTAACACCAAAGAGGAAAGGTCTTCCTGCTGTGGCTCTCGATGACGCCGGGTAGGGCGTGTACCGCCTTTGGAGCGGTTCAGGCTGCGCGACCCTGCCGAGCCACCGTGGACCTGCGTCTTAAGAGGGCCCCCCAGGGGGCGACCTCGCGGGGGCGCCTCCAGGTGCCTACGGCGGTGCCCCCAGGGGCTAACGGGGGTGCCTCCAGTTGGTCGCCTCATGAGGCGAGTGTTGGGGAACGTTGCATGGGAAACAAAAATTTTCCTACGTACACGCAAGATCTATCCATGGTGATGAGCATCTACGAGAGGGAGAGTGGATCTACACACCCTTGTAGATCGCTAAGCGGGAAGCATTAAGAAACGCGGTTGATGTAGTCGAACGTCTTCGCGATCCAAATCGCCGAGCATCCTGCGATCCCATCACGATCCAATCACGATCCGTCCCGCGATCCCATCACGATCCGTCCCGCGATCAAATCACGAATCGTCTCGCGATCCTGATCACGGTCCTTCCGATCTAGCGCCGAACTGACGGCACCTTCGTGTTCAGCACACGTACAGCTCGATGACGATCTCCGCCTTCTTGATCCAGCAAGAGGGAGCGGAGAGGTAGATGAGTTCTCCGGCAGCGCGACGGCGCGACGGCGATGGTGGTGGAACTATTCCGGCAGGGCTTTGCCTAAGCACCGCTGAAACTAGACTAGAGGAGAAAACGATCTAGATGAAGTAGAGGGAGCACATGGCAATTAGGGTTAGCTCACCCCTCTAAATCCTCTAGTATATATAGGAGGGAGGGAGGGGAGGAGGCAACCTCAAACCCTCAAGGGTTGGCCGAAATAGGAGGTGGAGGAGTCCTACTCCAATCCTACTAGGAGTAGGATTCCTCCTCTCCACTTGGAAACCCTTTCCACCTTGCCTTCCTTTGGGTTTTTCCCACCCCTAGCCGCATGGGCCTTAGTGGGGGGCTCGGCCAGCCCACTAAGGGCTGGCTTGACTCCTCCCACAGCCCATGACGCCCTTTGGGTCGAGACAACCCTCCCGATGGTCCCCGGTACCCCTCCCGGCACTCCCGGTACACTACCGAAGTACCCGAAACTTTTCCGGTGACCAAAACAGGACTTCCTATATATCAATCTTTACCTCTGGACCATTCCGGAGCTCCTCGTGACGTCCAGGATCTCATCCTGGACTCCGAACATCCTTCAGTCACCACCATACATAACTCTACTATACCGAAACGTCACCGAACCTTAAGTGTGCAGACCCTGCGGGTTCGAGAACTATGTAGACATGACCGAGACACCTCTATGGCCAATAACCAATAGCGGGACCTGGATACCCATATTGGTTCCCACATATTCTACGAAGATCTTTATCGGTTGAACCACTACGTCAAGGATTCAGTTAATCCCGTATGTTGTTCCCTTTGTTTCTTCGGTATGTTACTTGCCCGAGATTCGATCATCGGTATCTCTATACCTAGTTCAATCTCGTTACCGGCAAGTCTCTTTACTCGTTCCGTAATACAAGATCCCATGGCTAACACTTTAGTCACATTGCTTGCAAGGCTTGTTGTGATGTTGTATTACCGAGTGGGCCCTGAGATACCTCTCCGTCACACGGAGTAACAAATCCCAGTCTCGATCCATGCCAGCTCAACAGACCCCTTTGGAGATACCTGTAGAGCACCTTTATAGTCACCCAGTTACGTTGCGACGTTGGATACACACAAGGTACTCCTCCGATGTCAGTGAGTTGCATGATCTCATGGTCATAAGAACACATACTTGACATGCAGAAACAATAGCAATAAACTGACACGATCATATGCTACGTTCATAGTTTGGGTCTTGTCCATGACATCATTCTCCTAATGATGTGATCCCGTTATCAAATGACATCTCATGTCTATGGCCAGGAAACCTTGACCATCTTTGATCAACGAGCTAGTTAACTAGAGGCATACTAGGGACACAGTGTTGTCTATGTACCCACACATGTATTTGAGTTTCCAATCAATACAATTATAGCACGGATAATAAACGATTATCATGAACAAGGAAATATAATAATAACCAATTTATTATTGCCTCTAGGGCATATTTCCAACAGTCTCCCACTTGCACTAGAGTCAATAATCTAGTTCACATCACCATGTGATTTACATTGTTATGAATCTGACACCCAATGAGTTCTGGGGTTCGATCATGCTTTGCATGTGAGAGAGGTCTTTAGTCAACGGTCTGCAACATTCAGATCCGTGTGTTCTTTGCAAATCTATATGTCATACTACAGATGCTACCACGCTCCACTTGGAGCTATTCCAAATGGTTGCTCCACTATACGTATCCTGACTGCTACTCAGAGTCGTCCGGATAGGTGTCAAAGCTTGCATCGACGTAACCCTTTACGACGAACTCTTTATCACCTCCATAATCGAGAAATATTTCCTTAGTCCTCTAGTTACTAAGGATAATCTTGACCGCTGTCCAGTGATCCACTCCTGGATCACTCTTGTACCCCTTGACAGACTCATGGCAAGGCACACACAGGTGCGGTACACAGCATGGCATACTATACAGAGCCTATGGATAAGGCATAGGGGACAACCTTCGTCCTTTCTCTTTCTTCTGCCGTGGTCGAGCTTTGAGTCTCACTCAACTCCACACCTTACAAATCAGGCAAGAACTCTTTCTTTGACTGATCCATTTTGAACTCTTTCAAAATCTTGTCAAGGTATGTACTCATTGAAAGTCTTATCAGACGTCTTGATCTATCTCTATAGATCCTGATGCCCAATATTTAAGTAGCTTCTATCCAAGTTTTCCTTTGAAAAACTCCTTTTCAAACAGCCCTTTATGCTTTCTAGAAATTCTACATCATTTCCGATCAACAATATGTCATCCGCATATACTTATCAGAAATTCTATAGTGCTCCCACTCACTTTATTGTAAATACAAGTTTCTCATAAACTTTGTATAGACTCAAAAACTTTGATCACCTCATCAAAGCGTATATTACAACTCCGAGATGCTTGCTCTAGTCGATAGAAGGATCGCTGGAGCTTGCATACATTTTAGCATCCTTAGGACTGACAAAACCTTCCGGTTGTATCACATACAACCTTTCCTCACGGAAACCGTTAAGGAAACTCTGTTTTGACATCCATCTGCCAGATTTCATAATCGAAAAATGCAGCAACTGCTAACATAATTCCAACAGACTTTAGCATCGCTACGGGTGAGAAAGTCTCATCATAGTCAACTCCTTGAACTTGTGAAAAACCCTTTGCCACAAGTCGAGCTTTATAGACGGTGACATCACCGTCCGCGTCCGTCTTCCTTTTAAAGATCCATTTGTTCTAAATGGCCTTTCGCCCTTCAGGTAATACTTCCAAAGCCCATACTTTGTTTTCATACATGGATCCCATCTCGGATTTCATGGCCTCTAACCATTTCTTGGAATCCGGGCCCATCACCGCTTCTCCATAGCTCGTAGGTTCATCACTGTCCAACAACATGACCTCTAAGACAGGGTTGCCGTAACACTCAGGAGCAGTACACGTCCTTGTTGACCTACGAGGTTCGATAGTAACTTGATCCGAAGCTTCATGATCATCATCATTAACTTCCTCTTCAGCTAACGTAGGCTCCACAGAAACAACTTTCCGCGCTGCGCTACTCTCTGGTTGAAACAAAGGTTCAACAACCTCATCAAGTTCTATCTTCCTCCCACTCAATTCTTTCGAAAGAAACTCTTTCTCGAGAAAGGACCCGTTTTAGCAACAAACACTTTGTGCTTGGATCTAAGATAGAAGGTTTACCCAACTGTTACGTTAGGGTATTCTATGAAGATGCATTTGTCCGCTTTGGGTTCGAGCTCATTAGGTGAAAACCCTTTTTCACATAAGCGTCGCAGCCCCAAACATTAAGAAATGATAGCTTAGGTTTCTGCCAAACCAAAATTCATACGGTGTCATCTCAACGGACTTAGATGGTGCCCCTTTTAAAGTGAATGTGGTTGTCTCTAATGCATAACCCCAAAACAATAGTGGCAAATCGATAAGAGATATCATAGTTCGCACCATATCCAATAGAGCACGACTACCACGTTCGGACACACCATCACACTATGGTGTTCCAGGTGGCGTGAGTTGTGAAACATCTTCCACATTGTCTTAAGTTGTATACCAAACTCGTAACTCAGATATTTACCTCCACGATCATATCGTAGACATTTTATCTTCTTGTCACGATGATCTCAAACTTCACTCTGATTTTGTTTGAACTTTTCAAACGTTTCAGACTTGTGTTTCATTAAGTAAATATACCCATATCTACTCAAATCATCAGTGAAGGTAAGAAAATAACGATATCCACCGCACGCTACAACACTCACTGGACCGCATACATCAATATGTATCATTTCCAATAAGTCACTTGCCCGCTCCATCATACCGGAAAACGGGGTCTCTGTCATCTTGCCCATGAGGCATGGTCCGCATGTCTCAACCGATTCGAAATCGAATGAGTCCAAAGATCCATCAGCATGGAGTTTCTTCATGCGCTTTACACCAATATGACACTTAGCGGCAGTGCCACAAGTATGTGGTACTATCATTATTAACTTTGTATCTTTTGGCATCAATATTATGAACATGTGTACTACTACGATCAAGATTCAATAAACCATTCTCATTGGGTGCATGACCATTGAAGGTATTATTCATGTAATCAGAATAACCATTATTCTCTAACTTAAATGAATAACCGTATTGCAATAAACATGATCTAATCACGTTCATGCTCAACGTAAACACCAAATAATATTTATTTAGGTTCATCACTAATCCCGAAGGTACAGAGAGCGTGCGATGGTGATCACATCAACCTTGGAAACACTTCCAACACACATCGTCACCTCGTCCTTAGCTAGTCTCCGTTTATTCTGTAGCTTTTATTTCGAGTTACTAACATTTAGCAACCGAACAGGTTTCCAATACCCAAGTGCTACTAGGAGTACCAGTAAGGTACACATCAATAACACGTATATCAAATATACTTCTGTCGACGTTGCCAGCCTTCTTATCTACCAAGTATCTAGGGTTGTTCCGCTTCAGTGACCGTTCTCCTCATAACAGAAGCACTTAGTCTCGGGTTTGGGTTCAACCTTGGGTTTCTTCACTGGAGTAGCAACTGACTTGCCATCCATGAAGTTTCCCTCCTTGCCCTTGCCCTTCTCGAAACTAGTGGTTTCACTAACCATCAACACTTGATGCTCCTTCTTGATTTCTACCTTCACGGTGTCAAACATCGCGAATAGCTCAGGGATCATTATTTCCATCCCTGGCATTTTATAGTTCATCACGAAGCTCTAGTAGCTTAGTGACAGTGTCTTGGAGAACTATATCAATCACTATCTTATCTGGAAGATCAACTCCCATTCGATTCAAGCGATTGTAGCACCCAGAAAATCTGAGCACATGCTCAATGATTGAGCTATTCTCCTTCATCTTCCAGGCAAAGAAACTTGTTGGAGGTCTCATACCTCTCAACATGGGCACGAGCCTGAGATCCCAATTTCAGCTCTTAGAACATCTCATATGTTCCGTGACGTTCAAAACGTTTTGGAGCCTCAATTCTAAGCCGTAATGCATGACGCACTGAACTATCAAGTAGTCATCAGAACGTGCCTGTCATATGTTCACAACATCTACAGACGACGCTAGAGGGGGTCGCGCACTGAGCGGTGCATTAAGGACATAAGCCTTCTGTGCAGCAATGAGGACAATCCTCAGATCACGGACCCAGTCCGCAATATTGCTACCATCATCTTTCAACTCTATTTCTCTAGGAACATATAAAAATTCAAGGGAGCTAAAGCGCGAGCTAGTAATCTACAACATAATTTGCCAAGACATTTTGACTATGTTCATGATAATGAGTTTAGTTAATCATATTACTTAAAAACTCCCACTCAAATTGACATCCCTCCGGTCATTCGAGTGACACATGATCCAAATCCACCAACTCAAGTCCGATCATCACGTAAGTTGAGGTGGTTTCAATGGTGAACATCTTCATGTTGATCATATCTACTATATGACTCATGTTCGACATTTCGGTCTCTTGTGTTCTGAGGCCATGTCTGTACATGCTAGGCTCGTCAAGTTTAACCCGAGTGTTCCGCACGTGCAACACTGGCTTGCACCCGTTGTATGCGAACGTAGAGTCTATCACACCCGATCATCACGTGGTGTCTCGAAACGACGAACTTTCGCAACGGTGCACACTCGGGGAGAACACAATTTTATCTTGAAATTTAAGGGAGGGATCACCTTATAATGCTACCGTCGTCCTAAGCAAAATAAGATGCATAAAAGGATTAACATCACATGCAAATCATAAGTGACATGATATGGCCATGAACTTGTGCTTTTGATCTGCATCTCCAAAGCACCGGCATGATCTCGATCGTCACCGGCATGACACCATGATCTCCATCATCTTGATCTCCATCAATGTGTCGCCATGAGGTTGTCGCACCGACTGTTGCTTCCACGACTATTGCTAACTCATAGCGATAAAGTAAAGCAAAACGGCGAAAATAATTAAAGACAACCCTATGGCTCCTGCCGGTTGCCGTACTCATCGACATGCAAGTCGTGATATTCTATACAATACATGATCATCTCATACATCACATATATCTCATCATGTAATTGGCCATATCACATCACAACATACCCTACTAAAACAAGTTAGACGTCCTCTAATTGTTGTTCCAAGTTTTACGTGGCTGCTACGGGTATATAGCAAGAACAATTCTTACCTACGCAAAAACCACAACGGTGATACAAAAATTGCTATTCAACCTTCTCAAGGACCGCCTTTGTCAAATCCGATCCGACTAAAGTGGGAGAAACAGACACCCGCCAGCCACCTTTATGCAACGAAGCTACATGTCAGTTGATGGAACCGGTCTCTCGTAAGCGTACGAGTAATGTTGGTTCGGGCCGCTTCATCCCACAATACCGCCGAACGTTGCATGGGAAACAAAAATTTTCCTACGCACACGCAAGATCTATCCATGGTGATGAGCATCTAAGAGAGGGAGAGTGGATCTACATACCCTTGTAGATTGCTAAGCGGGAAGCGTTAAGAAACGCGGTTGATGTAGTCGAACGTCTTCGCGATCCAAATCGCCGAGCGTCCCGCGATCCCATCACGATCCATCTCGCGATCCAATCATGATCCGTCCCGCGATCCCATCATGATCCGTCCCGCGATCAAATCACGAATCGTCTCGCGATCCTGATCACGGTCCTTCCGATCTAGCGCCGAACGGATGGCACCTACACGTTCAGCACACGTACAGCTCGATGACGATCTCCTCCTTCTTGATCCAGCAAGAGGGAGCAGAGAGGTAGATGAGTTCTCTGGCAGCGCGACGGCATGGCGGCGATGGTGGTGGAACTATTTCGGCAGGGCTTCGCCTAAGCACCGCTGAAACTAGACTAGAGGAGAAAACGATCTAGATGAAGTAGAGGAAGCACGTGGCAATTAGGGTTAGCTCTCTCCTCTAAATCCTCTAGTATATATAGGAGGGAGGGAGGGGAGGAGGCAGCCTCAAACCCTCAAGGGTTGGCCGAAATAGGAGGTGCAGGAGTCCTACTCCAATCCTACTAGGAGTAGGATTCCTCCTCTCCACTTGGAAACCCTTTCCACCTTGCCTTCCTTTGGGTTTTTCCCACCCCTAGCCGCATGGGCCTTAGTGGGAGGCTCGGCCAGCCCACTAAGGGCTGGCTTGACTCCTCCCACAGCCCATGAGGCCCTTTGGGTCGAGACACCCCTCCCGATGGTCCCCGGCACTCCCGGTACACTACCGAAGTACCCGAAACTTTTCCGGTGACCAAAACAGGACTTCCTATATATCAATCTTTACCCCCGGACCATTCCGGAGCTCCTCATGACGTCCAGGATCTCATCCGGGACTCTGAACAACCTTCGGTCACAACCATACATAACTCTACTATACCGAAACGTCACCGAACCTTAAGTGTGCAGACCCTGCGGGTTCGAGAACTATGTAGACATGATCGAGACACCTCTACGGCCAATAACCAATAGCGGGACCTGGATGCCCATATTGGTTCCCACATATTCTACGAAGATCTTTATCGGATGAACCTCTATGTCAAGGATTCAGTTAATCCCGTATGTTGTTCCCTTTGTTTCTTTGGTATGTTACTTGCCCGAGATTCGATCGTCGGTAT
The DNA here is from genome assembly GCA_039707655.1 of Elymus sibiricus. Taxonomy (NCBI): domain Eukaryota; kingdom Viridiplantae; phylum Streptophyta; class Magnoliopsida; order Poales; family Poaceae; genus Elymus; species Elymus sibiricus. Next base: position 231,167,893 of record CM077669.1, on the reverse strand, counting down.
CTCTATACCTAATTCAATCTCATTACCGGAAAGTCTCTTTACTCGTTCCGTAATACAAGATCCCGTGGCTAACACTTTAGTCATGTTGCTTTCAAGGCTTGTTGTGATGTTGTATTACCAAGTGGGCCCTGAGATACCTCTCCGTCACACGGAGTAACAAATCCCAGTCTCGATCCATGCCAGCTCAATAGACCCCTTCGGAGATACCTGTAGAGCACCTTTATAGTCACCCAGTTACGTTGTGATGTTTGATACACACAAGGTACTCCTCCGGTGTCAGTGAGTTGCATGATCTCATGGTCATAGGAACACATACTTGACATGCAGAAACAATAGCAATAAACTGACACGATCATATGCTACGTTCATAGTTTGGGTCTTGTCCATCACATCACTCTCCTAATGATGTGATCCCGTTATCAAATGACATCTCATGTCTATGGCCAGGAAACCTTGACCATCTTTGATCAACGAGCTAGTTAACTAGAGGCATACTAGGGACATAGTGTTGTCTATGTACCCACACATGTATTTGAGTTTCCAATCAATACAATTATAGCATGGATAATAAACGATTATCATGAACAAGGAAATATAATAATAACCAATATATTATTGCCTCTAGGGCATATTTCCAACAGCGAGGCCCCCATGAAGCCCTTCTTCGTGATGCCGTCTGGGCGGGTTACTCTGGGCCTAGGCCCTGCGTCGTGACATGGGCCTTAGGCAGACGGGCCTGGGTACCCCCTGTCCAAGTGGCTCGACACCAACGAGCTTGATCTTTCATTTTGGGCCATGCAAAGAGATGACTGAGATGCCTATAAGTGACCGGAAACCCCGAGTGTCCCCCAACTGAGCTGTCATGAAACGTTGTCAACATGCGCTGTTGCAATTAGGAGCTCCTCCCAACCAAAGTCTGTTTCTAAAATATAACAGGCCATTGAAAACTGAAAATCTTTGTTTAGGATCTGAGCCTGTGGCTAGTTGAGTGATGTCTACTACGCAACCTTCTTCTTGTAGACTCGTGTTGGGCCTCCAAGCACAGAGTTTTGTAGGACAGTAGCAAATTTCCCTCAAGTGGATGACCTAAGGTTTATCAATCCGTGGGAGGCGTAGGATAAAGATGGTCTCTCTCAAACAACCCTGCAACCAAATAACAAAAAGTCTCTTGTGTCCCCAACACACCCAATACAATGGTAAATTGTATAGGTGCACTAGTTCGGCGAAGAGATGGTGATACAAGTGCAATATGGATGGTAGATAAAGGTTTTTGTAATCTGAAAATATAAAAACAGCAAGGTAACTAATGATAAAAGTGAGCACAAACGATATTGCAATGCTTAGAAACAAGGCCCCTAGGGTTCATACTTTCACTAGTGCAAGTTCTCTCAACAATACTAACATAGTTGAATCATATATAAATCCCTCACGTGCGACAAAGAGTTCACTCCAAAGTCACAAATAGCGGAGAACAAACGAAGAAATTATTGTAGGGTATGAAACCACCTCAAAGTTATCTTTTCTGATCAATCTTATGAGCTATCCCTATAAGTGTCACGAACAGCCCAAGAGTTCGTACTAAAATAACACCTTAAGATACACATCAACCAAAACCCTAATGTCACCTAGATACCCCAATGTCACCACGAGTACCCATGGGCTTGATTATACGATATGAATCACATAATTTCAGATTCATCATGTTCAATCCAACACAAAAAATTTCAAAGAGTGCCCCAAAGTTTCTACCAGAGAGTCAAGACGAAAACGTGTGCCAACCCCTATGCATAGATTCCCAAGGTCACGGAACCCGCAAGTTGATTACCAAAACATACATCAAGTGGATCAATAGAACATCCCATTGTCACCACAAATATCCCATCGCAAGACATACATCAAGTGTTCTCAAATCCTTAAAGACTCAATCCGATAAGTAAACTTCAAAGGGAAAACTCAATTCATCACAAGAAGATAGAGAGGGGAAAACTCCATATGATTCATCTATATTAATAAAGCTCGCGATACATCAAGATCGTGCCATCTCAAGAACACGAGAGAGAGAGAGAGAGAGAGATCAAACACATAGCTACTGGTACATACCCTCAGCCCCGAGGGTGAACTACTCCCTCCTCGTCATGGAGACTGCCGGAATGATGAAGATGGCCTTCGGTAATGGTTTCCCCCTCCGGCAGGGTGCCGGAACGGGCTCCCGATTGTTTTTTCGTGGCTCTAGAGGCTTACGGCGGCGGAACTCCCGATTTAGGTTTCTTTTCGGCGGTTTGGGTATTTATAGGAGTATATGGCGTTGGTCCCACGTCCAGAAGGTTCCCGAGGAAGTCACAAGCCAGGGGGGCGCACCCTAGGGGGGGGGGGTGCCCCCTAGGCTTGTGGCCTCCTCGGCCTTCCTCTCCGGTGACTTTTCGCTCCAGTATTTTTTATATTTTGCAAAAATATTCTCCGTAAATTTTCAGCTCATTCCGAGAACTTTTTGTTCTGCACAAAAACAACACCACGGTAGTTCTGCTGAAAACAGCGTCAGTCCGGGTTAGTTCTAATAAAATCATACCAAAATCATATAAAATTATTGCAAACATGGCATGAATACTTCATAAATTATAGATACGTTGGAGACGTATCAGCATCCCCAAGCTTAATTCCTGCTCGTCCTCGAGTAGGTAAATGATAAAAGAAATAATTTATGAAGTGTGAATGCTACCTAACATGTTCATCATATTCTTTTCTTCTTTGTATAGCATGGACATTTGGACTTGTAAATGATTCAAAGCAATAGTCTAGTTTTAACATAATGACTTCAATACTCAAGAATATCAACAAGCAACCATGTCTTTCAAAATATCAACACTAAAGAAAGTTATCCGTAGCCCATCATGCTCAATCATTGATCCATTCATGAAACACACTCAAATATTAGCTATGCCCAATGCTCAAGTACGATCATAGTGCCCCCTAGTTGGTGCTTATAAGAGAAGAAGGAGACTCAAAACAAAAATAAAAATTGCATAAAGTAAATAGATAGGCCCTTCGCAGAGGGAAGTAGGGATTTGTAGAGGTGCCAGAGCTCAAGGTTTAAATTGAGAGAGAAAAAATATTTTGAGTGGCATGCTTTTCCTGTCAACGAAAACGACAAAGTAGATCACAATACTTTCCATGCTAGATGCATTATAGGCGGTTCCCAAACAGAATGGTAAAGTTTTTACTCCCCCTCCACCAATCAATCACACTCCACGGCGAGCCGAATCCACGGGTACCGTCCATACAAACAACAATCCTGGGGGAGTTTTGTTTCATTATAATTTGATTTGATTTTTGAACATGGAACTGGGCATCCCGAATACCAGCCACTTTCTCGTGAATGATAGTGAATCAACACATATCGTGAGAATAACACACCTAGCATGGAAAAATATTGGATACTCCCCACCGTTTCATGAGCGGTACGGGCACACAAAAGAGAAAATTTATTTTGAAAATTTAGAGATGGCACATACAAATTTGCTTGGAACGGCATGGAAATACCGCATATAGGCAGGTATGGTAGACTTATAAGGCAAAACTTGGTTCAAGGATTTTGGATGCACAAGTAGTATTTCTACTTAGTACAAATGGAGGCTAGCAAATAGATTGGGAAGAAACCAAACCAAGAAACGAAAATTCACATAAGTGAGCATTGAATCATAACTAACACCGAATAATGCACCACAAGTAGGATGTAACTTCATTGCATAACTATTGACCTTCGTGCATGCATAGGGAATCACAAACCTTAACACCAATATTCCTACTAAGCATAATTACTCACTAACATGACTCACATATTACTATCATCATGTTTCAAAACTATTACAAGGAATCAAGTTTAATTTGTCCCATGATCTTCATGAAAGTTTTTATTATATCCTCCTTGGATATCTATCACTTTGAGGCTAGTTTCATATATTGCCATTTCTTTTTGGCAATATCAAACAAATTTAAGTGAAGCACATGAGCATAAATATTTCATCCCTCAAAAAGGTATAAGTGAAGCATGAGAGGAAATGACAAGCTACTCTCAAAAGATATAAGTGAAGATCAATGAGTAGTCAAACAATTAAGTAGCTATGTGGGGACTCTCTCTCTCTCAATAAATATTTTCAGATCTGAGTATTTTATTTAAACAGTAAGCAAAATAAAAAAATATCACTCCAAGAATAGGACGCAACATGTGAACGAATAAAAATTTAGGCTCAACATAGGCTAACCGATAATTGTTGATGAAGAGAGGTGGGATGCGTAGCATCCTCAAGCTTAGATGCTTGAGACTTCTTGAAATATTTACTTGGGGTGCCTTGGGCATCCCCAAGCTGGAGCTTTTGTATCTTGTTCAATCCTCTCATATCATGGTTTCACCTATTCTCAAAAACTTCATCCACACAAAACTTGAAAAGAACTCGTGAGATAAGTTAGTACACATAATAATAAATCAACTCTTTATGTACTGCCAAGACAAGTTGCATAATAATTTTCAAACATTATGTACTGTATGATATCATTTCCACAATTTATATCTACCAATATAGGCTATGGAAACTATCGGATAAGTAGATAACGAAACTATGACAGCAATATGTCCAAACAGAACAGTCTGTAGCAATCTATTAAACCAGTGTACTTATGTAACTCAAAAAATTATGAAAATTTAGGACATGCTAAATAATTTATATGACAACACTGTGTAAAAATTTCAGAAACTTTCCACGTTCCAGTAAAATATTAAAATTCAAACACTACAGCCAAAGTTTCTGTTTTTACACAGCACACATCAAACATGCAATGCAAGCATCCTAAGGCAATTATTGGAACTTTTTATTGAAAAACAAGATTATAAATAACACCTAACAGAGAACAAGAAAATAAAATGGCGCTCCAAGCAAAATTCATATTATGTGACGAATAAAAATATAGCTCCAAGTAAGATATACCGATAGTGTCGAAGATGAAAGAGGGGATGCCTTCCGGGGCATCCCCAAGCTTAGACGCTCGAGTCTTCCTTGAATATTACCTTGGGGGTGCCTTGGGCATCCCCAAGCTTAGGTTCTTGTCACTCCTTATTCTCCTCATATCGGTGTCTCACCCAAAACTTGAAAACTTCAATCACACAAAACTTAACGGAACTTCGTGAGAAGGGTTAGTGTAATAAAGATAGATCATTCACTTAGGTACTGTCAAGACAAGATTCATAATTGTTCCCACATGATACCTACTGTATTATACCATTCCCATAATTTATACCACTAAATATAAGCTATGGAAACAATAAAACAAGCAAACTATGCATGCAAGATAGAATCTGTCAAAAACAGAACAGTCTGTGAAGATCTGTAGTGTAGCCATACTTCCCTGTCTCTGAAAATTCTGAAAAATTAGGAAAATCTAGGCAATTTGTATATGAATCTTGTGTAAAAAATTCAGATCAAAATCACGTTACAGTGAATTTACAAAATTCCTGGACTGAGAGCAAAAGTTTCTGTTTTTGCACAGAATCAAGTCAACTATCATCCACACTATCCCAAAGGCTTTACTTGGCACTTTATTGAAACAAAAGCTATAAAACATGATTATACAGTAGCTTAATCATGTGGACACACAAAAACAGTAGGGATAAATATTGGGTTGTCTCCCAACAAGCGCTTTTCTTTAATGCCTTTTAGCTAGGCATGATGGTTTCAATGATGCTCACTTAGGAATAATAATTGAAACATGCAAAGAGCATCATGAATCTCATGACAAGCACATTTAAGTCTAACCCACTTCCTATGCATTGGGATTTTGTGAGCAAACAATTTATGGGAGCAAGAATCTACTTGCATAGGAAGGCAAAATAAGCATGACTTCAAAACTTTCAACACATAGAGAAGAAACTTGATATTATTGCAATATGTAGAAGCATAAGATCCTCTCTCATAATAATTTTCAGTAGCATCATGAAGGAATTTCACAATATAACCAGCACATAAAGCATTCTTTTCATGATCTACAAGCATAGAAATTTTGTCACTCTCCACATGAGCAATTTTCTTCTCATCCAGAATAACGGGAGTATCATATGATACTCGAACACTAAAAATTGTTTCCACATTAAAAGATTAATGTTCAGTAAAAGGATATTCAAAATCATGAAAATAATTATCACTACTTTTTATAACATAAGTATCATCACAATAATCATCATAAGTAGCAACTTTGTTCTCATCATAGTCAATTGAAACCTCTTCCGAAATAGTGGAATCATTAATAAGTAAAGTCGTGACCTCTCCAAATCCACTTTTATCATTATAATATGATTCAACACCCTCCAAAATAGTGGGATAATTATTATCTAAAGTTGACACTCTTCCAAACCCACTTTCATAAATATTGCAATCATCATAAATAGGTGGTATGCTATCATCATAATAAATTTGCACATCAAAACTTGGGGGACTAAAAATATCATCTTCATTGAACATAGCATCCCCAAGCTTGGGACAAACATTAATTGCACCAAATAAATTCTCAAACATGTCATTCTCATCAAACATAGCATCCCCAAGCTTGTGGCTTTGCATAACATAAGCATAATCACTCTCAGCATTAATAGTATGAATAGCACCAATAGTATAGCAATTATTATCATCATCCTCCAAGTTGGTGCCATAAATATTTTCAAGATTATAAGAAGTATCGTTATCTTCCCAATCATAATTATCACAACAAGCAATAGGCATAACAAAATCATCCTCAAGTGTATCATCTTCCACAACTATTTTTGATTCATTCTCATAAGGCCTATCAATAATGGGAGCAACATTATTTGGGAGAGATACCTCTTTACCTTTACTTTTCCTTCTTTTCTTCTTCTTCACCACAATATGTGTGGGTTTATTTAATTCCTCCAAGCTTCTTTTTGAAGAGGTTGGTTGAATAAAAAGCTCCTCCTTGTTACCTGATTCATCATAAGAAAAAATAGGAGGATATTGGGAAACCTCTTCCCCTTCATTAGTATTCTCTTCATCTTCTATTTGTTTTCTTGTCTTTAAGTAATTGGCAATATTTTCCTTTCCATCATTTTCACGAAAGACATTAAAAAGATGAAGTATATGAGGCAACCTCAATTCCATTTTTTTTATAGTTTTCTTTTATAAAACCAAACTAGTGAAAAACAAGAAACTAAAAGATTCAATTGCAAGATCTAAAGATATACCTTCAAGCACTCACCTCCCCGGCAACGGCGCCAGAAAAGAGCTTGATGTCTACTACGCAACCTTCTTCTTGTAGACTCGTGTTGGGCCTCCAAGCGTAGAGTTTTGTAGGACAGTAGCAAATTTCCCTCAAGTGGATGACCTAAGGTTTATCAATCCGTGGGAGGCGTAGGATGAAGATGGTCTCTCTCAAACAACCCTGCAACCAAATAACAAAAAGTCTCTTGTGTCCCCAACACACCCAATACAATGGTAAATTGTATAGGTGCACTAGTTCGGCGAAGAGATGGTGATACAAGTGCAATATGGATGGTAGATAAAGGTTTTTGTACTCTGAAAATATAAAAACAGCAAGGTAACTAATGATAAAAGTGAGCTCAAACGATATTGCAATGCTTAGAAACAAGGCCTAGGGTTCATACTTTTAGTAGTGCAAGTTCTCTCAACAATACTAACATAGTTGAATCATATATAAATCCCTCACGTGCGACAAAGAGTTCACTCCAAAGTCACAAATAGCGGAGAACAAACAAAGAAATTATTGTAGGGTACGAAACCACCTCAAAGTTATATTTTCTGATCAATCTTATGAGCTATCCCTATAAGTGTCACGAACAGCCCTAGAGTTCGTATTAAAATAACACCTTAAGATACACATCAACCAAAACCCTAATGTCACCTAGATACCCCAATGTCACCACGAGTACCCATGGGCTTGATTATACGATATGCATCACATAATTTCAGATTCATCATGTTCAATCCAACACAAAGAACTTCAAAGAGTGCCCCAAAGTTTCTACCGGAGAGTCAAGACGAAAACGTGTGCCAACCCCTATGCATAGATTCCCAAGGTCACGGAACCCGCAAGTTGATCACCAAAACATACATCAAGTGGATCAATAGAACATCCCATTGTCACCACAGATATCCCATTGCAAGACATACATCAAGTGTTCTCAAATCCTTAAAGACTCAATCCGATAAGTAAACTTCAAAGGGAAAACTCAATTCATCACAAGAAGATAGAGAGGGGAAAACTCCATATGATTCATCTATATTAATAAAGCTCACGATACATCAAGATCGTGCCATCTCAAGAACACGAGAGAGAGAGATCAAACACATAGCTACTGGTACATACCCTCAGCCCCGAGGGTGAACTACTCCCTCCTCGTCATGGAGACCGCCGGGATGATGAAGATGGCCTCCGGTAATGGTTTCCCCCTCTGGCACGGTGCCGGAACGGGCTCCCGATTGGTTTTTCGTGGCTCTGGAGGCTTGCGGCGGCGGAACTCCCGATCTAGGTTTATTTTCGGCGGTTTGGGTATTTATAGGAGTATATGGCGTTGGTCCCACGTCCAGAAGGTTCCCGAGGAAGTCACAAGCCAGGGGGGGCGCGCCCTAGGGGGGGGGGCGCCCCCTAGGCTTGTGGCCTCCTTGGCCTTCCTCTCCGGAGACTTTTCGCTCCAGCATTTTTTATATTTTCCAAAAACATTCTCCGTAAATTTTCAGCTCATTCCGAGAACTTTTATTTCTGCACAAAAACAACACCACGGTAGTTCTGCTGAAAACAACGTCACTCCGGGTTAGTTCTAATAAAATCATACCAAAATCATATAAAATTATTGCAAACATGGCATGATTACTTCATAAATTATAGATACGTTGGAGACGTATCATTGAGCAAGGATCTTTTGCACCTGTCCATTGTTAGCATAACTTGTAGCAATGTCATCCACCCAAGCTAGTTTGCAGAAGGAGATCGCTGACAGACTGGTGGCTGAGGGCAACCGGCGTGACAGAGCATCAGCGGCCCCATTGGCAGTCCCCTATCGATAGCTGATCTTGTACCTGAGTCCAAGAAGTTTAGTAAAGGCTTTTTGCTGCCAGGGAGTGGTGAGTCGTTGATTATCCAAATGTGTCAGGCTGCATTGATCGGTGCGGATAAGAAACTCTCCTGTCTGCAGGTACGTTCTCAATTACTCGATGGCCATCAAAATTGCCAAACATTCCTTCTCGTACGTGGAGAGGCCCCGGTTTTTAGGACCCAGTGGTTTGATCATATAAGTGATTGGGTGCCCACCTTGGTGCAGGACTGCTCCAACTCCGTAATCACAAGCGTCGGTGTCAATGGTGAAGGTCTTACTAAAATCTGGCAACTGGAGGATAGGAGTTGTAACCAGACTTTTCTACAAGAGTTTGAAGGCTGTTTCAGTCTTTGTGGTACACACAAAAGTATGATTCTTCTTGAGCAAGTTGAATAATGGTCGAGCTATGATGCCAAAATGCTTGACGAATTTCTGATAATAGACGACCAATCCAAGAAAACTACGCACCTCTTTAGCAGACCGGGGAACATGCCACTGCTCGTTGGTCTTGACCTTACTGGGATCCGTGGCAACACCTTCTCCGGAAATGATGTGTCCCAAATAAGTGATCCGTCGTTGACCAAACGAACACTTTGACTGTTTGAAATGCCAGTGATCCTTCCTCAGAAGTTGCAAGACTTGTCAGAGATGGCCAACATGGTCGGATAGTGTCTTGCTGAAAACTAGAATGTCGTCAAGAAAACCACCATGCAGACCCTGTGAACTGGTTTCAGAGTGGTGCTCATGGCGCCAAGAAAGGTGGGTGGCCCTCCAGCAAGGCCAAACGACATCACACGGAACTCCCAGTGTCCTGTATGCGTCTGAAACGCTGTTTTGTACTCCTCTCCCTCTCCCAGGTGTATCTGGTGATAGCCCGTGCGCAAATCTAGCTTGGAGAACCACTGAGCACCCGCGAGTTCGTCCAGTAGCTCATCAATCACCGGCACTGGATATTTACTGACTACTGTCATGGAGTTCAAATGATGATAATCAATGCACAAACACCATGTACTGTCCTTCTTCTTGACGAGCAGAGCCGAAGAAAAAAATGGACTAGTGCTTCTTTAAATAATGCCCGCATCGAGCAACTCCTTGACTTGGCGCTCAATCTCATCTTTGAGCTCTGGCTTGTATCTGTAAGGACGCAAATTGACTGGTTGAGCCCCTTCTATGAGAGGTATGTGATGGTCACACTCGTGCCATGGCGGAAGATCTGTGGGAGCCTCGAAAACACCAGTGTATTGCTCCAACACTCTAAATATATCTGATGGTATTAGTGTGTCAAGCAATCCCTCCTCACACAATGCAGATAATTGCACAACTTAGGCCATTGATCCTTGATTGCACGATTTTAGCAATTCGTTAGTGGAAATTGCAGAACACTGCTGCTGAGATGTAGAGATGGCTTGGAGCTCCACTGAACCAGCTCTCGTGGTTACGGACAAGTGCTGATCTTCCCAATCAATACACATGGGGCTGTGTTGACGTAACCAATCCATGACAAGTATGGCATGTAAGCTCCAAGCTGAATGACCTTGAAATCAGTGCAAAAGTTGTGCCCCTATGTGACCCAAGAGCAGTTGGTGATAAACTTTTGACAAAGAAGAGTGCCACCATTCGCCACCTTGACCCTGCAAGGTTTAGGAAGAGCTGCTTGACCTTGCAATTTGGCTGCCAAACGGCTGTCGATAAACGAAGCTGAACTGCCCTAGTCCACCACCAGCAAAACCTCTTGATTCTGCAACCAAGCCTGAAGTTGCAGGACCCCCGGGTCGTCCGAGCTATCAACTGCCTGATGAGAAAGAGTACACAGATTTTCCTCGTCAAACTGAACTTGATCTGTGCGCTCGGTGTCACAATTGTCTTCGGAAGGAAACATATCCAGCAGTTCTTCGACTACGTGCATTTGGACAGTCATTGGGCAAGTGTGATCTTTGCCCCAACGCTCTCCACACTTGAAACAGATCCCTCGGGTGCGTATGAATGCACGTAATGTGTTGATCTTGCTGATGTCAGGAGTACCTCGGGCTGCTTCTGTACCGTGGCGATCTTCAGCGATAGGAGTAGAGCTAGCCGGCCGACTGAAGAACGACGGTGTTGGTGTGGCACTGGGCGCGTGCGAGCGAGATGACGGTGTACATGAGGTGAACTTGCCCTTGGCATGCTGGATTACAGCCTCACCATCTGCTACTTCCTCTTGAACTATGGCCAGTGAACAAGCGGTGTCCAAATCCTGCGGTCTCTGAATGAGAACCATCGCCCGTAGATCCGGTCGAAGCCCCTCGACAAAATGTGTCAGGAAGAACAATGGATGAGTTAGTTCTGAATATGAAATCAAATAATGCATTACTGTTTCAAAACGCTCAATATACTCAGCTACAGAGGATAACTGCTTGATTGCAAAAAACTGTCGGATCAAGAGCTGATGCTTGTCCCAACTGAAACGAGTGCAAAGCAGAGTTGTAAAGGATTCCAAACTCATGCCTGTCGGTTTTCGCTGGACCGATTGCAACCAAATTGCCGCAGTACCAGAAAAATTAAGGATGGCCATCGGAACCCAATACGAATCATGCACTGCAAACATCTGAAAATACTGCTCTGCGAGTGTACACCACAACTATGGGTTGTCAGCAGTGAAATTTCGGAATGGAGGTGGCTGGCCCATGGTTGACAGAAGCGGTGCCGAAAGAGGAGGCGGGATGGTGATCACACCCGTGACCAGAGGAGCCGTCGGCGACTCGAGAGTCATCGACGGAGATCCCCCGGGGAAGTGTGGCACGCCGTGGCCTGCTAGCCTCTGGGAGTCGCCCGACACCGAGAAGGAGGCGACTGCGCAGGCGCCCCACTCCATACCGACGTTGCTGTAGTCGATACAGACTGCAGGGTAGCGACGGAGATCTCCAGCTTGGCGAAACGGGCTTCGAGCTCCGGTCGCCATGCAGTGAGCGCGTCGATGCGCTCTGTCTGTGCATCCAGTGCCTTGAGCAGGTGCTCGGATCGCGTGTCGGCGTTGTGTTCCATCCTCTCCAGGAAGGTGCGGAGCTTGGGATCCATGCCGTTGACGAACGCCTTCTGTCGCCGCGTTTCCAGAGTGGCAGGTGGAAAAGGAGGCTGTGGTGGCGCGGCGGCGGCGGCGACGACGAGAAAGGGTGGTAGGTGGTCTCTGATACCATGATGTTATGTTCCGAATCTCCCTTGCTATATTACTCACGCACAGATACAACTCAGTTCTCTCTCTGATTCAATTGCAATTTGGAAAGGAAGGAGAAAGGGGAAAGTGGATGCCGTGCCGTGCTGTGCCTGGTCCGTGATCATATCCGGATGTCTCCAGACGCCGAGTGCTCTTGCTTAAGTATAGGTGATCCACGTGGGTCCCACGAAGCGCCTGTTGGGCTGTGCGATCCTACGTGGCCGTCTTGGTACACGATCCTCACCCTGCGACGTCACTCGATCCGAGGTGGTCGCTGCAGTAGCTGACTTGGCAGCAATGGCAGCGTTCTTGTTGGCTGCCATGGCGGCGTTACGGTTGTGCTGTCCTTCAGTAGGATCTGGGTCATTGACATGTGGGCTCGATGGTCTCGATGGGGGGTGTGCAGGAGCGTGAGTCGTCGGCAAGAGTCGATGTCCCGAACCTCCTCGAGCGCCTCGTGGTGGAGGCGAGGGCAGCGCCCCACGAGATGACGGCTTTGGCCTCCACGACGGGGACATCCAGGCCGCTCGATCCTGGGAAGGACGTCACCTACGGTCGGGGTGCGAGCCGGCCATGCTTCCTTCACAAGGGAGGGAGGGGATGGCTCTGCTACGGCGGCAACGAGAGGAGTCTGAGGCGATGTCTACCTGAAACCCTAGGCATGGGGGAGGGGTCACGGGTGAGTGATGGGGGCCTGAAATGGCGGATCTGGCCAAAGGGGATGAAGTACCGGAGGGAGGCGAGGTCGGGCCTGTGCTGCGCGCCGGCCATGGTCGCCGGAGCTCGCCGGAATCGGCCAACGTTCATGGAGGCAGCGAGGAGGAGTGAGGAGATCAACAACGAGGGGTCACGAGACAGATGGCTGCGTGGGAAGGGATTGGATCGTGGGTCCTAGTACGAGTCACTAGTTTTTTTTACCATGCTTTTCTTAGGCGGGCTTGGCCAAATGGAAAGTGGCACGCTGCTGTGGCCGCTGGTATTTTGATCCAGCGCCAAATCTGTAAAAAATAGATGTGGCAAGCGATGTTCCATGCTACCCGTCACTAGTATTTTTTTTCTGACAGATTTCATGCGGCTCGTAATATAGCCCACCACTAGTATAGCAAGTACCAGTGGCAGGCAGAGTTTGGTGCCTGGCACTGGTAAAATTTGTCCCGTGGTAAATATGGATAACTGATATAGTTGCAAGGATAAACTAACATCCGTCACTGGTAAGTTTATAGTAGTGTCGGGCGATTTTTTGCGCCCGTCAATGGTAAATTTTCAGATTACCAGTAGCGGGTGCTAAACTGCGCCCGCCACTAATGTGAGTTCACCTATAAGCCCTTTTTCAGTAGTGCTTGGGGAGGTCATTTGTGCACCGTTTTACTAAGACCAACATCATTAAACACACCATGGCATGTTTTGTATTCTTTTCTCTCTTTTTTGTTCATAATACTATATGGCAAAATGTCTAACATTGTGTGCTTTATTTTGCTTTTAATCACGGGGATCATAGAAATTACTTATGAAGACGATTTCCTGTGAGGAAATCCCTACTACCGGCATGGCTGGAGTACCTCTTGGGGCAGCAGGTCCTGTCACCAGCGTTCAATACAAGACAAACACAGACAACCGCATATCGTTCTATGAGGTGGGTTGGCGGGAATTCCGGAAGGGAAAGAGACGGCTAAGGGTTGACATAGCAGTGGTCATCACGATAAGGAACAACAAGAACAACAACTTCCAGATGATGGTTGTTGTAGACCTTATTTAAAAATAAGGTCCAAGGCAAATATCTCCAAGCCGATGAACTCTTAGTTACTTAGTTAAGATGCATGTGATACTTTGATGTTGGTTTGTTAACTGGAACAAAATTGAAGTGTTAGTAGTTGTTATGAAGAGTACTAATTACCTAGTGCACTTGCATTCCTAAGATTACAATGCGTGCTTTATTTGCTTCTACTATTGAATTTCTTAAATTGGTTTGATGCAAAACACAGCCATGGCAGCACAATTGTTGTTGTGGCTGCAATTTTTTAATTCACATGCCTAAGCTTTTAGTGGTGGGCGCTCTAATAAGCTCGCCACTTCAACAAGAATAAATAGTGGCGGGCACATAGACACTGCCTGCCACTACAAAGACACTACGAGTGGCGAGCAAATGCGCTTCGCCCGCCACTGTAGAGGCTCTACCAGTGGCGGGCGGGCGCCTGCCACTCATGCGAATATAGTAGTTACGGGAGGTCGGTGGCGGGTGCCCCTACCAGCCTGTCCCTCCACTACTGGAATTTTTGTGCCCACCACTGGTAGGCATTCCTGCAGTAGTGTCCTATCGAGGTATGGGCATCTAAAACAATCTTTCTTCTCCTTAATTTTCTTATGGACATCATCATTCCACCACCATGTATCTTTAGCTTCACCTCTACTTCCCCTGGACACTCCAAACTCTTGTGAGGCCACCTTACGAATGTACGTCGCCATCTTGATCCACATGTTGTCTGCATCACGTCCTTCCCCCCAAAGGCCATCCTTAATGACCCTCTCCTTGAACTTCCACCCCTTTGTTATAGCGACATTGGTAGGCTTGTCCCGCTGGACACGAATCCGAAAGCGGAAGTTAACAACCACAAGCTTATGCTGAGGGACAACACTCTCTCCAGGTATCACCTTATAGTCTAGGCACGCACGCCTGTCTTCTCTTCTCCAAAGGATGAAATCAATCTGGCTAGAGTGTTGACCACTACTAAAGTTACCATATGTGATTATCTCTTCTTCAAGAGGTGTTAGCTACGATCATGTCATAGGCTAGCGCAAAGCTTAAGACATCTTCTCCTTAATTCTTGATGCCATAGCCAAAGACCCCATGCACCCCTTCAAAACTTGTACTAGATATGCCCACGTGGCCATTTATATCCTCCTATGAAGAGCCTCTTGCCAATCCGTACACTCCTAACCAAGTCCTCCAGGCCTTCTCAGAATCCTCTCTTGGTGTTCTCATTGTGGCCTACTTGCAGGGCATACGCGCTGATACATTGAGAACTGATACGTCTCCAACGTATCTACAATTTTTGCTTGTTTCATGCTGTTATATTATCATGCTTGGATGTTTTACAATCATTTTATAACAACTTTATATCATTTTTTGGGACTAACCTATTGACATAGTGCCAAAGTGCCAGTTGCTGTTTTGCTTGTTTTTTACTTCGCAGAAAATCAATACCAAACGGAGTCCAATCGCAACGAAACTTTTTGGAGATTTTTTCTGGATGCTGACGAGCTCGACGAAGCATATATGATCTCGTCTGGCCCGCACGATCGCCGGGACCAGCGGCGTGTCCTGGAAGACCGGCGGAGGGAAGACGCGCGCATCACCATAGAGCGACGCCGGGAAGCACACCGCCAATCAGACTGGCGGACCCCGCGCCCAGTGCTGGCGGGTACCTGCCTTATGAGGTTGGGTGCCCTGCCTTCACTCGTGAGCTGCAATAGGTCTGCTGGCCATCGGCCCGAGCTTTCAAGCCTAAGCAGATGGAGAAATATGACGGGAAGCTAAACCCGACGGAATTCGTGGGCATCTATACGATAGCCGTTCAAGCCACCGGGGGAAGAGATGAGAAAGTGCTCGCCAGTTATTTCCCTTTGGCACTCAAGCCAAACGTGAGATCGTGGCTGATGCACCTACCGGAGAACTCTATTTCATCATGGGCTGACTTGTGCAACGAGTTTGTCGGCGCCTTCACAGGTGGCCACCAGGAGCCAGGACAGCCCAGCGACCTGCAAGTCCTTCCGCAGAAGGAGGGAGAAAGCTTACGCAAGTACATCTAGAGATTCAGTCGAGTACACCGCAATATTCCAGAGATACACCCCACAGCCATGATCGCCGCGTTCCATTCGAACGTGCGCAACAGGAGGATGCGGGCCAAGATAAATGTTAAACTCCCCAAGACCGTCAATGAGTTGTACACACTGGCGGACAAGTGTGCTCGTGCTGAGGAAGGAAGGCGACTCCTCGGAGAGGAGGCTGGCGTCGAAGTCGACTCAGATGACGACGATGATGCCCCTGGCCCAAAGGGGAAAAGCCGAAGGCGCAACAAGAAGCGTAAGGGAAAGACAGTGTTGGCCGTTGAGAGCTCTGGTAATCTCAATGCCGGCAAGAAGGCCAAGGCCCCAGCAAGGTTGCTGCCGCGTATGCTGATTGCCGGGAGGCCGCAGCGGCAGAGAAAACCAGAAAGTACGACGGGCCATACTGCAAAATCCACCGCACCAAAGGTCATGATCTCCAAGAATGCCCCCAAGTTGAGCAGCTTGCTGAGAAGCATAAGGCTGAATACGAGAAGAGTGACAAGGAGAGAGGCCAAGATGGTGCTGTCGGGAAGGGCCGTGGTGGTAGAGGAGGCCGCCGTGGCAAGGCCCCGCAGCAGAAGGAAAAACCTGCTAGAGGCCGTGAGAAGAAAGAAGGAGATGATATGAGTGATGATGAGGATGATGGAGAAGAGTCCAATGATAGAGAATTCCAGAAGGCAGCTGAAGCCATGTGTGTTGATGGGGGTGCGTTCTTGCATTCCTCTCATCGCCAGCTCATGCAGTGGGCGCGTGAGATCAACGCCATGGAGCCAGCTGCAGAATCCAGAAGGCCACTCAAATGGTCCTGCACGCCTATCATCTTTGACGAAGAGGATCTTCCTGACCGCACCATTGCGGTCGGATGTTTGCCGTTGTTTGTCTCCCTAACAATCCGCAACCTCAAAGTAACCAAGATGTTAGTTGACGGTGGGTCGGGGTTGAACTTAATCTCCCCTAAGGTGGTTGAAAGGCTGCAGATCCCTGACGAAGAGCTCAAAGCTACGGGTACATTCCAAGGAATCAACCCCGACAGGAGCCGACCCAAGGGAAAGATCACTTTGCCTGTGACGTTTGGCGGGGAGTTGAACTACCGGACTGAGAAGGTGGTGTTTGATGTGGTTGAACTCCCTCTGCCTTACAACAGAATTCTTGGTCGCCCAGCTCTGGCAAAATTCATGGCAGCATCCCACTATGCCTACAACACTTTGAAGACGCCAAGGCCCGTGGGAATCATCTCCATCCCATCTGATAAGCAGGATGCAGTTATATGTGTGGACAAGATGTATCGAGACGCGGTAGCAGCTGAGGTCATAGAAACCCCAGCTCCCGCCAAGGAATCAAAGAAGGGGAAGAAGTCTAGCAGAGACGCTAGCAAGGACTCTGGGAAGAGCGCCTCTTCGGAGTGTGCTGCACCCGTCGATGACCCGCCGGAGAGTTCCACTAGCAAGAGATCCAAGGTCACCTATCCTGCGACGAAGAAGGTCCTGGCAGGGCAGGATGGCGCTGATGGTACGTTTATCATCAGTGCCACCCTTAATGACAAATAGGAAAGCGTGCTCGTTGCCTTCCTGCGGGCGAATGTCGATGTGTTTGCTTGGCAACCATCCGACATCCACGGTGTTCCCACGGAGGTAATTGAGCACCACCTTGCTGTCTGCCCTCATGCCAGGCCCGTTAAGCAGAAAGTTGGAAAGCAAGCCTTGGAGCAGCAGCAGTTCATCGCCGAAGAGATCAAGAAGCTCGAAGTAGCTGGTTTGGTCAGAGGAGTGTTGCATCCAACTTGGTTAGCCAACCCGGTAGTGGTGCGCAAGGCGAACGGGAAATGGACGCTTTGCATTGATTTCACTGACTTGAACAAAGCATGCCCAAAGGACCCTTTTCCCTTGCCGCGCATCGATCAGATTGTTGATTCCACTTTCGGGTGTGACTTGCTTTCCTTCTTGGACGCATACTCCGGATACCACTAGATTTTCATGGCCAAGGAAGATGAGGAAAAGACCGCGTTCATAACTCTGTGTGGCACGTACTACTTTGTACGTATGCCCTTTGGGTTAAAGAGCACTGGTTCTACCTTTGCAAGGGCCATGAAGATTGGATTTGAACCTCAGTTGCACAGAAACGTGGCAGCTTACATGGATGACATAGTAGTCAAAACCAGAGATGAAGCAACCCTCATCCAAGACTTGGAAGAAACTTTTATGAACTTGCGCATGATCAATTTGAAGCTCAACCCTGAGAAGTGTGTGTTTGGTGTCCCAACCGGAAAGCTGCTTGGGTTCTTCGTATCTCAGTGGGGAATAGAAGCCAATCCCAACAAGATCAAAGCAATCAAGCAGATACAAGCACCCAAGTCCGTCAAGGACGTAAGACGCTTGGCCGGATGCATTGCCGCGTTAAGTAGGATCATCTCCAAATCCGCTAAACGCGGCCTGCCGTTTTTGAAAATTCTGAAAAAGGACGGCCCGATGAAGTGGACCCCGGAAGCAGAAGCAGCGCTGCAAGATCTGAAAGCTTACCTTTCCTCCGCTCCCACCTTGGTCACGCCTAAACCGCAAGAACCGTTGCTGCTACACTTGGCGGCAACGAATCAAGTGGTTAGCGCAGCGCTAGTGGCGCAGCGAGAAGTGGATGAAGATGCAGCCACTGCGACTTCTTTCACCGGGGGTCGAACCGAAGCACCCGCGGCAGGACCAGATACAAACCAAGGGGAACCTAAGCAAGCAAACGAAGGCAGTTTCAAGAAAGTGGCGAAGAAGAAAGTGGTGCAGCGACCAGTATACTTTGTCAGCTCCTTGTTACAAGGGGCTAGGTCAAGGTACTCTGGAGTGCAAAAGCTGATCTTCGGCCTTATCATGGCCTCGAGGATACTGCGCCACTACTTCCAAGGCCACGAGATCACAGTTGTCACCCACTTTCCGCTGCAGCGTATATTGAGGAACCCCGAAGCCATTGGCAGTATAGTTGAGTGGGCGCTAGAGCTGTCAAGTTTTGGTTTGAAGTATGAGAGCACTTCCACAGTTTAGAGCAGGGCGTTGGTGGAATTCATTTCGGAATGGATGCCCACGCCAGACGAAGAGGTTCCAGAGACAGTTCTCCCCGGCAAAGAAGTGCCTAAGGAATGGATCATGTATTTTGACGGTGCTTTCTCGCTTCAGGGCGCCGGAGCAGGCGTGCTCCTCATCGCCCCAACCGGAGAGCATCTCAAATATGTGGTTCAAATGCACTTTCCCCGGGAGGAGGCCACCAAGAACACCGCTGAGTATTAGGGGCTCCTTGCCGGACTCAGAATCGCGGTGGAGCTGGGAATCAAGAAACTGATCATCCGAGGAGATTCTCAACTCGTGGTGAAACAAGTCAACAAAGATTATCAGATTCCGTTGATGGAAGCATACGTGGAAGAGGTGAGGAAGCTGGAGGAGCACTTTGACGGATAGCAAGCAGAGCATGTGCCACATGTAGAAAACAACATCGTTGATCATCTGCCAAAGTGTGTTGCGCAAAAGCTTCCTGTGGAACCAAGAACCTTTGTCCTCTACCTCACTCAACCATCAGTATCTTCGTCAACGATGACCAGGAAAAGGAGAAAGCTAAACTCAGGCAAGCATTTCCCGGCAGAGCTTCCTGAAGCCGCTGGTAGAGAGGTTATCGGGGACGGCCTCGTTTCGGTCGGTGAGCTGCTCCCTCCTGGAGAACACCAGGTTCTCGCGGTCGAGATAAGCGCTCCCACAAACGAGGAGATGCCTTTAGTCCTCGTTGTCGAGCCACAGGCTCCAGCTTGGGCACAGCGTGTAGTCCGCTTCCTTCAAACAGGAGAACTTCCTGAAGAGTAGGAAGAAGCCGAGAAAGTAGCTCGTCAGTCAAGTGTGTACCAGTTTGTCGATGACACTCTGTACAGAAAAAGACCAAACGGTGTGAAATTGAGGCGCATTTGCCGGGAAGATGGACTGAAGCTGTTGGCAGAGATACACGGAGGCATATGTGGGTCTCATATTGGATCAAGGGCCCTTGTCGGAAAAGCCTTCCGGCAGGGTTTCTATTGGCCCACCGCCCTCCAGGATGCAACTGAGCTAGTCACCAAGTGTCAAGCCTGCTAGTTCCATTCCAAGAACATTCATCAACCAGCGCAAGCTCTCCAGACGAACCCTTTATCCTGGCCATTCTCGGTCTGGGGCCTCGATATTTCGGGCCCCATTCCCCGCGCCGTCGGGGGATTTGAATTCTTGTTCGTAGCAATCGACAAGTTTACAAAGTGGCCTGAGGTGGAACCAGTGAGGAAGGTGACTGCACAGTTAGCTGTCAAGTTCATGAAAGGACTGGTGTGCCATTTTGGAGTGCCCAATAGAGTGATCACCGATAATGGCACCCAGTTCACGAGCCGCACCTTTATGCAATACATCTAAAGCCTTGGAAGCAAGGTCTCCTTCGCCTCTGTTGCCCACCCGAGAAGCAACGGGCAAGTCGAGATGATGAATGCTGAAGTGCTGCGTGAGCTCAAGACAAGAACTTTCGATAGACTGCGAAGAAGCGACAAGCGCTGGATAGATGAGCTGCCGGTGGTTCTTTGGTCCCTCAGAACGACACCGAATCGAGCTACCGGCCAGACGCCCTTCTCCCTAGTGTACGGGGCGGAAGCAGTTCTCCCCAAGGAACTCATATACGGGTCACCTCGAGTACTTGCCTACGATGAAGTAGAGCAAGAGCAGCTACGGCATGACGATGCCATGCTCCTCGAGGAAGATTGTCTTCGGGCTGCTGTGCGTGCTGCACGCTACCAGCAAGCCCTGCGCCGTTATCATAGCCGCAAGGTCCACGCCCGGAGCCTTGAGGAAGGCGACCTTGTCCTTAGGCGCGCTCAGTCCGCCAACGGTACCAACAAGTTGACGCCAAAGTGGGAAGGCCCTTATCGGGTAGCACGAGTCACCAGACCTGGCGCAGTCCATCTGGAGACCGAAGATGGCATCAAAGTGCTTAACTCATGGAATATTAAGCATCTTCGTAAGTTCTACCCGTAAGGCGCGGTTGCCGGGCTCAGTCCCCGGCAACCACCTTTTGTACAAGCCTTGCCGCAGTGCATATAACCCTCTGTACAAAGCCAGGCGTAGACCCGGTGCGTGCAATAATAAAGCTAGGCATTGCATCATACCATCAAACTGCATGTTTACTATGCATTTTTATGTTGCAATGTTATCACTTTTTAATTTTAGAAATTTGCTAGAGTACTTGATGAGCCTGTGATCCTTGTTACTGCATTCCCTCTCCCCAGAGGACAGAGGCCTCTTGCCCTACATGTTTGACCGCCAGGAAAACAAGGAAGAAGGGCAAAGAAACAAGGACGGCGGCCCATCGTACTCCAGAAAGGGCTACTGCCTGAAAAGATAAGTCTAATCACATATCCCTTTTTGACTGTGTACCATGGAGTTCATCACGCAATGGACACCCTTGTCGGGACGAGCCATCTCCCAGCTCCTGTCGCTCATCAGCTCTGGGGGGTCGCGCCGATACCGACAAGGAGCCTTGCCGGGGAATGATACCAGCCTGCTGCCGGGGGCTCGCTCCCCCTTGGCGCTCGCGGTTAGTACTGACCCGACAAATAGTTCCGTGCGGCAAGGACAAACATACTGACACAGTCTAAACAAAGGGAAAAAGGGATAGTACTTAAGGAAGAGAAATAGCATTCTTTCATTCATTTTCGGTACAAAATGGATAAAGATACATTAGAGGACGCCCCTTTAATTACTCATTATTTGGCTTTCTCCCCAAGGAACAAGCTACAAAAGGAGAAAGCACTAAAGGAGAGCCTAAGCAGAAGCCCAACCTGACCCCGTCAGGACTGGCAGGGCACGGCTCGGCAGGACCATCGCCAAGGAAGACGAAGCTGAAGTCCACGAGCCTGCCAAGGTCTAGCTGAGGGGAGGAGGCGGCACCCAAGTCGAGAACCCCCGGCAAATCGCTCTACCGGGGGGGGGGGGATAGCTGACAGTGACAGTGCGACCGGTGGTTAGCTGGAGCCCGAGTCGTCGTACTCCGACTTGACGACCTGGGGCTCGCTGTCGCCGTCTTCACCGACACTGTCCTCCTCGTCGCTGTCGCTCGAGGAGGGGCTTTCATCGTCGCTCGAGCTCTCTTCGCAGCAGCCAAGACGAGTGCCCGAACGCCCATAGATCTTGATGGAGAGCGTGTTGGCCTCCACCAGCTTGAAGCGGAGGACGTACCCACCCTTGAAGTTATGGGCACGTGCCAAGGTTTTCCACCCGCGCCTGAGGACCGTGACACGGGGCGCCGTAAACTCGACGTCAGCCTGTACGGTGCCATTACAGCAGCCGTGCACGCACAACCACATCACATGCGGCTTGCCGGTCTCCATCACCCTGGCGAAAGGGCGAGGGATTCGCAAATGGCTACGGGGAGGACCATGCAGCCTGACGACGAACTCCAGCGCCGTACCTTCAGCATGCCCCATCACTGGGGGAGGGATCGCCGACAGAGGAGGATCGGGTGCGGCGCTCCGCCTTGCCCGGCTGCGAGCCCCGCACCGACCCCGACCTCTTCCAGTGCTCCCACCCCGCGCACTGGGACTGCCTCCCGCCACCGTGGCTGAAGCAGTGGCATGCTCCCGAGGGGAAACTCTCGTCGCCGTGGCGGAAGCTGGGAGTCGTCCTCGCCCCCTCGTCATGGTGGTGACTGGTGCATCCAAAGATGGCGAAGAAGGGCAAGCTATGTGAACCTGAGATCGAGGAGGAGAAGGGAATGGATGAGCATCACCCATTGTGACCCCCAACTTATAGGGAGGGGCACGGGGGCTGGCTCTCCTCCGCTCCAAAGCGGCCGCCCATCTCCACCAATCCCGCTACCCACGATCACAAGCGAACAGGTAACCGCCCCATTGCTCCAATCCCTGGTGCTGCAACTTCTGCCACTCCCACGCCTTTGGGCCATGCGCATCCATCGCAAACTCCCCGCAATGCATGCGGCGCACGTGGCGGAAACGGCCTGAGGTAGTAGGTAAGTGCTGGCTCAAAAGACGGCAGTTACTCCCTCATATTGCGCGCTTGTGCATAAATTTTGGGCCTATCCCAACGGCGTTGGACGAGCGCGTTTGGGCCAGACCCGGGGGCTCCTGTCGGTGCACTAGGAATGGGGTACCCAGTGCCCCTGACTTATGCACATGCAGTAGTAGCAGAACCCATCAACATAAATACAGTCGAGACCAAGACTTCGGCAGGAGCAGCCTACGCTGACCAATCAACGCCGACAAGGTCAATGCAATGGCCCAGAACGGGCCCAAGCCGCGCCAATAACGTCCCCGGTGCCTGTCGGGGACCGAGGCACACACATCTTCAGGAAGTCCCGGCAAGCCATCCCCCGGCAGGCGCGAGCCGAATGGGCACCGCTCCACCGCATCGCAACGCCAGTCATTTGTCAATGCGGTGTCGAGCCCTCAGGTGGCTAAGTGGCTCTCGCTAAGTACGTGGCGATGCGCTGGGAGACAGATTATACCCGTTTGACACCCATCTAGGGGCGTGTCAAGATACTAAGCAATAGTCAGCCAAGCGGTGGTAAAAGCTTGCCAGGGATGCACCCCCACACGCCACCTAGGCTAGCATTTATGGCATTTTGTCCTAAGTGCCAGAGTTAGGTAGCCCCTTGAGCTATAAAAGGAGGCCCAAGGCAACCTAGCTAAAGATTCGAACCTTTGGACACTTGTACTAGCGTAGCAGCTCTCACGAAAACAACCTTGCCGGGTTTGAGCGCTGCGTGTGATTCGTGTTCCCCCGATCAATACACCAAAGCAGGAGTAGGGTTTTACGCTTCTCAGCGGCCCGAACCTAGGTAAAACACCAGCGTCTCGTCGTCGTGCTGCCTCACTACCTCTGCTCTTTGTGCAACGTGACCTCACCCCTGCCGAACCACAAAGGGGCCCGTGGTCCCATAGGTGATCGTGTGCATCGTGACCCGACACCACGTCTCTTGACGTCTACCACTCCATACTTGAGGCTCTTGTTGATCAAGATGCCTACTCCATTTTTGTTTGCAGCCGTCCCTGTGTGCCACAGCTTGCAGTCGGTACCCTCCACCTCCTTCACCTTCTATCCCCTCAATTTGATCTCTTGGACACAAAGGATATCAACACGTCCCCTCGCTGCTGTATAAACTACTTCCTGAAGGTTACCTGTCAGAGACCCTATGTTCTAGCTACCTGATATGTCTCCAACGTATCAGCTCTACACATTGAGCATCAAAGCCGCGAGCGACGATAACAAGGTCATGGCGAACTAGTTCCCTATGGCCCTCAAGGGTGGCGCGCGCTCATGGCTCATGGGTCTGCCCGAGGGATCGGTCTCTTCGTGGAGCGAGCTCTGCAAGCTGTTCATCTCCAACTTCAAGGACACACGTGGCCGCACCCGCTCCGACGCCTCCCTCTCCAACCATGGCCCGCAGCAGAAGGGGCACCTTACAGGGGAGACCTTGCGCGAGTACATCCTGCGCCTCAGGCGTGGGCGCGAGTAGACCCCATGACGCCCGCCAGCGCCCCAAAAGAGCCCCCGCGGCCCGCTTCGTCGAAGCATCCTACGCCCCCAAAAGGGCACGGGCACCAGGTGACCTTTTGTTCGTTTAAAGTTGAGTGTCCCCCTTCCCACTTGCTGCATTATCCTCGAGCTGGTACTTCTTCACCATGTAATGAACCGATTAACCTTCATTGAGTTTATGTCACTTGTTTAAACCTTGAGTTTCGATGCCTCGACGACGCCTAGGGTTGCTGCACCCCCACAACCACCCCCTCGATGGTTCCGTGGTTGGGGGCTAGACACGGCATCTGTGCCAGGATCCGTCCTCGCATCGCCGAGAAATCTAACAGACCGAGCTCTGGCTCACGGGCTGGCCCCCTGTGCATGTCACCTCACCAGGGTCCTTAGTAACTCGCTTTCCCGGAGAACCATCATGGGTGGACAGCCGGAATGTGGCTCGGCTCTTGAGGCCACTAGGTAGGTGCGTCGTCGCCCCGGGCGCCGCGCCCATGTTTTGGGGCGGGAGAGCGTGCAACCGCGCCAAAGACTAGGAGCAAACCGCCTGAAGACCGAGGGAGGAGCTCCTTGATACGTCTCCAACGTATCTATAATTTTTGCTTGTTCCATGCTGTTATATTATCATTCTTGTTTATAATCATTTTATAGCGACTTTATATCATTTTTTGGGACTAACCTAATGACAATGTGCCAAAGTGTCAGTTGCTGTTTTTGCTTATTTTGTACTTCATAGAATATCAGTACCAAACGGAGTCCAATCGCGACGAAACTTTTTGGAGATCTTTTTGGACCAGAAGACACCCAGTGGGCCAAAGAAGTGCCAGAGCGATAGGCTGTGGAGAGCACAACCCACCAGGGCGTGCCAGGGGGCCCCCGACGCGCCCTGATTGGTTGTGCCCTCCACAGGGCCCCTCTCCACCTCCTCTGATGCCTATAAATACCCAAATATTCAGAAAACCCTAGGTGATTCGATGAAAAACACATCCAACCGCCGCAAGTTCCAGAGCCTCGAGATCCAATCTAACACCATCACGGAGGGGTTCATCATCCTCATTGGTGCCTCTCCGATGATGCGTGAGTAGTCCACCATAGACCTACGGGTCCATAGGCAGTAGCTAGATGGCTTCCTCTCTCTCTTTTGATTGTCAATACAATGTTCTCTTGGAGATCTATTTGATGTAAACTTTTGCAGTGTGTTTGTTGGGATCCGATGAATTTTGAGTTCATGTTCAGTTTCTATCCATGAATATTATTTGAGTCTTCTTTGATCTCTTATATGCATGATTACTTATAGCCTCGTATTTCTTCTTCGAATCTTTGGTTTAGTTAGGCCGACTAGATCGATTTTTCTTGCCATGGGAAGAGGTGCTTGTTGATGGGTTCGATCTTGCGGTGTCCTTTCCCAGTGACAGAATGGGCAGCAAGGCGCGCATGTATCGTTACCATTAAGGATAACAAGATGGGGTCTATTCCTACATGAATAGATCTTGTCTACATCATGTCATCATTGTTATTGCGTTATTCCGTCTTTCCATGAACTTAATACACTAGATGCATGCTGGATAGCGGTCGATGTGTGGAGTAATAGTGGTAGATGCAGGCAGGAGTCGGTCTACTTATCTTGGTCGTGATGCCTATATAATGATCATCGCCTTGGATATCTTCATGATTATTTGATCTTCTATCAATTGCCCAACAGTAATTTGTTCACTCACTGTGTGCTATACTCATGAGAGAATCCACTAGTGAAACCTACGGCTCCCGGGTCTACTTTTCCAACATATTGCTTTCCGATCTATCTTTTTGCCTCTTTTGTTTTCAGATCTATCATACCAAAAACCAAAAATACCTTGCTGCACTTTTTATTTGCTCTTTTTATTTTGTGTTCTTGAGAGATCTATCTCTCCAATCTATCACTACCTAATCTATCTTTTTACCATAGAGAGATTGACAACCTCTCTTTCACGTCGGGTTGCAAGTATTTGTTATTTGTGTGCAGGTGCTGCTTATTAGGTGATGGTGATCCTCCTACTGGTTCGATACCTTGGTTTCATAACCGAGGGAAATACTTATCGTGGATGTGCTGCATCATCCCTTCCTCTTTGGGGAAATA
Source organism: Elymus sibiricus (assembly GCA_039707655.1). Lineage (NCBI taxonomy): Eukaryota > Viridiplantae > Streptophyta > Magnoliopsida > Poales > Poaceae > Elymus > Elymus sibiricus. The sequence goes on along the minus strand of CM077669.1, from coordinate 231,141,131 downwards.
CCGACGCAGTCTCAAGCCACGTCACTCCTGAGCCCAGCGCTTCGGGCGCTCGACCCTCCCCTTATCGCTGCTCGTGACCCTCTCACGTAAGAATGAGGTTGGGGCTGTACATGCCCCGGAGCCTCCTGAGGCACCACCCCCTGGGCCTCTGGAAGACTCCCGCCCACGCCCAATTGGAAGCCCCATGCTCCGCGCTTGCGGAATAACTGTCGAACCGCGACTATGCCCACGCCCAAGTGGAAGCCCCATGCTCCGCGCTGGCGGAATAACTGTTGAACCGCGACTATGCCCACGCCTAGTGGAAGCCCCATGCTCCGCGCTGGTGGATGGCGATCAAAGGCGTCACCTCGTCCCACGACACGCGCTAGCCAGTTCTCCCTTTGGGCCTCACGAGAGCGGGGGCTAGGCACGGTGCCTGTGCTTGGGTTAGTCCCAGCAGCACTAAAAAATCCAAGGGACCGGATTCTGGCTCGCGGGCCTACCCACGTGCACGTCACCCCACTAAGGCCCTTGGTGCCTAGTTTTCCTCACGCGACGCCCATACACAAACTGGCAAGCACGTGGCGCCCTGGACAAAGCATCTCGCGAAGGGCCCTCCTTAGGGAGCAGCGCCCGAGGGGTCCCCCCGAGGTGCGCCCCGCAAAAGGCAACGTCTTGGCAAGAGAGCGGCCGGGTACTAAGGCCCCTCGGGGGCTGCCACCTTGAGGGCCACCTTCAGCTCTGGAAGCCCCCGCCTCCTAGCACCCGAGGGTCACGCAAGGACATGGCCTTGTCAGATGATGCGAGGCTCGCTCGGGGATGGGTCCCAGCGTCGCGGGGCATGAGAGCAGCGCAAAGAAAGCAGAAAGACCTCGCGGAAGGAGCAAGGACGCATCAAGCATAACAAGCAACTACCATTCAAAGCAAAAGCATCCTACGAAAGTCTTCATGCCCCCACAGGGCCAGGTGGTTCATAATTCAAGAGGAAGGAAAACATAAAAACTTAGGCGGAGGAGGCGCCGTTTTCTTCGTGGCTACATGATAGGTCTACACCAAGGCTGCCGCATAATTCGGAAGGTGCAGCCTGAGCGAACCGCCCGACCAAGTACTCCATGTGTCCATGCACCTCATCCCTGAGGGGACTCCAGAGCTCCACAGGCACTAGCTCCACCACGCGGGAGAAGTCGTAGGTAGGTTCGAAGCGCTAGAGGTTGGAGAAGACGCACGTTAGTGCACAGTCCAGGAGATCGCGGGCACTCGATTCGATGTCCACGTCCACCTTGGAGACGCCCGATTCTAGTGCTTTAACCACCTTGGAGAAGAAGTTGAGGTAGCCCCCGTCGCCATGGGCACGGGGCAGCTCCGGGACGTCCCTGACAAAGCGGCGAAGCGCGCCGACGGCGCGCCGCACAAGGTCCAAGAACTGCCCGGCGCGCTGCGCCTCCGTCATCCGCGCCCGCACCTCGTCGTCCTTGGCCCATAGCATGGCGTCAGCAGCCTCTCTGGCCAGGGTTTGCAGTGACGCCAGCTCCGCCTGGACATCACCCTTGCTCCCGAGGGCGGCTTGGAGATCGGCCTCGGCGCTCTGTAGCTGGGCCTTGAGCTCATTCACCTCCTCCAGGAGCGCATCGTGTCGGAGCTGGAAGCGGTTTTCCTGTTGTGCCAGCTTGCCGCGGTACTCATCCAGAGCGGCCTCCCGCTCCCGAGCCACCCTTGCGTCAGCATTGGCTCCCCCTGCGGCCACTCTACTCTCAAGCTGGGTAAGGGCCTCGACGTGTGTCACCTCAAGGGGGCCTTGTCGCCAAGGAACTGACCCTCCAGGGTCTCACAACGCTAGCGCTCTACCTCTTGGTCGAAGGCGGTCTGGTCGGCCTTTCATTCACAGAGGGCCACGTCGGCCTCCCGCTCGATGATGGCTGCCTCCCTACGGGCTAGTTCGGCCTCACGCGCGGTGTCCCGAGGGGTGGGCGCGGCGGTAGTGGCCGCACGCCCCCAGGGCTCCGCCGCGGGCCTCCTTGACCCCGCCGACTCGGGCGCGGGGGCTGAAGCCGCGCCGGTAGGCGACATGTGAGGGGGTGCCTCAGGACACTCTAGCATGTGTTCCTCACACGCTAGACATCTATTGCCGACCAAAAGAATCCTCTGCACACGCCATGTCGTGGTGACCATGCTGTTGACCTGTAGAAACGCGCTCCGACCGTCAACTTCGTGGGGTAGCTCATGTCTAGCCTCAACAGGGTGCCCACGCGAGCCAGGGATTCCCCCTCGACCTCCCATGCCCCTTCCCGACGCCAGCTAGCCTCCAACGCAGCTCAAGCATGTGCGCGCTCAGCACCCGAGAGCTTCCGGATGGCCACCCGAGCCCCACTCATTGACCAGCCTATTTCTACCTCTCCTCGATCACCCTACCTATCTGTCGGGGTGACCAACGGCTCCTCCTGCGCTCTCCCCCTCCTCCGACGGTCAAAATTGCCGCCTCGGCCTCCGCTCGAATTCGAGCTCTTCCGTGCCCCCTCTGCTTAGAGCTGCACCGGAGCATCAACTGCATCACTACATGCCTCTCTCGCGCTCCATTTTCTTTGCCCCGTGACCGTGGCGCCGTGCCCATCATCGCCGATGGCATCCTCCGCCATGGCCGACATTGCACTCGACCTTGGTGTCCCAGGGTCCATGACCAACCCAGGGCGGTGGAGGTCTCTCTCCCGACCAAGCCGGTGGCCAGAGCGTCGCCGGGGGTGGCTTGTGCCGCCGGAACAGCGCCGGCGAGCGCTCAGCCTCGCTTCCCCTGCCTCTACTTTGTTCGAGCAGGAGGTGGGGGAACGACCTGCCAGTGGGCCGTGCCTGTCGGCCGGTCAGCGAGGTCGACGGGTCGGCCTCGCCCCTTTTAAGTGGAGGCGGAAATTGATGGAGGCCTCCTTCGCTCGGGGAAGGCATAAATCCCCGAGTGCGCCTTCGACGTTGCTTCTGTCCCGCCCGAACAAGCCAATGGGACGACCCAGTTGCTATCTTGCACCCAGGGCGCGGCTTAGCCCATTAGGTATAATCTTTTTCTTTTTCTTTTCTAGATAGGTTCAAAAATTCATAGAGAACTCAAATAAACTCCAAATTTGATGATTCAAATTCCTAGAGGCTCCAAAAATCTTGCTATATTTATCTAGTAATGGTGAACATTTTTCCCATGCTTCATTCTGCCGGATCTATTAAATAGTCCCATTCCCAGTTATTCTATCTTAGAGAACTCATAGGAAATTCATCCCAACTTGAAATCCACTGAAACCAATTTCTAAATGTTTCTAAAATCATGCCTTATTTAATGATTGCCTCCATGCATTTTTGTAAAAATGTATTCTGTAAAGTTCTTGCAAAATCATTATTCCCTTCATTTCCACCTAATTGAGTTATTCAAAAATCGTTATTGTTCCAAATTCGAGTAGAACCACTTTGGTTATTTTTCTTATAACCAGATGTTTCCAAGAAAAATGAAATTCGTATTTTAAGAGCACTTTTTTTCCTGCCTTGTTGTGTGGCTTATTATGGTTGTTTCCGACGTTAGTTGACGAAGTAGACGGAGTACTTGGAGAAGGACCAAATGAAGACTCTGTTGAGCCAGGCAGGTAGCCCTTTGATCATGTTGATGATACCTTTTATGCAGGTCAATATAGCACTTTATTTGTTGCATCAAAGAGCATGATGATATGGTGACCTCTTTGTTGGGTTGTCTCCGATGCATTTCTCATTGATACTTGCATTGTGCATGAGTCTATTTTCCATTGAGATTTATGTGGGTGGGAAGTAGTTAGGATGCTATGTAGTTGGCTATGCAAGTGGATGGGAAATGCATTGAGACGGAAAGCAAAATGTTTTACCAAACACTTTATGAAAACCTCATCAGTCGCCACTAATGCCCGAGGGAGAAGTTGAGCTAGGTAACCACTAAATAAAGAAGTGGTGTACCAAAGCAAGTTGTGTGTGTGTTTTCGAAAACGGATTAGATTTAAGATTTGTCGATCGTTCCCAACCTTACATGTACGACCACACTACCCCTTATGGGACGGGGCTTTGCTGATTACTTTGGTCGATGCTAGTAGAGAGCCTGCATGGATGATTATGGTTGTTTTCACAGACACCGAGCACACCGTTGTGTCCCCCTCATGGATGGTACGATGTGTTGTACATCACACTACTGCAGGATGGTCGAAAGATGACACATCAATCACAGACCCTTCGACGAAAATATGTGCGATGCATTAATCACAAACGGTATAGTTCAAGATCCGTCGCCAATAACATGAACTGGTTGGGATGGCGGAACCATCAAATACGATTATGGAAAGACTTACATGTGTGATTTTTGTCATACAGTTCTTGCATATGAACTGTTTGTGATTAGCTAAAATAACACAAACGGTTACAGAGATCCAAATGTATGCGATAGAGGGCACAAAATTCACTAGCATAAACTTCGTGCGATGATACATCAGAACACAAACGATTCGACATAACAAGATGTGTGCGATATAGAGCAAACACGTGAGTAATCAGAATCATGTGCGTACACCAGAAATAACAAAGACAATTGGTGCTAATAGCCTGTGTGTGTTGTGGGAAAACGCTTGCTAGTATACAATTTTCAACGATTGATGAAATCATCACCGACGGGTTTCGTAATTTAGTCCATGTGTACTTTGATTTGCTCTGTCTGCACAACATCTAGGATGTGCCAACAGAATAACAACATATGTACTTATAAGAACATGATTGCATAACCAAAAAAGAACGCAATGCAATTTCAAATATTGTATCAAAACTACCAGCAATATTACAAGGTTCAAATTCCAGCATTACAAGGCCCAAATTCAAAGATTACAAGGTACAAACTGATATAAGAAATCAAATCCAATCTTCAGAATCCATGGCATAAAATATTTCTGCGAAGGGATCAGCCACCGAGAAGACATATATCGGTTCGATAGAATCGCTTCTGAATAATCTGTCATATGAATTTCCGAAATGAATATCAGCTTCTGCAGAGACTTTTCCATTCCGCTATAGACGCATCCACTGATCAGTAAACCATCCATTATGGCAGACTAAATATAGTGCAAACCTCATTACCTTGAGCACCCTTGCTTTCTGAACAAAGAAACTAGCGAATTGAATCTCTGGATTGGTGCCTCGGTACTCGTTCAAAATAATTTCTATGAGATGGAATTCAAGGCATTCGATGGGATTGTTATATTGCGCCACCTTTTCCACTCCCATTCCTGCTTGTATCCGCAAATGAAGACAACATATCAGTGCCTAGATGCAGTTTTGAACACTACGGGTCTCTTTGATTTGCAGGATTTATAAAATACACCAATAGAGTGACATGCCATCTTCGATTGTTCATGATTAACATCTCAAAAAATGTACAGTACATCTATCATTGTAATCATGGGTAAAAGTACCAAAAAATTAAACTCCGTTGTGGTTAACAATTAACAGGAAAGGAACATCACCTTGATGTATAGCTTCTTCGTGCACGGAAAGCATCTAAGGAACTTAAAAACTTCATCTGGATCGGGGCCAATAGATTGTAGTGCCAAAATCTTCACTGTGCTCAGAGATAATGCGAGGCCTGTGGGAATCATTTTCTGAATGACAGCCGAACATAGATCAACCAAAACTAGATAAAATGTGATGTACAATAATAAGAATTAGAAGAAGATTGTTGTACCTGGACGAGTATGGATCCAGCTGTAACAAGTTCGGAGAATTCAGCACACGAATATCCCAACACTGTCAATTTTGGTGCGTCAATGACCCTTATTCTTGTTCAATCCTCCTGAAGATGAAGGTACTTGAGCGTTGTACAGCCACCGAACAGGCGCTCGAAATCCTCGTTCGAGATGCTGACGGCAATGAGCTTGAGGTGCTTCAGTTTAGGGAGATGAAGAGCGTGCGCGGCATTAATCTTGGGGAAAAGCACTCCAGGAACATAGCGCAGCGCAGCATGGGCACGAGGCGGAGGACGGATGGAGGCAGTGAGTGCCGATGTCCAACAAAGCTGAGCTCCTCGAGCTGATCTAGGGCGGGGGATAAGAACCACTTGTGAAACTTGGGTTTGGCCTTACAGTTGGAACGGAACTTGCCGATGGCAAGGCGTCTGACTGGCGCAGTGTGCGTGGCAAGGATGTGGGATAATTCGTCCAAGCTGTTGCGATCCCCACTGCAGATCTCGTTGTCATCGAGGATGTCAAGGGGGTGGAGTGCCATAGGGGGCTCCACTGCCTAGAGAGTATGGTGGTCTGCACGGCAGATTTGATGGGGAGGAGGGACATGATGGTTACCAACATCTCATCGGGGATGCTGCTGATGAAGTCCACGCTCGCCGGAGGCTCTTGTGGTTCAGCCTCGACCCGCTCCCGCTTGTTGGCCGCCTCGTCCTCCACCAGAAAAGGAGGCGATCCTCGGCGGCGGCCCTTATAGATAAGACTGGAGGAGAATGTGGAGCATTATTAATGGAGAACTTCTTAGACAGGCGGGCTTGGGTGGAGGTCAAAGGGCTCGATTCCCAGTGAGCCAGCTGCGCGTGCGTGGCGGATTCCTCGCACGTGTCCCTCTGAGCCTGTGTGGCGGACTTCTTGCACGCGTCCTGTCTAATCAAACCTGCTCCCAAAACACCTCCTAGCCAATAATATAAGGGGGACGCGCTGTGACACGTAAATGATTCATGCAACGAAGACGTATTTTTATTATTAATAATCGCGTTTGTGAACTTACCATTTCTTCCTCCTCTGTGCCATCTTGTCACCGTGTTGTCGTCCGAGGAATCCAGTGCACGCTTCGGCACCGCACATGCGTTTCTTTTCGCCACGTTCCCGCGCACAACCGCATAGGTTCCCATGCAAGCGTCCCCATTGGTTTGTCGCCACAAGTTAGTGAGCATAAGAGCCAGCACGCGAGACATGTGGATGCACACATAGTGCAGCCTAGCCCATATACCAAGCATGCTAACCCGATCAAGCACTACCGAGCAACATAGCCGCCTCACCGCCGAGACGCTGCGGCGCGCCACACAAGAAGATCATTGGTGGTTCTCCATAGAGCAAAACGTGTGCATCCGTGCTGAGAGGGCAAGGCACGCCGCATAGCAAGACCAATGCAGAGCGAGAGGCACGGCGCACGGCAGACTAAGAGTGGTTCCATCCCCGCTTGACTCCTATACCACCCGACATGTCGTTGCAGTTGTGTCCATGGCACGTCAGTAGCCCGATTTCTCTCCAGGAATGGGCAGCGGCCTTCTGCACCCGTACTGGCACCATAGCCCAGCCAAAGACGACACATCAATCAAAGACCCTTCAACCAAACTGTGTGTGATGCATGAATCGCAAACAGTATAGTTCAAGGTGTGTCGGCAATAACAAAAAATTTGTGCGATGGTGGATCCATCAACTACGATTCAGAAAATAATTACGTGTGCGATACGTGGCATACAGTTGTTCCAGATGAACTGCTTGTGATGAGCCAGAATTACGCTAATGCTTAACCAGATAAAGTTGTGTGTGATGTACGGCATACAATTCATCAGGATGAACTGTGTGCGATGAGGCAAAATAACACAACCGATTCGGCCTCAGAAGTTGTGTGTGATGCCAGGCAAACAGGTTGCTCGGACAAACTGTTTGCGATGGCGTGTTCCTTTCTTTAATCGTAAGCGATGTAATTTGCTCTGTTTGCATACCATCTATGCTCTGTCTACAAAACAACAACATGATCGCATAACCTAAATAAACATCCAATTACCTTATTGACTACATATAACAATTGCACACCTCAATTAACAAGTACATGCATACTAAACTAGTATTAATGATCGTCAAATCATCTATACTTCTTGTGATGACGGGTGCTGGTCGATGCAGGATTGAGTTACGTCCTCATGTCAAGGATCCACCTTCACATCTTGTAGCTTACGTACACGTCCTTGGCCGCGTACTTGACGTGATCTTCCTCTAGTCTTCGGATCCAGGCGCGGTGCCAGGCAACCTTCTTCTTCTTCTTGTAGAAATCATTCATGCCTCTGTAGTAGGGGTCGATGATGGTCATGGAGAGGTCAACCAGGGAGACCTTATGCTTCTGCTCGCCGCCCATGATCCTGTACTGACATTGGATGTCCACAAGATTCCAACAGGCCAAGCCAATGGTCTTCAAGACCTTTTCATCATTGGTGGTGTCCACCATACTGAATATGTAGTCGGCGTTGTTGACAAACCTGGCGAAACGCTCGCAAGTCCTTGTGGCCAGGCAGTAGTGGTAGACGAGGACGTAATGGCCCATGCACAGCTGGGCGACGACATCCTTCTGATCATGCCCGGCATGACCACCGGTGTACTCGAGGTCGAAGCCGACCACTTTGTACTTTTCATCGGCAAGTAACCGCTCCATGGTGTGGATGGAGTTCTCCACCTAGACTGGGTCGTTGGTGTACACTACCGAGAGGTCCTCGAACCTTACGTGGGTGTCCACGTAGGCACGAATGGTGAACTACCGCTCGTCTTCGGCAGCCGCTGGGAGCGCCGCCATTGGAGCCGAGTAGGATATCCTCTCTGTATTTGGAGTCATGGGTGTGCTTCTTGCGTTGTGGGGAAAGGTTGAAGAGAGACAAGAGGTTAAATGAGCGGTGGAGTAAATGGGGGCTGGACGGGCTGTAATTGGCACGTCTTGTCACCGCGTTCCCGGCGGAGGATTGTTGTGCAAGCTTGACCAGCGCGTGAACACGAGGTTCATTTGGCCATGCGGCGGCTCGAAGTTCCACCACACATATCATTGGTGATCCCGTTCCCACGCAACCGCGCAAAGCTTCCCCGCCCGGCTCGGTTGGCCCCGCATCGGCTAGAAGAAGCTCCCATTATTATGGGCGGTAAATGGAAAACGGTTGGCAAAAGCGAAGTGATTGCAATGACTTAAAGCAGTGCAAACGTTCAACACTAAGCAGCGGGTGTGACGATGTGAATGATTGCTGCCGGTTTCGTAATGTAGTTCATTTGCGACGAGATCGGGAGGGGAAACACAAGCCAGAAAGGTAATTAAATCAAGTCAATTACATGTTAAGGTGCAGACATCAAATGTCCATCGCATATTTAAGTCAAAATGGTACTGCCAAAATACGTCTCTCATATCATGCTGGTTCACTGATTGTATCACAAATGGCACAAATCAGAGCACGCATGTTGCGGTAGAATGTTAGTCATCGCACACTGTTTCAATCCGGGAAAATAACCAAGTTTGTAAATCGGTTCCAAAATTTCTTCCTCTTGTGATACCTGATTTTTTACCATGGTCAACAAGTTTCAAACCACATGACATATGCGGTAAGCAACTTAAATTATTCAAATAAATCAAGTTTCAAGTTAAGTCTAGCATTTTTTAACCGTAATATGCATAGTGTTAAAAAAATGCCAACACTCACAGGTAGATGTGCGTGTTGTGTGAAGTCTAAGATAAGCATAAATATTCCATCAACCAAACTAATTGCAGCTCAAGACTGCAATTACACTGCTCTAGGTACTAGTTCATAAAACAAAGTCTCACCAATATCTGGATAAACACATTATAAACATACTCAATCATAGATATAAGACGCACAAACTAGATAGCTAGGGTAGTGCTGGACATGTATATATAACTCAATCCTGATCGTACCCACCAACAACGTAAACTTTCCCTAGGTACTCCACGTATGCGGCGTGTGCCACCCTGCTCGCACTCGTCCCGTCAATATACACACCTGCTCGCATGCCTCTCGGTCAGTCTGAGCAGCGTACTGCTCGCATGCATCCCGTCAACTCACGTCCGCTAGCATGTACGGCGCGTGTGGCTAACGCACACGGCTTGAATACTTTAATCGTTTGCGATGGTAACGTGACAACTGTGTGTACCAACCTTTAATAGGTCCCGTTTGTAAAAAAAGTATATCAAAAACTTTTCTCGAATTTGGCCAAACATCATCATAGCATATTGGTGTCATATATATATATACACCGGGTGTAGTTACTCCCATGTCTCATATATTATCATGTGGTAGTATATATACTACTTTATTATTTTTAGTATGTTCATATACTATATCTAAGATACTCCAAAGTGAATTCTATGAAAAAATTGCAAGTTGACTCATATTTTTATTATATTTATAAAATACGTACATATTTGTACGTAAAAAAGTATATGCTCAAAATATGAGACATACTTGGAGACTTGCATTGTTCATAGATAACTTTAAATGGATACTCTAAAATGCTCCAGATAAGTGTGAGTGCTATGGATGGCTTCTCGTAGGAAGATGAGAGAGGATCCATAGTGGTGTATTGATGTGGTGAATATGTGGACTCGTGTGTGATACGCCACCTCAAAGAAAGTACTCGTAGTACAGGTTAGCCAAGAGTCAAAGCTGGCTTGCTGCAATAAACTCCACAACCCCCTTTGTTGACAATGATGCATATGTAGATAGTTCTGATGTAAGTCTTGCTGAGTACCTTTGTACTCACGTTTGCTTATTTATGTTTTTGCATATGAGACTTTAGTCTCATTAGTGATTCGTACGACTTGAAGCTCGATGTTGACCGGATTAGCTTGGGAATCCCAGACAGTGGTCTGGCTCCTTTGGTAGGGTCGTTGTAGCTTTTCAGGCTCTTCCAGCTGCTTTTATTAGATGTCTGTACCCAGACACGTAAATTCCGCTTGTTGTTTGTATGCTCTAAATGTTGGGTCATGTGACCCCTCCTGCTTGTAACATTATACTATGTTGGCTCTTCGGGGCCTCCTAAATAAATGTTATGTTGTAGAGTTTTGTTGTGATGTCATGTTGTATCTACACATATCGTGCATATTGCGTGTATGTCTGAAATGCATTGGTATGTGTGCGATTCGACACCTAGATGTATACCTTTAGTAGCCTGCTTTACGGGGAAATGCCTCTTTGTGCTTCCATCGAGCCTTGGTAGCTTGCTACTGCTCCGGACACATTGATTGACCGGCTTCTATCATTCTTGCTGCTGTGTCTGTCCCTTCGGGGAAATGTCTCGTAGTGTAATGGAGTCCATGTAGCCTGCTATGACTCGTCTACGCGCAGTTGATGACATTTATGTCCCACGGCGTAATGGAGTCCCTGTAGCTTGCTATGACTCGTCTACACACGCTGATGACCGACACCTGCATTGTTGGGTTACGTCTGCTTGTCCCTGTACGGTTGTGCCACTTGGGTCTATAACTAGTCATGTCGACCCGGGTTCTTTGACGTGTGAATGCTAGCGGCATGTTCATATCCATGAGCCAAACGGCGCAAACGGTCCCGGCCAAGGTAAGGTGGCAGCCGTGGGTTACCGTGTGTGAGGCCGCAAAGTGGTGTGACATGTTATAGGCTAGATTCATATGGCTTAGGATCGGGGTCCTGACTTCATTGGTATCAGAGCTTGACTTCCTGTAGGACTACTAAGCCAAACTGGTCGATGTTGAGTCTAGAACTGCTCTAGTTATATAAGGGAATTGATTGTGGAAGGGAACGTAAGATTCTTTTTACTCCTTTCCCTGTGTCATTCATATTCTGTGTCACCCTCTTCTTTTCTACGGGGTTAAGGAACTAGGCTTTCTCATCTATCTATCAGGATGACGAGTTACTATGCTGGAGACGTATAGGAAAGGTTTTGTTTCTCGGATCGATGTCTCCATAAGAATTCAATTGTTATCTTGTCAATTTCATGCAGGTTGCCTCATATTTCATGCCCGTACAGCCGTTATGCTGTCCGAGTTATCCAAGGTTTATAAATGATCTGATGCGTTTGCAAATCCTTCCTGCAGAGTTAATGTCTTTTGGCCACACAAAGCACACCAATTATCGTGTTGAGGTACTGCATTACCTTGACGTAATTGTTGAAGTTTTAGGAAACCATGTTAGTCTAGTTAACCACCCTACGGTCTAGTTGTGTCTTTTGTTCCCAGTATGATAATTCTGGCCATCGTTATCGAAAGCATCCTGTGATGCTACTTAGTCAGTAGGTATTCTGTTTCTGGGTTCTTGAACCCAAGCATCATTCTACTCACTTGTGTTGATAGTGTTTGCTCGTTCCTTTAGGATGATAAGTAACCTTTATGTTAGTCCTCAAGGTTCGAGGTCTATCATTCTTCCAATACCATGAACCATTATGGCAGAAGTTCCTCGTGAACTAAAGATCACAACAAGAGTGCTCTTCATGAGTCCTCCATTCTATAGTTGTGAGCCTGCCAATTCTTTCCTTTCTGCATGGATTGTCTGGAAGAAACATGTTGAACTTTGTTCGACGTATACAGTCTATGCATCTACAACTCAAGGAAAATCAGGTGCTCTTGAGTTGCCCCTCTTCAATTGTATTCTAGCCTTCATCTGCCATTGGATAGTCAAGAGTAGTTGTGCATTCGTATTCATCGATGCCTATTATTCTTGTGGTCTGTCAGGTCATTCTATTTCAGAATGCCTAGGAGAAACAAACTCCAGTACCTCATCCATTTCTTGGATTGGGTCGAAGTAGTTGTATTCCACAGATCAAAATGCAAATCCAGCTTTTGCTCTGTTCTACCCTGAAGTATTACCCTCTTTATGTCAGGAGTATCGTGAGAATTGCACCACCTCTCATGAATTCTTGGTACAGTGGTACTTCTCGCCATCATTATTCATTTCTTGGCCTCCATGTTGGTTGTAACCGGAACATCGACAAGTGAACCGTGATGTGTGAAATCAATATTCCTAGCAATTCCATTGCTTGGAAGTTAATGGACAATAATTTCATTCTTGGTGTGTTGGTTATTGAATCATCATTCTAAGATTGATTGTGCCACCTAGTCCATCTTTCATGGTACACTATTTGATCAACGAGTTAGGATTGTGTCGATCCTTCGCTCTTTTGATCATATCATCTTGCCCTTAAAAGAAAGATTGTTCCCGAGCTTGATAACATATCGGTGGTCCGTGATTTTCTGAATATCTTCTCGGAGGTATCACCAGGTTGTCCCCTGGCCGTTGTGTTGAGTTCATGATCAAGTTGGTTTCCTGTAAGCCACCCCTTCTCCAAGACTCTGTGTTGGATACCCCTGAGCTAGTCGGTTAAGCTAAACAACAACTTGGAGAGTTGAAAGATAAAAGCTTGATCTAACTTAGTTCATGTCAAGGGGATATCTTTGTGTTTTTGCGAGTGTGTTGAAGAAAGGTGATATACCCATCGGTTGATCCTTGTGATCAATTGTTGCATTTATTGTCGTGTTCAATATCTGATTTGAGCATGGGCTATCATCAAATCAAAATCAGAACCAACGATTATCGTAATGCTTTTCTACTCATGATTTTTTCCTCGAGCATACACCATCACATCCCTTGGTCTGACCAATGCTACTATCTTGCTCACATAGTTGTGGAATTTCATCTTCATGGATATTTTGATGAATTGTTGTTGAGCCCATCGACAACATCCTTATCTCCTCCATAACTCATGATGAACATTAAGCCAGTATTGGAAACTTTTGTAGGCCTTATCTTCAGGTCTCGTACCCGAAGTATATATATGGTGTAAGAAGTGACTTTCCCTGATTCATGTGTACCTGATGCAACTTGCCGCCGTGAATTCGGGATAAGTTATTTTGTTCTCTCCGGAGCCATCCCAAGTCAATCATGCCTGTGCGAAGTATTCTATGGGTTGATAGACTAGTCATCTCCAGTCCATATGTGTCCCTAGCACACCAAGCCACTGATTGATTTGTTCAAGGAAGAGAACTTGAGTGTTATTTCTGAAGGTACCAGACGGACTTGCACCCGATTTCGTTGTCCGCACTGATGGTTCCCACCCAGAACTCGGTAGTGTTTTGTTGTAAGAATTCCATGTGGTCACGATTGTCTTGGACAGTGTGTCCACGCGAGTATTGCAATCCAGCTCATGTTTTGGAGCTTGCTTCTTGTGACGCCACCAATTTCGACCGTACGCTAATCAAACACGCAATGCGTACGACCAAGATTAGGGACTCACTAATTAATATCACAACACAACACTAGACACAAATTAAAGTCATACAGCTTCGTATTACAAGCCAGGGGCCTCAAGGGCTCGAATACAAAGCTCGACAAGCACGAGTCAGCGGAAGCAAATAATATCTGATTACAGACATAAGTTAAACAAGTTTTCCCTTAAGAAGGCTAGCACAAACATAAGCAGCGGATCGAAAGAGGCGAGGCCTCCTGCCTGGGAGCCAACCTAACTATTCCTGAGCGTCGGCACTCACCCCGTAGTAGTAGGCTCCAGCGGTGGTGTAGTAGTCGTCTCCGCCGTACTCCATCTCCTGGGCTCCATCGTCTGAACGCAGAATCGTATCGAGGGGGAAAGAGAAAGCAAAGCAGCGGTGAGTACTCATCCAAAGTACTCGCAAGACTGACATCAGAACTATGCTAAGTATGCATCAGTATCAAGTAAAGGGGTCATATCTGGGCTGACTGCAGAAAGCAAGAATAGGGGGAAAGGCCTAGTCCTATCGAAGACTAGCATCTTCAGCATCTTGCAGCAGTAGAAGAGAGTAGACTGGTATCTCATATATAGTCATATTATTGTAGCAATTTTATTAAGTAACCACGCCCAGAGATTCTTCCTCGACTCCCTGCTAGGAAGCAATCTCGGAGCCAACATTCATTTCAATTTAAAGTCACAATTATAGTTGTAGTAGATCAAGGTACAACTCCAAGTCGTCCTGTTACCGTGGACACGGCTATTCGAATAGATGAATTCATCCCTGCAGGGGTGCACCGCATTTCCAATACGCTTGATCACCTCCGGCCGGACACACTTTCCTGGGTCATGCCCGGCCTCGGGATATCAACACGTCGTCGCCCCACCTAGGCTCAACAGAGAGGCCAGCCCGCCGGTCTAAATCCTAAGCACACAGGGGTCATGGGCCCACTTGCCCTAAGCGCTCCTGCACGATGCGTACGCGGCCGAGGTCAGCCCTAGTACACTCGGGCACGCGCCGCTCCATTGCCGACGTCCGAAGAGCTTCGGCTGATACAACGACGCTGAGTACCCATAACTTCTCCCACGTGAAGGTTTGGTGCATAAAAAGGTCAACGACCAACTCAGATCAAATACCCAACCCATTAGCATTTTATTAATGCGGGGCAAGCGCGACCCGTGAAGTGCGGTCCCGTCGCCCCGTCTCGAGGATGTGTGGCAAGGGCCTCTCCTGCCCGTCCACGCCTCATCATCATCAAACTTTGGGTACCCCTCAGGGCCGACCCATCACCAACATGTTTCTGTAACCAGGTCATAGTAACTGTGTGTATAAAACATCAACACGGAACCTGAGGAATCACCCTCAAAGGGTCCCGCTCGATGAAACCGTCAAGGTGGACTTAGAGGAATCACCCTCGAGGGTCCCACACTTGAGGGGTTGCACGATAGAGACATCGTCAGGAGTGGTGAAGGAGGAATCACCCTCGATAACCACGACTGACTAGCTGCACTACAGAGTTAGCATCATGAGTACTTAACGAGGTTTCACCCTCGGTACTCGATAGTAACTCTGCAGAGTCATACAACTAAGGGGGTGTGCGGTGATGTGCGGGTCCTGGCTTGTCGGTCGGTTGACCGAGTCTTCGAGTCGTCGATGAAGAAGCAGGGGCAACTAGGACTAAGGGGGTCACAGGGGATTCATTGATCAACCTATACTAAGCAGTTGATTTGATAGCAGGTATAGTAGCAGTTTATCAAAAACAGGTTATGCATCAGAATAGAGCTAACTAATACAGTAGCAAAATCTAATACAAGAATAAGAGGGAAGAATGGGCGATATCGGAATGCTCAAGGGGGGTTGCTTGCCTTGCTGCTCTGCGGCAAAGGCCTGATCGTCGGCGGTGTAGTCGTACCCGGCAGCAGCGTCAGTCTCGGGGTCTATCGGTAATAAGAGGGGGGAGAAACAATAAATATAAAGCAGACAAATGCGTCATGATGCATGGCATGGCAATATGCAGAGCTAGGCATGCACTAACGCGGTATTACACGCGGTATTACACGTTGCAGACAGATCGGCTAGCGCGGGGTGCGGGCGGGGCGTGGGAGCGGGGCGCGGCGGTGCGCCCGGTGCGCGGACGGCGCGGGGCCGTCGCGGCGAGCAGGGGGTTAGGCGGCGGCCGGAGGGGGCACGGGCTTGCGCGGGGCCGGAGCGAGGCCGGCAGCGGCGACAAGGCGGTGCGGCGAGCGTAGTAGGGGCGAGCAGGCGGGCGGGGCCACAACGGCGGGGTCGGGCGCCCGTGCGGCGGGGGCGCGCGGACGCGGCGGGGACGTGAAGGAGGGGAGGGAGGAGGAGGCCATGGCCTCACCGGCGGCTGTAGGGGGGCTGGGGCGGCGAGGCTCGACGGTGACCGGCGAGGGGGAGACGGGGAGGTGGCCGGGGAGGCGTCGCCGGTGAGGAGGGCGAGGAGGCGGCGACGAGGTGAGCGCCGGTGGCGGCGACGCGGTCCGATGGGGGGGGGGGAGGAGGTGAGGCGGCGCAGGGCGACGGTGGGAAGGCCCAGCGGCGATGGGGAACGGCAGCGGTGCCGGGCGCCGGTGGCCTCTGCCCCGATCCAATCTGGATCGGGAGGGAGAGGAGAGGGGATCGGGGAGCGAGGGGGGGAAGTGGGGGTCGGGGCTATGGTTTGGCTCCGGGGGGGGGGGGGGGGGGTTATCGGCGCCCGGGGTGGGCCGGATTGTAGGTGGGCCGGCCAGTTGGGCTGGCCCATGGGGGAGGGGGGGGTTTCCCTTTTCTTTTTATTTAGTTTTTGTTTTCTTTTTATTTATTTATTTAATTATTTTTAGTTAGAAAATACCAAACCAAAAACATGCCACATGGCCCAATATTCCAAATGCAATATTAGACAGTAGCATAAAAGGTTTGCAGGCCATTTAAAATTATTTGAAATTTTATAATTCAAAAAGGGCATTTAATAATTTGTTTTGCCACTGTTATAAATGTCTTAGAGGCACTAAACCAATTGACAAAATGTTGGTTCCAATTTTAGAATGGCTTAGGAATATTTGAAACCTAAGCAAGATTTTTATTTTAAAGTTTGCAACACTTTTAAATTCACCTTTTAGTTGAAATTGAATTTCAAAGGATTTTGAATCAGGGTTTGATTCCAACAGTGATCATAACTGGATTAGCATAATCCTCAGATTACTATAGCTTGATTACAGAGTTTACTGTAGCACTTAATCCAGGGCGTCACAATTCTTCCCTACTAAAAAGAATTCTCGTCCCGAGAATTAAGAAGTAGAAGGAAAGAGCCCAGGGTATTCTGCACGAAGATGATCTTCGCGTTCCCAAGTGGCTTCATCTTCACAATGATTTGACCACTGCACTTTGAAGAACTTGGTAACCTTCTAATGAGTCCGACGTTCAGTTTCATCAAGAATGCGGACCGGTTGCTCTTTATAAGAAAGGTCTTGTTGCAGCTCAAGCATATCATGATCCACTACTCGGATAGGATCCTTGAAACAGCGACGAAGTTGTGACACATGGAACACATCGTGAACCTGAGAAAGGTTTGGCAGTAATTCCAATTGATATGCCACTTTACCACGCCTTTCGAGAACAGTGAAAGGACCAATATATCGAGGAGCCAGCTTGCCCTTGATCCCGAAACGGTGTGTACCTCTCATTGGCGTGATTCGAAGATAAGCCTTCTCGCCAGGTTGATAGACCATATCTTTGTGATGACGGTCATACTGACTGTTCTGACGAGACTGAGCAGCCTTCAGATTTGCATGAATAATGAGGACTTGATCTTCAGCATGTTGAATAATATCCGGACCGATAAGTGTACGTTCCCCAGTTTCTGACCAATTCAGAGGAGTCTGACACTTACGTCCATATAACACTTCAAAGGGAGCCATCTTCAGACTAGCTTGATAGCTATTGTTGTAGGAGAACTCAGCATACGGGAGAGATTCCTCCCATTTCTTGCCGAAAGAAATGACACAAGCTCGAAGCATGTCTTCGAGAATCTGATTGACTCTTTCAACCTGTCCCTGGGATTGAGGGTGAAAAGCGTTTCTGAATGACAAATGAGTTCCCATAGCTTCCTGGAAACTTGCCCAGAATCTTGAAGTGAATAAGCTGCCACGGTCTGAACTAATCACCAATGGAATACCGTGGAGTGAAACAACTCTGGACATGTAAAGATCTGCTAGCTGACTAGCAGTAATAGTTTCCTTGACAGCCAGAAAATGTGCAACTTTGGACAACCGGTCAATGACGACAAGAATAGCATCATTACCTTTCTGCGATGTGGGAAAACCAGTGACGAAGTCCATTTCAACATGGTCCCATTTCCATTCAAAAACCGTAATAGGTTGCAGAGTTCCGGCAGGCCTTTGATGTTCTGCTTTGATACGACGGCAAACATCACATTCAGCAACATAGCGAGCAATGTCTTGCTTCATGTTAGACCACCAGAATCTTTGACGAATGTCTTGGTACATCTTGGTGCTACCAGGATGAATAGACATCGGAGTGTCATGTGCTTCCTTCATGACCTCCTGAGTCATATCATTGTTTTCCTCCTTACTCGGTACCATTAGGCGGCCTTTGAAGTAAAAAGCGCCATCCTCAGCAATAGTGAAGGATGAGGGCTTTCCTTCTGCGAGATCGCGTTTAATCCTCTCGACTTCATTGTCACACTTCTGGATCCACTTGATGACGTCCACTAGATCTGGTTTAGCAACCAGGGTATTAAGAGAACCCTGGGAAACAACGTGGAGGTTCATTTTGTAGGACCCTTCAGGAGGGGGAGCGAGTGCACCAGGCGGAATAATATGGAGATTCAGCTTGCAAATTTCTTTTTGAAGAAGGGGGTGAACCTTATGAACCTGGAGGTGATTGCAATAAGACTTGCGGCTCAAGGCATCAGCCATTACATTAGCCTTGCTGGGGGTATAAGAAATACCCACATTGTAGTCTGCTATCCGCTCCATCCATCTCTGTTGACGGAGGTTCTGATCTGGTTGAGTAAACAGGTACTTCAGACTTTGGTGATCGGTGTAGATCTCGCAACGATTACCAACAAGGTAATGCCGCCACTCTTTTAGTGCATGAATTACTGTAGCAAGTTCGAGGTCATGAACTGGGTAGTTCTCTTCATGAGGACGCAATTGACGAGATGCATAAGCAACCACCCTGCTTTCTTGCATTAGGACATAGCCTATTCCCTGACGTGAAGCATCACAATAGATGATGAAGTCCTTCTGAGTATCCGAAGGAGCAAGCACTGGAGCTGACGTAAGTTTGTCTTTAAGTGCCTGAAAGCTCTCCTGGCATTTTTCGGTCCACTCATATTTAACACCTTTGTGAAGCAGATTGGTTAAGGGCTTCGCAATCTTGGAGAAGTTCTCGACAAATTGACGGCAATAGCTGGCGAGTCCGAGAAAACTTCTAACTTGCTTGACATTCTTCGGGGGAGTCCAATCAAGAATAGCCTGAACTCGTTCAGGGTTGTCCGCAATACCATCCTTGGAGATCACATGACCAAGGTAGGTTACTTTGTCCATCCAGAACTCACACTTTGAATACTTTGCATAAAGTTGACGTTCTCGAAGCCTCTCCAGTATAAGACGAAGATGTTCAGCATGCTCTTCTTTATTCTTTGAGTAAACCAGGATATCATCCAGATAAACCACGACGAATTTATCGATGTAATCCATGAATATATAGTTCATCAGGCGAGAGAAAGTTGCTGGAGCATTGGTTAAGCCGAAGGACATGACAGTGTACTCGTATGAACCATAGCGAGTAAAAAATGCAGTCTTGGGAATATCCTCTTCACGAACCCGGATCTGATGGTAACCCAACCTCAAGTCGAGTTTTGAGAACACTGATGAACCAACAAGTTGATCATACAGATCGTTGATCTGAGGAAGCGGATATTTGTTTTGAATCGTTGCCTGGTTGATGGGACGGTAATCTTGAACCAATCGATTCGTACCATCTTTCTTCTTGACAAAGAGAGAAGGTGCTCCCCAAGCAGAGGAACTTGGACGTATGAAACCCATGCGAAGCGACGTGTCGATTTCTTGCTTAAGCTCAAGGAGCTCATGAGGAGGCATCTTATATGGCCGCTTGGCAATAGGGGTGGTGCCTGGTACTAAGTCGATGATAAACTCGACAGCTCGTACAGGGGGAATCCCTGGAAGTTCTTCCGGAAAGACATCTTGGAAATCCCGGACAACTGGAATGTTTTCAATCCCTTCAAGAGGTGACACATTTAATGCATTCAAGGCATATAGCCGGGCTTCAGCATCTCGAACAAGATGAGCATGGTCAAGCTCTAGCATGACGATAATGATGGGGCCTAACAGCTTGGAAAGACATGATTGAGTACAAACTCATAAGCAAAGAAGATTCTAAGAGTTGTTGAATCACAAAGCGTACTCGATTCAGATATCAGTGTCCCTGAGCGTCCCACAACTCAGAACACGAGGGAAACTGGAATCAGTGAAATATCATAGTTGATGAGGATTTCATAAGAAGTTATAAGGCTCCGTGATATTTATCAAGATACCAGGGATAAAACTCAGAGGTAGATCAGAATAAAGGTTAGACTAACGTATTGATCGGTGGAAGACAAGCACTTTAACTTGTCTGAGAATGAAATCAAAGTAGAACAACATGGTCGGAATCACGATTGCAAAGGGCAAGATCAAAGATACAAGATCAAATCATACAATGAATGATTATTGAAAGGAGAAGCTTCTATGATAAGATCAACATTGTTTCCATGGGCATGAACACAAGGTTCAAGGTCGACTCCCACTTCATCAATGCATCACCTTCCATTTACACCTCGCCTTTGGTGAAGTTATAGATTTGAAAGATTAACTGGCAAAACACCAGGAGAGTAAGACTCGTGAAAACTGTCGGGTTCACACGAATTAAGGAAGGCATAGGTCCAGCCCATCGGGGCATCTTAGGAACATATACCACAAGCTTCAAGAGTAATTAACACATGCTTGACAACAGAGCATGGCTGACAAGAGCATAGGATACAACTTATCAGAGGGAGAAAGAATGCAAGGCATCAGATTATAGAACATCCAATAATTCGATGCTTAAATACCCAAAGGAATTAAGATTCCCAATTTGGTGTATCAGAATCAGATGCTTCGATCAATACAGATAAGTTGAAGGGACTTAGATGGACAATCAACCAAGGTTGATTTAATGAGAACCAGCTCCTGATTGGAAAGACGTCTGAGCCGGACGGATAATTTATGATAAACAACTGATGACTGCGTGCATCCACACACAGGTTGAATCAATAAAATCAAATGAAAACCACAGAGGATTTTAATGGATATTGCTTGACATATGGAATTAACCACCATGTAAGCAGGTGAGAAAAGTCAAGAGCAATAGGCTGGTCAGGGTTTCGGAAGACCGGATAGCGTTTCGAAGAATTTTTTGAAAGACAAGAACAACTGGGGATGAACGAATCCTCGATAAGGATGAGGAGTTATCCGCAGGGGTTGGCGATGGAAGGAAATCGCAAAATCGACGAGCACAAGTTCTCGGGAGAACATCAGAGAGTATCTTCGGAGTCTTCTGATGAATCAAGCCATCATCTGGAATGAGGGGCTCTCCGGGGGAAGTAGTTACGAGAACCTAGAGTTAGAGTTAATAAAATCTTTAACCCGAAAGAGAAGAGAGATCAGAACCCAGAGTATAGACGAGGAATAAAAGATCCTAATACCACCCGATTGAGATGTGGGCCCGTAAGCCACACAACTATGTTAGTAAAAGTTTTCCAATGACTAGACTCAACTTCGGCCAAGGAGTTGGAAAGGGGGCTACCTACAGGCAATCGGCTCTGATACCAACTTGTGACGCCCCCAATTTCGACCGTACGCTAATCAAACACGCAATGCGTATGACCAAGATTAGGGACTCACTAATTAATATCACAACACAACACTAGACGCAAAATAAAGTAATACAGCTTCGTATTGCAAGCCAGGGGCCTCGAGGGCTTGAATACAAAGCTCGACAAGCACGAGTCAGCGGAAGCAAATAATATCCGAGTACAGACATAAGTTAAACAAGTTTTGCCTTAAGAAGGCTAGCACAAACATAAGCAGCGGATCGAAAGAGGCGAGGCTTCCTGCCTGGGAGCCAACCTAACTATTCCTGAGCGTCGGCAATCTCCACGTAGTAGTAGGCTCCAGCGGTGGTGTAGTAGTCGTCTCCGGCATACTCCATCTCCTGGGCGCCATCGCCTGAACGCAGAATCGTATCGAGGGGGAAAGAGAAAGCAAAGCAGCGGTGAGTACTCATCCAAAGTACTCGCAAGACTGACATCAGAACTATGCTAAGTATGCATCAGTATCAAGTAAAGGGGTCATATCTGGGCTGACTGCAGAAAGCAAGAATAGGGGGAAAGGCCTAGTCCTATCGAAGACTAGCATCTTCATCATCTTGCAGCATTAGAAGAGAGTAGACTGGTATCTCATATATAGTCATATTATTGTAGCAGTTTTATTAAGTAACCACGCCCAGAGATTCTTCCTCGACTCCCTGCGAGGAAGCAATCTCGGAGCCAACATTCATTTCAATTTAAAGTCACAATTATAGTTGTAGTAGATCAAGGTACAACTCCAAGTCGTCCTGTTACCGTTGACACGGCTATTCGAATAGATGAATTCATCCCTGCAGGGGTGCACCGCATTTCCAACACGCTTGATCACCTCCGGCCTGACACACTTTCCTGGGTCATGCCCGGCCTCTAGATATTAACACGTCGTCGCCCCACCTAGGCTCAACAGAGAGGCCAGCCCAACGGTCTAAATCCTAAGCACACGGGGGTCGTGGGCCCTCTTGCCCTACGCGCTCCTGAACGATGCGTACGCGGCCGAGGTCAGCCCTAGTACACTCTAGTCCAAGAGCTGCACCGTCCAGGCCACTCGGGCACGCGCCGCTCCATTGCTGACGTCCGAAGAGCTTCGGCTGATACAACGACGCTGAGTACCCATAACTTCTCCCACGTGAAGGTTTGGTGCGTAAAAAGGTCAACGACCAACTCAGATCAAATACCCAACCCATTAGCATTTTATTAATGCGGGGCAAGCGCGACCCATGAAGTGCGGTCCCGTCGCCCCGTCTCGAGGATGTGTGGCAAGGGCCTCTCCTGCCCGTCCACGCCTCATCATCATCAAACCATGGGTACCCCTCAGGGCCGACCCATCACCAACATGTTTCTGTAACCAGGTCATAGTAACTGTGTGTATAAAAAATCAACACGGAACCTGAGGAATCACCTGTTGGGGAACGTTGCATGGAAACAAAAAATTTCCTACGCACACACAAGATCTATCCATGGTGATGAGCATCTACGAGAGGGAGAGTGAATCTACATACCCTTGTAGATCGCTAAGCGGAAGCGTTTAAGAAACGCGGTTGATGTAGTCGAACGTCTCCGCGATCCAAATCGCAAGTCGTCCCTCGATCCGATCACGAACTAGTGCCGAACGGACGGCACCTCCGCGTTCAACACACGTACGGCTTGATGACGCCTTCACCTCCTCGATCCAGCGAGCGATGGTGAAGTAGTAGATGAGTTCCGGCAGCACGACGGCGTGGTGATGGTGGTGAGGAACAATCTCTGCAGGGCTTCGCCAAGCACTACGGAGATTATGACGGAGGAACTAGAGGGTTAGGGTTGCCGCACACGGCTTGGGGAAATCTTGATGTGTTCCGAGTGCTAGCCCTGCCCCTCTATTTATATGTTGAGCCCTGGGGTCGAAACTTGGAGAAAGAGCCTCCTCAAAGTCGGTTTGGCCCACAAGGCAAGAGTCCTGCTCGGACTCCAGGACCAGACGCCAGGGTCCTCGGCGTCTGGCCCCAGACGCCAGGGTCCCTGGCGTCTGGCCCCTGGCCTCCGCAAAACTTCCTTTTGCACCTTCCTAAAGCCTCGTGGGCTTTACCCCTTGGCCCAAATAAAGTGTTCTCATACCCGAACATTTCGGGAAACATCCGAAACTCCTTCCGGAGAATTCCGGAACCCTTCCGGAGACCAAACACTATTATCCCATATATCAATCTTTACCTCCGGACTATTCCAGAGCTCCTCGTCATGTCCGGGATCTCATTCGGGACTCCGAACAACTTTCGGTCACCAACATAACAACTCAACTATACTTATATCGTCACCAAACGTTAAGTGTGTAGACCCTGCGGGTTCGAGAATTATGTAGACATGACCGAGACCCCTCTACGGTCAATAACCAATAGCGGGACCTGGATGCCCATATTGGCTCCTACATATTCTACGAAGATCTTTATCGGTTGAACCTCTATGTCAAGGATTCAGTTAATCCCGTATGATGTTCCCTTTGTTTATCGGTATGTTACTTGCCCGAGATTCGATCGTCGGTATCTCTATACCTAGTTCAATCTCATTACCGGCAAGTCTCTTTACTCGTTCCGTAGTACAAGATCCCGTGGCTAACACTTTAGTCACTTTGCTTGCAAGGCTCATTGTGATGTTGTATTACCGAGTGGGCCCTGAGATACCTCTCCGTCACACGGAGTAACAAATCCCAATCTTGATCCATGCCAACCCAACAGACACCCTCGGAGATACCTGTAGAGCACCTTTATAGTCACCCAGTTACGTTGCGACGTTTGATACACACAAGGTATTCCTCCGATGTCAGGGAGTTGCATGATCTCATGGTCATAGGAACAGATACTTGACATGCAGAAAACAATAGCAATAAACTGACACGATCTTATGCTATGTTCATAGTTTGGGTCTTGTCCATCACATCATTCTCCTAATGATGTGATCCCGTTATCAAATGACATCTCATGTCTATGGCTAGGAAACCTTAACCATCTTTGATCAACGAGCTAGTTAACTAGAGGCATACTAGGGACACAGTGTTGTCTATGTACCCACACATGTATTTTAGTTTCCAATCAATACAATTATAGCATGGATAATAAACGATTATCATGAACAAGGAAATATAATAATAACCAATTTATTATTGCCTCTAGGGCATATTTCCAACAGTCTCCCACTTGCACTAGAGTCAATAATCTAGTTCACATCACTATGTGATTTACATTGTTCTAACACCCAATGAGTTTCGGGGTTCGATCATGCTTTGCATGTGAGAGAGGTCTTTAGTCAATGGGTCCGCGACATTCAGATCCGTGTGTACTTTACAAATCTCTATGTCATACTGTAGACACTGCTACCACACTCCACTTGGAGCTATTCCAAATGGCTGCTCCACTATATGTATCCTGACTGCTACTCAGAGTCGTCCGGATAGGTGTCAAAGCTTGCATCGACGTAACCCTTTACGACGAACTCTTCATCACCTCCATAATCGAGAAATATTTCCTTAGTCCTCTAGTTACTAAGGATAATCTTGACCGCTGTCCAGTGATCCACTCCTGGATCACTCTTGTACCCCTTGACAGAATCATGGCAAGGCACACATCAGGTGCGGTACACAGCATGGCATACTATACAGAGCCTATGGATAAGGCATAGGGGATGACCTTCGTCCTTTCTCTTTCTTCTGCCATGGTCGAGCTTTGAGTCTCACTCAACTCCACACCTTACAAATCAGGCAAGAACTCTTTCTTTGACTGATCCATTTTGAACTCTTTCAAAATCTTGTCAAGGTATGTACTCATTGAAAGTCTTATGAGACGTCTTGATCTATCTCTATAGATCTTGATGCCCAATATTTAAGTAGCTTCATTCCTGGTCTTCCTTTGAAAAACTCCTTTCAAACGACCCTTTATGCTTTCCAGAAATTCTACATTATTTCCGATCAACAATATGTCAACCACATATAATTATCAGAAATTCTATAGTGCTCCCACTCACTCTATTGTAAATACAAGTTTCTCATAAACTTTGTATAGACATAAAAACTTTGATCACCTCATCAAAGTGTATATTCCAACTCCGAAATGCTTGCTCCAGTCCATAGAAGGATCGCTGGAGTTTGCATACATTTTAGCATCCTTAGGACTGACAAAACCTTCCGGTTGTATCACATACAACCTTTCCTTACGGATACCGTTAAGGAAACGATGTTTTGACATCCATCTGCCAGATTTCATAATTGAAAAATGCAGCAACTACTAACATGATTCCAACAGACTTTAGCATCGCTACGGGTGAGAAAGTCTCATCGTAGTCAACTCCTTGAACTTGTGAAAAACCCTTTGCCACAAGTCGAGCTTTATAGACGGTGACATTACCGTCCACGTCCGTCTTCCTCTTAAAAAATCCATTTGTTCTGAATGGCCTTACGCCCTTCAGGTAATACTTCCAAAGCCCATACTTTGTTTTCTTACATGGATCCCATCTCGGATTTCATGGCCTCTAACCATTTCTCGGAATCCGGGCCCATCATCGCTTCTCCATAACTCGTAGGTTCATCGTTGTTCAACAACATGACCTCTAAGACAGGGTTGCCGTACCACTCAGGAGCAGTACGCGTCCTTGTCGACCTACGAGGTTCGATAGTAACTTGATCCGAAGCTTCATGATCATCATCATTAACTTCCTCTTCAACTAATCATAGGCTCCACAGAAACAACTTTCTGCGCTGCGCTACTCTCTGGTTGAAACAAAGGTTCAACAACCTCATCAAGTTCTAT
Source organism: Elymus sibiricus (assembly GCA_039707655.1). Lineage (NCBI taxonomy): Eukaryota > Viridiplantae > Streptophyta > Magnoliopsida > Poales > Poaceae > Elymus > Elymus sibiricus. Next base: position 231,114,443 of record CM077669.1, on the reverse strand, counting down.
CTTCCTCCCACTCAATCTTTCGAAAGAAACTATTTCTCGAGAAAGGATCCGTTTTAGCAACAAACACTTTGTGCTTGGATCTGAGATAGAAGGTTCACCCAACTGTTACGTTAGGGTATTCTATGAAGATGCATTTGTCCGCTTTGGGTTCGAGCTCATTAGGTGAAAACCCTTTTTCACATACGCGTCGCAGCCCCAAACATTAAAAAATGACAGCTTAGGTTTCCGCCAAACCAAAATTCATACGGTGTCATCTCAACGGACTTATGGTGCCCCTTTTAAAGTGAATGTGGTTGTCTCTAATGCATAACCCTAAAACGATAGTGGTAAATCGATAAGAGACATCATAGTTCGCACCATATCCAATAGAGCACGACTACAACATTCGGACACACCATCACACTATGGTGTTCCAGGTGGCGTTTAGTTGTGAAACAACTTCCACATTGTCTTAAGTTGTATACCAAACTCGTAACTCAGATATTTACCTCCACGATCATATCGTAGACATTTTATCTTCTTGTCACGATGATCTCAAACTTCACTCTGAATTTGCTTGAACTTTTCAAACGATTCAGACTTGTGTTTCATTAAGTAAATATACCCTATATCTACTCAAATCATCAGTGAAGGTAAGAAAATAACGATATCCACCGCCCGCTACAACACTCATTGGACCGAACACATCAACATGTATCATTTCCAATAAGTCGATTGCCCGTTCCATCATACCGGAAAACGGGGTTTTAGTCGTCTTGCCCATGAGGCATGGTCCGCATTTCTCAACTGATTTGAAATCGATTGAGTCCAAAGATCCATCAGCATGGAGTTTCTTCATGCGTTTTATACCAATATGACATTTAGCGGCAGTGCCACAAGTATGTGGTACTATCATTATTAACTTTGTATCTTTTGGCATCAATATTATGAACATGTGTATCACTACGATCAAGATTCAATAAACCACTCTTATTGTGTGCATGACCATTGAAGGTATTATTCATGTAAACAGAATAACCATTATTCTTTAACTGCAATGAATAACCGTATTGCAATAAACTTGATCTAATCACGTTCATGCTTAACGCAAACACCAAATAACATTTATTTAGGTTCATCACTAATCCCAAAGGTAGAGAGAGAGCGCGATGGTGATCACATCAACCATGGAGACACTTCCAACACACTTCGTCACCTCACCCTTAGCTAGCCTCCGTTTATTCCGTAGCTTTTATTTCGAGTTACTAACATTTAGCAACCGAACCGGTATCCAATACCCAAGTGCTACTAGGAGTACCAGTAAGGTACACATCAATAACACGTATATCAAATATACTTCTGTCGACGTTGCCAACCTTCTTATCTACCAAGTATCTAGGGTAGTTCCACTTCAGCGACCGTTCTCCTCATAATAGAAGCACTTAGTCTCGGATTTGGGTTCAGCCTTGGGTTTCTTTACCGGAGCAGCAACTGACTTGCCATCCATGAAGTTTCCCTCCTTGCCCTTGTCGAAACTAGTGGTTTCACTAACCATCAACACTTGATGCTCCTTCTTGATTTCTACCTTCGCAATGTCAAACATTGTGAACAGCTCAGGGATCATTATTTCCATCTCTGGCTTTTTATAGTTCATCACGAAGCTCTAGTAGCTTAGTGACAGTGACTTGGAGAACTATATCAATCACTTATCTTATCTGGAAGATCAACTCCCACTCTATTCAAGCGATTGTAGCACCCAGAAAATCTGAGCACATGCTCAACGATTGAGCTATTCTCCATCATCTTCCAGGCAAAGAATCTTGTTGGAGGTCTCATACCTCTCAACACGGGCACGAGCCTGAGATCCCAATTTCAGCTCTTAGAACATCTCATATGTTCCATGACGTTCAAAACGTTTTGGAGCCTCAATTCTAAGCCGCAATGCATGACGCACTGAACTATCAAGTAGTCACCGGAACGTGCCTATCAGATGTTCACAACATCTACAGACGACGCTAGAGGGGGTGGTGCACCGAGCGGTGCATTAAGGACATAAGACTTCTGTGCAGCAATGAGGACAATCCTCAGATCACGGACCCAGTCCGCATTGTTGCTACCATCATCCTTCAAATCTATTTCTCTAGGAACATATAAAAATTCAAGGGAGCTACAGCGCGAGCTAGTAATCTACAACATAATTTGCAAAGACATTTTGACTATGTTCATGATAATGAGATTAGTTAATCATATTACTTAAAAACTCCCACTCAAATTGACATCCCTCCGGTCATTCAAGTGTCACATGATCCAAATCCACCAACTCAAGTCCGATCATCACGTGAGTTGAGGTGGTTTCAATGGCGAACATCTTCATGTTGATCATATCTACTATATGACTCATGTTCGACCTTTCGGTCTCTTGTGTTCCGAGGCCATGTCTGTACATGCTAGGCTCGTCAAGTTTAACCCGAGTGTTCCGCACGTGCAACATGGCTTACACCCGTTGTATGTGAACGTAGAGTCTATCACACCCGATCATCACGGCGTGTCTCGAAACGACGAACTTTCGCAACGGTGCACACTCGGGGAGAACACAATTTATCTTGAAATTTAAGTGAGGGATCACCTTATAATGCTACCGTCGTCCTAAGCAAAATAAGATGCATAAAAGGATTAACATCACATGCAAATCATAAGTGACATGATATGGCCATGAACTCGTGCTTTTGATCTCCATCTCCAAAGCACCGGCATGATCTCCATCGTCACCGGCATGACACCATGATCTCCATCATCTTGATCTCCATCAACATGTCGCCATGAGGTTGTCGCGCCGACTATTTCTTCCACGACTATTGCTAACTCATAGCGATAAAGTAAAGCAAAACGGCGAAAATAATTAAAGACAACTCTATGGCTCCTGCCAGTTGCCGTACTCATCGACATGCAAGTCGTGATATTCTATACAACACATGATCATCTCATACATCACATATATCTCATCATGTAATTGGCCATATCACATCACAACATACCCTGCAAAAACAAGTTAGACGTCCTCTAATTGTTGTTGCAAATTTTACGTGGCTGCTACGGGTTTGCAAGAACCGTTCTTACCTACGCAAAACAACAACGTGGTGTAGTGATTACTTTTTGATCTTATAAAAGAACCCTCTTCATTGAAATCGATTCAACTAAAGTGAGAGAGACAGACACCCGCTAGCCATCTTTATGCAACAAAGTTACATGTCAGTTGAAGGAACCGGTCTCTCGTAAGCGTACGAGTAATGTTGGTCCGGGCCGCTTCATCTCACAATACCGCGGAATCAAGTATCAACTAGTAACGGCAAGCAATATGTATACACCCACGCCCACAACTCGTTTGTGTTCTACTCGAGATCTCATCTACGCATAGACCTAGCTCTGATACCACTATTGGGGAACGTTGCACGGGAAACAAAAATTTTCCTACACACACACAAGATCTATCCATGGTGATGAGCATCTACGAGAGGGAGAGTGAATCTACATACCCTTGTACATCGCTAAGCGGAAGCGTTTAAGAAACGCGGTTGATGTAGTCGAACGTCTCCGCGATCCAAATCGCAAGTCGTCCCTCGATCCGATCACGAACTAGTGCCGAACGGACGGCACCTCCGCGTTCAACACACGTACGGCTTGATGACGCCTTCACCTCCTCGATCCAGCGAGCGATGGTGAAGTAGTAGATGAGTTCCGGCAGCACGACGGCGTGGTGATGGTGGTGAGGAACAATCTCTGCAGGGCTTCGCCAAGCACTACGGAGATTATGACGGAGGAACTAGAGGGTTAGGGTTGCCGCACACGGCTTGGGGAAATCTTGATGTGTTCCGGGTGCTAGCCCTGCCCCTCTATTTATATGTTGAGCCCTGGGGTCGAAACTTGGAGAAAGAGCCTCCTCAAAGTCGGTTTGGCCCGCAAGGCAAGAGTCCTGCTCGGACTCCAGGACCAGACGCCAGGGTCCTCGGCGTCTGGCCCCAGACGCCAGGGTCCCTGGCGTCTGGCCCCTGGCCTCCGCAAAACTTCCTTTTGCACCTTCCTAAAGCCTCGTGGGCTTTACCCCTTGGCCCAAATAAAGTGTTCTCGTACCCGAACATTTCGGGAAACATCCGAAACTCCTTCCGGTGAATTCCGAAACCCTTCTGGAGACCAAACACTATTATCCCATATATCAATCTTTACCTCCGGACTATTCCAGAGCTCCTCGTCATGTCCGGGATCTCATCCGGGACTCCGAACAACTTTCGGTCACTAACATAACAACTCAACTATATTTATATCGTCACCAAACGTTAAGTGTGTAGACCCTGCGGGTTCGAGAACTATGTAGACATGACCGAGACACCTCTACGGTCAATAACCAATAGCGGGACCTGGATGCCCATATTGGCTCCTACATATTCTACGAAGATCTTTATCGGTTGAACCTCTATGTCAAGGATTCAGTTAATCCCGTATGATGTTCCCTTTGTTTATCGGTATGTTACTTGCCCGAGATTCGATCGTCGGTATCTCTATACCTAGTTCAATCTCGTTACCGGCACGTCTCTTTACTCGTTCCGTAATACAAGATCCCATGGCTAACACTTTGGTCACATTGCTTGCAAGGCTCATTGTGATGTTGTATTACCGAGTGGGCCCTCAGATACCTCTCCGTCACACGGAGTAACAAATCCCAATCTTGATCCATGCCAACCCAACAGACACCCTCGGAGATACCTGTAGAGCACCTTTATAGTCACCCAGTTACGTTGCGACGTTTGATACACACAAGGTATTCCTCCGATGTCAGGGAGTTGCATGATCTCATGGTCATAGGAACAGATACTTGACATGCAGAAAACAATAGCAATAAACTGACACGATCTTATGCTATGTTCATAGTTTGGGTCTTGTCCATCACATCATTCTCCTAATGATGTGATCCCGTTATCAAATGACATCTCATGTCTATGGCTAGGAAACCTTAACCATCTTTGATCAACGAGCTAGTTAACTAGAGGCATACTAGGGACACAGTGTTGTCTATGTACCCACACATGTATTTTAGTTTCCAATCAATACAATTATAGCATGGATAATAAACGATTATCATGAACAAGGAAATATAATAATAACCAATTTATTATTGCCTCTAGGGCATATTTCCAACATCACCCTCAAAGGGTCCCGCTCGATGAAACCGTCAAGGTGGACTTAGAGGAATCACCCTCGAGGGTCCCACACTTGAGGGGTTGCACGACAGAGACATCGTCAGGAGTGGTGAAGGAGGAATCACCCTCGATAACCACGACCGACTAGCTGCACTACAGAGTTAGCATCAGGAGTACTTAACGAGGTTTCACCCTCGGTACTCGATAGTAACTCTGCAGTGATGTGCGGGGCCTGGCTTGTCGGTCGGTTGACCGAGTCTTCGAGTCGTCGATGAAGAAGCAGGGGCAACTGGGACTAAGGGGGTCACAGGGGATTCATTGATCAACCTATACTAAGCAGTTGATTTGATAGCAGGTATAGTAGCAGTTTATCAAAAACAGGCTATGCATCAGAATAGGAGCTAACTAATATGGTAGCAAAATCTAATGCAAGAATAAGAGGGAAGAATGGGCGATATCGGAATACTCAAGGGGGCTTGCTTGCCTTGCTGCTCTGTGGCAAAGGCCTGATCGTCGGCGGTGTAGTCGTACCCGGCAGCAGCGTCAGTCTCGGGGTCTACCGGTAAGAAGAGGGGGGAGAAACAATAAATATAAAGCAGACAAATGCGTCACGATGCATGGTAGGGCAATATGCAGAGCTAGGCATGAACTAACGCGGTATTACACGTTGCAGACGGATCGGAAGAATATCTGACGATATTTTCCGGGTCTCTGGCTATTACCGGACAAACGAAATCGATGGAAAAGTTCCATGTTCGTTATGATAGGAGCATATGACAGACTAACGGACCGCGAAATCGGATTCGTCTCGTCATTCTGAGCAACTTTCATGTATAAAGTATTTTCATCCGAGTTACGGATTATTTTATATTAATTTTTAAAGATTTAATAATATTCAGAAATTAAAATAGATTATTTTTAATTCAATAAACAGAATTATGACGTCATCATGATGTCATGCTGACATCAGCAGTCAACAGGGTTTGACTGGTCAAACTGACCAGTGGGCCCCACATGTCATTGACACAGTTTTAATTAGGTTTAATAATTAATTAAACAATTTAATTATGGGGTGGGACCCACCTGTCATTCTCTGATTAAAACTAATTAATTAACAGAGAGTTAATTATACTAATTAACCTTAATTAAGTTAATTAATTAGTTAATGAATTAATTAATTAAACTAATTATCTATTTAATTATTTATTTTATTTATCTATTATTTATTTATTTTTATTTTTTTAATTTTTATTTAAAACCGTTTAGGGGGCGTGGGCCCCCTCTGTCAGTCTCTGTGGAGAGGTAGAGGGGTTAATGCCCCCTAATCAAATCGGGCAGGGGCAGCAGGTGCGCCGGCGGGACGCCGGTGTCCACGGTGCTAGCCAGAGGGGGGAGGAGGGGCAAGGCCACGCCGGCGCAGGCGGCTAGCACGGGGTGCGGGCGGGGCATGGCGGTGCGCCCGGTGCGCGGATGGCGTGGGGCCGGCGCGGCGAGCAGGGGGTTAGGCGGCGGCCGGAGGGGGCGCGGGCTTGCGGGGGGCCGGAGCGAGGCCGGCAGCGGCGACAGGGCGGTGCGGCGAGCGCAGCAGGGGCGAGCAGGCAGGCGGGGACGTGAAGGAGGGGAGGGAGGAGGAGGCCATGGCCTCACCGGCGGCTGTAGGGGGGCTGGGGCGGCGTGGCTCGACGGCAACCGGCGATGGGGAGACGGGGATGTGGCTTGGGAGGCGTCGGCGGTGAGGAGGGCGATGAGACGGCGACGATGTGAGCGCCGGTGGCGGCGACGCGGTCCGATGGGGTGGGGAGGAGGCGAGGCAGCGTAGGGCGGCGGTGGGAAGGCCCGGCGGCGACGGGGAACGTCGGCGGCGCTGGTGGCCTCTGCCCCGATCCAATCTGGATCGGGAGGGAGAGGAGAGGGGATCGGGGAGCGAGGGGGTGGGGGAGTGGGGGTCGGGGCTAGGGTTCGGCTTCGGGGGGGGGGGGGGGGGGTTATGGGCGCCCGGGGTGGGCCGGATTGTAGGTGGGCCGGCCAGTTGGGCTGGCCCATGGGGGAGGGGGGGTTTCCTTTTTCTTTTTATTTAGTTTTGTTTTATTTTTATTTATTTATTAAATTATTTTTAGTTAGAAAATACCAAACCAAAAACATGCCACATGGCCCAATATTCCAAATGCAATATTAGACAGTAGCATAAAAGGTTTGCAGGCCGTTTAAAATTATTTGAAATTTTATAATTCAAAAAGGGCATTTAATAATTTGTTTTGCCACTGTTATAAATGTCTTAGAGGCACTAAACCAATTGACAAAATGTTGGTTCCAATTTTAGAATAGCTTAGGGAATATTTGAAACCTAAGCAAGATTTTTATTTTAAAGTTTGCAACACTTTTAAATTCACCTTTTAATTGAAATTGAATTTCAAAGGATTTTGAATCAGGGTTTGATTCCAACAGTGATCATAACTGGATTAGCATAATCCTCAGATTACTGTAGCTTGATTATAGAGTTTACTGTAGCACTTAATCCAGGGCGTCACACTTCTGTAGTTCATTTCCTGAGAGTCTTGCAACGACGTCTCTTCGATTTGTGTTGCAACTTTTCTCCTTCAGGTAGGCTGAGCCTGAAATACCCTATCACCAACCAGATTTGAATCTCAGGCAGCTATGATGGTTGATTTTTCCCCAAGATCTATGATGCAGGCTTCCACGAGGTTAATGTTTTGACCGACACACCTAGTTGGAAGATCTATCATTGTAGTATCTTGATTCAGCAAATTTGACCACTTCTACATGAGGATTTCATATGACTTATTCTAGAAGTTGTTCCTCATGGACCCTTTTGTGATCCCGAAGTCCGAACTTTTACTTGATGCTCTAGATAACAAACAATACCTACAATTGGGTTATGCTAGTACATCAAGGAGAACATTAGAAGTGGAGTGCTAAATGTCTCTCGGTCGATCATCCAGATTTCGCTCCCTTGGCATAGCTAAGGTGAAATCTGAGAAAGTGTTGTCTTCCTTTGCATCTGCATTCCCCATCATTATTTTTCATGGTAGTATGATGTGACTATGATCCTTGGCATGGATGTTGGTAAAACCTTGATGAATATGGAAATGCTCAAGTTCTTGAAAGCACACTCAGACACTGGGTTATATCTTCGGTATCAATCGGATTGTGCCTTCTGTTTGCCAAGTTGTTTTATAACTCCAGTTCCCTTCCGATCTGAGTATGCCATTCTTTCGAATTCCTTCAAATGGTCATTGTGAATTGCCTTAGGCTGGTATGAAGAGTTCCAATGATCTCTGTATCAAAAGTAATTCTTTTGCCACTTAAGGGATAATCCTACGGGTCACCTTTCTTACGGTGCCCGTTATGGTATGAAGGGCAACTAACTCCTCGCTACTTTGAAACCTCATCACCATCTACATTAGCGTGGAAATGTTGCCTACCAAATTGAACCTTGTCATCTATCTCATTCCATCTGTCTTGATGTGTTTGGTGTCTCAGCTCAAGAGATGTTTTTACGTCTCACCCCATGAGTTGATCGTGAGTCGATCGATCTTCGAGGAGATCGATTCCTGTAGAGTTTTCTGTTCTTATCGTTGTGTTGGGTGAAGCTTCCAAAGCAAAGATGTCAAGATCAACATGATGCAATGAATCGACAGCTATGAGGAGGGCACTTGGATCGTGAAGATTGTGTTAGATTGTATCCCCTCTGTCCTCTTACCCTATGACTGAATCTCGGGACAAGATTCTTGTTTAGTGGGGGTGAGTTGTCACAGCCCTAGAAAATGTTTGTAATTAGTTGCACCAGAGGCATTCATGCATCATTTTATTTTCAAAGAAAAATTTAATTGAGGAATTTCCAGAAGCCTCACAAATATTCAGAAATGGTCAACTAAAAATTTCTTCATTGGTGCCCAAGAAAATGTTCCTCTTAAGCTTTGGAAAATTTGGCAAGAGATTAAACTCAAGCCAACATTTTTTGTAAGGTTAAAAGTATTGATTTTGGGCCTCTGAGTTAAAACAACTTTTATTTGGATTGGGTTTATATCTCTATTAAATAGAATATGGACCCAATAATTCTGAAACTCCGTGTGTGAATTGGGTTTTGTGCATTATATCCACATGCCAGTTTTCAAGATTTTAGAAAATGGTATGCTATTTTATCAGAAGGAAACAAAATTGCAGAAAATAGAAAAGAAGTAAAAAAAGAAGGAAAGAGGCCACCTGGGCTTACCTGTTGCAGAAACTGGCCCAGCCCAGGGGCAGGGTCGTCTTCCTCCTCTGCCAGTAGGCAGAGGAAAAGGCGAGCACGGCGGGCGACCGTGCCAGCTCCTGCGTCGCCGTGGCGACCTCCCCTCCATCCCAATCCATCGCCAGGGGATGAGGACCGTGCCCTTGCTCCGTTTTCTGCTCCCTCTGCTCTTTCCTCCCCTATCCCTCGCATGTGTGCCGCCATGGCCGAAGCCATCGCCAACTCGCCACCGTTGCCCCGTAGCCACCGCCGTCATTCCGCCTACCCGAGCCGTCCATATGCCCCGCCATGATCCCCTTCATACCCCCATGGATGCTCAAGAGCTCCGGAGCCCTGCATCGCCGCCATCGGGTCGTCTTCAACCTTCGGACCCGCCGGACGTCGTCGTCAAATTTGCCGGCTACAGAGCCTCCCCAGCCTCGTCGTATGCACCATTAGCATCCCCGTGAGCTCTTATACCTCCGCCCTTACCTCGCGTGCTCGAATTTATTCCATAGCTAGCACTGCCGACATGCCCGAGGCTTGCCGCCGCCGGCCATGTCGCCGGCGTGGCCTGAGGCTGAACCGCTCGCGCCCATGCACCGGAACGCTCTCCCGATGTCCCCAGGAGGTGAATGCACCTGCTAGCTCGCCATTAGCGCACCCCAGCGCCATGCACGCGTGCTCCCGAGCTCCGGCCGCCGCTGATGTGGTCGCCGCCATCGCTGCAGGCCTCCCCTCGCTCAGCTGCTTGCTCCGTTGGATGCGGCGCACGTGCAGCAGGCCGTAGGGCCAAACAACGCGTAGATTGGTCGCCGGATGGCGAATTCCGACGTCCTCCGCCGTGCCTGTTGTCGTCGGCGGCTAGCCGCCGGCAGGTTTGACCGAATTTGACCGGTTTAGGACTCCTCGGAGTCACTGACGTGTGGGGACAGCCCCCTGACTAATTAATTTAGTATTAGATTAGTGCTAATTAACCTTGTTAATTAGTTGGGTCACTGATAGTGGGCCCAGCTGCTAATTAAACCAGTTCAAAATTAATTAACTCTCTGGTTAGCCCAGAGCCACTGACATGTGGGCCCCACAGGTCAGGTTTGACCCTGACCAGCCCCGGTTGACCTGATGATGTCATGATGACGCACAGCTGACACAATAAGTTATTTCAGGATTTATCTAATTCCAGAAAATGTTTAAAACTTCTAAAATTCATATAAAATAATCTATAACTCAGATGAAAATAATTTATATATGAAAAATGATCAGAAAAATCCAATGAATCTGTTTATGCCATGATCATGCATGTTTGAACAAGTTAACATCACCAAGTAGGACATTTTATGATTAGGGAAAATTGGATAATTAGTTTTGGATTGGAATTTGATATATATTTGAATTCCACTTCAATTAACCTGGATTAATGTTGCATTAGGTCAATTCAGCACCTTAAGATGCCATATCATACATCATGTTGTTGCATCACATTGAATGTGCTTTTTTTCTTGTTTATCGGTGTTTTTCCCTCTCGGTAGACGTTACTCTGACATTGACATCGATGCCACCGATGAAGACTCACTGTTGTCTTCAGAAGTGTCAGGCAAGCAACCCCCCCCCCCCTTGAGCATATTCGATACAAGCCCACTCTCTCGCTCTTGCTCTCATTTCAATGCATTAGGACAATGCGACTCAACTGCTAGTTGTGTTGCGGTAGATGAACCCACTCCTTTGCATGACCTGTCATTGTCATAGTAAATAGCTGAACCAAGCATCCTAGCATACCTGGAAGATTCTTGAGCCATGTTGTGCTATCACCTTGTTATGCTTTGCTATGCTTAGAGTTGTGTTAGGTCTGATTCATCTGGGTGATGAACCGGAGTGAAATGATTGTGTCCTGATGATGAGTGTTAGGTGTTGAATTTGTTTTGGTAAAGGTAGCGATGAGAGGCCATGTAGGAGTACATGGTGGGTTGTCTCATTGAGACCACTCATAGGAACTGAGTTCCGTGTTGGTGTTCCAAGACTAGCTACTACCGCACATTGGGTTCTGGTAACTCGACCCCTCTCGGCCTATTAACCTACTCTATTCTCAATCTAGGAGCCGCAGTAGTTCGAAACGTTGATAGGTGTGACCAGGCCTGCGAAGTGGATGAACGGCCCAATCGGGACCGGCTTGGGGCCCTGCACACAACGTTTGAGGCCATGTTGGAAACCTCGGCCGGACTTCCATTATGGGTTCCAACTCAGATAGACGACGGCCTTGGACTAGAGTCGTTAAGGGTTAACGTCCGTGGCCGACTCCCTCGCTGGGATTCCGCTTGAAGGTTGCCGAGGTGCCTTTTTTTACGTGCACATGGCGATAAGTGGCGAGAGCATGTGTGACGAAGTACACCCCTGCAGGGTAATCTATCTAGTCGAATAGCCGTGTCCGCGGATATGGACTACTTGGAGACTTGCATTGTTCATAGATAACTTTAAATGAATACTCTAAAATGCTCCAGATAAGTGTGAGTGCTATGGATGGCTTCTCGTAGGAAGACGAGAGAGCATCCATAGTGGTGTATTGATGTGGTGAATATGTGGACTCGTGTGTGATACGCCACCTCAAAGAAAGTACTCGTAGTACAGGTTAGCCAAGAGTCAAAGCTGGCTTGCTGCAATAAACTCCACAACGCCCTTTGTTGACAATGATGCATATGTAGATAGTTCTGATGTAAGTCTTGCTGAGTACCTTTGTACTCACGTTTGCTTATTTATGTTTTTGCAGATGAGACATTAGTCTCATTAGTGATTCGTACGACTTGAAGTTCGATGTTGACCGGATTAGCTTGGGAATCCCAGATAGAGGTCTGGCTCCTTTGGTAGGGTCGTTGTAGCTTTTCAGGCTCTTCCAGTCGCTTTTATTAGATGTCTGTACCCAGACATGTAACTTCCGCTTGTTGTTTGTATGCTCTGAATGTTGGGTCATGTGACCCCTCCTGCTTGTAACATTATACTATGTTGGCTCTTCGGGGCCTCCTAAATAAATGTTATGTTGTAGAGTTTTGTTGTGATGCCATGTTGTATCTACACATATCGTGCATATTGCGTGTATGTCTGAAATGCATTGGTATGTGTGGGATTCGACAGCTAGATGTATACCTTTAGTAGCCTACTTTACGGGGAAATGCCTCTTTGTGCTTCCACCGAGCCTTGGTAGCTTGCTACTGCTCCGGACACATTGATTGACCGACGTGTATCCTTCTTGCTGCTGTGTCTGTCCCTTCGGGGAATTGTCTCGCAGTGTAATGGAGTCCATGTAGCCTGCTATGACTCGTCTACGCGCAGTTGATGACATTTATGTCCCACGGTATAATGGAGTCGCTGTAGCTTGCTATGACTCGTCTACACACGCTGATGACCGACACCTGCATTGTTGGGTTACGTATGCCTGTCCCTGTACGGTTGTGCCACTTGGGTCTATAACTAGTCATGTCGACCCGGGTTCTTTGACGTGTGAATGCTAGCGGCATTTTCATATCCGTGAGCCAAAAGGCACAAACGGTCCCGGCCAAGGTAAGGTGGCAGCCATGGGTTACCGTGCGTGAGGCCGCAAAGTGGTGTGACATGTTACAGGCTGGATTCATATGGCTTAGGATCGGGGTCCCGACATGTGGCCTCTCGATCGGTGGCTCGAAGTCAGTGGGGGAGGAGTAATTTGACCAAGCTAGCTAGGTCTTGGTCTGTGTTATGATATAGCTAGGTCGTGCTGATATATATATGCCCTCTCGGTGGCTCAAAGCGTGTGTGTGTGTGTGGTGAGGGTGGGAGCGGGGCAATAGTACATATAGACAAAACCTTCGCGAGGTCAGGTACTATCCGAGTTGTGAGATATGCATGTGCCACATCAAAAAGTTATGCACATGGTATTGAAATATCACATCACCTTAATTAGTTGGGCCACGCGCGGGTGGTCGCGGTCTCACCCATCTCGTGAAGTTTTCGAGATGCCCCATCTATGGGCCCACATAGTCTGCCCTCACACATAAAACAGGGGGAGGGGTTGATCATGATGGATTCCTATTAGTTTTGTGTTACAGTTGGGTGAGATTGCAAACCTAGTATAAGTGGAGATGTTCATATATTGAACCTATCATTCCCTCCCGCCGACTCGAAGTGGCAGGGGGCGTACAGACCAACAGTACCATGCGCTCTGTGAGACATGTGTGTGTCACATGAACGTTGTGCATTCCGAATTTGAACATCACAACAACCTTTCCATACATACATTTGGTCCACATACAGGTGTGTTTGTGCTTTGACCCTAGCTTTCTCGCGTTTATTTTCCAATATTGTTATATAAATGGTAGACGAGTCTTTTTGTGAAAATTAAATAGCAGACGAGTCGAACGAGACAACTATGTGCGATTGTGGAGGCAGTAGACACGGTTCCGGCATGCTAGCCGTGTGACACGCCCGTGGTTGTCACATCAGCACAGTCTAACTTTGCATCAACCCGCCTAGAGAAATTTTAAAAATAGCTACCAGCCTTGATCAATTTCAAAATTGGTGGTTCCACGGCTTTATCTCTTTGAATTGCACACAAGTATTATGTTCGGGCCGTGTGCGATGTTTGTTCCTTCGGCGCCACTTCAAACCCTTCATATAAATTTCAGTTGTCCCGGCTTTTCACTCCCTCCAAGTAAATTTATTAATGGCCGCGACATTTCGTCAAACTCCACCTAGGCCCCTCCTACCCTCCTACCCCCACCCCCACACAACTCCTCCCTCTCGCTCGAAACCTAGCTAGCTCACCACCACTGCCGCCGGCCTACCCCCGTCGTGCTTCCACAGTCAACCTCTCCCGCTCTCCCCGTGCAGGTTACCAACCCATCTTCATACCCTTGCCGCCCTGAATTTCTTAGATGGCGCCTGCTAAATACCCCTTCCTCATAGATTCCCATCCCCAACTGCAGATTGTCACAGTCTAATCCCAGCTGCGCTTCCAGGGGAGCTTAAGGAGCGAATGGCCAAAAGGAGGTATGACGATGGCGAGGTGGCCGCCGGGGAAGCTGACTACGATGACGAGGTGACCGCCGAGACCGCAGGGGAAGCTGACTATGATTATGAGGTGGCCACCAAGGCTGCCGGGGAAGTTGACTACGATGACGAGGTGGCCTACGAGGCCGCCGGGGAATCTGACAACGTCGAGGCCGCAAGACAGCAGGCTCTCGTATGGATGTATATCGACGCAGCCGGCTACGACATCGAGCTTGTCGACTGTGATGGCTTCACGCGGGCTATATCAGAGCTTAAGTGGCGCAGCCCCAACCCCTCGGGTTCAGCCCCTATCGACCTCATGCAAGGCCCAGCCGCTGATTTCCTCTGCTTTCCCATCAAGAATTTGCCTTCCTTTGCCGCCATGGAGACCCTTTTGTCATTTATAAAGGACACGTTCTATGGCGGTGGCTCAGCATCATCAACTACCAAGTCAGACCTCATCGACGACACCGACAAGGGCACCCTATCCGTCTCTTCCAATGGGAAAGAGCCCATCCATGACAGGTGTAGGAGTCCGGGATCTATGCCCAAGAACTTCTCCATGAATAAGATTCGAACAGTGGGGGGCTTGGCTTGGCTACCTACAACTCGATGGTTCACGTAACATGATCGACGACAAGCTCGCTACTACTTACCAGACACGACAGGGACACATCTACCGAGGTTCGGGCCACCATGCGGTGTAATACCCTACTCCTGCTTAGTGTTGGATTGCTCTGCCGAGAAGAGCTATGCTCGAGGTATATGAGCTCTGGGCGAGAGAAAATGGCTCGATCCCTTTACATGAAGGCATCCCTGCCCCCTTTGTAGTGCCTTGGTCCTCTTCCCTGAAAACACCGGCGGGAAAGGGTGGCCGCAGGGCGGCAATTCAAAGCGGGACAGGAACCCATTCTTATCCTGACAAAAGGCGGTCTTCGCCAGCTAAAGTAGTCTTCGTGACGCGCTGGTGGGCTCGGCTATGACCTGCATCCCGTAGCGCCGATCCGTCCTGATCCTCTTACAATAAACAGGAAATTCTTTGGGACTTGCTTTGGGGGAGGCGAGCTCCATTGCCTCCCTTATCACCAGAATGGAAAATGTCCTATTCTCTCCCCTTTGTCCTCATCATGACATCAGGGGATCACCTTTGTAACAAGAGCCGCGTACTGTGGCTGTCCCCGTACAACCTGCCTCGCGAGGCTACCCCGCGAGGGGGGGCTCACGAGGTGCTCACGCGCGCCAGGCAGCCTCGACAGGGCTAAGCCTCACGCCAAGGGGCCCTGCCCCTCATCAGGAAACTCTCCTGGGAGAGGAAAGGCGGGGATCATCCTTCTTGGGCTGGCCGAGCGTCGCCTCCTGGTTCGACCGGCATACGGGCTGTGGTACCCTGGTCCCACTGGGCCGACAGTAGCCCCCGGGCCCGCGGCGTGCACTACCGCGGAATGGGACCCATTGAACTGGGGAGAAATGGCGTGGGGGCCGTTGAACTGTCGGGCCCAGAGGCGACACATGGCAACATTTCCGTGGCGGGGCACTTATGGGGGAAGAAGAACCGAGCGCGCCCTGGGTCTTAGCCCTGGTGCGCCCTAGCGCACTACTTGCAGAACAGGACCCTATGCCGCGCCCGACTGTCCCTCACCTCCCTGGAGGCCGACCTCATGGCCGAGGAAGAGGATCTCCGCCAGGAGCGAGAGCGCCTCGCGAGGGGCTAGCGGCAGCAGGGTCTGGCCGTCAAGCTCGGCCACCGTCAGGCCGACACAACGCAAGGGAGAGCGAGGAGGCCATCCAGAAGGCCTTGGAGCTCCTTGAAGGGGCGATCCGAGGCGTGGAAGAGGCTGCCCAGCGCGTCGTGGAGGCGGAATCCACGGAGAAGGCCTTTGAGAAACTCTTCGCGGATCGTGCAACCCAACTTGACTCCAGAGATGCGGCGGTCGCCCAGCGCGAGAGCAGGGCGACGGTCCATGAGCTGGACTTAGGGGCCTGGGAGCACGAGGTCCCGCAGACAACAATTGAGCGGGAGAGGGAGCGAGATTGCCTGGAGAACCTAGAGCACGGCGTGATGGATGCCGAGGCATCCTACCAGCGGTCCCGGGGCGAGGTTGCCCACAAGACCAAGGCCCTCGCTCACAGCTACACTGCGAACCTACGGAAGCAGGAGTCCTGCTATACGCAGAAGTGCAGCGAGCTTGACGCTGAAATTGCCAGGCTCAGAAGGTAGCTCGAGGTGTCAGGGGCTGAGAAGCGGAGTGCGGTCGAGCTCCAGGCCGCGACCCGGCGCGAGATGGAGGAACTCCATGCGTAGGTGATACTCGTGATCTACGTTGGGTTTTCCATGAAGAGGAACTGGTAATCGCAGCACAAAGTGGGTAAGTATTTCCCTCAATTATGAAACCAAGGTTTATCAAACCAATAGGAATACCAATCCTCAACCTTCTTCAGCGGCTGCACACAAAAGAACAAACAACTTGCACCCAACGCCGGCAAGAGGGTTGTCAATCCCCTTGATCTCATTATTTGCAAGCAAGTGAGTTGTGCAGATAATTGTAGATAATAGTAAAGTGCAAAAGGTAATAAATAACATCAAGGTAATGATAGCATTTGTGAATATATAAGTGAATAAACCCGGGGGACGTAGAGTTCTCTAGTGGCATCTCTCATAAGCAAAGCATACGGTGGGTAAACAAATTACTGTTTGGCAATTGATAGAAAAGCGAATAGTTATGCGATTTTCACGGGAATGATCATGTGTATATAGGCATCACGTCCATAAGCAAATAGGCCGACTCCTGCCTGCACCTATTACTATTACTCCACCCATTGACTCTATCCAACATGCATCTAGAGTATTAAGTAAAACAGAGTAATTCTTGGAGAACATTGACATGATTTAGACAAAGTAAACTCAATCAATATGAATAACCCCGATCGTTTTATCCTTAGTAGCAGCAACACAAAGCCACAACTTGTCCCCTTCTATCACTGGGATATAGAAACTTGCCAGTTTGAACCTACAACAACGCACCACTCTCACCAAAGAAATATCAATCTAGTTGGCGAAACTATCTCAATAGATCGGAGAGCATTACGAAGCTATGAAGATCATGCAAAGATGAGATGAACATTGTATTGAAGATCGAGAGATAGAGAGAGAGATTGCCATCTAGGTACTACCTACGGACCCGTAGGTCTATAGTGAACTACTCACACATCGTGGTGAGGGCAGCAAGGTTGATGAAGAGGCCCTCCGTGATCGATCTCCCCTCCGACAGGGTGCCGTAACGGAGGGGTAGATGGCCTCCCGTCGAAACAAAGACTTGTGGCGGCGGAAAAAGTGTTTTGGGAGCGCTTCTGGTGTTTTTAGGGTAGATGTGAATTTATAGGCCAGAGAACGACGTCGAGAGACGCACCAGGGGGCCACCACATATCTGGCCGCCCCCCTGGTCACGCGGTGGGATATGTGGTGCGGACCTCGTGCACCTTCCGGCCTTCCTCCAAAGCTTCTAGGTCTTGTATTGCTCCAGAAAAAATCGTCAAATTTTTTTGTGGCAATTGGACTTCGTTTGGTACTGTAACTCTGAATAGGAAAAAACACGGAGAAAACAGGAACTAGCACTGGGCACTGGGTCAATAGGTTAGTGCTAAAAAATATTATAGATTGGTAAATAAATACCCAAAACGTATCCTAGAATGATAATATATTAGCATGGAACAATAAAAAATTATAAATACGTTGGAGACATATCAGCATCCCCAAGGTTAATTCCTGCTCGTCCCCGAGTAGGTAAATGATAAAAATAGAATTTTTGGTTTGACATGCTATCCATTATGTAATCTTTGGTATGTATGCTCATTGAGAAATGATGAATTAACAAACAGAGACATAGTAATATTTATAAGCATAGGAAGCAAAATCATTGATTTTCAAAGTATACGATCCTAAAAGAATGTTTACCCCTACTCATGTTATTATATTAGCAAGGCATGACTCCATCTTCACCACATAGATACAAATGTGAAGCACCACAGTGTCCAAGTCAGGCAATTGGATCGTACTTTTTGAATATGCATCAACTTTTTATTCTTCACGCAATACATGAGCGTGAACCATTGGACATAGCATATAGGTGGTATAGAATATGGTGGTAGGGATCAAAGGGGTAAAAAGTGGAGAAGATAGTCTCACATCAACTAGGCGTAGCAACGAGCTATGGAGATGATCATCGATAGATGTCAATGCAAGGAGTAGGGATTGCCATGCAAATGATGCACTATAGCTATAAGTGTATGAAAGCTCAACTGAAGCTAAGTGGGGTGTGCATCAAACTTTCTTGCTCATGAAGACCTCGGGCATTTGAGGAAGCCCGTCAACGGAATATACAAGCCAAGTTTATTATTAAAAGGTAGTTCCCACTAGAATATGAAAGTGTCAACATAGGAGACTCTCTATATGAAGAACATGGTGCCACTTTGAGGCACAAGTGTGGTAAATGATAGTAGCAAAGTCCCTTCTCTCTTTTCTCTCATTTTTTTATTTTTTTATGGTGGGATTTTTTCTTTTTTTTTCTTTTTGCCTCCCCCATTTTGTCTTTTTTATATGGCGGGCTCATTTGGCCTCCCCCATTTTTATTTCATTTTTCGTCCGGAGTCTCATCCCGATTTGTAGGGAAATCATAGTCTCCATCATCATTTCCTCACTGGGACAATGCTCTAGTAATGATGATCATCACACTTTTGTTTAGTTACAACTCAACATGAAGGACTGATAGGAAGATATGACTCTGAATGAATGCCTCTAGCAGTGTACCAGGATGTTCAATGATCTAGCATGACATGTATCAAAAATATGATTAATGGTGGCTTTGCCACAAATACTATGTCAGCTCTATATGATCATGCAAAGCATTATGATGATGAACGAAGTAGTCATGTGAAGTGACGATGGAATTTGCATGGCAATATATCTCGGAATGGCTATGGAAATGCCATAATAGGTAGGTATGGTGGCTGTTTTGAGTAAGATATAATGAGGCTTATGTGCAATAGAGCGTATCATGTCACGGTGTTTGCATGTACCGGCGAATATTTGCACCGATCCTCGAGGTGAGAATGGGCTATGCACGATACTGAAGAGGCTAGCAAATATGAGAAGGTGAAGATGAGTATGTCCATGATATCACATTATTCATAAAGAACTCACACACTTATTGCCAATTTTTATTAGTTTTATCACAAATCAAAGTACTCCTCGCATTCCCTCAGGCAGGAGGGTGGTAGGAGTTAACCATCGCGCGCCCCCGACTCAAAACAACACTAGGATTTCAACGACGAATATAAATGCTCACACATCATAACCATGCCTCTTTAATTTTTAGATGAATAACAAGTTAACACCTCTTAATCTCAACACTTCTACGAATCAACAATGTTGGACTCATACCTTTTTCATATTACTAAATCAATGTCATTAACCCACAACTTCTCTATATGTGCTACACGATGGTTTTGATTATCATTCATTGAATACCGAATATTCATGGACTAGCCTTATGACCCATGCAAATTACCGTCACTGTTAATTCAGATCTCAAACAAGTATAAGTGAAGAACGAGAGCATACTATTTCTATAAAATCTACATGCCACCGAGCTCAAAAAGATATAAGTGAAGTACTAGAGCAACTGCCTAGCTCAAAAGATATAAGTGAAGCACATAGAGTATGCTAGCAAATTATCATGAAGGTGTGTCTCTCTCAAATAGGTGTGTCCAGCAAATGATGATCGTGACAAACTTAAAGTAAAAGCAAACAAAAGCAAACGACGGTCCAAGCAAAACACATATCATGTGATGAATAAAATTATAGCTCCAAGTGACATGCCGATGGATTGAGACGAAAGAGGGGATGCCTTTCGGGGCATCCCCCAGCTTATATGCTTGATTCTCCTTATAATAGTACTTGGGGTGCCTTGGGCATCCCCAAGCTTGGGATCTTTCTACTCCTTATTCCGTAGTCCATCGTGATCACACCCAAAACTTGAAAACTTCAATCACACAAAACTCAACAAAACTTCAGGAGATCCGTTAGTATAAGAAACATATTGCATACTTGAGGTACTGTGATAAATTGATTCAAATTCATTTTTTCATAATAGGTGCTGTATTCTAACTTCCCCATGGCTTACACCCCCCGATATAGTCCATGGCATAATCAAAACAAGCAAACTATGCAAGCAAAACAGAATCTGTTTAAAATAGAACAATCTGTAGCAATCTGTAAAAAGCCCATACTTATATAACTCTAAAAATTCTGAAAACTTAGGAAAATGTAAATAATTTGTATATAAATACTATGTTAAATTTAAGATCAAGATCACACTCCAGTAAAAAATGAAAATTCCTATACTGGAGTCAAAAGTTTCTGTTTTTGTTTCAACATTGTTTATACTCATCTTGTGAGTTATCCCAAAGGATTTAATTAGCACAAACACTAATTAAAACATAAAAATATAATCATTACATAGGCAATAATCATGTTATCGCACAAAAACATAAAGGAAAAACAATAATAAAGATACATATTGGGTTGCCTCCCAACAAGCGTTATTGTTTTATGCCCCTAGCTAGGCATAATGCATAGTTTCAAGTGCTGTATTCTTTGACACTCAACCCATAAGTGGATCTCAAGATTGATTCATCAGGTGGTTTAATTCTATTCCTAGGGAAGTGTTCCATACCTTTCTTTAATGGTAATTGGAATCTTATGTTTCCCTCTTTCATATCAATAATTGCACCTATAGTTCGTAAAAATGGCCTTCCAAGTATTATGGGACAAGAAGGATTGCAATCAATATCAAGCACAATGAAATCTACAGGCACATAATTTTTGTTTGCAATAATAATAACATCATTAATTCTACCTAAAGGTTTCTGGATGGTAGAATCCACAAGATGCAAGTTTAGGGAACACTCTTCAATATTAGTGAGACCAAGCACGTCACATAAGGTTTTAGGTATAGTTGAAACACTAGCACCAAGGTCACAGAAAGCATTGCATTCATATTTATTTATACTTATTTTGATAGTAGGCTCCCACTCACCATGCAATTTTCTAGGAATAGAAATTTCAAGCTCAAGTTTCTCATCATAAGCTTTTATCATAGCTTCTACTATATGTTCGGTAAAAGCTTTGTTTTGTTCATAAGCATTGGGTGAGCTAATAATGGATTGCAGCAAGGAAATACATTCTACTAAATATCATTTATCATAATTAAAGTCCTTGTAATCCAAGATAGTGGGCACATCACTAGCTAAAGTTTTGACCTCTCCAAACCCACTTTTTTCAGTTTTAGCATTAGAATCATCACCCTCCAAGCAAATGGGACGCTCCTCAACTAAAGTTGACTCATCTCCAGTCCCTTTATCATTCATATTCAGAACAGTAAACAAAGATTCAATAGGAGAAACACAAATCATTTTAAGATCTTCATCATGATTCCAGTAAAAACCGGGTGGAAGAGCTTTTTCTAAGAATTCTCACTTATCTCTCAACTTAGCAGTCCTCTCCTTACTTTCATTAATAGATAATTGGATAGATTTAATAGTCTCATTAAAATCATGCTTGGGTGGCAAAGACTTATTTTTAAGAGTTTCAACATCAATAGCAATTCTATCCATGTTTTTAGCCAAAGTATCAATCCCATGCAACTTTTCTTGTACCGTAGTGTTGAAAACCTTTTGAGAATTAATAAATTATTTAATTGTATTCTCCAAATCAGAAGGTATCGTATTAGGATTTGTAGAAGAATTTCCATAAGAATTACCATAAGAATTTCTATAGTTGTTAGAGGAATTACCGGGATACGGTGTAGCATTGAAATTTCCTCTATAAGCATTGTTCTTGAAATTATTTCGCGAGATGAAGTTCACATCAATAGCATCATTATTTTGCTCAATCAAAGTAGACAAAGGCATATCATTGGGATCAACATTAGCATTTTTATTAGAAACCATATTCATAAGAGCATCCACTTTTTCACTCAACGTAGCAATTTCTTCGACAGAATTTACCTTTTTACTAGTTGGAGCTCTTTCGGTATGCCATTCAGAATAATTTGTCATAATGTTGTCTAGAAGTTTTGTGGCCTCTCCTAAGGTCACATCCATAAAGGTACCACCTGCAGCAGAATCTAGAAGATTTCTAGACACAAAGTTTAGTCCAGCATAGAAGTTTTGGATAATCATCCACAAGTTTAAGCCATGAGTTGGGCAATTTCTTATCATCAATTTCATTCTCTCCCAAGCTTGTGCAACATGATCTTGATCTTGCAGTTTAAAAATTATTATTTGATTGCTAAGGGAGATGATCTTAGCAGGAGGAAAATACTTGGCAATAAAAGCATCTTTACACTTATCCCATGTTCCAATACTATTACGAGGTAAAGACAAAAACCAAGCTTTAGCTTTGTGTCTTAGTGAAAAAGGAAATAATTTTATTTTATCCATATAATTTTTCTTTTGCATATCACATAATTCAACAAAGGTATTAAGATGTGATGCGGGATCCTAATTAGGACTTCCCGAAAATTGATCTTTCATGACAAGATTCAGCAATGCAGCATTAATATCAAATGCATCCGCACTAGTGGTGGGTGGTATAGGAGTACTAATAAAGTCATTATTATTAGCATTTGAGAAATCACACAACTTATTAGTATCTTGAGACATGGTGACCACACAAGCAAAGCAACAAGCAAGACAAGTAAAGTAGCGAGTAAAGCGAACTAGAAGCAAACTAGTAACTAGCAAAGATAAATATTTTTGTATTTTTGTTTTTTATGAGACACACTAAATATAACAGCAAATAAAAATAAGAAGAAGTGAATGAAATTTTGTGTGAAGTTACTTGATAGTTGGTGATGGTATTCCCTGGCAACGACGCCAGAAATCCTTCCTGATACTCGTGATTTGTGTTGGGTTTTCCGTGAAGAGGAACGGGTAATCGCAACACAAAGTGGAAAAGTATTTCCCTTGGTTATGAAACCAAGGTTTATCGAACCAATAGGAATACCAATCCTCAACCGTCTTCAGCGGCTGTGTCAGAATCGGGGCTCCGAAAACCTAAAAAGGTTCAAACACTGGGGTGCACTCGCTCTCCTGCCCTACTCTGCTTCGCAACCTCACGGTGACTCTCCGGCGGCTCGAGATTAGGAAGATGAACAAGGGACACACGGGTTTACCCAGGTTCGAGCCACCTCGCGGTGTAAAACCCTACTCTTGCTTGGTGGATTGCTTGAGGATGAGGATGAGTACAAGGCGTGTTCTTGCTTGCCCGGGGTTCTGCCTTTCTATGGTGGCCGGTCCCTGCTCTTATATTGGCCTTGGTCCTCTTCCACTGAAAACACAAGGCGGGAAGGGTTGCCACAACGGCGAGTTTGAAGGGGGACAGGACTATAGCCTATCCTGACAAAAGAGGTCTTCGCCTGACAAAGCTCTCCGTCGTGACGCGCTCGTGGGCTCGGGGGTGACATCCATCCTGCCGAGCCCTCGGTCTTGGTCTTCTTACTCAGGGAGGGAAACCTTTGGGAGTTGCTTTCGGACACCGCGTGCAGATGTCGTTTCTCAATTACCAAAGAGGAAGGCCTCTCTGTCCGTGCCTGCTGGCACCGCTCCTGGCACCACTTGGCGCGGCGCGTGTCACCCATGTGCGGACGCAGGGTTGTGGGGTCCTGCTAGGCCAGCTCTAGAGAGACCCGCCCCCGAGGGCGTCATGGACAGCCTCGCGGAGAAGCCTCATGAAGCACTCGATGGTGACATCGCCTCACACCTCGCGAGGCATGGCCCTCGCGAGAACCAGCTCCATGAAGCCCGTGGGTGGGGACACTCAATGCTTAGGCAATCTTTGCGTCCTGGGCCGCAGGCAGACGGGCCTGGGTACCCCCTGTCCGAGAGGCCCGACAATAGCCCCCGGGACCGCGGTGTGAAGGACTCTGCGTGTTGGAGGGGACAAAACAACGTGGACCCCCACTGCCTGCAGGCTAGGTGCGACGCGTGGCGTTCGGTGAGGCATGCATCGCCTCCACTCCCCCACGATGCTCCGGGAACTGCACCTCCGCCTGGGTAAACCGTCAGGCGCGCCAGGCATAAAAACCCTCGCCGCTCGGCTTCTTCGGTACACCTTCTCCTCTCGCCGCTTCTCCCCCTTTGCTTCCTCGCCCGATCATCGCCCTCCTCCTTTCTTCTTGGTCATGGCGGCAAAGAGGGATGCTACGAACGCTAGAGCGCAGGCAGGGCCTTCAGCGCCACCCTCATTCTCCGGAGGCAATGGAGGCCAGCGCTCAGGGCCTGCTCCGACACGATGGCGCTGGACCGCCAACAATGAGTAAGTGTGCTGCCATCTTAATCCTTTCTTGCACGTCCAGCTCGGCCGGTGAGTCTGATCGCCGAATCTCTCAGGGCGCTCGCACGCAAGAGGCGGAGGGACTGCTCGCCCGGGGCGTCCTCCGGCGCGCTGTTTATCGGAGGCGCCTCCGCCCCTGTGGCTGGCTTGTCGGGGCCTGGGGAGTGCGTGGCCCGCGCCGCCGTGAGCACCGCGTCGGGCGCCGAGCGCGAGGCGGAGATGGCCCGCCGGGAGGCGGCCATCGTCGAGCGGGAAACCGATGTGGCCCTCCGCGAGTGGGATGCTGCTAGCACCGCCTTCGACCAGGAGGCGGAGCGCAAGCGCCTAGAGACCCTGGAAGGCCAGGTCCTTGCCGGCGAGGTTGCCCTCGCGGTAGCGCATGAGGAGGCCCGTGCCAATGCCGACGCGAGGGTGGCTTGGGAGCGGGAGGTTGCTCTGGAGGAGTACCACGACGAGCTGGCTCGTCAGGAGGCCCGTATCGAGCTTCGCTGTGACTCGCTTCAAGAGGAGGTGAGCGTACTTCGAGCCGAGCTGCAAGGCGTCGAGGCCGATCTTCTGGCCGCCCTCACAGAAAGGGGGACGTCGAGGCGGAGTTGGCGTTGCTGCAGGCTCAGGTTGGTGAAGCCACCGATGCAGTGCAGGCGGCCAGGGACGACGCGGCGCGGGCATGTATGATGGAGGTGCAACGCGCCAAGCAGTTCCTGGACCTCGCGCGGCGCGTCGGCTGCGCGCTTCGCCGCTTCGTCAGAGACATCCCAGAGCTGCGGCCCGCACACTGCGACGGGGGCTACCTCGACTTATTCCTCAAGGTGGTGGAGGCGATGGAGTCGGGTGTCTCCAAGGTGGAGGAGGACATCGAGTCAAGCACGCGCGATCTTCTAGACTGCGCGCTGACGCGCGTCTTCTCCAACCTTCGCCGCCATGATCCTGCCTTCAACCTCTCTAGCGTGATGGAGCCCGTGCCCGAGGAGCTCCGGAGCCCCCTCAGGGACGAGGTGCGCGGGCAGGTGGAGTCGTTGGTCGGGCGGTTTGCTCAGTACGCTCCTTGTGAAGGGAGCGGGAGCCTCGGTGCCGCAACCTTCCATGCTCATGGCGAAGGCAACGCCTCCTCCGCTTGAATTTTATGTTCCCCTCTTGTCGTACCTTAAATCCTTAGCCCCAGTGCGGGCGTAACACATTTGCAATGTACTTTGGTTAATCTGGTAGTTGCATGTCGTGCGTCGAGACACCCTTGCTCCCTGCGTGGGGCTCTTTGCTTCCCTTCCAGTAGACCCCGTGCCCTGGCTGGGCCTCGCGAGGCCAGCGGACGCCCGTGACGCCCAACGCGCGAGGCCCAATCTTTTGATGCGCGGCGATGCCTCGGGGCGTCAGCCCCCGAGAGTCCTTTACACCCAACCCTTACCTCGTTAGGTCGCCCTTGTCGGACCTTTCTTAGGGAGCCGTTCTGCCGGGCGCTCCGCCCGGGGTTCCACGCGACCATCAACTTGCTCTAGGGCTCCGCGCGATGGAGCCCGTCATCTTAGGCCTTGGCGGGGCGACCAGAGGCTTTGGCAAGGCGACATGTGTAGACGCAAGGTGTGGGCCTAGGCCCACTCCTCAGGGCCAACCACACTTGAGCTAGCAAGGTCTACTGAGCACGAGCATCGCGCCCCTCTCGATGAGTCCGTCTAGGCAAGGTCTTTGAGACGGCTTCAGGACGCGGCCCCGTGCTAGGCGCCACGGAGGCCCCTAACGATGGCCGTCGGTCGAGCCGTGGGGGCGGGACCATCGCGAGGATCTATCTTGCGGAGCTCGTTGGTGGGCCAAGTTCAGCCGGTGGCGTACGCTGCGCCTTGGGCCGCAGGCATCTGGGCTTGGATGCCCCCGGCCCTATGGCTCGGGCGGTGCGATCCATGGGCACGCGGCGGGCACGGCTCCTCCGAAGGGGGACGATTGGAACGGCGCGGGTCCAAACCACCAAGGAGTTAAGCACAGCACGTGGCGCATGACGGGGCATGGGGCCCCTCCACTCCCCACGACGCCTCGGTAACCGCCCAGGGCTGTCATAAAGCCCAGGCCGCATATAAGAGGGAGGGGAGGAGTCCCTTAGCCCATCCTCCTTGTCCTCGGCCCCGTTGCCACTTGCCGCCGTAGCAGCGATTGCACCCGTGAGGAAGTTCTCCGCTGCCGAGAAGAAGAAAACAATGATGGAGGAGGCGGACACGTCGAGGTTGTCGAAGGGAGGCGGACGCTCTCGCGCATCCATCGCCGCGCTCGATGCGCATCCTCAAGGGGGTGGGCGAACTCCATCGGCGACCCACGCCGGTTCGAGCATCCGTGGGTGGAGCTCTGCCCACGGGCGCGGGCGCGGTGGGCGAGGTGGCCGCGGACGGGGCCAGAGGTATGGTGCAGCAGCCCGGCCGCCCCGGCCGCGAGGCCATTCCGCCGAGGAGGTTCATGAGTTCCTCGTGAGGATGGAGAGCAAACCCCGCACCTGGCTCCGGCTCCCAGACTCCTTCGCGAGGGAGACGGGGGAGCGCACACCCCTGGGCCTGTGGCTACAGCTAGATGGCTGTTGCAAGGGGTGTTCTTGAGCGGCGACGGAGTTCAACCCCCTCGGCTTCATGTTTTTGAGGCGCAGGTGGAAGTCGTTCGCCCTCGCCCGCAGCTTGCGGGAGGGGCATGTCCTCCACTTTAAGTTTGACGGGGCCGCCACGCTCTTCGTGATGATCTTTGAGGAGGCCGGAGATCGCCTGGACTTCTGCATGAAGGGCGACAACAACTCCTCTTCCGGGGGAAACGAAAGTGAAGACGACTCCGATGGCTCCCCGGGCGCCCGCATCAAGGAAGAGGATTCCAACTAGGTGCGATGGCGTCGGGGTCTGGGTCTCCAGAGGCGGTGCTGCGGGAGCCCAGCCCCTCTTCTTCTGCATTGACTTTCCTTTCCTGCAATGAACCATGCTGACCCCATGGGTGTGTGTAAAAACGGGTTATGTTCTTCGTGCCTTAAACCGAATGCTACTCTGGGTTGAAAGTGAATTTCTTCTTTGCGTCCTTTGTTAGGCTCGCCTCCCTCTCCAGGATCTTCCCGACGTTCTGCGTCACTGGGGCCCAGCCCCCGAGCTTGTTTCTAACATCGTCGGCATGAATGGTCCTGACGCGTGATGCTCAGGGACTCATCTAGGCCCGCCTCGCGGAGCTTCTCGGGTGAACCGCCCTGGGGAGAGATCCTGCGTGAAAGCATTTGCTTCTAGAACGGAGCGCGCTTACCAGTTTACACTTGGGCGTGACGCGAGGAAGACAAGCACCATGAGCCTTGGTGAGGTGACGTGTGCATGGGCATGTCCGCGAGCCAAAACCCAGTCCTTTGGGTCCCAGCGTCGCTAGGACTTGCCCAAACACAGGCACCGTGCCCAGCCCCCACGCATGTGAGGCCCAAGGGGGAGCCGGTGGGTGCATGCTGCGGGGGGGGGGGGGGTTCGGTTGCAAAGGCGAGGGCCGTTCGCCCTGAGGCTGTTACGACCCTTGGCGAGGTGGTTCTTCATTGGCTTCTTTGCCAATCACGGAGCATGGGGCTTCCACTAGGCGTGGGCATAGTCACGGTTCGACAGTCATTCCGCCAGCGCAGAGCATGGGGCTTCCACTTGGGCATGGGCGGGAGTCCCCCCGAGGCCGTAGCCTGGCCGGTCGGGAGGCTCCGGGGCGTGTACAACCCCAAACTCATTATGACGTGAGAGGGTCACGGGCAGCGATTTAAAAGAGGTGTCGGACACCCCAGGCACAAGGCTCGGGAGCTCCTTCCTCAGTTCTTCGGGTGGCTTTACGCCTAGTTCCGGCGCGGTGTGCGCTCCGCGACCCATAACATGGGCGCAGGGCGCACCGCGCAATCGTCGATGCACTGCGCCGGGGGCGGCGAGGCGCCCGCCCAGGGGCGGCTTTGCCCCCGCCGACCCAAGCTGAGCCGTGCCCCCATTATCCGCCCGTGATGGTTCTCTGGGAGGGCGGGACACCAAAGACCTCTGTGAGATAACTTGCACGGGGGCCAGCCCGTGAGCCAGAGCTTGGTCATTTGGATTTATCGGCGCTGCGAGGACAAGTCCTGGAGCAGACGCCATGTCCAGGTCTGCCCCATGGAACCGTCGAGGGGGCGGGAGCAGGGGGGCGAAGATCCGGATGAGGGTGATGCGCTATACTTGAAGCTTGAAACAAACAACATAATCTCAACAGGGGTTAACCAGGTTCATTACATGATGAGGGAGTCCCAGCTTCAGGGTAATGCAAAGTACAAAAAGAACGGGTGGTTGCCTGACTTGAACACACCACAAAAGTAACCTGGCGGCCATGCCGCCGTGGGAGCGTCAGGTCGTTTGACGAAGCGTGACGCGGGGGTTCACCCTTCAGGGGCAGACTGGCTCCTAAGGCTTCAGAGACCCGTGAGGTCTAGGCGCGACCCAAGGCGCCATCGTGAGCCGCGCCTGCTTGCGGAAGGTGACGCTGATGCACACTAGGCCAAATGGCACGCGGGCGTAGTTGGTGGTGATGCGCGAGGGTTGGGGGAGGCCCTGGGTCCCTGTCCTGTCAAGGCCCACGAGGTTGACATGCGGGCGCCCTCTGCTGCTCCTCCTGGGGGTGGCGGCCTGCTCTGAGTGGCGTTCTGGATGACGGTCCTCCCGCTGCTTGCTGATCCCTTGGTCGATGAGCTCCCGTGACGCCGATGCCAGGCGCCGCACTCCTTGCTCGTGGGGGCGCACATTGAGGCACGCCTCCAAGTGGTGCCCGAGCTCCTCCCTCTTCATACCAGCCAGGTCAGGCACTCCCCGGGCCTAGCCTGAGGGAGGCATCGGGTGTGCCTTCCTATGCTGAGCGGAGGCCGATGCTGGCGAGGGGCATGAGGCTCATGTTGTCGGCGTCGGGTGTTGCGCTTTTCATCTTGGCGAAGCCCGGGATGAGCAGCAGTTTCCCCTTCGTTTGAAGCGCGGCCCCGTGAGGCCCAGCACTTCCCTCGTCGTCGGAATGTTCGGCCGCGGCGGCTTTGTAGGCCCGCTCGAGGGAGCGTACCGCATCTTTCTCGTCGTAGGCAATGGTGATGACGCCGTCAGGACCGGGCATCTTGAGGATTTTGTAACCATGGTGAGCCACTGCAATGAACTTGGCCAGGGCAGGGTACCCTAGGATCGCGTTGTACGGGAGGCCGATGCGTGCCACATCGAAGTCGATGAGCTCGGTGCGGTAATTGTCGCGCGTGCCGAAGGTGACGGGGAGGCGGACCTGCCCCAGAGGAACAGCGGGACCGCCGGCAGTGCCGAAGAACGGCCTAGTGGGCGCCAGTTGACTGTAGAGCACCCGGAGAGTCTCAAAGGTCTCCGCAGAGAGTACGTTGAGGCCGGCACCCCCGTCGATGAGAGTTTTGGTGACGGAGACGTTGCAGGTGATGGGGGTGCACAGCAGGGGGAGCATGCCCATGGCAGCCCTGGACTTGAGGCCGTCCCTGGAGTCGAAGGAGATGGGGTACAGGGACCATCTGAGGGACCGTGTGGCCTCTGGTCCCCGGGGAGTTCCTCGTCGCACGGTGAGGCTGTCCAAGCCGATGGGTTGACAGGAGGGCTTGGGCTCCGCCCAGGATGTAGGCCGCCATGCGAGGCTCCTGGTCATCCCCGCCAGACAATCTGCTACCGGTCTCTCTGGGCGACCGCGTTCGCGGTAGCAGGGCCACGCTGCACTGGGGGCGTGCCCCCAGTGTCTCCCCTGCTGGGCGTCCTGCTGAAGCTGACCGCGCTCGCCTTCGCCGCGAGGTTGTTCATGCCCGCCTTGGTTAGGGTTGTTACCGTGGTTGTCCCTCCTTTTCTCCCCACTGCTGCCTCCGCAAGTAGTGCCGCGGACGCCGTGACCCGGGCGCTGGCCGGTGCGCTCTCTGCGGGAACGTCCGAACGGCCCACAGTCTTCTGTGTCGTGGGTGCACATGTTGTGGTGGGCGCAGAACATCCCACCGCCCCCTCCGGGTGCATCGCCGTAGGGGCTGGCCGGCTGGCCGAAGCCGGTCACTGGGACCCGGAGGAGGAGGAGGACGGCGCGAGGCGGGCCCTGCTCAGGCTCGCCTGGCCGAGGCCCGATCAGGCCATCGTGTGATGGTGGGGGACGCCCGCCGCTCGCGCCCCCTTCTCCCGGCGCCGGGGGCCTGAGTCAGAGGTAGGGCGCCAGAGCCCTCCTGGCAACGGCGACATGCTCGATGACGTGGTCCGCCCAGGCGTCATAGCCCCTGTCTGACGGGCGGTGGCAGAGCAATTCGCTCACCATGAGCAATGCGTCCTATGCGTTCAGGTCTCCCACGTGAACGTAGGCCGAGGAGGACGCGAAGGGGCAGCCGGTCCGCCGCGCGAGGGGGCGCGAGCGATCCCGTCGCTCGTGGGCAGCGTGGCCGTCAACAGGTTCGGCCGTGGCGCCCATTCGGCGCTGAGCGCGCTGTGCATGCGCGGTGGGTGTCAACCATCGGGTCGGCACGGGAGAGCTGCGGCGCACCCCTACCTGGCATGCCAAATGTCGGAATCGGAGCTCCGAAGACCCAAAAAGGTTAAAACATTGGGGTGCACTCGCTCTGCTGCCCTACTCTGCTTCATAACCTCACGGTGACTCTCCGGCGGCTCGAGATTAGGAAGATGAACAAGGGACAAACGGTTTTACCCAGGTTCGGGACACCTCGTGGTGTAAAACCCTACTCCTGCTTGGTGCATTGCTTGAGGATGAGGATGAGTACAAGGCGTGTTCTTGCTTGCCCGGGGTTCTGCCATTCTATGGTGGCCGGCCCCTGCTCTTATATTTACCTTGGTCCTCTTCCCCCGAAAACACAAGGCGGGAAGGGTTGCCACAACGGCTAGTTTGAAGGGGGACAAGACTGCAAACTATCCTGACAAAGGTGGTCTTCGCCTGCCAAAGCTCTCCGTCGTGACGTGCTCGTGGGCTCGGGGATGAAATCCGTCCTACCGAGCCCTCGGTCTTGGTCTTCTTGCTCGGGGAGGGAAATCTTTGGGAGTTGCTTTCGGAGCCCGCGGGCAGATGTCGTTTCTCTATCACCGAGCTCGGGGAGGAAAGCCTCTTTGTCCGCGCCTGCTGGCACCGCTCCTGGCACCGCTTGGCGCGGCGCGCGTCACCCATGTGCGCACCCAGAGTTGCGGGGCCCTGCTAGGCCATCTCTAGACAGACCCGCCCCCCAAGGGCGTCATGGACAGCCTCGGGGTGAAGCCTCATGACGCACTCGACGGTGACGACGCCTCACACCTCGCGAGGCATGGCCCTCGCAAGAACCAGCTCCGTGAAGCCCATGGGTGGGGCCACTCAATGCTTAGGCAATCTTTGCGTCCTAGGCCGTAGGCAGATGGGCCTGAGTACCCCCAGTCCCAGAGGCCCGACAGGCTGCACACAAAAGAACAAACAACTTGCACCCAACGCCGGCAAGAGGGTTGTCAATCCCCTTGATCTCGTTATTTGCAACCAGGAGAGTTGTGTAGATAATTGTAGATAATAGTAAAGTGCAAAAGGTAATAAATAACAACAAGGTAATGATAGCGTTTGTGAATATATAAGTGAATAGATCCGGGGGCCGTAGAGTTCTCTAGTGGCATCTCTCATAAGCGAAGCATACGATGGGTAAACAAATTACTGTTGGGCAATTGATAGAAAAGTGAATAGTTATGCGATTTTTACGGCAATGATCATGTGTATATAGGCATCACGTCCATAAGCAAATAGGCCGACTCCTGCCTGCACCTATTACTATTACTCCACCCATCGACCGCTATCCAGCATGTATCTCGATTATTAAGTAAAATAGAGTAATGCTTGGAGAACATTGACATGATGTAGACAAAGTAAACTCAATCAATATGAATAAACCCCATCGTTTTATCCTTAGTAGCAGCAACACAAAGACGCAACTTGTCCCTTGCTGTCACTGGGATATAGAAACTCGCCAGGTTGAACGTACTACAATGCACCACTCTCACCGAAGAAATATCAATCTATTTGGCCAAACTATCTCAATAGATCGGAGAGCATTACGAAGCTATGATGATCATGCAAATAAGAATCATAGTAATCAGGTTTGACTCAAATACTTTTCATGAATAATCTGAACATAAACTCACAATTCATCGGATCCTAACAAACACACCATACAAAGGGATTACATCGGATAGATCAAGGCAAAGATGCGATGAACATTTTATTGAAGATCGAGAGAGAGAGAGAGAGAGAGATTGCCATATAGGTACTACCTACGGACCCGTAGGTCTGTGGTGAACTACTCACACATCATGGTGAGGGCAGCAAGCTTGATGAAGAGGCCCTCCGTGATCAACCTCCCCTCCGGCAGGGTGCCGGGACGGCGGTGTAGATGGCCTCCCGTTGGAACAGAAACTTGCGGCGGTGGAAAAAGTGCTTCGGGAGCGCTTCTGGTGTTTTTAGGGTAGATGTGAATTTATAGGCCAGAGAACGACGTCGGGAGACGCACCAGGGGGCACCACATATAGGGCCGCCCCCCTGGTGGCGCGGTGGGATATGTGGTGGGGCCCTGGTGCACCTTACGGCGTTCCTCCAAAGCTTCTAGGTCTTGTATTGCTCCAGAAAAAATCGTCAAAAAGTTTCGTGGCAATTGGACTCCGTTTGGTACTGTAACTC
Organism: Elymus sibiricus; assembly: GCA_039707655.1. Classification (NCBI taxonomy): domain Eukaryota; kingdom Viridiplantae; phylum Streptophyta; class Magnoliopsida; order Poales; family Poaceae; genus Elymus; species Elymus sibiricus. The sequence continues at coordinate 231,080,986 of CM077669.1, read as the reverse complement.
CGAAAAGGCAAAAACACGCAAAAAACAGGAACTGGCACTGGGTCAATAGGTTAGTGCTAAAAAATAATATAAATTGGTAAACAAAATATCCAAAAAGTATCCTAGAATGATAATATATTAGGAAGGAACAATAAAAAATTATAGATACGGTGGAGACGTATCAGCAGGTGGGGGCCGTTAGCGACGAGGCATAGAGGACCCGCGACGAGGCCGCCCTGAAGCACGGTGCGCAGCACCAGCGCTCCAAGATGTTCCCAGAGCTCGCAAATCGCGCTGGATGTGGAGGGGGGGCGTGCCCTGCGGCTGGTCCCGTACAAACTGCCTCGTGAAGCTACCCCGCGAGGGAGGCCTCGCGAGGTGCTTGCGCCCGCCAAGTTACCTCAGCAGGGCTTTGCCTCGAGAAAGGTGCCTTGCCCCTCGCGAGGCAATACTCTTAGGAGAGGGAGGAGGGGGATCAATCTTCCTGCGCCAGCGCAGTGTCGCCTCCTGACTCAGCTGATGGACGGGTCGTTGTACCCCTGGTCCCACTGGGCCAACAGTAGCTCTCGGGCCCGCGGTGCGAACGTTTCACTAAGATGGAACGACGCGGATCGAAGAGACACGGGTCCTGACGAACGGCTGGACCAGGAGGCAACGTGGGACAGCCATGATGGAACGTGACGCTCCCACTTCCCCACGATGCCACGGGAAGTGCGCTCCTGCCTAGAAAACCGTCATGCGTGCCGAGTGAAACCACCATTACTCGCCTTCTCCCACACACTTCCCTTCTATGCCGCTCCTCCTTCCTTGCACACACATCATCTTCCTCTCCTCCTCCATCTCCCCTTCTACTCCTGCTCCCTTCCATTGCAATGGAGCCGAAGAAGAGCACCACGGGCATTGGAGAGCAGGCGAGGCCTTCTGCGCCGCTGATATGTCTCTAATGTATCTATAATATTTGATTGTTCCATGCTGATATCTTATAATTCTAGGATACTTTTTAAGTATTTATTTACGAATTTATATTATTTTAGAGCACTAACCTATTGACCCAATGCCCAGTGTCAGTTGTTGTTTTCTGCATGCTTTTCACTTTTCAGGTTTACTGTACCAAACGAAGTCCAATTGCCATGAAACTTTTTGGTGATTTTTCTGGAAAAAATAAGACCTGGAAGATTCGGATGGAAGCCGGGAGCCACACGAGGGCCCCACAAGCCAACAGGCATGGCCTAGGGTGGCATAGCCTAATGGCTTATGGGCCCCTCGTGGCTCCCTCGACCCCGTTGTCTGGCCTATAAATTCACATATATTCTGAAAACCCTGGAGGTAGTCCCGAAACACTTTTTACGCCGCAGCAAGTCTCTATTCCGTCGGGAGGGCATATGGGGCTCCGTTCCGGCACCTTGCCGGAGGGGGGGATCAATCATGGTGGGCCTATTCATCAACCTTGCTGCCCTCATGATGATGTGTGAGTAGTCCACCACAGACCTATGGGTCTGTAGTTAGTACCTAGATGGCAATCTCTCTCTCTCTCTCTCTCTCTCTCTCTCTCTCTTGATCTTCAATACAATGATCCACAGACCTACAGATCCGGTGAATTGTGGGCTTATGTTCAGATCATTCATGAAAAGTATTTGAGTCTTCTCTGAAATTAGTATGATTCTTATTTGCATGATCATCATAGCTTCGTAATTCTCTCCGATCTATTGATTTGCTTTGGCCAAGTAGATTGATCTTTCTTCAGTGAGAGAGGTGCGGTGTAGTAGGTTCAACTAGACGAGTTTCTATATCCCAGTGACAGAAGGGGACAAGTTGCGTACTTGTGTTGTTGCTACTAAGGATAACATGATAGGGTTTATTCATATTTCTTGAGTTTACTTTGTCTACATCATGTCATCGTTCTCCATGCATTACTCTGTTTTACTTAATACTCTAGATGCATGCTGAATAGAGGTCGATGAGTGGAGTTATAGTAATAGGTGCAGGCAGGTGACATCCTATTTGTTTATGGACGTCATGCCTATATACATAGGATCATTGCCGTGAAAATTGCATACCTATCCTATTTTCTATGAATTTCCCAACAGTACTTTGTTACCGACCGTATGTTGCCTAGATGAGATATGCCGCTAGGGAAAACTTTGGCCCCCGGGTCTATTCACTTATAAATTCACAAACGCTATTATTATCTTGCTGCCATTATTTGTCTTATAACTTATTTTCCAATTTACAATTATCTACACAACTCATTTGCTTGCAAATAACGAGATCAAGGGGATTGACAACCCTCTTGGCCGCCTTGGGTGCAAGTTGTTTGCTCTTTTGTGTGCAGCCGCTGAAGACGGTTGAGGATTGATATTCCTATTGGTTTGATAAACCTTGGTTTCATAACCGAGGGAAATACTTCCTCGTATTGTGCTGCAATTACCCGTTCCTCTTCATGAAGAACCCAACGCAGATCACAAGTATCAGGAAGGATTTCTGGCGCCGTTGCTGGCGAATATCATCATCAACTATCAAGTAATTTTACACAAATTATCATTCACTTGTTCTTCCTATAATTTTCTGTTATATTTAGTTTGTTTCATCAAAATTAAAAATCCAAAAATATTAATCTTTGTTTGTCACTAATTTACTTATTTCCTCGTTTTACTTGCTAGTTTACTTGTCCTGATTGTTGCTTTGCTTGTTTGGTCACCATGTCTCAAGATACTACTAAGTTGTGTGACTTCTCAAATACTAATAACAGTGATTTTATTAGTACTCCTATACCACCCGCTACTAGTGCGCAGGCTTTTGATATTAATGCTGCATTGCTAAATCTTGTCATGAAAGATCAATTTTCGGGAAGTCCTATTGAGGATCCCGCTTCACATCTTAATAACTTTGTTGAATTATGTGATATGCAAAAGAAAAAGGATATGGATAATGATATTTTAAAATGAAAATTTATTCCTTTTTCACTAAGAGAGAAAGCTAAAGCTTGGTTTTCATCTTTACCTCGTAATAGTATTGAAACATGGGATAAGTGTAAAGATGCTTTTATTGCCAAGTATTTTCCTCCTCCAAAACTCATCTCCCTTAAAAATCAAATAAAGAATTTTAAACAGCAAGATCAAGAACATGTTGCACAAGCTTGGGAGAGAATGAAATTAATAATAAGAAATTGCCCTACTCATGGTTTAAATTTGTGGATGATTATCCAAAACTTCTATGCTAGACTAAACTTTGTCTCTAGAAATCTTCTAGATTCTGCTGCAGGTGGTACCTTTATGGATGTGACCTTAGGAGAGGCCACAAAACTTCTGGAAAACATTATGACAAATTAGCCGAAAGAGCTCCAACTGGTAAGAAGGTAAATTCTATTGAAAAAATTGCTACTTTAAGTGAAAAAGTGGATGCTCTTATGAATATGGTTGCTAGTAAAAATACTCCTGTTGATCCCAATAATATGCCCTTGTCTACTTTTATTGAGAAAATGATGCTATTGATGTGAACTTTATCTCACGAAATAATTTCAATAACAATGCTTATAGAGGAAATTTCAATTTTACACCGTATCCCGGTAATTCCTCTAACAACTCTGGAAATTCTTATGGTAATTCTTCTACAAATTTTAATAGGATACCCTCTGATCTTGAGAACACAATTAAAGAATTCATTAATTCTCAAAAGGTTTTCAACACTATGGTAGAAGAAAAATTGCATGTAGTTGTTGCTTTGGCTAAAAACATGGATATAATTGACCTTGATGTAGAAACTCTTAAAAGTAAAGCTTTGCCACCTAATCATTATTTTAATGAGACTATTAAATCTATCCAAATATCTATTAATGAAAGTAACGAGAGGACCGTTAAGTTGAAAGCTAAGCGGGAATTCTTAGAAAAGGCTCTTCCACCCTGTTTTTTTACCAGAATCATGATGAAGATATTAAAATGATTGGTTCTTCTCCTATTGAATATTTGTTTACTTCTCTGAATATAAATGATAAAGGTACTAGAGATGAGTCAACTCTAGTTGAGGAGCGTCCCGTTTGCTAGGAGGGCGATGATTTTGTTGCTAAAACGTATAAAAATGCCAATTGTACCCCAAATATTTCCTAATTTTAGGATGTTGTTAGTGGATTTTGACGGTAGGGATCTTTTTCTTACAAATAAAACAATATCTGTTACCGCTGTACCCAAAAATAGTTTTACAATTAGATACAAAAAGTGAACCGTGTGCACACGGTTCCATACGGAAACCGTTTGCGATGAAAATTCACGGATCTATTTATGTCTTACGAGGGAAGCTTCGTCGGCTTTGTCTAGCTCGGATTCCGTTCACCCTCGACCCCCATTCCCCAACAAAGCCTCTGTGGAAAGAATGATGCCGTGGGAATGCTTCGTAAGGGTGCGTATGACCGCCCCCTCGGCCCCAAGCGCTCCCGCCTCTGCCGAGAACGCGGCCACCTCGGCCGAGAGCGCAGCCGCATCCGCCTTAAGAGCGGCCGCATCTGCCGAAAGGGGCTCTGCGGTGGCCGACAGGGCTTCTACGGCGGCTGAAAGGGCTTCTGTAGCCACGGAGACGGCAGCTGCAGCTGCTACGACGGTGGCTGCAAATGCCAAGAGCGCTCGAGCAGCGTGCCGTGCCGCGGAGGCCGCCCTGGCCCGGGTCGAGGCCATCTAGGCCTATATCATCGAGAACGCCCACGCCAAGATACTCCAAGCTTCGGCGGAATCCAGCATACACCACACGTCCGAAGAGGCGACTGCTGCGGATGCCGAGATGAATGCCGATGATGCGGCGTCAGAGGCCATGGAGCCCCTTCCGCACGAGATCTCCGAGCGAGAGCTGGAGATGCGGGAGCCGTTCAAGAGCGCCGAGTGCTGGGAGGAGTTGCGCGTGGCTCAGGAGGAGGTCGAGAAGCGCCTGTCCATCAAGGAATCGGCGATGGATTACCAACGCGAGCTATGGCGGCGCCACTACTACGAGTACTACGAAGATGAGGGTGACGCCGATGACGAGACAATGTCGAGGATGAGCACTTTGCCGCGGTCGAAGTCAGCCTCGGGGACGCGGAGTCTAGCACCGGCGGAATGTCGCTCGGACAAGTCGTCGACATCTCATCGAACAGCGGCGAGGCATAGGGCGGCTCCTCGTCGGCGTATTTGTTAAAATTATGCGTAGTACTAATAGCCTTTGTTCAGAGAGCCGATCTTTTGTAAGAGCTATGTCTAGTTCAAGCAGCTTGATTATTTAGTGAACTTGCTCGGTTTAGTAATTGTGAGCTATGTGTGTCCGCTATTTTCTATAGCCAAGTTAGCAGTTGATGTTACATTATGCACTGACGTGGATGTGCACTATAACCAGGGAATACGGGACGGGCGAATTTTTGTATGTTCTGTATCATCGCACACGATAAAAGCTGAAAGACCGTGTCTGATGAATCTTTGCGCGCCAAGATTCCCTGCAACGAGCGAAAAATTTCATCGACCTCCGAAATATCTGCCTCCCCCCCTCCAAAGGGCCACATTTCCCCTTCAACCCCTCCACCCACCCTCCCCACCCCCCCCGCGCCGCCGCCCACATCTCTCCATCTAGCATCCGACCGCCGTGGACACGCCATGGTCTCCTCGAGTGACACCTGAAGCGGTATCTTTGACGACGACGAATCTCTCACCAGCCCGATATTCTTCTCTCTTCTCTCTGGCCCAACTAGGCTTAGGGTTTTGTTTTGGAATTGGGGATTTTAAAGTGGCAGGTCTATTTGCGCCATTTCTTTCTCTTGTAGCTCCCTAGGACAATCACTTCCAACGAATGGAGAGGGGTAGCTAAAGACCTGCTGGTCAACATCAATTTCAATCCGTGAAGTTGCGAGCTTTTGAATCTGGGTACAGTGGGAGGAAGTTTCTGCGACGTGCAAAGAAGGTAAGCCTAACTCTCGTTGTTAGAAATCATTTGTTATATTAGGTGTGATTCAGACTTCCCATGTGCTATTTGATTCTTGATGCGATTAAGACACTGTCATAGTTTTAACCTCAAGGCATATTGACAGCAAAAAAACTATATGCAACATGAGTTATCATTGCATGAAAATTTACTGCAAGGTAGTACACATGAAGCACTTCATTTCATTCAGCACGAGCAAGGTCTAATTATGCACAGAAACATGGCTAGCATCAACACCACATGGCAATTTAAAATAAATAGATTCTCAGACTTAGTGAAAAAAAACATGGTGCAAGACAATAGTTTTTAACAGATTGGAATGTTTGACAGCAGAATGTACATAGCTGTCACTATTAATTTGTTTTCATTAAAACATTGCCGATGTGCGTCCGGTACTACAAAGACTATTGCATTTATGTTTAGCTTTCTGGTATAATTGGCAATTTGTTATTACACATGACAGAAACAGAGGAGGGTCGAGTACCAGAGCATCCTACTACGAAGACTCTTTGAGCAGAAAAGACTCTTCGAGCAGAACCATGGCATGGCCGATGAAGACCCATGTAATCCCGGTTCTGATGAAGACCCATTTGAAGCACACAAGTACAAGCATGGCCAGCCATTTCTTGTTGGCGAATACTTTGATGAGTGCAGTTCCAGTTGTCGCAAGTTGCATAAATATTGCATGGACATAATGTCAAAAGGAGAAGATCATAACATTGTGGAATTGCAGTACGACAACTGGCATTTCTCTCATGTTCCAGGTACCATCAGTGTGGAATTCGAGGACTTTCATCTCTTCTTCAACTTCGATGAGCTTGCTGCCACTCTTGTCAAATGCTTGATGTTGTAAGTACTTCACAAACTCTGATCAACTTCTCCATACAAGGCTGTAAATGACAAAAAAGCTAACTGTACTGTATTCCTCTCAGGGGATTGACAACGCAGAGAATATCAAGGGTGCATGCGTATTTCATAGATCCTGATTTAGCAAACGGCGTTTTGTTACAAGATAATGACTCACGCACGGCTTCCATTGATTATGCCGCCAAGATCTTGTTCGATTTACAGATAGGAGAATTCTTCATGTGGTCATATTATGAAGAGTAAGTTAAATATACAACCATGCATACATTGATCGTCTTTTAGTTTTAGACATAGTTCATACGTTCATGGTTTTCTTAAACTGTAGAGGTCAGTGGATCTTGGTGGTCATTGTTCCAAAACGCAACACAGTTTACTACATGGATTCTCTCAGAGAGTCAAATGTGCCTCAGGATCTGAGTCATCTTCAGGATTTCATGGATAGGTATTGAATTCTTTGATATTCATGAGTTGTGTTCATATCTGGTTCCAGAATTGAGTGTGTGAAAATTCATCTTCATTTGCAGTGTATTGTCAAAGAACATAAATTTAGGGGGGGGGTAAAGTTCGACCGCAAACTACCTCTGCAACACTTGATCGTTTCTCCAGTAAGACAACAAAATCTGTTACTTTCAGAAAATGCTAGTTAGATTTTCAAGTTTCTAAGTAAACCTCTTTCTATTTCTCTCCATAGAAAAAAAAACAACTTACACCGGTTAGGTTGTTCCTAATAGGGCAAATACGTGACTAATATTGTACAAAAAAGTGTTATCACTGTCCTCAGCAACAACAAGGTACCAGCCTATGTGGATACTACGTTTGTGCACACAGGATGAACCTATGTAGACATGCTGAATGTGGTGTCGATGCTGATAGGATAAAACCAGTAAGTTTGCCTCTTAATTACTATCTTCTACTCCACACGTATGTCACGTTCTGATCTAAAAGTCATGCAGTTGATCTTCGGACCGATGACTTCTGAACCGCTCGCCGCTGATTAATTGTTGTCTGTTAGGAAATTTATCAGCACCTTCTTTGTGAAACACTATATCAAGACCTCTAAAGATGTCGAAGATTTCCGGATTCAAATCTCCTAAAAATAAGTACGCATTCATATAGTGTTATTAGCTAAACATATACACATGGATGCATTATTTTCCATGTGATCATGTCTTCGTATTTCGTACACTATGATTATGTACTAGATATGTCGGTTTAACAGCTATGGGATTTAGGTAGCATTTTCTCAATTGCATATTGTCGTGAATTATGATGAATCCTCTGCTTGTGGATATTATTTGTTTAATTGCATATTGTGGTGAATTATGATGAATGTTCTTCATGTGGACACTATTTGTCGATTGCATATGGTGGCGAATTTGCTATTTGCAGGGTGAATTAAATGCGATATTTTACAATAACCTGGCAATTTCAGCGCACACGGTTACAACTAAGCATGTGTGGTCCAGAACAGAAAGCACACACAACTCATAGCGCAATCGCCTGTGATCCACAGGAAAAGCACACGAGATAAAATCTAAAACGTCGGTGATACATAAGTAATCGCAAAAGGTTTGCAACACTTGTACGTGTGCGTAGGAGCTACTCAATCGTTTGCGATAGTACCGTATCTCACACGTGAGCCAATAGGAAACCGTGCACGATGCAAAGATGATCCCACGCATACATTTTTCGGGAAAAGTGTCCGATGATGTTATACATGGTACACGGTTCCCAGAGAAATCTCGTGTGTGATGATGAAGATATCACACACAGTGTCTACAATGGCCCGTGTGGATTAGGTAACGTTTCGCAAACGGTCAAAGGTCAAACTCTGTTTGTTTTCCATGAGCAATTAGATGCGTTTCACTCGTCTTGGACGTGTGTGATTGATCCCAAATTCCACACGTAGGCCGAAAAGATTATGTGTGCGATCTGTTCCTGCACCGCACACGATTATATTTGCAGATCGTTTGCGTTGTTGGCCACCATCGCCGACGGGTTTGCAGTGTCGTGTGGGATGCCCCCCTATCGCCCACACATGCAAGGCGACAGTTTGGAACTACGTCGCGGAAAGGGGTTAAAAACCGTTTGTATAGCACGTCGCTGCACCGATGGCAGTAGCAATAGTAACTTAGCAAGAACAATATATGGAAAGCTCGTAGGCATTGGATCGGCGAACTCGTTGGATGATATCCATCATATAACAGTCATAACCTAGGGCGACAAAGAACTAGCTCCAGTTCATAAATATAATGTAGGCGTGTATTCCGTCAATAGTCATACGTGCTTATGGAAAAGAACTTGCATGACATCTTTTGTCCTACCCTCCCGTGGCAGCGGGGTCCATAAGGAAACTAAGGGATATTAAGGCCTACTTTTAATAGAGAAATGAAACAAAGCATTAACACATAGTGAATACATGAACTCCTCAAACTACGGTCATCACCGGAAAGTATCCCGACTATTGTCACGCCGGGGTTTACGGATCATAACACATAGCATGTGCATATGACTAGCAAGATCGGATCAAGAACATATATATAATGGTGATAACATAAATGGTTCAGATCTGAAATCATGGCACTCAGGCCCTAGTGACAAGCATTAAGCATGGCAAAGTCATAGCAACATCAATCTCTGAGCATAGTGGATACTAGGGATCAAGACCTAACAAAACTAACTCGATTACATGATGAATCTCATCCAACTCCTCACCGACCAGCGAGCCTACGAAGGAATTACTCACTCCCAGTGGGGAGCATCATGGAATTGGCAATGGTGATGACGAAGACCGAAGATTCCCCTCTCCAGAGCCTCGAACGGACTCCAGATCTGGCCTCCCGATGAAGAACAGGAGGTGGCGACGGCTCCGTCTCGTGAAACACGATAAAACTTCCACTCCTATTTTCTCTCCGAAAATAGGATTTATGGAGTTGGAATAAGGGTCAGGGGGGCCAAGAGGTGACTACAACCCACCAGGGCACGCCTGGAGGGGGTGGCGCGCCCTGGTGTATCGTGCCCAGCCAGGGCACCCCCTCCGGTGGCTCTTGGTTCCAGTATTTTTCTTTTATTCTGAAATAAATCTCCAAAAAGTTTTGTTCAATTCCGAGTACTTTTATTTCTGCACAAAAACAACACCATGGTAGTTCTGCTAAAAACAGCGCCAGTCCGGGTTAGTTTCATTCAAATCATGCAAATTAGAGTCCAAAACAAGAGACAAAGCGTTAGTAAAAGTATATACAACGGAGACGTATCAACTCACCCAAGATTAACCGATTGCTTGTCCTCAAGCAATTCAGTTGACAAACTGAAAGTGAAAAAGAAAAACTTTTATGAACTCTTTTGTTCTTGTTTACATATGCTTAAGTAGCACCCAAGTTTTTAGCAAAGATCATGAGTAACCATGTCAACAATAACTCGTAGAAATTATATGAACTCATATCAATGGCATAATCAACTAGAGAGCAATAATAAAATATCTCAAGTGCCAACACTTTGTCAAAACGGTCATTATAAAATATGACAACAGTGGTATCTCGCTAGCCCTTTCGGAGACCGCAAAACATAAATGCAGAGAACCTCCAAAGTTCAAGCAACGACTAAACATTGTAATTCATGGTAGAAAAGATCCAGTCATGATGCATCCAACATTAACTATACACAATGCATGAGGATGACAATAGTTCTCTTAGACCTGATGCTTATTTGAGAAGGTGATGACTCAACATAAAAGTAAATAGATAGTCCCTTCGCAGAGGGAAGCAGGGATTTGTAGAGGTGCGAGAGCCCAAAGCTTAAATCAGAGATAAATATAATGTTGGGAGGTGCACCCTTCCTGTCAATGTTACGACCAAGAGTTATCAATATCTTCCACGCTAAACACATTAGCGGCGATTTACTCCCCTCCACCAACAAACACACTCCACGGCTAGCCGAATCCACAGGTACCGTCCATACCAACAACATTCCTGGGGGAGTTTTGTTTAATTATTTGCAATTTTTGATTTCGGGACTAGGAATCCCTATTACCGCCCCTCTCGTGCAAGACGAGTGAATAAACACTCATCATGAGAATAACCCGCTTAACATGGAAGATACTGACCGCCCCCTGTCGCTCCATGAGCAGTCCAGGCACACAAAACAGATGTTCATTTGAAATTTTAGAGGTGGCACATGCAAATTTACTTGGAACGGCAGGGTAGTACCGCATATAGGTAGATATATTGGACTCATCTGGAATAACTTTGGTTTAAGGATTTTGGACACACAAGCAGTGTTCCCGCTTAGTACAGGTGAAGGCTAGCAAATAGGTTAAGAAGCAGCCAGCTAGAGAGTGAAAACGGTCATGAACATGCGTTATGCATAATCAACATTGAATACTAGCGTGAGTAGGATATGAACACCATGAACATTCAGAGGAGGATACCATATCATCATACTACATCACAACCATTTTAATGCATGTTGACATCCAAGATAAATCATTATCCACTCCTAGCAACTTAAGCATGGCATCAGCAACTATAATCTCTAATTGTCATTGCAAACATGTTTGATCATAATATGCTGAATCAAGGATACTAGGTTAAACACATTTACAAAAACAAAAACAAGTTGTGTTCATACCTGCTTCTCTCTGCCACAGTCACTTCATCAAATATCGGCATTATTGCCTTTCACTTGCACGACCGAATGATATAAAAAACAATAATAGTGCAAGAGTGTCGTGGACTAAGCTGGAATCTGCAAACATTTTATTCAAAAGAAGAAGACAAAGTAATTTGGGCTCTTTGTTAGATTAACAATAATGCATATGAGAGCCACTCAACATTTTCATCGTGGTCTTCTCCTTGGTACGACTCAAATAAAAGGAAAATAGTTTTAGAGAAACACACTGAAATATTTTTTAGAGTTTTTGTTTTTTCTAAAGAAAGCAAATCAAAGACGAGAAGAACTATTTACACGAAAACTCCCAACAAGTAAAAGAAGAAACGAGAAATCTTTTTGGGTTTTGTTTTGCTACTACAATTAATTTAAACTTGAAAGAAAAACCGAAAAGAAGCAAGAAATATTTTTGGATTTTCTCAAAGTTTTTCAAACACGCAAGAAAGCTAGAAAATAAGTCTAGCAAGGATAATACAATGAAAAAGTGTAGACACCGACAATTGGAATGAAATGTGTAAACATGAATATAATGTCGGTGGAAATACGTATTCCCCCAAGCTTAGGCTTTTGGCCTAGCTTGGTAATCACCATCCGTAATAGCCATCTGGTCCTATGTGGAAGTGCTGTGGCGGCGGCACCTGAGCGTACCACTCCTGGGGCTCCTCCTCATCCACTGCCAGATCATTCCGGTAGGCAAAAATGTCCTCTGGCATGACCCTATATCCGTTCCGAGCAATAGAATCAAACAAAGCAGGTGCAGGATACGGGATAATATCACGGGTAACCTCGCTGAATACTAAGTTGTAGCGAATGTTATGAAAAGAATCAACTGCATCAATAAATTGATGATCCTCCAATGCCTTGTGATCGAGAAAAACTCGGGGCAAGGCATAATCATGTTGGCAAATCTGAACATTAAAGTGACTCGCTAAGTGAGTAGCATAAATACCACCATGTATCTTGCCCTTAGTCCTATTAAGGTGTAGGCGATGTGCAATAATAGCCCCTAGTCTAAAGGTGTGACCATTGTGCAGTGCACAGCGTAAAATGGCGAGGTCGGGGGCACTGAGTGCACCGACCTTCTCCCTAGCGGTTAAACACTCTGCGATGAATAAAGCAAAGTAATGCACAGAAGGAAACTGCAAACTGGTGGCAGTGGCATTTGACACGCCTCATTCATCACCCATTGTGAAAGTGAGGAGAAAGTCCTCAAACTCCGCTGGTCTAGGCTCTCTTAATTCCCCATCAGAAGGGATCAAACATATGTGACAAAAGTCAGTGAGCGATATCTGACAGGTTTCAACATATAAATTAAACTGCACCCCAGGAGGATTATTCCTACTCAGAAAATCAAAATTTTGCACAAAGGAATTTGTAAGGAGGTGGTGTTGGTCACACTTAGCTGCAAGGAAGTCGGCCATCCCAGCATTTGCAACGAATTAGGCAAACTCTTGATGGAACCTGGCTCCTCCATGATGACATTATGGGGCCATTCGCACGACCGCACCTCCGCCGTTCTCGGAGTGTCGAGGTCATTGTCCGATGATTCCCCAATGACTCCTTTAGCATTCTTCTTGGAGGAAAATTTCCTAAAGAAAATCATCTTATTCCTATAAATAAATTTCTGAAAATTTTAGTCTACAAATTTTTTTGTCAACAAAACTTCGTAAGATTGATAGCAACTACTCCTAAGGATGCCTAGAGGCCATATTAAGCATTCAAACTACTTAGAACTCTAAGAATTCAACATGCAAGCCCATCTAGAGCAGCACCAAGAGTAGCTAATTATTCTAAAAATAAACCACTAAATGAAAAACGAATTGGAGCAATGGAGGGGTCACATACCAAGTAGCAATCCCCCAAACCAGTTTCAGAAACGGAGCTTCGAGCAAAGAGATCGAAATCCACGAGTTTCAGAGCAAGAACACGAGAGAGAGAGAGCTATGGTGATTTTTTTTCTAGAGGTAGGAGATGGAATGGGCTAAAGAGATAAGTGAGGGGACCCACGTGGGGACCACAACCCACCAGGGCGCGCCTGGGGTTGCTGGCGCGCCCTGGTGTCTCGTGGACACCAGGTGCACCCGCTCTGATGTTATTTGCTCCAGAAATTCAGAAATATTCAGAAAAAAATCGTGTTAAATTTTCAGGACATTGTGAGAACTTTTATTTTTGGGTCATTTTTATTGAACGGACAAATCAGAAAATAGGATAAACATGGCATTTTTTTTGATTAAGAAGAATAGAAAGCAAAAGGTGGGAGCAGAAGGTTGTGCTTACTAGATTCATCAACTTCATACTTCTCAAAAATGATCCATTAATAAGGTTGATCAAGTCCTATTAACAACTACTTTCGATTAGCATGAAACCAAAGAATTTTTGTAAATCACTAAGTTACCTTAACGGGGATATGCATATCCCTAACAATAAGTATGTCATATTTCTTTTTGGCAATAGGTAGAGGTAGTTGAAAACTTCCAATTGTGAGTGTCAGAGATTTTTCAATAACATTTATAACATTCACTTGGAATTGTTTCTTCGGAAAGTGCACCGTATGCTCATTACCATTGATATGAAAAGTGACTTTGCTTTTATTGCAATCAATAACAGCCCCTGCAGTATTCAAAAAGGGTCTACCAAGGATAATCGACATGTTGTCGTCCTCGGGCATCTCAAGAATAACAAAGTCTGTTAAGATAGTAACATTTGCAACAACAACGAGAACATCCTCACAAATACCAATAGGTATGGCATTTAATTTTTCAGCCATTTGCAATGATATTTCAGTAGGTGTGAGTTTATTCAAATCAAGTCTTTTATATAAAGAGAAAGGCATAACACTAACACCAACTCCAAAATCACACAAAGAAGTTTTGACAGAATTTCTTTTAATGGAGCAAGGTATAGTTGGTATTCCAGGATCTCCAAGTTTTTTAGGTACTCCATCCTTAAAAGAATAATTAGCAAGCATGGTGGACATTTCAGCCTCAGGTATCTTTGTTTAATTAGTGATGATGTCTTTCATTTATTTTGCATAAGGGGCCATCTTTAAGATATCAGTTAAGCAGGTACACAAAAAGACTGGCCTAATCATTTCAGCAAAGCGTTCAAATTCTTCATCATCCTTTTTCTTAGATGGTTTAGGTGGAAAGGCATGGGTTTCTGAACCCATGGCTCTCTTTCTTTACCATGTTTTCTAGCCACAAAGTCTCTTTTATCATATCATTTATTTTTGGGTTGTTGGTTATCAAGATCAACAGCTGGTTCTATTTCAACATCATTGTCTGGTTCTTTATCATTGTTCGGTTGAGTATCTTCATGAACATCATCATTATCATTTTCATTATTACTAGGTGAATGTTCATTACCAAATTGAATTTCATCATCAGAAATAGAGACATCATTATCTTCAGGAGGTTTTTCTATCTCAGGTTCACTAGAGGTATGCAAAGTCCTATCATTTTTCTTTTTCTTTTTCTTTTTAGAAGGACTAGGTGGATTAGTGTTAATTCTCTGAGAGTCTTGTTTAGTTCTTTTAGGGTATCCTTCAGGATAAAGTGGTTCTTGAGTCATTTTACCTCCTCTAGTTGCTACTCTAACAGCAAAATCATTCATATTATTATTCATTTCATTAAGCAATTCTCTTTGAGATTTAGCAACTTGTTCTAACTGGGTTAGAACCATAGAGGCATGTTTTCCTACACCTCTAACATCATTACTAATTCTAAATAACAAGTCACTCAAGCGAGCAATCATATCTGAATTATATTTCAATTGTTTCAGAACATTTGCATTGAAGTGATCTTGTTTCTTAATGTAGTTGTCAAACTCGTATAAGCATTGACTAGGATGTTTATTGTAAGGGATATCACCTTCATCAAACTTTAATAAAGAATTTACCTCTACCACCTGTTGAGGTGGTGGTGTGTCAAGGCCATGTATTTCTTCAATAGGTGGTAAATTCTTAACATCCTCAGCTTTAATACCATTTTACTTCATACATTTCTTTTCCTTCTGCATATCTTCAGGACAGAGAAATAAGATACCCTTCTTCTTCGGAGTGGGTTTAGGTGGTGGTTCAGGGAGAGTCCAATCATCATAATTCTTCAATATATTATTCAATAGTTCCTCAGCTTGTTCAACAGTTCGTTCCCTGAAAACACAACCAGGACAACTATCTAGGAAGTCCCTAGAAGCATCAGTTAGTCCATTATAGAAGATATCAAGTATTTCATTTTTCTTAAGAGGGTGGTCAGGCAAAGCATTAAGCAATTGGAGAAGCCTCCCCCAAGCTTGTGGGAGACTCTCTTCTTCAATTTGCACAAAGTTAAATATTTCCTGTATGGCAGCTTGTTTCTTATGAGGAGGAAAATAATTTTTAGATAAGTAGTAAATCATAACTACGCACACAACCAGGAGCAAGAGTATTGTACCATATCTTAGCATCACCCTTTAATGAGAACGGAAATAATTTGAGAATATAGTAGTAGCGAATCTTCTCATCATGAGCAAAAAGGGTGGCTATATCATTCAACTTAGTAAGATGTGCCACTATAGTTTCAGTTTCATAACCATGAAAAGGAACAGATTCAACCAAAGTAATTAACTCTGGGTCGACAGAGAATTCATAATCCTTATCGGTAACAAAGATAGGTGAAGTAGCAAACTTAGGATCACATTTCATTCTAGCATTCAAAGTCTTTTCTTTATACTTGCATAATAATTTCTTAAGATCATCTCTATCCTTACAAGCAAGGATATCTCTAGCTACTTCTCCATCCATAACATAACCCTTAGTTATCTTAGGCAATTCAAATCTAGGAGAGCTAGGTCTAATAGGTGTTTCATAGTTCTCAGTTTCAAGGACATCATCAATTTAAGTAATTTCATCGGTTTCAGTAATTTAATTCTCTTTAGCTCTAGCAATTTGTTCATCAAGAAATTCACCTAGTGGCACATTATCATCTGGCATGGTACTAGCATCATTCATAGCAAAATTAGCATCATCAATAACTTGCAACATATCAGGATTAATAGCATGTGGTGGTGTTGCAAGTTTACTCATAACTGAAGGTGAATCAAGTATAGAGCTAGATGGCAATTCCTTACCTCCCCTCGTCTTAGAGGGAAAAATCTTGGTTCTTGTATCCTTCAGATTCTTCATAGTGATAAATCGATATAAATCCCAAGTGACTCAGCAAATATAGCTATGCTCTCCGGCAACGGCGCCAGAAAAAGGTCTTGATAACCCAGAAGTATAGGGGATCGCAACAGTTTTCGAGGGTAGAGTATTCAACCCAAATTTATAGATTTGACACAAGGGGTGCCAAAGAATATTTGCAAGCATTAGCAGTTGACTTATTAATTCAACCACACCTGGAGATTAAATATCTGCAGCAGAGTGATCAGTAGCACAGTAATATGATAGTTTTGATAGCAGTAGTAACAGTAACAGTAACGGTAACAGTGATAGCAATGATTTTGTAGCAAGTGTAACAGTAGCAGTAGCAATAGTAACTAAGCAAGAACAATATGTGAAAAGCTCGTAGGCATTGGATCGGTGAATTCATTGGATGATATTCATCATATAACAGTCATAACCTAGGGCGACACAAAACTAGCTCCAGTTCATAAATATAATGTAGGCATGTATTCCGTAAATAGTCATATGTGCTTATGGAAAATAACTTGCATGACATCTTTTTTCCTACCCTCCCGTTGCAGCGGGGTCCATAAGGAAACTAAGGGATATTAAGGCCTCCTTTTAATAGAGAACCGGAGGAAAGCATTACCACATAGTGAATACATGAACTCCTCAAACTATGGTCATCACCGGAAAGTATCCTGACTATTGTCACCCCGTGGTTTACGGATCATAACACATAGCAGGTGCACATGACTAGCAAGATCGGATCAAGAACATATATATAATGGTGATAACAAAAACGGTTCAGATCTGCAATCATGGCACTAGGGCCCTAGTGACAAGCATTAAGCATGGCAAAGTCATAGCAACATCAATCTCAGAACATAGTGGATACTAGGGATCAAGCCCTAACAAAACTAACTTGATTACTCACTCCCGGTGGGAAGCATCATGGAATTGGCGATGAAGGAGGGTAGTTGATGACGAAGAACGAAGATTCCCCTCTCCGGAGCCCCGAACGGATTCCAGATCTGGCCTCCCGATGAAGAACATGAGGTGGTGGCGGCTCCGTCTCGTGAAATGCGATAAAACTTCCTCTCCTATTTTTTTCTCCGAAAATAGGTATTTATGGAGTTGGAATTAGGGTCAGGGGGCCACGAGGTTACCACAACCCAGCAGGGCGCGCCTGGAGGGGGTGGTGCGCCCTGGTGTATCGTGCCCAGCCAGGGCACCCCCTCCGGTGGCTCTTGGTTCCAGTATTTTTCTTTTATTCTGAAATAAATCTCCAAAAAGTTTCGTCCAATTCCAAGAACTTTTATTTCTGCACAAAAACAACACCATGGTAGTTCTGCTCAAAACAACGTCAGTCCGAGTTAGTTTCATTCAAATCATGCAAATTAGAGTCCAAAACAAGAGCAAAAGCGTTGGAAAAGTAGATACGACGAAGACGTATCACACCTCCGCTCATGTGTGTGCCTTTCGGCCCTGAGAATGTCGCAACCACCTTCATGAGGCTGATGCGCATGAGGTCCCGCATCACGGATGTGGTTAACGATCACCGCCCGGCCCACCGCGGCCCCACGCATGACGACGGAGGGTGTTCCGGTTCAAAACACATGGAACACGCTTCATCAACTTAAGTTCTATCCATGCTCCACGGATATGAGCGAGATGGAGGTGTACACACTCTGAGCCTCTCTCTACCCACGATGCCCTCGGCACGTGAGAGTCCCTTCCCACTCTCGTGGAAGCCCCATGCTCAGCGCTGGCGGATACCCCATGCTCAAACATGGCGGCCTTTTTGACATGAGGGCGCTTTTCAGCTACATCAACCTCAGGCTGACCCGTGTCCTTTGAGGGTGTTTTTCAGCTGCATCAACCTCAAGCTCACCCATTTCGAACATGTCAGCATGTATCTTTCTGTTATGTAATGAACCGCCTTCATGCATTAGTAAAGCTCATTTCCTTCAGAATTTCTATGTGCCTGCAATTGAGTATGCGTCAGGAGGGGCGCGCACTCGTGATATCCCCCGTGTCTGTCACGCGAGCGGGGGCTGGGCATAGTGTCTATGCTCGCGTCAGTCCTTGCAGCACTGCAAAACCCAAGCGACTGAGCTCTGGCTCGCGAGGCTGCTCCCGTGTACGTCACCACACCCGGTCCTTTGTGCTCTTGACTCCTCGCGTAACACCCACATGCGACCTAATGAGCGCCCCCCTACTGCGCTACTCGCAAAACTTGGCAATTTCCCTGGTGCAGGATATTGAACGCCCCCGGAGCCACCCTCGGGAGGCCTCGTGAGGGGCATCCCGCAGATAGAAGGCTTCGCTAGCGACCGCGCCTCACGAGCCGCCTCGTGCGGAGGACCCGCCTCCAAGCCGCGCACCTCGAAGGAGCTAAATTTAAAAACCCATTGGGTTTCCTCACCCTCGTTTCCCTTTCAAGGCGTCCTAATTTCCTTGGCACGAGACGCCTGCGCATCAAGGGGGGGGGACCCTGAGCATCGCGCCTTAGGATCTCCTACCAGCCCTAAGCGCCCTACACCCTCTGGCCTTGGTGAGCCCTCCCTCCAGGCATACCAGCTATGGTGTAGCCCACCTCGGGGGCTGGGTCCCAGCGACGTAGGGCACAAAGGCAATGTAAAAGGGGAAGAAAGGCCTTGGGAGGAAAATGGAAACGCATAAAACATTTAGTACTTAAAACAAAAGTGCCCAACAAGTGTTTTTACGCCCTGACGGGGCTGGGTGATTCACAATGCAACAGGGAAAGAAAGAAAAGTCTCAAGCAGAGGCGGCGCCGTCCTCGTCATCGTCGCCAGGAAGGTCCGCGCCAAGGCTGCCACCCTCTTCGGAGGGCTCGACCTGCACTAACAGCTCGATCAGGGAGTCCACGTGCTCGCGCACCTCATCCCTGAGCGGCCCTTGGAGCTCCGCAGGCATTGGATCCACTACGCGGGAGAAGTCGCAGGCAGGGTCATGGCGGTGAAGATTGGAGAAGACACGCGTCGCCGCGCAATCCAAGAGGTCACGGGCGCCTCCCTTGATGGCTTCATCCACCTTGGAGACTCCTGACTCTAGCGCCTCCACCACCTTGGTGAATAAGTCGAGGTAGCCACCGTCGTAGTTCGCGCGGGGCAACGCCGGGACGTCCTCGACGAAGTGACTAAGCGCACCACCAACGTGCATGGCAAGTCCCAAGAACAGCTTGGTGCACTGCGCTTGCATCGTTCGCAACTGCGCTTCATCGTCCTTGGTCACATGACATCAGCAGGTTCGCCCACCCGCGCGTGGAGCAATGCCAGCTCTGCCTCGACTCCCCCTTTGCCCTTGAGGGCAGCCTGGAGGTCCCTCTTGTCATCCTGGAGCTAGGCCTTGAGCTCGTCGACCTCCTTCTGGAGCTCGTCGCGCCTAAGCTAGAAGCGGGCTTCCTCCAGCTCCGGCTTGTTGCGGTACTCCTCCAGAGTGGCCTCCCGCTCCCTGGCAACCCTGGCGTCGGCGTCGGCGCTAGCCGCAGCTTCCCTCCTCTCAAGCTGAGCATTGGCCATGTCGCGCGCTGCTTCGAAGGCGGTCCTGTTGGCGAGGACCTGGCTCTCCAGGATAAAGAGGCGCTCGTGTTCCGCCTCCTGGTCGGAGGAGGTCCGTGAGGCCTCTCGCTCCAGGAGGCGCATGTCGGCCTCCCGACCGGCGACGGCCTCCTCCCTCTGGGCTAGCTCCTCCTCGCGGGCGGTGTATTGCAGCTCGCATGCGGCGGCCGCATCTTCATGTGCCCAGAGTTCCTGGTCACGGAGAGCAGTCTGTTCCTTCACCCTGCGAGCACGGGATTCGGCCTCCAGGCGCTGCTCGTTGGCCGCCTCCGCCTCATGGACGGTGCTCTCCCACAACTCCTTGGCATCGTTAGCGGCCTTGCTCCTTTTCTCCTAGTCCGCCTCGTCTTGCTGTCAGCCCAGCTTGACGGCCACCTTGAGCTGGTGCCTTCCTGCGGCCAGGTTCAGGTGCTCAGCTTGGAGGCGTGCTTCCTCTGCCTGAAGGTCGGCCTCGAGCGCGTCAAGAGCGGTGATATGTCTCCAATGTATCGATCATTTATGAAGTATTCATGGCATATTCACCTATGTTTACAATACTTTTACATGGATTTGATGCACTTTTTATGATTTAATTAGAACTAACCCGGACTCACGCTGTTTTCAGCAGAATTACCGTGGTGTGTTTTTTTGTGTAGAAAATGAAAGTTCTCATAATCGCCCAAAACTTTTTGGTGATTTTTTCTGGAACATATGAGCAACATTGGAGAGAAGAACTACCGAAGGACTCCCCCCTGTTGGTCACAAGCCAACAGGGTGCGTCTAGGGGGGTCAAAGGGTCCTGTTAGCTTGTGGGCCCCTCGTAACTCCATTTTGCGTGATTCCAACGCCAAAATATCCTATAAATAAAGAAACCATCAAAAATTAGGAGAGACTCTCCGCTCCTCCGCCGTAGCTCTCTGTAGCAAAGAAAAACCAATCTGGAGAGAAAACAGAGAGGAAAACAAAGAGAGAGATCCAATCTCGAAGGGGCTCTCGCCCGTCCGGGAGCCATGGAGGCCAAGGACCAAAGGGGAGAACCTCTGCCCATCTAGGGAGAGGCCATGGAGGAGGAAGCCTAAGGGGGGAGACTCTCCCCCCTCTCTTCCGATGGCGCCGGAGTGCCACCGGGGGAACCATCACCGCGGTGATAGTCTTCATCAACATCACCGTCTTCGTCACCTTCCTCATCTCTTTTCAGTGGTCCAATCTTCCGTGCCCCACTGTAATCCCCTACTTGAACATGGTGTTTCATGCCACATATTATCATTCCATGATGTGTTGCCATCCTATGATGTTTGAGTAGATTTATGTTGTCCTTTTGGTTGATTGATGATCTTGAGTGGTTTCAGTTGTATGTTTTATTTTGGTGCTGTCCTATGGTGCCCTCCGTGCAGTGCACACGTGAGGGATTCTTGCTGTAGGGTGTTGCAATACGTTCATGACTCTCTTATGGTGGGGGGCTAGAGTGACAGAAGCTTGCAACTGAGTAACGGAGTTGTTGCATATGGGAGTAAAGAGGACTTGATGTTTAATGCTATGATTGGGTTTACCTTAATGATTTCTAGTAGTTGCAGATGCTTGCTAGAGTTCCAATCACAAGTTCATATGATCCAAGTATGGAAAGTATGTTAGCTGATGCCTCTCCCTCATATAAAATTACAATAATGATTACCGATCATGTTATCAATTGCCTAGGACAATTCCGCACACCATACCGTCATTATTCCACACTCGCTATTTGTAATATATTGTAATATATTCTAACTTTATTTGGGCAGCAACTATTTTCATAATTTTGTTCCCCAATATCATCCAAATCTATCCTTGTTATACCCACAACACAGTTTTATTTCTCGTTACAAGATAGAAGCAAACGTTCGGTGCACGTAGAGTCGTATCAGTGACAGATAGGACTTGAGAGAATATTGATCTTACATTTAGGTCCTTGTGGGTTCGACACTTCATACTTTTCACTTCCATCTTTGAAATGTGCTACGATGATTCCTTGCACTTGGGAGTTATCAAGCTCTCTTCTGGCTCCATTGCGGGGGAGCAATAGCGTGGGGTTGATATTTTCGTGTATGCATGTTTGCTTCTATCACTAAGTAGATTTTGTTTTCATTATTTTTCTGTTTTATTTTTTTATTTCTTTAGTTGTGGGTGAAACAAAGAAAAAATATTTGAAAAATTAAAAACACACAAAAATTACTTGCCTTTTATAATAGAAGCGATTGGAAAGTTATGCATTGGAGAAGTGAGGTTCGACCTTAGACACTTGTGTTGATGCTCACGGAAATAATGTATAATTTTTCATGGAAGTTTCTCAAAAATAATAATTATTCCCTTACATTTACCACTGTACCACAAAAATAATGTGCTTGTAACAATATTCATGATGCTCTTTTGCAAATTCCATCTACTATTCTTATGTTAGCATCATTGAAATCATCATGCCTAGCTAAAAGGCCTTAAAGAAAAGCTCTTGTTGGGAGACAACCTGTCACACCCTGTGTTGTATCACTTTGCTATGCTAAGGTTTTACAAAATTGGGACCCATTTAAAACCTTTGCTTGCTTGTGATGATTGACTTGAGTGCTTTTTTGCTTCAATGTTTGATTGTGTTTTGATTCACAAAAAAATCTTCTTCTCTCTATGATCATCTTCTTGATCCAACACCCTTGCCCAATGATCATGCCATGTGTATAGGACCTAAAACTATTTTCATCAAATACTATTTTGGCCAATTAGCATTTATTCAATTTACGCTTTATAAAACCCCTAAATTGAGGTTTGTACTACAAGTCCTCAAATTGTGTGGAATGTTCTGCACCAAAGAGTTTATTTGAAACCTACCATATATATGACTTCACAAAATCACCAAATATTATTTTTAACGATTATTTTCCTATTTTATTTAAAGGCTTTTTCTTAAGGCCAGAAATGGTCATTTATAGGGGAAAAATATTTTTTATGCCTTCAAAATATTTGAGAAAATTTAGGGAAACTCAGTGGACATATATTTTCCATATATATGAGTTTGAACACATGGTCATGTTCAAAATATTGGACAAAACCCTCCAAAACCCTTTCTGCATATTTCCCGTGTTTGAAAAATTTCTATAAGAAATATTATCAAATAAATCCAGGAAAATTCCAGCAAGTCACACATGCCATATGTGATGATCATGCAAAGTTTCATCCCAATCCCATTTGTTTTGATTCACAAAAATACCCCAAAACCCTCTCTGTCCAGATTCAAATTTGAGAAACTCTTCATTTCCAACTTTCCCAAATTGATCTAAAACTTTGTTTGCATGCTCTAAACCTCAAATAATGCCACCACACCAAGTGGTGCATTTAGGGGAAAATCTTAGCATGTCTGGATCTAGAAAAACGTGATTCTGTTAATTTCTAGGGTTTAAAATGTTTGCATTGAAAAATTCCCTCAAATGAGCTCAAACTTGGTTACCAGCCCCATTTTTGCATTATATTTGATCCTGGTAAAGCTCATGGCAAGTGGATCCTTTTAACTTGCCCAAACCAGCATCAAACACCTTCTGGTGGGATGCAAAGATCAATGATTGGGCCCTTCCTCTATTCTCCTTCACCCCAAATTTTTACCACAACACCAACAGACACCCTCTCACCTCTAGTAAGTTTCCCAACGGCCAACTCCATGATTGAGGGGGTGGGAAGCCCACTTGCACCCCATGTACATCCACTTTCCTTCTGTTTTCTCAGCTCTCTCTCCCTCCTGGCAAGTTCCAGAGCATCCAAGGCTCTTCTCCCTCTTACTTATTCCCCCTGCAGCCCCCTGACACAAGTGGACACGCCACAGCACGCCAAAAAGAAGGCCATGCCGGCCAAAGTCACACTCTGGAGCGCGCTGCCGCGCTCCAGAGGGTTGAACTCCCTCTCCTTCCCATGCCCGGCCAACTCGAGCCTCCCCCTCGCGCCAGTCAAGGCACCTTGGCGTCTGCAACACGCTAGACTGCCGGCCCTCTCCTCTCTCTCCCTGCAACGGCCTCCCCAACGCGCGCTCGATGCTGCCCCTCTCGGCCAATCCCCTCCCTCACACGCGCGTGCTCCCCTCTCTTTTTCTTCTCTCCCTACAGGCCTAGACCAACCCCACGAACATCCCAGACGCCTCCCCTCGAGCCCCCATGCCCTCTGGCCTTGGCCACGGCCTCGCCGGCGCACTAGCTTTCGGTGGACCGTGCCCCGGCTATATAAAGCCACCCCGGCCTCCTTCTCCCTCCCTTCGACCCCCTGCTGCTCCTAATCGAACCCCTAAGCAACCCACTTCTCCCCTGAGCCGCCCGGGCTCGAGATCGAGCTCGAGCTCCGTCGCGTCGGGTAACCGGAGAACACGCGGTAGGGAGCTCCTTCGCCCCCGGTTCCTTTCGATCTAGAACCCCCACTCCCTCCTGATACTTTCCCCTCTCACTCCCTCGTGTTTTGTAGTCGAAACCGTCGACTCCGACCACCTCCCGAAGCGCCTCCACTGCGGGACCTCGTCGCCGGCGACTCCTTGCGCTCCGGCGACTCCTCCGACCTCCACACGAACGGCGACACCCTGCTAGTTCCATTCCCGCCGTCGACAGGCCTTGTTGTGCCTTGCATCGTCGCCGGTGAGCTCGCCGTCCTCCCTGGACGGGAGGTTGACGACGACCCTGGAGGAGGGCCTGCCTGTCAGCCTCCCATCTCCCTCTCCCACGTCTCTCTCTCTCTGTGTGCCATCGGGCCCCGCCCGACAGGTTTGAAACCTGGCGGCCCGCGCGCGCCAGGCTTGCCTGGGCCGGCTTCGCTGGCTGGGCTAGGCTCGGCTGGCCGTTTGGGCCTAGAGGCACAGTGCATTTTCCCTTTTCTTTTTCTACTGATTTTCCAGAAATTCCACAGAGATAAATAAAACTCCAAATCTAATAATTACAACTCCACAAATCTTGTAATATTCCAACCTATTTGATTATGCCACTTGTGAGAATTTTTGAAAAGGTTTTATACACAACTTTTATTTAAAACACTGTTTAGGGCTTTAATAGTCTCGATTAAAATAGTTTTCACAACTTTTTACACTTCAAAACCAAAAACTAGTATTTTTAGTGTTCTTAGTTTTCACTCTAGTATTTTACAAAAGTAGTTTGACATTTTTCTGAGTGATTTATTTTCCTTGCTTTGTGCTATTGCCTTGTTATTCCCGTTACCTTGCGACGATAGATCACGTTCTTGACGAGGGAGTTGGACCAGAAGACTTTGAAGACCCCAAAGAATTTGTTGAGCTAGGCAAGCAGCCCCTTGACCATGCCTAAGAAACTTTTTCATGCATGTCATATAGCACCTTATGTTTTGATGAATTGATCATGATGATGTGGTGGCCACTTTGGTGGATGCCTCGTTACTTTCTCGTTGAAACTTGCATCGTGCATGACCCTACCTCCTTATGAGGGTTATGCGGGTGGGAGTAGTTAGGTTGCTAAAGTAGATAGGTTGCTAAGTAGTGCTACACAAATGGGATGGGATTATGCATGGTGTCGGAAAGGAAATGATTTCAAAGACTTTTCCAAAACCCCGTTGGGTGCCACTAATTCCCGAGGGAGATGATGTTGAGCTAGGTAACCACTTGATACAGAAGTGGAGTACCGAGGCATGTGAGTGTGTGTGTTTTCGAAAAACGGATTAGATTTAAGATTTGTCGACCGTTCCCAACCTTACATGTACAACCACGATACCCCTTATGGGACAAGGCTTTGTTGATTACTTTGGTGAGTGCTAGCAATGAGCCCGCATTACTAGTGGCGGGAGTGACGTGGTCTCTCTCGATACGGGGTCGTGTCGGAAAGGACGATCATGGGCTGTTTTTACAGACACCGGGCACACCGTTGCGTGCTCTCGTGGATGATACTCGTGATGTACATCATGAGGGATGGCACCAAGGAGTGGACTCTTTGTTAGTATCGTCAGGGGAAAGGAAATGTTCGGGTACTTACCTCGGGTATGTAACATACCGCGAGTCGTGGATGACACAGAAGTTCCCCGAGTCTTGTGGGTAAAGTGTGCAACCTCTGCAGAGTGCAAAACTAATCGAATAGCCGTGTCCGCGGTCAAGGACAGTTGAGTGGTGCTGCTTAATCTACATCCGATGTTTTCACAAACTTGGCATGTGTGTGGGATAAAGGAATATTTGAGTCAAGTCAGATGACTTGACGTGATGATTGAACATGAGATGTTCAAGCCCTGTTTATATTGATATATGTAACATGTTCTTACGAATACTTGTGACCCCATGATGCATGCTTACAAGTTGTTTGATCATGTCATTGCATTTAAAAATTAGCTTTCCGCAACTTACCTACTTAGTGCTATATCATGCATTGTTACACCTTGTTCCAAAACATGGGTTGCTTCCGAGTACATTCAAAGTACTCATTGGCTTGCCACTGGTTATTTAATTGGCCAGGCATGGAAGAGCAGGAATATGGTGAATAATTCGTTGGTGAAGAACATGTAATTAATTGGCCAGGCATTGGCTTCCCAGTCAGAATGCCTGTAGTATTAAGGCAGATGGCATGGGTTCACACTTTCGTTCAAGATTTCTGCTACTAGTTATGTTTGGTGTTTGGCCTTCATGGCCCTATCCATGTAAGACATGACCTCAATGGTCTTTATTTGTGTAAGACGGTATGTATGGATGTAAGACTCTTGTTATTCAGCTTCTGTCTGTTCAGTGAGCATTGATCTCTGGGATCACTATACACGTGCATTTGGTGATCATGACTTATGAGTCGGGGTCCCCACACAACCCAACACTTATCCTTTCTGTTATTGTGTGTTCACATGATTAAGCTACTAAAATAATCATGTTTTGCATCTTTTATTTCAATAATGTGCCAAGTAAAGCCTTTGGGATGATTTGGATGATAGTAGATTTGATCCTCTGCAAAAACAGAAAATTAACAGAATTTCTATGATTTTACTGGAACATATTTTTGATCTGAAATTTTTACGCAGTATTGGTATACAAATTCCCTAGGTTTTCCTAATTTCTCAGAATTTTTGGAGTCACGGAAGTATAGTTTCTGCATAGATCATTACAGATTGTTCTGTTTTAGATGGATTCTGTTTTTGCTTACATAGTTTGCTTGTTTTTATGATGCTTTTGATTATATCGGGGGGTATAATCCATGGAGAAGTTAGAATACAATACGTTATGCAATAATTAAATAAGAATCAATTTATAACAGTACCTAAAGTTTATGATTTGCCTATTATACTAACAGATCTCACGAGGTTTCTGTTATGTTTTCTGTGATTGAAGTTTTCATGTTTTGGGTGACATACCGATATGAGGAGAATAAGGAGTGTCAAGATCCAAAACTTGGGGATTCCCAAGGCACCCCCAAGGTAATATCCAAGGAAGACTCAAGCGTCTAAGCTTGGGGATGCCCCGGAAGGCATCCCCTCTTTCGTCTTCAACACTAGCGGTATACCTTACTTGGAGGTATATTTTATTTTGTTGTTCTCTGTTAGATGTTATCCATAATCATGTTTTTCAATAAAAGGTTCCAAGAATTTGCTTAAGATGTCTCAGTTGCTTGTTTGATGTGTGACTGTGTAAAAACAGAAACTTTTGCAGTAGTGTCTGAATTTTCATATTTTACTGGAGCGTGGAAAGTTTTTGAAATTTTTACACAGTACTTTCATACAAATTCTTTAGCTTGTCCTAAATTTTAAGAATGTTTAGAGTTACATAAGTACTGTCATAGTTTTGTTATCTACTTATCCTAGAGTTTTCATGGCTTATATTGATAGATATAAATTCTGGAAATAATAGTATACAGTACCTAATGTTTGAAATTATTATGCAACTTTTCTTGGCAGTAAATGAAGTGTTGATTTATTCTTATGTGTACTAACCTATCTCATGAGTTCTGTTCAAGTTTTATGTGGATGAAGTTTTTGAGACTTAGGTGAAACCGGGATATGAGAGGATTGAACGAGATACAAAAGCTCAAGCTTGGGGATGCCCAAGGCTAACCAAGTCAATATTACAAGTAGTCTCAAGCACCTAATCTTGGTGATTCTAAGCATCACACCTCTCTTCATCAACAATTATCGGTTAGGCTATGACGATCATAAGTTTT
The DNA here is from genome assembly GCA_039707655.1 of Elymus sibiricus. Classification (NCBI taxonomy): domain Eukaryota; kingdom Viridiplantae; phylum Streptophyta; class Magnoliopsida; order Poales; family Poaceae; genus Elymus; species Elymus sibiricus. The sequence continues at coordinate 231,052,700 of CM077669.1, read as the reverse complement.
TATTCGTTCACTTGTGCTATTCTTGGAGCATATTTTGTTTCCTTTTAATTTTATGGACCATGATGGTATGAGATGATCCTTGGCTTATTTATAGAATGCTTCATGTGCTTAACTTAAATCTTTTGAGTATGGCTTCATAGAATGCTTCGTGTGCCTCACTTATATATTTTGAGCTTGGATATTGGTCTCTCTATATTCATTGTAGAATGCTCTATGAACTTCAGTTATATCTTTTTGAGAGTAGTTTGATGATAACTCTTGTGCTTCACTTATATCCTAAGACAAAATGTTGAATGAATTGAATGTCATAAAACGTGAAATTACATATGCTTCATATGCTTGTCCCATGGGGAGTAGTGACTTCACATACTAAGAGTATAAGCAATAAAATTTATTGAAGGTTAGCAAACATAGCATTTGTCACTTGAAAAATTCATGAAAGAATATTGAAGGAAGAGATATTTAACATATAAATATACTATCTTGTACATCTTCTATGATTGTGAGCCCCCATTAATTATTTTCAAACTTGATCAAGTAGTTGACGTTGGACAAGGAAGACAACGTAATGCTTATGTTTGCTTATATTCACATAGAAGTTATATTGTCATGGATCCTCTAACATGTGGTGCTTGCTTAGGATCTTTTGCTAGCCAAAACTCCGTACTAAGTAGAGATACTACTTGTGCATCCAAAAAACCCTAAAACCAGTTTCTTGCCATGATTGAATAAGATCCTTCAAGTAAGTTGTCATCGGTGCAAAAAGCAATAAAAATTGCTCCTAAATATGTATGATCTTTTATTGGAAGAGAAAATATGCTTTGTACAAACTTGTGATGGTGAAGAAATAAAAGCGACGGACTGCATATAATAAAGGTTGCTATCAGAAGGGGCAATATAAAGTGATGTTCCTTTTCATTCAGAGATTGCACATCCAAAAATCAAAAATCGCATGACAACCTCTGATTCGCTCTGTGAAGGGCCTATTTTTTACTTTTATGTATTTACTTTTCCATATTTACTTTTATGCAAGAGTCAATAATGTTCATCCCTATTCCAATCTATTAATTCTTTAGTTGGCAAGCATCATGTGGTGGGGAATGATCCAGGCACATATATCCATTTGGATATAGGTGATCATGATTTATTATTGTTGACGTTATCGCTGAGATAAATAAGTTGCAAGGCGGAACATTAAGCCCCTATCTTCCTATGTGTTTGATTGAAACTGCTTGTTCTAAAAATATGCTTTGAGTGTCAGCAATCATGGAAGACTAAATGATAGTTGAGTATGCGGAATTTGCTAAAATAAAGCTCTTACATAGACCCTTCCTGAAAATAAGATGAATTGTAATTATTTGATGACTGAAAACACAGTTTGCTAGTTTTCAAGAAAGTTTATTACCTATACTTTAACATGTGAATAGCTTGCTACTTGATCATGAGAAGTTTTATGAGAAATACTTGCTGGTTATGATGCTAGAAAAAGGGCTGAAATTTTTATTGATCAAAATTACACACTATGCTAGCATTCACACTTCATAAATTATTCCTTTTATCTTTTACCTACTCGAGGACGAGGAAGAATTAAGCTTGGGGATGCTGATACGTCTCAAATGTATCGATAATTTATGAAGTATTCATGCCATATTCACCTATGTTTACAATACTTTTATATGGCTTTGATGCACTTTTTATGATTTAATTAGAACTAACCTCGACTGACGTTGTTTTCAACAGAATTACCGTGGTGTCGTTTTTTTGTGCAGAAAATGAAAGTTCTCGGAATCGTCCGAAATTTTTTGGTGATTTTTTCTAGAACATATGAGCAACATTGGAGCGAAGAACCACCGAAGGGGGGCCCCCTGTTGGCCACAAGCCAACAGGACATGCCACGGGGGGTCAATGGGCCTTGTTAGCTTGTGGGCCCATCGTAACTCTGTTTTGCATGATTCCAATGCCAAAAATCCTATAAATAGAGAAACCATCAAAAACTCTCCGCTCTGCCGCCACAACTCTCTGTATCAAAGAAAAACCAATCTGGAGAAAAAACAGAGAGGATAACAAAGAGAGAGATCTAATCTCGGAGGGGCTCTCGCCCCTCCGGGAGCCATGGAGGACAAGGACCAGAGGGGAGAACCTCTCCCCATCTAGGGAAAGGGCATGGAGGAGGAAGCCTAAGGGGGGAGACTCTCTCCCCCTCTCTTCCTGTGATGCCGGAGTGGCACTGGAGGAACCATCACCGTGGTGATCGTCTTCATCAACATCACCATCTTCATCACTTTCCTCATCACTTTTCAGTGGTCCACTCTCCCGCACCCCGCTGTAATACCCTACTTGAACATGGTGTTTCATGCCACATATTATTATTCAATTATGTGTTGCCATCCTATGATGTTTGAGTAGATTTATGTTGTCCTTTTGGTTGATTGATGATCTTGATTGGTTTGAGTTGTATGTTTTATTTTGGTGCTGTCCTATGGTGCCCTCCGTGCCGCGCACACGTGAGGGATTCTCGATGTAGGGTGTTGCAATATGTTCATGAATTGCTTATAGTGGGGGGCTAGAGTGACAAAAGCTTACAACCGAGTAAGGAAGTTGTTGCGTATGGGAGTAAAGAGGAGTTGATGTTTAATGCTATGGTTGGGTTTACCTTAATGATTTCTAGTAGTTGCAGATGCTTCCTAGAGGTACAATCCTAAGTTCATATGATCCAAGTATGGAAAGTATGTTAGCTCATGCCTCTCACTCATATAAAATTACAATAATGATTAACGATCTTGTTATGCATTGCCTAGGACAATTCCGCTCACCATATCATCATTTTTCCACACTCGCTATTTGTAATATATTGTAATATATTCTAACTTTATTTAGGCAGAAACTATTTTCATATTTTGTTAGCCAATATCATGCAAAGCTATCCTCTTATACCCACAATGCAGTTTTATTTCTCGTTACTAGATAGAAGCAAACGCTCGATGTACGTAGAGTCATATTAGTGGCAGATAAGACTTGAGAGAATATTGATCTTACCTTTAGCTCTTTATGGGTTCGACACTCCATACTTATCACTTCCATCTTTGGAAAGTGTTACGATGATTCCTTGCACTTGGGGATTATCAAGCGACCCTTGCCTTAGCTAGGGCAGCATCGCCGCCCCTTGAGGCGGTCACCTGTGAAGCCCCTGCAGGGGTCTCCCCCTCCACAGGGCCCTTGCACTTGGCTAGGGCAGTGTTGCCAGCCACGCGCCGGTGGCTGGGCGCGGCCTCCTCGTCGCCCTGCAGGGGCTCGCCGCGACCCCCCGATGGGCGTCCTCGGTGTCAGGCGGCTCCGTAGGCACATCTCCTTCCTCGGGCGGGGGAGGCAGGTCTTTCCGTGGGGTGACAGGCACCCCGCTCTCTGCCTCCACCAGCACTTGCTCCACCTCGGCCCCCGGCTAGCGGGCGAGGCCGTCAAGCCCCGGATGACCTGACCGGGGGGCCTCCCCGGCGGGCGATGCAGGCAAGGGCACCACAGATGAGGCGGCCCTCTGCCTCTTGCACGCAGGCGCCCTACGGGATTAACGATTCATCTTACTAGCCTCAAGCACAGCAAAACAATAGTAAGCGAGGGGGGCCGGTAAACATACTCATCGGTGGCGGCCCAACGCCTCTTCGTCTGGAGGGACCTCGAGTGGCTGCTGCTGCCACTTCCGGCCCCCCTGGAGGCTCCTCCAGAAGGTGCTCCGTGAGGCCTGCCGGAGTTCACGCCGGTCCCGCTCGGCTGGCCCGTCTCCTTCCGCAGCCTTCCCCAGATCCCCGACGGAGGTCCATCATCTCTACCGCCTGGTGGAGGGGGCGACCATGAACTAGCAGAGGGTAACATTGTCATCGTTGTTGTCATCACTGTCCACCGGCAGCAAGTTGCGGCGGTTTGGCATGCACCCCCTCTTGCCGCCGGCACCAACACTGGAAGAGGGCCAGACATCCTCAGAGCCCTCCCCCCCCCCCCCCCCCCCGCGGCGGGCATCACGAGGAAGGGGTTGTCGCGGGTCCCCTCTTAGCCTCCTGGGTTCAACCCCCACTGGTACAAGGCCGACATCAGAGCCCGGAGCGCTGCGCCGTCGCCACAGACGTACACGGGCTCTGCCCCAAATGGCAGCTCCGTGGGCGCGCTCTCGGCGAAGAGGACCTGTAGGATCGCCACCAGCGCCGGCATCCACAGGGAGTCAACACGCAGCCCGGTACGGTCCTGGCACCCCTGGTACCCCCAGGCCAGGTGGGTGTGAGCGCCTCTAGAGGGGCGATGCGGCAGAGCATGAACTCTCGCGCCACCATGGCGCCCATGAGCCCTACCGCACGGAGTACCTGCATCCTGGCGGCGATCAGTCCGAGCTGGGCATCCCCCATCTTGGAGTGCCCCCAGCCCGAGCTCTTCACGGCGGGCCCCAAAGGAGACGCGAGCAGGGGGCTACACTGCTCTACCTCCATGTAAATCCAGCGTGCCCTGAGGTTCTCCACCTTCCTGGGCGGCGTCATGTCGATGAACTGCTCCGACATGCGCTCCACTGTGCGGAAGGAGGCGCAACCCCCCGGTCAACCCCTCTTTGCACCTCATGCTGTAGAAGGTGCAGAAGAGGGCCAACAAGGGCATCACTCCTAGGAGTCCCTCGGAGAGGTTGGCAAAGGTGGCAAGGAGGAAGACGGAGTTAGGGTGGAGATGGAGCGCGTGGATCTGGTAGTGCTCTAGGACAGCGCTGAAGATGTTCGAGAAGGGAGGGAGCAGACCTTCATAGATGCCGAGGGAGAAGAAGGGAAACGTCGTCGCCAACAACGCCGAGGCTGGCCTTGAGCCCGGCCAGATCTTTGTCGCTCTGTGCTCATTGTGAGTAGTGGTGATCAGCAAGATAAGCCTATGCATCCCCTCCTGATTCCTGGCGGAGGAGGGCAGCAACACGGGCTCCACCAACGCTCCAGCAGTGGCGGTGCTCCTCTTTGGTGCCATGGCGATGGAAAGCGGCCGTTGAGGCAGAGAAGAAGGCGGGGAACGAAAGCGGTGAGCGACATGTGCGTGAGGAAGGAGGAGCTATGCGCAAGGGAAGCGTATGGCGAAAGGCGAGCAATGATGGTATCGCCCGACGCGCGCAACAGTTTTCTGGGCAGGTGTGCAGTTCCTGGGGTATCGTGGGGGAAGTGGGAACGTCCCATCTCATCGTGGCTAACAAGCGTCACCTCCTGGCCCGGCAGTTTGTCGTGGCCTGCGACGTTTCGCCCTGTGGCATTTCATGCTTCACTTGTCGAACGTGCACACCACGGGCCCGGGGGTTATTGTCAGCCCAGTGGGAACTAGGGTACCACGGCCCGTCTACCGCTGGCCCTGAGGATGATGCTTGGGCTGGCCCAAGAAATACTGTTCTACCCCGGACGCCCAAGAGGGAGCTGCCTCTGGGGGCAAGCCCTGCCAAGGCCGCCAAGCGCCAGACCCCCTCGCGAGGCTCTCCGCGCGAGGTCACCTCATAAGGCTTGACATACAACGCCCGCCGCGACGCACCGCACCCACCATGTGGATGACGTCCCGCTGTCAGGCCAAGGATGGTGGGGCATGGCCGGAGCCAGTTTCTGCTTTGGTGATAAGGGAGCGGTGGCGTACGCCTCCCCCAAAGTAGGTTCCCAAAGCTTGCCATTCCGGTGAAATAAGATCAGGACGGATCAGCGCGCCAGGACGAAGGTCATTGCCGAGCCCACAAGCACGTCACGAAGACCACTTTATCAGGCAAAGACCACCTTTAGTCAGGATAGGCCTAGCTCCTATCCCCCTTCGAATTGCCGTCCTGTGGCCACCCTTTCCAGCCGATATTTTCAGGGAAGAGGACCAAGGCACTACAAAGGGAGCGGGGCCACGTCAATGTAAGGGGATCGAGCCATCGTCTCCCCCACACCTCGTGTACTCGAGCGACAAGCTCTCCCTTACAAACAAATCCAATCGTAAGTAGGAGTAGGGTTTTACACTGCACGGTGGCTTGAACCTGGGAAGCTCGCGCGTCCCCGTTGTTTTCTTGTCCATCATATTTGGCGCCTAGGACCACTTGATCGCACAACTGCGGTGGGGTGCTTGCCATTGTTGGTTTCACCAACAATGCGCAACCTCAAGGTGATGAAAATGCTGGTTGACGGTGGGGCTAGCTTGAACCTAGTCTCTCCTGAGGTGATCAGGAGGTTGCAAATCCAGACGAGGACCTAAAGCAAACAAGGACATTCCAAGGAATCAATCCCGGTAGGAGCCAGCCAAAGAGGAAGATGACATTGCCCGTGACAATCAGAAGTGAGCTCAACTTCAGGACAGAGAAGATTGTCTCCGACGTCATCAAGATACCCCTGTCGTACAACGGGATCCTGGGTCGACCGGCACTGGCAAAATTCATGGTGGCATCCCACTACGCCTACAATACCCTTTAGATGCCAGGGCCAATGCATGTCATCACCATCCACTCTAAAAGGAAGGATGCAGTCCTCTGCGCAGACAAGATCTACCGAGAAGCAGTAGCAGCATCAGCTGGCAAGGCTCTTGCTCCTGCCGACAAAGCTGTCGGGGTGGGGGTGGGGGTGGGGAGGAAGACCGGCAAGAACTCCGGTAAGGACTCCGGGAAGCACACTACAGAGTGCAGCACACCAGTTGAGGACATGCCAAAGAGCTCTGCCGCCAAGAGCAAGAAATCCAAGACTGCTACACCTGCAAAAAAGCAAGTGGCTGCGCGGGAGGACGGCAAGGGTGGTGCTTTCACCATAAGTACCAACCTTGACAACAAATAGGAAATCACGCTCATCACCTTCCTGTGGGCGGATGTCGATGTCTATGCTTGGCAACCATCTGACATCCCCGATGTTCCTAGGGAGGTGATAGAGCACCACCCTACCATTTGTCCCCATGCATACCCCATCAAGCAGAAAGTCAGGAAGCAAGCTCTGGAGCAGCAAGAATTTATTGCCAAAAAAAATCAAGAAGTTGGAAGCGGCAGGCTTGATCAGAGGTGTAATCCATCCAACTTGGCCAGCTAATCTAGTTGTAGTGTAGAAGGCAAACGGAAAGTGGAGGCTTTGTATCGACTTTACCAATTTAAATAAAGCTTGTCCAAAAGACCCCTTTCCCTTGCCGCGCATTGATCAAATAGTGGACTCTACTGCCGGCTGCAACCTCATCTCCTTTCTTGCCCCTATTCTGGTTATCAACAGATCTTTACGGCCAAGGAAGAAGAAGACAAAGCCGCTTTTATTACTCCATGATGCACATACTGCTTCAAGCATATGCCTTTCAGACTAAAAAGTGATGGTTCAACCTTTGCAAGCGCTGTCCAAATTGGTTTTGAGCCCTAGCTGGATAGAAATGTCGAAGCATATATGGATGATATAGTGGTCAAAACTAAGAACAAGGCAACTTTGATTCAGGATCTAGAAGAAACATTTGGAAATTTGCGCAAGATCAACTTGAAGCTGAACCTCAAGAAGTGTGTGTTTGGTGTTCCATCCGACAAGTTGTCGGGCTCTTTGTTTCTTAGCAAGGAATTGAAGCCAATCCCTATAAGATCAAGTCTATTGAGTAGTTGGAAGCACCGAAGCGCGCCAAGGATGTGCGCCACCTGGCGGGTTGCGTTGTCGCGTTGAGCATGATTATTTCCAAGTCTGTTGAGTGCGCCTTGCAATTTTTGGAAATCTTGAAAAAGGAAAGTCCAATGAAATGGACTCTGGAAGCGGAGGAAGCACTGCGGGACTTGAAGAAGTACCTATCTTCAATGCCGATAATGGTTGCGCCTAAGCCACAAGAGTCGTTGCTGCTATATTTAGCGATAACAACTCAAGTGGTTAGTGCTGCACTGGTGTCGGAGAGAGAAGCCGACGATGCAGAGGAAGCAACCCCACAGCTGGCAGCTGACAGGCCAGAATCTTCTTCGGCAAGTCAAGGTGCCGCCAACACAAGTGCAACGCAAGAAACAAATCAACATGTTGTGCGGAAGAAGAAAATGGTGCAGTGCCCATTTTATTTTTTCTGCTCCCTTTTGCAGGGGCTAGATCAAGATACTCTTGTGTGCAGAAGTTTCTTTTCGACCTCCTCATGGTGTCCCGATAGCTACGCCATTACTTCCAAGTACATCATATCATTGTCGTCACTCACTTTACTCTGCAATGCATTTTGAGAAATCCAGAGGTCACCGGTAAGATAATGGAGTGGGTGTTGGAGCTGACCAGCTTTGACTTAAGTTTTGACAGGACATCAACTAATCAAAGCAGTGCCTTTGCGGAGTTCATTGTCGAATGGACACCGACGCAAGACAAAGCGATTCAAGAGACTTCTCTCCCCGACAAAGAAAACAAGTCAAGAATGGGTCATGTACTTTGATGGAGCCTTTTCACTACAAAGCGCTGGTGCCGGAGTGTTGCTTATCACACCCACCGGAGAGCACCTCAAGTGTATGATCCAGATGCACTTCCTGCGGGAGAAATCCACCAACAACACTGCTGAGTATGAAGGATTGCTTGTCGGCCTGCGTATTGCGGTGGATCTTGCCATTAGGAAGCTAATCATTCGAGGCGACTCGCAGCTCGTTGGGCAAGTAAACAAGGATTACCAAAGCCCTTTAATGGAATCATACGTCTATGAAGTGAGAAAGTTGGAAGAACACTTTGATGGTCTGCAAACAGAGCACGTCCCTCGTGCAGAAAACAACGTTGCCGATGACCTGTCCAAACATGCCGCCCAGAAGTTATCTGTGGAACCAGGGACTTTTGTGCTCCATCTGAATCAACCTTCTGTTACAATCAACGCGACAGTCCAAGAAAAGAAAAGTTAACTCCAAAGACTACTTTTCGGTAAAGCTCCTGGTGGCTGCCGGCAAGAAGGCTGCCGGAAGCAATGTAGTGCCTGTCGGTGAGTAGCAAGCTCCAGCAAGTCCTGAAGCCCTTGTCGTTGAAGCAAGTATTTCTTCGAAAGAAGAAATGCCTTTAGTCCTTGTCGTCGAGCCACAAGCTCCATCATGGGTGCAATAGATCGTCCAATTCCTTCAAACAGAAGAACATCTCGAAGAACAAGAAGAAGCTGAGAAAGTAGCCCAACAGTCAGCTATGTATCAATTTGTGGACAACATTTTGCATAAGAAACGACCAAACGGGGTGAAAATGAAGTGTATCTGCCGGGAAGATGGACAGAAGCTGTTGGCAGAGATGCGAGAAGGGGTGTGTGGTTCCCATATAGGGTCCTGTGCTCTTGTCGGCAAAGCATTCCGGCACAGTTTTTACTGGCCGTCAGCCATTCAAGACGCAGTGGCTATGGTAACAATATTTGAAGCATGTCGGTTCCACACAAAACAAATACATCAACCAACTCAAGCCCTTCGAATGATACCTCTTTCCTGGCCCTCTTGGTTCGAGGTATTTACATTGTCGGCCCTTCCCCCAGTGTTACTGCGGGCTTCAAGTTCTTGTACGTTGCAATTGACAAGTTCACGAAGTGGCCAAAAATTGAGTCGGTAAGGAAGGTGACAACACAGTCAGCCGACAAGTTCTTCTAGTTCCCATATTCGGTCCCGTGCTCTTGTCAGAAAAGCATTCTGGCAAGGTTTTTACCGGCCGACAGCCCCTCAAGACGTAGTGGCTGTGGTAACTAGATGTGAAGCATGTCGGTTCCATGCCAAACAAATAATCAACCAGCTCAAGCCCTTCAAACGATACCTCTTTCCTGGCCCTTCTCTGTCTAGGGGCTCGACATTGTCGACCCTTTCCCCCATGCTACTGGGGGCTTTGATTTCGTGTGTGTTGCAATCGATAAGTTCTTGAAGTGGCCAGAAGTTGAGTTGCTAAGGAAGGTGGCAAAACAGTCGGTCATCAGGTTCTTCAAGGGAATAGTCTGCCATTTTGGCGTGCCCAATAGGATCATCACCGACAACGACACACATTTCACAATCCACACCTTCATGCACTACTATGAAACCCTTGGAAGCAAGATTTTCTTTGCCTCTGTCGCTCATCCAAGAAGCAATGGCCAAGTAGAGAGAGCAAATGTTGAAGTGTTGCATGGGATCAAGACAAGAACCTTTGACAAGCTACACAAGTGCGGGAGGCGCTAGATTGATGAGTTGCCAGCAGTTCTTTGGTCACTCAAGATGACACGAAATCGAGCTACCAGAGAGACGCCCTTCTCCCTAGTTTATGGTGCAGAAGTAGTGCTCCCCAAAGAACTCACTTACGGATCACCTCGACTGCAAGCTTTTGACGAAGCCGAGGAAGAGCTGTTGCGACAAGATGATGCAATGCTCGTCAAGAGGAATCATCTCCGGGGTGCTATGCATGCGCACGCTACCAGCAAACCTTGCGCCGCTCTCATAGCCGCAAGGTTCATGCCCTGAGTGTTGGGGATGGTGACCTTGTTCTTTGACGGATCCAATCCACGAAGGGAAGCAAGAACTTGACGCCAAAGCGGGAAGGCCCTTACTGGGTGGTACGAGTCACTAGGCCTGGCGCAGTCCACCTAGAGACCGAAGATGACACTTTGGTGTACAATTCTTGGGAAATCGAACATCTTCGCAAGTTCTATCTTTAAGGCGCACTTACCAACCCCCCGGTAAGCCCCTTTTGTACGAGTCTGCCGACATGGCAGGTAAACCTTTGTACGAAGCCAGACGAAGACCATGTGCATAATCAATAAAGATAAGTGTTCTACAACTTTTTGTCAAAGTACATATTTTAATTATGTATATTGCATGGAATGGTGTGTTCATGTTTAACTTGCGTGAAATGGTTAACGTACCGGCAAGTTTCCTAACCTCCTCTTTTCTCTTCTTTCTTTTTCTCAAAAGGCATAAGGGGCCCTCGCGTGCAAGTTTTCCCAGAGGGAGTGATGGTGTGGACACCTAACCAATTTTCAAGTTGCCATTTTGCCACAAGAAGTATGTCGGGGTAAACAAACAGGGGTGTTCATTTCCCCCTGACTTGTGCCCGGACAAACGGCCACCGACGCCCGGCAGCCACAACCTACAGAAGGTCAAGCCACCCTGCCAGCAATCAATACAAGACTCCAGCAAGCTCAATGCGGCAGCCCAAGCCTAGGCTGCGACGCGCCAAGCACGTCCCCGACGCTTGCCGGGGACCAAGACGAACACACCTCCCAGAAGACCCGGCAAGCCATTTCCCGGCAGGTGTGAGCCATCCAGCCACCGCTCCACCGCATCCCTACGCCTGTCACTTATCGATGCGGTGTCGAGCCCTCAGGCGATTAATCAGCTCTCGCTAAGCACGTGGCGACGCATTGGAAGGCAAGTTACACTCGGTTGACACCCGCCATGCAGTGTGTCAAGATCTTAAGCAACGACCGGCCAAGCGGTGGCAAGAGCTTGCCAGGGTTGCACCCCCAAGCTCCACCTAGGCAGGTAATCATGGCATTTTGTCCTAAATGCCAGAGTTAGGTATGATAGCTCTGCTTAGCTATCTAATCGATAGATAATGTCTGTTTTGCCATTGTGGTAACCCCTTGCACTATAAAAGGAGGCCCAAGGCAACCTAGCTCAAGGTTGGCAACTGGAACACCCGAACGCTTGTACTCGCATAGCCGCTCTTCCCCCGACAGCAGTCCTTGCCGGGGTTAGGCGCCCTGCGTTCTTCGTGTTCCTCCAATCAATCCACCAAAAAGCAAGAGTAGGGTTTTACGCTTAGCAGCGGCCCGAACCTGTGTAAAATGCCTGAGCCTTGATTGTTGCGCCGTCTCATGCTCTCCGCTCTTCGTGCAACGTGACCCCCCCTGCTGAACCACAAGGGACCTCTGATCCCAGAGGTGATCGTGAGCATCCGTGCCCTGACATCTTTGGCATGCCAGGTAGGGGCGTGCATCATTTGCGCGAACTTGAGTTCGTGAACGGCGAATCAGTCTTCATCATCATCTTTTTCAACATTGGCTCCGAAGAAGAAATCCAGCACGGCCGCGCATCTTTCCACTTCAAGGACTCCTACGCGCGTGGCCACGAGCGCGGCGGGCGACGCGGCGGCGGCAAGTGGGGAAGGCGCCGTAAGCAACACAGCCGGCGCAGGCGCCGCCGCCATCGCGTTCTCCATGGCCGAGACCGGAGCGGAGAACGCCGGAAAGGAATGGGTCCGCTCGGCCCCAGAGAGATATGGAGTAATCCAGCAGGTCAAGGGGAGAAAGTAGTACCTGGCCATATCTTTCTTCCTCCTCCTTCCCCGCCTATGGTTAGCTCTGTGCAGGTGACGACGTCGTCAGTGTCGATAAGCTCGCACGAGGTTCGGTCTTGCATTTGTCCCGCCAAGGGACGAGTCCTGAACCAAGTGCTAGAGTATGTCCGCTGGTAGACGCTCCCGGCAGGCGAACCACGGCCAGGTCCTGTACACCCATCGCGGGACACCACGGGACCGTTGGGTGCGAAGAAAAAAAGGGGAGAGAAGAGATGACCGTACCTGCCTTTTTCCTTTTTTTCCATTCCCGAATCAATTATGAATATTGCATCGACCCAGCAGGCTCTTGCCGCGGACCGTATGCAAGACTAACGGATCTTCAAGTATCCCCGTTTTGCCTTTCTCTACGTTCCTTCTCTTCCAGGGCTGTGGTGAGCACATGCTTGCGCGCATAACATAGGGGGCACGAGAGAAAGAAGACACCTGGGTGACATGAAAGACCAAGACAAAAAGCTAAGTTGACTTAATAGTGAATTTCCATTAAGACATGCCTTTATATGTCCCTTCGTCGAACCAAAATGTTTTGTATGCTGAACCTTGCATGTGACAGAACCTTACTGTGTTCGTTCGCGCCCATGTTTTGTTTCGAGCCTGCTCAATGAAACACGTGGCAGCCTCAACTCTCCCAAAGGTAATCCTGCCGGCAGCGTGCTCTTGCCAGCAAATGGCTAAGTACCTGTTCCTCAAAGCAATTCGCGGCAGCACGTCGTTGGCGGGTAACTAGAAACGCGCAATGGTGAATATCATACGAATGCTAGAAGGGAAACGAAGGGCATCGTATACGAGTACATAGAAACATCAGTTCAGCAAACGATAAAATAAAGATAGTTCACGCCCTAATACGAGATACCTACCATGTCTTGAGTACAGGGCAACATGGCGACAAGGAAGATATAAAGCTAACTCCGGTGGCTTCCCTGGGTCCTTGGAACTTTGAGGATCCTGTCAACGAGAGGCCCGGCCTTCTCCGCAGCAGCTGAAGTGTCAGCGCCCGACGGCAGCTTCATGAAACCATTCGAAAGATCGAGCTCCGGATGGAAGAAGGCGAGGTTGCTCAAGACCAGGAAGAGGGCATTGCGCGCTAGCTTCCGGGATTCATCGGCGAAGGATGCAGCCCTGTCCTCTTCATACGTCTTCAACCCCTCAATAAGGCCATTGAAGAAGATTGTCAGTTTAACGCTGGGGGCTTCATGCTTGCCGGCGGAATAGGCCCAGCTCTTCATGTCCATCTTAGCAATCTGGGCAGTAAGGCGCTCAGCGATATCGACCATCCTGTTGATCCAGAGGTCACGCTGCTCAACCACGTTCTCCAGGTTCTCTTCGGCATCCTTCTGAAGGGTCTGAGCACGAGTCACATCCGTCAGCAACAGCTTCTCACGGGCCTCGGCAGATTCAAGGTTGCTCTCCAAGGAAACAAGCCTGGATTTCATCTCGGAGATGGTACCATTGGCGGCATCAAGATCCTGGCCCTTGGAGGAAAGCTGTAATTGCACCTCTTCCAGAGTCACGTCCGCCTTACGCGCTTCCTCCTTGAGGGCCTCGATCTCTTTGGTACTCCCGACAAGATCCTCTGTCAGTTTGGTCAGTTAGGCTTCAAATTCGACCTTGGCGGCAGAAGCAGCAGCCAAGTTGTCAGTCACCTCCTTCAGCCGAGCGGCAGATTCCGAGGAAAGTGCATCAAGAGCAATCTTGTGGCCATCTTCCAGCTCCTTGGTACGCTGTCGGACGCGGTCCTCCAGCTCATCATCCTTGGCACGGAGGGTGGCCTCGAGGTTCTCTTCCCGGATAGATATGCCATCCTCTCTGGCGTCCAGAAGCACTTTGCGCTCCGCCAGACGGACCTTCTGGGCGGTAACATCCTCGTTAGCCATGGACAGCGTCTTGTGCTGCCTCTTGAGGGAATGGACCTGCCGATTGTACCAGTCGCGCAGTTCGCTTCCTTTGTTCCTCAACTGCTGGTCCACAAGCTCGGCCGAATCTCGCTGTTTCTTGACCGCCTGCCACTGGAGGTTGTACCTGTTCTGAACATCCTTAAGCCCTGCTGCTATGGACTCCAGAAAAGCCAAGTCCTTGGCGGTGTCAACAGTGCTGTGAACCCCTTCGACGCTCTGAGATAGTGGCACCAGGATCTTGTTGATCTCTTCGTCAAGATCCACACCCGCTGAGAAGTGCGAGCCGAGACCTGTGTGGCTTAACGGAGCAGTGATCAACGCCAGATGACTTTGCGGGGATTGCAGGGCCGACACCAGGGGATAGCTGGATGAAGAAGGCATCATGGCTCGAAGGGGAGTCTTCTCTTCAACCCCTGAGCTCAAGACGGGCACGCTGTCGGGATTTTGTTCCATCCTCTTCGGGGACCGCTGAATATCCCCGGTAGCCGAGCCATGTTCTTCTGCGACAGCAATCTTGATCGCTTCCACGGTAGCATCCTTCCCAATGACAGCGACCTCCTCCAGCAGTTCGGGCTCTTCAAAAAGTGGGACTGCTGAGCAGAACAACAAAACAGAAGTATGAAAATCAAGAATCAACAAAGCACGTAAGGAAAAAGATACAGGGGAAGACAGAACACCGGCAAGAGGGATACCCGATGGAGAATGCTGCGGAAGGACCTCTCCTTCCCCGTCAACATCAGTTGCAGAGCAGATTCCTCTGCAGAGGCCTTGCCGGCGAGTCCCCCTCACGGGCAAAGGTTGACGGGGAATCTTGGAGGAGGAGTTCCACTGGATGGGCCTCCCTCCGATCTTCCTCTCATGTTCCCCTGACAGGAGAAGGAGGGCGCCCTTCCTCATACCCGCTAGCAGACGAGACCTTCGCTTGGGTTTCGTGAAGAGGACTGGGCTGGGAACTAGACATGGGATTCCCTTCCGCGTCCCCTGTAGAGCCTCCGCCTGCTACAAGGTCCGAGCCCACGGCAGACTTGGCCCTCTTGACCCTGTGCGCCAGAGTCTCATCATCTTCGTCCCTGTCAAGGTCAACCTTACATGATCAGTCAGGAAGATTAAAAATTGAAAGCCTTCTGACGGAAGCTGGGATCAACAAAACTTACTCCAAGGCAAGGAGCATTGAGCCCAGCTCGTACGACGCAGGCGGTGGAGTTGCTCGGCTCCTCTTCAGAGTTGGAGGGGCAGGGCTTGGCGGAGAGGCCAGGACTGCCGGCAGGGGCGAGCCTGGTGGAGGAGTTGGACTCGACGGGGGGCTGGGATCCACCCCATGCACCTTGAGTCGCTTAGCGGGGGATGCCTTGGTCTGAGCAAGTCATGAGGATTAGCGACGTGCTACTTCACACCCGCCGCCCTTGGCAGTCGTTCTCTTCACCTTCGAGGAACTTTGCAAAGACGCGGAGGCCATTGACTCCCGATTAGTGCGTAGACGGTGGCGGCGACCTGGCTCCGGAGCTTGGGGTACCTCTTCGAGTCCCTCTTCTACCACCTCCGGGCCCTTCGCCCCTTCTGCCTCGCCCTCCACCTGGGCCCCTATTGCCGTGGCTTGGGAACCGCTAGCCCCGGCAAACTCCAGCCCAGCAGACTCCTCCGGAACAAGATTTTCGCCCTCCTCATCAGAAGAGCCATCGTCCCCGAGCTCCTCTTCTCCTCCGGAGGCTGTTCCCCTGGCGGTCCTGACGGCCTTGTCCTCCGCGATTCGTCCGGAGATAAAGGCCCTCTCCGCTTTCCTTGTCGGCGCGGTCAAGTTGTCCTCTGGTTTGATAGCTCTCTCCTCCAAAGCGGAGATCCACTCCATCTCGCTCTCTACGGCAGGCAGCTCCCAGTCAGATTTCACACCGAAAGTGTCGCATTCCGGCATCCATTGGAGGATCTGATTCCTGGCGGAATTGCGGTGCAGCGGGATAGCTTTCTCCGGCAGACGATGTGTCCCGAAACGACCAAAGAACTGGTCGCATAGCCAGCCATGGCAGTAGGCTGTCAGGTTGTTGGCGGGACTGGGATACAGGCGCATCCAATCGGCGGGACCATTGAACTCCCAAGCAAACCGGTCTCTCTTTTGCAAACGACCAATGCGGCGGCGAAGGAAGTCTACCCCCACCTGTTCAATGGTCAGCCCGGCAGCCTTGAGACGGATGATCCTGTTCAGCGCCAAGCGGAGTTTGCTGTCAGTTGGGCCAGGCTTTCCCTAGTCACTGCCGCGCGTAACACATTCAGTCCATGCCCGGCAAAACTCGGGGGCCTTTTCGTCCTTGATCCAGCACCAATCGCCCCTCCATTCTTCCCACTTCCCAAGCAGATTCCCGGAAAGGTACTCCTTCTTATCCTGGGGGATCCAGCTTATATTTCCGGAGCGGTGGGATTTGTCCTCAATCTGAAGAAGGAAGAAGTGTTTGAACAAGTCTACATTGGGGGCAAATCCAACGAAGTTCTGGCACAGATGGGCGAATATCGCCATGCAAGACATCGCATTGGGCGCGAAATCTAAAAGGTGGAATCCATATGTGGCCATCATGGCGTAGAAGAAATCAGAAAAGGGAGGAGCAAGACCACAGTAAAAGTATGCACAGAAGAAGTAGTACGAATCTGAGGGCTTCTTCTCCTTGGGGCTGTCCGGCAAAACTTGAGGCGCTCCGTGCCCCTTTGTCAACCGCCCCCACATATAGGCGTACCTCTCGAGCAGAGTGTTGCCGTCCAAGCTCAACGGAGAGATAACCACATCTCCCTGTCGCCGCCTCTCGAGCTTTTCCGCCTTCCTCCTCCGTTCCTCAGCCGCCAGGTCCGTGGATGTGGCCGACTGCTTCCCTTTGTTGCCAGCCTTTTTCTGCCCCATTTTTGGAAGCCTTCAAGGGTGACAGGTGGTCCGGCGGCGCTCGGTGGGACGAGAGTGGTGGTGGAAGCAGTTTCTCGGCTTGAGGAGGAAGATGAAGGACGGAGCAAGGGATGCGAATGAGCAGCGCCCCTGTGCGCTGTCCTTTTTATCAGGGGACTCGCTATCTTTTCGGAAAACTACCGTTTTTTACTGGCAGTTCCTTTTATTCTCCAACGGCTCCCATCCATGACCCCACGACCCGCGATAATTGCGCAAAGTGGACATGGATGGAATGGCAGAACCCCTCCGCCGCGTGTCCGAGCACTGTTTGGGACCTAACCCAACATGCCAAGTGACACGTATGGCTCAGGCCCGGGGGCTTCTGTCGGGGTAAACAAACAGGGGTGTTCATTTCCCCCTGACTTGTGCCCGGACAGACGGCCACCGACGCCCGGCAGCCACAACCTGCAGAAGGTCAAGCCACCCCGCCAGCAATCAAGACAAGACTCCAGCAAGCTCAACACGGTAGCCCAAGCCTGGGTTGCGACTCGCCAAGCACGTCCCCGACGCTTGCCGGGGACCAAGAGGAACACACCTCCCAGAAGACCCGGCAAGCCATTTCCCGGCAGGCGTGAGCCATCCAGCCACCACTCCACCGCATCACTATGCCTGTCACTTATCGATGCGGTGTCGAGCCCTCAGACGATTAATCAGCTCTCGCTAAGCACGTGGCAACACATTGGAAGGCAAGTTACGCTCGGTTGACACCCGCCCTGCAGCGTGTCAAGATCTTAAGCAACGACCGGCCAAGCTGTGGCAAGAGCTTGCCGGGGATGCACCCCCAAGCGCCACCTAGGCAGGTAATCATGTCATTTTGTCCTAAATGCCAGAGTTAGGTATGATAGCTCTGCTTAGCTATCTAATCGATAGATAATGTCTGTTTTGCCATTGTGGTAGCCCCTTGCACTATAAAAGGAGGCCCAAGGCAACCTAGCTCAAGGATGGCAACTGGAACCCCCAAATGCTTGTACTCGCATAGCCGCTCTTCCTACGACAGCAGTCCTTGCTGGGGTTAGGCGCCCTGCATTCTTTGTGTTCCTCCAATCAATCCACCAAAAAGCAGGAGTAGGGTTTTACGCTTAGCAGCTGCCCGAACCTGGGTAAAATGCCTGAGCCTTGATTCTTGCGCCGTCTCATGCTCTCCGCTCTTCGTGCAACGTGACCCCCCTTGCCGAATCACAAGGGACCTCTGGTCCCAGAGGTGATCGTGCGCATCCGTGCCCCGACAAAGTACAACAAAGAAAAGCTAAGTTTGTAAACTCTAAATTCTATGTTGTAGTTGCTGTTTTCCTTGAACAATTCTAGCATTTGTATGAGAAAACCAGCACGTGAAGGACCCTTGTCGGAATCTATCGCGCTCTTGGGTTGTTTCGAGTCCTTTCAGCAATCTAAGTAGCTATGTTGAAACTGCCAAGGTAATCTTGTCGGAAGCAGCACTTCTGACAGGCTGATAAGGACCTGTTCATAAAGCGCTTGCAGCAAGAGTGTGTGGACCGGAAAAGTTTCCAGCATGCGTAGGGACTAGAAACATACAAGTGCATAATCAAGTATATGGAAAGGCAATCATTCATTCAAGCAAATGAGTTATATTACATCCATAGGGAAAGTGCAACGCTAATTTAAGATATTTGACTTATATACATGCGTGACACTGGCAACAAGGATGAAGAGGGAAGCAGTTAGTTCTTGAAGCAGCCTTCTATCCTGGTCATGGAGCCAACCTTCCCTGAGATGGCAGCGGCAAGAGCCTCGGCCGTGCTGGTGTCGGCACCTTTCGACAACTTGGCGAAGGCCTTTGACAAGTCAATCCTAGGGTTGCGGAAGACGACCTTCACAAGAACCTTACACTAGTAGAGAAATGGCTAGCCACAACTCTTGTTGGTGGCGCTCCGTTTTCAACCGACGCCAGCACTACATTTTTCAAATATCGCTGGCGTCGGCCATTTTGGTACGACATAGCTAGTTACTTAGTGTTGGCGCTGGACGTACATGGAACGCCACTTGTATGTGGCCTCCAATGTTGTGTGCAGGCGTAACTTATTGTTGGCGTACCAGGTTGGTACTACGCCGGCATTATTTCCTATATCTATGGCATTGCTTTCGTTTGGACGTCAACAATTTATTTTGTGGGTTCATTTTTTTAGGTCAACATTGGGACCCACGTAACACCGGCGTAGCACATGATGGCATGCCAGGAATATTTATGTTAGTGCTGGCAAACTGTTGTCTTGAAACACCAGTAATAAAGTCGCAGCACTACTACCACGTGGTAACTCTTGTGTGTATACACAAGATTCCCCTTCTTCTTCCTCTTGCCCTTCCTCTTCCTCCTCTCTCTTCCCTCCCAATCTTGAGAAACTCAATTATTTTATCACGATTCTTAATTAGGTAGTTAGATCTAGCTAGGTCATGCGTTAGTTACGTTTGCTGGCCTCCCCACACACCCACTCTCTAAGCTAGCTATATCTTGCTCTCTCCTCCACCCACTTGCATTAAATCTTCCTTCACACCCTCTATTAATGGTTCCCTCTTACCTACGTACAGTCGACCGGCTTCTCGCGAGATCGATCGAGAACTGGCTCGACTCGTTTCTCTTCTGCTTGAGGTAATTAACACAAAAGACTTCCTCGTCATTTAATTATGCATGTTACGTACGTGTTTTATTGCTATATGGCGAAACGTGCATGGATGGTGAATTTGTAGAGAGAGTTGCCAATGTTTTGGCGAAACGTTGATTCATTTCTGTTTCGTCAAATTTCTGGTACTGTATATGTACCATTTTAAGCAAAGGTCATGCCAAAATTTTGTATGCCCTCGCTCGTTGTTAATATATATGTAATTCTTTTTGTATTTCCCTTTACAGGCTACTTTGATCTATCGGAAGATTCAATATGGATCGACGTGTGAAGGCCTTTCTCAATTTCGCGATGACGGATATGATACAACAGTGTGAAACGCAGATATTATGTCCATGTACGGCATGCAAAAATTGAATTTTCCATAACCCGTTCGATGGTAGCGTCCTCGCACACTTGCTTCATCGTGGTTTCGTTGAAGCTTATACACGATGGACAAAGCATGGTGAGGAGAATGATGATGTACGTGACGACGACGAATCGGCGGATATGGAAGCTGCCGTGGTTGTCACGGCAGATGTCCTCGAGAGAGAACTTAGGTGTGAGGCCATCGCAACTAGGTGGTGGCCTGAAGGGGTTAGTCGGAATCGAGAGACACGAGTTTTAACCAGGTTCGGCCCCTCCGATGGAGGTAAAAGCCTACGTCATGCTTTGTGTGTATTGATGATGAGGATGATCTCGATTACAAGAGTGCTGTTTTGCTACCTCTAGTCTCGAGAGCCTCTAATCTGTCTATCTCTAATGACTTGAACTTGTCCCTCTTGGGGTGCCTTACCCCTCCTTATATAAGTTGAAGGGGTAGGTTTACATGTAGAGTCCTACTGGGAGTAGGACTAGGACTAGTCTCTCTTGAATCCTAATCCGGGTCTTGTTTCCTTTGTGAGGGAATCTTTCCTCTCCTTGTGCCTTCTCTGTGAGCCGGCCCTCCAGGCCTCTCCATGAGCCCCCTTCCACGGGGTGCACACTGGGCCTTGGGCCTTGACGTCCAGGTTGACCCGGTAAACACGGTGACTTTATAAGCCGCCAAATGATGGCCTGGGTCATTCTCCTGGCCGGGTCAAACCGTGGGTAATATCCCCGACATTAGCCCCCAGGTTAGCTTGAATTTATTCATGGTAAGCTCCCATATGTCGTTGAGTCAGCCTCCAATGCTTTGGCTTAATGAAAATATTGGAGATAAGAAAACCATATGAAGTTGAACCGGCGTCCATTGCTTCGGCTTCATGAAAATATTGGGAATAGAAACTCGTCCGATGTTAAACCACTTCATAGGATGCGGGGATCATGCCGGGTCATCAGTCGTAGTGGATGCCAACTTAGGATAAAAATATTGTTGATTTATGGATGTAGAACTTGCCAACTTGTGAAGCCGGGTTGCTTATGTAGACTCTATCGGGTCATGATCTTTGATGATGCCGGGTCATGATCGTCGGTGTTGCAAAGAACAGGACTCTAGACAACTTGATAAAATTATTGGGACTAAAGAAATCCATGTGATGTTGAGCCGGCTTTCTGGGCCTTTCTATGAATAACTTGGAGAAGATGATCTTTGCAAACCTCCATCAAGAAATGAGACAAGTCTCGCTGACAATTGACTGCTTGAAAGTGTTCTTCAATTTTTTGATATATCCATATTACCTGTAGCCCCCAAGCTCCAAGTTTATCAGTTCATGATGACTTGGTGATTTGCAATAATATCTTTGACTGTGTAGCCCCCAATTGTCGGGTTGTCTTGCTTGCAACTACCTGGGACTTGTAATTGTCTTATACTTTATAAAGCTTCAGCTATTGTAGCCCCCAAGGGCCGGCTTGTCTTGCTTGCAACAACCTGGGACTTTTGAACTTGGTTTTGAATGTTGTAGATAGCTTTGGAGAAATCCTAGTTGTCATCTGGGTCGCCAGTTATAAACTGAATGTCTTGAATTTCACATGTGTAGCCCCCAAGGGCCGGCTCATCAGTATGTGATGGGTCGAGTCTTTCAATTTGGACCTTATAATCTGTTTGAACAGCTGAATACTGTAGCCCCCAAGTGCCGGGTCGCATGCGTGCAACGACATGGGACTTTAGAAAATTTGATCTGAGCAGTGTAGTCCCCAAGTGCCGGGTCGTTTGCCTGAAGCGAGTCGGGACTTATGTGCTCTTATCCTTTGAAAAGAAAAACATCATATAATGTAGCCCCCAAGTGCCGGGTCGTATGCCTGCAGCGACTGGGACTGTATGCGAATAATATAATCCATCATAATGCCCTTCAAAAGTACTTTTGAACTGATATTGATCAGACTTGAATGAATCCTTGCCCATGGATATAATGTAACACGGTATTTTATTGTTTGAATGAATATCTTGGAACAATGCCTTTGTCCTTGAAATGAAATCCCTGCTCGTGGTTGCGGTACAACCCAACAAATATATGTTTGAGAAATCCATAAGTGTTGTAGTTTACTACAGATCACATGTTGGAAAAAAAATCGAAGAGCCGGTCAAATAGATGACCCGGTATTATATGTGATAGGGCGGCTCTTCGAGAATAGTCATTTCTTCTGAGCTGGCTTAAAAAACCCCAATCATTTAATACTGGTTATGATGAACCATGATGAAGATCCAGCCATTTTTGGCTAACAAAGATCTATTTGTTCCTGCAGAGGTTACGATGTAACCCGGTTCGATGACCGGCTTGATATGTATGTATGATGCATGATGCAATGCAGGATGATGTATGTATATGATAACAGAATATGGCATGACATAAAGACCGGCTTTCAAGACTCGAGTCTTGCTTCAATGAAGCGGGTGTGATAACCCATGGTTTATCCTAGCTCTCTGTATGCCGGCTCTCACGTGACTCAAGCCGGGGTTTTAACCATGATAAGTTTAGGGTCCAAAGTGGATTGACTTGTCAAGAGTGCACGGGGCACCTGATCAGAGTCGCGTCAAGAATACATGCAGGTTTAACCATTTTGTGGCGTTTTTGCCTGATCAAGAGGGTGAGAAAGCTAAACTCGATGAGTTGGAAGCCCCCAAGTGACCTATGATCATGGAAAAGCTCAGCATAGGATATACAGGAGACAATGCTACTACCGCAAAACAACTGGGGTCCAGATAAGCCGGCTTTATTCCATTGATCATAATATGATAATATGATGATCCAATAAAGCAGGATACCTATGTTTGAACAGTGCATCATGACAGCTGGTCCTCTTTGGCAACCTTTATTTTTTCGCCCATAAGGCAGGGCACCCATGTTTGAACTGCGCATCGTGGCAGCTAGTCTTCTTGGACAACTTTTAATTTTTCGCCCATAAGGCAGGGCACCCATGTTTGAACTGCGCATCGTGGCAACTAGTCCTCTCGGGCGACTTTTAATTTTTCGCCAACAAGGCAGCAGCCCCCGGGACCGGGTTATCTTTCCTGCAATGACCCGGGGTTCTAGAATTTTTGAGCCCGGTTGAATCTACCGAGTCGTGTTTGTGTAGCCCCTGAGTCTTAAGTCGACTCGAGGAGGCGGCTTGAGAGTCTCCACACTTTATTTGGCATAAGCCGGCATAAGGTTGACGACCGAATGATAGAATTTATACAAACGGGAGACAATGTAGTGAGTTGATGATCTTCATGATGCTCATCATATGTCTTTGGCAAATATCATGGCCAAATTGAGTGCATATGCCTTTTGACCCATACTTTTTTATTCTCATGTAGTCCGACTCTCTTGGCTCCTCCAGGGACATTTTATTTTTTTTGCCTCTGACTTTTGAATTCCCGGCTCGATAATGGCCTGGCTCAAATTGTAGCTTTTCCAGGGATGTTTCCTTCATGGCAAGATCTCCTGTTTCTTTGGATATGTTGAAGTAGATCGTATCGCTGAGATAATAGGCCAATGCGTCTATCCGTTGAGCAACCTGGTTCGACTGGAGGCTGGCGCTTGTTTTGGCGATGTTGGGTAAGACATGATTCTGAATGTCATTTTTTCCTTTGCTCCAATGTTGTTGGAGGAGACGGGCCATGGGGGCGGCTTGCGTGTGTCCGTAAGAAGACTCAAGTTAGCAAGTGCGGCACCGGCGTGTTGATGTAGACCAGACCGCGGGGGTGGTGGCTCGCGCACATTCGTTGGCCAGCTCATACAACGGGCGCGACACCGGTGTCTGTATACTAGACCGCGGCAACAACGACTTGCGTGCATCCGTTGTGTTGACGTCGATGCGGGAGTTGGCCGTTAGCTTGGCGCGGACGCGGGAGTCGGCCGCGACGTTGTAAACCGGTGCGGTCGCGAGAGACAGCCACGGCGTTGTAAGCCAGTGCGGTCGCGAGAGACGGCAGTGGCGTTGCAGGCCGGCGCGGATGCGAGTCGGCCATGACGTTGTTAACTGGCGCGGCCGCGTGAGTGAGCCACGGTGTTGTAAGCGAACGCGGATGCATGAGTCGGCTGCGGCATTGTAAGCCGGTGCGAACGCATGAGTCGGTCGCGGCATTGTAAACCAGTGCGGGCGTGAGAGGCGGCCGCGGCTGTGGGGGCGGCTCGCACTCGTCTCTTGGGTGGCTCGTACGGGCGGGCGGGGGGCTGGTATGTTGATGTAGACCGGGCGCAGGGTGACGGCTCGCATACGTGTCCGTCGAGCAGCGCGGCACGGACGAACGCCAGTGCAGAATGATGTTGGCACGTGCTCCGTATCCGCGGTATAGCACCACTTTTGTTTTGAATAGTCACCCTGCTTAAAAATACTACATGCTAGAGTATTTTTTCTCGGATGATTTAATACGTGCTGATAAAATATATAGGATGAATAGCACGTGATAATTTTATCGGACAAACGCGGACGCTGGTGCTGGATAATGCTGGTGCAAGCTCCATATACGCGGTGCGATGATTGCTTGCTGCTTTTTCGGATGTATGGAGTGCAGTCAGTCTTCACTGTATGTGTCCCTCATCTAGATGTACGTGGAATGATATGATCCTTTTTTTTGTCTGATATGTAGTTGCTTAGTGCATGCACGCACCCACAGCTCGCTGGTGGGAAGGTCGTGGTCCTTGGGATTTGTAATTCCTGGTCGTACGACTTGCACGTGGCTCCCTGCTCCCCTTTTTTTCCTTTTGATCCAAGTGTGTAGCATGACATGTGGGAAGCAGTACTCCTAGCCGGACATGATAATGCTTTTTAAATAATGCAGCCTTGATAGCCATGCTCATCAAGTAGTAGTACTATGGTTAACCAAAACGTCTTGAGCTTCTGGACTTTGTAATTTCTCCGGTCGAGGACCTAGTTGAAGTAGTACTTCTCCTTCGATCTTCGTGTCAGGAAGTAGCAGGAGCAACATACGCTGATATACCTTGGGACTTGATGCTGCAGGAGAGATGTTTTACTTGGTTTGGATGACACTTCAATTATCTTGCACAGGCGCCCAGATCAGATCAATCTCCCTTGCAGGGTATAAAAGATGATCAAGCCTAGAGACTGTAGGTACAACTTCGACTTGATGTCGGTCTCACACACAACTTTGACTGGATTCTGCTGCAGCGCAACAATGACATTTGATCTTCGGTCGGATTCGACGGATCACCGAGAGACGCGCGTGCGGCGGCGCACGCAACCCTAATTTTTCAAGCTCAATCTTGTACCTACCAGCTCCAAAATAAATCATGATTTTGATCACGAAACAACAAATTTGCTGGTTGTGCCCATAGTTGTCCCATGGCAGATTATCCTGCATGGTTGTTTCGGGCTGTCTCTTCTTCATCCGATGAATCGCGAGCTTCTCGATCCCTTGAGGTCTTCCTCCAAGAACATAATACCACCGTGTGCAGGCCCCACGGTGGGCGCCAACTGTCGTGGTTTAGTCACGGCAGATGTCCTCGTGAGAGAACTTAGGTGTGAGTCCATCGCAACTAGGTGGCGGTTGAAGGGGTTAGTCGGAATCGAGAGACGCGAGTTTTACCCAAGTTCGGCCCCTCCGATGGATGTAAAAGCCTACGTCCTACTTTGTGTGTATTGATGATGAGGATGAGCTCGATTACAAGGGTGCTGTTTTGCTACCTCTAGTCTCGAGAGCCTCTCATTTGTCTATCTCTAATGACTTGAACTTGTCCCTCTTGGGGAGCCTTACCCCTCCTTATATAAGTTGAAGGGGTAGGTTTACATGTAGAGTCCTACTGGGAGTAAGACTAGGACTAGTCTCTCTTGAATCCTAATCCAGGTCTTGTTTCCTTTGTGAGGGAATCTTTCCTCTCCTTGGGCCTTCTCTGTGAGCCGGCCCTCCAGGCCTCTCCATGAGCCGCCTTCCACGGGGTGGACACTGGGCCTTGGGCCTTAACATCCAGGTTGACCCGGTAAACACGGTGACTTTATAAGCCGCCAAATGATGGGCCGGGTCATTCTCCTGGCCGGGTCAAACCGTGGGTAATATCCCCGACAGAAGCTAAGAACCCTTTCGACGATGAATTAGCAAGGCCGCCGGAAGGAGGAAAAGATGAAACACCACCCGAACAGGAAGAGGACCATGTCAGCCAGGATATGTCGTTGGCTGAAATGCTGCATGATCCCCATGTTAAATAACTACTTCAGAAGATGACTACAAATGAGAGAGCTGCTATTAAGGAGGCTCTCAAGTTGGCGTAATTGGAGTTAGACGCGAATGCTCCACTGTATGAAGGTTGCGATCCTAAGCACACCCGCTTGCAAGTCACGCTCAAACTTCTAGACATGAAGGCAAGATTCAAGAGCACAGACGCAAGTCTGGATGCTACATTGAAATATTTACATACGGTCTTGCCAAAGGGGAATTTGTTGCCTAAGAGTGTTGATGAGGTGAAAAAGATCGTGTTCCCTCTTGATTTGCTGCATGTAAGATAACATGCATGCATAAATGATTGCATTTTATATCGTAACGAGCATGAGCACAAAACAAAGTGTCCAACTTGCAAGGAACCCCGATACAAGCCTAGAAAGAAGGATCCTCGAAAGGTTGTATGGTACCTTCCGTTGATTCCACACCTTCAACGTTATTTCGCTGACGCGAAGGAAGCAAAGAACATGACTTGGCACAAGACCATGAAATCCAAAAATGATGGCATTCTGAGACATATTGCAGATGGTTGTTAGTGGAAAGCACTCAACTACATTGAACCAGAATTTGCGGCAGAACCAAGAAACCCCAGGTTGGGTGTCAGTAGCGATGGACTAAATCCATTTGGCAAGCAGAGTAGCACACATAGTACATGGCACGTGTTTGTTTGGATGTACAACCTCCCGCCTTGGCTCTGCATGAAACAAAAGTACATACACATGGTAATGCTCATTCAAGGACCGCTCCAACCAGGCAACGATATCAACACATATCTTGAGCTATTGAAGGAGGAGTTAGACATATTATGGAAGGATGAAGTGGTCAAAACGTGGGACGCTAGCACTGGAAACTATTTTGCAATGAGAGCAGCATTGCTCACGACTGTTCAGGACTATCTAGGTTACGGATATATTTTCGGACAAGCGTGTCATGGACATTACGGATGTGTTAAATGTATGGATGACATATCTTTTCTCCAGCTATCTAAAAAGGGGAGTTGCAAAACAGTGTTCATGGGCCATCGAAGGTGGCTTGACAAAGATGATGAGTGGAGAAGTCGTGGCGACCTGTTCGACAACACGGATGAGGCCCGAGGGCCACCACGTAACAGGAGTGGACAAGAAGTCCATGAGTTGTTAAAGAATTGGAAAGATTGCCCGAAACTAGGAAAGAAGAAAAAGAAGGCTGAGAAAATGCTGCTAAAAGTATGGAAAAGAAAGTCTATTTTTTGGGGCTTGAAGTATTGGGAACTACTCAGTTCTCCGCATTCTCTTGATATGATGCATATCACAAAAAATATCTATGAGAGTTTGCTTGGCACACTGTTTGACATGCCAGAAAAAAGTAAAGACGATACGAGGGAAAGACAAGACTTGAAAGATATAGGTATTAAGGAAGAGCTCCAACCTGCATCCCTTAAGAGAACCAAGGAAACGGCCAAGGGCAAAAACATCATCATAGCCGACGAGACAACGAAGGGCAAAACCATGACAAAAAACAAAGAAGATTATTGTGTAACGCCCAAGATGCGGTCCTATCCTTATTTTGGCTCGAGGGCCTCGATATGGATAGAAGTGCATCTCATCGTTTCGCAAGAATGGATATCTTTACAAGTACATGTAAAGAGGAGATGAGTATATGGAATTGGCTTACACTTGCCACAAGCTAAATCATTATCACATCAAATACAAAAACACATTCAATAACCATACAGAAGAGCAGGGTCTGACTAAGAACGAAATCAAACGATAAAAGCAACATCCATCCTTGCTATCCCAGGCTACCGGCCTGGAACCCATCCTATGATCGATGAATAAAAAGAAGAACTCCAAATCAAACAAGCATCGCTCTCATGTCAAAGCATCGCATTACCTGTACCTGCATCTGTTGTTGTAGTAATCTGTGAGCTAGAGGGACTCAACAATCTCATTTCCAAGGGTATCAAGACTAGCAAAGTTCAATGGGTAAGATATGGTTAAGTGGTGAGGCTGCAGCAAGCACTAAGCATTTTATTTGAGTGTCTAACTTACGACTACAAGAATAAGAGGGGGGGATCTACGCATAAACAGTCGTGAACTAGTAATGATCACTAAGTGATCTTGAACAGCTACTTATGGTCAAACATAACCCCACCGTGTTCTCTCTCGTTTCAGAACTCATGAGTAGAGGCAGTCACGGTTACACACACGGTTGTTGTATTTTATATGAGTTTACTTTCAGTTTTCTATGACCGGGTGTTAAACAAATTTCCAAGTTGCCACATAACCGCGGGCACGGCTTCTCGAAAGATTTAACCCTAGACGGGTGCTCCTCCTCATCCATCACAAACTAACCACACGCCGCGTGGAAAACCTCAACCACAGGTTAGCCCGTAGTATTCTCAGAATTCCGGTGGAAAACCTCAACCTCGAGATAGCCCAAAGTATCCTCGGAATCCCGTGCACAAGACGTTCGAGAAAGGTAAAACAAGTCCTGCAAGGACACCTGACGTGCCGACAATCCTGATAGGAGCCGCGTATCTCGTTCTCAGGGCACAACCAGATGTGCCTAGCTACGAGTAAAGCCAATCCTCGAGTTTCCTCGCGGTGGCCCCATAGGTAGCCTGTTTGGGACCAACACCATCAGCACTGGCCCCCCGTATTACGTTGAATTAATCTGCGGGTAGCTCTAACTCCCTATGCGTTAAGAAAGGTGTTCAGTATTATTATGTTGGGCAAATATAGCACCAAAGTTGGGCCTTGCCAGAAGAGTTTTATCTCAAATCGAAAATCAAGGGGGTCCCCATAACAACCCCAAGCATGTTAGGAGCGCTCAATATGCAACATAACACCGGTACACAAGTAACTAGGGCGGCAAAAGTGGAATAAAACACCGAGCAAAAGGCCAAGCCTTCCACCTTTTACCAAGTATATATGTGCATTAGATTAAATAACAATAATATTGTGATATCTCAAAATATCCATGTTGTCACATGGAAACAACTTGCACCTGCAACTAGCAACACTATAAGAAGGGCTGAGCAAGCGGTAACATAGCCAAACAATGGTTTGCTGGGATGTGGAGGGGTTAAAGGCTTATCATGGCATTTTGGGAGGCTTGACAAACAAGTGGTAGGTAGCGAGACATAGCGATAGAAACGAGACAACTAGCATGGAAATGATAGTAATGGTATCCAGGGAAATGTTCATCTTGCCTGAGATCCCGCTTGGAAGAAGAACGAATACGTGAAGTAGACGAACGGGACTCAGTCGAACGAATCCTCACACTCCGAATGCTTTCGGAACTCTACCAAGAAGAAGCAATCCGGAAACAAATAAATGACACGGTAAACACCACAACATAGGCATGACATGATGCGCAAACAAGGATGATGCATGTCTGGTTTAAATAGGCATGTCATGGCAAGATGCAACAATCAACACTAAAAATTAAGTGAAGTTCAATATGCAACGAGTTGCATATTGACGAAACTCCACATTCGAATCATTTAGTTCACTCTCGTTTAGGTACTCATCAATATTAAATGTTGTTTAACATGGGTGGTCATGGCATAAGGTGAAGATGGAATTAAAGCACTTTTAAATGGAAGAGAACATACATACAACAAAAATAATAACTCTCCATATTACGAGAAATGCAGTTAATGTTGTTTAACTAAACAATCATTTTAAATATTGTTTATCATGGCAAGAGGTGAAGCATGAACAACTAGACTATGTATGCATTTTAAATGAGGCCGGAAGTAACATATAGCATTTCCCAAATGACCCCATGTGCATAATAAGAATTTGTCCCAGATCTGTCCTAAGCATATTTTATATTTGTTAAACAGCAAAATAAAGTGTGACATGAGATTCTACACGTTTTTCTAGCCAAATTACATAAGTAGATCATTTTAAACGGAGCTACGATTATTTAGTTATGACATAAAGCATTTAGCATGGCATTTACACAAATATAATCAAACATCAAGTTTAAACATTTTTATCATGGAGGAAGGTTGTATATTGTGAATCTACATGAAATTCTAAGCATTTTCCATATATAAAGTTTTTACATGCGATGCACGGTTATGGAGTTATTAAATGCATGAACTTGAGGGGCTAATCTGCAAAATAGTAATTCCTCGGATAATTAACAAATTCGTGGGACTAAATAAGAAATGCATTAGGCCAAATGTGAGACAGCCCAACAGTGGCACATGGCCGCAACATAGCAAATTGTGCCTACATGCGTCTATTAGCAGGGAATTCTTGGGCTTGGGGTGCTCACCATGGGCCTTGGGCCCGGTCGGTGGTGTGGTGAGGCCCACGTGGGCGATAACTTTGCAATGGGGCGGCCCAAACAAGCGGTTGAAGGCCTCCTTGCTATGCTCGTGTTCCTGCTTGAGGCAGAGAGCAGCGGCAGCGCATAGCGATGCAGAGGACCGGCGGGACAGCGTGAAGACTCCGGCATGAGGCAAACGCGGATCCAGGGCAGAGGCGACGGATCCGAATGACGGGCGTCAAGAGAGCTTCATGGGGCGGCCATGGCGGGGCGGAGCTCCTGTCCACAATGAAACGATAGAGAGAAGAGATCATGAGAGGGAGAAGGAAGAGAGAAGGAGCAGAGGTAGGGGTGCAGGGTCCGGCCTGCGTGGTGCTGGTCGGGGACGAGGAGTTCGAGGTGAGGTCCTCGGCTCCGGCGACATGGTGGCCCAGCTGCTGGCTCTGGTGAGCTCTGGCCAAAGCTAGACGGGGCGGACACAACGGTGCTGGATGACGATGTTGGCGGCGTTGCTTCGACGGCGGTGTCGGGAGGCCACGAACGGTCGCGCTCATGGAGGCAGAGGGGCTCCTGGTGCCGCTGATTCCCTAGAGAGAGATGGATTAGGGAGAGAAGAAGAGGAGTGGGAACATGTGAAGAAGGAGGATGTGCAGGGAGGAGAGAGAGGATGTCTGACGAGGGGGCTTGCTCCGGCGCGGGCTTCTCTAGCACGACGACGGGGGGCGTTGGGCGAGTGGTATCTGCGGCTGGCTGGGCGCGGGCGGTTGGATGCGTCCGGTTGGTGGGGCTGTGGAGGTTAGACATGGAGCTCCTGACGCTGCTCCTTATCTAGATCGAAGCATGGGAGGAGGGAGCTTGTGGGTGAGCCGGTTGCTGGATTTTTGGATCGGGAGGGATCCCGAGGTGGAGAGGCGACCAGGTGTAGGTGGCGGCGGCGGAATCGGTAGGATGGGATATGCCTCCTAAAATCTAGGGTTGTACTGTTTAAATAGGTGGGGTTTGAAGGAGCACCATCACGACTCTGCACCCGCGCGCGGCTTCCACCAGCGCGCTGGCGCGGATCTTGGCCCTGCGCACCCTGGGAGTGATGCGCAGGGGTCTTCCCATGCGGACGCCTAGAACCACCAACGTCTTGAGGCCGCACGTCACGCGCGTCCTGAGAAGGTCGCGGTGCGTGCGCCGGCGTATTTGTCCTGGAAGGCGCCGCTCCATCCTTGGAAGTCGCTGCACCACCCGCAGGTTGCGCAGCTCCATCCTTGGACCTGTTGCTCGCCCGACTCGGATCGCCGGAACGCCGTGGAAGTTCGGAGCCTCCACCTCCTCCACCCGCGTCTACCCCGTCGCCTGTGCGCGCAGCATCAGGCACGACGGATGCGGATGGACCAACCGCCGTGAAACCCTTCTTCTTGGGAGCCATGGTGGTGAAGATTATCGAAGATATGACGCGCTGATCGCTAGATCAGGTTCGCACAACCTCGACCCCCTACCTGGCGCGCCAAAGATGTCGTGGGAAACGAACACCTATGGGATCGCTATCGAACGGATCCCTTTACGGTTCGGCAAGGGGAGAGGATTGCACAAAGAGCAGAACTAACGAAGAGCACACGGGGATTTACCCAGGTTCGGGCCGCACGGATGCGTAAAACCCTACTCCTGCTTTGATTGTATTATTGTGGAAGTCCTTGGCCAAGTTCTGGGAGCTACAGTATTCAGTAGCTACGCATGCAGAATGGACCTCCGAACCTCCTTTCTGTACGCCTCGGGCCTCCTTTTATATAAGTCAAAGGGGCTACCACAGTGGCGTACGAGATAAGGCATGAGGTGGAAAGTAGCTACAGTGTTATCATACCTAACCCTGACGGCTTAGGACAAACTCATTAAATGCACCGTGAGGTGTCCGTCGAGGTGTCCCTTAGCGTCTCGGGCTTGGAAAAGCTTTACAGGGATGGGCAAAAGCAGCCATCCCATCAGCACCGCTTAAGCATCTCGTGGCCAGCATTACGCCACGTCACCATGAGGACAAGCCCTAAACGACAAGGCTGGCCGCTGCACTGGAGCGATAGCGCTGCACTGTGCAGAGCCTTGCCGGGCCCGGGGCTTGCCGGGACCGGGTCTTGCCGGGCGCGAGGCCTTGCCGGCAAGGGTCTTGCCGGGACCGGGTCTTGCCGGGCGCGAGGCCTTGCCGGCAAGGGTCTTGCCGGGCCTCCGCAACCCTTTGGTCTTCTGTCTGGTCGTTGACTTGAACATCTCCTTGGCATCTTAGTCTCGTGATTACTCCTAGCTATTCCCCGGCAAGGCTTGCCGCGGTACGGCTACAACTGCCCGTGCACAAGTAAGGGGTACTAAAAAGACCCATACTTTAGTACACCGACAGGAGCCCCCGGGCCTAGGCCACGCACGGGTGCCAGGCCTGTTGGGCTAGGCTCAAAATAGTGCACGGGCACGCGTGGCAGGGAATAACTGCTCGCAATCATTATCTCTTTTACCACGCCCCTCCACTATGCGCATTAATCGCGCGACGTGGGAGACGTGGGCGGAAACTCCGCTGCATAAGCGGGCGGTAAAGAGCCTGCCTCGCGCCTTCCCCATAAAAAAGGGAATCGCAGAGGGCACTGCTCATTTACCCCCCTCCGCCTTTCCAATCTCAATCTCAGAACCGTCGCCGTCGTCTTCTTCCTCGCGCCCAAAGCAGAGCTTGTCTCCCTCCACCCTCCTCCACCGTGCTCTCGACGTCTTCAGCGCCCACCTCCATAGCCACCATGCCGCCTAAGCCGAGCAAGGGCAAGGCGGCGGAAGCGGCCGCCGCGGAGAGCAGGTTGGCGAAGATGCGGAAGGAACGTGCTGTCTTCCCCTCGACGCTTGACGCGGAGACCTTGAAGAAGAGGTACCAGTTCGCATGGGCGACTGAGACCACGGCGCATCCAGTCACCAAAGTGAGTGTAGCTTCTCGTAAGGCAGAGCCAGGAGATTATCCCTTCTTTGCCGATTACTTCTGGTGCGGCCTCTGTCCTCCGTACTCGGATTTCTTCGTAGATATCATGCTCACCTACGGCTTCCAGCTGCTAGATTTTACGCCGAATGCCATGACTTGTATGTCCGTCTTCGCGCACCTTTGCGAGAATTTCGTTGGGGTCATCCCGAGCACTGCACTTTTCCGGCACTACTTCTACCCCCACATCCAAAAGGGCGACGCCCTCTCCGGCAGCATCGCTTGGATTCCGAGGACGGCAACCAAGGAGACGTACCCAGAGGGGCTCTACCGCGAGAGATGGGATGAGTGGCGCGGCAAGTGGTGCTGGGTTTGGGAAAAGGAGCCCAAACCGTTCTGCAGGGTGCGAAAGCAGAAGGTGGTCCACGGCAAGGATTGGGGCGCCGCGGACCCTGACGACAGCAAGCTCACCATCGCCATCACTAGGATACTGCGCCTCAGGGCTGCCGGGTTGAAGGTGGAGATGATTGCTTCGGATTTCCTTCGCCGGCGCATCGCCCCACTGCAGAACAAGGGGCGCCCTGCCTGGGAGTACGCGAACGCCGCCGACGTCATGAGGGTGCGGCCTGGGTTGGATAATGATCTGATAGCCATAGGGCACGCGGCCCTCTGCCAACAGCTGTTCAAATCTGGAGCAGTGGGAGACTTGCCGGCAGGCGTCGTCCCACTATGCAACAACTCGTCGCTGACCTCCATCATCGCCATGATGCCGGTGTTCAATGCCCATAGATTCGACGAGAGGTGGATCGAGCCGTCCGCGGAGCAGGCACTGGCGTTCTTCGACAACTTGATGGAGAAGGCCATCCGCGGGGAGAACCTTGTCCGTGCCACCACGGAGGAGGAGCTCGCCTACATCGCCAGCAGGGCGGAAGAGGCGAACCTTGCCGAAGAAGCCGGCAGCACTGAGTCCAGCGAAGACGAGGACTTGCTGCGGGAAGATCTTGCCGGGCGAGGTCAGGCTGCCGGGGAGCCGAGCGGAGCCGCTGCCGGGAGTTCTTCTGCCGGAGGTGCTGCCGAAGAGGAAGAAGAGGAGGAGGAAGAGCCCCCAGCTCTTCAACACAGGAAGAGGCGCGTCCTCCGGAAGAACGCCACTGGCGCTCCAGCCCGCCAACCTTCCTCAAGCAGCGAGGCCTCCGACAAAGGGGCGGCCGGCGAGGCCGCACCGCAAACTGCCGCTGCCAAGCGGCCCAGGACCAATCCTCCTCCTCCCCCGTTAGGAACTGCGGCGGGGGTCGGCTTCGACCTCTCCGCCATCAGCTCCGAGGAAGAAGAAGAAGAGTAAGAGTCCCGCCACAGCCTTGATTCTTATCCTTCTAGTTTTGCTTGATTAATTTGCTCTGTTTTTGCCTCCTCAGGGATGCGGAGACTCTGGCGCAGAGGATGGCGAAGAGGGCCAAGACCTCAACAAGCGTCGAGCCACCGGCAAGCTCCTCGGGTGCGCCGGAAACGGTTCTCGTCAGCTCGGAGTCAAGCCCAGAACGCAACCCTCGATGCAACCCTTGATGCAGCCCCCAGCGTGAGTCTTCTACTCACTACCCACTAGCGCGTGCCGGGGCATGCATCTTCTCTGCTGACATCTCCGGGCGTGCAGGAGCGGGGCAACAGCGAGAAGCAACAGCGGGAGCTGCCTCTGCCATGCCACCTCCGTCGACCACACCGCCCAGGGGCGAGTCTTCTGGCAATCTCTACCGCGACGAAGGGGAGGGGCCGGCAAGTGCAGGCTCCGGCAACCTCTTCCTTGACGCAGGTAAAGTTACTTGCCCCAAAGAACTCTTGTCGCTTTGGTTTTTCTTCTTTTCGTCTTCTTGAACTTCCTTCCCAGCTTCATCTTAATCAATTCCTTGGCTTTCAATCTTTTTCTGACAAAGCTCATGGACACTGACGTTGTCATTGAAGAGACTGCCAAGGATGCCGCCACTGAAGCCGACAAGGTTGCCGCCGAGGAGGCTGCCAAGCATGCCGCCGCCGAGGCCGCCGACGCTGCTGCCATTGAGGCCGCCAAGGCCACTGCCGCCGAGGCCGCCAAGGCCGCTGCCACTGAGGCCGCCAAGGCCGCGCAAGAGGAGGCCGCCAAGATGTCCGCCGAGGGAGCCGGCGAGGAGACCCGCGGCCATACTGACGGTGCTTCCGCCGCAGGAGCGCCAGGCGCTTCTACTGCCGCGGGGCCCTCAACTGCCGAAGACCAACCCTCGTCGTCCGAGGCCCCTTCCTCAAGCCAATACATCACGGCCGGCAAAAACGTTGTCAGCATGCCGGGGTCGGCAAACATCGAAGAGCTGGTTGAAGGAGAACATCTTGACGGGGAAATCACCGCCGCCACCGCCAGTGAGCTCAAGGAGGAGCAGCTACTTCAAGCCATGAATGACAACTATCAGAAGCTCCAAACGCTCTACCGCGCCCGGAAGGAGAAACTGGACTCCCGGGCGGCGCTCGTCGAGGCCGCGGAAGGAGACTTCCAACAACGTGTCACAGAGACACAGGCTTGGTACGGCGAGGCCCTCCAAGAGCTGAATATTTACCGGGAGCAGCTGGCGGAAGAGCGGAACATCCTCCTGCTGAAGCAATCAGACATCGAGAAAGCACAGGAGGAGGCCGCCCAGCAAGCCGCCGCGGCAGAAGCCCTCTTGACGCAGCGCCGCATCAGCCTTGACACTCAAGAAGAGGACCTTGCCGCGCGCGAGGCGGCGCTTGCCGCCAAGCTTCGCAACAAGGATGAAGAGCTCGAAAGTCTTGTCGCACGGCGGGGCCAGGAGCTTGAGCAGAAACACTTGAAGATGCTCAGAGCTCTAACTGAAGACCATGCCGGCAAGCTCAAAGAGGCCCTCGACGCTGCCGGAGC
Source organism: Elymus sibiricus (assembly GCA_039707655.1). Taxonomy (NCBI): domain Eukaryota; kingdom Viridiplantae; phylum Streptophyta; class Magnoliopsida; order Poales; family Poaceae; genus Elymus; species Elymus sibiricus. Next base: position 231,016,390 of record CM077669.1, on the reverse strand, counting down.
TGCAGAGACCGCCAAGAAATTGCTGGAGGAGAAGACGAAGCAGCTGGAGGCCGCTCTCGAGGACCACGGCAAGAAGGTCTCAGCACTCGAGGCCGAGAGAGACAAGGCTCTCCATAGCCTGATGGAGACGCAGGCTGCCACGTCTGAGAAGGTCCAGCATCTTTCCTCCGCCAAGGATTCCATTGAAGATCTGAAGCTGAAGCTATCCACGCTGGAGGAGTCTCTTGAGGCCGTCCGAGTTCGTGAGAGGACTCTTATCAAAGACCTCCACGACGAACAGGAGTTGCCCCAGAACGCCGCCACCACCCACAACGAGTACACTTCTAGCGTGAAGCTCTGGACTGCCAGGCTGGCGGACGTCGCTGAGAAGCTTGGTGCGGAGCTGGAGGCCAGGGACTTGCCGGGCTTCGGATACTCTGTCGACGACAACATATCCTCAAGCGCCAGGCTAACCATGTTCTTCGACAAGCTCGTCGACGCCCTCAAGCTACTCCAGGCGAACCAGACAAGCAAGCTGGCCGACGAATCCCGGAAACACTGCCAGCTCGTCCTCTGCAAGGTGTTGATGAAGGTGGCGTACAGGAACCCTGGCATCGACCTCTCCAAAGCCTTGAAGAGCTTGCCGAAGGACGCGGACGTCAAGGCTCTCGAGGAGCTTGTCGCGCCCATCGTCGATCGGGTGAGCCAGGTGAAGAGGGTCGAGGGCGATCGCCGAGACTAGCCACATCCGCCTCATCTCTTCTCCATCTTGCCGCCGGCGTCATATGAAAAAGACGATTTGTCTTATGTCAGAAACGCGGCAAGCACTAGATGTAATATACCTTGCTCTCTTTGAATTATGGCATGCTATTCCCTTTGTTCAATTTCTTTCTGTATGGCGTATGCCCTACGCTTTGCTGGGAACTTGCCGGAGCGTAACCCCGTCGCGAGCGCTGGATTCGGGTCGTCAGCAGCTTGCGGGCAGTGCTGCTCACGGCAAGAAATCTTGACGCTTTCAGCGCGGCCACCTAGACTGTTGAGCGGACTCGAAACAGAGTAAGGGCGCAGCCGATCACGACAAGATTCCATCGCGTGCAGGTTTTCCATACAAAGCCGAAATCGTTCAAGGGAATACAGCCTTACAAAAATCAAAATCTGCTTAAGGGGTTTAGCAACTTAGCTCTGCTTTTCGTCGCTGTTCTTTTTCTTCCGGCAAGGCGCCAACCTTGAACGTCGTCTGGTATCCATACCACCATTCTCCTCCACCCCCGGCAAACTTGCGCGCGAGGGAATCTTCTGTCTCTTGAGAAAAAGAAAGAAGAGAAAATAAAAGTATGGAACCTTGACGGTTCGTTAGCTCTTACCGGGATCGAGTGCAATACACATCTCAGATAACACATGCATATAAAATGACATGAAAATCAACAAGAAACGTAAAGCACACAGATCTTATTAAATATGCACAAAGGATGCGCCTGCTCTGTACAAAGGATTACATGCCATCCGGCAACACTCGTACAGAATGGCGTTGCCGGGATCTTGCCGGAGCGTTACGCTGCCGCGAGCGCTGGATTCGGGTCGTCAGCAGCCTGCTGGCCGTATCGCTATCACAGCAAGAAACCCGAACAACCGCGCCTTACGGGTAGAACTTGCGAAGGTGCTCGATGTTCCAAGAGTTGCTCACTGGCAAGCCCTCTTCGGTCTCCAGGCGGACAGCGCCAGGCCTGGTGACTCGCACTACCCGGTAAGGGCATTCCCACTTCGGCGTCAAGTTGTTGGAATTCTTGGCCGACTGAACGCGCCGAAGAACAAGATCGCCTTCCTCAAGACTCCGGGCGCGAACCTTGCGGCTATGGTAGCGGCGCAAAGCTTGCTGGTAGCGAGGGGCTCGCACAGCAGCCCGAAGACGGTTCTCCTCAAGGAGCAGCGCGTCATCTTGCCGCAGCTGCTCTTTCTCAAGCTCATCATAAGCGAGCACTCGAGGTGACCCGTATATGAGTTCCGTGGGGAGAACGGCCTCCGCTCCGTAGACCAGAGCGAAGGGCGTCTAGCCGGTGGCTCGATTCGGCGTCGTCCTGATCGACCAAAGAACCGCCGGCAGCTCATCAATCCAGCGTCTTCCATGCTTGTGCAGCTTGTCGAAAGTTCTGGTCCGGAGACCACGCAGCACTTCAGCGTTCGCCCTTTCCGCTTGGCCATTGCTTCTCGGGTGAGCAACAGAGGCAAAACAGATCTTGCCGCCAAGGTCTTGGACGTACTGCATGAAGGTGCGACTTGTGAACTGCGTACCGTTGTCGGTGATGATCCTGTTCGGCACACCAAAATGGCACACAATCCCCTTGAAGAACTTGACTGCTGACTGTGCTGTCACCCTCCTCACTGCTTCCACTTCTGGCCACTTCATGAACTTGTCGATAGCAACGTACAAGTACTCGAAGCCCCCGGCAGCGCGGGGGAAGGGACCCAGTATGTCGAGCCCCCAGACCGAGAAGGGCCAAGAGAGAGGGATCGTCTGGAGAGCTTGAGCTGGCTGATGAAGTTGCTTCGAATGAAATTGGCACGCTTCACACTTGGTTACTAGTGCCGTTGCATCCTGGAGGGCAGTAGGCCAGAAGAATTCTTGCCGGAATGCCTTGCCGATAAGGACTCTCGAGCCTATGTGGGATCCACATATGCCCCCATGAATCTCTGCCAACAGCTCTAGTCCATCCTCCCGAGGAATGCACTTCAATTTCACACCGTTGGGTCTCTTTCTGTACAGGACGTCGTCGACGAACTGGTACATACTCGACCGACGGGCTACTTTCTCAGCTTCTTCCTGCTCCTTAGGGAGTTCTCCTGTCTGAAGGAAATGGACTATTTGCTGTGCCCATGCCGGAGCTTGTGTCTCGACGACAAGGACTAAAGGCGACTCTTCAGCTACGGGAGCATTTGCTTCTACGGCAAGAACCTGAGGTTCTTGGCGGAGCATCTGCTCACCGGCAACTGGTATTTCTTCGGCAGCAGGGGCGCTTGCTTCGGCGGCAAGAACCTGAGGTTCTGCGCGAAGCCGCTGCTCACCGGCAACCGTGTCGTTCCCGGCAAGATCCTTGCCGGGGGCTTCGGGAAGCCCTGCCGGGAAGTACTCGCCGGTACTTAACTTTCTTCTCTTATCAGGCCTTGTCGATGGCGACACGGATGGTTAAGTCAAACGGAGCACAAAAGTCCCTGGTTCCACAGGCAGCTTGAGTGCGGCACGCTTCGACAGGTCGTCGGCAACGCTGTTCTCTGATCGAGGAACATGCTCTGTCTGAAGACCGTCAAAGCGCTCCTCCAGCTTCCTCACTTCATCGACGTATGCTTCCATTAACGGGCTCTGATAATCTTTGTTGACCTGCCTCACGACGAGCTGGGAGTCACCTCTGACGATGAGCTTCTTGATCCCAAGGTCTGCCGCGATCCTGAGACCGGAAAGCAGTCCTTCATACTCCACTGTGTTATTGGTCGATCTCTCCCGGGGAAAATGCATCTGGATGACGTACTTGAGGTGCTCTCCGGTGGGTGCGACAAGTAGCACGCCGGCACCGGCGCCTTGCAGCAAAAAGGCTCCATCAAAGTACATGATCCATTCGCGATCTGTTTCCTTGCCGGGAATCGCTGATTCTTGAACTTCGTCGTCTGGCGTTGGGGTCCATTCTGCAATGAACTCTGCCAAGGCTCTGCTCTGGATAGTTGAAGAACTTTCAAACTTGAGACCAAAGCATGACAGCTCCAACGCCCACTCCACGATCCTGTCGGTTGCTTCTGGGTTCCGGAGAATCCGTTCCAGCGGAAAGCGAGTGACGACGGTGACGTCATGTGCTTGGAAGTAATGGCGCAGCTTCCTAGAGGCCATGAGAAGGCCGAAGAGCAACTTCTGCACACCAGAATATCTCGACCTAGCCCCCTGCAACAGGGAGCTGACGAAATAGACTGGGCGCTGCACCATCTTCTTCTTTTGCAGTGCTTGACTTGACTGCGCGGATCTCCTTGTCGGCACCAGACTCTGCCGGGGCCGGCCCCGGCAAGTCACTTGGCGGGCCTGCCGTTGCTGCAGCATCCTCCTTTGCTTTTCTCTCTGCCACCAGCGCAGCACTAACCAGTTGATTCGTTGCCGCCAGATATAGCAGCAACGGCTCTTGTGGTCTAGGCGCGACTAGTACTGGCGGAGAGGAGAGGTACTTCTTCAAATCCTGCAGCGCTGCCTCCGCTTCTGGAGTCCATTCTTTTGGACCTGCTTTCTTCAAAATTTTGAAAAACGGCAGGGCGCGCTCAGCAGACTTTGCGATGAACCTACTCAAAGCAGCGACGCAGCCGGCAAGGCGGCGCACATCCTTAACTCGTCTTGGCGCTTCAATCTGCTCAATTGCCTTGATCTTGTCGGGATTGGCTTCAATTCCACGCTGAGATACGAAGAACCCGAGAAGCTTGCCGGATGGGACGCCAAACACGCACTTCTCGGGATTGAGCTTCAGGTTGATCCTGCGCAGATTTGCAAATGTCTCCTCCAGATCTTGAATGAGCGTTGCCTTGTCCTTGGTTTTGACCACTATGTCATACATGTAAGCTTCCATATTTCTATGTAGCTAGGCCCCGAAACCAGTCTGGACAGCTCTTGCGAAGGTCGACCCAGCACTTTTCAACCCGAAAGGCATACGCAAGAAGCAATATGTGCCACACGGGGTGATAAATGCGGTCTTCTCTTCGTCTTCCTTCGCCATGAAGATCTGGTGGTAGCCTGAGTATGCGTCAAGAAATGACAGCAAATCGCAGCCGGCAGTGGAATCCACAATCTGGTCGATGCGCGGCAAGGGAAAGGGATCTTTCGGACAGGCTTTATTGATATCTGTAAAGTCAATACATAGCCTCCATTTACCGTTCGCCTTGCAGACAACAACTGGATTGGCCAACCATGTAGGATGGAGGACTCCTCTAACCAGGCCTGCCGCCTCAAGCTTCTTAATCTCTTCTGCAATAAATTCTTGCCGCTCCAAAGCTTGCTTCCGCACCTTCTGCTTGACGGGCCGCGCGTGAGGACAGACAGCTAGGTGGTGCTCAATTACCTCCCTGGGAACACCGGGGATGTCAGATGGTTGCCATGCAAACACATAGACATTCGCCCGCAGGAAGGCAACGAGCGCGCTTTCCTATTTGTCGTCAAGGGTGGAACTTATGGTGAAAGTTCCCCCCGTCCCGTCCTCCTTGGCGGGCACCTTCTTGGTCTCAAGCGGAGCAGCCTTGGATTTCTTGGTCTGGCCAGCAGAGCTCTCTAGTGCGCCCTCGACGGTAGCGCAGCACTCCGGAGAGGCGCGCTTGCCGGAGTTTGTACCAGAGGTCTTGCCGGGCTTCTTCTTCTTGCCGGGATCTTGAGCGGCAGGAGCATGCGCCTTGGCGGCGGACGCTGCAACTGCTTCCCGGTAAAGCTTGTCGGTGCAAATGAGCGCGTCTTTCTTGTCGGAGTGGATAGTGATGACGCTCATTGGACCGGGCATCTTCAAGACGTTGTAGGCGTAGTGCGAGGCCGCCATGAACATAGCCAGCGCTGGGCGGCCGAGGATTCCATTATATGGCAACGGAATCTTGGCGACGTCGAAGACGACCTTCTCCGTTCTGAAGTTCAGCTCACTGCCGAAAGTTACCGGTAGCGTGATCTTGCCTTTCGGCTGGTTCCTTCCCGGATTGACCCCTTGGAAAGAACCTGTCTCCTCAAGGTCCTCGTCAAGAATCTGCAGCCTCTTGATGACGTCTGGCGAGATCAAGTTCAGGCCGGCCCCACGGTCAACTAACATTTTTGTCACCTGGAGGTTGCGGATCGTTGGTGAAACCAACAACGGCAAACACCCGACCGCAGTTGTGCGATCAAGGTGATCCTCGGCGTCAAAAATGATAGGCGTGTGGGACCATTTCAGTGGCTTCTGTGCATCAATAGAGGGTTCTGCCGCAGTAATCTCACGTGCCCACCGCTTGAGTTGGCGGTGAGAGAAATGCAACGAAGCGCCCCCGTCGACGCACATGGCCTCTGTAGCCTTCTAGAACTCGTGTTCGCTGGACTCGTCGCCCTCTGCATCACCATCATCATCTCCTTGCTCTTTGGCGCGGCCCCGGGCAGGCTTCTCTTGCTGCTGCCTGGGCTTGCCGCGGCGACCTCCTCGACCGCGCTTCCTGCCAGACCCTCCGGCACCATCTTGGGCTCTCTCCTTGTCGCGCCTTTCATACTCGGTGCGCTGCTTCTCGGCAAGCTCCTCAACTTGCCGGCAGTCTTGGAGATCATGGCCCTTGGTGCGGTGGATCTTGCAGTACTGCTTGCCGGATCCTTCTGGCTTGTCGGCAGCCGCCAAGGCCTGACACGCCGCACACCCGGCAACCTCCTTGCCGGGGTCGTCGGTCTTGGACTTCTTGGCGGTGCCGGTGTTGCCGGAACCTTCAACGGCAAGCACGGCCTTGCCCTTGCGCTTCTTGTTCTTCCGCCGCCCCTTCTTTGCCGGGGCAGGAGCGTCTTCGCTATCGGAGTCGACTCCACCGCCAGCGCTCTCGCCGGGGAGCCTCCTTCCTTCCTCTGCCCGAGCACATTTATCGGCCAAAGCGTAGAGCTCGGCGACATCCCTGACTTTGTTCATCGCCAGCTCCTCCCGCATCTTACGATTGCGCACATTCTGATGAAAGGCGCTGATGACGGCGGCGGGATGAACGTCAGGAATGTTGTGCTGGATGCGGCTGAACCTCTGGATATACTTGCGCAAAGTTTCGCCCTCCTTCTGGGGAATGATGTGCAGATCACTCGCCTGGCCAGGAGCTTGATGGCCGCCGGTGAAGGCGCCAACAAACTGATGGCACAGGTCGGTCCAAGAAGAGATGGAATTCTCGGGCAGGTGCATCAACCACGATCTCACATTGGGCTTCAGCACCAACGGAAAGTAGTTGGCCAGTACCTTATCGTCACGAGCCCCGGCAGCCTGCACCGCGATGGTGTAGATGCCCAAGAACTCGGACGGATGGGTCTTGCCGTCGTACTTCTCCGGTACTTCCGGCTTGAAGGAGCGGGAGCTAGGCCACTGGACTTGCCGCAGCTCACGAGTAAACGCTGGACAACCCACCTCGTAGGGTAGGCAGCTAGGGTACCCTGGCGCGGGCTCGTCAACAGCAGTCCCAGCGCGCTTGTCAGACTGGCGACGTGCTTCCCTTCGGCGCTCGATGGTGGTTCGAGCGTCCTCCTTCTTCTGTTCCCGAAGAACGTGACGTTGATCTCGGCGAACCCGCGGATCAGATGACGCCGTGGAACCATCCTCACGGGCACTGGTCCGTCGAGTTAACGACCGCTCTTGATGCAGTGGAGGGGAACGCAACGTAGTCGTTCCAGCTCCAGTCTTCTCTCCATCGCCACGCACCAGCCTAGATGACTGCAGCCGCGAGGGTTCACCCTGCTGCGGTACGTCGTTGTTGGCTAGGCCGATGAGGCTCTGGATAGCGGCTCGCCACTCGTCTAGCTTCTCCGCAGCGGGAGGGAAGTCTAGGAGCAGCTGAGCTCGCGCCAACGCCTCTGCTGGCGTAGGCGGCGGCGACAGGTGCGAAGAACGTGAGGTGCTCAAACTCCTAACAGGGTTAGAAGGAGCACCATCACGACTCTGCACCCGCGCGCGGCTTCCACCAGCGCGCTGGCGCGGATCTTGGCCCTGCGCACCCTGGGAGTGATGCGCAGGGGTCTTCCCATGCGGACGCCTAGAACCACCAACGTCTTGAGGCCGCACGTCACGCGCGTCCTGAGAAGGTCGCGGTGCGTGCGCCGGCGTATTTGTCCTGGAAGGCGCCGCTCCATCCTTGGAAGTCGCTGCACCACCCGCAGGTTGCGCAGCTCCATCCTTGGACCTGTTGCTCGCCCGACTCGGATCGCCGGAACGCCGTGGAAGTTCGGAGCCTCCACCTCCTCCACCCGCGTCTACCCCGTCGCCTGTGCGCGCAGCATCAGGCACGACGGATGCGGATGGACCAACCGCCGTGAAACCCTTCTTCTTGGGAGCCATGGTGGTGAAGATTATCGAAGATATGACGCGCTGATCGCTAGATCAGGTTCGCACAACCTCGACCCCCTACCTGGCGCGCCAAAGATGTCGTGGGAAACGAACACCTATGGGATCGCTATCGAACGGATCCCTTTACGGTTCGGCAAGGGGAGAGGATTGCACAAAGAGCAGAACTAACGAAGAGCACACGGGGATTTACCCAGGTTCGGGCCGCACGGATGCGTAAAACCCTACTCCTGCTTTGATTGTATTATTGTGGATGTCCTTGGCCAAGTTCTGGGAGCTACAGTATTCAGTAGCTACGCATGCAGAATGGACCTCCGAACCTCCTTTCTGTACGCCTCGGGCCTCCTTTTATATAAGTCAAAGGGGCTACCACAGTGGCGTACGAGATAAGGCATGAGGTGGAAAGTAGCTACAGTGTTATCATACCTAACCCAGACGGCTTAAGACAAACTTATTAAATGCACTGTGAGGTGTCCGTCGAGGTGTCCCTTAGCGTCTCGGGCTTGGAAAAGCTTTACAGGGGATGGGCAAAAGCAGCCATCCCATCAGCACCGCTTAAGCATCTCGTGGCCAGCATTACGCCATGTCACCATGAGGACAAGCCCTAAACGACAAGGCTGGCCGCTGCACTGGAGCGATAGCGCTGCACTGTGCAGAGCCTTGCCGGGACCAAATCCTTGCGGGGCCCGGGGCTTGCCGGGACCGGGTCTTGCCGGGCGCGAGGCCTTGCCGGCAAGGGTCTTGCCGGCAAGGGTCTTGCCGGCAAGGGTCTTGCCGGGCGCGAGGCCTTGCCGGCAAGGGTCTTGCTGGGCCTCCGCAACCCTTTGGTCTTCTGTCTGGTCGTTGACTTGAACGTCTCCTTGGCATCTTAGTCTCGTGATTACTCCTAGCTATTCCCCGGCAAGGCTTGCCGCGGTACGGCTACAACTGCCCGTGCACAAGTAAGGGGTACTAAAAAGACCCATACTTTAGTACACCGACACGACCGTCGGGTTCAGGTCTTAGGGGATTTTTGGGCACGCGTGAGGGGTTTTGCACTGTGCAGAGGGGCTAGGCATGAGCAGAGAGGGAAGACACAGGCAGCTCGGAAACAAGTTTTTATAAACCGAAAACGTTTGATGTTTTATCCGATTATGGTGCCGTTACAGTCGTCCGTTCGGGTATCAAACGACCTCCGAATGCAACGAAATTTGGCAGATGGTCTATCTACAATATAACACGACCGCTCACCAAGTTTCAACCCATTCAGAGAATATTTTATAATCACTTTAAAAACAATATTTTACAATGCCGCGGGCGTGTGCGTGTGTGGTTGGTCACGAAACGGGCAACGACAAGAACGAAGAAAACAGGCAACTACGGATGGATGCAAGTTTTGAAAACTGATGGCAACGGGGTGCCGATGCAATGGAGATGATGCAAATGATGTGATGATGAATGCAACAACCAAACGAATCACACGATGACCACGGAATAAAAGGGGAATCTTCTGGAGCGTCGGTTTCGGGCTGTTACATATTGCCCCCAGCTTCATGCTCGACGAGGATGAGCTTCATCAACTTTTCAATTGCCTTGACGGCATCAAAGTTCCTTCTGGTTACTCGGGGCTCATACGCAGATATCTTGACACAAAAAAGCAAAGGTTTAGCAACATGAAGTCCCATGATTGTCATGTGATGATGACACAATTACTTCCGGTAGCCCTCAAAGGGATAATGGATGATCACGTTCGCAACACACTTCTTGACTTCTGCAACATTTTCGACGTTCTCTCTCGAAAGTCGATCAGCGTGCGACATCTCACTCAACTACAAGAGGAGATCATCACAATTCTATGTGAGCTTGAGATATATTCCCCCCCCCCCGTCATTCTTTGATGTGATGGTGCATCTCCTAGTTCTTGTTGTTTCTGAGGTTAAAGGCCTTTGACCGACATTCTTGCATACAATGTTCCCGCTTGAATGGATGAATGTAACTGTGAAGGGTTATGTTCGTAACAGGGCCCGTCCGGATGGAAGCATCGTCCAGGCCTATCTGACTGAAGAGTGCATATCATTATGCAATAATTATATAGATGATGATCAATCTCTTCGTTTGCCCACGAGGAAGCATGCCGATAGGCTTGATGGAGTAAGTCACTCACAGTTGAAGCGTGATTTTAAATGTGGAAATATAGAACTGCCGAATGACTTCGACAGAGCGCACACAATGGTGTTACAACAAGAAGATATAATCACTCCTTGGCAGCAGACTCACAAGGACACCTTAAAGAGAGAGCATGCAATGGCAGGGAGGCAGAGGACCGAAGCCCAGATCATTAGAGAGCACAACTCCAAATTTGCAGCCTGGTTAAAAGAGCGAATTCGGGAGAAACCACTGCCAACGGGTATTGCCAATGCAAATCTCATCTATGCATTAGCAGTAGGCCCCGCATGCACCGTCGCCACCTACCAATCATATGATATCAATGGATACACATTCTATACTGAGGCAAAAGACAAAAACTCTGATTACCAAAACTCAGGCATCACAATAATTGCCTCCACCGAGAATGAAACTAACAGATACTATGGAAGGATCGAAGAGATATGGGATCTTGAGTACGTCGAAGATCACACGGTGCCACTATTCCGGGTCAGATGGGCGAAGAATGTCGAGAAGGAAGAACTTGGTGTCGTTACCATGTACCTGCCCGAAGCACAAGCTGCTGGTGCAAAGGGTGTCAAAGGAATTATCGCCAAATATGAGCCTTTGGTATTCGCTAAGGACGTGTCACAATGCTTCTACATAACTAACCCGGCAAAGCCAAGTCGTGTTGTCGTCAGGAGATCCAAGAGATCCATCATGGGGGGTGTACGGAGTGGCCAACGAGGATGACTATGATCAGTTTGGCGTCGACCCAAAAGAAGAGGAGAACTATGATGACGATGAAAATTACACCATCAGAAAGAGCAGAACTACCTTGCCTGAGATAGGACGTCCCTTCTTATGAAAGAGTCATAACGCGAGACAGAAGTATTCCAGCAAGATTAAAAAGACCCAAACCGTCGTTGAGAGGACTTTCAAACGACGTCATACTACTTGATTATTATTTGTGTGCTTCATTATTCGTGTACTCCACTTTTGTGTACTTTGCATTGCGTAATACTTCGCACGATATTGTGTACTTCATTTGTGTGTACCTCCTAATTTGCATCATTATATACTTTCATCCACATTCATGTATCTGCATTTTCACACGCCATTTGTCAAGTATTAGAACAACCCTAGCTATCACAACACCAATTAATGCTGGCGTTGGCCACATCATTGGCGCTAGCACTAATGACTAACCGGCAGTTTTAGCTACACTACTGTTGTGAGAACAACTCAAATTCCCCCTTCTTCCCCCCTGCCGCCGGACACTGTTCTCCGCCGTTCCCCCGACCAGCCGCGCCCGCACCTTGCGCCAGACGTGCCGCCGTGCTGCCCAGCCCTTCCGCCGGCTCACCCGCTCATCCAAGAGCCTCTTCCTTCGTCGTCTTGTCCGGCCACTCTCTCCCTCCGCGGTCGTCCTGTCCGGCCACTCCCTCCCTCCGTCGTCCTATCCGGCCACTCCCTCCCTCCGTCGTCCTGTCCGGCCACTCTCTTCCTTCGTCGTCCTGTCCGGCTGCCCTGTCCGCCACACACAACCACCCCATCATGCAGTCTTCACGAGCGCCCCCACCTCGCCCTCCTAACAGCCGACCCACTCGATCTGGATGGTAACAAACTATCTCTAACCATTTGATGAAATGCGAATTGATGAAATATGTTATATGTTGCATCATCGTGTGTTCTTGCGAATTGTCGCGTGCTATGTTTCTTTTTGCAGGAAATGTCGAGAGAGTGGCCAATGTTTTGGCGAAACGTGGATTCATTTCCGTTTCACCAAAAATTCTGGCACTCAATATGTCCATTTTTTACCTACGTTCGTGTCCATTTCTTCCATTGATTTTTATTTTATGAATGCAGCACAAAATAGAAGAATGCTCGTACTATTCCGACAAAGGGGCATGTGCGACGATCCCTCACCTTGACAACAATAAATGCTTCTCCATCACACTACAACGCCTCAAGAGGAAAGATGGTTTCAATTCCAACTGTATAATCTATATATAATGAGGTAGATCACACAAATTTTGTTGCTAACAATGTGGTTTATATGACAATTATATGCCTCAAGAGAAAGATGATTACTACATTGCTTACTATGTTACTATTTTGTTCAAGGACAGAAGCTCCCAAGATGTGTTGCGCCTTCGGTGATGGATGACGACCAGATGGACAACTCGAAATAAAAGAAGGGAGGCAACTACCGAGTGATCGCAACTTGAATATTGGAGATTGGTGGGTCTCTATGCTCCACCATGGAGATGCAGGGGGTTTCCCTCTTCTTCAAGATTGATCCTAAAGGATTGGAGTACCTAGTAGTTACGACGATGGTTAATGTATGCATATATATAAATGATGTATACCATAATATAAATTATGTTGTACATGTTTTCATTTCTCATTGGAATCAATGTGGGAAGCAAACTTCAGTATGTATATACTGATAAAAAATTACGCTGCCGCGGCTGTGTTTTTCGCTGCGGTGGCAGCATTTTTTTGTTGTGTTTGGTCATTTAGTCCAGGCGTGCGAAACAATCGATACGCCCGTAATAATCTCTTCAGTGTCTGGCGTTGGGAATGTTAGCACGACGTAGATATGTACAATATTGCCGTCGTCGAGCTAAACCCAACGCCATAGGTATATGAAATACTGCTGTCGTAGGCTCCAACGCCACCACTATTTTTTAACTGTGGTGCCATATTGGTGGCGTCGGGTGTCTACGCCAGCAAGGCCCTTTTTGCCACGCCATAGCTAGGCTTTTCTGCACTAGTGTTATGGAGGACGTCGCGGCAAAGCTCACGAGATTCCTTGGCGAAGCGATCATCCCGCTCCTCTTGGTACTTCTCCAGCGCGCCGATAAGCCCCTCGAAGAAGATGGACAGCCTAACACACTCTACCTCCCTCCCGTCACCGGGGAAGCTCCATTTCTTCATGCTGCATGGCAACCAGCTGAGTGGAGATCCTATTTGTGATATCTCCGAGCTGGTCCATCCACAGCTCTAGGCTTTTCTTTAGTTTATAGAAGGAGTGGGCGGCAGAAGCAAGCAATTCCTTCTCCTTTTGGAGCTCTTCCATCAAGGCCCTCTCCTTGTTCTTGGCGCCTTCAAGATGCTCCTCTAAAGTGCTCAGGATTAGCTTAAGATCGGCAATGGAATCATCAACAGCAGAGAGCTCTTTGGTCTTGTAGGAGATTGCCGTTTGCAGCTCCCCTAGGGCATGAGCTGCCTTCTGTGCACTCTCCTTGAACTCCAAGATCACCTTGCCGGAGGTGGCAAGATTCAACTCCAGTTACGGCACCTTGCCCTCCAACTCAACCTTGACAGTCTCGGTAGCTTCAGTAGCCTTGACGGCTTCCTGGAGTTTGCCGACATGGTCTACGGCCTGTGCTTAGATGGCATCCTTGTGTCTTTGCTTCAGTTCCTAGATTTGCTGCGCCAACTGGGTCTCACGCTTGGCGGCAAGGGCCTCTTCTCGAGCGGCAAGATCTTCCTCATGGGAATCAAGCTCGGCCTTGCGCTTTGTCATACCCTGCCATCCTATCCACGTGGAAACATGAAAGTCTCAAAAGGGATAGAAGCGCATATCGGAGGCACTTTTGCAAGGTGGATACCATCACAAGTACATGTACTGAAGAGAAGACTATACAAGAGTTAGCTCACACTCACCACAAGCTACAACATGAATATCTCAATACATCAATACATTGCAAACATCATACAGAAGAGCAAGATCTAACCGCGGATGAAAACAAACGAAAAAGAGATTATGTCCACCCTATTATCCCAGGCTGCTGACCTGGAACCCATCCTATGATCGACGACAAAGGCGAAGAAGAAACTCCAAATAAACCAAGCATCACTCTCATGTCAAGTTGTCGCTTTACCTGTACCTGCACCTATTGTTGTAGTAATCTGTGAGCCATGGGGACTCAGGAATCTCATTTCCAAGGGTATCAAGACTAGCAAAGCTTAATGGGTGAGGAATGGTTAAGTCGTGAGATTGCAGCAGCACTAGGCATTTGATATCGGGCTCACTTACGAGTATAAGAATAAGAAGAGTGATCTATGCATAATCGGACGTGAACTAGTAATGATCAAGAAGTGAGCATGAACACCTAATTAGGAGTCAAACATAAACCCACCGTGTTCCCTTCCTGAATTCCCTCGAAAAAAGACGGTCACGGTTACACACAAAGTTGGTGTATTTTAATTGAGTTTACTATAACCGGGTGTTAAAAAATTTCCAAGTTGCCACATAATCGCGAACACGGCTCTCCGAAAGATTTAAGCCCGCAGGGGTGCTACAACTCATCCATAATAAACTAGCCACAAGCTATGGTGGAAAAATCAACTGTAGGATAGCCCGTAGTATCGTCGAAATCTCGGTGCACAAGTTGTTCGTTAAAGGTAAAACAAATCCAGCAAGACTGCCCGACATGCCAGATCCCGATCTCATTCTCAGAGCACTACTAGATGGGACTAGCTATGAGTTAAACCAATCCTTGAGTTTCCCCGAGACGGCCCAGCAGGCAGCCCGTTATGGACCAACACTCATGAGGTGCACTGCCTGGATTGTTGATTAAATTATCCATGGTTTCTTCATTCCCTATGCAAATTTTAGTTGTTATTAAGCAAATAGTACCAATGTTGGGCCTTGCTGGAAGAGTTTTATCCCAAAATGAAAATCAAGGGGTCCCCATAACAACCCCAAGCATGTTAGGAACTCTCAATATGGAACATAAGATTGGTAATCGGAAACTAAGGCGACAAGAGTGGAACAAAACACCAAGCAAAAGGCCAAGCCTTCCATCCTTTACCAAGTGTATAGATGCATTAATTAAATAGCAAGAATATTGTGATATCCCAAAGATATCCATGTTATCACATGGAACAACCTATACCTACAAGTAGCAACGCTATAAGAGGGGCTGAGCAAGCGGTAACATAGCTAAAGAACGGTTTGCTAGGATGTGGAGGGTTAGAGGCTTATCATGGAATTTTGGAAGGCTTGACAAACATGTGGTTGGTAGTGTGACATAGCGATAGAAACGAGGCAACTAGCATAGCAATGACAGTAGTGCTATCCAGGGAAATGATCATTTTGCCTAAAATCCCGCATATAAGAGGAACGGGTCCGTGAAGTAGACGAACGGGCGTAGTCAAACGAATCCACACACTCCAAAACGGTTTCCGAACTTTAGCGAGGAGAAGTAAAACCGGAAACAAAAAAACGACACAATAAACACCACAACATATTCATGACATGATGCACAAACAAGGATGATGCATGTACCTTTAAATATGAAAGGCATGGCAAAGTGCAACATTCAAATACTACACATTAAGTGAAGTTCAATATGCAACGAGTTGCGTATTGACGAAACTCCATATTCAAATATTTAGTTCACTCTCGTTTACGTACCCAAGAAGTTTAAACGTTGTTTACCATGTAAAGAGGTGAAGCATAAGTAAACTACCTATTTAGGCAATTTTAAATGAGGCCGAGAACAACATATAGTATTTTCGAAACGACCCCATATGATAATTTTCAAACTTGGTTGAGATCTGACTAAAACATATTTTATATTTATTAAACAGGAAAATAAAGGGCACCATGTTAATCTACACATTTTTCTAAGCAATTTACATATATAGTTCATTTAATTCGGAGCTATGGTTATTTAGTTATGAAATAAACCATTTAGCATGTCATTAATTCGAATTTAATCAAATAGGAATTTAAACATGTTTAAACATGGATGATAGTTGGATATTATTAATCTACACAATATTCTGAACATTTTTCATATAGTACATGTTTTATTTTGATGTACGGTTTATGAGTTATTAAATGCATGAAGTAAAATGGTTTTTCTGTAAAACTGTAATTCCCTGGATAATTGACTAATTTAGAGAACATAACAAACCAGAGCCGGGCCAAATATGTTAGGAGCTGGATAGATTACCAGTGCCTGAGCCACAAATAGAGGTGCTGGGCGCGCTCACCATCGGGCCAACTGGGCGGGTTGTACTAGCTGGGCTGGAGGCGGTTTTGCAACAGCAGGGGCGATGGCTGGGCCTTGGCACAATCAATGCATGGGTGCAGGAGGTGCCCATCTCCTCATTGCACAGGAGGCAGAAGCAGGTGATGAGGTCACACATAGGGCCCCACACAAATGATGAAGTCTCAGGACTACAACTGCCCTCGGATGAAAGACCAGGGTTCACTCGGATCCATCTGATCACTCGGATATTCTCCTTCTAGTTGGACATACTCCCTCACTCGGACAGAGAGGAGACGTGGGCGGCGTGGGATCTCCAACGGCTGAGAACTTAACGTTATACATAAAGTACAGTCATGGCTACCGTTACGTGCAACGTTCATAGTTAGAGTTGCAGTTTCTAGTAACTCCCTTAGTTACTCACATTAAATGCCCTTGTAATGACGGTCGGCGGGTCCTAGCGAACTCTATATAAGCCACCCCAAGCTCTCGGACAAGGGTTCAGCACCCTGTTGTAATCACAACCCCTAGAGAAAACACAAGCCTCCGGGCATGAGGCGTAGGGTCTTTACCTCTCCGAGAGGGGCTCGAACTCGCTAAATCCGAGTGTTACATCTGCTCCATAGCTTGGCTCTGCCCCTCATTCGTACCCACAGTACTATTGTTAGGATCATTTCCATGATAGTTGGCACCACCATGGGGCTGCGGGTCTAGCGAATTCCGGCGCAGGTGGAGTTTTTCCAGTCATCATGATGACGCTTGGTGGAGAGATTCTCTTCGGTTCCCTCAGCTTCGACACCGACGATTCGGCATGGCTGCAGGAAGCTCCAATGGACATGGACGCATTGCCTGCCCGCGGTGCGAGGCATTTCGGTGCAACGATGATGGTAGTCCTTCTTCGGCAGTCGACGGTTCCGTACCGCTCAATGCCCCTTCACTCTACTTTATGCTGTCTCAAGCTATCCGGGCGCTCATGGCTCCAGAAGTGGATCAAGCACACAGTGGCTCTGCAGACCACGACTGAGCAAGTGGCCACACTCGATTCCAATGAGCCCACCCTCAACTTGTTCCCCTCCTCGTGCGACGGCTCCTCCGACAAGTCTGAGTGCGAGAGCAGTGAGTCAACTGTAGAAATTCTGATGGACAGCACAGCCAGAGCACCTCCTGGGTTCTCCGTGGGAAATTCCTGTGGACAAGATGAAGACGGCCACCATGAAAACACTGACGACATCTACATTCCATAGTCGCTCACTCGGGAGCAGCGGGAAGAACTCAGGCAGCGGAATGAGCACATCCTGCTCACACCTATTACCGGGACTACCCCGGAAGAGATAGCTTTGGAGGCCGCGCGTCAGGCCACTCTGGCCGAGCGCGAGCAGCTCGAGCGGCTCCAGTGGTCACTCTACAGCCGAGCGGCTCGGGAACAACCCGGCTCTAGCCGACACCACAAGCGATTTTTCCCGAATGATCGTCCCCACAACTGCCATGTGATGTGTACCCCATTGCAGAACTTTGCTGCAGCCACTCGGATCGCTTATTCCATTGAGCCGTCTGATTCCGCAGTTGGGGAAGGCATTCGGCAGATCCTGATACTCCTGAAAACTACTCTGGAGCAGAATTCTATGGTGACGCAGTCGAACAACCACATCCACAGCAAGTCCGTCTGGGTGGACACGGTGCAGTCGGCCCATAGACCACTAACACCGGGAAGACACTGACACTCTCCTCCTCCGAGAGGCCAATACGGAGATCGAAGGCGCGAGGACCGCTATCACAGTCGGACGCCCCCTCCGAGGGGTGGTTCATATGGACAACATTCCTACAACGACAGGCGACCTTATGAAGATGACCGGAGGCGTAGCCCCATTCGGCGAAGAGATTATTGGTAGGAAGACTTCCGAGCACCCCAGCTCAATGCTAAATCCATCCTCGCCCAAGGAGAGGTTAACAGAGCCAGGGCAAGCAGAGAGCGGCCGGGTGGTCAATGCACTTCCGGCCTCAAGTGTTTTAGCAGATACATTCGGGAGGCTAAGATACCCTCCAACTACAGGTTGTCAACGAGAATCGACAAGTTCAACGGCGAACCAAAGCCAGAGATTTGGCTCAAAAACTACCAAGTGGCCGTCCAGATAGGCGACGGCAATGATTTCGTCACCATGAAGCACTTCCCCTCATGTAGAGGGATGGGTGAGGGCATGGCTGAATCAGCTGCCCGTCGGCAGCACTTACGACTAGAAAGACTTGGCTCGTGTGTTCGTCAAGACGTTCGAGGGCACTTACAAGCGCCCGGGCGGATTGACCGAGCTTTAGCAGTGTGTGCAGGGGAACAACAAGACTCTTTGTGAGTACATCCAACGTTGCACCATGTTGTATAACACTGTGGAAAATGTGATGGTGCATCAGTCCATTCGTGCCTTCAAGGCAGGCATCCAGTACCGCGAGCTCATCCTGAAGTTCAGCCGGACTGATGTTCTGTCCCTCAGTCGGGCAATGGAAATTGCAAGTCGACATGCCAACGGCGAGGTAGAAGACTGCCTCCATAGCGGCAAGGGCCACACCAGCGAAGCCCCTCACTCGGGGGCAACGCAGGAAAGAAACAGAAGAAGAAAGCCGAACACACCGGCAAGGTAGAAGCGACAGCCGTTTACAGGCAAAGCAAAAGCAAGCCGAAGCACACGCAAAAGAATTGTTGGTCTGCCAAGAAGAAGAGTGAGCCCAAGGGCGACATCTTGGATCAGCCCTGTCTGATTCACAACAAGAGGGACAAAGATGGCAACCCCATCTACCCGAAGCACTCCACTCGGGACTGTCGTTAGCTCAAGCAGGAGATGCGAGGAGAGACCTATGAGGGCAAGGACGACAATGATGTAGAGGGAGAAGACGCCTCCGGCTAACCCCAACATTGAGAAGGTCCTTATGATCTTTGCAGACGTCGAGAGAAAAAGGCGATTGAAGGTCATCAACCAAGAGGTCAATATGGCAGTTCCGACTGTCACCAAATACCTAGATTGGGCAAAGACGCCCGTCAATTTCGATCAGTCAGATCACCCGGCCCATATAGCGACCCCCGGTCGACAGGTGCTGGTGGTCAATCCGACAGTCAATGGAGTCCAACTGCACAAGGTCATCATGGATGAGCACAGTGGGCGCAAGGGGCTCAACATCATCTACGCCGGCACGCTCAGCGTGATGGACATCCTGTTATCGCGATTGAGCAAGAGAAAAATGCACTTTCATGGGGTCATCACTGGAAAAAAGGCAAAGTCACTTGGTCAAATCGCCCTGAATGTTGTATTCGGCGGTGAGAAGAACTATTGGAAGGAGTAGCTCACCTTCGAGGTGGTTGATATCTGTAGTGCCTATCATGCCATCGTGGGTAGGCCTCCCTACGCATGTTTCATGGCCCGACCATGCTACGTGTATCTTAAGCTTAAGATGCCAGGTCCAAAGGGCATGATACGGTCAATGGTAATCAGAGGATCGCTGAAGAGTGCCTCAAACAGGGCTCTAAGATTGCTGACGAGTAGATAGCGGTCGTCGAGCTCGATGACTAAAAGAAGACGATGGATGCAACAAAGCTACTCAGGTCGAAGAAGCCAGCCACAGAGTCCTCTTTTTAGTCAGCTGGCGAGACAAAGCGAGTCCACATCCATCCGTCGGACCCGAGTCCAGCAGCGACCAACATCTCCATGACACTCGGCGAGAAATAGGAAGGCGAGCTCATCGAGTTCCTCTTTGAGAAGTGGGACATCTTTGCATGGAATGTAACAGCCCGAGACCGACGCTCCAGATGCCTTCGACGTATTTCGAGTTTCGCCGTGTGATTTATTTGGTTGTCGCATTCATCATTGCATCATTCGCATCATCTGGATAGCATCGGCACTTTGTTGCCATCATTTTATTTCCAAACTTGCATCCGTTCGTAGTTGCTGGTTCTCCATTCTCGTCGACGACTGTTTCGAGACCAACCACACACACACGCGGCCGCGACATCATTAAAATATTGTTTTTAAAAGTGCGCATAAAACATTCTTCGAATGGGACGAAACTTGGCGAGCGGTCATAATTTATTGGAGGTAGACCGCCTGCCAAATTTTGTTGCCTTCGGAGGTCGTTTGATACCCCAACCGTTAAATTGTGGCGACACTATAGCCGATCAAATTATCGGACATTTTCGGTGTTTAAAACTTGTGCCGGGCTGTATTGCTTCCTCTCATCTCAGCACAAACCCCCTCTACACAACCCACTAGCCCACCCAGCCTAACCCCGCGACCGGAGCCGTCCGATCACGATCGGAGGGTCCAAAAACGGAGCAAAACCCCTAACCTTAGCCCCCCTTGCTATATATGGACAACCTTCCCATTCCATTTCGGTCAAAACCCTAGCCTCTAGGCTTCCCTGCCTCCAGCACTGCCGCCCACCTCTATTTCCACATCGGCCGAAACCCCCTCCGCCAATTGGCGCGCAACCACAGGCCGTACCGCCACCCGAGCCGCCTCTCCAACCAACCCGTGGTCGCCACGTCGCCCCAGCCAGCCTCCCTCCACCGCAGGCCCGCCGAGCCCACGGGGAGCCCGACCGAGCCCGAACTGCCGCATCGGCTCACCCGCGAGCCCGCGTGCCTCTGCCCGCTCCTGCATGCCCGTGCCTCCCGTGCCCTGATACGTCTCCGTCGTATTTACTTTTCCTCACGCTTTTGCTCTTGTTTTGGACTCTAATTTGCATGATTTGAATGAAACTAACCCGGACTAACGCTATTTTCAGCAGAACTACCATGGTGTTGTTTTTGTGCAGAAATAAAAGTTCTCGGAACTGGACGAAACTTTTTGGAGATTTATTTTACATTAAATAAAAATTACTGGAGCCAAGAACCATCGGAGGGGGTGCCCTAGTTGGGCACGATACACGAGGGCGCGCCACCCCCTCCAGGCGCGCCCTGGTGGGTTGTGCCCACCTCAGGGCCCCACTGACCCTAATTCGAACGCTATAAAATGCTATTTTCGGAGAAAAAAAATAGAGAGAAAGTTTCATCGCGTTTTACGATACGGAGCCGCCGCCACCTCCTTTTCTTCCTCGGGAGGCCAGATCTGGAGCCCGTTTTGGGTTCCGGAGAGGGGAGTCTTCGGTCTTCGTCATCATCAACCCATCTCCATCGCCAATTCCATGATGCTCCCCACGGGGAGTGAGTAATTCTTTCGTAGGCTTGCTGGTCGGTGAGGATTTGGATGAGATTCATCTTGTAATTGAGTTAGTTTTGTTAGGGCTTGATCCCTAGTATCCACTATGTTCTGAGATTGATGTTGCTATGACTTTGCCATGCTTAATGCTTGTCACAAGGGCCCAAGTGCCATGATTTCAGATCTGAACCGTTTATGTTATCACCATTATATCTATGTTCTTGATCCGATCTTGCTAGTCATATGCAGCTATTACGTGTTATGATCCGTAAACCCCGGAGCGACAATAGTCGGGATACTTTCCGGTGATGACCGTAGTTTGAGGAGTTCATGTATTCACTATGTGTTAATGCTTTGTTCCGGTTCTCTATTAAAAGGAGGCCTTAATATCCCTTAGTTTCCTTATGGACCCCGCTGCCACGGGAGGGTAGGACAAAACATGTCATGCAAGTTCTTTTCCATAAGCACGTATGACTTTTTACGGAATACATGCCTACATTACATTTATGAACTGGAGCTAGTTCTGGGTCGCCCTAGGTTATGACTGTTACATGATTAATATCATCAACGAGTTCACCGATCCAGTGCCTATGAGTTTTCCGCATATTGTTCTTGCTAAGTTACTATTGCTACTGCTACTATTACACTTGCTACAAAACTATTGCTATCGTTGTTACTACTGCTATCAAAACTATCATACTACTATGCTACTGATCACTCTGCTGCAGATATTTAATCTCTAGGTGTGGTTGAATTGACAACTCAACTGCTAATACTCGCAAATATTCTTTGGCTCCCCTTGTGTCAAATCTATAAATTTGGGCTGAATACTCTACCCTCGAAAACTGTTGCGATCCCCTATACTTGTGGGTTATCAAGACCTTTTTCTGGCGCCGTTGCCGGGGAGCATAGCTATATTTGTTGAGTCACTTGGGATTTATATCAATTGATCACTATGAAGAATCTGAAGGATCCAAAAACCAAGATTTTCCCCTCTAAAACGAGGGGAGGTATGGAATTGCCATCTAGCTCTGCACTTGATTCACCTTCGGTTATGAGTAAGTTTTCAACACCACCACATGTTATTAATCTTGATATGTCGCAAGTTATTGATGATGCTACTTCTGCTATGAATGATGCTTATGATGATGATGCTAGTACCATGCTTGATGATAATGTGCCACTAGGTATATTTCTTGATGAAAAAATTGCTAGAGCTAAAGAGAATGAAATTACTGAAACTGATGAGATTTCTGAAACTGATGAAGCATTTGAAACTGAGAACTATGAAACACCTATTAGACCTAGCTCTCCTAGATTTGAAATGCCTAAGTCACCTGCAGGTTATGTTATGGATGAGGAGACGACTTGAGAAATCCTTTCTTATAAGGATAGAGATGATCTTAAGAAATTGCTACGCAAGTATAAGGAAAAGACTGTGAATGCTAGAATGAAATTTGATCCTAAGTTTGCTACTTCACCTATCTTTGTTATCGATAAGGATTATGAATTCTCTGTCGACCCAGAGTTAATTACTTTGGTTGAATCTGATCCTTTCCATGGCTATGAAACTGAAACTGTAGTAGCACATCTTACTAAGCTGAATGATATAGCCACCCTCTTTGCTCACGATGAGAAGATTCGCTACTAGTATATTCTCAAATTATTTAAGTTCTCATTAAAGGGTGATGCTAAGATATGGTACAATACTCTTGCTCCTGGTTGTGTGTGTAGTCCCCAGGATATGATTTACTACTTCTCTAAAACATATTTTCCTGCTCATAAGAAACAAGCTGCCTTACAGGAAATATTTAACTTTGTGCAAATTGAAGAAGAGAGTATCCCACAAGCTTGGGGGAGGCTTCTCCAATTGCTTAATGCTTTGCCTGATCACCCTCTTAAGAAAAATGAAATACTTGATATCTTCTATAATGGACTAACTGATGCTTCTAGGGACTTCCTAGATAGCTGTGCTGGTTGTGTTTTCAGGGAATGAACTATTGAACAAGCTGAGGAACTATTGAATAATATATTGAAGAATTATGATGATTGGATTCTCCCTGAACCACCACCTAAACCCACTCTGAAGAAGAGGGGTATCTTATTTCTCAGTCGTGAAGATATGCAAGAGGCAAAGAAATGTATAAAGGAAAAAGGTATTAAAGCTGAGGATGTTATGAATTTACCATCTATTGAAGAAATACATGGCCCGGATACACCACCGCCTCCACAGGTGGTAGAGGTAAATTCTTTATTAAAGTTTTATGAAAGTGATGTCCCTCACAATAAACATCATAGTCAATGCTTATATGAGTTTGATAACTACATTATGAAACAAGATCACTTCAATGCAAATGTTCTGAAACAATTGAAATATAATTCTGATATGATTGCTCGCTTGAGTGACTTGTTATTTAGAATCAGTAATGATGTTAGAGGTGTAGGAAAACATGCCTCTATGGTTCAAACCTACTTAGAACAAGTTGCTAAGACTCAAAAAGAATTGCTTGATGAAATGAATAATAATATGAATGATTTTGCTGCTAGAGTAGTAACTAGAAGAGGTAGAATGACCCAAGATCCTCTTTATCCTGAAGGTCATCCTAAAAGAATTGAACAAGATTCTCAAATAATTAATACTCATGTACCTAGTCCTTCTAAGAAGAAAAAGAAAAAGAAAAATGATAGGACCTTGCATACCTCTAGTGAACCTGAGATACAAAAACCTCCTGATAATAATGATTGTCTATTTCTGATGCTGAAACTCAATCTGGTAATGAACATTCACCTAGTGATAATGAAAATGATAATGATGATGTTCATGAAGATACTCAACCAAACAATGATAAAGAACCAGATAATGATGTTGAAATAGAGCCAGCTGTTGATCTTGATAACCCACAACCTAAAAATAAACGATATGATAAAAGAGACTTTGTGGCTAGAAAACATGGTAAAGAAATAGAGCCATGGGTTCCGAAACCCATGCCCTTTCCACCTAAACAATCTAAGAAAAAGGATGATGAAAAATTTGAACGCTTTGCTGAAATGATTAGGCCAGTCATTTTATGTACCCGCTTAACTGATATCTTAAAGATGTCCCCTTATGCAAATACATGAAATACATCATCACTAATAAAAGAAAGATACCTGAAGCTGAAATATCCACCATGCTTTCTTATTATTCTTTTAAGGATGGAGTACCTAAAAACCTTGGAGATCCTGGAATACCAACTATACCTTGCTCCATTAAAAGAAATTATGTCAAAATTGCTTTGTGTGATTTGGGAGCTGGTGTTAGTGTTATGCCTTTCTCATTATATAAAAGACTTGATTTGAATAAACTCACACCTACTGAAATGTCATTACAAATGGCTGACAAATCAACTGCTATACCTATCAGTATTTGTGAGGATGTGCCCGTATTTCTTGCAAATGTTACTATCTTAAGATACTTTGTTATTCTTGAGATGCACGAGGACGACAACATGTCGATTATCCTTGGTAGACCCTTTTTGAGTACTGCAGGGGCTGTTATTGATTGCAATAAAAGCGAAGTCACTTTTCATATCAATGGTAATGAGCATACAGTGCACTTTCCGAAGAAACAATTCCAAGGGGATGGTATAAATGTTATTGAAGAATCTCCAACAATCACTATTGGAAGTTTTCAATTACATCTACCTACTGCCAAAAAGAAATATGATATACTTATTGTCTTGGTTTTATCACGGCTGATGTCCTAGTGCTAGGACTTAGGTGTGAAGCCATCACTACGGCGGTTAACTCGAAGGGGTTGGTCGGGACGAAAGACACAGGTTTACCCAGGTTCGGCCCTTCTCGGAGGAGGTAATAGCCTACGTCCTGCTTTGAGTCGTATTGATTGGGTATCGATTACAATGGAGCGGATTCGCTTGACCTAGTACTCGATCAAAGGTTTCGTGCCTAAGCCGCCCAGGTAACCCACCTTTATATACACAGGTTGAGGCCCTGGGCTTACAAGAGTCCGGGCCGGGTCATGCTTAATAACCGACCATGCCTCTAACTACCCTTGCCTTGTCTGGCAAGCCGCCACCGGCGGCTTACACCACCGGGTTACACATTGTCTTCTGGCTCTGGGCCTCCTCCAGGCCCATCGGGCACGTCACCCCCAGGCCTTGTTGCTAAGCCGCCAACCTCATGACCCTCCCCTCCTGGGCGGGTCGCACCAAGGGGAGATATCCCCAACATTAGGCCCCAGATTTATTTGAACCGGTTCAAGTCAATCTTCAAGTCTTCTGGTTGGCGAATCTTGCATTCTCTAACAAATCTTCATGACCCGCCATATCTGAAATGGATGACGTCATCTCAGGAAAATCGAAAAGATTCCCCTGACGTCACAACGGATCTTTTTCATTAACTTGACCAGCGCGAGAATTGAGGCACTTTCTTGGTCAATCGTCATCGTCTCTCCTCGATTCCCGCACTAGACTGTTGCTATTCCATCACCTCCTCATAAATAGGCACGGGGGGTCCCATCATTTTCACTTTCCCCTGCTGCCACCTTCTTCTTCTTCCTCTAGACGCCCGCGCCGCTGAAGCTCTTCCACGCCATCTGGACCTCGTTGTCGTCTCCAACACAGGCCGCTGCATCACCCTGATCACATCCAGAACACTCTTGCGTTCGCCCGCTTCATTCGCATCTTCGAGGTTCCATCTTTGCCCCTCTTTTAGATCTGCATTAGTTCATCAAGCTTTCTCCGAGTTCATTGGGTTTTCTTCGAGTTCATCACCGCTCATCGGAGCGTTCTTCATGGTTCAGAGAAGAAACACTTCTTTAGGCTTTATAATGCTAGCCGAACCATGCGGCCATCCGCTTAATAAGTATGCGATGCTCATTATAGATTATTTGCTCACTGTAATCCGTATAGGAACTGCCTGTTCTTCCACTGGCCTTTTAGGTTTAGGAAATATTTTCCTTTTATCTTGTCCATAGATCTTAAAACGGTAGTTGTAGCTATTGGAATCTGTTTTTCCACACTTGCTGGCAAATTTGACCCACCATCATGCTGCCGGCTCTCGTTGTCATGTCCCAACCCGCTTCGGCGGCTCATAACTTAATATTGACCCGCCAAGCGCCATCACTTTTTAGAGTCAGAATTATTTTGATCATGCTGCGTTTTTAACCCGCCATATAATCATGCCTTTCCACAGTCTTTTAAGCCGCCGCCATGGCTAAAGCCCCCACTTCCTGCAACTGGGTAAGATCCGGGGTAACTGAGGAAACGCTCAACGATTTTGTCGGTATGGGAGTTTTGCCGGCTCAGGATGTTATCCACTGGCGGGTTCTGGGCAATGAAACCACTCCAAAGCCCGAGGATGGGGAAGTCATTGTGTTCACAGACCATCTTCTCCGTGGCTTCTCATCGCCCGGGTCTAAATTTTTTCGGGATGCCTTACACTTGTACAAACTACACCCTCAAGACATTGGCCCCAACTCCGTCACCAACCTGTGCCAGTTCCAAACTCTCTGTGAGGCTTATCTGCAAGAAGAGCCGTCTGTTGACCTCTTCAAGGAATATTTTTACGTCAACCGCCAAACAGAAATGGCGGATGGATTGAGTCTTGAACTCGGAGGTGTCACTCTTAAGAGACGGAGGGATGTACTCTTTCCAGCAGCGACTCTGCCGAGTCATCCCAAAGACTGGAACAAAACCTGGTTTTACTGCAAGGATACCTCCCGAGAAGGAGAGAATCCACTGTCGGGTTATCGTCCTTACCGGCTCAGCACCGACACTGAACTCCTAGACCGGATGTCTGCTACAGAGCGCACCCAATACGGTCCAACCTTTTCAAAAATAAGGGCCCTGTTAGCCAACGGGTTAACAGGTGTTGATCTGACCCGCTGCTGGGTCTCTTGGAGGATTCTGCCGCTGAGCCGCCGCAATGCTTTAATGTGCCAATACACTGGTGAAGTGAATGATCCTCAACGCTTCAACCAAACTCCCTTGACAGACAAGGATCTTAATGCCATTGTCAAATCCTTGCTGGGAGAACCTCAAGCTGTCTGCAACAAAACGGGGTTAGCCCCTTTTTATGCACTTAACCCGGCTCCAAAGGTGAATCTTTTCATCCTTATCTTCACCCATTCTTTAAATGCTGCATTTTCATATATCTTATTTAACCTTTCTGCCAATACATATATCATATGTAGGCCGGCTCTTCCTTCTGGAACAAGAGGCTAACAATTACTTCCAAGAAGAAAAGCAAGGCCACCAAAGCGCCCAAGGCTAAAGCTTCGGCTCATAAAAAGAAACAGACAACTGAAGAGCTATTTGGCCTGGACGACTCAGAGGTAGAACTTGATTCCCTTGGTCTCCTTTTCATGCAACTTATTGACGCTGACTCCTCTCAGGAAGAGGCGGAGGCCAGCGAAGCCGGGGCTGCAGAGGTAACTATCATCTCCTCCAACTCAGAACCTCTGCCAACAGAGAGAATCCGGCGGGTCATCTGGAAAGTTAAGTTTTCACATCCTCTTGCTCACTTGGACGCCGACTTTCTTTTGAAGAAGCAGCAACATGACGCCAGACGTCAGACCCTGAGCGGCGGATCTGAAGACCTGGTGGCCAGCTTACCTGATACTCCAGCTCGCCGAAAACGTCGCAACGAGGTACTTCATCTTTTAACTTTGTACTTCTGCCTATTAGTCTTGTGCTGTTATTTACCCATATTGCTTCATCTGATTTGTACCAGGAGACTCCTCCTTCGTCTGGTGACTCAACCGCCTCTAAGCTACCTCCCCTTGTTATCAACCCGGGGTAGGCTTTCTTACATCTTTTCCCTGCTTGCTACTATAATGTCTTTGCATATAACTGATAATGAAGTCCGTGTCTTGCAGGGCCCAGGCCAAGAAAAGGAAACAAAGCGGGTCATCTTCCCGTCCAGATGTTTCAGAACTGGAAGACCCAAAGCTTGACACTCCTGAAGCTCAAGTGGAACCATCCGATGCTGGCCAGGGTGCTCATGACAACACTCCCCAGCCCAATGAGCCGGTGGATGTTGATGTTGTGATTCCTGAGGCTTTTCCGGAGACGGATCCTAAGCCGCCCAGCCCCCTGGCAACAACTCAAGAGGTGCCGGTTCAAGAAGAAGAGGTCACTATTACCGGCTCAGCCTATGCCACTCTGGCCCCCTCCAACGTGTTGACCAAACACATCAACAAGGCTGAAACGTCTTCACCTGAGAAGGATAAAAACCAGCTCGATCTGCCCAATTTGGAGAAGCTGACTGCTGACGAGTTGCACTCAGGCTATTTGAGCCACCTTGCCACAAGCCGGGACATGGAGGCCAGACTTGTTGATATGATGAAGGAGAAATATGAGGTATTCCACTTTTATGCTCTCTGTATATCCTTACGTAGCCCCCAAGGGCCGGCTTATATTCTCGAAAATAAGTCGGGTCTTCAATAATATGTAAGGTTGAATAGACCAACGTTGTAGCCCCCAAGGGCCGGGTCATTGTAACAATAATGAGCCAGCACTTATTGCCTTGATAAATGCCAAAAAATGTCAAGTGTAGCCCCCAAGGGCCGGCTTATTATGTAAATAATGAGCCGGGACTCTTCGTAGACCAGACTGTAGACTTGTAGAGCAATGTGTAGCCCCCAAGGGCCGGGTCATCTTTATGAAGATGGTCCAGGTCTTATTTGTATTGTAGATATAAGAAAGAACTGATACACATTAGCCCCCAAGTGTCAAGTATATTGCTTGCAATCTGCTTGGGACCTGTATGAATTCTGTGCCATGCTTCTAAACACCATTATGAGCCGGACTAGCGGCTTAAGATCTGATAATCTTGCTTGCCATGATTTGTCATGTGTAGGAATCCTTAAGTGTGGCTGAATCTAGCGTGACAGACCTTAAGAAAAGTCTGGCATCACAACAAGAAGCCCGAGCTGAAGTCGATGTAAAGTGGCAGCTCACCTTGTCAGAGCTGGAGAAGATTAAGACGGAACTAGAAGCATATAAAACATCTGCTGACGCCAACCAAGCCGCCCTGACCGAACGCGCAAAAGACGCCGAAGGTCGTCTTAAACCTGCTATTGAAGAGCTAAATAGTCTGAAGCGCCATATAAGCCGGATGACCGAAGCTGTCTTTGGTAAGCTTTATTTGACTGCATTATGACGATGTTTCAAATGCTCTTGTGGAGACTCGCCCGGCGACTTACAAACGTAATCTGTTTTGCAGGCAAATGAACTCGCCAACTTCCAGATGATAGTTTGTTGAAGCTGAAGGCTTTATACGCCTTCACTGAGCAACTATACGCGGAAGCCTCTTTACCATCAGGGCAGTCTTTGGTGAGAAAGGCGTGCCAAAGCTGATCAAGGACGTGCTGAATTGTCTCTCCACCGTTCCCAGGCATTTTGAAGAGATAAAAAGATCAGCTGCCCGCAAGGGTGCAATTTCTGCTTTAAGCCGGGCGTTGGCATATGCACCAGAGCTTCACCCGGAAGAGATGATAGGCGCCTTCCCGCAACTCAAGGATGATGGGTCAGAATTCACTCAGGATGACTACGCTCGTTGCTTCAGAGAGTCTCGGGTGTTAGCTAGCCGGTTGGCCGCAGAAGCTGATCTAACAACATACCAGGCGGCTTATGACGACAACAGCACGCGAATACGGGTGCCTACCTTTGAGCCGAAGGATCTGACCCCCCAATGGCGTAAGCACATCTTTGCCCCTGACGTTGACCCATCTCCAATCTTGAATGATGAAGCTGAATTTGAAGCTCTACTCAATTGCAACTGGGATGTGGACAACCTTCAGATCTAGGAAAGCGAAGACCCGGCGCGGGATGACCCATCGACAAGCTAGGCGCAAGAGCCGGTCTTCAAGGGTGCTAACCCGGGCGAAGCTGAGCCGTCGGATGATAACTTGTGAAAAAACTTGAGCACCATATTTTGGGCCCTGTGAAGCCTTGTAATAGCAGTAGAAAAACTTGATTGCCTGCTCTTGTGCATTCATGCACTTTTAAACTTCTTTCTGCCCATATGCCGGTGACTTAGCATGAATGTCTTGATATAATCATCTGACTGCATTGAGTTGCCCGGCGGGTTATATTCCATGAGCAATGCTAAGTCGGGATTACCCAAAAACTTAGAATCTTATCATGAAAAATACCTACAAAAAACAAGCAATTTGCATATGTCTTGCCTTATAAGCCGGCTTTAAAGGCACGGCAAGACAAGATAGCTCTATTTTTGTAAAAAAATTTGTATTGCCTCAAAAGAAGCTAGGCATAAAAGTCTGAAACCTCGTAAGCCGGCTCTCACGTGACATAAATCCGTCATTTAAACCTTAGCAAGTTTAGGGTCTTTAAAAGTTTGAGGTTGCTAAGAGTAGGAACGGGCCACATAGCGGAGAGACTACAGCAGACAAGGCGAGTTTATCCTAGCTCACTGTAAGCCGGCTCTCTCGTGACGAAAGCCGCCGTTTAAACCTTGACAAGTTCAGGGTCTTATTGCGAGATTGACTTTTCAAGTTCAGGGTCTCTAAGCAAGATTGACTGTCAAGAGTTCGGTGGGTCACATAGTGGAGTAGCAAGTTGCAAACAGGCAGGTTTAACTCGAACATGGCATATAAAGCCTGGCCAAGAGGGTATGAAAGCTAAACCTAGTGGGTTGGAAGCCCCCAAGTGACCTGATGAAGAATCAACTCTTTGCACGAAACTTAGTGCAGGAAAAACGGCAGAGGCCCCGAATTATGGGGATGCCAACTTTATTATATCATAAAAGGTGGTATATACAATGACAGAAGCATGTACATTGATGAGAGCCGGCGGCTCAGGTATAGTATGGCCGAAGATGAGCAATGTTCCATGGCCTGGCAGTCTCCTCTCTAGAAGTTCGTGACTTGTCACTCTCCCATATATCAATGAGATAATAGGAACCATTGTTGAGATTTCTGCTGATCACAAAAGGTCCTTCCCAGGGAGGTGACAACTTATGCATATCTGACTGGTCTTGAATCAACCGGAGTACTAAGTCGCCTTCTTGGAACGTCCGGGTCTTGACTCTGCGGCTATGATAGCGACGCAGGTCTTGCTGGTAAATCGCCGACCGTGCTGCTGCAAGATCCCGTTCTTCGTCTAAAGCATCCAAAGCATCCCGACGCACTGTCTCATTATCAGTTTCAACGTAAGCCGCCACCCTGGGCGAGTCATGACGGATATCACTGGGGAGAACAACTTATGCACCATAAACCATGAAGAAAGGCATATAGCCTGTTGACCTGTTGGGGGTGGTTCTTATGCTCCAAAGAACTTAAGGTAACTCCTCCACCCAACAACCCTGCGTGCGCTCCAAAGGGACCATAAGCCGGGGTTTTATCCCTCTCAAAATTTCCTGGTTAGCACGCTCTGCTTGGCCATTAGACTGTGGATGAGCTACAGAGGAGACATCAAGGTGGATGTGCTCACTGTCACAAAACTCTTTCATAGCTCCTTTGGACAGATTTGTACCATTATCAGTGATGATACTGTGAGGGTAGCCAAACCGGAAAATCAGCTTCTTGACGAACTAAACAGCTGTTGCTGCGTCACACTTGCTGACCGGCTCAGCCTCAACCCACTTAGTAAACTTGTCAACCGCCACCAAGAGGTGGGTCTTCTTGTCTTTAGACCTCTTAAAAGGTCCCAGCATATCAAGCCCCCAGACCGCAAACGGCTAGGTGATTGGAATCATCCGTAACTCCTGAGCCGGCACATGGGCATGTCGTCCAAACTTCTGACATCCGTCACATTTACTGACCAAGTACTCTGCATCTTTATGAGCTATTAACCAGTAAAATCCGTGTCGAAAAGACTTAGCCACCAAAGACTTTGACTCGGCGTGATGACCACAAACGCCAACATGTATCTCTCGTAGCATTTCATGGCCCTCGTCAAGAGCAACACATCGCTGAAAAATGCCTGTCACGCTGCGTCTGTGTAACTCGCAATTGACAATAGTCATAGACTTGGACCACCTCATAATTTGCCGCGCCAGAGTCTCGTTTTGGGGTAACTCGCCGCGGGTTAGATACGCTAGATAAGGCAGTGTCCAATCAGGAATTGCACGGAGAGCCGCCACCAATTGTCCTTCCGGGTCAGGTATAGCCAAATCCTCTTCCGATGGTAGCTTAACCGACGGGTGATGCAATACATCCAGAAACACATTAGGTGGCACCGGCTTACACTGAGATCCCAGTCTTGATAGCACGTCAGCCGCCTCATTCTTCCGCCGATCAATATGATCCTCCTGATAGCCCTTGAAGTGGCCAGCAATAACATCAACCGCCTGGCGATAAGCCGCCATGCGAGGGTCCTTAGAATCCCACATTCCAAAGACTTGCTGAGCCACCAGGTCTGAGTCGCCAAGACATCTGACCCGGCTCAGATTCATCTCCTTTGCCACTCGGAGCCCATGAAGCAAAGCCTCATATTCAGCTACATTGTTAGTGCAAGGAAACATCAACCTTAAAACATAACAGAATTTGTCACCTCGCGGGGAAGTTAAGACAACTCCAGCCCCCGAGCCTTCCAATTGCCTGGAGCCATCAAAATGAATTGTCCAATATGTATTGTCCGGCTTCTCCTCAGGTGCTTGACACTCTGTCCAGTCATGGATAAAGTCCACCAGGGTTTGAGATTTCACAGCCGTCCGGGGCACATATTTTAGGTTAAGGGGTCCAAGCTCAATTGCCCACTTAGCAATCCTGCTGGTGGCTTCTCTGTTTTGAATGATATCTCCCAAAGGTGTAGAGCTGACCACTGTGATTGGATGCCCAAGGAAGTAGTGCTTCAGTTTGCGATTGGCCATGAATACCCCAAACACCAGCTTTTGCCAATGCGGATATCTTTGCTTAGATTCTGTCAAGACCTCACTGACATAGTAAACCGGCCACTGGACTGGATACTCCTTACCCGCCTCCTTGCATTCCACCACAACGGCAGCACTGACAGCTCTGTTATTAGCCGCCACGTATAGGAGTAAAGGCTCTTTTTCCACCGGAGCAGCCAAAATGGGCGGCTCAGCCAACTGCTTTTTAAGTGCCTCAAACGCCTCATTGGCTGCATCACTCCAGACAAAGTCGTCTGTTTTCTTCATCATCTGATACAGAGGAATAGCCTTCTCACCCAGGCGGCTTATGAACCGGCTTAGAGCAGCAGTACGACCCGCCAAACACTGGACATCATTGATGCACGCCGGCTTAGACAAAGAAGTGATGGCCTTTATCTTGTCCGGGTTAGCCTCAATGCCGCGCTCGGAGACCAAGAATCCTAAGAGCTTGCCTGTAGGCACACCAAACACATACTTGGCCGGGTTAAGCATCATCTTGTAAATCCGCAAATTATCAAAAGTTTCTTTCAAATCGTCTAATAGAGTCTCCTTCTTCCTTGGCTTGACCACAATATCATTCACATAAGCATGAACATTGCGCCCAATTTGACCATGAAGATAGTTCTGCACACAGCGCTGATAAGTCGTGTAAGCGCTCTTGAGTCCAAAAGGCATAGACACATAGCAGAAAGCTCCAAAAGGCGTAATGAAAGACGTCTTCTCTTGGTCTTTAACTGCCATCTTGATCTGATGATAACCCGAATAAGCATCCAGGAAACATGAACTCTCACAACCCGCCGTTGCATCAATGATCTGGTCGATACGGGGGAGAGAAAATGGATCAACCGGACACGCCTTGTTGAGATCGGTGTAATCCACACACATACGCCACGTGCCGTTCTTCTTAAGGACAAGCACGGGGTTAGCCAACCACTCCGGGTGAAAAACTTCGACGATGAACCCTGCTGCCAAGAGCCGGGCTACCTCTTCTCCAATGGCCTTACGCCTCTCCTCATTGAAATGAAGGAGGAACTGTTTGACCGGCTTAAACTTAGGATCCACATTAAGGTGGTGCTCAGCGAATTCCGCCGGTACACCCGGCATGTCAGAAGGCTTCCATGCAAAGATGTCCCAATTCTCATGGATGAATTTGATGAGAGCTCTTTCCTATATGGGATCCATATTGGCCCCAATAGTGAATTGCTGCGATGATTCGCCAGGAGTAAAATCCACCAGCTTGGTATCTTCTGCCACAAACTTCAGGGGCGGCTCAGATTCCGTGCTAGGCTTCTTCAATGGGGTCATATCTGCCGGGTCAACATTCTCCTTATAAAACTTCAGCTCTGCCTCAGCACAACTTGAGTTTGCATACGCCGCATCGCCTTCCTCGCACTCAAAAGCAATCTTCCGATCACCATGTACTGTAATCGTTCCGTTTAATCCGGGCATCTTGAGCTGCAAGTAGACATAACAAGGCCTAGCCATGAACTTGGCATAAGCCGGCCGTCCAAACAAGGCGTGGTACGGGCTCTTGATTTTAACAACCTCGAACCATAAGGTCTCCACCCTGTAGTTGAACTCATCACCAAAGGCTACTTCCAGGGCAATTTTTCCAACTAGATAAGCCGATTTACCGGGCACCACACCGTGAAAGACCGTTGAAGATGGCTTGAGATCCTTGTCAAGCAAGTTCATCCGGCGAAACGTGTCATAGTACAGGATGTTGATACTGTTGCCACCATCCATAAGCACCTTGGTGAACACGTAGCCTCCTACTCTGGGGGGCTACTACCAGGGCAAAATGCCCCGGGTTATCTACACGCGGCGGGTGATCCTCCTTGCTCCAAGTTATGTCATACTCAGACCACTTCAAGTACTGTGGGAGAGCCGGCATGGCCGCATTAACCGCCAGCTTGCGCACCTTCTGATCCCGCTTATCAAGGCTTGACGTAAAGACGTGCTATTGGCATCCATTAAGCTATTTTGGGTTACTCTGATACCCGGGCTGGTTGTTTTGTTGCTGACCTCCATTGCCAGACTATTGATTATGACCACCATAGCTTCCCTGACCTTGATAACCAGAACCTGAGCCGCCTGCACCAAAGCCGGACCCAGGAGGGCCGGATCCTGACCCACCGGACGGCCCATTGCCGCCTCCCTGATGCTGGTTAATGTTGTAATTCCGGAATTCCCGCATGACCCAACAATCCTTCCAGGCATGAGTGGACGGTGTATCGGGAACACTATGTTTTGGGCAAGGAGCATTCAACTTTGCTTCCATATTGAAAGGCTTAGACTTGCCAAAAGGCGGTTTACCATTGCCCTTGCCGCGGTTGCTCCCAGCATTAGTATTGGCTACCAGATCCGACCCGTCGTCCGGGTGCTTCCGTTTACCTCCATGGCCAGTATTATTCTTTCGCGCCCTGTTCTGCGGCTGACCCTTGCCATTGCCATTCTTCTTACCCTTAGCTGATTTCTCCTCATCAGAACTAGGGTCCTTCGTGCTGTCAGAATCTGCATACTTGGTGAGAGCTACCATGAGCTCCCCCATGTCTTGGCAAGAACACTTGATCCGTCCGAGCTTCTGCTTTAGGGGCAAAAAATGGCAGTTCTTCTCTAGAATCAGAACCGCCTGAGCCGCCGTGATATTATCAGAGGAGTGGATAATGGTTGAGACCCGCCGGACCCAATGGTGGGCCGACTCATCCTCATGCTACACACAATGATCCAAATCCATAATTGTCATGGGCTGCTTGCACATTCCTTGAAAATTCTTGATGAACTTCGCCTTCAACTCGGCCCAGGAATTAATGGTGTTGGGTGGCAAACCCTTCAACCACGTATGAGTCGGTCCTTCCAGCATCATGATGAAATACTTGGCGCAGACTGCATCACTGACGTCTAACATCTCCATGGCCATCTCATAACTCTCGATCCAGGCTTCCGGAGGCAGATCAGCAGTGTAATTTGGCACCTTACGTGGACCCTTGAAGTCCTTCGGTAGACGTTCATTTCGTAGAGCCGGCACTAAGCACGGCACTCCCATAGCTCTGGAAGTTACTCCGGCTCCCACTGAAACAGAAGGTGCTACTGTGGGTGATTCTTGGTAAGCCGCCGCGGCTGCTGCCGCCTCTCGCTGTGCTGTTGCACGATCTACAAGCGCCTAGGCATCAACAGCAGGCGGGTCATCCCGCGCCGGGTTCCGACGTCGATCGTTGCTAGAAATCGCAGGCGACTCTATACGCCGGCTGTAACTGCGGCTCGGGATAGGGGTCGAGTGCACACAACTTCGACTATAGGTATACTTCTCCTGTTGTGCCACCGCTGTCTACAAATACCCAATGGCATTCTGGGCTTCCTCAGCAAAGGGCGTACCATCAGCTAAAGGGAGCGCATTAAGCCTGACCGCGGCCGCTACCATGTTGTCCACCGGGTTAGAATAATGACCGGGTGGTGTTGGAAAATGCTGCGGCGGGGTCTGGTTCCTGCGGGGCGGGTCTGGTTGCCGATGCTGAACCGCCCCCTACTCCCAGGTACTTCTGCCGTCTGGGTTACGGTCAGAGGGGCGTTCCGTCCCGTCCCTGGCGTGTTGAAAAGATTTCTCGGCTCAAACTGATCTGGCAGGCGGGTCTGGTGCCTCATCCGATGGACTGCATCTGCGGTTTGTTGATCCAGGTCAAGACGAAAAGCTTCCGTCCTGAGGCGCTCTGACTCAACATCCATCTGAGCCTTCAACGCATTGATTTCCTCCTGGGCGCTGGCCATCTGGTCCTTCAACCTTGCCATCTCTGTGTTACGGGCCGCTTGGTTTTCGGCCGTGACCTCGGTTCCCATCAGAGTCTCAAATTCATTCATCAGATCTAGCACAACTTGAGCGGGCGGCCTGGCTGACCCGGATCCCGTCGCGCCCGCAGGCGCCGTCCCAGCCGCCGTGCTACCCAAAGCCGGCACTGATCCAGCCATGAAGACGGCGGCTCGGCTCGGCGGCTCATACTATTCCAGGTCATGGTAGCCCTCGAGGTAGCCCCAAGCCCGCCGTTGTGAAGCTGGTACATTGATTCCGCCTCCCCGCTCGAGGATCCATCCTCTAAGCAGATGAGGGTTTCCTCCCGCGACATAGAACCTTCCTCAAGCTCCGTGCCTTGGGTGAAGCCGACGAAGACGTGCTTCCGGCCCGGGTTAAGCCGGGCGGGTTGCACGCGCCGGGCCGGCTCGACGAGGTCGGTGTAGATGTCTGGCCCGGGCATAGGTCCGCCGATCTTGCCAATGAAGACGTGAATTCCGTCGAAGGGGACCCGGTACCCGTACTCGATTAAGTCGGCCTCGGGGCCCCAGCTAGCATCGTCGATGTAGAGCTTACCGCGGCGACTCTTGGTCATCCTACTAATGGCGTATCCCTCGATCCCTGGGATAGAGCCCTTCGAGTACTCCAAACCACCGAGCATCTGCCCACGGTGGGCGCCAACTATCATGGTTTTATCACGGCAGATGTCCTAGTGCCAGGACTTAGGTGTGAAGCCATCACTACGGCGGTTAACTCGAAGGGGTTGGTCGGGACGAAAGACACAGGTTTAACCAGGTTCGGCCCCTCTCGAAGGAGGTAATAGCCTACGTCCTGCTTTGAGTTGTATTGATTGGGTATCGATTACAAGGGAGTGGATTCGCTTGACCTAGTACTCGATCAAAGGTTTTGTGCCTAAGCCGCCCAGGTAACCCGCCTTTATATACATAGGTCGAGGCCCTGGGCTTACAAGAGTCCGGGCCGGGTCATGCTTAATAACCGACCTTGCCTCTAACTACCCTTGCCTTGTCTGGCAAGCCGCCACCGGTGGCTTACACCATCGGGTTACACATTGTCTTCTGGCTCTGGGCCTCCTCCAGGCCCATCGGGCAAGTCACCCCCAGGCCTTGTTGCTAAGCCGCCAACCTCATGACCTGGCCCCTCCTGGGCGGGTCTCACCAAGGGGTGATATCCCCAACACTTATTGTTGGGGATATGCATATCCCCATTGAGGTAACTTAGTGTTTTACGAAAGTTCTTCGGTTGCATGCTAATCGAAGGTGGTTGTTAATAAGACTTGATCAACCTTATTAATGGATCATTTTTTAGAGGTATGAAGTTGATGAATCTAGTAGGCACAACCTTCTGCTTCCACATTTTGTTTTTATTCTTCTTAGTCAAATAAAATAAAATGCCATGTTTTCCTATTTTCTGTTTTCTTCGTGCAATAAAAAATGACCCAAAAAATAAAAGTTCTCAGAATATCCCGAAAATTTGATACGATTTTTTCTGAATATTTCTGAATTTCTGGTGCAAATAACATCAAAGGGGTGCACTTGGTGCCCACAAGACACCAGGGCGCGCCAGCAACCCCAGGCGCGCCCTGGTGGGTTGTGGCCCCCTCGTGGGCCTCGTCACTTATCCCTTTAGCCCATGTCATCTCCTACCTCCAGAAAAAAATCACCATTGCTCTCACTCCCCTGTTCTAGCTCACAAACCCGCGAATTTCGATCTCTTTGCTCGAAGCTTCATTTCCGAAACTGTTTTGGGGGATTGCTACTTGGTATGTGACTCCTCCATTGCTCCAATTAGTTTTTGATTTAGTGGGCTATTTTTAGAATAATTAGCTACTCTTGGTGCTATTGTAGATGAGCTTGCATGTTGAATTCTTAGAGTTCTAAGTAGTTTGAATGCTTAATATGGCCTCTATGCATCCTTAGGAGTAGTTGCTATCAATTTTACGAAGTTTTGTTGACAAAAATTTTGTAGACTCAAATTTTCATAAATTTAATTATAGGAATAAGATGGATTTCTTTAGGAAGTTTTCCTCCAAGAAGAATGCTAAATAAGCCATTGGGGAATCATCGGACAATGACCTCCACACTCCGAGAACGGCAGAGGTGCGGTCGTGCAAATGGCCGCATGATGCCTTCATGGAGGAGGCCGGGTTCCATCAAGAGTTTGCCCAATTCGTTGCAAATGCCGAGCTGACCGATTTCCTCGCAGCTAAGTGTGACCAGCATCCTTACAAATTACATTGTGCAAAGTTTTGATTTTCTGAGTAGGAATAATCCTCCTGAGGTGCAGTTTAAGTTATATGCTGAAACTCACAAGATACCGCACACTGACTTTTGTGACATATGCTTGATCCCTTCTGATGGGAAATTAAGAGAGCCTTGACCAACGGAGTTTGAGGATTTTCTCCTCACTTTAACAGTGGGTGAAGATAGAGGCGTGTCAAAAGCCACTGCTACCAGTTTGCAGTTTCCTTCTATGCACTACTTTGCTTTATTCATCGCGAAGTGTTTAACCGCTAGGGAGAAGGTTGGTGCACTCAGTGCTGTGACTTTGCCATTTTACGCCGTGCACTGTACAATGATCACACCTTTAGCATGGGGGCTATTATTGCACGTCGCTTACACCTTAATGGGACTAAGGGAAAGATACATGGTGGTATTTATGCTACTCGCTTAGCGAGACACTTTAATGTTCAGATTCGCCCACATGATTATCCCTTGTCCCAAGTTTATCTAGATCACAAGGGATTGCAGGATCACCAATTTATTGATGTAGCTGATTCTTTTCATAACATTCTCTACAACTTAGTATTCAGAGTCGAACCCCGTGATGTTATCCCGTTGCCTGCTCCTGCTCTGTTTGATTCTATTACCAGGAACGGATACAAGATCATGCCAGAGGACATTACAGCCTACCGGAACAACCTAGCAGCTGCTGAGGAGGAGCCCCAGGAGTGGGACGCTCAGGTGCCATCTCCACCTCACTTCGACTTGGGACCGGATGGTTACTATGGATGGTGATTACCAAGCTAGGCCAAAAGCCAAAGCTTGGGGAGTACGTATATCCACCGACATTATATTCATGTTTACACTTTTCATTCCAGTTGCCGGTGTCCATACTTTTTCATTGTATTATCCATGCTAGATTTATTTTCTCGCTTTCTTCCTTCTTGTTTGAAAAACTTTGAGAAAACCCAAAAATATTTCATACATCTTTTCGGCTTTTCTTTCTAGCTTAAATTAATTGTACTACGAAAAGAAAACCCAAAAAGATTTCTCGTTTCTTCTTTTACTTGTTGGGAGCTCTCCCGTGTAAATAGTTTTTCTCGTTTTTGTTTTTCCCTTGTTAATTTGCTTTCTTCTAGAAAAAACAAAAACCCCAAAAATATTTCAGTGTGTTTCGCTGAAATTCTTTTCCTTTTATTTGATTCGTACCAAGGAGAAGACCACGATGAAAATGTTGAGTGGCTCTCATATGCATCATTGTTAATCTAACAAAGATCCCATGTTACTTTGTCTTCTCCTCTTGAATAAAATGTTTGCAGATTCCAGCTTCGTCCACGGCACTCTTGCAATATTATTATTTTCATATCTTTCGGTCGTGCAAGTGAAAGGCAATAATGACGATATTTGATGAAGTGACCGTGCCAGAGAAAATCGGGTATGAACTCAACTTGTTTTTGTTTTTGAAAATATGTTTAGCCTAGTATCCATGATTCAACCTATTATGAACAAACATGTTTGCAATGACAATTAGAGATTATAGTTGCTCATGCCATACTTAAGTAGCTAGGGGTGGATAATGAGTTATCTTGGATTTCAACATGCATTAAAATGATTGTGATGTGGTATGATGATATGGTATCCTCCTCTGAATGTTTCAAGTGGCTGAGTTGGCACATGTTCATGCATGTAGTTGAATCAAAACCAACATAGCCTTCATGATATTTATGTTCATGGTGTCCATATCCTACTCATCCTAGTATTCAAGGTTTATTATTCGTAATGCATGTTCATGACCGTGTTTCGCTCTCCAACTGGCCGCTTCTCAATCTATTTGCTAGCCCTCGCCCATACTAAGAGGGAATACTGCTTGTGCATCAAAACACTTAACCAAAAGTTATTCCAGATGAGTCCACTATATCTACCTATATGCGGTATTACGCTGTCGTTCCAAAGTAAATTTGCATGTGCCACCTCTAAAAATTCAAATGAACATCTGCTTTGTGTGCCTCGACCGCTCATTGAGTGATGACCCACAAGTATAGGGGATCAATCGTAGTCTTTTCGATAAGTAAGAGTGTCGAACCCAACGAGGAGCAGAAGGAAATGACAAGCGGTTTTCAGCAAGATAATTTTTGCAAGCACTGAAATTGTAGGTAACAGACAATTTGATAGCAAGATAATTGGTAACAAGAAAGTAACGGTAACGGTAAACAAGGTGCAGCAAGGTATCCCAATCCTTTTGTGGCAAAGGACAGGCCAGAACAATCTCTAGTAATAGGCAAAGTGTTCTTGAGGGTACACGGGAATTTCATCTAGTCACTTTTATCATGTTGGTTTGATTCGTGTTCGCTACTTTGATAATTTGATATGTGGGTGGACCGGTGCTTGGGTGCTGTTCTTACTTGAACAACTTCCCACTTATGATTAACCCCCTCGCAAGCATCCGCAACTACGAGAAAAGTATTAAGATAAAATCTAACCATGGCATTAAACGTTTGGATCCAAATCAGCCCCTTACGAAATAGCGCATAAACTAGGGTTTAAGCTTCTGTCACACTAGCAACCCATCATCTAATAACTACTCCACAATGCAATCCCTTAGGCCCATGAATGGTGAAGTGTCATGTAGTCGACGTTCACAAGACACCACTAAGGGAATCACAACATACATCTCATCAAAATATCGAACACAAATCAAATTCACATGATTACTCGCAACATGACTTCTCCCGTGACCTCAAGAACAAAGGTAACTATTCACAAATAATAATCATGCTCAAGATCAGAGGGGTATTAAAAAACATAACGGATCTGAACATAAAATCCTCCACCAAATAAACCATATAGTAATCAACTACGCAAGGTAATCAACACTACTAGTCACCCACAGGTACCAATCTGAGGTTCCGGTACAAAGATTGAACACAAGAGATGAACTAGGGTTTGAGAGGAGATGGTGCAGTTGAAGATGTTGATGAAGATTGGCCTCCCAAAGATGAGAGGGGTGTTGGTGATGACAATAGCTTCGATTTCCCCCTCCGGGAGGGAAGTTACCCTGGCGGAATTGCTCCGCCGGAGGGCAAAAGTGCTCCTGTCCAAGTTCCGCCTCGAGGCGGCGGCGCTTCATCCCGAAAGTCCTCCTCTGATTTTTTCTAGGTCAAATGTGACTATATACCAGAAGATGGGCTCCGGAGGTGGGCCGAGGTGGCCACGATACACCAGGGCGCGCCCAGGGGGGTCTGGTGTGCCCTGGTGTGTTGTGCCCACCGGCAGGCCCCCTCCGGTAGTTTTCTGCTCCAGTATTTTTTATTAAATACAAAAATAATCTCCGTAAAGTTTCAGCTTCATTGGAGTTGTGCAGAATAGGTATCTCTGATGTGCTTTTCTTAGGTCCAGAATTCCAGCTGTCGGTATTCTCCCTCTTTGTGTAAACCTTGCATATTATGAGAGAAAAGGCATTAGAATCACTCCCTAAAGCATTATTATTGAAAAAAAAACATAGTAAATAACAGTAGGTAATCATGATGCAAAATGGACGTATCAACTCCCCCAAGGTTAGACCTCGCTTGTCCTCAAGCGAATGCCGAAATTGAAAAGCATGTCCACATGGTTTGAGAGAGAGGTGTCGATAAAAACAAAATACGGACAAAGAAGCATCATGCTTATTGGTATAACAACAACAAACTCTATCATAGAATTTATTCAACATAATTTCATCATATAACTTCTTATGCACAAGTAGCAATTCATCACAACATAGAAGTATGAAGCATAAACCTTATTAAAAACTAACAAACCGTGTTCTCAGTCAACTTTGCAACTACAATTCATCATATTTTCAGGAAGGGTCTCATGTAGGAGCCTTTTGGCAAGTCCACATACTCAACCATCATTTAGTCTTCTATGATTGCTAACACTCACGGCATACCCATGAACAAAAAGTTTCAGCCGGACACATAAGAAGATAGGGGCTTATAGTTTCGCCTCCCAACGTATTCACCTCAAGGGTGATGTCAACAATAATAACTCATGCCACCCATATCCAACTAGATATATGTGCCTAGATCTTTGCTCACCACATGATGCTTGCAAAAGGCAAAAGTAAAAAAGGAATAGGAAAGAATACTTTGACTCTTTGCATAAAAGTAAGTACATAAAAGTAAAAGATAGTCCCTTCCAGAGGGAAGCGGAGGTTGTCATGCGCTTTTGGTTTGTATGCCCAATCCCTTAATGTAAAAGAACGTCACGCTATATTGCCACCTATGATAGCAACCTTTATTATGCAGTCCGTCGCTTTTATTACTTTGCGATCATAAGTTCGTATAGCGCTCAATTTTCTCTTGCACTAATTGATCAAAACACTTTTAGAAGCAAAATTTATTGCCTTATTGCACCGATGACAACTTACTTGAAGGATCTTATTCGATCCATAGGTAGGTATGGTGGACACTCAAAGAATTAATTTGGGTTTGGGTTTTTGGATGCACAAGTAGTATCTCTACTTAGTGCAGAATTTTGGCTAGCAAAGATTGAGCAAGCACCACATGTTGAAGGATCTATGACAATATAACTTCTATGTGGATATGAACAAGCATAAATCATTAAGTTGTCTTCCTTGTCCAACGTCAACAGTTTTGACATATAATATTTGATGGGGGCTCACAATCATAAAAGATGTCCAAGATAGTGTATTTGCATGTGAATCTTCTCTTCCCTTATTAATTCTTTCATGAATTGCATCATTGACCAATGCTATGTTTGTCAATCTCCAACAAATTTTACTACTTATACTCTTCCTTATGTGATGTCATTACTCATCATAAGATTAGCATATGATTCTTTTCATTTGTTTTCTTTTCCTTTATTTTGAATGCAACAAGAAAGTAGAGAGGCAAAAACTCAAACTAAACTTTATTATATAACTCTCACTCGATTACATAGATAGATAGGCCATGAAACTAACACACGAAAATAGATCATGCTAAACTTTTATTCAACTAAAGCAAAGGGAAACTAAAGATCGAACTAAAATAGGTAAAGGTGAATAAAAGTGGTGGTGATACGATATCGGGGCACCTCCCTCAATCTTGTCTCAAGCCAAGGGGAGTGCCCATACCCGTGTGCTCAAGTCTCCTTTGGTGGTGGAGATGAAGAAGGTGGTGGTGTAGAGGTGTCACACTTCAACTTCAGAAGATGCTCCAATTTGCAGATGACCCTCCTAAGGTTATTGATGTGCTCCTGTGGCAAAATATTTTCACGGATGAGAAAATTATTCTGAACACGGACCGCTTCGAAAGCTCTAAAGGCTTCGATTTCAATAGGGGTGAGATGACTGTAATTAGGTTGAAGGATATCTTTTTCCTCTCCTTCCTTTGTTGGCATGGATTGATCTTCTTCAGG
The DNA here is from genome assembly GCA_039707655.1 of Elymus sibiricus. NCBI lineage: Eukaryota > Viridiplantae > Streptophyta > Magnoliopsida > Poales > Poaceae > Elymus > Elymus sibiricus. The sequence continues at coordinate 230,971,777 of CM077669.1, read as the reverse complement.
GGGCTGGTCCACCATAGCCTCCTTGCCCTTATCTTCCTTGTTGACTTCTTCCGGCTCCTCCCTCTGTAGCTCTATCTTCATTAGCCAGGCATCTTCGTCCACGTTGTTAGAAGAGGGGGAAGACATGATGCCTGACTTGACAGATTTGACAGGAAAACAACAAGAAACAAGAACAGAGGATTTTTTCTGCGATGCGGTCGTCAAAATAGTCAGGCGTATTTATAGAGAATTTTTATTCTTGGGAAAGAAGCATATGGAAGGAAAACGGAGTCGGGAAGGCATCCGAGGTGGGCACAACCCATCAGGGCGCGCCCAGGGCTGCCTGGCGCGCCCTGGTGTATCGTGCTCACCTCGATCACCTTCCGGTCTATTTTTTTATTTCCAAAATTTTCTAATATTCCAAAACTGACAAAAAATATTTTTGCGGATTTTTTCGGAGTCCGTTTACCTACCGTATCACGTACCTCCTATTTTTCAGAATTCTGGAGTGTTCCGGAAGGTTTCTTTTATGTGTTCCTCCGGTGTCATGGTTTGGATAACATTGCTTTCAACATTAATAGGCGTACCTGAGATATAGTGTTTAATTCTTTGTCCATTGAACACCTTCGGGTTAGTACCTTCGGCGTTATTAATCTTGATAGCTCCAGAACGATAAACCTCTTCGATAATATATGGTCCTTCCCATTTGGAGAGAAGCTTTCCTGCAAAAAATCTTAAACGAGAGTTGAACAAAAGAACATAGTCTCCTATTTTGAATTCCCGCTTTTGGATTGTTTTGTCATGCCATCTTTTTACTTATTCTTTGAATAGCTTGGCATTTTCATAGGCTTGGGTTCTCCATTCATCTAGTGAGCTAATATCAAATAGCCTCTTCTCACTGGCAAGTTAAAAATCATAGTTAAGTTCTTTAATTGCCCAAAATGCTTTGTGTTCTAATTCTAGAGGCAAATGACAAGCTTTCCCATATACCATTTTGTATGGAGACATACCCATAGGATTTTTATAAGCTGTTCTATAGGCCCAAAGTGCATCATCTAATTTCTTAGACAAATTCTTACGAGACCTATTGACAGTTGTTTGTAATATTAATTTTATTTCTCTATTGCTAAGTTCTACTTGACAACTAGATTGAGGATGATAGGGTGATGCAATTCTATGGTTAACATCATACTTAGCAAGCTTCTTATGGAAAGCACCATGGATAAAGTGTGAACCACCATCGCTCATTAAATATCTAGGGACTCCAAACCTCGGGGAGACAACCTCTTTAAGCATATTAGTGGAGGTGTGGTGATCAGCACTACTAGTTGGAATAGATTCTACCCACTTAGTGACATAATCAACAGCAACCAAAATATGAGTGTACCCATTGGAGGAAGGGAAAGGCCCCATATAATCAAAACCCCAAACGTCAAATGGTTCAACAACAAGTGAAAAATTCATAGGCATTTCCTGACGCTTACCGATATTACCAATTCTTTGACATTCATCACAAGATAAGACAAACTTACGGGCATCCTTGAAGAGAGTAGGCCAATAAAAACCAGATTGCAATACCTTATGAGCAGTTCTATCTCCCGCATGATGTCCTGCAAAAGCTTCAGAATGACATTTCCGTGGGATTTGTTCATGTTCATGCTCAGGTACACAACATCTAATAATACCATATACTCCTTCTTTATAAAGATGTGGGTCATCCCAAAAGTAATGTCTCAAGTCATATAATTTTTTTCTCTTTTGGTGGTAAGTGAAGTTAGGTGGTATATATTTAGCGACAATGTAGTTAGCATAATCAGCATACTAAGGTGTGTCTTGAGAAACATTTATTGCAGCTAACTGTTCGTCAGGGAAACTATCATCAATAGGTAGTGGGTCATCAAGAATATTTTCTAACCTAGACAAGTTATCAGCTACGGGGTTCTCAGCTCCCTTCCTATCAACGATGTGTAAGTCAAATTCTTGAAGCAAGAGAACCCACCTAATGAGTCTAAGTTTAGCATCTTTCTTTTCCATAAGATATTTTATAGCAGCATGATCGGTGTGAACAACAACTTTGGAATCAACGATATAGGATCTAAATTTATCACAGGCAAACACAACTGCTAAAAATTCCTTTTCAGTACTGGCATAATTTCGTTGGGCATTGTCTAGAGTTTTACTAGCATAATGGATAACATTTAATTGCTTATCAACTCTTTGTCCTAGAACAACACCAACAGCATAATCACTAGCATCACACATAATTTCAAAAGGCAAGTTGCAATCAGGTGGTTGTATGATAGGTGCAGAGGTTAAGGATTTCTTGAGTGTTTCAAAGGCTTCCACACAATCATCATCAAAAACAAAAGGAATATCCTTTTGCAAAAGATTAGTAAGAGGCCTAGAAATTTTAGAGAAGTCTTCAATGAACCTCCTATAAAAACCAGCATGACCAAGGAAACTTCGAATACCTTTAATATCTTTAGGACATGGCATTTTCTCAATTGCATCAACTTTAGCTTTATCGACCTCAATACCTCGTTCAGATATTTTATGCCCCAAGACAATGCCTTCATTAACCATAAAGTGGCACTTCTCCCAATTCAAGACGAGATTAGTTTGTTCACATCTCTTGAAAACTCGATCAAGGTTGCTTAAGCAATCATCAAAAGAAGTCCCGTAAACGAAAAAATCATCCATGAAAACCTCCACAATCTTTTCACAAAAATCAGAGAATATAGCAGTCATACATCTTTGAAAGGTAGCAGGTGCATTGCATAAACCAAAAGGCATAAGTCTATAAGCATAGGTTCCGAAAGGGCAAGTAAAAGTGGTTTTCTCTTGATCGGATTGTGACACAGGTATTCGAGAGAAACCAAAATATCTATCTAGGAAACAAAAGTGTGTGTGCTTAGATAATATTTCTAGTATTTGATCAATGAAAGGCAGAGGGTAATGATCTTTCCTAGTAGCTTTATTTAATTTTCTAAAATCAATTACCATTCTATAGCCAGTGACAATTCTTTGTGGAATGAGTTCATTCTTATCATTAGGAACAACAGTAATACCTCCTTTCTTAGGGACACAATGAACGGGACTTACCCATCTACTATCAGCTATGGGATAGATTATACCTTCTTCCAGAAGCTTTAATATTTCCGTTCTTACCACTTCCTTCATCTTAGGATTCAAACGCCGTTGGTGATCAACAACGGGTTTAGCATCAGGTTCCATATTAATCTTGTGCTAACATAGAGTGGGACTAATGCCCTTAAGATGATCAAGAGTATATCCAATAGCAGCCCTGTGCTTCCTTAGAACTTTTAATAATCTTTCTTCTTCATGTTCTGAAAGGTTAGCACTAATAATAACAGGATATATCTTTTTCTCATCAAGATAAGCATACTTCAGAGTGTCAGGCAAGTGTTTCAATTCAAACACAGGATCACCTTTAGATGGAGGAGGACCTCCAAGAGTTTCAATAGGCAAATTGTGTTTTAGGAGAGGTTGTTGTTCAAAGAAAATTGTATCTATTTCATTTCTTTCACGCAAGTGCATATCATTTTCATGGTCAAGCAAGTATTGTTCTAATGGATCGGTGGGAGGCACAACAATAGAAGCAAGACCAATTATTTCATCCTTACTAGATAACGCTTTATCACGAGGTTGTCTACTAAACTTGGAAAAATTAAACTCATGAGACACATTACCAAAACTGACACCGACAGTTTGTTTTTCACAATCTATCTTAGCATTGACGGTGCTCAAGAAAGGTCTACCAAAGATAATGGGACAAAAGTCATCTTGTGGGGAACCAAGGACTAGAAAATCAGTAGGGTATTTTACTTTCTCACACAAGACTTCAACATCTACAATCCCAAATGGTGTGATAGTGTCTCTATTAGCAAGTTTAATAGTAACATCAATGTCTTCCATTTCAGCAGGTGCTATTTCATCCATAATTTCTTGGTATAGAGTAAAAGGGATAGCACTCACACTAGCACCCAAATCACATAAACCATGATAGCAATGATCTCCTATTTTGACCGAGACAACATGCATGCCTTCTATGGGTTGATGTTTATCTTTTTCATCGGGTTTAGCAATTCTAGCAGCTTCATCACAGAAGTAGATAACGTGCCCATCAATATTTTCTACCAAGAGATCTTTAACCATAGCAATACTAGGTTCTACTTTAATTTGTTCAGGGGGTTTAGGTGATCTTATATTACTCTTACGAACCACAGTTGATACCTTAGCATGTTCCTTTATCCTAACAGGGAAGGAGGTTTTTCAAGATAAGCGGTAGGCACAACTGGATCAACATTGTAAAAGATGGTTTCTTATTTAGCCATGACCGGTTCTTTAATTTCTTCTTTAATAGGGGGATCATATTTAAACCACTTCTCCTTAGGGAGATCAACGTGAGTAGCAAATGCTTCGCAGAAAGAGGCTACTATCTCAGAGTCAAGTCCATATTTAGTGCTAAACTTATGAAAAGTATCGGTATTCATAAAAGATTTAACACAATCAAATTCAAGCTTTATACCTGACTCATTACCTTCGTCGAGTTACCAATCTTCAGAGTTGTGTTTAATTCTTTCTAAGAGATCCCACGAGAATTCAATAGTCTTCTTCATATAAGAACCGGCACAAGAAGTATCGAGCCTGGATTGATCATTATGAGAAAGCCGAGCATAAAAATTCTGAATGATAACTTCTCTCGGAATGTCATGATTGGGGCATGAATATAACATTGACTTAAGCCTCCCCCAAGCTAGAGCGATACTTTCTCCTTCACGAGGCCAAAAATTATATATATAATTCCGATCACAATGAACTAGATGCATGGGATAAAACTTTTGGTGGAATTCCAATTGCAAACGATTCCAGTTCCACGATCCAAGATCATCACATAGCCTATACCATGTCAATGCTTTTCCCTCCAAATATAAAGGGAAAACCTTCTTCTTAACTTCATTTCCGGGTAGACCTGCAAGCTTAAATAATCCACAAATTTCTTTCACATATAAGAGGTGCATATCAGGATGTTCAATTCCATCTCCTGCAAAAGGTTTAGCAAGGAGTTCTTCTACCATACCCGAAGGAATTTCATAAGTAATATCTTCAGTAGGTGTTGTATGTTGAGGGGCAACTAATTGTGGTTCCGGTCGAGATGAAGATACCCCGAACAAACCCCTCAAAGGATTGTTTTCCAGAGTAGCAAGTAGCAATAAATTTCAGCACGTAGTATAAGTTTTTTCCTTACAGATTTCCACTTACCAAGAGCGCTTCACTCCCCGGCAACGGGGCCAGAAAAAATTCTTGATGACCCACAAGAATAGGGGATCAATCGTAGTCCTTTCGATAAGTAAGAGTGTCGAACCCAACGAGGAGCAGAAGGAAATGACAAGCGGTTTTCAGCAAGGTAATTTATGCAAGCATTGAAATTGTAGGTAACAGATAGTTTGATAGCAATATAATTGGTAACAAGCAAGTAATGGTAACGGTAAACAAGGTGAAGCAAGGTAGCCCAATCCTTTTGTGGCAAAGGACAGGTCAGAACAATCAGGCAAAGTGTTCTTGAGGGTACACGACAATTTCATCTAGTCACTTTTATCATGTTGGTTTGATTCGTGTTCTCTACTTTGATAATTTGATATGTGGGTGGACCGGTGCTTGGGTGCTGTTCTTACTTGAACAACCTCCCACTTATGATTAACCCCCTCCCAAGAATCCGCAACTACGAGAAAAGTATTAAGATAAAATCTAACCATAGCATTAAACGTTTGGATCCAAATCAGCCCCTTATGAAATAGTGCATAAACTAGGGTTTAAGCTTCTTTCACTCTAGCAACCCATCATCTAATAACTACTCCACAATGAATTCCCTTAGGCCCATGAATGGTGAAGTGTCATGTAGTCGACGTTCACATGACACCACTAAGGGAATCACAACATACATATCATCAAAATATCGAACACATATCAAATTCACATGATTACTCGCAACATGACTTCTCCCGTGACCTGAAGAACAAAGGTACCTACTCACAAATAATAGTCATGCTCAAGATCAGAGGGGTATTAAATAGCATAATGGATCTGAACATAAAATCTTCCACCAAATAGACCATATAGTAATCAACTACGCAAGGTAATCAACACTACTAGTCACCCACATGTACCAATCTGAGGTTCCGGTACAAAGATTGAACACAAGAGATGAACTAGGGTTTGAGAGGAGATGGTGCTATTGAAGATGTTGATGAAGATTGGCCTCCCAAAGATGAGAGGGGTGTTGGTGATGACGATAGCTTTGATTTCCCCCTCCGGGAGGGAAGTTCCCCCGGCGGAATCGCTCCGCCGGAGGGCAAAAGTGCTTCTACCCAAGTTCTACCTCGAGGCGGCGGCGCTTCATCCCGAAAGTCCTCCTATGATTTTTTCTAGGTCAAATGTGACTATATACCAGAAGATGGGCTCCGGAGTTGGGCCGAGGTGGCCACGATACACCAGGGCGCGCCCAGGGGGGTCTGGCGCGCCCTGGTGGGTTGTGCCCACCTGGCAGGCCCCCTCCGGTAGTTTTTTGGTCCAGTATTTTTTATTAAATACAAAAATAATCTCCGTAAAGTTTCAACTTCATTGGAGTTGTGCAGAATAGGTATCTCTGGAGTGCTTTTCTTAGGTCCAGAAATCCAGCTGCCGGTATTCTCCCTCTTTGTGTAAACCTTGCATATTATGAGAGAAAAGGCATTAGAATCACTCCCTAAAGCATTATTATTCAACAAAACATAGTAAATAACAGTAGGAAATCATGATGCAAAATGGACGTATCATGGAGCGACATGGGGCGGTCAGTATCTTCCATGTTAAGTGGGTTATTCTCATGATGAGTGTTTATTTACTCGTCCTTGCACGAGAGGGGTGGTAAATGGGATTCCTAGTCCCGAAATAAAAAAATTACAGATAATTAAACAAAACTCCCCCAAGAATGTTGTTGGTTTGGATGGTACCCGTGGATTCGGCCGGCCGTGGAGTGTGATTGTTGGTGGAGGGGGAGTAAACCTTTAGTTTTACCGCTTGGGAACCGCCGCTAATGTGTTTAGCATGGAATATATTGATAACTTTTGGTCATAACATTGACAGGAAGGGTGTACCTCCCAAAATTATATTTATCTCTGTTTTAAGCTTTGAGCTCTGGCACCTCTGCAAATCCCTGCTTCCCTCTACGAAGGGACTATCTATTTACTTTTATGTTGAGTCATCACCTGCTCAAATAAGCGCCAGATCTGTGAGCACTATTGTCATCCTCATGCATTGTGTATAGTTAATGTTGGGTGCAGCATGACTGGATCTTTTCTACCATGAATTACAATGTTTAGTCGCTGCTTGAACTTTGGAGGTGCTCTGCATTTATGTTTTGCGGTCTCAGAAAGGGCTAGCGAGATACCACTGTTGTCATATTATATCATGATTGTTTTGACAAAGTGTTGGCGCTTGAGATATTTTATTATTTCTCGCTAGTTGCTTATGTCATTGATATGAGTTAATATAAAGTTATGCTGACATGGTTAGTCATGATCTTTGCTGAAAACCTGGGTACAACTTAAGCATATATATGTAAACAAGAACAAAAGAGTTCGTAAAAGTTTTTCTTTATCACTTTCAGTTTGTCAACTGAATTGCTTGGGGAGAAGCAATGGGTTAAGCTTGGGGGAGTTGATACGTCTCCGTCGTATCTACTTTTCCTCACGCTTTTGCTCTTGTTTTGGACTCTAATTTGCATGATTTGAATGAAACTAACCCGGACTGACGATGTTTTCAGCAGAACTACCATCGTGTTATTTTTGTGCAGAAATAAAAGTTCTCGGAACTGCACGAAATTTTTTGGAGATTTATTTTACAATAAATAAAAATTACTGGAGCCAAGAATCACCGGAGGGGGTGCCCTGGTTGGGGACGATACACCAGGGCGTGCCACCACCTCCAGGCACGCCTTGGTGGGTTGTGCCCACCTCGGGGCCCCACTGACCCTAATTCCAATGCTATAAAATCCTAATTTTGGAGAAACAAAATCAGAGAGAAAGTTTCATCGCGTTTTACGATATAGAGCCGCCGCCACCTCCTGCTCTTCCTCGGGAGGCCAGATCTGGAGCCTGTTCTGGGCTCCAGAGAGGAGAATCTTCGGTCTTCGTCATCATCAACCCTTCTCCATCGCCAATTCCATGATGCTCCCGACCGGGAGTGAGCAATTCTTTTGTATGCTTGCTATTTTGGATGAGATTCATCATGTAATCAGGAAATTCTTTCGTAGGCTTGATCCCTAGTATCCACTATGTTCTGAGATTGATGTTGCTATGACCTTGCCATGCTTAATGCTTGTCACTAGGGCCCGAGTGCCATGATTTCAGATCTGAACCGTTTATGTTATCACCATTATATCTATGTTCTTGATTCGATCTTGCTAGTCATATGCACCTATTACGTGTTATGATCCGTAAACCCCGGAGTGACAATAGTCGGGATACTTTCCGGTGATGACCGTAGTTTGAGGAGTTCATGTATTCACTATGTGTTAATGCTTTGTTGCGGTTCTCTATTAAAAGGAGGCCTTAATATCCCTTAGTTTCCTTATGGACCCCGCTGCCATGGGAGGGTAGGACAAAAGATGTCATGCAAGTTCTTTTCCATAAGCACGTATGACTATTTACGGAATACATGCCTACATTACATTTATGATCTGGAGCTAGTTCTGTGTCGCCCTAGGTTATGACTCTTACATGATGAATATCATCCAACGAGTTCACCGATCCAGTGCCTACGAGTTTTCCACATATTGTTCTTGCTGAGTTACTATTGCTACTGCTACTGTTGCTTTTGCTACAAAACTATTGCTATCGCTGTTACTACTGCTATCAAAACTATCATACTACTGTGCTACTGATCACTCTGTTGCAGATATTTAATCTCCAGGTGTGGTTGAATTGACAACACAACTGCTAATACTCGCAAATATTCTTTGGCTCCCCTTGTGTCGAATCTATAAATTTGGGTTGAATACTCTACCCTCGAAAACTGTTGCGATCCCCTATAATTCTGGGTTATCATGCCCCGAACTGCCCGAGCTCCCCTCCGACCCCGTGCGCACGCTGGAGGCCTTGCCTGTGCCCGATCGCTGCCCCGACCTCGCCGGCGACCACTCCGCCAGGTCGTGCCACCGGACCTCCTCCTCCCTCTCTCCATCTCTCTTCCCTCTCTCTAACCCCTCTCTTTTCTCTCTTCCTCTGCCATGGACAGGAACCGCGGGAGCTCGCCGCGGATCCGCCTCCATCTTCCTCCAATGACCGGATCCGCCAGGTCTTCATCGGATCTGGCCATTACTGGCCTTCCCTCGTCTCAAGCATCGCCGCCCTTGCCGGATCTTGCGCCGCCGCCTCCCTGCTGCCACTGGCAATCACCCGCTCAAGGAGGATGACTAGCAGCACAGCGCTCGATCAAGCGAGGCGTGGGCTACAATCGCCCCAGCCTAGTCCACTTCCTCTCCAGCCGGCTAATGCTCCGCCCCAACCAGCCGTCACCAAGCCGGCCCGAAGGCCTTTGGTGAGCACCTGTTCCGCCTACCCAGCGCCCAGGGCGCCGTATTCTATCCTGCGCCCATTTCTTCTTAGGCCCGTCAGTGCATTCGGCCCGCGTAGGTTTATTTCCTGTTGCGAATTTGTCAATTATCCATAGAATTACAGTTTTAGAGAAAAACCCCTAGTGATCATGCATTTAATAACTCTCAACCCGTGCATCGTATGTAAAAACTTTATATATATGAAAAATGCTTAGAATTTCGTGTAGTTTCACAATATCCTACTGTCATGCATCATAAAAATGTTTAACTTGTTGTTTTCATTTTATTTGCATAAATGCTATGCTAAAATGGTTTTTATCATAACTAAATAACCGTTGCTCCGATTAAAATGATCCACATATGTAACTTGGTTAGAAAAAACATGTAGAATCACGTGCTGCAGTTTATTTCCATGTTTAATGCACATAAAATATGTCTAGGACAGATCTGGACCAAATTCATAATTTGCATATGGGGTCATTTCGTAAATGCTATATGTTGCTTCCGGCTTCATTTAAAATGCCTAGATGATGCAGTTGTGTATGCTTCACCTCTTGCCATGATGAATAAAATTTAAAATGTTTGTTTAGTTAAACAACATTAACCGCGTTTCTCGTCATATGGAGAGTTATTATTTTGTTATAGGTATGTTCTCCTTCTCTATTTAAAGTTGGTTTAATTCCGTCTTCACCTGATGCAATGACCACCCATGTTAAACAACATTTATTGATGAGTACCTAAATGAGAGTGAACTAAATAATTCAAATGTGGAGTTTCGTCAATATGTAACTCGTTGCATATTGAACTTCGCTTAATTTGTAGTGTTTGATTATTGCATCTTGCCATGCCATGCATAATTAAATGGACATGCATCATACTCCATCCGTCCCAAAATAAGTGACTCGACTTTGTACTAACTTTGTACTAGACTTAGTGTAAAGTTGAGTCACTTATTTTGGGACGGAGGGAGTATTTGTTAGTGCATCCTATCATGAATATTTTGTGGTGTTTGCCGTGTCATTTGCTTGTTTCCGGATTGCTTCTTCTCGATAGAGTTACGAAAGCGTTCGGAGTGTGAGGATTCGTTTGACTACGTCTCGTTCTTCTACTTCATGGATTCTATCTTCTTCCAAGCGGGATCTCAGGCAAGATGATCATTTCCCTGGATACCACTACTATCATTGCTATGCTAGTTGTCTCGTTTCTATCACTATGTCTCGCTACCTACCACTTGTTTGTCAAGCCTCCCAAAATGACACGATCAACCTCTAACCCCCACCTCCCAGCAAACCATTGTTTGGCTATGTTACCGCTTGCTCAGCCCTTCTTATAGCGTTGCTAGTTGCAGGTGCAGCTTGTCCCATGTTGGGACATGGATTGCTTGGGATAACACAAACTACTTAATTAATGCATCTATACACTTGGTAAAGGGTGGAAGGCTTGACCTTTTTCCTGGTGTTTTGTTCCACTCTTGTCGCCTTAGTTTCCGAGTACTGGTGTTCTGTTCCATATTGAGCGCTCCTAACATGCTTGGGGTTGTTATGGGGACACCCTTGATAATTCGTTTTGGGATAAAACTCTTCTAGCAAGGCCCGACATAGGTACTATATTTGCTCAACATAATAATACTGAACACCGTTAGTAATGCATAGGGAGTTAGCACTACCCACTGTTTAATTCAACATAATACAGGTGAGCGCCAGTGCTGATGGTCTTGGTCCCAAACGGGCTGCCCGCGGGGCCACCGCGGGGAAACTCGGGGTTTGGTTTTACTCGTAGCTAGACCCATCTGATCGTGTCCTGAGAATGAGATACGCGACTCCTATCTGGTTTATCGACACGTCGGGCGGCCTTGCTGGATTTGTTTTACCTTTCTTGAATGTCTTGTGCACCGGGATTCCGAGAATACTTTGGGCTATCCCGAGGTTGAGTTTTCCGGCACAGCTTGTGGTTAGTTTGTGATGGATGAGTTGGAGCACCCTTGCAGGGTTAAATCTTTCTGAGAGCCATGCCCATGGTTATGTGGCAACTTGGAAATTTTATAATACTCGGTGATAGAAAACTTGAAGTAAACCCGAATTAAAATACACCAACCGTGTGCGTAACCGTGACTGTCTCTTCTCGAGGGAGTTCAGGAAGAGGACACGGTGGGGTTATGTATGACTCGTAAGTAGGTGTTCAGGATCACTTCTTGATTCACGTCCATTTATGCATAGATTACTCTTCTTGTTCTTGTACTCGTAAGTTAGCCACTCAAATACATGCTTAGTGCTTTCTGCAGCCTCATCACTTAACCATACCTCACCCATTAAGCTTTGCTAGTCTTGATACCCTTGGAAATGAGATTGCTGAGTCTCCGTGGCTCACATATTACTACAACAATAGTTACAGATACAGGTAATGCGATGCTTTGACGTGAGAGTGATGCTTATTTGATTTGGAGTTCTTCTTCTTCTTCATCATCGATCATAGGATGGGTTCCAGGCCGGCAGCCTGGGATTAGCATGGATGGATGTTGCTTTTATCGTTTGATTTAATCCGTAGTCAGACCCTGCTCTTTTGTATGGTGATTGAACGTATTGTTGTATTTGAGATGATCATGATTTAGCTTGTGGCAAGTGTAAGCCAATTCCATATACTCGTCTCCTCTTTACATGTACTTGTAACGATATCCATTCTTGTGAAACGACGAGATGCGCTTCTATCCCTATCGAGGTCCTCGAGCCAAAATAAGGATAGAACCGCATCTTGGAAGTTACATGGAAGCCGTCTGACATGTCGGGTGTTCCCAAGGAGCTAGCTGAGCATCGACTCTGTCGACCCGAAGATGAAGCCCCTCTCAGAGCATCCGCGTCGTTCCTCTACAGAGAAGCGCAAGGTGATCCACGAAGAGATCGCTTAGCTCATAGCTGTTAAGTTAATCCTTGAGGTCTACCACTCCGAGTGGCTCGCCAATGTCGTCATGGTGCCGAAGAAGAATAATTCACTCCGTATGTGCATCGACTTCAAGCACATCAACAGGGCCTGCCCGAAGGATCATTTTCCTTTACTTCGCATAGATCAAATAGTAGATTCCACTGCCGGATTTGAACGCCTGTCATTTCTGGATGTATACTCCGGGTACCACCAGATCCGAATGTATGGCCCCGATGAAATAAAAACGTCCTTCATCACCCCATTGGGGTGTTTCTGCTATATCACTATGCCATTCGATCTTAAAAAGTCCGGAGCTACCTTCCAGTGCATGATTCAGAAATGCTTGCAAAAGTAGATCAGTTGAAACATGGAGGCATACATGGATGACATCATGGTCAAGTGTAGGCAAGGTTCTGACCTGGTGACTGACCTTGCTGAAACCCTTGCAAACCGGCGGCGCTTCGGAATAAAGCTCAATCCGGCCAAGTGCACTTTTGGGGTACCCGCCGACAAGTTACTCGGTTTCCTCATTTTCGAACGTGGGATCGATACCAAGCCTGATAAGATCGGTGCTATAATCTGAATGAAACAACCAGAGCGTCGAAACGATGTGCAAAGGCTCACAAGCTACCTTGCGGCCCTGAGTCGATTCATGTCAGGCTCGGTGAAAAGGCACTGGCTCTTTGCCGACTGATGAAAAAATCAGACGAGTTCGAGTGGACAACCGAGGCGCAAGCCGCGTTCCAAGAAGATAAGTCTTTGCTCTCCACCCAACCGGTGTTAGCTGCTCTGGGTAGTTGGGAGCCTTTGCTCTTGTACATCGCAGCCACAAGCCAAGTGCTCAGCACCGTTCTCACTATGGAGCGTGAGGAGCAGGGAAAGGCATTCAAGGTTCAACGACCCATCTACTACATTTCAGAGGTTCTAACCCCTTCCAAGCAAAGATATCCACATTACCAGAAGCTGGTCTATGGCACTTATCTGAAGGTAAAGAAGGTGGACCATTACTTTCAAGACCACTTGGGCACAATGATCAGCGATGATCCCTTGTCAGAGATTCTCAACAATAGAGACGCCACAGGCCGAGTGGCAAAATGGGCGAGTGAGCTCCTGCCGCTGGAGATCATGTTTGAAGCCAAGAAAGCAATCAAATCCCAAGCCATGGTGGATTTCCTGGCCGAATGGATGGAACAAGAGCAACCAACCCCAAGCCTTCCTGATCATTGGACTATGTTCTTTAATGGATCTAAGATGCTCCATGGCTCGGGGGCTGGAGTGGTCCTAGTTTCCCCCAGGGGAGACCGACTGAGCTATGTGCTTCAGATCCACTTGGAATCATCCAACAATGAAGCCGAGTATGAAGCGCTACTGTATGGGCTCCGTATGACTATCTCACTCGGCGTTCGCCGATTGATGGTTTATGGTGATTCGGACCCTGTCGTGCACCAGGCAACGAAGAAATGGGACATTCGGAGCCCAGCAATGACATGCTATGACAACACTGTCAGAAAGCTGGAAAGAAATTTTGAGGGTTTAGCGCCGCATCACATACCTCGAGCCAAGAATCAGGCAACAAACGACTTAGCCAAGATTGGTTCCACTCGGTGAGTAGTTCCGAAGGATGTAATCGTTGAGCATGTGCGTGACCCAACAATTAAAGAAGGCCCATTCATAGAGGAGCCCCCACAAGCAGTCGGTCCGTATGACACGTCTAAGGTTGACGTCCCAGCAGTGGTTGACTTGGTCCATGAGATGTTGGTAATAATCCCTGATGGACTCAATCCTACAAAGCATACCTGCTCCGGCAGGAGCTCCCCGAAGACAAAATGGAAGCTCGCCAGATTGTCCAACGATCAAAGGCCTTCAAGGTAATGGGAGATCAGTTATACAAGAAAAGCACCACCGGAGTCACTCAGCATTGTATTTCCCTAGAAGAAGGGATGCTGATTCTGCATGATATCCACTCGGGAACTTGTGGCCATCACGCGTCCTCTCGGACGTTGGTCGCAATGGCCTTCCGATTGGGTTTCTATTGGCCCCGCGCCAACAAAGCAGCGAGAGACATCGTGCAGCTGTGTGTAGGATGTCAGTTCTACAAGAATCAATCGCACAAGTCCGCATCCGCACTGAAGACAACTTCGCTCACCTAGCCATTTGTTGTGTGGGGTCTCGACATGGTCGGGCCCCCTACGGACTAGGACGAGTGGATTCACCCACCTGCTAGTGGCAGTGGACAAGTTAACCAAGTGGATAGAAGTGAAGCAAATAAAAAGCCTGGACTCGGCGACTGCCACTAGCTTTATCAGATAGATCATCTTCGAATTTGGAGTTCCCCATCATATCATCACAGATAATGGGTCTAACTTCGACTCGGACGTGTTCCACGAGTTCTGCTACACCCAGGGCACTCGGATCAATTATGCCTTCATGGCTCACCTGCAGTTGAACAGGCAGACGGAGCGGGCTAATGGGATGATCTTGCAAGGATTGAAGCCCGCCTCATGAGGGATCTGAAATATGCCGCTAGAGCCTAGGTCGAAGAACCGCCATCGGTATTGTGGGGCCTAGGGACGACTCCAAATCGATCCACCAATCGAACCCCTTCTTCATTGTGTATGGATCCAAAGCCATGTTGCTGAGTGACCTGCTTCAAAATCCCCCCCGAGTGGAGATTTACTCTGAAGTTGAAGCCGAGGAAGCATGGCAGAACAACTTAGACCTCCTGGGTGAGGAAAGGGAGCTAGCCCTCATCAGATCAATGCTCTATCAGCAGGATTTGAAGCGCTACCACGATAGACAGGTCAGAGGACGCGCCTTTCAGGAAGGCGACCTTGTCCTCCGACTAGATCAGCAAAAACATCACAAGCTAGCACCCCCGTGGCAAGGGCCCTTCACAATCTCCAAAGACTAAACAACAAAGCCTATCGGCTCTATAACTTTGAGAAATATATAGAAGAGCCTCGAGCTTGGAATGCGGATCTGCTCCGCGAGTTCTTCACTTAGAACAACAAACTTCTTTATTTTTGTAATGAATTTCAGAGATATTTTGATGAATAAAAGTCTTACTTTCTCCATATTTCATCAAAACTTGTCAAAATTTCATTTTCACTCTGGCTATTCCAATTGCCCCCAGTGGGAGAAATGATTTAGCTATGAACCTGGCTTCGTCTAAGTTTAAAAATCCTGAGTGTGGAAGATTTCCACACACGGAGGCTTAGCCGTGACCTTGCTGTCGACTAAGCTAGAACGTTCTGAGTGGGGAGGATTTTCTCACTCGAGGGCTCCGCTGCGAACCTGACTTCGCCTGAGCTTTAAATGTTTTGAGTGCAAGAAGATTGCTTCACTCGAGAACCTTAGCTCCGAACCTGACTTCGTCTAAGTTAAAAAATCTTGAATGTGGAAGTTCCACACTCGGGGACTTAGCTGTGACCTTGCTATCGTCTAAGCTATAACGTTCCAAGTGGGGAAGATTTCCTCACTCGGGAGCCCTGCTGCGAACCTGACTTCGCCTGGGCTCTAAACGTTTCGAGTGTAAGAAGATTTCTTCAGTCGGGGATCTTAGCTGCAAACCTGACTTCGTCTAAGTAGCAAAATCTTAAGTGTGGAGGATTTCCACACTCGAGGGCTTAGACACGACCTCGCAGTCACCTAAGAAAGAACGTGCCGATCGAGAAAGACATCCATGGTCGAGGACTTTGCCGCGGACCTGAATCCGCCCAAGTCATAATCGACCCGAGTACGAGCATAACTCGCATTTAGGGACTTAGCCGCGGCCCAGTGGTCGCTTAATTTATTTGGAACTCCAGGCGAGGCCACCCTCATGCTCGGAGACTCGGCCTGACCCGTTCAAGGTATAAGTGAAAGACATTAAAAAAGTCGAATGAAGATGAAGCAAATAGATTGCATGGTGTCCAAAGCAGAAGTTCAAACGGCGGGAGCCCCAGGCTCACTTAAAGTTCACGGTTACATAAACTAGTCGACATTCCGAGGCAAAACAAATTTCAAGTTCTTTTTCGAGGATCACTCGGACGGCAAGGGAGCTGCAGCGTTAACGAAGGTTTCAAGATCAATACCGTCGGCAATCTTAGTGGCAGCCTCCAGAAACGTCTCCATGAAGTCTTTGAACTTGGCATGCTTCTTGTTGACGACCTTGAGCGATTTTAGCTTCTCTTCGTCCACGCCCTTGCAATGGACATGGATGATTGAGAGGGAGATGTCGGCTCCACATTGAGCTGATGACTTCTTCCATGACTGCACTCGGGCCGGAACATCACTCACTCGATCCATGATAGATTCCAAGTCATTCGAGAACTCCTCACTAGGGCGACCTCTTGGCCGATCTTCTGGATAGCCGAGCGAAGCCGGTTGATGTAGCCAATCACCTTCTCAATGTTTTCCTCCAGTCGGAGAACGGCAAGGGCCGAGCTATCCCTGAGGATTTGTCGAGATGGATCCAACTCATTCTCAATCGTCTCCATCTCGAACTCAATGTTGACGCCAAATTCTAGGCATGAAAGAATGGAGAAAACCAACAACAATCCAGGCATCAAAAGCAATGCAAGAATTACTCGGATTGATAGGTTACCTTTAAGCTTCTCGCTCATCTCATTGCCGAACTCCTCAGCATATTGCTCCAGTTTGAGCTTCTTGGAAGAGAGCTGCTTGAGTTTTGATTCCTATTCGGCATAATGCTGCTTAAGCTCAGCAAGCTCCTCCGCGGACTTCTTTGCCACGACCTCTAGCGTCTTGTTCTCCTCTTCGAGTTCCCCGCTGACTTCAGCTTGTCCTCGGCCGCCTTGGTCTTGGCATTGGCCTCCTTCCATGCAGACGCCGGTTCCGTGTCCTTCTTCTCGAGGGCCACTTTCATGGTGTCTAAAGAAATAGAAGTCTTGAGCCTCTGAGCAAGTTGAAAAATTTCTCTACAAACATCTGGCGGGACAAGCTCAGTCAGATTGGGAGAAGAAACAAAGTTTGAGGAAAATTCGGACGAGATATGCTTACCTCCGAGTGAGCGCTTCTCCTACTCTAGACGTGTGCTCTTGGCATTCTCGGCCTCCAGGTTGATCCTGAGGTCATGTACCTCCTTCCCCACAACGTTGTACCGGGCTCTGAGCTCACAAACACTCTGCCAACGAGAAGCAAGGAGATGCAAACGATGTCAGTTGGATATGGAGAAAAAACCACTCGGTCATTCGAGTAAAAGAAAAACAAATAGCTCTAAGTCTCCCGCCGACTGCCACAGTCGATGGCAGTATCGGGGACTACACCCAATGGGTGCACTCAGCGCGCCCCCACTGGAAAGGTGGATGGTCGAGATGCTCCCACAAACTCAGCAACAGGTTCTACACCCCGATGGTCAACATCGAGAAGCTCTAGTCCATGGACCATCACCACATCCTCTTCGACAAGTACCACTCCGGCTACTTCGACAAGCTAAGCAACAGGTTCTACACCCCCATGGTCCCCGTCGAGCTTAGATACACTCTAAGACTCCCGCCGACTGCCACAGTCGATGGTAGTCTCAGGGATTACACCCAGTGTGTGCGCTCAGCGCGCCCCCACTTGAACTGGAGAACACGCAATGGGTGTGCCCCGTGCAAACCCACTCGGGACCCAAAATGAAAACAAACAACATGCAAATCAAAACTCTCGATTGAGGTTGGTACTTACTTACTCGGACATTCTTCTGCAGAGCCTCACTGGCATAATAAACCTCCTTCAGCCGGCCGTTCATCAGCTCCACCTAGATCAAGGACTCCTTGTCCGCGCCCACCTGATCCTCCAAGACGTGGTGTACCATGAAGTGCTAGCTTCGAGTGCGGCTCCGACCCTCGGAATAGCACCCTGAACCGGAGTCGGGGCCATGGCTGGAGAAGTCCTGATCACTTGGGGTGGAGAAGCATCCTGCATCACGACATCCGCATTGGCCGAAGGGTTCGACGGGTCTGCCTTGTCGTCCCCGTCGAGCTCGATCATGTCATGTGGCCCTGCAAGCCGTCAAGAACGCTCGGGCGTTGGAAGCATAGAAAAACATGAGAAACGAATGAACTCCAAGCATGTTCCAAAATTACCTTTTAAGGATGCAGCATCTGCCTTTTTCTAGCCCTTCTCCGGAGCCTTAGGGTCGAGCAAAGCGGGTGAAGTATCAGCACTATGACAGGCAAGTCACTCGGTCCACAACCACTCGGAAGGAAGAAATTCAAGATATTAAATGAAACAAACAACCCTGGTACTTACTTTGAAGCCATGGGCACCTCCACCCTCATTCGCGGCAGGGCTGCCTTCCGAGGCATGCCCGCTGTAACCTTGGGCTGCTTGGTTGCCCTCTCGGGCAACTCGGCAGCTTCGCCTCGTGTGTGCTTTGAAGTGCATATCGAAGGACCTGGAGCAGTTGGCTTGACGGCACCCGATCCCTTTGTGCGTGCACTCGGATCTTGCCGCTTCTTCGAGTGGCAATCGATTGGAACGTTCTGTGATGGAGACGACTTGGCTTCGTCTCCTTCCTCGGAATCGTCCTCCTCGGCCGTCTCTTCCTCTCCGTCGTCGTCCTCGTCGTCCGAGACCTCGTGGCACTCGGTGTCGCTGGCCATAACTTTGGGCGCGAGGTTCACGACCGACACCGGACTGATCAACGTCTAGAAAACCTGCCGAGTGAGGGAAGAAGCTGCATTAATCTCAGTCGGACACCAACAGGATAGACACTCTAATTGAGAAGCTTCAAACTTACATTGATCGGTGGATGCTCTTTGATGAAGGGGGGAACCAGTCGAGTCCGCCTCGGGTTGTCGCGCGCGAAGGTGATGGACTTGATTTTTTCCTCCAGCGTCTTCGTGTCGAGCTCCTCCGGGTGAACGCGCGTAGAGTCACCCGGCCCCTCGTACGTCCACGTTGGGCGGGCCCTGGCCAGCATGGGCTGAATCCTCCGCTGAAGGAAAATCTCCAATAGGTCCAACCCATTGATCCCTTTCCTGACGATGGTCACCACCGCTGTCACCAGGATGTCCACGTCCGTCTTCTCCTCCTTGGCCATGAGCAAGAACGGAGGGGACCGCACTCGCTCCGCCAAGTACGACGGCATGCCCGACTGATCGTCGGTGACAGGGATGTCCTTGCTGTAAAACCATGAATCCTGCCACCACTTCATCGAATCGGGGAATGACATGGCAGGAAAGCTAACCTTACCCCTAAGTTATATGCCTAAACCCCCACACGGTTGATTGACATTGGTCTTCTCCCCACTCGGAGAAGACTTTTTCACGGTCATGGCGCGACATGTGAAAAGATGTTTAAAAAGTGCCCAGTGCGGGTGAAATCCTATGAAATTCTCAGAGAGTGAAATGAAGGGGGCGAGATAAGACATAGCATTCGGAGGAATGTAGTGAAGCTGGGCGCCGAAGTAATCAAGGAAAGATCTAAAGAAAGGATGAGGAGGCAGGGAGAAACCTCTCTCCACATGGGTCACTAGAAGAACCCGCTCGTCCCACCGTCGCGAAGGCTCGAGCTCCCCCGCGTCGGGCAACCACAACCTCCAGGCGGTTAGGAGACCCTGGTTCTCGAGCTCGAACGGCTGGGCCTTCTTGACTCGCGACGTGGGCTAGTAGCCCTGAAGCCGGCCCGACGGAGCGCCAGCGCTCGATGAAGACCCTCTCGAGCCCCGCTTCACCCGCTCGGCCTTCGTGGTCGCGCTCTTCCCCATCTCCATTGGTCGAATGCGTGCTGAGAGTCCATTCACAGAGGGGATCCGAGTGGCGGATTGTGGCGGAGTCGTGGCAGAGAAAGGTGGAATGGGAGGATTTGTTCCCTCTCTCCTCTATCCGGGCCCTATTTATACCCAATTCAGCAAAATCGGCAGCCGTCAATCACCGGGCACGGCAAGATCCACAAGATCCCGCGCGCAGCGCCATCTCTGCACGTGGCGGATTTTTAGGGCGGAAATCAAGGCGTTGTGCCCAGTTTCCCCACCACCGCAGCGTAATCGCTTCTGTGCGCGCTATCCATGTTTCAAATCCGTGAAATTTACACCGCACGACAGCCCGACTGGGCGCAACGTCCGCTCGATCCAGATGACATGTTTCAGTCCGACCAAATGCCCTCCGCGTGTTCCCTTTCACTCGGGCATGGTGAAGGGCAACCAGATGCCTTTGCTAAACCTCCAGACTTCAGATATAGTTCAAGGCACGGTGGGGATAAGAACCCTAGGCAACGAGCACGACGGTCCTCCCCTCCCAAGTGTCGATAAAATTCCTTCGAAGTTCAAATATAGGTCAAGGCACGGTGGGGATAAGAAGCCCAGGCAATGAGCACGATGGTTCTCGCCTCCCGAGTGTCGATCAAATTCCTTCGAAGTTTAGATATAGATCTCAAGGCATGCCAAGATCAGAACCCAAGGAAACTAGCACGGCGATAATCTCCTCCGAGAGAAGTCCCTGGGCCTTCAAGTTGCTCGCGATGTTCCGTCCGGTCTAATCACTTGAAAATATCTAATACTAAATCCGTTGTGGTTCTTTCTTGGAGTCGAGTGATGTGAGCCCTGAATCGGGCTCCGAGCCCCATTAGGGTTCCAAAGCTACTCTGAGTGGCATTCACTTGTCCATCCAAACCTCAACCGATTTAGGGGCTAACAATGAGGTCACCTACTAGTGGTAGGGTCACCAACTAGACATCCAAGGTCCACATAGGGCCCCACACAGATGAAGAAGTCTCAGGACTACAACTGCACTCGGATGACAGACCACGGTCCACTCAGATCCATCAGATCACTCGGACGTTCTCCTTCCAGTCGGACATACTCCCTCACTCGGACATAGAGGAGACATGGGCGACTTGGGAGCTCCAACGGCTGAGGACTTAACATTATACATAAAGTATAGTGATGGCTACTATTACCTGTAACGTCCATAGTTAGGGATGCAGTTTCTAATAACTCCCGTAGTTACTCACATTAAATGCCCTTGTAATGATGCTTGGCGGGTCCTGGCAAAGTCTATATAAGCCACCCCCGAGCTCCTGGACAAGGGTTCAAGACCCTGATGTAATCACACACCCCATAGAAAACACAAGCCTCCGGGCATGAGATGTAGGGTCTTTACCTCTTTAAGAGGGGCCCGAACTCGCTAAATCCGAGCGTTACATCTGTGTTGTAGCTAGGCTCTATCGCTCATTCGTACCCCTAGTACTATTGTATGGATCATTCCCATGACAGCAGGCGAGTGGGAGTTGTAGGGGAGCAGCGCAAGCGGCTTGCAATTAGGAGGTGGCCGGCACGGGAATCACGGCGATGGGGAGGCGCGGATCTGGTCGATCCAGAGCAGATCTAGTGGCTCGGAACGAGCGGCGGAGCTCCTTGAGGCTGCGGCCATGCCGTCCTGCAAGGGTTACTGAGAGAGACAAAGAGAGAGAGAGAGAGAGAGAGAGAGAGAGATAGATAGAGAGAGAAATCATGAGAGGGAGAAGGAAGAGTGGAGGGGGAGAGGAAGGAGAGGGCGGGCGGCGTGACGGTCCTTGGGCTGGTCCGATGGCTCGCC
Organism: Elymus sibiricus; assembly: GCA_039707655.1. Classification (NCBI taxonomy): domain Eukaryota; kingdom Viridiplantae; phylum Streptophyta; class Magnoliopsida; order Poales; family Poaceae; genus Elymus; species Elymus sibiricus. Next base: position 230,949,742 of record CM077669.1, on the reverse strand, counting down.
GGCGAGGCTCCGGTGGCCAGCAATGATCGCGAGATGAGGTGAGGAGGAGGCCTCAGGGCGACGCTGGTTGCCGCTCCTTGCGGACGCATGGCCGGAGGCGAGCTATAGGAGCAGTGCGGGGGGGCGGCCTGGGTTGAGGGAACGTCGGTTCCTCATGCGCGTTTGCCCGCGGGAGCGGACGTGTCCAGGAGGCAAGGGAGATGTAGGGTGACCGGCTTCAGGCGTAACGGATTTGGGCGGCGGCGCTGGTTCATGTGTATGGATGGATGGTTGCTGCACTGCGATTGGTTCGGTAGAGAAAATGAGGAAGTGTTTGTCCGACTGCAGGGATGGGACAGGGAAGGATCCCTAGAAAATAGGGTTTGGTCTAATTTGGTTAGGGGTGTATGTGCTATTTATAGCAAGGATCCAAATGGAGGTGTTTGGGGCTGCTAAGACACAATTGATCGCGATCGAACGGCTCCGAACAAAAGCAGGTTCAGTTGGGTCTAGTGGGCTATGTTGAGGCCTCAGGTGAGAGGGAAATACATGCAGCCCGACATCAGTTTTTAAAACACCAAAAACATCCGATGTTTTACCGGCTATAGTGCCGCTATATGTTTAACGGACGGGGCATCGAACGACCTCCAAATCCGACGAAATTTGAGACGCGGTCTAGCTAGAATATATTAACACCACACGCCAACTTTCAACCCATTTCGAGAATAGTTTTATCCTACTTAGGAAAAGAATTCAGAGATGTTGAGGGCGCGTGCAAGTGTGTTTGGTCTCAAAAAGGTCGTCGGTGAGAATGGGGAGAACCGGCAACTATGAACACACGAAAAATTTGAAAAAATGATGGCAACTGAGAACCAATCGAATGTGAATGATGCGAATGATGCAATGATGAATACAATACACAGAACAATAATGCAATGATGACGCGAATAACTGGAAGGCATCTGGTGTGTCAGTCTTGGTCTATTACACGCTTGATGAGTTCGGCATCGACAATCCTCTGGGTGGCTTCCTCCTGCATTGCCTCCGCTTCGGCCTTCTCCAGTATGAACTCTTGGATGGCTTGATTGAGCTGGGCTTGGCGGACGACCAAGTCTTGCCGGCTGTAGAAGTACATGGTATGCGCCTCGCCAAGACGCCTTTGGAAGTCAGCCTCCGCTTCAGCAACGACAGCTTCCGCCGGTCCAACCTCTCTGAGCGACTGCCATAGTTAGTTTGGAGTTGCTTGTAGCCGCTGCTCATGGATAGAAGAATGTTCTACCCCCTGGGTCCAAACTTTGTAACCAATTCTATGTGCGAACCTTCTATGCTATGCCATCATGTGGTTTCAGTTAATAAAAATTTGCTTCATGGCATTCATTTGTGCATCATGGCATCATGTCATCCATTCCATTTTTTGTTGCATTATGATATGTGGAGTGAGTGTGTGTTGTGGTGATTGTGTGCATTGCAACCAAGTGGTATTTCTTATGTGAAAATCTTCCCTACAATTCTTTGAAAATACCTCCATCTCTCTTTAATTCAAATTCATGAAGTGTTGTGTTTTTGCTTTGCCCAAGTCCTCCCTAGAAATATTGCTAAGTTTTCCAATATTTCGTATGGGTTTTTAAAATCAATCTTAGCCATGTGGGACCTCCCTGCCTTTTATCATTAGCAAAATACTTGGTTTTATAAATTAGGGGCATTTTATTTTCTCCCTCTTAAAAATGTCCAAACCAATCCTATTAATTAGTGCCTGTTTTTGTGAGCTCAAAACTATTTGTACTTCATCTTTAGCCCCTTCCTTTCTTATGGTTCAAATTGTTTTGAAACAATGTTTTATTAAAAAGGGAAACCTGTTTTTCTCTTCTGTGGAGCAGTAGCAAGCCAGCCAGCCCGCTTGCTCTCGCGCTGGTAACTCCACCGTGGACACCAAGCCGACCCCACCTGCCAGCCTCTCAGCGCCCCTCCTTTTCTTTCTCCTCTGTCCACCTCCTCCTCATAGTAAAACTATGGGAGCAGGGGCACATGGCCACGGTGCCTGAGCTCCTCGCCGCGCTCACCTATAAATCCAGCCCCCGCGAGCCCTAGGGTTTTCCCTCTCCCTCTCTTCCTCATCTGTGCCGCCGCTGCTTCTCATTGCCTCGCCCTGCTCCTGCTAGCCGCGACTAGGTCCATGGACGGTTCACTCGCTAGCTCGTCGCCGGCGTGAGGAGCCATGCAGGTGTCGCCGACCTCGTCCCCGAGGTCCGCGTCGTCATCCTGGTCCCATTTTGGCGTCAAGGGCGAGCTCAAGGTCTGCTTCCCTGACATCCTCTTCTTCCCCTTCGTCACCTGCAGCTCGGATCAGGAGTGCGCCAGAGATCCTTGCCTCGTCGCCGTCAGTTCACTACGTGCCCAACCTCTTCATCGTGTCCGAGGTAGTAGAGGTACAACCCGCTCCTCCTCCAGGTCTTCCTTGTCGCCGCTCATCGTTCGTAGGCCGCGCCCGTGCCATGCCATAGCCGCGCTCCCCACGCTCTGCGGATATCTCTGAAGATCTTCTTCAAAGAAGATCGTTCGCCCTCCGCATCGTGGTTTTCCTCTCGCGTGCTTGTGCTCGCCCTCTTAGCCGCTACGTAGTCATCCCCGCCTCCCCACACGCTCGCCCGCAGCCTCGCAGCGTCGCCGCCTCGCCTGCATCGCCATGCTCGAGCCGAGCCAAGCTCGAGCTCAAGCTCCTCGCCCCCGCGTGCCATAGATCCCCGCAACCCCGGGAATGGATCCCCGAGTGGATCCCGCACCCTCGCCGTAGGTCACCAGCTCCGGTGGTCGCGGAAGTGCTCGTCGGCGACGCCATCGTTCTCTCTGTCTTAGGGAAGAAGAGAAGGCAGCGTCTTCGCCTGTTCAAAAGAGCAAAAACCCCTTCCCTGTCAGCTATCCCCTCTTATCCTAGTGGTAGTGCCCACTCTCTCCACCCTGGGAGACCAGGGTTCGAATCCTCTCTACGTAGTTTAAAACCCCCTTTTTTTGATTTATCTGTGTGTATGACGTGTGGGACCCCCTTGGCAGTCTCTCACCCGTGCAGTCGTGGCACCAGGCCCATTGGTCAGTGACAGTGGCTAGCTAACCCTGGGTGCCCCTAGTTCGGCTGGTTTTGTTGTTATTTTTCTATTTTCAGAATATGAAAAATCTGGCATATCCTAGGTTATATCTTATGCAGTGATTTGTTTGAATTGTTTGTGACATGTTTATCTACATCAACATATGCTTATGATATATGATTTTGGGGTACAAAAATCCAGGGAATCCAGCTGTAGTTAGTTTTGTCATTTGAGCAAGTTCGTGCGAAAACTATTTTGTGCTAAGATGTCATTTTGTTATTTTTTATGATTTAGTCCTTGCACACCTTGGTAAACTTGTCAACATGAAAATTGTCCTTTGATATGTGCACTAGCCCCTGGTAATTTTGCTTGCCATGAAAATCCATATTTGGGTGTTGGTTTCTGACTGACAACATGCTATAAAATACTGTTGTTTTCATATGCTCAAATAATTATGTCTGGAATCTGCTATATTTTGTTGCCATGTTTCCTTGTGAATTGCCATGAATATATAGCCCCTTTGTGGTTGGTCCAATGGAGTGAATTGTTAATCATATTATCCTCTATTAGTTTGTGCCATTGGTTTTCAAGTAGAGGCTCTGCATCCTAATTAATTTTGCTATCAAACATGTCAATCTGATAAAACTGTTGTGCCTCACTACCATGTTTTTTCTCCAAGTCTGGAAAACTGCTTGTTTCATATTGCCATGTTGTGTTGATGATAGACAAGTTTCTGTGCATATCTAGACCTTGCTGATGTTGGATGAAATGTAGTGCATAATGGCTTCTACCATGATTTTAAAGTTTCATGTCAGGATATGTCCTGTAGCATATAGTTTTCTTGCTGTCAATATGTGTTCAGGTTAAAACCTGGGTGTGAAAACTGTTATTTTCACTAACTCATAACTGTTATTCCAATAGCCTTATTGTGAGCTCATTTGCTATTGATCCATGCTTTTATTCAATTTGCTGCCATGATATGATTGTTGTGCATCATGTTGCCTACATACCATGTCCTTGTTGTGCATTTTAGTGTGCTGTAGCTTGTTGATGTGTGGGTTGCAATATGCCATGTTGTTGTTTTTGGACAGATTGCAATGAATGATTGTTTTGCACTTTGTGTGAGCTCTACCCACTTGTTTTCCATGATCTTTTGGTCCATTTAAACTAGGATTTCATTTCCAATCCAGTGGCATACTTGGGATGCCAAGGAATTGCCCATAGCCTCTCTCAATCGCTGCTTTGTTCCCGTTACCGTTCATATCTTGTCGTGCGTGTCCCGAGAGTTCCGTAACTCCGATTGCAGCATTCTTCATATGCTTTTGCATCGTTTTCATTAGTTGCATTCATTTTTGACATGACCATGCATATACAAATAACTCATGTTACTGTTATGACCAGAATACCAAATATCTAATAATTGCATGTGAGGTATCACTTGGTCCATGTCTACATGGATCAAGACTTCACTTAATATGACTAGATAGGATTGCCATGTTAAACACTTCAAATTGGTCATGCATCATTCTTGGTTGCGCATCGCACCTTGATTGTATGTTTATTTGGTGTTGTTTCTTCTATGTGTAGACCCGAGTGACGAGACTGAGTTCGAGGATCCTGGCGAGAGCACCTACGAGGACCCAGCTCTTTATCCCTCTGAAGACCCTCCAGGCAACATGATCGTTACCCGGATCCTGATACTATTTTTTCTTTGCTAGTTGTCTCTCTTCTACCGTTATGTCTCGTTACCTACCCCTTGAATGTCAAGCCTCCCACATTGCCATGAAAACCTCTAACCCCTCCACTACCTAGCAAACCAATGATTGGCTAAGATACCGCTTGCTCAGCCCCTTGTTATAGTGTTGCTAGTTGCAGGTGCAGGTTGTTTCCATGTGGCAACATGGATATCTTGGGATATCACCTTATTTATTGTTATTTAATTTAATGCACATATATACTTGGTAAAGGTGGAAGGCTTGGCCTTTTGCTCGGCGATTTGTTCCACTTTTGCCGCCCTAGTTTCCGTTTACCGGTGTTATGTTCCATATTGAGTGCTCCTAACATGCTTGGGGTTGTTATGGGGACCCCCTTGATTATTCGCTTTGGGATAAAACTCATCTGGCAAGACCCAACATTGGTACTATATTTGCTTAACAACCTAATAAAATACATAGGGCTTAGCTACCCCGTGGATTAATCAACGACCCGGGCCAGTGCTCCTCATGAGTTTTGGTCCAACCCAGAGCAGCTTATTAACGCCGCCCGAGGCAACTCAGAGATTGGCGTGGTAACCATCACTCATCCGTTGTGTCCTGAGAACGAGATACACGGCTCCTATCGAGTGCGTCCACACGTCGGGCGGTCTTGCTGGATTTGTTTCATCCTTCTCGAATGTCTTGTGGGCGGGATTCGGAGGATACTTCGGGCTATCTCGAGGTTGAGGTTTTCCACCGGGATTCCGAGGATACTAAGGGCTATCTTGTGGTTGAGGTTTTCCACGCATCTTGTGGCTAGTTTGTGATGGATGAGTTGGAGCACCCCTGCATGGTTAAATCTTTCGGAAAGTCGTGCCCACGGTTATGTGGCAACTTGGAAATTGTTTAACATCCGGTAATAGTAAACTTAAAGTAAACTCAACTAAAATACACCAACCGTGTGCGTAACCGTGATCGTCTCTTTTCGCGGGAGTCAGAAAGAGAGCACGGTGGGGTTATATTTGAGTCGTAAGTAGGTGTTCAGGATCACTTATTTTCATAACTAGTACTCGTATGAAATGCGTAGTTTCTTATCTTGCTCTTGTACTCGCAAGTTAGCCACTCAAATAAATGCTTAGTGATGCTGCAAACCACACCACTTAACCATACCTTACCCCCCAGCTTACATAGTCTCGGTACCCGGGTTAATGAGATTGCTAAGTCCTCGTGGCTCACAGATTACCACAACACTACAGGTACAAGTACATATGAGTTCGTTCCATTTGACGCTTCCCAGCTCCAGTGGGAGTTTGACGAGGAGCATGGGCGTATGTACGTGACTTACCCGGACGAGTAGGGGAGCTACTTGGTCGTCTTCCTTGGCTTAGCGAGATAGATATCATTTTCTTTTGTCGTTTGATATCGTCCGTAGTCGGACCCTGCACTTCTGGATGATTGTATGGATTTGTACTTTAGCTTGTGGTGAGTGTAAGCCAACTCATATACTCATCTCCTCTCTTACATGTATTGCAATGATGTCTATACTTGTGAAATGACAAGATGCGCTTCTATCCCTATCAAGGCTCTGGGCCCGAATGAGGATAGGACCACATCTTGGGCGTTACATCATTGCTGCCGAGCGGATCGACAGTGACTGTGCCCCCGGCGGTAGCGACAAAGCCGTCAAGAGCTCCCCCCTTAGTGAAGGCCTCAAAGAATGCCTTGCCAGGGGTGCTGATGAACTACAGGTCGCCAACCTTGAGATACCTGTTGGGTGGGGCCACCTAAGATGTCGATGGACCAGAACCAGCGGCAGCCTTGCCGGCTGCTTCTGCCTCGATGAGCATGCCCTTGCCGGGCGCTCCTAGGACAGAAGTGTCTCTAGTATTCGCGGCTGCCTCTGGAACCACTTCCTGAGAGGTATCTCTGTCGGCTTTCTTTGTAGCTCCCCTGAGGGCTTCCTCATTGGCTGCAATTTGGCTATCCTTGGAAGCCGCCTCGTTGGTGATCTCCCCAATATTTACATCTATGTCCATATCATCAGTTAGGGGCATATCTACAAATATGGGGGAGGAAAAAGAAGAAAATCAAACACAAGATGAAGTTCAAGAAGACAAAAAGAAACAAGACAAAAGAAAAATCAAGAAAAGAAAAACCTTCTGCCGGAACGAGCTTACCTATGGTAACTTGTTGAGAAGGGATCTCCCCTTCTCCACAACCTCGGTTGTCGTTGCATGCCTACCTACAGTTTCATCTGCCGGCACGTCCTCTATCCGGAGTGTCTCTTCGGTGGAGGCCCTTGCCGGGGAGCCTCCCTTCGCAGCAAAGCGTGTCGGAGTCGTCTCGAGGAGGTCTGCCTATGGGTGCTCCTCCTCCTGACGCTTCGCCCCCGTCTGCAGGGGAACAAAGGAAGCGACATCATATGTGCCAACGCTCGCTAGTGTGTATTGGACAGTACTCCCCCACTGGGGGCGGCGCCGGGGGCTGTCGGCGACGACATCAACCTCCGGCGCAGAGCTTGTCCTCCCTGCTACCGCGGGCGTAAGCTTTGCCTTCTTGTCCACCCGCTGCACCAGGGTCTCTTGGTCCCTACAAGTCAACAACAACAAAGTCAGGAAAAATAATTTTGTCAAGAAATCCAAGATTCCAGCAAAGACACTGACTCCTCCTCATCCTCCGAGCTGCTGAGGGCCGACAGGTCCCAGATGGCCCCTTGGCCGGCAGCAAGAGAAGGTGGTGGAGTCAGAGTCGGAGTGCGCGTGCACGTGCCTGCCGGAGGTGCTGTTGTATGTGAGGACCCTGCCGCCTCGGCGGGGGCTGCCACCGGACGCTTCGGAGCAGGGCGCCGCGTCTGCCACGCCGGGTTTGCTGCCGAGACCTCTGCGGACGGATGACGTTGGCAGAAGGATCTTTGTAACACCCCGTTATGCCTAGCGGGATCTGTACTGGCCCCACGCACCAACACTAGTCTTTCCTGCACAATTTGTCCTCACTTGTGCGCACCCGGGACCAACTTCTCAGTTGACCACCCATCCTAGAATTACTCCAAGCCAAGTACGCTTAACTTTGGAGTTCTTTTTGCATGGGCTCCTGGAAAACAAGTAATTCCTTGTTGACATGAGTAGTGTGTCATTCCTATTAAGCCAGGCTCTCACATACACCCCCACTCAAAGGAACCGACGTCCTCGTCTGCCCATCAGGAACGTTCCCACTTGGCACACGTATGAGTGTCCAGTTCGGCACATGTGCCATGCCGTGTGCGACAACGGGCCACATGCGCCGTGTGCCACATGCCCGTGCATTTGACCCATGCATGCCCGTGTAACCGCAAAGGTCGGCTCTGATACAAATTGTAACACCCCGTTACGCCTGGTGGGATCTAGAATGGCCCCACAGACCAGCACTAGTCTTTCCTGCGCACTTTGTCCTCACTCATGCGCACCCGGGACAAACTTCCCGGTCGATGGGTTCGGTCACTGATACGTCTCCAACATATCTATAATTTTTTATTGTTCCATGCTATTATATTATCACTCTAGGATACTTTTTGAGTAATTATTCACTAATATATATTTCTTGAGCACTAACCTATTGACCCAGTGCCCAGTGTCAGTTCCTGTTTTTTTGTGTGTTTTTTGTTTCGCAGAAATTCCATATCAAACGAAGTCCAAACACGATAAAAATTTACGGAGATTTTGTTTGGAATATATGTGAATTTTGGGAGTCAGAATCAACACAAGACGATGCCTGAGGGCCCCACAAGCCAACAGGGCGCGGCCCGGGGGGCGCCCTGATGGCTTGTGGCCAGCCCTTAAGTCGGTTGAGGCTCTCCTTCCGCCACAAGAAAGATAGTTTCGCGATAAAAAGTCCCTCAAAATTTCAGCCCGATCGAAGTTACAGATCTCCGGATATTTAGGAAATGGTGAAGGGGTGAGAAAACAGTGGCGAAAAAAGAAGAGAAACAGAGAGAGAGATCCAATCTCGGAGGGACTCCTGCCTTCCGGGAGCCATGGCGGCCATGGACTAGAGGGGAAACTCTCCTCCCACCTAGGGAGGAGGCCAAGGAAGAAGAATAAGGATGGGGGCTCTCTCCCCCTCTCTCCCTGTGCCGCCGGAGCGCCGCCGGGGCATCCATCATGACGGCGATCTACACCAACAACATCGCCACCGTCACCACCAACTCTTTCCCCCTCTATGCAGCGGTGTAAAACCTCTCTTCCTCACTGTAATATCTACTTAAACATTGTGCTTAATACTGTATATTATTATCCAATGATGTGTGGCTATCCTTCGATGTTTGAGTAGATTTCTTTTGTCTTATGGGTTGATTGATGATTGTGATTGGTTTGAGTTGTATGTTCTATTTTGGTGCTGTCCTAAGGTGCCTTCCGTGAGGCGCACACGTGAAGGAATCCCACTGGAGGGTTTGCAATATGTTTATGATTCGCTTATAGTGGGTGGCTAGAGTGACAGAAGCTTACACCCGAGTAAGGGGATTGTTTATGCTATGGTTGGGTTTACCTTAATGAATTTCTAGTAGTTGCGGATGCTTGCTAGAGTTCCAATCATAAGTGCATATGATCCAAGTATGGAAAGTATGTTAGCGTATGCCTCTCCCTCATATAAAACTGCAACAATGATACCGGTCTAATTATCGATTGCCTAGGGACAAATCTTTCTCTTGTGGTACAAAAAGCTCTCTACTAAACAATTGACTTAATTAATATTTATCTAAACAGCCCCTAACTTTTATTTACTTGTCCTTTATTACCTTGCAAAACTATCTTTTATACCTACTAAGTACTTCTAGTTTCATTCCCGCAAAATAGTTTCATACTTGGTCTAGGTAAAGTAAGCGTTAGCGTGCGTAGAGTTGTATCGGTGGTTGATATAACTTGAGAGAATATTAATTCTACCTTTAGATCCTCGTTGAGTTCAACACTCTTACTTAATGAAAAAGGCTACAAACGATCCCCTACACTTGTGGGTTATCAAGACCTTTTTCTGGCGCCGTTGCCTGGGAGAGATAGTGTAGTGGTTCATATTCTCGTGTGTGCTTGTTTGCTTTATCAATAAGTAATTTTTATTTTCTGTTATTAGTTGTTTGATATCTTTAGTTATGGATATGGAACACGAAACACCGAATATATTAGTGGTACCTGCTACTCATGGAGATGGGGAACCTCCTAAAACCCTCGATGCTGGTTATGTGAAAAACATTAAATACTACTTTGATAATCCTGAGAAATCCCCATTCAACTTGATAATGGGAGACACGTTAGATCAATGTGATTACTTTAGGGATTATAGCTTGTCTCAAAAAGGGAAACACTTATGGGATCAAATTAAAATGTTGCGTTGGTGTGCTTGGGATTTATGATTGAGATGTGATTATACTTGTTGCTCTAAGACTAAGGGTCTACACCTTCCCTTTCAATGTGAATTTAATGATACTGAAACCTTGGCTTCTTATGCTAAGGGTATATATGATTACTATGATGTGGAATAAATAGAAGAATTTGTTGCTTTTACGGGTGCTTATGAAATTGAATCGTTCTTTGAAAAGTATGATAACTATGATGATGCTGTTTACATATCTGAATTTTTTCCATACTTAAATATTGCTATGAGAATTATAAATACAATGCTGATATTATTGAATTTATTGAGAGAATGTCTGCTGCCTTGGAAGAGATTAATATTTTGCAGGAATCTATGGAAGAAGAAATTGCTGAAACTGTGAGCTCATTAGATGAAAAAGATGAGGAGGAGAGTGAAGAACAAAAGGAGGAAGAGCGGATTGATCACTCGTGCCCACCTTCTAATTAGAGCAACTCTTCAACTCATACATTGTTTAATTTCCCTTCGCACATACCGAAGGATGAATGCTATGATGATGGCTATGATCCCGTGGATTCATTTGAAATATCCCTTTTTGATGAACTTGATGCTTGCTGTGCTTGTGGACTTGATGCCAATATGAATTATGCTTATGGAGAAGAACTTGCTATAATTACTTATGTTAATCATGAAATTGTTGCTATTGCACCCACACATGATAGTCCTATTATCATTTTGAATTCTCCCAACTACACTATATCGGAGAAGTTTGCACTTATTAAGGATTATATTCATGCGTTGCGTCTTACAACTACACATGTTGATTTTGATGAATATAATATGCATGTGCTTGCTGCTCCTACTTGCAATTATTATGAGAGAGGAACCAAATCTTCACCTCTCTATGTTTCCAATACAATAAAATTGCAAGAAACAACTTATGCTATGAATTATCCTTTACTTTGTGTGAATGAATTGTTCTTGTATGACATGCCAATGCATAGGAAGAGAGTTAGACTTCGTTGTCACATGATATATATCACTTTGTGATCATTACTAAATTACAAATCATTGTTAATTAAAATTGGCTTTGATATACCTTGGGATCCGGGTGGATCAATTACTTGAGCACTATATGCCTAGCTTAATGGCTTTAAAGAAAGCGCTGCCAGGGAGACAACCCGAAAGTTTTAGAGAGTCATTTATTTATATTGTGTGCTTTTAAAATAATTAAAAACAAAAAATAAAGTGGGGAACCTAAAACTTTTTCAAAAAAAAAGTGAAAGTGAGAAAGACGAGCATTGTTGAAGTGGGGGACGTCCTTGAACTTTTGTGAATCTTGATTACAACAACTTTTTAACAAAAATAATTATCACCTTGTACAAATCCATTGTATTATAAAAATAATGTGCCAAGAATTACCTTTAGGATGTTTAACTTGCTTGTTTGATATGTGCTGTGTAAAAACAGAAACCTTTTCTGTAGTATTTGAATTTTCATATTTTACTGGAGCGTGAAAAAATTCTGAAATTTTTACACAGTGATGATATGAATTTTTTTTATTACGTGCAAATGTTTCAGAATTTTTTAAGTTACAGAAGTATAGTTTCCCTATAGATCATTACAGACTGGTATGTGTTAGACAGATTCTGTTTTTGCTTGCATAGTTTGCTTGTTTTGATGATGCTATAGATTATATTGGTGGGTATAAGACATGAAGAAGTTAGAATATAGCACCTTATGCAATAATAAAATATGAATCAATTTATAACAGTACCTAAAGTTTTTGATTCACCTATTATACTAACGGATCTTACGAGGTTTCTGTTAAGTTTTGTGTGGATGAAGTGTTGGAAGATCGAGGAGATATTGATATGAGAAAAACAAGGAGAGGCAAGATTTCAAGCTTGGGGATTCCCAAGGCAGCCAAATAAATATTCAAGGAGACTCAACCGTCTAAGCTTGGGGATGCCCCGAAAGGCATCCCATCTTTCTTCTTCAACAACTATCGGTATATTTCGGTTTTTGTTTTGTTCACATGATATGCGGAAATTCTTGGAGCGTTGTGTGCCTTTTATTTTCCTTTTAGCAATGCACCATGATGGTTTGGGACAATCCATAGTTGATTTATAGAATGCTCTTTGCACTTCACTTATATATTTTGAGTATGGCCTTATAGAATGCTTCATGTGCTTCACTTATATCATTTGAAGTTGGATGCCTGTTTCTCTACATATAGAAAGCCGTAATTTGTAGAATGCGCTTTTGCTTCACTTATATATATTAGAGCATGTACAGGTCTTTTGTAGAAAGAATTACACTGTCGTTCTTCACTTATATTTGTTTGAGAGTTAATAAATAGTGATGGTAATTTGCATGGGTTATAAGACTAGTCCAAAAATAATAGGTATTCAAGGAGTGATAATCAAAACCTTCATGTAACACATTAAAGAGATATTGTGGGTTAGTGATATTGATGTGGTAATGTGAAAGGGTGTGAGTGCATCATTGTTGATTCGTAGAAGTGTCGGTATTAAGAGGTGTTAACTTCTTGTTTGTCTAAAAATTAAAAAGGCATGGTGAGGATGTGTGAGCATGTTTATTCCTCATTGAAATCCTAGTGTTTGTTCTGGGTCGGAGGCGCGCGATGGTTAACTCCTCCCAACCTCCTCCCTCGGGGCATGCGAGTAGTACTTTGATTTGTCATAAATCTAATAAAACTTTGCAATAACTATATGAGTTCTTTATGACTAATGTGAAACCATGGACATACGCAATCTCACCTATTCATAGTTTGCTAGCCTTTACGATACCGTGCATTGCCCATTCTAACCTCGAGGATCGATGGAATTTTCGCCAGTGCATCCAAACCCCGTGACATGATACGCTCTATTGCACATAAGCCTCATGATATCTTCGTCAAAACAGCCACCATACCTACCTATCATGGCATTTCCATAGCCATTCCAAGATATATTGCCATGCAACTTCCACCGTCACTTCATATGACTTGTATTTCCAATGTCATATTGCTTTGCATGATCGTAAGATAGCTAGCATGATATTTACATGGCTTAACTGTTTTTTGATATCTTTTGCTATGCTAGATCATTGCACATCCTGGTACACTGCTAGAGGCATTCATATAGAGTCATATCATCCTATCAGTTTTTCATATCGAGTTGTAAGTAAATAAAAGTGTGATGATCATAATTATTAGAGCATTGTCCCAGTGAGGAAATAAAAATGGGGGAGGCCAAATAAGCCCACCATAAAAAATGGGGGAGGCGAAAAAAGAAAAAGCCCACCATGAAAAAAAACAAAAAAAACAAAAAAATGAGAGAAAAAGAGAGAAGGGACTTTGCTACTATCCTTTACCACACTTGTGCCTCAAAGTGGCACCTTGTTCCTCATATAGAGAGTCTCATGTTATGTCATTTTCATATGCTAGTCGGAATTTTTCATTATAGAACTTGGCTTGTATATTCCGATGAAGGGCGTCCTCAAAATGCTCGAGGTCTTCATGAGCAAGCAAGTTGGATGCACACCCACTTAGCTTCAGTCGAGCTTTCATACACTTATAGCTCTAGTGCATCCGTCGCATGGCAATCCCTACTCCTCGCATTGATATCTATTGACGGGCATCTCCATAGCCCGTTGATACGCCGAGTTGATGCAAGACTTTCTTGTCCACTTTTACCCCTTTGAAACCTACCACCACATTCTATTCCACCAATATGCTATGTCCATGGTTCACGCCCATGTATTGCGTGAAGAATAAAAAGTTGATGCATATTGAAAAAGTATGATCCAATTGCCTGACTTGGGCACCGTGGTGCTTGACATTTGTATTAATATGGTGAAGACGGAGCCATGCCTTGCTAATATAATAAGACGAATAGGGGTAAACATTCTTTGAGGATCGTATACTTTGAAAGATTGATGATTTTGTTGCTTGTGCTTATAAGTATTACTATGTTAATGATTGTTAATTCATCGTTTCTCAACGACCATACATGCAAAATATTACATATTGGGTAGCATGTCATATCAAAAATTCTGTTTTTATCATTTACCTACTCGAGGACCAGCAGGAATTAAGCTTGGGGATGCTTGTGTCGGATTTCGGGCTCTGCAAAACCCAAAGAGGTTCAAACTCAGGGGCGTATGCAAAGATCTCTACCTTCTTCGACCTCAAGCTCACGGCTCCATGGCCTAGCCAGATCGAACTCACTCAATCGCGGGGAAGAATACTAACACACAGATTGACCCAGGTTCGGGCCGCTGCGAAGCGTAAAACCCTACTCCTGCTTTTGGTGGATTGCCTCTCGAGGAGGTTTGTGGATGAACTGGTACAGTGGTGAGTAACCTCGCGAGGGCGCTCGACTGGTGTTGGATCCACCCCCCTCTACGGTGCCACCTTGCCTCTATTTATAATGGCCCGGGTCCTCTTCCCTTATAGCATTGGCGGGAAGGGATCCCACAAAGGCCAAATTCAAAAGGGGACAGGAAGTACATCTTATCCTGACGAAAGGTGGTCTTCGCCTGCAAAGTAGCTGGCAGTGACGCGGAGGTGGGCTCGGTGGTGACATCCGTCCTGCTGAGCCCGTTGGCCTGGTCTTGTTGCACCAAAATGGAAACCTTTGGTGGGACGCCTCAGGAACCCGTGTACGCCCTTGCCTCCTTTGCACGAAAGAGGAAATTGTCTTCTCTACGCGCGCTGGTGCCCGCCTGGCCTGACTTGCGTCACCCCCGAGCTCCCGAGGCCGAGTGCTGCATAGGAATCTCCGCCCCTAGGGAGGCAACCTGGGTGGCCTCTTCCTTCCGAGGGTCTTGGTGTCGTTCTCCTCGCGAGGGTGGGACTCTCGCGAGGGCCTTGTCTTGAGTTAAGCCGCTCCGGGCCGTACTGGCCGTTGAAGCGGGCCACGCCCTGGGCAGCAGGCAGGCAAGTCTGGGTACCCCCGTTCCCAGGACGCCGACAGTAGCCCCCGAGCCCAAGGCGCGCTCGAGTTGGCTTCGGGGCGAAGCCGAAGAAGATGGCCCGAAGCGCCGCGGGCCAGGCCTGGCGCGCGGTTGGATGCGGACGTCTCCGCTCCCGTGTATCCTCGGCAACTGCCCGAACCGACAAAAGCCTGACACCCAGTGTCCAGTCATTATTGCTTTCCTTCCCTGTACTCTTGCTCCTTCGCCCAGATCCCCATCCTTTGTGAGAACTTCACAAGATCTCAGCACTGCACTGTTCTCCTCCTTGCTTTCTCGTTCTCAAGGACTTCTCGATGGCACCCGCCGGCAAGTCGAAGCCCGAGGCTTAGGGCTCAGCCTCCGCTTCCACCTCGCCGGAGCTCTCGGAGTCCGCCATAGCCAAGGACGGGGACCTCACCCCGGTGCTTTTATCGACGGCGGACGACACCAATGAGTGGGGACGGACCTTGATATGGTTTGGCTCCACGGAGCAGCACAGCCTGGCCAAGTCAGCCTACCCTTTCTTCCTCCACAACATCTTCTCTGGGCTTGTTCCGGCCTTCTCTGGGTTCTTCACCACCATCCTCGAGCACTACGGGATCCAGGCCCTCCATCTTCAACCCAACTCCATCCTACTCTTGTCCATCTTCGCCTTTTACTGCGAGGCCTTCGTGGGCGTGAAGCCTTCAGTGGCCCTCTTCCGCCATTTCTTCAGCTTGCGGCTCCATGACGGCGCTCAGCGGTCAGCATGCGTCTCCTTCGTCGCGGTCCAGAGCGGGAACATGCTCTTGAAGGCCGGGAAGAAGGTGGGGAACTTCAGGCACCGCTGGGTTTTTGTGGATGTCCGGATGCCTGGAGCTCCCGAAGGGGTTGCCGAAGCAAACTCTTGCGTGGGGCTCTACGAAGCTCACCGACCCCCGGGCCAAGCCCGTCCTGGAGCAGATCTCCCGAGACATCAGCGCCATGAAGTTGACCGGGGCGATGATAGTGAAGGAGTTTCTGGCGCAACGCCTGGCGCCACTCCAGGCTGACTCAAAGCCCATGTGGGACTACCAGGGTGGTGGGGATGGCATCAGGCTCCGATCCGCTCGCCTGACCAACGGGGAGCTGAACAGGGCCGTGGTGACACTGCTCAACGGCGACCCCGGGGACCTCCCCGAGGCCTACGCCCCACTGTATTGCCACGACGACAAGGCCGATTTGGTCACCACCATGCCCACCTTCGAGGAGCTGGGGCTCTCTCCGGCCGAGCGCCCTGGCTCCCCAGTAACGGTGTCCTCCGACGACACCGCAGGCGAGGAGGACTCGCATGAGACCGAGGACGACGGTCTGTAGGAGGTGTCTCCTCCGTCGCGAAGCGCGCTCCTCCGCGGCTTTGAAGACGACGACAATGCTGGCAAACACCTGGGTGCAAGTCCCTCGCGGCTCGCCAGGGTCCCCAGGGGACCAGCACCCACTCCTCGGGCCACGCGAACCGCCGGCCGGGCGACCCCGAGGAAGCGCGAGGCCAGGCCTCCTCCGGAATGCCCCCTCGTGCCAGCAAGGCGGCTGAGGCACCTGCCTCGCCCCTGCCCGAGCCGCAACCTGCAGGTGAGGTGGCCATGGCCGGGACAGGTACGGCTTCCCCAGCCGCGACCCTTGCGGGCGACGCCTCCCGACACGGTGGCGCCTCCCCGGAGAAGGGCGAGGGCATTCCCGCCTTTGCCGAGGTGGAGAAGAAGAGGAAGTGGGTTGACGTCGAAGAGTAAGTAGTCCTGCTTGGTTTTTGGTCGCCCGCCGGTGGCTCGCGTGCTCACGGTCCCCTCTTCACTTGGTAACCAGGAGCGCCGCGGTGCTGAAGGTGAAGAAGAAGAAGGCGGGCGTCAAGCGGAAGGTGCTCTCCGACACGAAGCCCGCTCCTGGTGCCCTGCCGGTGCCTGATGAAGAGCCGGATGTTGTGGGCGAGGAGGCTCACGGGGCGACTCTCCTTGACGCGGACACAGAGCCCCCGACGCCCGTTGGAGAGGCTGCTTTTGCCCTGGGGGTGCATCTGCGCTGCTGCCTGAGGGGCCAGCCGCCGAGGGCCGGCTGGCCGAGGGACCGTCTGTCCCTGCCTTGTCTATGGTGGTACCGCAGCCTCCGGCGTCCTCAGCCTTCCATGCTTCTGCACCCTTGATGGCGGCGCCCGCTGCTACGTAGACGCCACCTCCGGGCCAGGCCCTGGCGCCTCTGAGTCGTGGCCCTCTGGTGAAGTCAGGCACCCTGGAGGGGGCCTACGCTGCTCTGGATCAGGTCCGGGACGATCTCCGGAGTACCGACAGTCGCCTCGTGAAGGAGCGGTTGGGGCTCGTTTCTGGGTGGATCCAGTCCGACGCCGCTGCCATGGCAGTTTGGGGCCAAGCCGAGGCCACCGCTGCTGAGTGCAGGAAGGAAACCGCGTCATCCCAGGCGGCTCGCGATGCGGCGCTGGCCGATGCAGCGTCCACTGTGAAGCGTTGCAGTGAAGCGGGGGTCAGCCTGAAGGCTCTTCAGGAGGAGAAGACTGCGCTCGCTGAATAGCTCCGCCAGCGGGAGGGAGACCTCAAGGCCTGCGAGGCCAAACTTGCCGACCGTGACTCCGCGCTGTCCAAGGCAGTGGCCAACCAAGCCACGGAGCGTGAGCACCTAGACAAGTTGAAGGAGGAGTTAGATGCGGAGAAGGCTTGGCTCGAAGCCAGGGAGGAAGCCTTCGCTATGGCTAAGGAGAGAAAGGCTGCGGAGCGCGATGCCCTCCCTCCGTTGAGCTCAGGCTCCGTCGGGCACTACACTCCATCTGCCGGGGGGATTCGCGGAACCCCTGGTAACTCCTGAGAGCGGCTTCGCGGGACTCTCTACAAAGCTTGCCGAGGTGCTCGAGGGTGCCGTTGCCAGGGTGGAGACCGTCTTGGAGAGCGAGTGCCGCGACCTCTTCTCCACGGCCGCGACGCGCGTCTTCAGCCACCTCTACCTTCGCAAGCCGGGTTTCGACTTCGGCTCCGTGATCTGCCCAGTTGATCCTGGGGTTCGCACCGCTACGGCGATGGCTGTGGAGGCCGCCGTGGAGGCGCTGATGAAGAAGTTCGCTTGCGTCGCCGTTCCCTCGCCTCGTGCAACTGCGAAGGTCAACGACGATGACGACAATGGCAGTGATGTCGACGACGAGCTCCCCGCGGTCGGGGCATGCAGCAGTGCCAGCTCCTCCTCCTAGGTCCTTTCCTGCAACATTTATCATGCCTCGCGGAGGCGTTAGACTTGTTTGCATTTTCGAAGACATTCAATGTTTGTAATGACTGTTTAGATTATGTGGTTTCCTTCCTCGCCTAGCTTCCTTCCTGTTTGCTGTAGTGCTCTGCGTCGGCAGGGCCCGATCGCACGCATACCTCGACCGCCGTTGGGGCGTCCGGATCACCAGGACGAGCTCAAGGGGTGAGGGGCTACGTGACCAGTGAGGCCCCTGAGTCACGATGCTCAGGAGTCCCCCTTGACGTACGAGCAGCTCTCATGAAGGGAACATGGCGACGACGGGGTTAATTTGGAGATTTGAAGCGCCTTGAGCTCTGCGTCGGCAGGGCCCGGTCCCACGCATACCTCAACCGCCGTTGGGGCGTCCGGATCACCAGGACGAGACCAAGGGGTGAGGGGCTACGTGACCAGTGAGGCCCCTGAGTCCCGATTCTCAGGAGTCTCCCTTGACGTACGAGTGGCTCCCATACCTTTCCTCGCCATCTTTTGCCTGAGAGGGATGCGGGAAGACCAGGTATCAGGGACCTGGGGAGGTGGCGTGCGCTAGGCCCGGCCTGAGCGTAGCCCCCGTGCAGCCCCCTCGCGCGGGCATCCAAGGGGAATGCTGCGAGACGGGGCCGTGAGGGGCCGTCATGAGGTTGGATGCAGCCGCTAGGGCGCCCTCAATTGTTTATCCACGAGTGCGGAGCATGGGGCATCCACGTTGCGTGGGCATAGCCTCTGAGCGACAGTGTCGTCCGCCAGCGCGGAGCATGGGGCTTCCACTTGGACGCGGGAAGGGGGGCTCGGCTCCTGAGCCCCTCGGGCATGTACAACCCATTAAGTTCACACGCGTGGCCTGCACGGTAGAACTGGAGGTGTATTTGGGCACCCGTGAGCCAGCGCGGGTCTCACGGGGCCCTACCTCCAAGGCGGGTTGCGCCTGAATCTTCTGGTAGGAGGCGCCATTGCAATCCCTGTACATTTTTGGAGAAACCCACGCCGAATGAATTTCCGGGGGCCATCGCATGAGAAGGCCAAACACCAATGACCCCTGGAGGTGACGTGAGCGGGGCCGGCCCGCCAGACAGAGCTCAACCATTGGATTTGTCGACGCTGCAGGGACGGACCCGAGCATAGACGTCGTGCCCAGTCTTCTCATGCGACAAACCTGAGGAGAAAACACCCGGCGCGCGGCTCCCGTGTCGGTGAAACGCCAACTATGGTGGCAGGAACCTGGCCGCGCGCCCTGACTCACCCACCCCCGATTAGCTCATGTGAGGACGTAGCACCAAGGGCCACGGGAGATGACGTGCACGGGGCTGGCCCGCGAGACAGAGCTCGACCGCTTGGATTTGTCAATGCTGCAGGGACGGACCCGAGCACAGACGCCATGCCAGCCCTTAATCACGAGGCGGTCGATGGCGGGATTGTTAGGGCGCGGCGGCATTCATGGTGGCGAAGCACCGAGCATGCAGTTTGGAATACTTAGGAAATTTATCAAATGCATAAGAGGTTCTGATACAAGCGCAAACGACGCGGCTGCAGGGACGGGCCCTGACTGCCTGAGGGTAATGAAGCCTGATGGGCGCCCTCAAACTGAACAAACCAAAAAGTTACCTGGTACGAACCAAAAAGTCACCTGGCAGCGGTACCGCTGAAGCGTCGAGGTAGTCGTTGGGGCCTGGCCTTCATGAGCCCGACGCCTCCGGAGGCTCGGGGTCCTCGCTAGGACCTGGCATCTCCTCGAGGGCCACGCTGCGCCGGGGCTCGTAGGGCGCGAGCATGGCCTGGGCTTGGCGTTGGAACGTGGCACCCGCATTCGCCGGGCCGAAGGGCATGCGGATGTAGTTGCACGGATAGAACCCACTGCGGCCGACGCGCGACGCCCAGAAGAGATCCTGGGACACGGCCCTGTTGATGCCCGGTACATCGACGTAGACGCGCGGCATGCCGCCCGGGTCAAGGACGGCGGCCACGCTAGGTGATGTGGGGCGACTCCCACCTCGCGTGGCCTGCACCTCCTGAAGCTCCTCGATTGCTTTGGCGATGAACTCCCGCGAACCTGGCGCCTCGCGCCGTGCTCATTGCTTGAGTGGCCGCGCGCCAAAACACGTCTCGATGTTGTGCCCAAACACCTCCCTCGTCTCACTGGTTAGGTCGGAAACTTTCCAGATGGAAGCCCTCGAGCCCGACCCGAGGGAGACGCCGAGCGCGCCTTCCTATGCGAGGGGGGAAGGGGCCTTGGCTCCGGGCGTGGAGCCTGAGGCACCATCCTTGGAGGTCTCAGCCCCCTGACGCCCCTTGGAGAGGAGCTGCTTCTTCTTCCTGGGGACATCCTCAGGAGGCAGGATGCCGCCTTCGTCGTCAGAGTTTTCGGCCGCCGCGGCCTGGTAGGCGCGCTCGAGGGAATAGACGGCGTCCTTCTCATTGCAGGCGACAGTGATGACGCCACCACTCCCCGGCATCTTGACGACGTTGTAGCCGTGGTGAGTCACCGCCATGAACTTGGCGAGGGCAGGGTACCCGAGGATCGCGTTGTATGGGAGGTGGATGTGAGCGACGTCGAAGTCGATGAGCTCGGTGTGGTAGTTGCTATGCCCGCCGAAGGTGACCGGCAGGCGCACTTGACTGATGGGGACGGTGGAGCCATCGATGACCCCTGAGAAAGGCTTGGTTGGCATGAGCTGGTCATAGGGCACTTGGAGCGTCTCGAACATTTCAATGGAGAGGACATTGAGCCCAGCACCGCCGTCGATAAGGGTCTTGGTGACGAGGACGTTGCTGATGGTCGGCGTGCACGGCATGGGGAACGTGCCCGCCATGGCCAAGCACCTGAGTTGATCCTTGGAATCGAAGGTGATGGCGCACTGTGACCACTTGAGGGGACGCGCGGCCTCAAGCTTCGGGAGAGCCGCGTTCACCTCACGCGAGAACTGCTTGAAGATTCGGTTCGATGCAGGGGCCTGAGCGTTCACCTCCCCATGCCCTGGCTTCCTGGAAGCCCCCAGCCCCGTCGTTCTGCCTGTCTTCCTCCTTCCTCCTGGGTGGCGGCGGCAGCGGGGCTGGCCTCACTAGGGCGAGCCTCACGAGGCTGGTCGCGGCAGGTCCTCTCACGAGGCTCATCGCGCCAGCGGCCCTCCCGAGGCTGGTCGCGCCACTCCTGACGTGGGTCGCGACCGTCCCGGCGGCCTCCACCGCGACCGTAGCCACGGTCGCCGCTCCTAGGGCGACGACCGAAATGTTCGTCGCGGAGCACCCTGAGCTCCTGGCAGTCGTTGGTGTTGTGGCTATTGGAGCAGTGGAAAATGTAGAATGGCCGTCCACCCCTGGGGGGTTCCTCATCTCGACTGCGCTTCGCCTCAGGTTCCGCCGCCAGCACCACGGGGGCCTTGCGCTTCATTTCCTTGGCCTTGGTCTTCTTGTCTTCGGGGTCCGCTTCCGGAAGCTCGAGGAGGGAGATGCGGCCCTGTTCGGCCTTTGCGCACTTGTTCGCCAGGTTGAACATTTCCAGAGCAGAGCATAGGTCATCGTGGATGGCGAGCTCCTCCCTCATCCTGAGGTCCCTGACACCGTCGGTGAATGCCGAGATGATGGCCTCATCCGACGCCCTCGGGATCTTGAGGCGGACAGTCGTGAAACGTCGTATGTACTTGTGCAAGGTCTCGCCCGGCTGTTGCTTCACGCGGCGCAGGTCAGCCACGGCGAGGGCGCGATCACGGGTGCCTTGGAAGTTGGCGACGAAGCGCTTTCGGAGTTCGTCCCAGGAGGTGATCAACCCCTCCGGGAGATTGAGGAGCCAGGAGAGCGCACCACCCTTGAGGGCCATGGGGAACCAGTTTGCCATGACCTTGTCGTCTCCACCGGCCGCCTCGATGCTTAGCGAGTAGAGCTGTCGGAACTCTGTACGGTCTGGGGTGCCGTCGTAGCGAGGAGGCAGGTCCGGCTTGAACTTGCCGGGCCAGGCGACCCGACACAGCTCCGGGGCGATGGCGCGGCAGCCCACTACACCCACGGGTGCCGCGCGTAGGGGAGGGGCCCGGTATTGGTGTTCCTGAGCAGCGGCCTCGAGAGGCGCGTGGTCGTGACGCTTGGGCACTGGCGCGGGGAGCGCATGCGCATCAGCGCGCGGCCGTGGCACCACCTAGCAGCTTACTTCATCCCTCACCCTCGCCGGGGGCCCGCATGGCTGGTCGCGCGGGTGTGCTTCATGCCTGGGCTCGGGGTCGGTGCCGCGCTGGGGAGGAGGAGGTGGCGCACCATGGGCCACGTCGCCCGCCAGAGTGGGCTGGGGATGGAGCGAGTAGGAGAACGCCGGGGCGTCGCCGGTAGCGCTGACGAGCTCCGCGATGCACCCGATCGAGTTGTCGTAGCGGTTTGGGGCAGGGCGGCAGCGCAGCAGCTCGCACTCCATGAGCAGCGTGGCCGATCCATGTGCCTACCCGGGGCGAGCGTGGGAGGACGATCCAGTAGCCGGAATGATGGAGGGAGTGGCAGTGCGGCCGTCGCGTCGTGCGGTAACCGGGTGCGACGAGTCCTGCTGCTCGTGGGCATCTGGGCCCGTGGCGGCGTCGATTGCGGGAGAGGTGGACCGGCGTGCAGCAGCGCGGCCCACTCGCGATGTCTGGGCAACACGAGCAGCACAGCGTTTGGCGCGGGCTCGGCGAGCATTAGCCATCGGAGCGGTGGAGCAGAGGGGGAGCGAAGCTTGAGGTAAGACTTCGACACGCCCCCTACCTGGCGCGCCAAATGTCGGATTTCGGGCTCCGCATAACCCAAAGAGGTTCGAACTCAGGGGCGTGTGCGAAGATCTCTACCTTCTTTGACCTCAAGCTAACAGCTCCATGGCCTAGCCATATCGAACTCACTCAATCGCGGGGAAGAAGACTAACCCACGGATTTACCCAGGTTCGGGCCGCTGCGAAGCGTAAAACCCTACTCCTGCTTTTGGTGGATTGCCTCCCGAGGAGGTTTGTGGATGAACTGGTACAGTGGTGAGTAACCTCGCGAGGGCACTCGAGCGGTGTTGGATCCGCCCCCCTCTACGGCGCCACCTTGCCTCTATTTATAATGGCCCGGGTCCTCTTCCCTTATCGCATTGGCGGGAAGGGATCCCACAACGGCCAAATTCGAAAGGGGACAGGAGGTACATCTTATCCTGATGAAAGGTGGTCTTCGCCTGCAAAGTAGCTGGCAGTAACGCGGAGGTGGGCTCTGTCGGCATTCTCGATACCAGGGTAGCCAGACTTGCCTGCCTGCAGCCCAGGGCATGGCCCACCTGGCGGTCCGTACGGCCCCGCGCGGCCTCACTCAGGGCAAGACCCTCGCGAGAGTCCCACCCTCGTGAGGAGGACAGCGCCAAGGCAGAGAGGGGAGGCCTCGTCAGGCCTCCTCATGAGCGGCGGAGATCCCTATGCAACGCTAGGCCTCAGGAGGTCAAGGGTGACGACAACCAGGTCAGGCGGGCGCCAGCGCGCCAGGGAGAACAACTTCGTCTTTGGTGCACAGTAGACAAGGACGAACACGGGTTCCCAAGGAGCCTCGCCAAATGTTTCCATTCCAGTGCAACAAGACCGGGTCAGCGAGCGTGGCAGGACGGATGTCACCAGCGAGCCCACCACTGCGTCACCACCACCTACTTTGCAGGTGAAGACCGCCTTTCGTCAGGATAGGATGTACCTCCTGTCCCCTTTCAAAATTGGCCGTTGTGGGATCCCTTCCCGCCATTGCGATAAGGGGAGAGGACCCGGGGCCGCTATAAATAGAGGCCAGGTATCCCGGTAGAGAGGGAGGAGAAAAACATACCCGCAAGGCAACGCGCCACTGTACTAGTTCATCCACAAACCTCCTCGTGAGGCAATCCACCAAAGGCAGGAGTAGGGTTTTACGCTTCGCAGCGGCCCGAACCTGGGTAAACTCTCGTGTGCAATCTTCTTCCTTGCCATCGAGCGGGGTTATCGTGTTGCGGGCTTGGACGGGGCGAAGCTGTTGGGGAATCTTCGGACACGCCCCTGGGTACGAATTCCTTAGGGTTTTGCGGAGCCCGAAATCCGACATTCGGCGCGCCAGGTAGGGGGCATGTCGGAGTCTTCCTCAAGCCTCGCTCTTCCTCCGCCTCACCGCTCCGATGGGTGACGCCCGCCTAGCCCGCGCCGAGCGCCGTGCTGACCGTGTCACCCAGGCGGCGCCCGTGGGCCGCACCGCCGCGCGCCGGTCTCCCTCCCCTGTGGCCAACGTCGCCACGGGCCCGGAGGCCCACGAGCAACAAGATTCGTCGCAGCCAGTCACCGCGCGGCGCGACGGCCGCATCGCCAATCCGTCAATCGTTCCAGCTACTGGGTCGTCCTCCCACGCCCGCCCAGGGCCGGCGCGTGGATCGGGCACACTGAACATGGTGCGCGAGCTGCTGCGCTACCGCCCCGACCCCAACCGCCTCGACGACTGGCTCGGGCGCATCGCGGTGCTCGTCAGCGCAGTCGGCGACGCTTCAGCGTTCGCCTACTCGTTCCGGCCCCAACCCTCCTTGGCAGGCGACGAAGCTCATGATGTGCCGCCTCCTCCTCCCCAGCGCGACGTCCACCCCGAGCCCAGGCGTGAAGCACGCCCGCGTGACCAGCCGCACGGGCCCCCGGCGAGGGTGAGAGAAGAAGTAAGCTGCCACGTGGTGCCACCGCCGCGCGCTGACACGCGTGCGCTCCCAGCACCAGTGCGCCAGCGGCACGACCGGGCGCCCTTGGAGGCGGCCATACAAGAGCATCAAGACCAGGTTCCCCCCGAGCGTGCACCGCCCGTGGGCTCGGTGGGCTGCCGCGACATGGCCTCGGAGCTCCATCCGGCCGTGTGGCCCTGCAAGTTCAAGCCTGACCTACCTCCTCGCTACGACGGCACCCCAGATCCCGCCAAGTTCCTGCAGCTCTACTCGCTGAGCATCTAGGCGGCCGGCGGGGACGACAAAGTCAAGGCAACCTGTTTCCCCATGGCGCTCAAGGGTGGTGCACTCTCCTAGATCCTCAACCTCCCGGAGGGGTCAATCACCTCCTGGGTAGACCTGCATGAGCGCTTCGTCGCCAACTTCCAAGGCACCCGTGACCGCACGCTTGGAGTGGGTGACCTCCGTCGCATGAAGCAACAGCCTGAAGAGACCCTGCACAAGTTCATACAGCGCTTCACTACCACCCGCCTCAAGATCCCGAGGGCGTCAGATGAGGCCATCATCTCGGCGTTCACCGACGGCATCAGGGACCTCAGGATGAGGGAGGAGCTCGCAATCCATGACGAACAAATGCGCGAAGGCCGAAGAGGGCCGCCTCTCCCTCTGTGAGCTTCCGGAGGCGGAACCCGAAGAAAAGAAGACCAAGCCCAAGGAACCAAAGCGCAAGGCCCCCGCGGTGCTGGCGGCTGAGCCCGAGGCAAAGCGCGGCTGGGACAAAGAACCCCTCGCGGGCGGGTGACCATTCTGCATCTTCCATGGCACCAACAGCCACAACACCATCGACCGTGACGAGCATTTCGGCCGGCGCCCTGGGCGCACTGACCGAGGCTATGGACGCGGCGGAGGCCGCTGGCGAGGGGACGGCGACACAGGCGAACTTCTTCATCAGCGCCCCCATGGCGCCCTCCACGGCTGCCGATGTGGCGGCGCGAACCCCAGGATCAACCGGGCGGATCACGGAGCCGAAGTCAAAACTCGGCTCGCGAAGGTAGAGGTGGCTGAAGACACGCGTCGCAGCCGTGGAGAAGAGGTCGCGGCACTCACTCTCCAAGACGTTCTCCACCCTAGCGACGGCACCCTCAAGCGCTTCAGCGAGCTTTGAAGAGAGCCCAACGAAGCCACCCTCAGGAGCCGCCAGGGGCTCTGTGAATCCCCCTCGGCAGATGGACTGCAGCGCCCGGCGGAGCCTGAGCTCGACGGAGGGGAAGGCGTCGAGCTCCACATCCTTCCTCTCCTTAGCCGCAGCAAGGGACTCCTCTCTAGAGGCAAGCCGGGCCCTCTTCGCGGCCACTTCCACCTTCAAGCTGTCCTGCTGCTCGCGCTCAGCGGCTAGGTTGGTCGTCGCCTTGGACAGCGCGGAGTCACGGTCGGCAAGCTTGGCCTCGCAGGTCTTGAGGTCCTCCTCCCGCCGGCGAAGCCTCTCCGCGAGTGCGGACCTCTCCTCCCGAAGAGCCTTTAGGTGGGCCTCCTCCTCGTCGCAGCGCTCCGTGGCAAATGCTACCTCGGCCAACGTTGCGTCGCGGGCTACCTTGGCTGACGCAGCCTCCCTCCTACCTTCGGCCGCGGTGGATTCGGCTTGGCCCCAAAACACCACGGCCGAGGCATCAGATTGGAGCCACCCAGAAAGAAGATCCAGGCGCTCCCTTGCGAGGCGATCATCGACGCAACCAAGGGCGTCTCGGACCTGATCCGAAACGGAGTAGGCCCCGTCCAGGGCGCCTGACTCAGCTAGAGGGCCACGAGTCGGTGGCACCGGGGCACGGCCCGGAGGCGGCGTCTGTGCGGCAGCAGTAGCCGCCTCCGGAAGGGTGGAAGCATGAAGGGCTGAAGACGCCGGTGGCTGTGAAACCACTACAGACAAGGCAGGGGCGGACGACCCTACACCCAGCTGGCTCTCGGGGGCTGGCCCATCGGGCTGAAGCACGGGTATGCCCCCAAGGGCAGGGACGGCCTCTTCAGCAGGCATCGGGGGCTCCGCGACCGCGACAAGGAGAGTCACCCCACGGGCCTCCTTGCCCGTGACGTTCGGCGCCTCGTCAGGCGGCGGCAAGGCACCAGGAACGGGCGCCACATCGGAAGGCACCCTCGGCTTGACGCTGGCCTTCTTCTTCCTCGACTTCGGCACGGCGGCGCCCCTGATTGTCAGGAAAAGAGAGGCCCGTCAGAACATAAATCACTGGAAGACGGCCTGAAACCAAGCGAGACTACTTACTCATCGATGTCAACCCACTTCCTCTTTCTCTCCACCTCGGCAAAGGAGGGAATGCCTCTGTCCTTCTCCGAGGAGCTGCCACTGCGTGGAGGAGCGGTGGAACCGCTCGAAGCGGCCACGGCCGGCAAGGTCATGCCAGCCCTGGACGCGGCCGCCTCGCCCACAAGCTGTGGCTCGGGCAGGGGTGAGGCGGGCGCTTCGGCCGCCTTGCCGGCGCAGGCTGGGAGCTCCTGAGGAGGCCCAGCCTCGCACTTCCTCGACGACACCCGGCAGGCGGATCGTGCGGCCCGAGGTGTGGGGCCCGGCCCCCTGAGGGCCCTGGTAAGTCGCGGAGGACTTGCAGCAGGGGGCTCACTGGCGTCGTTGTCATCGAATCTGCGGAGAAGCGCACCCCGCGACGGAGGAGACACTTCCTCTAGATCGTCATCCGCCGTCTCCTCCGAGTCCTCTTCATCTACGGTGTCGTCGGAGGACACCACTGTCGGTGTCAAAACCGGCGGATCTCGGGTAGGGGGTCCCGAGCTGTGAGACTTGGATCGATGGTAACAAGAGACGAAGGGGACAAAGTTTTACCCAGGTTCGGGCCCTCCTATGGAGGTAATACCCTACGTCCTGCTTGATTATATTGATGGTATGAGGATTACAGAGTTGATCTACCACGAGATCGTATGACTAAAACCCTAGACGAGTTCTGTTGGCCTACAACCTGAAACCCTCCGGCTTATGTAGACGCCGGGGGTACCTAGGGTTTACACATAGTCGGTTGCACATCAAAGGGAAAAAAACATGCCTATCTCCTGTTGATATCTTGGAGAACACGCCATGGTCCCTTGAATCTTCCACCTTGGCGACCGGGCCCCTGATCTTCTAATGCTCACCCAGTGGCCCGTATAGTCCGGCCCATGAGATACAGGTTGGCTATCTGAGGACCCCTTAAGCCAGGACTCCCTCAGTAGCCCCCGGACTAGCCTCCAACGCCGAGGCATATTCGGACAATCTTGCATGTCTTCGGCTTGTGAGGTGAGTCCCTACATCCCTCTTGTTCGGCAACCGTCCTATCATCGGCAAAATCCCAAACGTCGCGGGATGGCCGGGTCCACAGTAATAGTGTTTCTTGGACTTCGCGCATCGTGGGGAGACGAGCGGTTCAGTAGCTTTTTACAAAACTACCCCTAACACAAACGAGGCACCACCCATTTAAACAAACTGAGTCGTCGTCCAAGTCAATTCTTCTTCTTCTCCACCAGAAAAAACCTCCAGCGGAAGGTCTCCACCAAAGATGGCGAGCGCCCCCAGTTCCTCCTCGGATCCTTATGGATCCCGTCCCGGGGACTGGACCAGCTGCTCCGTGTCGATTCCTCGACTCCGCGACCTCGAGACCCAAGGGTACCTTCCTTCCTCGGATCTAACAGCCGTCCGCGCCGGTTTGACGTCATTCAACGGCGAGGTCCTCACGGAGAATTTCCCCCATCCACATAAGGGGGAGAATGTGTGTTTTGTGCCATTCCTCCTGCGAGGCCTCGGGTTTCCCATTCATCCGTTCCTGAGAGGGCTACTGGTGTTTTATGGGATCCAGCTCCACCACCTCACTCCAGGGTCTATTCTGCACATCTCGGGTTTCGTCGCCCTTTGCGAGATGTTCCTGGGTTGCGAGGCGCACTTCGAGTTGTGGAGGAAATACTTTTGCCTCGTCCCTCGCACTCGAAATAAGACAATCTTTGAGGTCGGCGGAGCCGAAGTATGCCGCATAGCGGGGACGGGATACCCCGTGGGGACACCGAAGGAATCTGAACTATGGACTTCGGAATGGTCTTATATCGAGGACATCCCTTTATTCGATCCATCTCGGAAGGGTCTGCCCGAATACTCAGATGCCCCTTTGAAGAAAAGGTACAACTGGCGCCCGAAGAGCCTGTCCCAAGAGGACAGCGTAGAGGTACAGCGCTTAGCACCCCGCGTGAGGATACTTGCCCATCATAAGCTGACCATGATAGATGTCATCGCCGCTGTCATTACCCGGTGCGTCCAACCCCTCCAACAGAGGATACACGCTTTGTGGCGTTATAACGGGACAAGCGACACTACTCGCTCCCGAAGACTGGGTCCTGCCGATCAAACGACATTGGCCACCGCACTTGCCGATCTATACAAAGGGGAGCAAGAAGATTTCATTCAGCGATCGACCAAGGCAGGATACTCAAGCCATAATCCCATCGAATGGGTGAGCCTTTCAATCCCGTGACCACAGTTCGGATTCTTAATTTGTCCCTTCTTGACCGAAGTCTTTTATTTTTATGTAAACAGGAATGGAGGACCTTTATCGAGACAGTTAACTGTCCGGCCCCTCAGCCCGAGGACTATTCCCGTGATGATGATCCGGGCTATCATGAAGACCCAGACCTGTCAATCGAACTCGAAGACAGGGTTTTCTACCAAGAGGGCCTCGACGGCTCCAAGGTGGCTATTATTGCTGATTACCCTGGATCCTTCCCTTCTCCTGCGACAAGCAGGAAGAAGAAAACTTCCCGCAAGAGGCAAGTGTCCTCTACTGACCCCAACGCGCCAGCTCCTACACCCAAGTGCCGTAGATCCGTGCGACACACACCGGCAGGAGCGGCAGCGCCTGGATTGGAAAGCAACAAGGATCCAGCAAATGAGCCGGTCACAGGGGCGAGTGCGCCTACAAGTTCATCCCCAAGGTATTTCGCTCGATCGCTGGATTTAGTATCATGGTTCGATAAAGTCTAACAAGAGACCTTTTTGTCAAAATATTTAGGCAAAGGGTTCGGCCATCACCCACCAAGGACGTCGCCAGGACGTCCGGCGGTGCTCAAGATTCCAAGCCTTCCGCCCATGCTGATCCTGCTGCGGGAGCCCCCACCGTCAATCCCGCCCCAGCCGATTCTGGTGACGCCATATCTGTCACCAAATCAGAGGTTGGGAGTGCTATGCATCATCGGCGGCGACGTGAAGCACTGCGACATCCGCCCTTTTCCGAACAAGAGTTCGGTGCACTACGCACGGCGGATGCACATCTCGGAGCCGCCCGAGCTGGATTCGGGGAGGCCGTGAAATTGATATCGTCCAGCCTGCAGGTAAGTAATCGAATATTAAAGTCCGAACACTCGTGTAGACTCAGTAGCCCCCGAGCCTTAAATTGGTCGGTACGACCGAATTAAGGATCCCCATATTAATTTGCCGGTATTGCAGGCCTCTAAGCAACAGTGCGAGCAACTGGCCAAGGAACTGGAAGCTAGCCGAACACAGGTCGAATCTGTGAAGGCCGGATTGGAGCAAGTGAAGTGCTTTACTCGGGAAGCACACGGTGAGTATATATATTCCGCTGATCTTTAGTATATCCCCATGCTTACGCAAGGGTACCATGTATCAGCTGAATCAATAGAACAATTACAAAAAGATTTGGATGTAGCTCGAGAATCTCAGCAATATGCCGAGTCCCAGCAAGAAGCTGGCTATCGCGTTTTACAACGGCATCTTGAATAGAAGAACCGCCTGAAGGAGGAGAACAGGCAGCAAGCCGAACAGATTGAGAGCTTAAAGGCTCAATTGGCCCACGCCCAAGGAGAAAAACAGAATTTACAGAGAGGCATGTTCGGTAAGTGTGATTCTAACATCGGAAGGTATCTCTTATGAGTGAGGTGTAATACGCATGCCGTGACTCATGTGCAGGTCTATTGTCCGGGCGACCTGAAGAGGAAATCGGATCCTATCAGGGGAATCTGCTGAAGGAGCTGTCCGCCCTTCAGGAGCAGGCTCGGAAGGCCATGAAGAGCATGGTGAAGGCACTGTGGCCTGCCGAGCAACCTCCGGAGGGGATGATCGAGCTAATCGATCGCTTCAAGGGAGCCCGAGCTAGGTTCGAGCTGTGGAAGACATCGGCTTGTCGGGAGGGAGCACGAGAGGCGTGGGCGATGATCAAGACCCGCTATACCAGACCTGACCCCGAGCGTATGGCTCAGGTTGGGCCAGTAGGGTCAGACGGACAAGAAGTGCCGCTCCACCTGGTTTTCGACCAGGTGATGCCTGCCGCCCGTCTCTCACAAGAAGATTGCTCCCTGGACACCATAATCGATAATCTCGATCAACAGCCAGATGTATCATCATATGTAGCTATGTACTTAATAATCAAAGGGTTGCTCCGTCTATGTTGTAAACTTTGTCTTAACCGGCCATCGGCTTCACCCTCCCGCACTAAGAGCTTGGGAGTGTTCCTTGTAAACTATCACCCTAGGGGAGGGAATTATATTCAGGGAACCAGGCAATCCGGCCATGTGGTGCGAACAGACAGAAAGCACACAGGGAGATATGTTATATTACTTCTTAGCGTAAGAAACATCTTCCGAAGAAAATAGTACCCCTATCGATACCTTTCTTCAGGGTTCTACGTAAATCGTAGGAAAAAGGCCGTATACTGTTACTTTGCGGCCAAGGGCTTGTGTGAGGGAAGAAGCCCGAATAATGGTCATGACGACCATAGTTGAATCCGTCATAGCCGATCAATTGTCTACTGAAGATAGCTAGCTTTTGGCTTCACCCGTCTGAGGTACGTATCCGAATGACCCGGTCGTAACAATCGCAGAGGTGCTCCCTTTACCCTCTAGCCGAACAATCGGGAACGTAGAGTGTAAGCACATGAGCAAGGCAACCCAGCTTGGCAAATTCTTAGTTCGAATTGATTCATAAGATGGCGTAAAAAACGACAAGGAAAGTATGCGTACACAATAAATGTGCATAAGTGCTTATAACATAAAAGCATTGGCTTCGGAAAAGAAGCCCCCGGGTACTGTGTTCGGATTTAACACTTAAAGGTGTAGGCCGAAAATCATTAGTACAAGATCGGTCGAACCGAACATAGAGTTGGGAAGAAAAAGAATTCAAACCTGCCAAAAATCAAGGTGGGAGGGAGAAGAAATAACAAAGAAAAGAAAGAAAAGAGAAGGGTAAAAAGTATGACAGCACCGGTCTAGCTGTAGAAGCACCGAAGACGAGCTGCGTTCCATGGGTTTGGTTCAAGGCGGGTGTCCTGCGGGTTCCGAAGACGGTAAGCCCCTCCTGTGAGTACCTCGTCGATGATGAAGGGGCCTTCCCATTTGGGCTTGAGTTTATGCTTCTGCTTCTCCGAGAGCCGTAAGACTAGTTCGCCCACGTTGTATGCTTGTGCCCTGACCTCCCTGCTCTGGTAACGCCAGGCCTGCTGTTGATAAAATGTAGAACGGGCCCGAGCTATGTCACATTCCTCTTCCAGGGCATCCAAGTCGTCCTGCCGATCTAACTCGGCCTCTCTTTCCTCGTACATGCGCACCCTTGGTGCATCGTGAATAATATCACAAGGAAGGACCGCTTTGGCCCCATAGACCATGAAGAATGGTGTGTATCCCGTTGATCTATTCGGGGTGGTGGGCAAGCCCCATAGAATGGAGTCGAGCTCCTCTACCCAATGGCAATCGGACTCTTGCAGAGACCGGACCAAACGTGGCTTAATGCCGCTCATTATTAGGCCGTTTGCTCGTTCGACTTGTCCATTAGTCTGCGGGTGATAAACCGATGCGTAATCGAGCTTGATGCCCATCTTTGCGCACCAGTCGTTGACCTCTTGGGCCGTGAAATTGGATCCGTTGTCAGTTATTATACTGTGCGGGATACCGTGACGGTGTACCACGCCGGATATAAAGTCGATCACTGGTCCGGATTTGGCTGATTTGACAGGTTTTGCCTCTATCCATTTAGTGAACTTGTCGACCATGACCAGTAAGTATTTATTCTTCTTGGTCCCTCCTTTAAGTGGTCCAACCATGTCCAGCCCCCAGACCGTGAAGGGCCAGGTGATCGAAATAGTCCGAAGAGCTGTTGGGGGCATGTGACTCTGATTTGCAAAAAGTTGACACCCCACGCAATATTTGACAAGTGTCTGGGCGTCCGCCCGAGCTGTGGGCCAAAAGAACCCGGCCCGGAAGGCCTTGCTTACTAAGGCTCTTGCTGCGGCATGATGACCGCCCATCCCTGCGTGGACTTCGGCTAAGAGCTGCCGCCCTTCTTCCTCAGATATGCACCGCTGTAGTATTCCAGTGGTGCTCTTCTTGTACAACTCACCTTCGTATACCTTGAAGTCTTTGGAACGCCGAACTATGCGCCGCGCCTCCGCCTGATCGTTGGGGAGTTCTTTGCGAAGAAGGTAGGCGAGGAAGGGCTCGGTCCATGGCGCGAGTACTGCCATGACCTCATGAGCCGAGGGCGTTTCATCCATTATGGAGCCGCCGATGATTTGGTCGTCTTGTTCGTTTACAGGGGGAACAACCTCGTCTGCACTGGTGAGATCAACGCCCCTTTGATCGTCCTGCTAATCCACGGATGGCTTAAAGAGCCGTTCCAGGAAAGTGTTTGGTGGGACAGGGTCACGTTTGGCTCCTATGCGAGCAAGTATATCGGCAGCTTGGTTGTCGTCTCTGGCGACGTGGTGAAATTCCAGCCCCTCAAACCGTGCGGATATCTTGAGGACAGTGTTTCTATATGCCGCCATCTTTGGATTCTTGGCATCGAACTCACCGTTGACTTGAGAGATGGCCAGATTGGAATCTCCCCGTACCTCCAGCCGATGTATGCCCATTGAGGCTGCCATCCGAAGACCGTGCAAGAGGGCTTCGTATTCGGCTGCATTGTTGGAGTCGGCATACATGATCTGCAACACGTATCGAACGTTGTCACCTGTGGGGGATGTGAGAACAACTCCAGCCCCTAGTCCGGCCAAAGTTTTGGATCCATCGAAGTACATCGTCCAATGGGAATATGTACTATATTCCCTGGGGAGCTCGGCTTCTGTCCATTCGGCGAGGAAATCTGCCAACACCTGAGATTTAATAGCTCGGCGTGGTTTGTAGGTAATCTCAAAAGGAAGGAGCTCAATGGCCCATTTGGCTATGCGGCCGATGGCGTCCCTGTTATTGATTATATCATTCAGGGGTACTTCGGATGCCACCGTTACCGAACACTCTTGGAATTAGTGTCTTAGTTTCCGTGATGCCATAAATACTCTATAGGCTATCTTCTGGTAGTGCGGGTATCTGGACTTGCATTGCGTTAGTACTTCTGACATGTAATAGACCGGCTTTTGAATCCGGAATTTGTGTCCCTCCTCCTCTCGTTCGACGACGAGCACCGCGCTAACAACTTGGTTGGTGGCCGATATGTATAATAGCATGGGCTCACCCGCGCCTGGTGCTGTGAGTATGGGGTTACTTGCCATGAGTGTTATAATTTCTTCTAACGCGGCCTTTGCTTCCTCGGTCCATTCAAAATTCTTGGTCCATTTCAGCAACTTATACAGCGGTAAAGCTTTTTCACTGAGGCGGGAGATAAAGCGACTTAACGCCGCCATGCAACCCGCCAACCTTTGGACATGCTTTAGCTCTGTGGGAACTGCAAGTTCTGATAAGGCACGGATCTTGGCCGGATTCGCTTCTATTCCTCTATGGGAAATGATGAATCCGAGCAGTTTACCAGCGGGGACTCCGAATACACACTTCTCCGGATTGAGCTGAATATCGTATTCGCGTAGGCTGGCAAAGGTTTGTCTTAAATCGTCGATCAAATTGCTAATGTGTTTGGTTTTAATGACCACATCGTCCACGTACGCCTCGACTGTTTTGCCAATCTGTTTTTCCAGACATGTCTGGATCATGCGCTGGTATGTAGCCCCAGCGTTCTTTAGCCCAAAAGGCATTGTGTTGAAGCAAAACGGCCCGTAAGGGGTGATGAAGGCGGTTGCCGCTTGATCGGATTCCTTCATTTTAATCTGATGGTCTCCAGAATAAGCATCGAGGAAACACAGCGAGTCGTGTCCGGCTGTGGCGTCAATAATCTGGTCTATTCGTGGAAGAGGGAAAGGGTCCTTAGGGCAGGCCTTGTAAAGGTCTTTAAAGTCGACGCAGAGCCGCCAGGATTTATCTTTCTTTGGTACCATAACCAGGTTTGCCAACCATTCGGGGTGCTTAATGTCCCGAATGAATCCGGCCTCCAGCAATTTAGCCAGTTCTTCACCCATAGCTTGTCGTTTGGGCTTGGAGATGCGGCGCAGAGTCTGCTTGACGGGCATAAAGCATGCGATGATGTTCAGACTATGTTCTGCCAGCCGTTGTGGGATGCTGGGCATATCGGAAGGTTGCTAGGCAAAGATGTCCCAGTTTTCCTGTAAGAAAGCTCGCTGCGTTTCGTCCACAACGGGATCGAGCTGGGCTCGGATGGACGCTGTCTTGTTGGGGTCCGTCGGGTGTACCTGAAATTTAACGATTTCCTTTGCCGGTTTAAAGGATGTGGATTTGGGCCTCTTGCTGAGGATCACATCGTCTTTGTCTACTGTTGACCAAAGTGCGGTCAGCTCTTCTGCGGCAAAGGTCTCAGCTAGAGCCTCGAGGGCGAGCGCCGCTGTTTTGTTTTCGGCCCGTAGGGCTATATTCGGATCACTAGCAGTCGTGATTACTCTGTTTGGTCCTGGCATCTTAAGTTTCATATACCCGTAATGTGGTATAGCCTGGAATTTTGCGAAGGCGTCACGTCCCAACAGGGCGTGGTAGCCACTGGGGAAGGGCACGATGTGGAAGAGAAGTTCTTCAGATCGGTAGTTGTCGGGCGTGCCGAACACTACGTCCAGGGTGATACATCCTGAATAGCGCGCCTCCTTCCCCGGGATTATCCCCCGGAAAGTTGTGTTGCTATGTTCGATGCGAGATCGGTAGAACTGCACTTTTTCTAGAGTATCCTCGTAGATTAGGTTTAAACCACTGCCGCCGTCCATTAGCACCTTGTGTAACCTGAAGCCATCAATGATGGGGTTCAGGACTAGTGCGGCCGGTGAATGACCGGGAAGAATGGCTGGTCGGTCAGCATCTCCGAAGGTAGAGGGTATGTCTGCCCATGCACTTGTTGCTACCACGTGATATACCTGTTCGAGTTCTTTAAGAGCTCTTTTCCTCCTGTTCCTCGAAGGGAACGTTTCGTAGATTGTCAGGACTTCGGTGTTATATTCTGATGGCGTTGTAGAGCGCCGGTTAGACGGTGATGCCTCAAGAATGGCTTCACCACTTTTCGCGATCTGCCTGACGACCCAGCAAGTTCTAAGGCTGTGAGTCGGAGATGTGTTCAGCAATACAGAGTGTATAGGGCAAGGTTTGTCTAGTAGTCCATCCAGGACAGTACTGACCCCTGAGGGGTCCTGTTCTTCTTTTTGGTGGGCTCAAGTTTGGCTGGCTGATTCGGATGTATCCTCTTTTGCTGATCTCCTCTAGGGTATTCGGTAAGGTTGGTTCCGAAAGTAGCCGCTCGGCTTGCCAAGCACTTTCCATGGCACAATATTTCTGTACCAAGATTGACAGCTCGGTAAAGTCACTAATGTGCCGCCGCGCCAGGGCGTTGAGGATTCCTTTGTCATGGAAATTTCGAATGAGGGTTGCCATTATCTCCTGATCACTAAAGCCCTGTACTTTGTTTTTGGCGAGGAGGACTCTGGCCCAGTAATGATGAACCGACTCTCCTGGTGACTATTTAATGTCCCGTGGGTCCGAGGACTAGGGGTCTGCCGCGTTGCTTGAGTGATCGGCTTGGGAGGTGGGTGGGAAAAAATTTGATTCCACGCCACCATGGGAGTTCGGAGTCACAGACTCCGAACTGTGGAAGAGATCAGGGATCAATCCCGGTCTATCTCCAGAGCGAACTCCTGAGCCTGGGTTGCAGGCGGGGTCTCGGTGATCGGAGACTGGGGTATAAACCATTTTTAATTCCGGCCGATGGGGGGATGAGCCCCCGGCCGGACACTCGACGGTGGCGACGAGGTGGGTGACCGTGCGGATGCGGATTTCCCTGCTGTCGGGTTTAAACCCAAGCCAGTCATAGACCGGGGTCTGGTCATCGACCACATGCATGGTCTCCATCTGGTCAAATAACTCGTTGAGAAACGAGGCGATGGTAGGATGCGTGTCGCTAAGGCGAGTGGGGTCGGTATGTGGCGTCGCAGTTCCGGAGTCGCGCGAAAGCGGTCCCGGATTCTGTTCTGCCATGGAGGGTCCGGTCACAACGACCGGACCGGGTAGTCTGGAGGAGGTGGAGTCCGATGTCTTCGGCGTCGAGGCGCTGGGATCTGCGGGCTCCTCCATAGGAGTCAAGGGTTCCTCCAAGACGAGTTCTCCCCGTGAATCAGCTACGAACTCTAAGGTTCCGAACCTGATTCTTTGATCGGGGGGGGGGGGAGTTTCCGATCTGGCCTAGACGGCTGATCGGGCAAGCGTGCGACGAGACGTCGCTGCTTGCAAGGATCTGACCTGGGGCGAAAGTCTCCTGGGTGCAGATCTCATGGCTTGTGACTAGGCGAGCCATCGATTCCTTCTAGCAATCACAGCGGAACTCTCAATGAAAGCACCAATGTCGGTGTCAAAACCGGCGGATCTCGGGTAGGGGTCCCGAGCTGTGAGACTTGGATCGATGGTAACAAGAGACGAAGGGGACAAGGTTTTACCCAGGTTCGGGCCCTCCTATGGAGGTAATACCCTACGTCCTGCTTGATTATATTGATGGTATGAGGATTACAGTGTTGATCTACCACGAGATCGTATGACTAAAACCCTAGACGAGTTCTGTTGGCCTACAACCTAAAACCCTCTGGCTTATATAGACGCCGGGGGTACCTAGGGTTTACACATAGTCGGTTGCACATCAAAGGGAAAAAACATGCCTATCTACTGTTGATATCTTGGAGAACACGCCATGGTCCCTTCAATCTTCCACCTTGGCGACCGGGCCCCTGATCTTCTAATGCTCACCCAGTGGCCCGTATAGTCCGGCCCATGAGATACAGGTCGGCTATCCGAGGACCCCTTAAGCCAGGAATCCCTCAAACGCCACAGGGGCCCCGGGGCTCTTGGCCGGAGAGAGCCCTAGCTCGTCGAAGCTGGGCATCACGGCGACCAGATCAGCCTTGTCGTCATGGCTGTACAGCGGGGCGTAGGCCTCAGGAAGGTCTCCGGGGTCGCCGTTGAGCAGGGTCGCCATAACCCTGTTCAGCTCCTCGGGGGTCAGGAGCGCAGAACGGAGCCTCATGTCATCGCCACCACCTTGATATTCCCACATGGGCCTCGAGTGAGACTGTAGGGGCGCCAGGCGTTGCATCAGGAACTCCTTCACTATCATTCCCCCAGTCAACTTCCTGGCGCTGATGTCTCGAAGGACCCGCTCCAGGATGGGCTTGGCCCGAGGGTCGGAGAGCTTCGCGGAACTCCACGCCGGGATCTTCTTCGGCAGCCCCTTGGGGAGCTACAGGCGAGGTTCGTTGCCCTTCAGATCCAAGAAGACCCAGCGGTTCCTGAAGTTCTCCACCTTCTTCCCGGCCTTGAAGAGCATGTTCCCACTCTGGACCGCGACGAAGGAGACGCATGCCGACTGCTGAGCTCCGTCATGAAGTCGCAAGCAGAAGAAATGGCAGAACAGGGCCACCGACGGCCTCACGCCCACGAAAGCCTCGCAGTAGAAGGCAAACACGGAGAGAAGCATGATGGAGTTGGCTTGAAGATGGAGGGCCTGGATCCCGTAGTTCTCAAGGACGGCGGTGAAGAACGCGGAAAAGGGTGGGACGAGTCCGGAGAAGACGCTGTGGAGGAAGAAGGGGTAGGCCGACTTGGCCAGGCGATGTCTCTCCGCGGAGCCGCACCATATCAAGGTCCGCCCCCACTCATTGGAGTCATCCGCCGTCGACGGAAGCACTAGGGCAAGGTCCCCGTCCTTGGCTATGGTGGAATCTGAGAGCGCCGGCGAGATAGGAGCAGAAGCCGAGCTTTGGGCTTCAGGTATCGACTTGCCGGCGGGAGCCATAGAGAAGCTTTCGGGGCCAAGGGAGCAAGAAGGAGGTTGGAGCGGTGCAGAGATCTGGGGAGTTTCTCGCAAGGAATGGAGATCTGGAAAGAAGAAGCAAGGGCGCGGAAGAGGAAAGCAGTAATGGCTCGGCGCTGGATGTCAGGCTTTTGTCGGTTCGGGCAGTTGCCGAGGAGACACGGGGCGGGGACGCCCGCGCCCCACCAAGCACCGCACGCCAAACCTGGCCCGCATCCAATAAGGGCCCGCGGCACTCCGGGCCACCTTCTTCGTCTCCCCCTCGGAGCCGGCTCGAGCGCTCCTTGGGCTCGGGGGCTACTGTCGGCGTTCTAGATACCAGGGTACCCAGACTTGCCTGCCTGCGGCCCAGGGCGTGGCCCACCTGGCGGTCCGTACGGCCCTGCGCGGCCTCACTCAGGGCAAGACCCTCGTGACAGTGCCACCCTCGTGAGGAGGACAGCGCCAAGGCGGAGAGGGGAGGCCTTCTCAGGCCTCCTCATGAGCGGCGGAGATCCCTATGCAACGCTAGGCCTCAGGAGGTCAAGGGTGACGACAACCAGGTCAGGCGGGCGCCAGCGCGCCAGGGCGAACAACTTCCTCTTTGGTGCAAAGGAGACAAGGATGAACGCGGGTTCCCAAGGAGCCTCGCCAAAGGTTTCCATTCCAGTGCAACAATACCGGGTCAGCGAGCACGGCAGGACGGATGTCACCAGCGAGCCCACCACCGCGTCACCACCACCTACTTTGCAGGCGAAGACCGCCTTTCGTCAGGATAGGATGTAGCTCTTGTCCCCTTTCAAAATTGGCCGTTGTGGGATCCCTTCCCGCCATTGCGATAAGGGGAGAGGACCCGGGGCCACTATAAATAGAGACCAGGTAGCCCGGTAGAGAGGGAGCAGAAAAACACACCCGCAAGGCAACGCGCCACTGTACTAGTTCATCCACAAACCTCCTCGTGAGGCAATCCACCAAAGGTAGGAGTAGGGTTTTACGATTCGCAGTGGCCCGAACCTGGGTAAACTCTCCTGTGCAATCTTCTTCCTTGCATCGAGCGGGGTTATCGTGTTGCGGGCTTGGAGGGGGCGAAGCTGTTGGGGAATCTTCACACACGCCCCTGGGTACGAATTCCTTAGGGTTTTGCGGAGCCCGAAATCCGACAGGCTCGGTGGTGACATCCGTCCTGCTGAGCCCGTTGGCCTGGTCTTGTTGCACCAGAATGGAAACCTTTGGTGGGACGCCTCAGGAACCCGCGTACGCCCTTGCCTCCTTTGCAGCAAAGAGGAAACTGTCTTCTCTGCGCGCGCTGGTGCCCGCCTTGCCTGACTTGCGTCACCCCCGACCTCCCGAGGCCGAGTGCTGCATAGGAATCTCCGCCCCTCGGGAGGCAACCTGGGGTGGCCTCTTCCTTCCGAGGGTCTTGGTGTCGTCCTCCTCGCGGGGGTGGGACTCTCGCGAGGGCCTTGTCTTGAGTGAAGCCGCTCCTGGCCGTACTGGCCGTCCAAGCGGGCCACGCCCTGGGCCGCAGGCAGGCATGTCTGGGTACCCCCGTTCCCAGGACGCCGACAGCTTGATACGTCTCCAATGTATCTATAATTTTTGATTGTTTCATGCTATTATATTATAATTCTAGGATACTTTTTGAGTAATTATTTACCAATTTATATTATTTTTGTGCACAAACCTATTGACCCAGTGCCTAGTGCCAGTTCCTGTTTTTATTTGTTTTTTGTTTCGCAGAAATTCCATATCAAACGAAGTCCAAACGCGATAAAAATTTATGGAGAGTTTTTTTTGGTATATATGTGAATTTTGGGAGTAGGAATCAACGCAAGACAATGCCCGAGGGCCCCATAAGACAATAGGGAGCGGCCTGGGGGCGCATTGATGGCGTGTGGCCAGCTCTTAAGTCGGTTAAGGCTCTCCTTCCGCCGCAAGGAAGATAATTTTGCGATAAAAATCCCCTCAAAATTTAAGCCCGGTCGGAGTTACGTATCTCCGGATATTTAAGAAACGGTGAAGTGGCCAGAAAACAATGGTGAAAACAGAAGAGAAACAGAGAGAGAGATCAAATCTCGGAGGGGCTCCTGCCCTCCGGGAGCCATGGAGGCCATGGACCAGAGGGGAAACTCTCCTCCCACCTAGGGAGGAGGTGAAGTAAGAAGAAGGAGGGGGGCTCTCTCCCCCTCTCTCCCGGTGGCGCTGGAGCGCCGCCGCGGCATCCATCGTGACGGCGATCTACACCAACAACTTCGCCGCCGTCACCACCAACTCTCTCCCCCTCTATGCAGTGGTGTAAAACCTCTTTTCCCTATTGTAATATCTACTTAAACATGGTGCATAATGCTATATATTATTATCCAATGATGTGTGGCTATCCTATGATGTTTGAGTAGATTTCTTTTGTCCTATGGGTTGATTGATGATGTTGATTGGTTTGAGTTGTATGCTCTATTTTGGTGCTGTCCTAAGGTGCCTTCCGTGAGGCACACACGTGAAGGAATTCCGCTGGAGGGTTTGCAATATGTTTATGATTCGCTTATAGTGGGTGGCTAGAGTGATAGAAGCTTACACGCGATTAAGGGGATTGTTTACATATGGGATAAAGGGGACTTGATGTGTTAATGCTATGGTTGCGTTTTCCTTAATGAATTTCTACTAGTTGGGGATGCTTGCTAGAGTTCCAATCATAAGTGCATATGATCCAAGTACGGAAAGTATGTTAGCATATGCCCCTTCCTCATATAAAACTGCAACAATGATACCGGTCTAATTATCGATTGCCTAGGGACAAATGTTTCTCTTGTGCTACAAAATCTCTCTAATAAACAATTAACTTAATTAATATTTATCTAAACAACCCCTAACTTTTATTTACTTGTCCTTTATTACCTTGCAAAACTCTCTTTTATACCTACTAAGTACTTCTATTTTCATTCCCGCAAAATAGTTTCATACTTGTTCTAGGTAAAGTAAGCGTTAGCGTGCGTAGAGATGTATCGGTGGTCGATATAACTTGAGAGAATATTAATTCTACCTTTAGCTCCTCGTTGGGTTCGACACTGTTACTTATCAAAAAAGGCTACAAGCGATCCCCTACACTTGTCGGTTATAAGTCACCCATCCTAGAATTACCGCAATCCAAGCACGCTTAACTTTGGAGTTCTTTTTTGCATGGGCACCTGGAAAAGAAGGAATTCCTTGTTGATATGAGTATTCTATCATTCCTATTAAGCTAGGATCTCACAATCTTCCTCCTCTACTTCGTAGGCCGACGACGACGGCGGGCGAGCTAGATCCCCGGTGGTTGCTTTCCGGAGGGTACGAGATGTCTTCTTCGAAGCGGCTGGAGCTGGGGGTTCCTCGATGGCTTTGTGCTCGCTGCTCCTCACAGGATCCTCCGACAGGTCAGTTGCTGCTGCCTTTTCCCCGTCCTCCTCCTCACCGATAGCGCCTTCTTTGTCATCAGGCACGGCAAAACCAAAGCTACTGGCTCCTGCTCTCCTCCTCCTCACCTCTTGTCGATCCACTCGACTTGCTAGTCGGTGGTTTGCGGATGAGTTGGCCCTCCTCCTGGACGGTCTTCTCCGTTAGGTTCTCGAACCACTCCCGCACCACCTCCTGCGCCGGCTCCTGCCACAAGGGGTCAAACGCTTGTGCATTGCATGCTGGCATCATCCCCAAGATGGAATCTTTGGCGGAGTTGTTGTAGAGGGGGACAATTCTTTCCGGCAGCTTGAAGTTGTCGTCAGTGTGGAAGTGTTGATGGCACAGACATGCGTGCTGCATCACTGTCAAGTTGGAACCCAACCCAGTGTGCAGCCGCATGACGTCTGCCGCATTGACGAACTCCCATCCGAAGCGCTGCCGTTCTTACAAGGGGGCGATGTGGCAGCAAAGGAAGTCTGAGCCCACCATCTCAATGATGAGGCCGGTAGCTTTCAGGTGGATGATCCGGTTCATGGCTATGGTGAGCTTCTTGTCGTTGGCATCAAGGGAGCTGCAATCCTTGCCGCGGACAAGCATCTTTGCCTAGGGCATGCAGAAGTCCGGGAACTCTTTCTCCTTGACCCAGCACGAGATCGTGGTCGGAGAGGGCATCTCTTTCTATGCGCAGATTGAAGAAGTGCCAGAACAAGGCGACATTTGGCACTACGCTGACAAAATTTTCACACGAATGGGCCAAAACTTATAGTCTGGTGACGTCGTCAGAGTGAAATCGAGACGCCTGAAGCCGTATGTCAGCATCAACTCGTTGAAGAAAGCATAGAAGGGAGGCACCAAACCACAATAGAAGTACGCCATGAAGAAAGGGAATTTCTCCGGACTGGGCTTGGTGTCGCCGGGGAACACGACCGGTGCGGTATGCTCTTTGGTGCTCTTCTCGTATATGTACGCGTACCGCTTGAGGATGTTGCTGCCGGTTAGCACGGATAGCGCGAAGACGATGCAAGACCTCCGCATCGCCATGATGGCTTCCTTCCTCGCCTGCACCTCGGGGTCGATAGGCTTGTTGGCCTTCTTCTCCGCCGCCGGAGCGGCAGCCTGCTAGGCTCTCTTGGGCGCCATGGCGGGCTTGGAAGATTGGATGGCAGAAGCACGCAGAAATGGTGAAGCATCGAAGATGCTATGCTCTGCTCAAGGATGAAGACGACAGCTGCGGCGAGATGGGAACGACAGTGCTAGATGAGCAACGCCTATGCCAATGCCCTTTTTACAAGGAAGGCACAAAGGCTGGCTTTCTCTGCGTGACGTGTCTATGCCTTTTTAGGCACACAACTAGGCGTCGTTTCGCTTCACCTCTCCCACGCCCGCATTTAATGTCCATAGTGGGTGGGCATTAAAATTCATCATTACCTACAGTAACTCCCCTCCTCGTGTGTCTGTGCACTGTTTTGGACCTAGCCCAAGAACGCCACAGATGCAAATGTGGTCCAGGCCCGGGGGCTCCTGTCTTTGTACTAAAGAACGGGTCCTTTAGTACCCTGACTTGTGCACAGACGACAACAACTTCCCGACCAAC
This sequence comes from Elymus sibiricus, assembly GCA_039707655.1. Classification (NCBI taxonomy): domain Eukaryota; kingdom Viridiplantae; phylum Streptophyta; class Magnoliopsida; order Poales; family Poaceae; genus Elymus; species Elymus sibiricus. Next base: position 230,905,653 of record CM077669.1, on the reverse strand, counting down.
AAGGATTGCCAGGGGACAACTACACCCAAGATGCAATAAACAGAAGACCAAGTTGTTGGCAGGCCATTTTGCCGGCAGGTGAAGACCCGGCAAGCTCCGTGCCAGCAGGATCCCACTACCCAGCCACCGCTCCACCTCATTGGGCAGATAGTCACTTGTCGAAGAGGTGTCGAGCAGGCAGGTAGTTAGGTAGAGCCTGTTGGGGACACATGGCAGCTCCAGGGGGATAATCAACCTTTATTGACATCTGTCCTGATGGCATGGCGAAGGAATATGAGGTAGCTGAGCGAACGACACAAAAGGAGAGTCCATCCATGCCGGAAGACGCCGCCGACGTTACACCTCACAATGCATTTAATGTGTTTTTCCTAAGTCGTCAGGGTTAGGTATTTGGCACTGTATCCACTACCTGAATATTATTTTTACAATCATGCCACTGTGGTAACACCTTTGATCTATAAAAGGAGGACGATGGCAACTTTGTCAAGGGTCATCTCCCTGTCCATTTACACGTAGTAGCCGTGCTCCTGAGCACTCTTGCCTGCAAGCCGCGCTCCTTGTAACTAGGGCGGACAACACATAATACATCAAAAGCAGGAGTAGGGTTTTACACCTCACGATGTCCCAAAATTGGGTAAATCCGCTGCGTTAGTTGTTGTTTACCCTCTTTGTGCACGTCGATCCCCTTAGTAGAACCGCAAAGGGGCCTTGTCGGTCCCATTGATTGTCGTACTTCGACAAACAACTGCACATATATATAATAAATATCTTGGCCTTGCAACAAATGGGCAAAATGAAAAACAGGTAAATTGCTTACCCGCAAGAAATTCACTGGCTTCCCTATTATCCTTTTCGGTAGCAGCTAGATGAGGTTTCAGCCTCTGAAATTCTAGCGCATGTTGTTCCTTCTTGGCTTTAAGCTGATTGCGTACCATGATTATCGGAGCATGGATCCGATGACCTGCTTCTTCTTGAGCGTCCGCATAATGAGCAGCTTCTCAAGCTTGCTTTGGGTCCTTTCAAGTACACCTATGTTATGTGCTGCTAGTAAAAGCAAAATGACATGGCCTTGGAGCGATGTTGCTAGTACTAGTAGTTTCCAAAAAATACCATGCGCTTCCCGAATAAACTTCTTGATTTCAGCCACCTCCTTTTTGGCCTCGACAAGATCATCCTTGACCAGCTTGAGCTCTTTCAAAAGATTGTCTATCTCTTGCCGAGTAGTCTGTGTAAGGAAATGCGGACATTATGATGTACAAAATCAATCTTTAAATCCACTCGTGCCCAAATTCAGGATCGGGGGCTACTAGGCTAGAGGAGTGAATCGATTCCCTGCTCAGGTGTTGCCACCCAACTAGTGCTTCGGGGGCTACTAGGCTTCACACTTTATATTAAAAGATTCCCTGGCGATGTCGAGGATTTGTAGACCTCGAATAAGGTCGACGGTTGTTTTCGGTGAACGCAAGCATGAAGCATACGCTCACCTTGAGGGCTACTGGGTTAGTCAGGATACTTCAAAAACATAAAATTACCTTCAACCCATCGCTAGAACGTCGGTGGCCTCTTCAAGCCCCATCCACTATTCGGAGCGCGTTAAACTCCAAATCAGAAAAAACTAGATTTACCAGGGATGTAATCCTCACCCGATGTCGCTTTAGGCTTTTATCCTCGAAGGTGGTCGCGGAATGAACCACCGAGGATTCTGGTTGAGGAATATTACGGTTCTCCTCGGCTAAAAGTGGTACCTCTGGTGCCTCTTCGTGGATAGGGACGTGAGTTCCTGAGGCCTCAGGGAAGGGTGCTTTAGTGTAAGAGGGAGGCCTGTGAAATAGGAAAGTAAAAGCTTCTAAAAGTAAGGTACAAATCTGTAAAGGAACGTAACTAAAATGATGCTTACACTACGGCATTGTGCGTCGCACCCCCTGATACGTCTCCAATGTATCTATAATTTTTGATTGTTCTATGCTATTATATTATCATTCTAGGATACTTTTTGAGTAATAATTTACCAAATTATTTTATTTTTTAGCACTAAACTATTGACCCTGTGCCTAGTGCTAGTTCCTGTTTTTTTTACTTTTCAGGTTTATAGTACCAAACCAAGTCCAATAGCTCTGAAACTTTTTTATGATTTTTTCTGGACCAAAAGAAGACCTGGAAGCTTCGGGAGAAGACCGGAGACTGCACGAGGGAGGCACAAGCCATCTGGGCGCGCTCAGGGGGGTCGGCACGCCCTGATGGCTTCTGCCCCCTGGTGGCCCTCCTTACCCCGTTCTCTGTCCTATAAATTCACATATATTCCAAAAACCCTTGAGGGCATCCCGAAACTCTTTTTCCGCCGCAGCAAGTATCTGTTCCGTCGCGATCCCATCTGGAGCTCCGTTCTGGCACCCTGCCGGAGGGCGGATCGATCACGGAGGGCCTCTTCATCAACCTTGCTACCCTCATGATGATGTGTGAGTAGTTCACCAAAGACATACGGGTCCGTAGTTAGTACCTAGATGGTTGTCTCTCCCTCTTTTGACCTTCAATACAATGATCATCGCGTCTTCGCTTTGATCTATCCGATGTAATTCTTTGGTGCAGTGCGTTTGTTGGGATCCGATGAATTGTGGGTTTATGTTCAGATTATTCATGAAAAGTATTTGAGTCACCTCTGAATATTATGATTCTTATTTGCATGATCATTATAGCTTCGTAATTCTCTCTGATCTATTGAAATAGTTTGGCCAACTAGATTGATATTTCTTCAGCTGGAGAGGTGCGTTGTAGTGGGTTCAACCTGACGGGTTTCTATATCCTAGTGACAGAAGGGGACAAGATACGTCTTTGTGTTGTTGCCACTAAGGATAAAATGATGGGGTTTATTCATATTGATTGAGTTTACTTTGTTTACCTCATGTCATTGTTCTCCATGCATTACTCTGTTTGTCATGAACTTAATACGTAGAGAGGCAAGCATAGAAACGCTCTTGAAGTGGTGTAATAATAATAGGTGCAGACAGGAGTCGGCCTGTTTGTTTTGGACGTGATGCCTATATACACATGATCATTGCCATGAATATCACATAACTATGCGCTTTTCTATCAATTGCCCAATAGTAATTTGTTTACCCACCGTATGCTTATTTTCATGAGAGTTGCCGCTAGGGAAAACTATGCCCCCGGGTCTATTCATCTATATATTGATAAATGCTACAATACCTTGCTGCCTTTTATTTGTTTTTATTTTATTTTGCAATTTACAATTATCTACTATCATCTACACACTTCACTTGCTTGCAAATAACGAGATCAAGGGGATTGACAACCCTCTTGCCCGCATTGGGTGCAAGTTGTTTGCTCTTTTGTGTGCAGCCACTGAAGACGGTTCTTGATTTATATTCCTATTCATTCGATAAACCTTGGTTTCATAACTGAGGGAAATACTTACCCGTATTGTGCTGCAATTACCCATTCCTCTTCACGGAAAACCCAACGCAGATCACAAGTATCAGGAAGGAGTTCTAGCGATGTTGCCGGGGAATATCATCACCAACTATCAAGTAACTTCACACAAATTATCATTCACTTGTTCTTCTTTTTATTTTCTGTTATATTTTTCTTGCTTCATAAAAGTCAAAAATACAAAAACATTTTTATTTGCTTGCTTGCCTAGTTATGTTATGTTTATCTTTGTCACACCAAAATAGAATGTAAAAAAGAAAATTAAAGATAAATGGATCCTCATCCACTTGCTAATATTTTCAAAAGACTCAATTATGTTGAAATAATTGCTAGTGAGAGTTCACTAGACTATCTTTATGAGGTCTTGCTTGAAAATCATGAATCTAAAAATTGTGATGAAGTGTTAAAAGAAAGTTATAAAGTGATTCATGATAGTTCCTTGAATGAAAAGCATGACTGCAATTTTGTTAGTATAAATTCTATGAATGTCAATTGTCTAATGATCATGATTGGGGTGATAATCATGGTATTTCTTATGATTTTGATAATTCTGATATTCATGTGGAATCTACTATTGATGGTGATATTTGCAATGCTACTAAAAGTGGCTTTGGAGAGGTCATGACTTTAGTTGATGGTAATCCTACTATCTTGGAAGATTATAAAACTTGTGTGCATGTGGATCATGGAGAGAATATTTTACATGATAGTTATATTGTTGAGTTTGATTATGATCCAACATGTAATTATTATTATGAGAGAGGCAAATATGGTTATAGAAATTTCATGTTCAATTACCTCTCTTGATGTTCAAATTGTTAAGGCTTCACTCTTCCTACTTGCATATGTTAGGCACTTATTGTCTTGATAATTTGTTTCCTTATAAAATTCCTATGCATGGGAAGTATGTTAGACTTAAATATGTTTGTCACATGTTTTATGATGCTCTCTTTATTCTTTAACTCTTGTTATTTATGCGATCATCATTATTATCCCAAGCCTATCTTGATGGCTATAAAGAAAGAGCTTGTTAGGAGACAACCCAATCGTTATCATTTATTTCTGTTTTGGTGTGATAACATGATTATTCCCACTATAATGATTGTGTTTTTATGTTTTAATTAGTGTTTGTGCCAAGTAAAGCCTTTGGGATGATCCACAAGATGAGTAGAATTGATACGGTGCAAAAACAGAAACTTTAACGTCCAGGGCAAAATTTCTCCGATTGTACTGGATCGTCTTTTTGATATGCAATTTCTACACAGTATTGCTATACAAATTCTTGAGGCTGTCCTACTTTTCAGAATTTCTAGAGTTACATAAGTGTAGGTTCTTTATAGATCTTTACAGTCTGTTCTGTTTTAGATATATTCTGTTTTTGCTTGCATAGTTTACTTTTTTTGATGATGCTATGGATTGTATCGGGGGGGGGTGTATAAGCCATGGAGAAGTTAGAATACAGTACCTATTATGCAATAATGAAATATGAATCAATTTATAAGAGTACCTAAAATATTTGATATGTTTCTTATACTAACAGATCTCATGAAGTTTTGTTGAGTTTTGTGTGATTGAAGTTTTCAAGTTTTGGGTGTTATCACGATGGATGAAGGAATAAGGAGTAGCAAGAGCCTAAGCTTGGGGATGTCCAAGGCACTCCATGGTAATAATCTAAGGAGACTCAAGCATCTAAGCTTGGGGATGCCCCAGAAGGCATCCCCTGTTTCGTCTCAATCCATCGGTATGTCACTCGGAGCTATGTTTTTATTGGTCACATGATATGAGTTTTGCTTGGTGTGTCGTTTGCTTTTGTTTGCTTTTATTTTTAGTTTGCCACAATCATCATTTGCTGGACACATCTATTTGAGAGAGTCAGACCTTCATCATTATTTATTAGAACATTTTATGTGCTTCACTTATATCTCTTGAGCTTAGCAGTTGCTCTAGTATTTCACTTATATCTTTTTGAGAATGGTGGCGTCTTTATTTTATAGAAATAATTGCAGTCTTGTCCTTCACTTATATTTGTTTTAGAGTTAATAAATAGTGACGACAATTTGCATGGGTCATAAGACTAGTCCAAAAATAATAGGTATTCAATGAGTGATAATCAAAACCATCATGTAGCACATATAAGAGAAATTGTGGGTTAATGATATTGATGTGGTAATGTGAAAAAGGTGTGAGTACATCATTGCTGATTCGTAGAAGTATCGGTATTAAGAGGTGTTAGTTTTCCATTTGTCAAAATATTAAAAAGGCATGGTGAGGATGTGTGAGCATTTCTATTCCTCGTTGAAATCCTAGTGTTGTTTCGGGTCGGAGGCGCGCGATGGTTAACTCCTCCCAACCTCCTCCCTCGGGGCATGCGTGTAGTACTTTGATTTGTGATACACTAATAAAACTTTGCAACAAGTATATGAGTTCTTCATAACTAATGTGAAAACATGGACATACGCAATCTCACTATCTCATATTTTGCTAGCCTCTTCGGTACCGTGCATTGCACGTTTTCACCTCGAGGACCAGTGCAAACTTCGCCGGTGCATCCAAACCCCGTGACATGATACACTCTGTCACACATAAGCCTCATTATATCTTCTCAAAACAGCCACCATACCTACCTATTATGGAATTTCCATACCATTCCGAGATATATTGCCATGCAAATTCCACCGTCAAATCATATGACTAGTTCGTTCATCATCATATTACTTTGCATGATCATATAGAGCTGACATAGTATTTGTGGCAAAGCCACCTTTCATCATGTTTTTGATACATTTCACGCTAGATCGTTGCACATCCTATTACACTGCCAGAGGCATTCATATCGAGTCATATTGTTTCATAGTTCTTCATATCAAATTTTCATATTGAGTTGTAAGTAAATAGAAGTGTGATGATGATCATTATTAGAGCATTGTCCCACTGAGGAAATAAAAATGGGGGATGCCAAATGAGGCCACCATAAAAAAATGATGAGAGAAAAAGAAAGAAGGGACTCTGCTACTATCTTTTACCACACTTGTGCCTCAAAGTGGCACCTTGTTCTTTATATAGAGAGTCTCATGTTATGTCATTTTCATATGCTAGTGGGAATCACTTTTTCATTATTATAACATGGCTTGCATATTCCGTTCTCGGCCTACCTCGGCAGGCTGCTCGGCGCTGCCGAGCCTGGCCAGATTTCAGTCACCAGCCCCTCGTTCAGCCCGCCGGCCACCAGTGGGAGCACCAGGCCCAAGTCCTCCTTGTCAAAGATGGTGGAGGGCAAGAGACCCGGTCCGACGATGGCAGGGCTTGCGGTGGAGGCCGCGGCCTTCCCCTTCTTGTCGGCGGGCGCCATCTGAGTACCGGGGCCGCAGGGGGGAGCAAAGGAGGTACCTCGTGAGAGGTTGGATCTGGAGCGGTTCCGCGCAGAGGAGGAAGGTGCAGGGAGATGGAGACAACATAAAGAATTGCAATGATGACTCCACCTCGCGTGCCCGCTTTATGTCAGCCCGGGCTTTCGTCGAGGCACCCTGGGGAGGCAGGGCGCCCCACGCCTCACCCCTCGCCACTCGTCGAGCCTGGCCCGCAGGCGTTTGGAGCCCGCACCGCTTCGCCCCTGTCGGCTGGGTCATGCACGCCGCGGGCTCGGGGGCTACGGTTGGGCCAGTGGGACTAGGGGTACACAGGACCATCTACCTGCAGCCCAAGGCACGGTGCGTGTCTCGGGACCAGAGAGTTTCCCCGCCAAGCCTCAGGAACCAGACCCTCGCGAGGTGCACGCCGGTGAGTGTCGCTAGGAGGCTGAAGGAGTTCCCCCTTGAGGTCACTTCCCGGAGCCTCGTCGTGGGGCCCTCTCTTGAGGCTGTCCATGGGAGCCTACGTGGGAGATGCTAGACAAGGACGGCGCGGCGGGGTCATGCAGCCCTGTCCCTTCACATGGCTGACGCGGACCGCAGAGGGCGGCCCCCAGGGTCGTACCAGCTGGCGCGGACAGAGAGGGTTTCCTCTTTGGTGATAGAGCAGCATCGCCATCTCGCGGGCTCCCAAAGCAATCCCCAAAGGTTTCCCTTTACATAGAAGAAGGCCAAGACTGGGGGCTCGGCAGGACAGAGGTCACTCCCGAGCCCACAAGCACGTCACGACGAGGAGCTTTGATAGGCGAAGACCACGTTTTGTCAGGATAGGCTGTAGTCTTGTCCCCCTTCAAACTGGCCGTTGTGGGAACCCTTCCCGCCTGGTGTTTTCCGGGGGGAAGAGGACCAAGGCCAATATAAGAGTAGGAACCAGCCACCGTAGAGGGGGGGAACCCTGGGCAAGAAAGAACACGCCTTGTACTCATCCTCATCCTCAAGCAATCCGGACAAGCAGGAGTAGGGTCTTACGCCGCGAGGAGGCCCGAACCTGGGTAAACTATGTGTCCTTTGTTCCTCTTCCTTAGCTCGAGAGCAGAGTAGGGTAGGAGAGTGAGTGCACCCAGAGTTCAAACCTTTGTGGGTCCCTGGAGCACCGATTCCGACACCAGTGGGCCCACGGGGGGTAGGCGTGCCCCCAGGCTCATGGGCACATAGTGGGCCCCCTTCAGTTGATTCTTTGCCAATAATTTTTATATATTCTGGAAATATTCTCCGTAAATTTTTATCTCAATCCGAGAACTTTTATTTCTGCACAAAAACAACACCATGGTAGTTCTGCTGAAAACAACATCAGTTCGGGTTAGTTTCATTCAAATCATGCAAATTAGAGTCCAAAACGAGACCAAAAGTTTTTGAAAAAGTAGATACATTTGGGACGTATCAACTCCCACATGCTTAACTCATTGCTTGTCCTCAAGCAATTTAGTTGACAAACTGAAAGTGATAAAGAAAACTTTTAGAGACTCTTTTGTTCTCGTTGCTGTATATATGTTTAACTAGTGTTCAAGTTTTCAGCAAACGTTTTAAATTAACCATGTCAATGATAACACTTAGGTCTCACATTTACTCATGGCAATAACATAACCAACTAGCGAGCAATAATAAGATATCTCGGATGCCAACAATTTGTCAAAACAATCATGATATAAAATGATAACATGGTATCTCGCTAGCCCTTCGGAGACCGCAAAAGATAAATGCAGAGAACGTCTGAGGTCAAGCAGCTACTAAACATCACTACTTGGAAATAGCTTATAGCTAGAATATTACTAGTAGCACTGGATACGGCCATGAAGCTACTGTTAATTACAAGTAGTGATGCGCAGAACAAGCGCTACTGGTACAACCTAGTAGCAGCATTGGGGAGCAGACACAACGCTACTATTAAGTGGGCCACAACACACCTCCACCTCAGGAGATACTAGGACCGCTTGGCTGTTACCTAGCGTTACAACTAAAACCATAGTTGTAGCACATTGCCATAAATAAGCACTACCGGTATTCTTCTACGGGTAAGCTGGTGGGCCCAAGTTAGCAGCATTGCTTTTTTTCAGCCAACGCTACATCTAGGGCAACTAGCAGTAGTGCTTTTCTTCACGCAGTGCTACTTCTATGGTCGCCAACAATAACATCTATACCACCTTTTCCCCCTTCTTCTCCCCCCTCCTTCCTTCTCCCCCTCCTCTTCCACTTGCTTGTTGCTTCTTCCTTCAATGCTCCCCTCCTCCCTCTCTCTTCTTTTCCCCTCCACCACCTCCATTAATGCATGTCCTCCCTCCTCTCTCTCTCTTTCTTTGCCCCTCCACCACCTCCATTAATTAATGCCCTCCTTCCTCCCTCTCTTTAATTACTTTCTTTGCACATCCACCCATCTCCACTAGCTAGTTCTCTCTCTCTCTTACTATCTACATCCATCTAGGTACCTCACTGTCTAGATATACTAGCTAATTAAGAAGGAGAATTGAAATTCTTCATCCTGTGCTCGATCTCTCTCGACATAAGCGGTGTCGAGCGGGAAGGTAGTTAGGTAGAGCCTGTCGGGCCACGTGGCAGCTCCGGCCAAATAATCAACCTATATTGACACCCGTCCTAATGGTGTGGCGAAGGAATAGGTGGTAGCTGGGCGAACAACACATAAGGAGAGTATATCCTTGGCGGAGGATGGTGCCGGTGTGAAACCTCATAGCGCATTTAATGCGTTTTGTCCTAAGTTGTCAGAGTTAGGTATTTCACACTGTAGCCACTACATGTATAGTATTTTGACCATTTCGCCACTGTGGTAACCCCTTAATCGATAAAAAGAGGCACTTTGCAACCTTTACAAGGTTCAACCGCCTGCCCATTTGCACGTAGCAGCTGCGCTCCCGAGCACTCTTATGCCAAGCCGCACTCCTTGTAATTAGGGAAAACAAACACTTAATCCACAAAAGCAGCAGTAGGGTTTTACACCTCACAATGGCCCGAACCTGGGTAAATCCGCTCCGTTGACCGATGAGGTGGAGCGGTGGCTACGTAGTGGGATCCTGCTGATTCTCCACTTCACGACAAGGTGGCCTACTGGTAGCTTGGTCTTCTGTTGATTGTTTCTTGAGTGCAGTTGTCCCCCAGCAAGTCTAGCCGGCTGGAAGGCTGCTATCGTCTATGCACAAGTCAGGGTATTAAAGGACCCGTTCTTTAGCACACAGTCAACATAGGTGAGCAAAAAGAAGAGTTGTGCAAGAATGGAAATGTGTGTGTGTGTGTGTGTGTGCGTGTGTGTGTGGTTTGTGAGTTGTCTATATTGTGTATTTATTGACATATGCGTGACACGAGTTGTCTACGTTTTGTTGAAATGTCGATTCATTTCCGTTTTGGCAAATTTCGCTCAAACTCGATATGTCCTATGCTTAGGGAAGGTCATATCGAATTTTGGCATGAATTTGATGCATGCATACATGCGTACGTGGTTATAATTCTTTTGCTCCGTGTAGGCGATCATGAAGGTTAATCGAAGAATGGTGGAAAGATACTGGCAATCCGCGGCGGACGACATGTATGAAAAAACGGAAGGAGGTTTTATGTCCCTGTCGAAGATGCAAATGAGCAGTTTGGCTCGACCCCTTTAAGGGTGGTCGATTCAAGGCGCACCTGCTCATGCATGGTTTCATTGATGGCCATACTCGGTGGATAAGTGAAAATTATGATGAGGACGTCACGGGGCAGGCAATAACGATAATGAGCCCGAAGAAGAGGGCCTCAGAAATGGCGATGGCGAAGAGGCTGAACATGGCAGAGAAGAGGCCGGACCAGGTGGAGAATAGGCCGGACATGACGGAGAAGACCCAGACACGCCATTTTTTGTTGCTACTTAGTTTAGCCACGTGGGACCCGCATGTTTGGGACCTGCTTCGCAGGAAGACGACTAGCGACAGTGCAGCTTCTAGAGAGTAGGTAAAACTGGCGCAACTGGAGCTAGACTCGAAAACTCCATTGTATGATGGTTGCGATCCCGAGGTGACCCGCTTGAGTTTCATGCTACAAATTCTAAAGACGAAGGCAAAAAATAAATGGATGGACAGAAGCCTGGATGAGCTTTTGAAGTATCTAAAGAAGGTTCTTCCCACGGGAAGCTTGTGTCCTACTAGTGTTGAGGAGGCCAAGAAAACTATGTGCCCTCTTGTTCTGTCGGACATTATATAACACACATGCATCAATGATTGCATCATATATTGGAACGAGCACGCAGAAAAAAAAACCATCTGTCCAAGTGCAATGCTTCACGATATAAGAATGCTGGAAACAAAGCACCATAGAAAGTTTTATGGTACTTTACGATCACTCCCAGTTTGCGGTGGTATTTCGTAGATCCTAAGGAAGCAAAGCTCATGCACTAGCACGCGGAGAGGGTGAAGCCAGACGATGGAGATGATCCGAAGCTGAGACACCTCATAGATGCTAGCTAATGGAGAGCATTAAATGATGAATATAAATATTTCGGAGATGATCTAAGGAACATCGTGCTTGGCGCTAGTACTGATGGCATGAATCCGTTTGGCAACCAGAACACCAATCATAGCACATGGCCTATGTTTGTATGGATGTGCAACCTCCCCCTGGAAGTGCATGAAGGCAAAATACATACACATGACTGTGCTTATTCAAGGGCCAAGACAACCCAGAAATGATATTAATCTATATCTTGGGTTACTGAAAGAGGAGCTACACACGTTCTGGACAACACCGGCCAAGACATGGGACGCCAGCACATGAGAGTATTTCGACATGAGAGTCGCGTAGATCAAAATGGTGCACGACTATTTCTGTTACGGATATGTCTCGGGCCAAGTGTGCCATGGATATTGCGGATGCACTAGGTGCATGGATGATACAACTTCTCAGAAGCTATTGAAAGATGGCGGGTCTTCGAAAATCATGTACATCAGGCATTGAAGATGGATCAAGAAGGATGCCCCGTGGAGAAAGCATGGACATCTATTCAATGGTATGGCTGAGCATCGAGGACCACCACATAAGCGTAGCGGCTTCGGAATCTATGAGTTGTTAAAGAACTGGGAAGAGTGCCCCTCATTGGGAAAGACGAAGAAAAAGGCGCCGGAGCCGCTACTGAAGATATGGAAAACGAGGTATGTTTTCTGGGACTTGGAGCACTGGCCCAAACTCGACACGTCTCATAGCCTTTATCAAATGCATATCACGAAGAATATCCTCGAGAGCTTGCTTTGAACATTGATGAACATGCCAGAGAAGACCAAGGATGGGCCAAAGGAAAGACAAGACATGGAATTTTTGGTTATCAGGAAAGATCTCCAAATGTCCGGTAAAAATTCATCGGAGGAGACGAAGACAAAAAAGAAGCGTCCAAAAAGTAAACAAGAAGGAAAAATAATATTGCCCCCCTCTTTCTTGACCTTATATCCGAAGGAGGTCGATGACTTGTTCAAGTGCCTTGCCGGAATCAAAGTTTATTCCACATACTATGGGAAGATAAGCAGATATCTAGACACCAAGAAAAAAAAAGGTTCAGCGGGGTGAAGTCTCACGATAGTCACGTGATGATGACGCAGTTACTCCTAGTTGCACTTAGAGGGATTATGGACACACGTGATGATGACGCTTACCGACCTATGCCACTTTTTCGAAGCTATCTCTCAAAAGTTGATCAGTGTGAAGCAACTCCAAAGTCTACAACAAGAGATCGTTGTCATACTAAATGAGCTAGAGATGTACTTCCCGCCCGCGTTCTTTAACGTCATGCTGCATTTGTGTGTCCATATCGTGGATGAAATCACCGACCTAGGGTTGACATTCCTGCACAGCACAATGTTGTTCGAGAGGATGAATGGGATCATCAAAGGATTTGTTCGTAACATGACCCGTCCGGATGGAAGCATCGCCCAGGGCTATCTGACCCAAGAGTGCATCTCCTTCTACGAGAATTATCTAGGTGTACGAGACCTTGTTGTTGGTTTGCCCGTCAACAAGCACTATGGAAGTCTCAAAGGAGAAGGTCACATCAAGGGCCAGAGGGAGTTGAATGTGGACAGCTCAAGCCGACACCGCGACCTTGACAAAGCAAACTTCGTAGTGCTACAACACCTAGATGTCCGAGAATATTTCGTGACACTGCACAAAGACACCATCGCAAAGAACTACCGTCACCGTGCGCTGCACAAGACGGATGCAGAAGTTATTAGAGAGCACAACTCCACTTTCATGTGTTAGCTGAAAAAGCGAGTTCTAGCTATTCCCCGGAAGAGGGATGTCCAGACGGAATGTTCATATATGCCTTAGCACATGGCCCGTCGGTCAACCTCGCGACTTATCAGGTGATAATCCACAAGTATATGGGATCTCAACGGTCTTCGAGGGTAGCAGTACACCATAATTTATTGGTTCGACACAAGGGGAGCCAAAGAATATTTATTTGTCTTAGCAGTTGAGTTGTTAATTCAACCACACCTGGGATATCTCTTTGTAGCAAAAGTTTTAGTAGCAAGGCAAAATAGCAGTACTAACAGTAGCAGTGATAGTAGCAGTTTTATAGTGATTACAATAGTCGTAGCAGCAATAGTAACTTAGCAAGGTTTAGTATATGAAAAGCGTCGGCACATGGACCGATGATGGATAAATAATCAGATGACATTTATCATGTAATAGTTACACACTAGAGCGACACAGAACTAGAACCGATTCATCAATGTAATGTAGGCATGTATTTCGTATATGGTCATACGTGCTTATAATAAGAACTTGCATGACATATTTTCTCCAACCCTCCCGTGGTGCCAGGGTCCATAAGGAAATCTAAGGGATATTAAGGCCTCCTTTTAATAGACAACCGGAACAAAGCATTAACACATGGTGAATACATCAACTCCTCAAACTACAACAATCACTGGAAACAATCCCAATTATTGTCACCTTGGGGTATGCGGATCATGACACGTAATAGGTGCATACAACTTGCAAGATACGATCCAAAACACTCTCATATTTATGAAAATATTATAGGTTCAGATCTGAAATCATGGCACTCAGGCCGTAGTGACAAGCATTAATCATAGAAAAGTCATAGCAATATCAATCTCAAAACATGGTGGATACTAGGGATCAAGCCCTATCAATATAACTCGATTACATGATCAATATCATCCAGTCCCATCAACGTCTAGTAAGCCTACAAAGGAAGTACTCACTCCCGGTGATGAGCATCATGGAGTTGTTGATGGAGAAGGGTTGGTGATGACGACGACGGCAAATCCCCCTTCCGGAGCGCCAAACGGACTCCAGATCAACCCTCCCGAGGAAGAACTTGAGGTGGCGGCCGCTCCATCTCATAAAACACGATAAAAACTTATCTCTATTTTGTCTCCGGAAATAAGAATTTATAGGACTGGAATTAGGGTCGGAGGAGCCACGAGGTGGCCCCAAGCCATCAGGGCACGCCCAGGGGGTGTGGTCGTGTCCTGTTGGCTTAGCAGGAATAGGTGGGCCCCCTTGCGTGGGTCTTCGCTCTATTCTTTTTTATATATTCCAGAAAAAATCCAAAAAAAGTTTTGTCTGATTCGAAGAACTTTTACTTCTGCACAAAAACAACACCATAGTAGTTCTGCTGAAAATGGCGTCAGTCCGGGTTAGTTTCATTCAACCATGCAAATTAGAGTCCAAACCAGGAGCAAAAGTGTTTGGAAAAGTAGATACGTTTGAGACGTATCAACTCCCCTAATCTTAACTGATTGCTTGTCCTCAAGCAATTCAGTTGATAAACTTAAAGTCAAAAAGAGAACCTTTACACACTCTTTTGTTCTCGTTGCCATATATATGATTAGCTAGTGTTCAGTTTTGAAGCATAAATCATAAATAACCGTATCGATGATAACACTTAACTATTATATTCACTCATGACAATAACATAACCAACTAGCGAGAAATAATAAAATATCTCACATGACAACAATTTGTCAAAATAGTCATGATATAATATGATGATATGGTATCTTGCTAGTCCTTTCTGAGACCGCAAAACATAAATGCCGAACACCTCTGAGGTTCAAGCAACGACTGAACATTGTAATTCAGAGTAGAAAAGATCCAGTTATGCTCACATTCAACATTAACTAGACGCAATGCATAAAGATAACAATAGTGCTCTCAGGTGTGGTGCTTTAGAGCGAAGGTGATGACTCAATAACAAAAATAAAATAACATGAAAGTAAAGAACATAAAAGTAAATACAAAGGCGCTTCGCAGAGGGAAGCATTGATTTGCAGAGGTGCTAGAGCTGAATGTTTAAAATAGAGATGAAATTGAAATCTTTAGTGGAATACTTTTCCTGTCAACGTCACAACAGAGTTTTCAATATCATCCATGTTAAACACATTATTGGCGGTTCCCAAGAGGAATTGTAAAGTTTACTCCCATCCACCATACATACACAAGCCACGACTGACTGAATCACGAGTGTCCTCCAACATATCAACTGTCTCAAGAGTTTTGTTTAATTTATTTTTGATTATGCAGGACTGGTCATCCTTTTCACCAACCTCTCTCGTGCAATAAGAGGAGAATAAACGCCCATCTTCATAATAGCCCACTTAGCATGGAAGATATTGACCGCCTCGTCGCTCCATGAGCAGTACGAGCACACAAAAGGAAAGTTTAATTGAATGTTTAGAGGTGACACATGCAAATTTACATGGAACCGTAGGGTAATACCGTTTATAGTTAGATATGGTGGACTCATGTGGAACAACTTGGGTTTAAGGATTTTGGATGCACAAGCAGCATTCCTGCTTAGTACAGGTCAAGGCTAGCAATAGATTGAGAAGCAACCTGCTAGAGAGCGAAAACAGTCATAATCATGCATTCAGAATAATTAACATTGAACACTAGCATGAGTAGGATATGAACACTCTAAATTCAAATATCTTGAAGGTTGTATTGATTTTGAATCAACAACATGTTTGCACATGGACAAAGTCAAACCGCTCGAATTACTCAGAGGAAGATATCATACTACCATACCACATCACAATCAGTTTGATGCATGTTGAGATATAAGATAAATCATTATTCACTCCTTGCTATTTAAGCATGGCATGAGCAACGATAATCTCTAATTGTGATCGTAAACATGTTTACTCATAATATGCTGAATCAAGATCGAATGAGCTAAACATATTTACAAAACAAAAAACAACAAGAGTTCATAACAGCTTTCTTTACCAAGACCACTTCATCAAATATCGTCATTATTGCCTTGCACTTGCACGACCGAACAATGTGATAATAATAATAGTGCAAGTGTGCCATGGACTAAGTTGGAATCTGCAAAACAGTGTATGCAAAGGAGAAGACAAGGTAGTATTGGCTCCTTGTTAGATCAACATCAATGCATATGAGAGCCACTCAACATTTTCAACGAGGTCTTATCCTTTCAATGACTCAGTAAAAGGGAAAGAAATTCAGAGAAACACACTAAAATATTTTTGGAGTTTTTGGTTTTTTCCCGATGAAAGCAAATAAACAAAGAAAAACAAGAATGAGAAAAACAATTTACACAGGAAAGCTCCCAACATGCAAAAGAAATAATTTTGGGTTTTCTTTTAATACTACAAACTAATTAAACAAGAAAGAAACACCGAAAACAAGCGAGAAATATTCTTGGGTTTTCAACATTTTTCAAACACACAAGAAGAAAGCCAAAATTAAAATTAACATGGATATACAATGAAAGAGGATGAACACTGACAATTGAAATGAACTGTGTGAACATGAATGTAATGTCGGTGAGAAATATGCACGCCCCCAAGCTTAGTCTTTTGGCCTGGCTTGGTGATCACCATCTGAAGTAGTCATCGAGTCCAGGAGGTAAGTAGTTAGGCTGAGGCACTTGAGCGTCCCAAGCCTGGGCCACGGCCTCCGCCTCAGCCCACTCATTTCGTTAAGCAATTATATCTGATGGCATGACAACATATCCATGCCTCGCATGATAGTTAAATAAAGAGGGTGCAGACAATTCAATAACATCACGAGTCCTCTCGCTATATGTCGGGACCCCGATCATAAGCCATACAAGTCTAGCATGTAACACATCATATCACTTTGCGGCCTCACGCACGGTAATCCCCACGGCTGCCACCTTACCTTGGCCGGGACCGTTTGCGCCTCTTGGCACACGTATATGATTATGTCGCTAGCAATCATATGTCAAAGAACCCGGGTCGACATCTCGCGCGGATTAGGACGACCGGGAGCAGGCAGGAGGTGGCAAGCAGGAGCTGGCCGCGAGCGGGCACGCGGGTGACACGGCGTCGTCCTCCAGGCAAAGGAAGGAGACGACTGGCGCCTGGGCTAGTTGGGCTGCACAGTGCTGGGCCAGTAAGTTCTTCTCTCTCTGTGCTTTCCATTTATTTTCTGTTTTCTGTCATTTTGTTTCTGACTTGAAAAATATCAAACCATTTGTAGAATTGCTTAATTTATTTATGTGGACTAAGTGGAATTAACCAATGCCACATAATAAAGCTCAGAGTCATTGGACTTATACTTTATATATACGAATATAACTCCAATGCAAATATTTTTTAAATTAACTCAAATGCCCAAATAAAATGTTTCTGTGATTCTAAAATATTGGTTGGCATTTTTACCTCAGTCCAATATTTTATCAGAATACCAGGGACATTTTCTTGGTTCACTTTGAGGCAATTTTTATATTGCTTATTTGGAAAAAAATTGGTTTGTGAGGCTTGATCACTCCTCATTTCATTTTCAAATAAAAATTAAAATGCATGCATGAATGGATTAAAAGGCAATGTGAAAGTAGGGCTGTGACAACTCACCCCCACTAAACAAGAATCTCGTCTCGAGATTCAGGTGTAGGGTAAGAGCAAGAGGGGACACTAAACTATCACAATCTTCATGATCCAATTGCCCTTCTCGAAGATGTTGATTCGTCGCATCATGTTTATCTTGACATATTTTCCTTCGGGACCTTCATCCAAACATACGACAAGAGGAAAGGAAAACTCTACAGGAGTCGATCTTCTCAAAGATCGAGCAACTCACGATCAACTCATGGCATGAGACAAAGAAATATCTCTTGAGCTGAGACACAAAACACATTCAAGAGCAATGGAAAAAAAGTAGATGATGGAGGTTCAATTGGTAGGCAACAATTCCACGCTTAAATAGATGGTGACGGGGTTTCAAAGTAGTGAGGAGTAAATTTGCCCTTGATACCATAACGGGACACCTTAGGGAGGTGACTCGTAGAGTTATTTCCTTAGGTGGCAAAAAGAATTACTTTTGACCTGGCGATCATTGAAACTCTTCATGCTAGGTTAAGGCAATTCACAACTAATCATTTGAAGGGATTCGAACGAATAACATACTGAGTTTGGAAAGGAAACTAGAGTTATAGGACAGCTCAGCAAACGGAAGGCACATTCCAATAGATACTGAGGAATATAACCTAGTGTCTGAGCATGCTCTCGGGAACTTGAGCATTTCCATTTTCATCAGGGTTTTACCAGCATTCATGCAAAGGATCCTGGCAACACATCATACTACAATGATGAATAATGATGGAGGATGCAGATGCAAAGGGAGTCAACACTTTCTCAGATTTCACCTTGGCTATGCCAAGGAACAAGATCTGGATGATCAACCGAGAGACATTTAGCACTCCACTTCTAATGTTCTCCTTGATGTACCAACATAACCCAATTATAGATAATGCTTGATATCTAGCACATCAAGTAAAAGGTCGGACTTCGGGATCTCAAAGAGTCCATGAAGAACAACTTCTAGAATAAGTCATACGAAATCCTCATGGAAAAGTGGCTAAGGTTGCTGATATAAGATATTATAAAAATAGGTCTTCCGGCTAGGTGTGTTAGCCATGACATCACCTTACCGGGTTACACTGAGACCAATACTATAATTCTTGGGAAATGTTCCAACGATCATGTCTGCCTGAGATTCAGATCTGGTTGGTGATAGGATGTTTCAGACTCAGCATGCCTGAAAAAAAAGGTTTGCAACATAAATCGATGAGATGACGTTGCGGGATTCTTAGGAAATGAACCGCGGAAGCCAACTCCAAAACATGAGCTGGATTGCAAGACTCACGTGGACACACTGTCCAAGACAATCGTGGCCACATGGAATTCTTACAACAAAACACCACCGAGTTCGGGTTAGGAACCATTATTGGAGGATAGCGAAATCCTTACATAAGTCATTTGATTATCTCTTAATAAAGACCTTCTTTTCCTTGAACAAATCAATGAGTGGCTTGGTGTGCTAGGGAATGCATATGGGTTGGAGGTTGCAAAGCAATCAAACCATAGCATACTTTGCACATGCATGACTGACTTGAGATGATTCCAGAGGAAGCAAATTAACTTTCCTCGAATTCACGGTGGCATCTTGCGTCAAATGCACATGAATTAGAGGAAGTCACTTCCTACACCTAACATCAAAGCATACACTTCATGAGATAGCACGAAGGTAATTCTTTACTAAAGTTTCCAACACTAGCTTTATGTCCAGCATGAATCATGGAGAGGATAAACAATATTGTCGATGGGATCAACAACAGTTCCTTGAGGTTTCCATGAAGATGGAAGTCCATAACTCTGTGAACAAGGTGATAGAATTGGCCAGACCAAATGATATAATGGTGCATGCTCGAGGAAAGATCCACGAGTAAAACAACATTACGATAATCGTTGGTTCTGATTTTGATTTGACGATAGCGCACCCTCAAATCAAGGATTGAATAGGACAATAGATGCAACAATTGATCACAAGGATCAATCGATGAAGATATCATCTTTCTTCAACACACACGCACACACAAAGATATGCCTTTGGAATGAACTAATTTAGATCAAGCTTTAATCTTTCAACTCTCCAAGTTGTTGTTTAGCTTAACCAACTAGCTCAGGGGTATCCAACACAGAGTCTTGGAGAAAGGGTGGCTTATAGCAAACCAACTTGATCATGAACTCAACATAACGGTCAGGGGAAAACCTGGTGATACTTCCGAGAAGATATTCAGAAAATCACGGACCACCGATATGTTATCAAGCTCGGGAACATTCTTGCTTTTCGGGGCAGGACAATATGATCGAAGGAGCTTGGCACAAACCTAACTCATTGATCGAAGAGTGCACCAGGAAAGATGGACTAGGTAGCACGATCAAACTTAGAATGATGATTCAATAACCAACACGTTAAGAATGAAATTTATTGTCCATTAACTACTAAGCAACAGAGTTGCTAGGAGTATTGATTTCTCACATCACGGTTCACTTGTCGGTGTTCCGGTTACAACCAAGACGGAGACCGAGGAATGAATAATGATGGAGAGAAGTATCACTTCATCAAGAATTCATAAGAGGTTGTGCAATTCTCATCACAATCTTGACATAAAGTGGGTAATACTCCAAGATAGAACAGAACAAAAGCTGGATTAGCATTTTGATCTGCGGAATACAACTGCTTTGACCCAATCCAAGAAATGGATGAGGTACTGGAGTTTGCTTCTCCTAGACATTATAAAATAGAATGACTTGACAGACCACAAGAATAATATGCATCGATGAATATGGATGCACAAATACTCTTGACTATCCACTGATAGATAAAGGTGAGAGTTCAATTGAAGAGGGGCAACTCAAGAGCACATAATTTTCCTAAGTTTTAGATGCATAGGTTAACATGTCGAACAGGTCCAACATAATTCTTCCGGAAAACCCATGCAGAAGGATAGGATTGGCAGAGTCACAACTATGGAATGGAGAACTCGTCAAGAGCACTCTTGTGGTGACCTTTAGTTCACGAAGAACTTCTGTCGGGGTTGGTTCTTGGTATTGGAAGAATGATATAACACGGACCTTGAGGACTAACACAAAGGTTACTAATCATCCTAAAGGAACGAGCAAACACTATCGACAGGAGTGAGTAGGATGATACTAGGGTTCAAGAACCCAGAGATAGAATACCTACTACTATATAACATCACGGGATGTTTTCGATAACGATGGCCAGAATTATCACACTGGAAACATAAAACACAACTAGACCACTGGGTGGTTTTCTGGAATAACATGGTTTCCTAACACTTGCAATAGACACGTCGAGGTAATACAGTACCTCAACACAATAATTAGTGTGCTTTGTATGGCCCAAAAGACATGGATTCGAGATGAAAGAGTTTGTAATTGCATCAGATTATTTAGAAACCTGGAATAACTCGGACAACATAACAGCTGTACGGGAGTGAAATATGAGGCAACCTGCATGAAACTGACAACATAACAACTGAATTCTTATGGAGACATTGATTCAAGAAGACAACAACTTGACTATAAGTCTCTAGCATAGTAACTCGTCATCCTGATAGATAGATGAGAGAGCCTAGTTCTTAATCCCTGTAGAAAAGAAGAGGGTGACTCGGAATATGAATGACACAAGGAAAAGGAGTAAAAAGAGTCTTACGTTCCCTTCCACAATCCATTCCCTTATATAACTAAAGCAGTTCTAGACTCAACATCGACCAGTTTGGCTTGGTAATCCTACAGGTAGTCAAGCTCTGATACCAACGCTGTCGGGACCCCGATCCTAAGCCATACAAGTCTAGCGTGTAACACATTATATAATTTTGCGGCCTCACGCACGATAATCCCCACGGCTGCCACCTTACCTTGGCCGGGACCGTTTGCGTCTTTTGGCACACGTATATGATTATGTCGCTAGCAATCATATGTCAAAGAACCCGGGTCGACATCTCACATGGATTAGAACGAGCAGGAGCAGGCAGGAGGTGGCAAGTAGGAGCTGGCCGCGAGCGAGCGCGTGGGCGACACGGCGCCGTCCTACTGGCAAAGGAAGGAGACGACTGGCGCCTGGCCTAGTTGGGCTGTATAGTGCTGGGCCAGTAAGTTCTTCTCTCTTTGTGCTTTCCATTTATTTTCTGTTTTCTATCATTTTGTTTCTGGCTTGAAAAATATCAAACCATTTGCAGAATTGCTGAATTTATTTATGTGGACTAATTGGAATTAACCAATGCCACATAATAAAGCTCAGAGTCATTGGACTTATACTTTATATATAGGAATACAACTCCAATGCAAATATTTGTTAAATTAACTCAAATGCCCAAAATAAAATGTTTCTGTGATTCTAAAATATTGGTTGGCATTTTTACCTCAGTCCAATATTTTATCAGAATACCAGAGACATTTTCTTGGTTCACTTTGAGGCAATTTTTATATTGCTTATTTGGCAAAAATTTGGTTTGTGAGGCTTGATCACTCCTCATTTCATTTTAAAATAAAAATTAAAAATGCATGCATGAATGCATTAAAAGGCAAAGTGAAACTAGGGCTATGACACTATATACATTAGGTAACAAGTAATCAGTGAGGCATATATTGATATTAAAATGTGTTGCTAAGCAAGTGGCATAATGCCACCACGAACCTTCCCCTGGTCAGGTTACCATGCAAGCGGCATGCAACAATAGCTCCTAAGTTGTATCTATTATTGCTAAATAATGCGTGGCGCAAAATAGAAAGGGTGGGGGCACTGAGACCGCCACCCAGCTCCATAGCAATTAAGCATTTCCCTATAAATAACGCAACGCAGTGCACAACAGGAAAATGCAAGCTAAAAGCTCGGGCGTTCGACACGCCCCTACGTTGACCCACAATTAAAGTGAGGAGGAAGTCCTCAAAATCATCTGGCCGAGGATCATTTAATCCCCCGTCAGATGGAATCAAGCATATTTCACAGAACATGGTGAATGGTATTTGAAAATGTTCTGCGTATAAATCAAAGCGCACCATGGGCATATCGAGCCTATGCATGAAATGGAAATTTTGCACAAAGGAGTTTGTAAGGAGATAGTATTGATCACACTCATTTGCAAGGAAATTGTTCAGCCCAACATTTGCAATGAATTGCATGAACGCTTGGTATAAACCCACTTTACTCATGAAAGTTGTATGTGGTCATTCGCACGGCCTAACCTTCGTGTTATGAAAGATGTTGATGTCTTGGTCCTGGGCACTACCAATAACTCCCTTGGGACTCCGGCTCGAAGAACCCCTCCTAAAGATATTCATTTTCCTAAGAACAAATTTCTGAAATTTCTGGACCACAAAATTATGTCAATAACTCTTTGTAAGATTGGTAGCAACTACTCATAAAGATGCCTAGAGGCCATATCAAGCATTCAAACTACTTGGAACTCAAAGAATTCAACATGCAAGCTCATTTTCAGTAGCAGCCAGTGCAACACAATATGCAAAGTATAAACCACTAAAGAAGAAAAACTAATTGGAGGAATGGGGAGTCACATACCAAGGAGCAATCCCTCAATACAGTTTCGGAAACAGAGTTCCGAGCAAAGAGATCGAAAATCTCAGGTTTGGGAGCTAGAACATGAGAGAGAGTGAGAGCAACCAAGAATTTTTCTAGAGGAAGAAGGAATGGGCCAAAGGGATAAGTGAGGGGGTGTTTGTGGGCCCCCCAAGCCATTAGGCGTGCCCAGGGGGTGTGCGCACCCTGTTGGCTTGGCACCAACAGGTGCACCCCCTTGAGGTGTTTTCTGCTCCAATTTTCTCAATATTCTAGAAAATTTCATGTAGAAATTTTGTGGCGATCTGAGACTTTTTATTTTTGGGACATTTTTTTATTGTGTGGGTGATTCAAAAATTAGGCTAATCCTGGCATTTATTTTATTAACATAAAAATAACAGAGAACAAGCTAAGGGCACAGAAGGTTGTGCTTACTAAATTCATCGATCACATGCCTTTCAAAAAGTATCCATTAATAAGGCTGATCAAGTCTTATTAATAACCGTTTCCGATTGACATGAAACCAAAGAATTTTCATATAACACTAAGTTACCTCAATGGGGATTTGCATATCCCCAACAATAAGAATGTCATATTTCTTATTGGCAGTAGGAAGAGGAAATTTAAACCCCCCAATAGTGATTGTGGCCACTTCCTCAACAGCATTGATATTATTTACCGAAGCTTGTTTCCTCGGGAACTGCCCTGTATGTTGTTTGCCATTGACATGGAAAGTAACCTTGCTTTTGTTGCAATCAATAACAGCGCATGTAGTATTTAAAAAGGGTCTACCAAGGATAATTGACATGTTGTCGTCCTCAGGCATCTCAAGAATAACAAAGTCTGTTAAGATAGTAACATTTGCAACCATAACAGGAACATCCTCACAAGTTCCAACAGGTATAGCAGTGGATTTATCAACCATTTGCAAAGATATTTAAGTAGGTGTGAGCTTATTCAAATCAAGTCTTTTATATAAGGAGAAGGGCATAACACTAACACCAACTCGTAGATCACATAAAGCGGTTTTAACATAACTTCGTTTAATTGAGCAAGGTATTGTGGGTATACCCGGATCTCCCAACTTCTTAGGCACTCCACCATCAAAAGAATAATTAGCAAGCATGGTGGAAATCTCAGTTTCAGGTATGTTTCTTTTATTAGTGATAATATCTTTCATGTATTTAGCATACAGAGGCATTTTCGAAATATCAGTCAAGCGAGTGCGCAAAAAGACATGTCTAATCATTTCAGCAAAGCGCTCAAAATCTTCTTCATCCTTACTCTTAGAAGGCATACGAGGAAAAGGCATGGGTTTCTGGACCCTGTGTTCTCTTTCTTTACCATGTTTTCTCGCAACAAAGTCTCTCTTATCATAACGTTTATTCTTGGGAGGTGGGTTATCAAGATCTTCAACTGGCTCTATTTCTACCTCGTTATCATTTTCCTTATCATCATGTGTCAACCCACTGGGACTAGGGGTACCACGGCCCGTTTGCCGGCCAAACCAAGAGGCGACGCTGGGCCAGCCCAAGAAGGATGATCCCTGCCTTTCCTCTCCCACGAGAGTTTCCTCATGAGGGGCAGGGCCCCTTGGTGTGAGGCTTAGCCATGCCGAGGCTTCCTGGCACGCGTGAGCGCCTCGTGAGACCCCCCTCACGGGGTAGCCTCGCGGGGCAGGTTGTACGGGGCCAGCCGCGGCACGCAGCTCTCGTTACAAAGGTGACCCCCCCCCCCACCCCCGATGTCATGATGAGGACAGAGGGGAGAGAACATGACAGTTTCCATTCTGGTGATAAGGGAGGCAGTGGAGCCTGCCTCCCCCAAAGCAAGTCCCAAAGCATTTCCTTTTTGGTGTAAGAGGATCAGGACGGATCGGCGTTGTAGGACGGATGTCATCACCGAGCCCAAAAGCGTGTCACGAAGACTACTTTAACTAGCGGAGACCGCCTTTTGTCAGGATAGGAGTGGGTTCCTGTCCCCCTTTGAATTGCCGCCCTGTGGCGACCCTTTCCCACCGATGTTTTCGGGGAAGAGGACCAAGGCACAACAAAGGGGGCAGGGACACCTCCATGTAAGGGGATCGAGCCATTTTCTCTCCCCCAGACCTCGTGTACCTCGAGCACAGCTCTTCTTCATAGAGCAATCCAACACTAAGCAGGAGTAGACTATTACACCGCGCGGGGGCCCGAACCTGGGTAGCTCGCGTGTCCCTATCATGTCCGGCGAGCACCAGCGAGCTCGTCATCGATCCTATTATGTTAGCCGTCGAGTTGTAGGTAGCCAATCCAAAACCCCTAGTGTTCGAATCTTATTCGTGGAGAAGTTCTAAGATGCAAATCCCACACTCCAACATTTGGCATGCCAGGTATGGGGACTTGACATCAACCTCGACATGGACGAAGCTGTCGCTCGCCGTGAACGCGCTGCACGCTGAGCTGCCACCAAGGTCCACGTGGCGCCCCGGGGCCCAGGTGAGTCCCGTGGCGCCCCGGGGCGGCGCCCTCATGCCGCCACCGAGCCGGTGGGGGCGCATGCCGCCTCCTCCACCCACCCGTCGGTGAACGAGCAGGCGCACGACTACACCGTCACCACCTCTTCGCTCATGCGCCACAACGACCCCGCGTTGCACGCTGCTCTTCTAATGGCACATGAGCTGTGGCACTGCCGCCCCTCCGAGGATGCCTTCAAAGCCTAGCTCAGGCGCATCACCGAGCTCTTCGACGCCGCACATGATGGCCCAGCACCCTCATGCTCCCTGCCCGCTCCACCGTCGCATGCCGGCCGCAGGAAGCACGACGTTCCTCCTCCTCCTCCACTGCCAGCTCGCCGTGCGGCCGAGCGGCGCTCCGGCTCTGTCCCACGAGTGGTCCTCAATGGTCGGCGACGACGACAGCTGCCAGATTGTCTGTCACGCGCCCCCAGACGTACGCGTGGCCCTAGAGATGGCACCCAACTGGCAGGACGTCGCTCCGGCGAGGCGCTAGAGCCACGCGGCCCCCATAGGAGGCGCTGCCACCACCGGGGGCTACCTGGCTCTCACGCCAGAGCTGCGTCGCATGGTGTGGCCTGATAAGTTCAAGCCGGAGCTCCCTCGCCGCTACGACGGCAGCACCAACCACGTGGAGTTCCTCCTGCTCTCTACAACCTCAGCATCCAGGCCGCTAGGGGAGACGATTGGGTCATGGAGAACAGGTTCCCCATGACCCTCAAGGACATCGCGCGCTCGTGGCTCGTGAACCTCCGCAAGGCGTCCATCTCCTCGTGGGACGACCTGCGCAAGTAGTTCATCGCCAACTTCACGGCACAAGCGACCGCCCCCTCACGCTCAACGACTTGCGGGCCGTGCGCCAGCGCCCAGGTGAGTCCCTTCGTAATTTCATCCAACGTTTCAGTCAGGTGCGGAACAGGATCCCGAAGGCCTCCGACGCCGCCATTGTCTCCACCTTCACCAACGGTGTCACAGACGTTAAGATGTCCGAGAAGCTCCCCGTCAGGGACGAGCTCGGCTCCGTACCAGAGCTATTCCTCCTCGCCGACCGCTGCGCCAAGGCTGAGGAGGGGCGCCTCTCCCTCCGTGGCGACCCTGACTGTGACAGCTCGAGACCGACGTTCTAGATGACTTCCATTTATTTTCGTTATCGTTGTGTGATTTATTTGGTTGTCGCATTAATTATCGCATCATCCGGATCATTCGCATTGCGTCGGTTCGTAGTTGCATGTTCTCTCCGTTCGTGTCCTCAACCGTTTCGAGACCAACCACACACGCACGCGCCCACGGCATCGATAAAATATTGTTTTCAAAAGTGCGTATAGAACATTCTCAGAATGGGTGGAATGTTGGCGTGCGGTCTTAATTTATTGTAGGTGGACCGCCTGCAAAATTTCTTCGCATTCGGAGGTCGTTTGATACCCGAACCGTTAAACCTATAACGGCACTATAGCCGGTTTAATTGTCAGATGTTACGGTTTACAAAACATGTCATGGGCCGCACTCCCTATCATCTCAGCCCAATGCCCTCTACACAGCCCACCTAGCCTACCCCTCCGACCGGACCGTCCGATGGTGATCGAAGGGTCAAAAAAATGCTCAAACCCCCTAACCCTAAACCCTGCCTATTTAAGCAACCCAACCCGTCCAAATATGGAACCCTAGCCATGTGCATCGAATTCCGCGCTCAACCACTCCACAGCCGCCACCTTCTCCCACCTCCTCTCTCCTCAAGCCACGTGGGCCCGCGAAGCTCAGATCTGAGCCTGCCCGACCCGGAATAGGTTGCGCCGCCGCCCGCAGACGCCCGCTCCTTGGCGCCCAAGCAGCTCATCCCCGAGCTCCATGCACCCGAGCGCCCAGGCTCACGCCGGCCTCAACATCGCCGGAAGGCCGCCACACCGGTCACCGGACCTCCCAGGCCGTCCCCGCGCCCATGCTCTTCTCCCTCCTCTAACTTTTTCTCTCCCTCGCCCCCTCTCTCTTCTCTAGGAACGTGCAGGTCCCAGCGCTGAACCTGGAGCCCTCCATGGCCGCCCGGAGCGAGCGCTCCCGCATCAAGCCCCTGCCTCGCCTCCCAGTGCAGGGATCTGGCCACCCTCCTTCAAGATCCGTCGGATCCACCTCGTGCCTCGCCTCGTCGCCGCCACTCGCCCCCGCCGTGCCAAGCTGCCGTCGCCATGGATTCGCGCCAAGATCCTCCGCCCCTGGTTGTCTCCGCCCCATCGAAGCTCCTCCATGTCAGATCCACACAAAGCTCCGCCATCCCCATGGTCTAGCAACCCTTGTTCGCCTGGTCCACCTCAAGTCCGTCGACGCCGGCCACGGGAACGAACGCCGCTAACGCCTCTGGTTCTTCGTGAAGAACGAACGCCCCGCTCCTGTGTGTTGACCGCTGGCCAGCGCTTGGGCGCAACACTCCGCTAAGGCCCAAGCCAGCGCAAGGAACCAGCGCAGCCGAAGCCAGCCAGCTCGCCTCCAGCCGGTGCTCCACCAACTCGGGCCTTGGCCCATAAGGTGAGCACCCAGCCGCCCCTATCCCTCACTGTGGGCGAGATTTGCTATGTTGCGCCACTGTAGATTCGGCCCGTATAGGGTTTTTTTGGTTTTGTGAATTTTACTAATTAACCAATCAATATAGAATTGCAGAAAAACCCTCATAGTTCTTTCATTTGATATCTCACAAACCGTGCATTGCATGTAAAAACATTATATATGGAAAATGTTCAGAATTCCATGTAGATTCACAATATCCAACTTTCAACCATGTTAAAAATGTTTAACTTGTTGTTATCATGTATTTTGCATAAATGCCATGTGAAAATGATTCATTTCATAACTAAATAACCGTAGCTCCATTTAAAATGATCTACATGTGAAACTTGACTTGAAAAAACGTGTAGAACAACATGGTGCACTTTATTTTCCTGTTTAACAACTATAAAATATGCTTAGGACAGATCTGGACAAAATTCATAATTTGCATGAGGGGTCGTTTCGGAAATGCTATATGTTGCTTCCGGCCTCTGTTAAAATGCCTAGTTGATGTAGTTGTTCATGCTTCACCTCCTGCCATGATGAACAACATTTAAAATGATTGTTTAGTTAAACAACATTAACCGCATTTCTCGTAATATGGAGAGATATTATTTTGTTGTATGTATGTTTGATACGTGTCCATCGTATCTACTTTTCCTCACGCTTTTGCTCTTGTTTTGGACTCTAATTTGCATGATTTGAATGAAACTAACCCGGACTGATGTTGTTTTCAGCAGAACTACCATGGTGTTGTTTTTGTGCATAAATAAAAGTTCTTGGAACTGGACGAAACTTTTTGGAGATTTATTTTACAATAAATAAAAATTACTGGAGCCAAGAACCACCGGAGGGGGTTCCCTGGTTGGGCACGATACACCAGGACGCGCCACCCCCTCCATGCGCGCCCTAGTGGGTGGTGCCCACCTCGGGGCCCCACTGACACTAATTCTAGCGCTATAAAATCCTATTTTCGGAGAAAAAAATCTGAGAGAAACTTTCATCGCGTTTTACGATACGGAGCCGCCTCCACCTCCTGTTCTTCATCGGGAGGCCAGATCTGGAGCCCGTTTGGGTCTCCGGAGTGGGGAATCTTTAGTCTTCGTCATCATCAACCCTTCTCCATCGCCAATTCCATGATGCTCCCCACCGGGAGTGAGTAATTCCTTTGTAGTCTTGCTGGTCGGTGAGGAGTTGGATGAGATTCATCATGTAATCGAGTTAGTTTTGTTAGGGCTTGATCCCTAGTATCCACTATGTTCTGAGATTGATGTTGCTACAACTTTGCCATGCTTAATGCTTGTCACTAGGGCCCAAGTGCCATGATTTCAGATCTGAACCGTTTATGTTATTACCCTTATATCTATGTTCTTGATCCGATCTATCTAGTCATATGCACCTATTACGTGTTATGATCCGTACACCCCGAAGTGACAATAGTCGGGATACTTTCCGGTGATGATCGTAGTTTGAGGAGTTCATGTATTCACTATGTGTTAATGCGTTGTTCCGGTTCTCTATTAAAAGGAGGCCTTAATATCCCTTAGTTTCCTTATGGACCCCGCTCCCACGGGAGGGTAGGAGAAAAGATGTCATGCAAGTTCTTTTACATAAGCACGTATGACGATTTACGGAATACATGCCTACATTACATTTATGAATAGGATCTAGTTCTGTGTCGCCCTAGGTTATGACTGTTGTATGATGAATATTGTCCAAGAAGTTCACCGATCCAGTGCCTACGAGTTTTCCACATATTGTTCTTGCTGAGTTACTATTGCTACTGATATTGTTACACTTGCTACAAAACTATTGCTATCTGTCACATCCCTAAGTTATTGCTTGTACTAGTTGCATTGGCATTCATGCATCATGTTAAAATTCAAATCAATTTGAATTGGGAATCGATCAAACCCTAGCAGATAATCAATTCAACTAGGTTCAAATTTAAAACTTTTCAATGAACCCAAGTGGCCAAAAAAAATGTTCATGACTTTTGGATAATGTTGGAAACAACAACCAGAGGTGATGGGTATTTTCCTAGCCATCCTGGATTTTTGAATCAATGCATATAATATCTGAGTTGGAGATATTAAATGCGATATATATTTTTAATTGCTCCAATAATTCTGAAAATAGTTGAGGGCCTTTGGAATAATCCACAGAGGTTCCAAAAATTATTTCAGGATTTATAAAAGTGGTTTAGTATTTTAACTAAACCAAAACAAAGTACAGAAAATAGAAAACAGTAAGCAAAAAAGAAAAAAAAACCTCACCTGACCTTACCTGGCCTAGGAGAGAAGCCAGCCTAGCCCACCAGGGGCAGGGGCGGTCTTCGTCCTCCTCCTGCCAGGAAGACAGGCGCATACCCGGCGCGCACGACCACATGCCCAGGCCACCTCCTGCCTGCCTACTGCCTCGCCGACGCCGATAAGCTCGCCACGCACGTCCCCAAGCCCAACCCTCTTACTCTTTCCCTTCCTCGCTCCCTCCCTTTCTCTATCCATGCCATGGCCGAAGCGGCCATGACTGCGCCGCCGTGAGCCTCGCGGCCACCGGCCACCTCTCGCCCTGCTGGCTAGTCCACCAGGTCTGCCTCGACGCCGTGGAACTCCAAGATGAAGCACACGAACGCGGGAGGCCTGAAGCTCCGCCATCGTCATCATCTTCCCCATCGGCCAACGAGAAGCGCCACCGTCGATTCGCGGGCTCCAGCGCGCCCCCGGCCTCGCCAGCGACTCTGCCCGAAGCGCAGTGAGCCCCTCTCTGTTCCCCCTCTGCCCCCTTGCTCGCGGTCCTCCTCTAGCTGCTTCCCACCGAGCTCCGAGCTCCGCCGACCGCCGGCCATGTCGACGCCGCAGCCACGTCAGCCAAAGCTCATGCCTGAGCACGGTGTCGGGCTCACAGAGCTCCCAAGAGACCATAGTATGCCGTAACTCCCTTGCCCGTGCCATGTATTGCGTGCTCGCACATAGCCGTGCTCCGGCCGCCACTTTTGCTCTTGCCGCCGTTAGCTCCGGCAACCCCCGCATCTCTTGTTTTCCCCAGTGGACGCGGCGCACTTCCAGGAACCCGTAGCAACTTTCCACGCGTCAAATCGACGCCGGACGGCGAAACCCGAGGACCTCCACCGCGTGATATGGTCGCTGGCGTCTAATCGCTGGCGAATCTAACGTGGCACCGTTGTTAGCGGTTAATGATGCATTAATTAAGCCTCATGACACACTGACAACGGGACCCGCAAGGCTAATCAACTGGTTAGTTTAATTAGTTAATCATAATTAGTCCATGTGTCACTGACTGACGGGCCCCACCGGTCAGTTTTGACCTGGCCACGTCAGGGTTGACCTGGGCCCACAGGTCAGCCTCTACGGCTGACCCTGAGCCACTGACCAGTGGGCTCCACTGGTCAGTTTTGACTCTGGCCGGCCCTGTTGACCGGATGACGTCACGCTGACGTAATGCTGACGTAGTAAATGTTTCTGGAATTTAAATAAATCTTAAATGATTTATTATATTTCAGAAATATTCAAAACTACTAAAAATCATAGAAATTTAACCGTAACTCAAATGAAAATAATTTATATATGACAAATGATCAGAAAAATCCAATGAATCTATTTATGCCATGTTCATGCATGTTTGAGCAAGTTAACATCACCAACTAGGACATTTCATGATTAGGAAAATTTTGATAAATAGTTTGGAGTTGGAATTTGATACCTATTTGAATTCCACTTCAATTAATATGGCTAAATTTTGTATTAGGTCATCAGAACCTTAACATGCCATATCATACTCATGTTTGTTGCATCACATTGATTGTGTTCCTTCTTCCTGTTTCTCGGTGTTGTTCCTTCTCGGTAGACGATGGTTCCGACGTTATGATCGTTGACACTGATGAAGAGAAATGTTATCTTCAGAACTATCAGGCAAGCAACCTCCCCTTGAGTATACTGATATGAACCCACTCTCTCGCTCCTGCTCTCTTTTACTGCATTAGGACAATAACGATTCAAATGTTACAAGTTCTCGGTAGCTGAACCCATTCCTTTGCATGACCTGTCTTTGTCACAGTAAATAGTTGAAACCACTTAGCATGATTAGCAACTGCTTGAGCCTTGTTGTGCCTACTCATCCATGCTTGCTTACTGTGCCTGCTATGCTTAGAGTCGTGTCAGGTCTGATCCATCTGGGCGGTGAATCGGATTGGTGATGTTCATCTTCTACTGTGTGATAGTTAAGTGTGTGAATCCGATTTGGTAAAGGTAGCGATGAGAGGCCATGTAGGAGTACATGGCGGGTTGTCTCATTGGGACCGTCTTTAAGAACTGAGTTCTGTGTGTGTTATCCAAGACAAGATACTACCATGCATTGGGCCCGAAACAAATGGACCCTCTCGGCTTATTAATCGCCTTGATCTCTGTCCAAGAGTTGCCACTAGTTTCTGGTGTTTGTAGGATGTGCTGGCGGCCATGCATAGCGCTGACCGGAAGGGTAGGCTATGGCGCGGTAGATGCACCTGTGGCCGGGTGTACCAAGCGTAGAACCATCCGTCGAGGTGGGCTTGGGAACCCTGCACAAATCGTTTGGGGCCGTAATGGAAACTTCGGCCAGACTTCCTTGCGGGTTCAGTCTCAAATAGGCGACAAACCTGGACTAGAGTCTTGTGTGATTAACGGTCGTGGCCGACTCCCTCGCTGGGCTTACGCTTGAAGGTTGCCGAGGTGTCTTTTTTACGTGCACATGGCGGTAAGTGGCGGGAGCGTGTGTGAAGAAGTATACCCCTGCAGGGTGATTTAATCTATTTGAATAGCTGCGTCCACGGATATGGACTACTTGGATTGCTTATGTGGTACATAGACAACTTGACATGGATACTCTAAAATATGCAAGATAAGCGTGAGTGCTATGGATGGCCTTGTCGTAGGGAGATGGAAGTGGATCCATAGTGGTGTATTGATTTGGTGATTATGTAGACTCATGTGCGCTATACCACCTCAAAGATGATACTTGTAGTCATAGTACAGGTTAGTCAAGAGTCAAAACTGGCTTGCTGCAATAAACTCCACAACCCCTTTGTTTACAATGATGCATCTGTAGATAGTTCTGATGTAAGTCTTGCTGAGTACCTTTGTACTCACGGTTGCTTAATTTATGTTTTTGCAGAGGAGACGTCAGTCTCATTAGTGATTCTTACGACATGAAGTTCGATGTTGACCGGGTTAGCTTGGGAATCCCAAACAGAGGTCTGGCTCCTTTGGTAGGGCCGTTGTAGCTTTTTCAGGCTCTTCTAGCCGCTTTTAATAGTTGTCTGTACCCAGACATGTATCTTCCGTTTGTTGATTGTATGCTCTGAATGTTGGGTTAGGTGACCCTCTGCTTGTAACATTATACTATGTGGGCTCTCTGGAGCCTTCTAAATAAACGTATTAGTTATAGAGTTATGTTGTGATGCCATGTTGTATCTACACATATCGTGCATATTGCGTGTATGTTTGTAATGCATTGGTATGTGTGGGATTCGACACCCAACTGTATGCCTTTAGTAGCCTTCTTTACGGGGAAATGCCACTTTGTGCTTCCATGAGGCTTGGTAGATTGCTACTGCTCCGGACACATTGATTGACCGGCGTGTATACTTCTTTGCTGCTGTGTCTGTCCCAACGGGGTAATGTCACGCGGTGTAATGGAGTCCATGTAGCTTGCTACGACTCGTCTACACTCGCTAATGACCGACACCTGCACTCCTGGGTTATGTATGCATGTCCCTGTATAGTTGTGCCACTTGGGTTTATAACTAGTCATGTCGACCCGGGTTCTCTGACATATGATTGCTAGCAGCATATTCATATACGTGAGCCAAAAGACGCAAACGGTCCCGGCCAAAGTAAGGTGGCAGCCGTGGGGATTACCGTGCGTGAGGCCGCAAGGTGATATGATGTGTTACATTCTAGATTCGTATGGCTTAGGATCAGGGTCCCGACAGCGTTGGTATCAGAGCTTGACTGTCTGTATGATTACCAAGCCAAACTGGTCAATGTTGAGTCTAGAACTGCTTTAGTTGTATAAGGGAATTGATTGTGGAAGGGAACGTAAGACTCTTTTTACTCCTTTCCTCGTGTCATTCTAATTCTGAGTCACCCTCTTCTTTATTCTACGGAGTTTAAGAACTAGGCTTCTCATATGTCCATCAGGATGACGTGTTACTGTGCTGGAGACTTATATGAAAGTTGTTGTCTTCCTGGATCGATGTCTCTGTAAGAATTCAGTTGTTCTCTTGGCAGTTTCATGCAGGTTGCATCATATTTCATGCCCGTACAGCCGTTATGATGTCCGAGTTATCCAAGGTTTATGAATAATCTGATGCAGTTGCAAACTCTTTCATCTTGAACCGATGTCTTTTGGGCCAGACAAAGCATACTAATTCTTGTGTTGAGGTACTCCATTACCTCGTGTGTTTGTTGAAGTGTTAGGAAACCATGTTGTCTCAGTGAACCACCCAATAGTTTAGTTGTGTTTTGTGTTCTCAGTGTGATAATTCTGGCCATCATTATCGAAAACATCCCGTGATGTTACTTAGACAGTAGGTATTATGTATATGGGTTCCTGAACCCAAGGATCATTCTGCCTAACTCCTGTGGATAGTATTGCTCGTTCCTTTAGGATGATTATTAACCTTGTTATGGTCTTCCAGGTTCGTGGATTATCAATCATCCAATATCCATGAACTATCCCCGGCAGGAGTTCTTCCTGAACTAAAGATCACAATACGAGTGCTCTTGATGAGTTCTCCATTCCATAGTTGTGACCCTGCCAATTCCTTCCTTTCTGCAGGGGTTATCCAGAAGAATTATGTTGAACTCATTCGACATGCTAATCTATGCATCTACAACTCAGAAAATTCATGAGCTCATGAGTTGCCCCTCTTTATTTTTATCCCGACCTTCGGCTATCCGTGGATAGTCAAGAGTATTTGTGCATCCATATTCATCGATGCATATTATTCTTGTGGTCTGTCAAGTCATTCTATTTCAGAATGTCTTGGAGAAGCAAACTCCAGTACCTCATCCATTTCTAGGATTGGGTCAAAGCAGTTGTGTTCTGCAGATCAAAATGCCAATCTAGCTTTTGTTCTGTTCTACCTTGAAGTATTACCCTCTTCATGTCGAGAATGTCATCAGAATGGCATGACCTCTTATGCATTCTTGATATAGTGGTACTTCTCGCCATCATTATTCATTCCTCCGTATCCATGTTGGATGTAACCAGAATATCGACAAGTGAACCATGATGTGTGAAATCAATACTCCGAGCAACTCTGTTGCTTGGTAGCTAATGGACAATAATTTCATTCTTAGTGTGTTGGTTATTGAATCATCATTCTAAAGATTGACCGTGCTACCTAGTCCATCTTTTCTGGTGCACTCTTCTATCAATGAGTTAGGTTTGTGCCAAGTGAGGGAGTCCTGGATTAAGGGGTCCTCGGGAGGCCGACCTATTTCCTATGGGCCGGACTATATGGGCCGTTCGCCAGACACTGGATGGATCGAGGGTCTTGTCTCCAGGATGGAAGCCTCAAGGATCGTGGCGTGTCCTCCAAGTTTAAAGTAGTGAATAGGCATGTTTATCCCTTCGACGTGTAACCGACCATGTGTAAACCCTAGGTACCCTCGGCGTCTATATAAGCCGAAGGGTTTTAGGTTGTAGGCCAACAGAACTCATCTAGGGTTTTAGCTACTTGATCTCGTGGTAGATCAACTCTGTAATCCTCATATCATCAATATAATCAAGCAGGACGTAGGGTATTACCTCCATAGGAGGGCTTGAACCTGGGTAAAACCTTGTCCCTTTCGTCTCTTGTTACCATCGATCCAAGTCTCACAGCTCGGGACCCCCTACTCGAGATCCGCCGGTTTTGACACCGACATTGGTGCTTTCATTGAGAGTTCCGCTGTGATCGCCAGAAGGAATCGATGGCTCGCCTAGTCACAAGCCATGAGATCTGCACCCGGGAGACTTTTGCCCCAGGTCAGATGTCTGCAAGCAGCGATGTCTCATCGCACGCTTGCCCGATCAGCCGTCTAGGCCAGATCGGAATCTCCCCCCCCCCCCCCGATCAAAGAACCAAGTTCAGAACCTTAGAGTTTGTAGCTGATTCACGGGGAGAACTCGTCTTGGAGGAACCCTTGACTCCTATGGAGGAGCCCGCAGATCCCGGCGCCTCGACGCCGAAGACATCGGACTCCACCTCCTTCGGACTACCCGGTCCGGTCGTTGTGACCGGACCCACCATGGCAGAACAGAATCCGGGACCGCTTTCGCGCGACTCCGGAACTGCGACGCCACATACCGACCCCACTCGCCTTAGCGACACGCATCCTACCATTGCCTCGTTTCTCAACGAGTTATTTGACCAGATGGAGACCATGCGTGTGGCCGATGACCAGACCCCGGTCTATGACCGGCTTGGGCTTAAACCCGACAGCAGGGAAATCCGCATCCCCACGGTCACCCACCTCGTCGCCACCGTCGAGTGTCCGGCCGGGGGCTCGTCCCCCCAGCGGCCGGAATTAAAAATGGTTTATACCCCAGTCTCCGATCACCGAGACCCTGCCTGCAACCCAGGCTCAGGAGTTCGCTCCGGAGATAGACCGGGATTGATCCCTGATCTCTCACACAGTTCGGAGTCTGTGACTCCGAACTCCCACGATGGCGTGGAATCAAATTTTTTCCCACCCACCTCCCAAGCTGATCACTCAAGCATCGCGGCAGACCCCCAGTCCTCAGACTCACGGGACATTAAACAGTCACCAGGAGAGTCGGTTCATCATTACTGGGCCAGACTCCTCCTCGCCAAAAACAAAGTACAGGGCTTCAGTGATCAGGAGATAATGGCAACCTTCATGCGAAATTGCCATGACAAAGGAATCCTCAACGCCTTGACACGACGGCACATTCGCGACTTCGCCGAGCTGACAGTCTTGGTACAGAAGTATTGTGCCATGGAAAGCGCTTTGCAAGCCGATCGGCTGTTCTCGGAACCAACCTTTACCGAATACCCTAGAGGAGATCGGCAAAAAAGGATACCTCCGAAGCGGCCGATCAAACTTGAGCCCTCTAAAAAGAGAAACAGGCCCCTTCCATGGGACAGTATGGTCCTAGATGGACTGCTGGATAAACCTTGCCCTATACACTCGGTATTGCTGAACACAGCCCCGACTCACAGCCTTAGAGCTTGCTGGGTCGTCAGGCAGATTGCGAAAAGCGGTGAATCCATTCTTGAGGCATCACCGCCGAACTAGCACTTTTCAGGGCCATCAGAATATTGTGCCGAAGTCCTGACAATCTATGAAACGTTCCCTTCAAGGAACAGGAGGAAAAGAGCTCTTAAAGAACTCGAACAAGTATACCATGTGGCAGCAACGAGCGCTTGGGCAGACATACCCATTACCTTCGGAGATGCTGACCGACCAGCCATTCTTCTCGGTCATTCACCGGCCGCGCTAGTCCTGAACCCCATCATTGATGGCTTCAGATTACATAAGGTGCTAATGGACGGCGGCAGCGGCTTAAACCTAATCTACGAAGATACTCTGGAAAAAATGCAGTTCGACCGATCTCGCATCGAACATAGCAACACAACTTTCCGGGGAATAATCCCGGGAAAGGAGGCGCGTTGTTCAGGATGTATCACCCTGGATGTAGTGTTCGGCATGCCCGAAAACTACCGCTCCGAGGAACTCCTCTTCCATATCGTGCCCTTCCCCAGCGGCTACCACGCCTTGTTGTGATGTGACGCCTTCACAAAATTCCAGGCTATACCACATTACGGGTATATGAAACTTAAGATGCCAGGACCAAACGGAGTGATCACAACCAATAGTGATCCGAATATAGCCCTACGGGCCGAAAATAAAACAGCAGCGCTTGCCCTCGAGGCTCTAGCTAAAACCTTTGCTGCAGAAGAGCTGACCGCATTTCGGTCAACAGTAGACAGGGACGATGTGATCCTCAGTAAAAGGCCCAAACCCACGTCCTTCAAACTAGCAAAGGAAGTCATCAAATTTCAGGTACACCCGACGGACCCCAACAAGATAGCGTCCATCGGAGCCCAGCTCGATCCCATAGTGGACGAAGCGCTGCGAACATTCTTATGAGAAAATTGGGATAGCTTCGCCTGGCACCCCTCTGATATGCCCGGAATCCCACGACGGCTGGCCGAACATAGCCTAAACATCATCAAAGGCTTTAAGCCCGTCAAACAAACCTTGCGCCGTTTTTCAGAACCCAAACGACAGGCTATGGGTGAAGAATTAGCTAAATTGCTAGAGGCCGGATTCATTCGGAAGATCAAACACCCCGAATGGTTGGCAAACCTGGTTATGGTACCAAAGAAAGATAAATCCTGGCGGCTATGTGTTGACTTCAAAGACCTCAACAAGGCATATCCCAAGGACCCTTTCCCCCTACCACGCATAGACCAGATTATTGATGCCACAGCCGGACACGACTCGTTGTGTTTCCTCGAAACTTATTCCGGATACCATCAGATTAAAATGAAGGAATCCGATCAAGCGGCAACAGCATTCATCACTCCTTACGGGCCATTCTGCTTCAACACCATGCCCTTCGGGCTAAAAAAACGCTGGGGCTATGTACCAGCGCATGATCCAGACTTGTCTCGCAAAACAAGTCGGTAAAACAGTCGAGGCATATGTAGACGATGTGGTAATCAAAATCAAACACGTCAGCCATCTGATCGACGACCTAAGGCAAACCTTTGCCAGCCTACGCAAGTACGACATACGACTCAATCCGGAGAAATGCATATTCGGAGTTCCCGCTGGTAAACTGCTCGGATTCATCGTCTCCCATAGAGGAATAGAAGCGAATCCGGCTAAAATTCACGCCCTATCAGAACTTGCAATTCCCACAGAGCTAAAGCACGTCCAGCGGTTGGCTGGATGCGTGGCGGCGCTAAGCCGCTTTATTTCCCGTCTCGGTGAAAAGGCTTTACCGCTCTATAAATTGCTGAAACGGACCAATAATTTCGAATGGACCGATGAAGCAAAAGCCGCGTTAGAAGAAATTAAGACACTCCCGGCAAGTAACCCCATACTCACAGCACCAGGCGCGGGTGAGCCCATGTTATTATACATATCGGCCACCAACCAAGTCGTCAGCGCAGTGCTCGTCGTCGAACGGGAGGAGGAGGGGCACAAATTCCGGATACAGAAACCGGTTTATTATGTGTCAGAAGTACTAACGCAGTGCAAGTCAAGATACCCGCACTACCAAAAGATAGCCTATACAGTATTTATGGCATCACGGAAACTCAGGCACTAATTTCAAGAGTGCCCGGTTACGGTGGCATCCGAAGTACCCCTGAATGATATAATCAACAACAGGGACGCCACCGGCCAAATAGCTAAATGGGCTATTGAGCTCCTTCCTTTCAAAATCGCTTACAAGCCAAGACGAGCTATCAAGTCTCAAGTATTGGCAGATTTCCTCGCCGAATGGACAGAGGCCAAGCTCCCAAGGGAATATAGTACATACTCCCATTGGACAATGTACTTCGATGGTTCTAAAACTTTGGCCGGACTGGGGGCTGGGGTTATCCTCACATCTCCCACAGGTGACAATGTTCGATACGTGTTGCAGATCATGTATGCCGATTCCAACAATGCAGCCGAATACGAAGCACTATTACATGGTCTTCGGATAGCAATATCAATGGGCATACGCCGGCTGGAGGTACGGGGTGGCTCTAACTTGGCCATCTCCCAAATCAACGGAGAATTCGACGCCAAAAACCCGAAGATGGCGGCTTACAGAAACGTTGTCCTCAAGATATCCGCACGGTTCGAGGGGCTGGAATTTCACCACGTCGCTAGAGACAACAACCAAGCCGCCGATATATTGGCTCGCCTGGTGGTTAAATGCGACCCCGTCCCAAAAAACACTTTCCTGGAACGGCTTTTTAAGCCATCCGTGATTTGGCAGGACGATGATAAGGGCACCAATTTGACTAGTGCGGACGAGGTTGTTCCCCCTATAAACGAACCAGACGATCAGATCATTGGCGGCTCCGTAATGGACAAAACGCCTTCGGCTCACGAGGTCATGGCAGTAATCGCGCCATGGACCGAGCCCTTCCTCGCCTACCTACTTCGCAAAGAACTCCCCGACGATTAGACGGAGGCGCGGCGCATAGTTCGGCGATCCGAAGCCTTCAAAGTACACGAGGGGGAGCTCTATAAGAAAAGCACGACCGGAATATTACAACAGTGTATATGCGAGGAAGAAGGTCGGCAACTCCTGGCCGAAGTCCACGCATGGGATGGGCGGTCACCACGCCGCAGCAAGAGCCTTGGTCAGCAAGGCATTTAGGGCTGGATTTTTCTGGCCCACAGCTCGGACGGACGCCCAGTCACTTGTCAAACACTGCGTGGGGTGCCAACTTTTCGCAAATCAAAGCCACATGCCCCCGACAGCTCTTCGGACTATTCCGACTACCTGGCCCTTTGCGGTCTGGGGAATGGATATGGTCGGACCACTTAAAGGGGGGGCCAAGAAAAATAAATACCTACTGGTCATGGTGGACAAGTTCACCAAATGGATAGAGGCAAAACCTGTCAAGTCAGCCAAATCCGGACCAGTAATCGATTTTATATCAGGCGTGGTACACCGTTATGGTGTCCCGCACAGTATAATAACGGACAATGGATTCAATTTCACGGCCCAAGAGGTCAAAGACTGGTGTGCAAACATGGGCATTAAGCTTGACTACGCATCAGTTTACCATCCGCGGACCAATGGCCAAGTCGAACGAGCAAACGGCCTCATTATGAGCGGCATTAAGCCACGTTTGGTCCGGTCTGTTCACGAGTCCGACTGTCATTGGGTTGAGGAGCTCGACTCCATTCTATGGGGCCTGCGCACCACCCCGAACAGAACAACGGGATACACACCGTTCTTCATGGTCTATGGGGCAGAAGCAGTCCTCCCCTGTGACATTATTCACAACGCGCCAAGGGTGCGCATGTACGAGGAAAGGGAGGCCGAGTTAGATCAGCAGGACGACCTGGACGCCCTAGAAGAAGAGCGTGACATAGCTCGGGCTCGTTCCACTTTTTACCAACAGCAGGCTCGACGTTACCAAAGTAGGGAGGTCAGGGCAAAGGCGTACAACGTGGGTGAGCTCGTCTTACGACTTCCGGAGAAGCAGAAGCATAAACTCAACCCCAAATGGGAGGGCGCCTTCATAATTGCCGAAGTACTCGCGGGAGGGGCCTACCGTCTTCGAGACCCGTCGGATAATCGCCTCGAACCACACCCATGGAACGCAGCTCGTCTTCGGCGTTTCTACGGATAAACCGGTGTCGTCACCCTCTTTCACCTTGATTTCTCTTTTCTTTTTTTTCTTTTTTTTTCTACTTTCCCTCCCATCTTGATTTTTGGTAGGTTTGATACTCTCCCTTCCCAACTCTATGTTCGGTTCAACCGATCTTGTACTAAGATTTTTGGCCTACACCTTTAAGTGTTATAACCGAACACAACACTTGGGGGCTTCTTTACGAAGCCAATGCTTTTATATTATAAGCGTTTATTCACATTTATTGTATACGCATACTTTCCTTGTCGTTTTTTATGCCATCATATTCATCAATTCGAACTAAGAATTTGCCAAGCTGGGTTGCCTTGCTCCTGTGCTTACCCTCTACGTTCCCGATTGTTCGGCTGGAGGGTAAAGGAAGCACCTCTGCGATTGTTACGACCGGGTCATCCGGATACGTACCTCAGACGGGTGAAGCCAAAAGCTAGCTATCTTCAGTAGACAATTGATCGGCTACGACGGATTAAACTTATACACTTATGGTCGTCATGACCATTATTCGGGCTTCTTCCCTCACACAAGCCCTTAGCCGCATACTAACAGTATACGGCCTTTTTCCTACGATTTACGTAGAACCCTAAAGAAAGGTATCGATAGGGGTACTATTTTCTTCGGAAGATGTTTCTTACGCTAAGCAGTAATATAACATATCTCCTTGTGTGCTTTCTGTCTGTTCGCACCACATGGCCGGATTGCCTGGTTCCCCGAACATAATTCCCTCCCCTAGGGTGATAATTTACAAGGAACACTCCCAATCTCTTAGTGCGGGAGGCTGAAGCCGATGGCCGGTTAAGACAAAGTTTACAACACAGACGGAGCAATCCTTCGATTATTAAAGTACATAGCTACATATAATCATACATCTGGCTGTCGATCGAGATTATCGATTATGGTGTCCAGGGAGCAATCTTCTTGTGAGAGACGGGCGGCAGGCATCACTTGGTCATATACCAGGTGGAGCGGCACTTCTTGTCCATCTGACCCTACTGGCCCAACCTGAGCCATACGCTCGGGGTTAAGTCCGGTATAGCGGGTCTTGATCATCGCCCACGCCTCTCGTGCTCCCTCCCAACAAGCCGATGTCTTCCACAGCTCGAACCTAGTTCGGGCTCCCTTGAAGTGATTGACCAGTTCGGTCATCCCCTCCGGAGGTTGCTGGGCAGGCCACAGTGCTTTCACCATGCTCTTCATTGCCTTCCGGGCCTGCTCATGAAGGGCGGACAGCTCCTTCAGAAGATTCCCCTGGTAGGATCCGATTTCCTCTTCGGATTGCCCAAACAGTAAACCTGCACAAAAGATACGACATTCGTATCACACCTCATTTATAAGAGATACTTTCTGATGTTCAAATCACACTTACCGAACATGCCTCTCTGTAATTTTTGGTTTTTTCCTTGGGCCTGGGCCAATTGAGCCTTTAAGCTCTCAATCTCTTCGGATTGCTTTTTGTTCTCCTCCGTCGGGCGGTTCTTCTCTTCAAGGTGCCGTTGTAAAACACGATATCCAACCTCCTGCTGGGACTCGGCATATTGCTGAGATTCTCGGGCTACATCCAATTCTTTTTGTAATTGCCCTATTGATTCAGCTGCTACATAGTACCCTCGCGTAAGCATGGGGATATACTAAGATCAACAGAACAGATGCACTCACCATGTGCCTCCCGAGTAAAGCTCTTCACTTGCTCCAACTCGGCCTTCACAGATTCGACCTGTGTTCGGCTGGCTTCCAGTTCCTTCGCCAGCTGCTCGCACTGTTGCTTAGAGGCCTGCATTACCAGTGAATTATTACGGTGATCCTTAATTCGGTCAT
The DNA here is from genome assembly GCA_039707655.1 of Elymus sibiricus. NCBI lineage: Eukaryota > Viridiplantae > Streptophyta > Magnoliopsida > Poales > Poaceae > Elymus > Elymus sibiricus. Next base: position 230,862,191 of record CM077669.1, on the reverse strand, counting down.
ACCGACCAATTTAAGGCTCGGGGGCTACTAGGTTTACTCAAGTGTTCAGACTTTAATAAATCGACTACTCACCTGCAGGCTGGACGATATCAATTTCACGGCCTCCCCGAACCCAGGTTGGGCAGCTCCGAGGTGTGCGTCCGCCGTGTGAAGAGCACCGAACTCTTGTTCGGAAAAGGCCGAATGACGCAGTGCTTCTCGTCGCCGCCGATGATGCATAGCACTCCCAACCTCTGATTTGGTGACAGATATGGCGTCACTAGAATCGGCTGGGGCTGGATTGACGGTGGGGACCCCCGCAGCAGGATCAGCATGTGCGGAAGGCCCGGAATCTTGAGCACCGCCGGACGTCCTGACAACGCCCTCGGCGGGTGACGGCCGAACTCTTTGCCTGAATATTTTGACAAAGAGGTCTCTTGTGAGGTTTTATCAATCGTGATACTAAATCAAACGATTGAGTGACATACCTTTGGGATGAACTCGTTGGCGGACTCGCCCCCGCGACCGGCTCAGTCGCCGGGTCCTTGTTGCTTTCTAGTCCAGGCACTACCGTCGCTGCCGGTGCATGCCGTGCGGATCTACGGCGCTTGGGTGTAGGAGCCGGCGCGTTAGGGTCAGTGGAGGACACTTGTCTCTTGCGGGACGTCTTTTTCTTCTTGCTTGTTGCAGGGGAAGGGAAGGATCCAGGGTAATCGGCAATGATGGCCACCTTGGAGCCGTCAAGGCCCTCCTAGTAGAAAACCCCGTCTTCGAGTTCGATTGACAGGTCTGGGTCTTCATGATAGCCCAGATCATCATCACGGGAATAGTCCTCGGGCTGAGGGGTCGGACAGTTGACTATCTCGATAAAGCTCCTCCATTCCTGTTCACATAAAGATAAAAGACTTCGGTCAAGAGGGAACCAATTGAGAACCCGAACTGTGGTCCCAGGGTAGAAAGGCTTACCCATTCGATGGGGTTGTGGCTCGAGTATCCCTCCTTTGGCGACCGCCGAATAAAATCTTCTTGCTCCCCTTTGTATAGGTCGGCAAGTGCGGCGGCCAATGCTGTATGATCGGCGGGACCCAGTCTTCGGGAGCGAGTAGTGTCGCTTGTCCCGTTGTAACACCACAAAGGGTGTATCCTCTGTTGGAGGGGTTGGACGCACCGGGTGATGGCAGCGGCCATAACATCTATCATGGTCAACTTATGATGGGCCAGTATCCTCACACGGGCTGCTAAGCGCTGCACCTCAACGCTGTCCTCCTGGGACAGGCTCTTCGGACGCGAGTTGTACCTTTTTCTCAAAGGCGCATCGGAGTATTCGAGCACACCCCTCCGAGCTGGATCGAATAAAGGGACGTCCTCGATATAAAACCATTCCGAAGTCCATAGTTCGGATTCCTTCGGTGTCCCGACGGGGTATCCCGTCCCCGCTATGCGGCATACTTCGGCTGCGCCGACCTCAAAAATTGTCTTGTCTCGAGTGCGAGGGACGAGGCAAAAATATTTCCTCCACAACTCGAAGTGTGCCTCACAGCCCAGGAACATCTCGCAAAGGGCGACGAAGCCCGAGATATGCAGAATAGACCCTGGGGTGAGGTGGTGGAGCTAGATCCCATAAAACACCAGTAACCCTCTCAGGAACGGATGAATGGGAAACCCGAGACCTCGCAGGAGGAATGACACGAAGCATACATGCTCCCCCTTTTTTGGATGGGGGAAATTCTCCGCGAAGGACTCGCCATTGAATGAAGACAAACCGGCGCGGACGACTGTCAGATCCGAGGAAGGAAGGTACCCTTGGGTCTCGAGGCCGCGTAGTCGCAGGAGCGACACGGAGCAGCTAGTCCAGTCCCCGGGACGGGATCCGTAAGGATTGGAGGAAGAACTGGGGGCGCTCGCCATTTTTGGTGGAAACCATTCGCTAGAGGCTTTTTCCGATGGGACAAAGAAGGTGTGGTTTGGTCCATGATTCAGTTTGTTTAAATGGGTGGTGCCTCCCTTGTGGAAGGGTGGTTTTGTCAAAGACTGCTGAGCCGCTCGTCTCCCCACGACGCGCGAAGATCGAGAAACGCTATTACTGTGGACCCCGCAATCCCGTGACGTTTGGGATTTCACTGATGACAGGATGGTTGCCGAATAGGAAGGGATGGAGGGACTCGCCTCGCAAGTCGAAGACTTCGACGTACAAGATTATCCGGATATACCTCGGTGTTGGAGGCTAGTCCAGGGGCTACTGAGGGAGTCCTGGATTAAGGGGTCCTCGGGAGGCCGACCTATTTCCTATGGGCAGGACTGTATGGGCCGTTCGCCGGACACTGGATGGATCGAGGGTCTTGTCTCCAGGATGGAAGCCTCAAGGATCGTGGCGTGTCCTCCAAGTTTAAAGTAGTGAATAGGCATGTTTATCCCTTTGACGTGTAACCGACCATGTGTAAACCCTAGGTACCCTCGACGTCTATATAAGCCGAAGGGTTTTAGGTTGTAGGCCAACAGAACTCATCTAGGGTTTTAGCTACTTGATCTCGTGGTAGATCAACTCTGTAATCCTCATATCATCAATATAATAAAGCAGGACGTAGGGTATTACCTCCATAGGAGGGCCCGAACCTGGGTAAGACCTTGTCCCCTTTGTCTCTTGTTACCATCGATCCAAGTCTCACAGCTCGGGACCCCCTATCCGAGATCCGCCGGTTTTGACACCGACACCAAGCTCTTTTGATCATATCGTCTTGCCCTAAAAAGCAAGATTGTTCTTGAGCTCAATAACATATCGGTGGATCGTGATTTTCTGAATATCTTCTCGGAAGTATTACCAGGTTGTCCCCTGACGGTTATGTTGAGTTCATGATCAAGATGGTTTCCCGTAAACCACCCTTTCTCCAGGAATCTGTGTTGGATATCCATGAGCTAGTTGGTTAAGCCAAACAACAACTTGGAGAGTTGGAAGATAAAAGCTTTGCCTAAATTAGCTCGTTCCAAGGGGATATCCTATGTGGTGTGTATGTGTTGAAGAAAGATGATATGTTCACCGATTGATCCTTGTGATCAATTGTTGCATCTATTGTCTTGTCCAATCTTTGATTTAAATATGGGCTATCGTCAAATCAAACTCAAAACCAAGGGTTCTCGTAATGTTGTCTTACTCATGGCTAAACCCCCGAACTTACATCATTATACCTTATGGTCTGACCAATGCTATTACCTTGTTCACATAGTTGTGGAACTCCATCTTCATGGATATCTTGATGAGTTGTTGTTGAGCCCATCGACAACATCCTTATCTCCTCCATGACTCATGATGAACATTAAGCTAGTGTTGGAAAGTTTGTAGGCAATATATGCGTGTCCCGTACATGAAGTACATATTAGGTGTAAGAAGTGACTCCCTCTCAGTTCACGAGCATTTGATGCAAGTTGTCGCCGTGAATTGAAGAGAAGTTTGTTTTGCTTCCTCTGGAATCATCCCAAATCATTCATGCATGTGCAAAGTATGCTATGGTTTGATAGGTTGGCCGCCTTCACTCCATATGTATATCCTAGCATACCAAGCCACTGATTGATTTGTTCAAGGAGAAGAAGTTCCTCCTTAAGAGCTAGCCTTATGCAAGGACTTCGATATCCTCGATGTTGGTTACTAACTCGAACTCGGTAGTGTTTTATTGTAAGCTTTCCACATGACCACAATTGTCTTGGACACTGTATTCACATGGGTCTTGCAATCCAGCTCATGTTATGGAGTTGGCTTCCGTAGTTCATTTCCTGAGAATCTCACAACATCATCTCGTCGATTTGTGTTGTAAACTCCCCTTTCGGACATGCTAAGTCTGAAGTATCCTGCCACCAATCATATCTGAATCTCAGGCAGATATAATGGTTGGAACGTTACCCAAGAGTTATAATATTGGTCTCTCTATAACCCGGTGAAGTGATGTTGTGGCTAACACACCTAACCGGAAGACTTATTATTATAATATCTTGTATCAGTAACATTAGCCACCTCACCATGAGGATTTCATATGACCTATTCTAGAAGTTGTTCCTCATGGACCCTTGGAATCCCCGAAATCCGACCTTTACTTGATGTTCTAGTCATAACACCTGGCCTATAATTGGGGTGTGCTAGTACATCAAGGAGAACATTAGAAGCGGAGTGCTAAATGTCTCTCAGTCGATCATCCAGATTTCGTTCCCTTGGCATAGCTAAGCTAAAATCTAAGAAAGTGTTGTCTTCCTTTGCATCTGCATCCTCCGTCATTGTTCATCGTGGTTGTATGAGGTGTCACCAAGATCTGGGCACGGATATTGGTAAAACCTTGATGAATATGGAGATTCTCAAGTTCTTGAGAGCATGCTCAGACACTGGGTTATATTCTCGGTATCAATTGGAATGTGCCTTCTGTTTGCCGAGTTGTCCTATAACCATAGTTTCCTCTCCAACCTGAGTATGCCATTCGTTCGAATTCCTTAAAACGATCATTTGTGAATTGCTTTAACCTGGTATGAAGAGTTTCAATGATCTCTGGATCAAAAGTAATTCTTTTTGCCACTTAAGGGAATAACTCTACGAGTCACCTCCGTAAGGTGCCCCGTTATGGTAAAAAGGGCAACTAAATCCTCGCTACTTTTAAAACTTGTCACCATCTGCTGTAGCGTGGAATTGTTGCCTACCAAATTGAACCTCCGTCATCTGCCCCATTCCATTGTTCTCTCATTGTGTTTTGTGTCTCAGCTCAAGAGACGTTCTCACGTCTCATTCTATGAGTTGATCATGAGTTGCTCGATCTTCGAGAAGATTGATTCTTGTAGGGTTTTCCTATTTCCTTTGCCATTGTGTTCGGATGAAGATCTCGAGAGCAAAGATGTCAAGATCAACATGATGCAGTGAAGCAACATCTTCGAGAAGGGCAATTTGATCGTCATGATTCTATTAGTGTTGTGTTCTCTGTTGTCCTCTTACCCTACGCCTGAATCTCGGGACGAGATTCTTGTTTAGTGGGGGTGAGTTGTCGCATCCCTAAGTTATTGCTTGTACTAGTTGCATTGGCATCCATGCATCATGTTAAAATTCAAATAAATTTGTATTGGGGATTGATCAAACCCTAGCAGATAATCAATTCAACTAGGTTCAAATTTAAAACTTTTCAATGAACCCAAAGTGGCCATAAAAAAATGTTCATGACTTTTGGATAATGTTGGAAACAACAACCAGAGGTGATGGATATTTTCCTAGCCATCCTGGATTTTTGAATCAATGCATATAATATTTGAGTTGGAGATATAAATTGCTATATATATTTTTAAATGCTCCAATAATTTTGAAAATAGTTTAGGGCCTTTGGAATAATCCACAGAGGTTCCACAAATTATTTCAGGATTTATAAAAGTGGTTTAGTATTTTAACTAAAATAAAACAAAGTACAGAAAATAGAAAACAGTAAGAAAAATAGAAAAAAAAACCTCACCTGACCTTACGTGGCCAGGAGAGAAGCCAGCCCAGCCCACCAGGGGCAGGGGGGTCTTCTTCCTCCTCCTGCCAGGAGGACAGGCGCGTGCCTGGCGCGCGCGACCACACGCCCAGGCCACCTCCTGCCTGCGTGGTGCCTCGCCGACGCCGATAAGCTCGCCACGCATGTCCCCAAGCCCAACCCTCTTATTCTTTCCCTTCCTCGCTCCCTCCCTCGCTCTTTCTAAACCATGGCCGAGCAGCCATGACTACGCCGCCGTGAGCCTCGCGGCCACCGGCCACACCTCGCCCTGCTGGCTTGTCCACCGGGTCCGCGTCGACGCCGTGGACCTCCAAGATGAAGCACACGAACGCAGGAGGCCTGCAGCTTCGCCATCGTCATCATCTTCCTCATCGGCCATCGAGAAGCGCCACCGTCGATTCGCGGGCTCCAACGCGCCCCCAACCTCGCCAGCGACTCTGCCCGAAGCGCAGTGAGCCCCTCTCTGTTCCCCCTATGCCCCCTTCTTCGCAATCGTCCTATAGCTGCTGCCCACCGAGCTCCGAGCTCCGCCGACCGCCAGCCATGTCGACGCCGCAGCCATGTCAGCCAAAGCTCATGCCTAAGCACGGCGTCGGGCTCAGAGAGCTCCCAGGAGACCGTAGCATGCCGTAACTCCCTTGCTCGTGCCATGTATTGCGCGCTCGCACATAGCCGTGCTCCGGCCGGTGCTTTCGCTCTTGCCACCGTCAGCTCCGGCGACCCCCGCACCTCCCGTTTGCCCCAATGGATGCGGTGCACTTCCAGGAATCCGTAGCAACTTTCCACGCGTCAAACCGACGCCGGACGGCGAAACCCGAGGCCCTCCGCGGCGTGATATGGTCGCCGGCGTATAATCGCCGGCGAATCTAATGTGGCACCGTCGTTAGCGGTTAATGATGCATTAATTAAGCCTCATGACACACTCACAGCGGGACCCGCAAGGTTAATCAACTGGTTAGTTTAATTAGTTAATCTTAATTAGTCCGTGTGTCACTGACTGACAGGCCCCATCGGTCAGTTTTGACCTGGACACGTCAGGGTTGACCTGGGCCCATAGGACAGCCTCTGCGGCTGACTTTGAGCCACTGACCAATGGGCTCCACTGGTCAGTTTTGACTCTGGCCGGCCCTGTTGACGGAATGACGTCACGCTGACGTAATGCTGACGCAGTAAATGTTTCTGGAATTTAAATAAATCTTAAATGATTTATTATATTTTCGAAATATTCAAAACTTCCAAAAGTCATAGAAATTCAACCGTAACTCTAGTGAAAATAATTTATATATGAAAAATGAGCAGAAAAATCCAATGAATCTGTTTATGCCATGTTCATGCATGTTTGAGCAAGTTAACATCACCAACTAGGACATTTCATGATTATGACAAATTTGATAAATAGTTTGGAGTAGGAATTTGATACCTATATGAATTCCACTTCAATTAATATGGCTAAATTTTGTATTAGGTCAATTCAGAACCTTAACATGCCATAACATACATCATGTTTCTTGCATCACATTGATTGTGTTCCTTCTTCCTGTCTCTCGGTGTTGTTCCTTCTCGGAAGACGATGGTTCCGACGTTATGATCGTTGACACTGATGAAGAGAAATGCTATCTTCAGAACTGTTAGACAAGCAACCTCCCCTTGAGCATACTGATATGAACCCACTCTCTCGCTCCTGCTCTCTTTTACTGCATTAGGACAATAACGATTCAAATGTTACAAGTTCTCGGTAGCTGAACCCATTCCTTTGCATAACCTGTCTTTGTCACAGTAAATAGTTGAAACCACTTAGCATGAGTAGCAACTGTTTGAGCCTTGTTGTGCCTACTCATCCATGCTTGCTTACTATGCCTGCTATGCCTAGAGTCGTGTCGGGTCTGATCCATCAGGGCGATGAATTGGAATGGTGATGTTCATGTCCTACTGTGTGAGAGTTAAGTGTGTGTGAATCCGATTTGGTAAAGGTAGCGATGAGAGGCCATGTAGGAGTACGTGGCGGGTTGTCTCATTGGGACCGTCCTTAAGTACTGAGTTCTGTGTATGTTATCCAAGACAAGATACTACCATGCATTGGGCCCGAAACCAGTGGACCCTCTCGGATTATTAATCGCCCTGATCTCTATCCAGGAGTTGCAACTAGTTTCTGGTGTTTGTAGGATGTGCTGGCAGCCGTGCATAGCGCTGATCGGAGGGGTAGGCTATGGCGCGGTAGATGCACCTATGGCCGGATGTACAAAGCGTAGAACCATCCGTCGAGGTGGGCTTGGGAACCCTGCACACATCGTTTGGGGCCGTAATGGAAACTTTGGCCGGACTTCCTTGCGGGATCAGTCTCAAATAGGTGATAAACCTGGACTAGAGTCTTGTGTGATTAACGGTCGTGGCCGATTCCCTCACTGGGCTTCCACTTGAAGGTTGCCGAGGTGCCTTTTTTACGTGCACATGGCGGTAAGTGGCAGGAGCGTGTGTGAAGAAGTATACCCCTGCAGGGTGATTTAATCTATTCGAATAGCCGCGTCCGCGGATATGGTTTACTTGGATTGCTTATGTGGTACATAGACAACTTGACATGGATACTCTAAAATACGCAAGATAAGCGTGAGTGCTATGGATGGCCTTCTCGTAGGGAGACGGAACTGGATCCATAGTGGTGTATTGATTTGGTGAATATGTGGACTCGTGTGCGCTATCCCACCTCAAAGATGATACTTGTAGTCATAGTACAGGTTAGCCAAGAGTCAAAGCTGGCTTTCTGCAATAAACTCCACAACCCCTTTGTTGACAATGATGCATCTGTATATAGTTCTGATGTAAGTCTTGTTGTGTACCTTTGTACTCACGGCTGCTTAATTTATGTTTTTGCAGAGGAGACATTAGTCTCATTAGTGATTCTTACGACATGAAGTTCGATGTTGACCGGGTTAGCTTGGGAATCCCAGACAGAGGTTTGGCTCCTTTGGTAGGGTCGTTGTAGCTTTTTCAGGCTCTTCTAGCCACTTTTAATAGTTGTCTGTACCCAGACATGTATCTTTCGTTTGTTGATTGTATGCTCTGAATGATGGGTCAGGTGACCCTCTACTTGTAAAATTATACTATGTGGGTCCTCTGGAGCCTTCTAAATAAATGTATTTGTTATAGAGTTATGTTGTGATGCCATGTTGTATCTACACATATCGTGCATATTGCGTGTATGTTTGTAATGCATTGGTATGTGTGGGATTCGACACCTAGTTGTATGCCTTTAGTAGCATTCGTTACGGGGAAATGCCTCTTTGTGCTTCCATGAGCCTTGGTAGCTTGCTACTGCTCCGGACACATTGATTGACCGGCGTGTATCCTTCTTTGTTGTTGTGTCTGTCCCTACGGGGAAATGTCACGTGGTGTAATGGAGTCCATGTAGCTTGCTACGACTCGTCTACACTCGCTGATGACCGACACCTGCACTGGTGGGTTATGTATGCCTGTCCCTGAACGTTTGTGCCACTTGGGTTTATAACTAGTCATGTCGACCCGGGTTCTCTGACATATGATTGCTAGCGGCATATTCATATACGCGAGCCAAAAGACGCAAACGGTCTCGGCCAAGGTAAGGTGGCAGCCGTGGGGATTACCGTGCGTGAGGCTGCAAGGTGATATGATGTGTTACATGCTAGATTCGTATGGCTTAGGATTGGGGTCCCGACACTATCACTGCTATCGTTACCATTACTGGTGCTACTGCTATCAAAACTATCATACTACTGTGCTACCGATCACTCTGCTGTAGATACTTAATCTCCAGGTGTGGTTGAATTGACAACTCAACTGCTAATACTCGCAAATATTCTTTGTCTCCCCTAGTGTCGAATCTATAAATTTGGGTTGAATACTCTACCCTCGAAAACTGTTGCAATCCCCTAACTTGTGGGTTATCAATGTTCTCCTTCTCCATTTAAATTGCTTAATTCCATCTTCACCTTATGCCATGACCACCCATGTTAAACAACATTTAATATTGATGAGTACCTGAATGAGAGTGAACTAAATAACTCAAATGTGGAGCTTCGTCAATATGCAACTCGTTGCATATTGAATTTCACGTAATTTGTAGTATTTGATTGTGGCATCTTGCCACGCCTTGCATAATTGTATGGACATGCATCATATTTGTGTGCGCATCATGTCATGCATATGTTGTGATGTTTACCGTGTCATTTTTTTGTTTCCAGATTGCTTCACCTCGCTAGAGTTTCGAAAGCGTTCGGTATGTGAGCATTCGTTCGACTACGTTGGTTCATCTTCTTCACGAATTCATTCTTCTTCCAAGCAGGATCTCGGGCAAGATGAACATTTCCCTGGATACCACTACTATCATTGCCATGCTAGTTGTCTCGTTTCTATCGCTATTTCTCACTGCCTACCACTTGTTTGTCAAGCCTCCCAAAATGTCATGAAAAGCCTCTAACCCTCCACATCCCAACAAATCATTGTCTGGCTATCTTACCACTTGCTCAACATTTCTTATAGCGTTGCTAGTTGCAAGTGAAAATTGTTTCCATGTGCCAATATGGATATCTTGAGATATGACAATATTAGTGCTATTTAATTTAATTCACATATATACTTGGTAAAAGGTGGAAGGCTTGTCCTTTTGCTCGGTGTTTTGTTCCATCTTTACTGCCCTAGTTACTTGTGTAACGGTGTTATGTTCCATATTGAGCGCTCCTAACATGCTTGGGGTTGTTATGGGGATCCCCTTGATTTTCGTTTTGGGATAAAACTCTTCTGGCAAGGCCCAACATTGGTACTACATTTTCCTAATAACTAATAAAACTTGCATAGGGACTTTCCGGACCCCGTGGATAATTAATCAACCCCCGGGCCAGTGCTCCTCATGAGTGTTGGTCCAAACTAGAGCACTGTGCGGGGCCAACCCGGAGCAACTCAGGAGATTTCTATCAGGCCATCGTACGCTTCGCTTATCCGTCGTGTCCTGAGAACGAGATACGCGGCTCCTATCGGGATTGTCGACACGTCGGGCGGCCTTGCTGGGTTTGTTTTACCCTTCTCGAATGTCTTGTGCACTGGCACCAAGGATACCTTGGGCTATCTCAAGGTTGAGGTTTTTCGGTGCAGCATGTGCTTAGTTTGTGATGGATGAGTTGGAGCACCCCTGCAGGGTTAAATCTTTTCGGAAAGCCATGCCCGCGGTTATGTGGCAACTTGGAAATTTTATAATACCCAGTAATAGAAGACTGGAAGTAAACCCAATTAAAATACACCAACCGTGTGCGTAACCGTGACCGTCTCTTTTCGAGGGAGTTCAGAAAGAGGACACGATGGGGTTATGTTTCACTCGTAAGTAGGTGTTCAGGATCACTTCTTGATCATTACTAGTTCACACCCGTTTATGCGTAGATCACTCTTCTTCTTGTACTCGTAAGTTAACCACGCAAATACCAACTTAGTGCTTGCTGCAGCCTCACCACTTAACCATATCTTACACATTAAGCTTTGCTAGTCTTGATACCCTTGGAAATGAGATTGCTGAGTCCTTGTGGCTCACACATTACTAGAACAACAATTGCAGGTACAGGTAATGTGATGCTTTGACATGGGAGTGATGCTTGTTTGATTTGGAGTTCTTCTTCTTCTTCATCGATCGTACGATGGGTTCCAAGCCGCCAGCCTGGGATTAGCAAGGATGGATGTCACTTTTGTCATTTAATTTCGTCCATAGTCGGACCCTACTCTTTTGTATGGTGATTGAATGTATTGTTGTATTTGAGATGATCATGATTTAGCTTGGGGCGAGTGTAAGCCAATTCCATATACTCATCTCCTCTTTACATGTATTTGTAACGATATCCATTCTTGCGAAATGATGAGATGCGCTGATGACCCACAAGTATAGGGGATCAATCATAGTCCTTTCGATAAGTAAGAGTGTCGAACCCAATGAGGAACAGAAGGAAATGACAAGCGGTTTTCAGCAAGGTAATTTCTGCAACCACTGAAATTGTAGGTAACAAATAGTTTGATAGGAAGGTAATTGGTAACTGGAAAGTAACGGTGACGGTAAACAAGGTGCAGCAAGGTAGCCCAATCCTTTTGAGGCAAAGGACAGGCCAGAACAATCACTAGTAATAGGCAAAGTGTTCTTGAGGGTACACAGGAATTTCGTCTAGTCACTTTTATCATGTTGGTTTGATTCGTGTTCGCTACTTTGATAATTTGATATGTGGGTGGACCGGTGCTAAGGTGCTGTTCTTACCTGAACTAACAACCTACTTATGATTAACCCCCTCGCAAGCATCCGCAACTACGAGAAAAGTATTAAGACAAAGTCTAACCATAGCATTAAACATATGGATCCAAATCAGCCCCTTACGAAGTAGCGCATAAACTAGGGTTTAAGCTTCTGTCACTATAGCAACCCATCGTCTAATAACTACTCCAAAATGCCTTCCCTTAGGCCCATGAAGGGTGAAGTGTCATGCAGTCGACGTTCACATGACACCACTAAGGGAATCACAACATACATATCATCAAAATATCAAACACATATCAAATTCACATGATTACTTGCAACATGACTTCTCCCGTGACCTCAAGAACAAAGGTCAGAGAGCTATTGAATAGCATATTGGATCTGAACATATAATCTTCCACCAAATAAACCATATAGTAATCAACTACGCAAGGTAATCAACACTACTAGTCACCCACAGGTACCAATCTGAGGTTTCGGTACAAAGATTGAACACAAGAGATGAACTAGTGTTTGAGAGGAGATGGTGCTGTTGAACATGTTGATGAAGATTGGCCTCCCAAAGATGAGATGGGTATTGGTGATGACGATAGCTTCGATTTCCCCCTCCGGGAGGGAAGTTCCCCCGACGGAATCGCTCCGCCAGAGGGCAAAAGTGTTCCTGCCCAAGTTCCGCCTCGAGGCGGCGGCGCTTCGTCCCGAAAGTCCTCCTCTGATTTTTTCTAGGTCAAGAGTGACCTTATAACAGAAGATGGGCCCTGGTGGGTTGTGCCCACCTAGGAGGCCCCCTCTGGTAGTTTTCAGCTCCAGTATTTTTTATTAAATGCAAATATAATCTCCGTACAATTTCAGCTTCATTGGAGTTGTGCAGAATAGGTATCTCTGACGTGCTTTTCTTGGGTCCAGAATTCCAGTTGCCGGTATTCTCTCTCCTTGTGTAAACCTTGCATATTATGAGAGAAAAGGCATTAGAATCACTCCCCAAAGCATTATTATTCAACAAAACAAAGTAAATAACAGTAGGAAATCATGATGCAAAATGGACGTATCAACTCCCCCAAGCTTAGACCTCGCTTGTCCTCAAGCGAAAGCCGATATTGAAAATCATGTCCACATGGTTTGAGAGAGAGGTGTCGATAAAAACAAAATACGGACATACAAGCATCATGCTTACTAACATAGCAGCAACAAACTCTAACATAAGAACTTATTTCAATACATTTTTATCATAAGGCTTCTCATGAACAAGTACCAATTCATCACAACATAGAAGTATGAAGCATAAACCTTATTGGGAACCAACAAACTATGTTCTCAGTCAACTTTGCAACTGCAATTCATCATATTTTCAGGAAGGGTCTCATGTAGGAGCCTTTTGGCAAGTCCACATACTCAACCATCATTTAGTCTTCTATGATTGCTAACGCTCACGGCATACCCATGAACAAAAAGTTTCAACCGGACACATAGGAAGATAGGGGCTTATATTTTTGCCTCCCAACTCACTCACCTCAAGGGTGATGTCAACAATAATAACTCATGCTTACCCATATCCAACTGGATATATGTGCCTAGATATTTCCTCACCACATGATGCTTGCAAAAGAAAAAGTAAAAGGAATAGGGAAGAATACTTTGACTCTTGCATAAAAGTAAGTGCATAAAAGTAAAAGATAGGCCCTTCGCAGAGGGAAGCAGAGGTTGTCATGCGCTTATTGGTTTGTATGCCCAATCCCTTAATGTAAAAGAACGTCACGCTATATTGCCCCCTATGATAGCAACCTTTATTATGCAGTCCGTCGCTTTTATTACTTTGCCATCATAAGTTCCTATAGCGCTCAATTTTCTCTTACACTAATTGATCAAAACACTTTTAGAAGCAATTTTTATTGCCTTGTTGCACCGATGACAACTTACTTGAAGGATCTTTCTTGATCCATAGCTAGGTATGGTGGACACTCAAAGAAAGAGTTGGGTTTGGGTTTTTCGATGCACAAGTAGTATCTCTAATTAGCGCGGAAGTTTTGGCTAGCAAAGATATTGGGCAAGCACCACATGTTAAAGGATCTATGACAATATAACTTCTATGTGGATATGAACAAACATAAATCATTACATTGTCTTCCTCGTCCAACGTCAACAATTTTGACATATAATATTTGATGGGTGCTCACAATCATAAAAGATGTCCAAGATAGTGTATTTGCATGTGAATCTTCTCTTCCTTTATTAATTCTTTCATGAATTGCATCATTGACCAATGCTATGTTTGTCAATCTCCAATAAATTTTACTACTTATACTTTTCCTTATGTGATGTCATCACTCACCATAAGATTAGCATATGATTATTTTCATTTGTTTCTTTTCCTTTATTCGATTGCAACAAGAAAGTAGAGAGGCAAAAACTCAAACTAAACTTTATTATAAAACTTTCACTCGATTACATAGATAGATAGGCCACAAAACTAACACACGAAAACAGATCATGCTAAACTTTTATTCAACTAAAGCAAACGGCAACTAAAGATCAAACTAGAATAGGTAAAGGTGAATAAAAGTGATGGTGTTACGATACCGGGGCACCTCCTCAAGCCAAGGGGAGTGCCCAAACCCGTGTGCTCAAGTCTCTTTTGGTGGTGGTGATGAAGAAGGTGGAGGTGTTGATGAAGGTGGTGGTGATATGATGTCACACTTTAGCTTCAAAAGATGCTCCAATTTGCGGATGACCCTCCTAAGGTTATTGATGTGTTCTTGCAGCAAGATATTTTCACGGATGAGAAATTTATTCTAAACCCGAACTGCTTCGAAAGCTCTAAAGTCTTTGATTTGAATAGGGGTGAGATGACTGTAATAAGGTTGAAGGATATCTTCTTCCTCTCCCTCCTTTGCTGGCATGAATTGATCTACTTCAGGGAGATGATCCACCATAGCCTCCTTGTCCTTCTCCTCCTTGTTAGCTTCCTCCGGCTCCTCCCTCTTCAACTCTATCTTCATCAGCCAGGCATCTTCTTCCACGTTGTTAGAATAAGGAGAGGACATGATGCCTGACTTGACAGATCTGATAGGAAAACAGCAAGAAACAAGGAGAGAGGATTTTTCTGCGATGCGGTAGTCAAAACAGTCGGGGGTATATATATAGAATTTTTATTCTCGGGAAACAAGTATTTGGAAGGAAAACGGAGTCGGGAAGGCATTCGAGGTGGGCACAACCCACCAGGGCGCGCCCAGGGGTCCCTGGCGCGCCCTAGTGTATCGTGCTCACCTCGATCACCTTCCGGTTTATTTTTTTATTTCCAAAATTCCAAAATATTCCAAAACTGACAAAAAATATTTTTGCGTAATTTTCGGAGTTCGTTTACTTACCGTATCACGTACCTCCTTTTTTTAAATAATCTGGAGTGTTCCGTAAGGTTTCTTCTATGTGTTCCTCCGGTGTCATGGTTTGGATAACATTGCTTTCAACGTTAATAGGCGTACCTGAGATATAATGCTTAATTCTTTGTCCATTGACCACCTTCGGGTTAGTACCTTCGGCGTTATTAATCTTGATAGCTCCAGAACGATAAACCTCTTCGATAATATATGGTCCTTCCCATTTTGAGAGAAGCTTTCCTACAAAAAATCTTAAACGAGAGTTGAACAAAAGAACATAATCTCCTATTTTGAATTCCCGCTTTTGGATCCTTTTGTCATGCCATCTTTTTACTTTTTCTTTGAATAGCTTGGCATTTTCATAGGCTTGGGTTCTCCATTCATCTAGTGAGCTAATGTCAAATAGCCTCTTTTCACCGGCAAGTTTGAAATCATAGTTGAGTTCTTTAATTGCCAAAAATGCTTTGTGTTCTAGTTCTAAAGGCAAATGACAAGCTTTCCCATATACCATTTTATATGGAGACATACCCATAGGATTTTTATAAGCTGTCCTATAGGCCCAAAGTGCATCATCTAATTTCTTAGACCAATTCTTACGAGACCTATTGACAGTTTTTTGTAATATTAAATTTATTTCTCTATTGCTAAGTTCAACTTGGCCACTAGATTGAGGATGATAGGGTGATGCAATTCTATGGTTAACATCATATTTAGCAAGCATCTTATGGAAGGCACCATGGATAAAATGTGAACCACCATCGGTCATTAAATATCTAGGGACTCCAAACCTCGGGAAGATAACCTCTTTAAGCATTTTAATGGAGGTGTGGTGATCGGCACTACTAGTTGGAATAGCTTCTACCCACTTAGTGACATAATCAACCGCAACCAAAATATGAGTGTACCCATTGGAGGAAGGAAAAGTCCCCATATAATCAAAACCTCAAACGTCAAATGGTTCAACAACAAGTGAATAATTCATAGGCATTTCCTGACGCTTACCGATATTACCAATTCTTTAACATTCATCACAAGACAATACAAACTTACGAGCATCCTTGAAGAGAGTAGGCCAATAAAAACCAGATTGCAATACCTTATGAGCAGTTATATCTCCCGCATGATGTCCTCCATAAGCTTCGGAAGGACATTTCCGTAAGATTTGTTCCTGTTCATGCTCAGGTACACAACGTCTAATAATACCATCTACTCCTTCTTTATAAAGATGTGGGTCATCCTAAAAGTAATGTCTCAAGTCATAGAATTTTTTTCTCTTTTGTTGATAAGTAAAGCTTGGTGGTATATATTTAGCGACAATGTAGTTAGCATAATCAGCATACCAAGGTGTGTGTTGTGAAAAACTTATTGCAGCTAGCTGTTCGTCAGGGAAACTATCATCAATAGGTAGTGGGTCATCAAGAATATTTTCTAACCTGGACAAGTTATCAGCAACGGGGTTCTCGGCTCCTTTCCTATCAACGATGTGTAAGTCAAATTATTGGAGTAAGAGAACCCACCTAATGAGTCTAGGTTTAGCATCTTTCTTTTCCATAAGGTATTTAATAGCAGCATGATCAGTGTGAACAATGACTTTGGAATCAACAATATAAGACCTAAATTTATCACAAGCAAACACAACTGCTAAAAATTCTTTTTAGTAGTAGCATAGTTTCGTTGGGCACTGTCCACAGTTTTACTAGCATAATGGATAACATTTAATTTCTTATCAACTCTTTGTCCTAGGACAGCACCAACAGCATAGTCACTAGCATCACACATAATTTCAAAAGGCAAGTTCCAATCAGGTGGTTGAACGATAGGTGCAGAGGTTAAGGCTTTCTTGAGTGTTTCAAAGGCTTCCACACAATCATCATAAAAAACAAAAGGAATATCCTTTTGCAAAAGATTAGTAAGAGGCCTAGAAATTTTAGAGAAGCCTTTAATGAACCTCCTATAAAAACCAGCATGACCAGGGAAACTTTGAATACCTTTAATATCTTTAGGACATGGCATTTTCTCAATTGCATCAACTTTAGCTTTATCCATCTCAATACCTCGTTCAGATATTTTATGCCCCAAGACAATGCCTTCATTAACCATAAAGTGGCACTTCTCCCAATTCAAGACGAGATTAGTTTGTTCACATCTCTGCAAAACTCGATCAAGGTTGCTTAAGCAATCATCAAAAGAAGTTCCATAAACGGAAAAATCATCCATGAAAACCTTCACAATCTTTTCACAAAAATCAGAGAATATAGCAGTCATACATCTTTGAAAGGTAGTAGGTGCATTGCATAAACCAAAAGGCATACGTCTATAAGCATAGGTTCCGAAAGGGCAAGTAAAGGTAGTTTTCTCTTGATCGGATTGTGACATAGGTATTTGAGAGAAACCAGAATATCGATCTAAAAAACAAAAGTGTGTGTGCTTAGATAGTCTCTCTAGCATTTGATCAATGAACGGTAGAGGGTAATGATCTTTTATAGAAGCTTTATTTAATTTTCTAAAATCAATTACCATTCTATCGCCAGTGGCAATTCTTTGTGGAATGAGTTCATTCTTATCATTGGGATCAAGGGTAATACCTCCTTTCTTAGGGACACAATGAACGGGACTTACCCATCTACTATCAGCTATGGGATAGATTATACCTGCTTCCAGAAGTTTCAACATTTCAGTTCTTACCACATCTTTCATCTTCGGATTCAATCGTCGTTGGTGATCAACAACGGGTTTAGCATCAGGTTCCATATTGATCTTGTGCTGACATAGAGTGGGACTAAAGCCCTTAAGATCATCAAGAGTATATCCGATAGTAGCCCGGTGCTTCTTTAGAACTTTTAATAATCTTTCTTCTTCATGTTCTGAAAGGTAGCACTAATAATAACAGGATATATCTTTTTCTCATCAAGATAAGCATACTTCAAAGTGTCAGGCAATTGTTTCAATTCAAACACGGGATCACCTTTAGGTGGAGGAGGACCTCCAAGAGTTTCAATAGGCAAATTTTGTTTCAAGAGAGGTTGTTGTTCGAAGAAAATTTGATCTATTTTGTTTCTTTCACGCAAATGCATATCATTTTCATGGTCGAGCAAATATTGTTCTAATGGATCAGTAGGAGGCACGGCAATAGAAGCAACACCAATTATTTCATCCTTATTAGGTAACACTTTATCATGAGGTTGTCTACTAAACTTGGAAAAATTAAACTCATGAGACACATTACCGAAACTGACACCGACAGTTTGTTTTTCACAATCTATCTTAGCATTGACGGTGCTCAAGAAAGGTCTACCAAAGATAATGGGCAAAAGTCATCTTGTGGGGAACCAAGGACTAGAAAATCAGTAGGATATTTTACTTTCCCACACAAGACTTCAACATCTCTAACAATTCCAAGTGGTGTGATAGTGTCTCTATTAGCAAGTTTAATAGTGACATCAATGTCTTCCATTTCAGCAGGTGCTATTTCATCCATAATTTCTTGGTATAAGGTAAAAGGGATAGCACTCACACTAGCACCTAAATCACATAAACTATGATAGCAATGATCTCCTATTTTGACTGCGACGACAGGCAAGTCTTCTATGGGTCTATGTTTATCTTTTTCATCAAGTTTAGCAATTCTAGCAACTTCATCACAAAAGTAGATATCATGCCCATCAATATTTTCTACCAAGAGATCTTTAACCATAGCAACACTAGGTTCTACTTTAATTTGCTCAGGGGGTTTAGGTGTTCTTATATTACTCTTACGAACCACAGTTGATACCTTAGCATGTTCCTTTATCCTAACAGGGAAAGGTGGTTTTTCAATATAAGCGGTAGGCACAACTGAATCAACATTGTAAAAGATGGTTTCTTCTATAGCTATGACCGGTTCTTTAATTTCTTTCTTAATAGGGGGATGGTATTTAAACCACTTCTCCTTAGGGAGGTCAACGTGAGTAGCAAATGCCTCACAAAAAGAGGCTACTATCTCAGAGTCAAGTCCATATTTAGTGCTAAACTTGTGAAAAGTATCGGTATTCATAAAAGATTTAACACAATCAAATTCAAGCTTTATACCTAACTCATTACCTTCGTTGAGTTCCCAATCTTCAGAGTTGCATTTAATTCTTTCTAAGAGATCCCACTTGAATTCAATAGTCTTCATCATATAAGAACCAGCACAAGAAGTATCGAGCATGGATTGATCATTATGAGAAAGCCGAGCATAAAAATTCTGAATGATAACTTCCCTCGGAATGTCATGATTGGGGCATGAATATAACATTGACTTAAGCCTTCCCCAAGCTAGAGCGATACTTTCTCCTTCACGAGGCCAAAAATTATATATATAATTCCGATCACGATGAACTAGATGCATGGGATAAAACTTTTGGTGAAATTCCAATTGCAAACGATT
Organism: Elymus sibiricus; assembly: GCA_039707655.1. Lineage (NCBI taxonomy): Eukaryota > Viridiplantae > Streptophyta > Magnoliopsida > Poales > Poaceae > Elymus > Elymus sibiricus. The sequence goes on along the minus strand of CM077669.1, from coordinate 230,842,682 downwards.
CCAGTTCCACGATCCAAAGATAAAGGGAAAAGCTTCTTCTTAACTTCATCTCCGGGTAAACCTACAAGCTTAAATAATCCACAAATCTCTTTCACATATAAAAGGTGCATATCAGGATGTTCAGCTCCGTCTCCTGCAAAAGGTTTAGCAAGTAGTTGTTCTAGCATACCCGAAGGAATTTCATAAGTAACATTTTCAGTAGGTGCTGTAGGTTAAGGGGCAACTAATTGTGGTTCCGGTCGAGGTGAAGATACCCCGAACAAACCCCTCAAAGGATTGTTCTCCATAGTAGCAAGTAGCAATAAATTTCAGCGCGTAGTATAAGTTTTTTCCTTACCGATTTCCACATACCAAGAGCGCTTCACTCCCCGGCAACGGCGCCAGAAAAGAGTCTTGATGACCCACAAGTATAGGGGATCAATCGTAGTCCTTTCGATAAGTAAGAGTGTCGAACCCAACGAGGAGCAGAAGGAAATGACAAGCGGTTTTCAGCAAGGTAATTTCTGCAAGCACTGAAATTGTAGGTAACAGATAGTTTGATAGCAAGGTAATTGGTAACGGGCAAGTAACGGTAACGGTAAACAAGGTGCAGCAAGGTAGCCCAATCCTTTTGAGGCAAAGGATAGGCCAGAACAATCACTAGTAATAGGCAAAGTGTTCTTGAGGGTACACGGGAATTTTGTCTGGTCACTTTTATCATGTTGGTTTGATTCGTGTTCGCTACTTTGATAATTTGATATGTTGGTGGACCTGTGCTAAGGTGTTGTTCTTACTTGAACTAACAACCTACTTATGATTAACCCCCTCGCAAGCATCCGCAACTATGATAAAAGTATTAAGACAAAGTCTAACCATAGCATTAAACATATGGATCCAAATCAGCCCCTTACGAGTAGCGCATAAACTAGGGTTTAAGCTTCTGTCACTCTAGCAACCCATCATCTAATAACTACTCCACAATGCCTTCCCTTAGGCCTATGAATGGTGAAGTGTCATGTAGTCGACGTTCACATGACACCACTAAGGGAATCAACATACATATCATCGAAATATCGAACACATATCAAATTCACATGATTACTTGCAACAGGACTTCTCCCGTGACCTCAAGAACAAAGGTAACTACTCACAAATAATAAACATGCTCAAGATCAGAGAGGTATTGAATAGCATATTGGATCTGAACATATAATCTTCCACCAAATAAACCATATAGTAATCAACTACGCAAGGTAATCAACACTACTAGTCACCCACAGGTACCAATCTGAGGTTCGGTACAAAGATTGAATACAAGAGATGAACTAGGGTTTGAGAGGAGATGGTGCTGTTGAAGATGTTGATGAAGCTTGGCCTCCCAAAGATGAGAGGGGTGTTGGTGATGACGATAGCTTCGATTTCCCCCTCCGGGAGGGAAGTTCCCCCGGCGGAATCGCTCTGCCGGAGGGCAAAAGTGCTCCTGCCCAAGTTTCGCCTTGAGGCAGCGGCGCTTCGTCCCGAAAATCCTCCTCTGATTTTTTTTCTTGGTCAAGAGTGACCTTATACCAGAAGATGGGCACCAGAGGTGTGCCAGGCTGAGCACAACCCATCAGGGCGCGCCCAGGGGGGCCTGGCGCGCCCTGGTGGGTCGTGCCAACCTGGGAGGCCCCCTCCGTTAGTTTTCAGCTCCAGTATTTTTTATTAAATGCAAAAATAATCTCCGTAAAATTTCAGCTTCATTGGAGCTGTGCAGAATAGGTATCTCTGACGTGCTTTTCTTGGGTCCAGAATTCTAGCTGCCGGTATTCTCCCTCCTTGTGTAAACCTTGCATATTATGAGAGAAAAGGCATTAGAATCACTCCCCAAAGCATTATTATTCAACAAAACAAAGTAAATAATAGTAGGAAATCATGATGCAAAATGGACGTATCATGCGCTTCTATCCCTATCGAGGCCCTCAAGCCAAAATAAGGATAGGACCGCATCTTGGGCGTTACAAGTTGGTATCAGAGGAGTACCGACCTAGGAGTCCCCTTGATTGATCGAAATTGGCCGAGTCGAGTCTAGTGAAAAACTATTTGAGTCTAGTTATATAACAGAGAGTAGGATTCTTTTTTCACCTCTTCTATGCTCTGGTGAGGAATCCTGACGTAAGAATTTTAATTCTACCCCTCTTCTCACTCAATTTTTTTTAGGATTACGCAGGTATTTTGGAACCTCTATGATGTCGATGTGACCGGAACTCTGTTCTTGGTGCCTCCCATACGAATGGATTGGACCCGGGGAGTTGAGCTCTAGGGGTTCTTGACACATCGTTATCGTTCAGTTTCCTTAGTATCTCAGGACGCGGATGTTCAAAATTGCTTCAATACTATTTGTGGCGAGAGGAGTTTGGCGTCACCTAGTACTGGGGAGAGCGTCGAGATGTACTGCCATGTTTAGTATCACTAGTCATCAACCCATGCCGCCGCACGGGCTAGACTATTTTAGATAGGTATATGTAAGTTGGAGTTCTATTAGTATTTGTTACATGGAATAGTTGTTTGAAATTAGAAAAGAAATAGTAATAATGATAGTACATTTTTATTGATCGCAACTAATAACTTGTGAGGACATATACTGGTTACCATGTGGTGGAAATGATCTATTTGCACAATAAATTCTTGATCGGATAATTTAAATACATATATGTCTTCCTACTTATGTTAGACAAAAAGTTTATTTTGCCCGATCACTTACCTGGCCTTGTCCGACTTCAGTTACAGTGTCGTCCTGGCCATGTCGTCCGTCTCAAGCGTGGTGCCATCGAGTCTGCTTGGTCCATCGAGTTCCTTCTCTACCACCCACCTCCCATGCATCCCCAATCGTGGGCATCGAGGAACAACTTGGTCATTGGGTTAAAATTTTCAACGAAATTTCAGTGAAATACACATATTTCAGTGGGGTCCAAAATATTTTTAACCGCAAAATTTCAAAGCAAATTCAAACTGATTTGAAAACAAATTTAAATTATGTTAGAATTCATTAGAATGACGTGAAGTTTTAAATATCAAAAACCGAAATATATGAAATATCCGAAATTTCACATATTTCAGTGAGGTCCAAAATTATTTTGTCTCCGAAATTAAAAACCTTGCGTTAGCAGCATCGTGATGTGTCAAATTAGAAGTATTGAAGTCTCAAGAGTTCAAATACTAATCTAGATGTTGTTAACTTACCAAGATTTATTAATTTCTATATCCTTCGTATCTTTTGAATTGGAAGATAACATGCATGGAGTTGTAGGAAGTGCCCAACTACAAAATATATTTTCTAAATAATAATTGGAAGTTAGTACCGAAGACAGTATAAGCTTTTAATCAGTCCATGTTTTTAAACACTTTAGTTAAGCAATCAACCGCACTAACTATCTTGAGAACTATTTAATACTCCCTCCGTCCCGTAATATAAAAGCGTTTTTGACACTAGTGTAGTGTAAAAGACGTTCTTATATTATGGGTCAGAGGGAGTAAATAATTTTACAATCTTTAAGGAAGTAACAATCCAACAGGCCATCCGTGCGCAGAAATATACGTGACGTGTTTCATCCATAAACAACTACAAATATTTAAAAAATAGATATGTTGGGGGTGTAGACCTTGTTTTGAGTGTTAACAACGTCAATAGACATCGTTGACGCCATGCGGACAAAGAGATATGCTCTTATTGCTATTGTTTCTCCAGCAAAGGCAATCACTATTGCATCTCTCCAGTTAAAAAAAACTATTGCTTGTCTCCGGCGGCCGGACGCGTTTGTTGTAGTGTCATATGTCCCATAAATATGACCTAGCTCCTACAACATATATCTACGAACTTGTGTCATAAAAAATTGAGAAAATCATCAGATTTAGAGGCAATAGGAAAGGATACACGTACACGTACCAAGCTGATTGCACAAGCAGGTTGATTTATTTTAGCCGGCCAGATGCGCTAGTACGTACAATTCGTACATGTTCCTAAGCAGGTTAATCGATTTTGGCCGGCTAGATCGTACGTGTAACAGTGATTGATTTCTTCCGGCCGCTAACGCAGGCACGTAACACGTATTACCGACGGCAACAGAACCTCCGAACTAGTTCATCTCTACAGTTCAAAAATAAATTGTTGCTTGTCTCCGGCAAATCATCAGATTTAGAGACAATAGGAAAGAATACACGTACAGTTCCAAGCTGACTTTCCAAGCACGTTGATTGATTTTGGCCGGCCAGATACGCTAGTACGTACTGTTTGTATATGTTCCCATGAAGGTTGATTGATTTTATCCGGCTAGATCGTACATGTAACACTTATTGATTTCTTTCGGCCGCTAACACGGGCACGAAGATCGATGGCAACAGAACTATGCACGTATTGGTCGGCAATGTCGGCTGGTGAATGGCGACGAAGGAAGTCGGCTTGATTTCTTGTCCATGCGATCATGTGGAAAGTCGTCTGTGGAGATGTAGTGTATATGCTACCTCTAATGAACATGCACGTATACAATCTTGATCAGATCTACTTGATCGATCTTTGCGGCTGTAAACCCCAGGCAGATCTTATTAGAGGATGGAGATAGAATATGCAAAGGAGGAGGTGGCGTGACATGAAGAGGAGAGAGGTCAGTAGTTAGGTAGAGTTAGATTATGTAATACCTTCGGGACTCTAGGAAAAATTACGGTGCAAGGATCCATCTCAACTATTGATTTTTTAATCCAACGGTAAATAACTGTTTAGACGGAGGATTAACGTGGAGGCTCGTATGCTGCATCCAATTAATAAATATAAGATTGTGATTACGAGGGTCTGAGATAGATGAATTTCCGAGGTCTCTGGTTATGTGTTGATGGATGTGATACAATGGAGAGTAGTATTACTGCTAGGAGTTGAGTGATGGATTTTACTCCGTGTATCTCTGGATCCGATTGCATAACCAAAGATTTCAGAAGTTCTTAGGTGGGAATTCAAGTAGTTACCTAGGATTATCCTTCCAACAGATGCAAATGGGTTATGTATTTGTTTCCGGCTTAATTCTCAAGCCCCATCCTTTGTTTTGTTGGAGTATGGTAATTCGACTTGCTTCGATGTCAAGTGTTGATTTCATATCCTTCCTAAGCAGAGTTCTCATATTTCTATAGGAGTGCTAATCCTTTTTCCTCAATCAAATAGTCATATCAAATCTTATTCCTTACAGGTGCGCCTCTCTTCAAGATAATTCAATTTTCTCAAATATTTGCAAGACCTATCCTCATATTTCTTTCCGGAGTTCGTTTCATCCGTCCCAAGTTGTCTTTATTTTTCCCCGCCCTCCCGCCCTTTTTCTTCAGTGATTAAATTCTCAAGCAAGTGTCTTTCTATTGATATGATGCCTCTGCTTTATTTTCTTCCGTATTGTATCCAGTGATTGTTTGTGAAGATGCTCAAGTGCTTCAAGTTCATCATTCTTTGTTCTTGTTTTCTTCTCCGGTGGAGTCGATTCAAGTTCTCGGTGTTCATCCTATCCTTCTCATTCATTATATGCTTTTCTGTGTTGGAAATTCTTATTCAAGCCTCTCTTGTTTATTCACCTCTCTCTATTCTATCCGGAATGCTGAAGATATCTCAGAAGATTCGTGTTTTCATTCAATCCTTTCAAATTATTTTGAGGTTCTAACCTCATCAAGTTCTTAATTTGTACCGGTGCAATCTCTCTTTCTAAGCAATCTTTCCAACTGTGTTTCCTTTTAATGGGCCCATAACCCATATGTTTTCCCCAGGATCTTACCTGGCTCTTCTAATATGTTCTGGAGATCTCAAGTTCTTTTCAAATATGACGTAAGAATGAATTTCATCAGTCATACACCTTCTCCAAGATCTCTTTCGAATTCTTTTATTTTGGCTCAACCTTGCTCTTTTAATTGTTCCGGAGTATCTCAGTAATTCTTGTTGGTGATTATGGCCATCATTCTCAGCGTTGAAGACTGAAGGAGAGTTTCTCTTAAATCTTTATCCGCTCTTGGGAAGATTCATGGTTAAAGATTCATGCTATCCTCCCGGATTGTTTTCAATCTTGAGAAATTCGTTCCATATCTATCCAGAGCTTTTTAGAGTAGTTGTCATTTCTCGATCCTCCGAAGGCCATCATTTCAGAAGATTTCTTCATCCTCAGCTTCAGCTTTCGTTCTTAAATTCTTCTCAATTGTTGTCTCTTCGTTCGTCTCTCAATTATTCCGGTGCCTTGTTCAAGTTTTCTATTAGGCGAATCATGGTCTCTTCGTTCTCATGTATCTCATTCATTCTTGGTATCCTTATTCATTTGTGAATTCTTACCGGTGTTTCGTTGAAGACTTCTTCAAGTTTGTGCTCTTATCTCTCCTCGATCTTTTTCAAGAAGAATAAGTAGTATGCCAAATCCTTTGCTTGTCATCAATATAACTTGATGAAGGATAAGCATAACATAATTCTTATTCTTGTTTCATCAATGTGATTTCAATCCTTTTCCAGAGTTGTTCATGATATCAAATTCTCAATTCTAAGTGGGTTAGCTATTTCTTTCCGGGGTTGTGACGCCCCCAATTTCGACCATACGCTAATCAAACACGCAATGCGTACGACCAAGATTAGGGACTCACTGATCGATATCACAACACAACACTAGACACAAATTAAAGTCATACAGCTTCATATTACAAGCTAGGGGCCTCGAGGGCTCGAATACAAAGCTCGACAAGCACGAGTTAGCGGAAGCAAAAAATATCTGAGACATAAGTTAAACAAGTTTTGCCTTAAGAAGGCTAGCACAAACATAAGCAGCGGATCGAAAGAGGCGAGGCCTCCTGCCTCGGAGCCAACCTAACTACTCCTGAGTGTCGGCACTCTCCACGTAGTAGTAGGCTCCAGCGGTGGTGTAGTAGTCGTCTCCGGCGTACTCCATCTCCTGGGCTCCATCGTCTGAACGTAGAATCGAATCGAGGGGGGAAGAAGAAGCAAAGCAGCAGTGAGTACTCATCCAAAGTACTCGCAAGACTGACATCAGAACTATGCTAAGTATGCATCAGTATCAAGGAATGGGGTTATATCTGGGCTGACTGCAGAAAGCAAGAATGAGGGGGAAAGCCTAGTCCTATCGAAGACTAGCATCTTCAGCATCTTGCAGCATTAGAAGAGACTAGACTGGTATCTCATATATAGTCATATTATTGTAGCAATTTTATTAAGTAACCACGCCCAGAGATTCTTCCTCGACTCCCTGCGAGGAAGCAATCTCGGAGCCAACATTCATTTCAATTTAAAGTCACAATTATAGTTGTAGTAGATCAAGGTACAACTCCAAGTCGTCCTGTTACCGTGGACACGGCTATTCGAATAGATGAATTCATCCCTGCAGGGGTGCACCGCATTTCCAACACGCTTGATCACCTCCGGCCGGACACACTTTCTTGGGTCATGCCCGGCCTCGGGATATCAACACGTCGTCGACCCACCTAGGCTCAACAGAGAGGCCAGCCCGCCGGTCTAAATCCTAAGCACACAGGGGTCGTGGGCCCACTTGCCCTACGCGCTCCTGCACGATGCGAACGCGGCCGAGGTCAGCCCTAGCACACTCTAGTCCAAGAGTTGTACCGTCCAGGCCACTCGGGTGCGCGCCGCTCCATTGCTGACGTCCGAAGAGCTTCGGATGATACAACGACGCTGAGTACCCATAACTTCTCCCACGTGAAGGTTTGGTGCGTAAAAGGTCAATCGACCAACTCAGATCAAATACCCAACCCATTAGCATTTTATTAAAGCGGGGCAAGCGCGACCCATGAAGTGCGGTCCCGTCGCCCCGTCGCGAGGATGTGTGGCAAGGGCCTCTCCTGCCCGTCCACGCCTCATCATCATCAAACCGTGGGTACCCCTCAGGGCCGACCCATCACCAACACGTTTCTGTAACCAGGTCATAGTAACTGTGTGTATAAAACATCAAGACGGAACCAGAGGAATCACCCTCAAAGGGTCCCGCTCGATGAAACCGTCAAGGTGGACTTAGAGGAATCACCCTCAAGGGTCCCACACTTGAGGGGTTGCACGACGGAGTCATCGTCGGGAGTGGTGAAGGAGGAATCACCCTCGATAACCACGACCGCCTAGCTGCACTACAGAGTTATCATCATGAGTACTTCATGAGGTGTCACCCTCGGTACTCGATAGTAGCTTTGCAGAGTCATACAACTAAGGGGTGTGCGGTGTCGCCGGCGGGGAGGCGGGTGAGGAGGCGACGACGACGGCGGGGCGGCGGTCCAGCGGCGGCCGACGACGAGCAGAGCGGCGCGGGCGAGCTGGCCGCGTCCGCCGGGGGGGGGGGGGGGGACGGGCACGCGCGCGCGGCTCCGGGTGGGGCCGGGTCAGGCCCGTCGGCGGGGGGAGGGGAACCGGAGCGGGGCGAGGCGGCCTGGGCTGGCGCGGGCGTGGTCGGACCAGGCCGGCGCGTCGTCGGGGGGGGGGGGGATCGGGCGGGCGGCCGGACGGCCAGAGGAGGCGGCGGGGGGGGGGGGGGGAATCTGGCGCTGGGGGCTGGGGGCGCGGGGAGGCGCTAGGGTTAGCGCCCCTGGCTCCATATAGGAGCCGGCTGGGCCGGCCTGTTGGCCCAGCGGGGCCACGGCCCAGTTGGGCCCGGGGGGGGGCCTTTGTTTTTATTTTAAATTTAAATTTTATTTTTTTTTCTTTTTGTTAGTTTCTGTTTTTAATTATTTTAGTAAATAAATTACATTTATAAAAAGTAGAGGACATGCCCAATATTACAAAGGCAATATTCGGCAGCAACATAAAAAATTTAGGGGCCTTTCGAAAATAATTGAAACTTACATAAATTCAAATGGGCATTTAATAATTGTTTTGCCACTATTATAAATGTCATAGAGGCACTAAACCAATTGATAAAATGTTGGTTCAATTTTAGAATAGCTTAGGGAATATTTGCAACCTAAGCATGATTTTTAATTTGGAGTTTGCAGAACTTTTAATCTCACATTTCAAATAATTTTGAATTGCATAGGGATTCGAACGAGAGTTTGATTCCAACAGTGATCATACATGGATTAGCATAACCCTCAGATTACTGTAGCTTGATTACAGAGTTTACTGTAGCACTTACTCCAGGGCGTCACAATTCTCCCCTACTAAAAAGAATTCTCGTCCCGAGAATTAAGAAGTCGAAGGAAAGAGCCCGGGGTATTCTACACGAAGATGATCTTCGCGTTCCCAAGTGGCTTCATCCTCAGAATGATTTGCCCACTGCACCTTGAAGAACTTGGTAACCTTCTGACGAGTCCGACGTTCAGTTTCACCAAGAATGCGGACCGGTTGCTCCTTGTAAGAAAGGTCTTATTGCAGCTCAAGCATATCATGATCCACTGCTCGGATAGGATCCTTGAAGCAGCGACGAAGCTGTGACACATGGAACACATCGTGAACCTGAGAAAGGTTTGGCGGTAGTTCCAGTTGATATGCCACCTTACCACGCCTTTCGAGAACAGTGAAAGGACCAATATATCGAGGAGCCAACTTGCCTTTGATACCAAAACGGTGTGTACCTCTCATTGACGTGACTCGAAGATAAGCCTTTTCGCCAAGTTAATAGACCATATCTTTGTGATGACGGTCATACTGACTCTTCTGACGAGACTGGGCAGCCTTCAGATTTGCATGTATAATGCGGACTTGGTCTTCGGCATGTTGGATAATATCCGGACCAATAAGTGTACGTTCCCCAGTTTCTGACCAATTCAGAGGAGTCCGACACTTACGTCCATATAACACTTCAAAGGGAGCCATCTTAGGACTAGCTTGATAGCTATTGTTGTAGGAGAACTCAGCATACGGGAGAGATTCCTCCCATTTCTTGCCGAAAGAAATGACACAAGCTCGAAGCATGTCTTCGAGAATCTGGTTGACTCTTTCAACTTGTCCCTGGGATTGAGGGTGAAAAGCGGTGTTGAATGACAAATGAGTTCCCATAGCTTCCTGGAAACCTACCCAGAATCTTGAAGTGAATAAGCTGCCACGGTCTGAACTAATCACCAATGGAATACCGTGGAGTGAAACAACTCTGGACATGTAGAGATCTGCTAGCTGACTAGCAGTAATAGTTTCCTTGACAGCCAGAAAATGTGCAACTTTGGACAGTCGGTCAATGACGACAAGAATAGCATCATTACCTTTCTATGATCTGGGAAAACCGGTGATGAAGTCCATTTCAACATGATCCCATTTCCACTCAGGAATAGAAATAGGTTGTAGAGTTCCAGCAGGCTTATGATGTTCTGCTTTGATCCGACGGCAAATGTCACATTCTGAAACGTAGCGTGCAACGTCTTGTTTCTTGTTTGGCCACCAGAACCTTTGACGGATTTCTTGGTACATCTTGGTACTACCCGGATGAATAGACAGGGGCGTATCATGAGCTTCCTTCATCACTTTCTTAGTTACAATCAGGTTTTCCTTCGTAGTGGGAACGAATAAACGATCCTTGAAGTACACGGCGCCATCATCAGCCACGGTGAAAAATGAGGGTTTACCTTCCGTCAGATAGCGTTCAATCTTTTCGACTTCACTGCAATAGCGTTGCATAGTTTTGATGCTGCCCATGAGATCTGGTTCAACAACCAGGTTACTCAAAGAACCCTGGTTAACAACATGAAGGTTCATCTTGCGAAATTCCGATGGAGGGGGAACGAGATAACCCTGAGGAACAATATGGAGGTTCAGCTTGCGGAATTCCTTTTGGAGAAAGGGGTGAACCTTATGAACCTGAAGGTGATTGCAGTACGACTTGCGGCTCAAAGCATCAGCCATTACATTAGCCCTGCCTGGTGTATAAGAAATACCCATGTTGTAATCTGCTATGCGCTCCATCCATCTCTGTTGACGGAGGATCAGATCTGGCTGAGTAAATAGGTACTTCAGATGCTTGGTACTACAACAATGGGGATGCGAGATCCACGGAGGTGTGGATGTGGGCGCGGTTACTTTTTATTGCGGGGAGGTAGGGGTGGAGATATTTGATCCTTATCTGCGTGAGGACGAGACGGTAAGCACCACCCATCCACCGACCCACGAGCTAGGTAAAGAGTTTCACTATGCGCGCCATTGTTGCATGCATGGCACAGAGGGTCCATGCGTGGGTGGCTTCTCCTGTGGAGGGACACGCGTGACACGTACCGTACCGGCGCATGCATGGACAGACTGACCAGGCTGTGTTCCCTTCATGAGGACGCAATTGATGAGATGCATAAGCAACCACTCTGCGCTCTTGCTTTAAGACACAACCTATTCCTTGACATGAAGCATCACAATAGATGACGAAGTCCTTCTGAGTATCCGGAGGAGCAAGCACTGGAGCAGATGTCAGCTTGTCCTTAAGTGCCTGAAAGCTCTCCTGACATTTTTTCTGTCCACTCATATTTAACACCTTTGTGAAGCAAATTGGTTAAGGGCTTTGCAATCTTAGAGAAGTTCTCGACGAATCAACGGCAATAGCTGGCGAGTCCGAGAAAACTTCTGACTTGCTTGACATTCTTCGGATGAGCCCAGTCAAGAATAGCCTGAACTCGTTCTGGGTTGACCGCAATACCATCCTTGGAGATCACATGACCAAGGTAGGTTACTTCGTCCATCCAGAACTCACACTTTGAATACTTTTCATAAAGTTGATGTTCACGAAGCCTCTCCAGTATAAGACGAAGATGCTCAGCATGCTCTTCTTTATTCTTGGAGTAAACCAAGATATCATCCAGATAAACCACGACGAATTTATCGAGGTAATCCATGAATATATAGTTCATCAGGCGAGAGAAGGTTGCTGGGGCATTGGTTAAGCCGAAGGACATGACGGTGTACTCGTATGAACCATAGCGAGTAACAAATGCAGTCTTGGGAATATCCTCTTCACGAACCCGGATGTGATGGTAACCCAACCTCAAGTCGAGTTTCGAAAACACTGGTGAACCAGCAAGTTGATCATACAGATCGTTGATCCGAGGAAGCGGATATTTGTTTTGAATAGTTGCTTGGTTGATGGGGCGATAATCTTGGACCAATCGATTCGTACCATCTTTCTTCTTGACAAAGAGAGAAGGTGCTCCCCAAGCAGAGGAACTTGGACGAATGAAACCTCGACGAAGCGAATCATCGATTTCTTGTTTCAGTTCAAGGAGTTCATGTGGAGGCATCTTATATGGCCGCTTAGCAATAGGGGTGGTGCCTGGCACTAGGTCGATGACAAACTCGACAGCTCTTACAGGGGGAATCCCTGGAAGTTCTTCTGGAAAGACATCTTGAAAATCATGGACCACTGGGATATTTTCAATCCCTTCAAGAGGTGACACATTTAATGCATTCAAGGCATATAGCCGGGCTTCAGCATCTCGAACAAGATGAGCATGGTCAAGCTCTAGCATGACGATAATGATGGGGCCTAACAGCTTGGAAAGACATGATTGAGTACAAACTCATAAGCAAAGAAGATTCTAAGAGTTGTTGAATCGCAAAGCGTACTCGATTCAGATATTAGTGTCCCTGAGCGTCTCACAACTCAGAACATGAGGGAAACTGGAATCAGTGAAATATCATAGTTGATGAGGAGCTCATAAGAAGTTATATAGCTCCGTGATATTCCGAGATACCAATGATAAAACTCGGAGGTAGATCAGAATAAAGGTTAGACTAGTGTATTGATCTGTGGAAGGCAAACACTTTAACTTGTTTGAGAATGAAACCAAAGTAGAACAACATGGTCGGAACCACGATTGCAAAGGGCAAGATCAAAGATACAAGATCAAATCATACAATGAATGATTATTGAAAGGAGAAGCTTCTATGATAAGATCAACATTGTTTCCATGGGCATGAACACAAGGTTCAAGGTCGACTCCCACTTCATCAATGCATCACCTTCCATTTACACCTCGCCTTTGGTGAAGTTATAGATTTGAAAGATTAACTGGCAAAACACCAGGATAGTAAGACTTGTGAAAACTGTCGGGTTCACACGCATTAAGGAAGGCATAGGTCCAACCCATCGGGGCATCTTAGGAACATATACCACAAGCTTCAAGAGTAATTAACACATGCTTGACAACAGAGCATGGCTGACAAGAGCATAGGATACAACTTATCAGGGGGAGAAAGAATGCAAGGCATCAGTTTATAGAACATCCAATAATTCGATGCTTAAATACCCAAAGGAATTAAGATTCCCAATTTGGTGTATCAGAATCAGATGATTCGATCAATACAGATAAGTTGAAGGGACTTAGATGGACAATCAACCAAGGTTGATTTAACGAGAACCAACTCCTAATTGGAAAGACGTCTGAGCCAGACGGATAATTTATGATAAACAACTGATGACTGCGTGCATCCACACACAGGTTGAATCAATAAAATCAAATGAAAATCACAGAGAATTTTAATGGATATTGCTTGACATATGGAATTAACCACCATGTAAGCAGGTGAGAAAAGTCAAGGGCAATAGGCTGGTCAGGATTTCGGAAGACCGGATAGCGTTTCGAAGAATTTTGTGAAAGACATGAACAACTGGGGACGAACGAATCCTCGATAAGGATGAGGAGTTATCCGCATGGGTTGGCGATGGAAGGAAATCGCAAAATCGAAGAGCACAAGTTCTCGGGAGAACATCAGAGAGTATCTTCGGAGTCTTCTGATGAATCAAGCCATCATCTGGAATGAGGGGCTCTCCGGGGGAAGTAGTTACGAGAACCTAGAGTTAGAGTTAATAAAATCTTTAACCCGAAAGAGAAGAGAGATCAGAACCCAGAGTATAGACGAGGAATAAAAGATCCTAATACCACCCGATTGAGATGTGGGCCCGTAAGCCACACAACTATGTTAGTAAAAGTTTTTCAATGACTAGACTCAACTTTGGCCAAGGAGTTGGAAAGGGGGCTACCTACAGGCAGTCGGCTCTGATACCAACTTGTGATGCCCCCAATTTCCACCGTACGCTAATCAAACACGCAATGCGTACGACCAAGATTAGGGACTCACTGATCGATATCACAACACAACACTAGACACAAATTAAAGTCATACAGCTTCATATTACAAACCAGGGGCCTCGAGGGCTCGAATACAAAGCTCGACAAGTACGAGTTAGCAGAAGCAAAAAATATCTGAGTACAGACATAAGTTAAGCAAGTTTTGCCTTAAGAAGGCTAGCACAAACATAAGCAGCGGATCGGAAGAGGCGAGGCCTCCTGCCTGGGAGCCAACCTAACTACTCCTGAGCGTCGGCACTCTCCACGTAGTAAGGCTCCAGCGGTGGTGTAGTAGTCGTCTCCGGCGTACTCCATCTCCTGGTCACCATCATCTGAACGCAGAATCAAATCGAGGGGGAAAGAAGAAGCAAAGCAGCGGTAAGTACTCATCCAAAGTACTCGCAAGACTGACATCAGAACTATGCTAAGGATGCATCAGTATCAAGGAATGGGGTTATATCTGGGCTGACTGCAGAAAGCAAGAATGAGGGGGAAAGCCTAGTCCTATCGAAGACTAGCATCTTCAGCATCTTGCAGCATTAGAAGAGAGTATACTGGTATCTCATATATAGTCATATTATTGTAGCAATTTTATTAAGTAACCACGCCCAGAGATTCTTCCTCGACTCCCTGCGAAGAAGCAATCTCGGAGCCAACATTCATTTCAATTTAAAGTCACAATTATAGTTGTAGTAGATCAAGGTACAACTCCAAGTCGTCCTGTTACCGTGGACACGGCTATTCGAATAGATGAATTCATCCCTGCAGGGGTGCACCGCATTTCCAACACGCTTGATCACCTCCGGCCGGACACACTTTCTTGGGTCATGCCCGGCCTCGGGATATCAACACGTCGTCGACCCACCTAGGCTCAACAGAGAGGCCAGCCCGCCGGTCTAAATCCTAAGCACACAGGGGGCATGGGCCCACTTGCCCTACACGCTCATGCACGATGCGAACGCGGCCAAGGTCAGCCCTAGCACACTCTAGTCCAAGAGCTGTACCGTCCAGGCCACTCGGGCGCGCGCCGCTCCATTGCTGACGTCCGAAGAGCTTCGGCTGATACAACGACGCTGAGTACCCATAACTTCTCCCACGTGAAGGTTTGGTGCGTAAAAGGTCAATCGACCAACTCAGATCAAATACCCAACCCATTAGCATTTTATTAAAGCGGGGCAAGCGCGACCCATGAAGTGCGGTCCCGTCGCCCCGTCTCGAGGTTGTGTGGCAAGGGCCTCTCCTGCCCGTCCACGCCTCATCATCATCAAACCGTGGGTACCCCTCAGGGCCGACCCATCACCAACATGTTTCTGTAACCAGGTCATAGTGACTGTGTGTATAAAACATCAAGACGGAACCAGAGGAATCACCCTCAAAGGGTCCCGCTCGATGAAACCGTCAAGGTGGACTTAGAGGAATCACCCTCAAGGGTCCCACACTTGAGGCATTGCACGACGGAGTCATCGTCGGGAGTGGTGAAGGAGGAATCACCCTCGATAACCACGTCCGACTAGCTGCACTACAGAGTTAGCATCATGAGTACTTCACGAGGTGTCACCCTCGGTACTCGATAGTAGCTTTGCAGAGTCGTACAACTAAGGGGTGTGCGGTGATGTGAGGGGCCTGGCTCGTCGGTCGGTTGACTGAGTCTTCGAGTCGTCGGGTCGTCGATGAAGAAGCAGGGGCAACTGGGACTAGGTGGGTCACTGGGGATTCACTGATCAACCTATACTAAGCAGTTGATATGATTGCAGGTATAGTAGCAGTTTATCAAAAACAGGCTATGCATCAGAAATAGGAGCTAGCTAATACAGTAGCAAAATCTAATGTAAGAATGAGAGGGAAAGAAAAGGGCGATATCGGAATGACCAACGGGGGGTTGCTTGCCTTGCTGCTCTGCGGCAAAGGCCTGATCGTCAGTGTCATAGTCGTACCCGGCAGCACCGTCAGTCTCGGGGTCTACCGGTAAGAAGAGGGGGGAAGAAACAATAAATATAAAGCACAGATGCAATCACAATGCATGACATGGCAATATGCAGGTCTAGGCATGCATTAACGTTGTATTATACGTCGCAGACAGGTCGGAAGAATATCTGACGATATTTCCCGGGTCTCTGGCTTTTACCGAACAGATGAAAACGATGGAAAAGTTACATGTTCGCTATGCTAGGAGCATGTGACAGACTAACGGACTGCGTATTCGAAACCGTAGGATTATTCTGAGCAACTTTCATGTTCAAAACTTTTTCATCCGGACTACGGTTTATTTTATATTAATTAATAAAGATTTATCATTATTCTGAATTTCTTTAAATAATAAATTCAAATTATCCAAAATAGTAAAATACTGTTTAACTAATTAATTAATTTAATTAATTAATTATTAATATTAATAATTATTTTATACTTATCTATTTATAAAATAATAATTATTATTATTATTAATTTTTGGGGCGGGCCCCGTTTGTCATAGGGACATACCCATACATATATACATACATACATAAATACATACATACGTACATACATACATACATACATACATACAAACACACACACTCTGCACACACACGCGCACAAACACACGCGCACGCGCGCGCAGTAACACGGCGCGGCGGCCGGCGGTCGCCGGGGGAGGGGGGGAGGGGGGAGGCGGCCGAGCTCACAGGGGGGGCCGAGTAGTGGCGGCGGCGCGACGAGGTGGGGGGGCGGCGGCGGTGTCTCCGGCGGGGAGGCGGGTGAGGAGGCGGCGACGACGGCGGGGCGGCGGTCCAACGGCGGCCGGCGACGAGCAGAGCGGCGCGGGCGAGCCGGCCGCGTCTGCCGGGGAGGGGGACGGGCGCGCCGCTCTGCTCGTCGGGAGGGGGAAACCGGAGCGGGGCGAGGCGGCCTGGGCTGGCACGGGCGCGGTCGGACCGGGTCGGCGCGTCGTCGGGAGGGGGGGGATCGGGCGGGCCGCCGGGCGGCCAGAGGAGGCGGCGGGTGGGGGGGATCGGGCGCTGGGGGCTGAGGGCGCGGGGAGGCGCTAGGGTTAGCACCCCTGGCTCCATATAGGAGCCGGCTGGGCCGGCCTGTTAGCCCAGCTGGGCCACGGCCCAGTTGGGCCCGGGGGGGGCTTTTGTTTTTATTTTAAATTTTAATTTTGTTTTTTTCTTTTTGTTAGTTTCTGATTTTAATTATTTTAGTAAATAAATTACATTTGTAAAAAGCAGAGGACATGCCCAATATTACAAAGGCAATATTAGGCAGCAGCATAAAAAGTTTAGGGGCCTTTCGAAAATAATTGAAACTTACATAAATTCAAATGGGCATTTAATAATTGTTTTGCCACTGTTATAAATGTCATAGAGGCACTAAACCAATTGATAAAATGTTGGTTCCAATTTTAGAATAGCTTAGGGAATATTTGCAACCTAAGCATGATTTTTAATTTGGAGTTTGCAGAACTTTTAATCTCACATTTCAAATAATTTTGAATTGCATAGGGATTCGAAAGAGAGTTTGATTCCAACAGTGATCATACATGGATTAGCATAATCCTCAGATTACTGTAGCTTGATTACAGAGTTTACTGTAGCACTTACTCCAGGGCGTCACAGGGGTTCCAAGGTTTTTCTCAAGTATCTCGTCGCGAAGCTTCATTTAAATCTTTGCAAGGCCCCAATCTTGTTCATTTTGCAACCTTCAATTCTTTTCTATCATCCTTTCTTTCCGGAGTTCTTTCGATGGTTCTTCATGGTGGTTCGTCAAGGATTTTATTCTTTGTCGAAGTGTTCTTCAAGATTCTTGTTGGAGGAGATCAAGTATTCTTTGTCTTGCTTTTCAAGTGAGATTCATTTCTCGCTTATCCTTTGAGATAGTGTTATAGCATTCTTGATTCATGAGGAGTCTCAGAGAGAAGTTATCAAGAATGAGATATTTAAACCCATTTGTTTTCCTTGGAGCTATCTTGGATTGGGTTTCACCTAAAGTCTTTCCTAAGGATTGTTGCTATCAGGATGCTCATCAATTATCCAAGTATCCTCTTATCCCCTCGGTGAAAGAAGTTTGCATGTATTGTTGCTCCCAAGAAAAACTTTGTTTCCGTTAGTGGCCGGTTGTCACCTCATAATTTTGAGATGTTTATCCATAAGCCCATTAGAAGCTTATTATTTTCGTTGTTGATTTCCCAAAAACTCCGTTCAATCCTTCTTTGTTAGGATGCTTTTCAAATTCAATGATGGTGGAAGTTGTCATTCAATTCATCATTCTTTTCTTTCCAACGATCGAACTTCTATTCTTTTGTTCCGAAGGCGTTGTGATGTTTCTTTCTTCAAGCCATCATGTCATTTTGTCAAGATCATTTTCTTCCCTTGCTTGTCCGTTTAACTAGGGTGTTGTGTCCTCTTTTCAAGTTCTTTCCATCTTATCAAGTTGTGCTTCTCTTTTATACTGAAGTGCTGCCCAAATTTCTTTTGAATTCTTGGTTGTTCTTCGTGCAATTCTTCAACTCTTTGCATCCTTCAAGTTTTGTTTGTTTCACTCATTTGTCAAAGAAGCAACTTAGGTTTACCTCTTCCTGTTTCTCTTCCACTTCTCATTCTAAGATCTCGGGTCGAGATCTCTAGTTAGTGGAGGAGAGTTGTAACAGCCCGAGACCGACGTTCCAGATGCCTTCCATTTATTTTCGTTATCGCTGTGTGATTTATTCGGTTGTTGCATTCATCATCGCATCATCCACATCATTCGCATTGCATCGGTACTTCGTTGCCGTCATTTTTCAAAATTGCATCCGTTCGTAGTTGCATGTTCTCTCCGTTCGTGTCATCGACCGTTTCGAGACCAACCACACACACACGCGCCTGCGGCATCGATAAAATATTGTTTTTAAAAGTGCATATAGAACATTCTCGGAATGGGTCAAAAGTTGGCGTGCGGTCTTAATTTATTGTAGGTAGACCGCCTGCCAAATTTCACCGCATTCGGAGGTCGTTTGATATCCGAACCGTTAAACCTATAACGCCACTATAGCCGGTTTAATTGTGAGATGTTATGTTTTACAAAACATTTCACGGACCGCAAACCTCCCTCTCATCTCAGCCCAATGCCCTCTACACAGCCCACCTAGCCTACCCATCCGATCGCGATCGGAGGGTCGAAAAAACACTCAAACCCCCCTAACCCTAAACCCTGGCTATTTAAGCAAACCTAGCCGTCCGAATATGGAACCCTAGCCCTGTGCATTGAATTCCACGTGCAGCTACTCCATAGCCGCCACCTTCTCCCACCTCCTCTCTCCTCCAGCCACGCGGGCCCGCGAAGTCCAGATCTGAGCCCGCCCGGGCCTGGAACGGGCTGCGCCGCCGCCCGCAGACGCCCGCGCCATGGCACCCGAACAGCTCATCCCCGAGCTCCCTGCACCTAAGCGTCCAGCCTCACGTCGGCCTTGACTTCGCCGGAGTGACGCCGCGTCAGTCGCCGGACCTCCCAGGCCGTCCCCGCGCCAATGTTCTTCTCCCTCTCTCTTCTCTAGGAACCTGTAGGTCCCAACACTGAACCTGGAGCCCGCCATGGCCGCCCGGAGCCAGCGCTCCTGCATCAAGCCCCTGCCTCGCCTCCCAGTGCGTGGATCCGACCACCCTCCTTCAAGATCCGTCGGATCCACCCCGAGCCTTGCCTCGTCGCCGTCACTCGCCCTCGCCATGCCAAGCTGCCGTCACCATGGATTCGCGCCAAGATCCTCCGCTGCTGGTCGTCTCCGCCTCACCGATGCTCCTCCATGTCGGATCCGCGCCGAGCTCTGCCATCCGCATGGTCCGGCCTCCCTTGTTCGCCTTCTCCACCTCAAGTTCGTCGACGTCGGCCACGGGAACGAGCGCCGCTGGCGCTTCTGCTTCTTCGTGAAGAACGAGCGCCCCGCTCCTGTGTGTTGACCGCTGGCCAGCGCTTGGGTGGAGTGCTTCGCTAAGGCCCAACCAGCGCAAGGAACCAGCCCAGCAGAAGCCACCCAGCTCGCCTCCAGCCGTTGCTCCACCAACTCGGGGCTTGGCCCATTAGGTGAGCACCCAGCCGCCCCTATCCCTTGCCGTGGGTGAGATTTGCTATGTTGCACAGCTATAGATTCGGCCCGTATAGGTTTTTTTAGGTTCTGTGAATTTGCCTAATTAACCACTCAATTACAGAATTTCATAAAAACCCTCATAGTTCTTTCATTTGATATCTCACAAATCGTGCATCGCATGTAAAAACATTATATATGGAAAATGTTCAGAATTCCGTGTAGATTCACAATATCCAACTTTCATCCATGTTAAAAATGTTTAAATTTCTGTTATAATGTATTTTGCGTAAATGCCATGTGAAAATAATTTATTTCATAACTAACCGTAGCTCCATTTAAAATGATCTACATATGAAACTTGACTAGAAAAAAACGTGTAGATTCACATGGTGCACTTTATTTTTCTGTTTAACAACTATAAAATATGCTTAGTAGAGATCTGGACCAAATTCATAATTTGCATGTGGGGTTGTTTCGGAAATGCTATATGTTGCTTCCGACCTCAGTTAAAATGCCTAGTTGATGTATTTGTTCATGCTTCACCTCTTAACGTGTCATTTGTTTGTTTCCGGGTTGCTTCTCCTCGATAGTGTTCCGAAAGCGTTTGGTGTGTGAGGATTTGTTTGACTACATTGGTTCGTCTTCTTCACGGATTCATTCTTCTTCCAAGCGGGATCTCAAGCAAGATGAACATTTCCCTGGATAACACTACTATCATTGCCATGGCAGTTGTCTCATTTCTATCGCTATGTCTCGCTATCTACCACTTGTTTGTCAAGCCTCCCAAAATGCCATGAAAAGCCTCTAACCCTCCACATCCCAGCAAACCATTGTTTGGCTATGTTACCGCTTGCTCAGCCCTTCTTATAGCGTTGCTAGTTGCAGGTGCAAGTTGTTTCCATGTGCCAACATGGATATCTTGAGATATCACAATATTATTGTTATTTAATTTAATTCACATATATACTTGGTAAAAGGTGGAAGGCTTGGTGATATGTCTCCAACGTATCTATAATTTTTGCTTGTTCCATGCTGTTATATTATCATTCTTGGATGTTTTACAATCATTTTATAGCAACTTTATATCATTTTTTGGGACTAACCTATTGACATTGTGCCAAGTGCCAGTTGCTGTTTTTTACTTCGCAGAATATCTGTACCAAACGGAGTCCAATCGCGATGAAACTTTTTGGAGAATTTTTTTGGACCAGAAGAAGGCTAGTGGGCCAAAGAAGTAACCAGGAGGGAGCCCAGGCCGCCCACAAGACACCAGGGCGCGCCAGGGGCCCTGGGCATGCCCTGGTGGGTTGTGGCCGCCTCGGGATCCTTCTCCACCGCCTCTGAGCTCTATAAATACCCAAATATTTCAAAAACCCTAGAAGAGTCGACGAAAAATACATCTAGTCGCCGCAAGTTCCAGAACCGCGAGATCCAATCTAACACCATCACGGAGGGGTTCATCATCCTCATTGGTGCCTCCCCGATGATGCGTGAGTAGTTCACCATAGACCTACGGGTTCGTAGGGACTATCTAGATGGCGTTCTCTTTCTTTTGATTCTCAATACAATGGTCTCTTGGAGATCTATTTGATGTAATACTTTTTGCGTTGTGTTTGTTGGGATCCGATGAATTTTGAGTTCATGATCAGCTTCTATCCATGAATATTATTTGAGTCTTCTTTGATCTCTTATATGCATGATTAGTTATAGCCTCGTATTTCTTCTTCGAATCTTTGGTTTAGTTAGGCCAACTAGATAGATTTTTCTTGCCAAGGGAAGAGGTGCTTTGTGATGGGTTTGATCTTGCGGTGTCCTCTCCCAGTGACTGAAGGGGCAGCGAGGCACGCATGTATCAAGGATAACAAGATAGGGTGTATTCCTACCTGAATAGATCTTGTCTACATCATGTCACCGTTCTTATTGCATTACTCATTTTTTCCATGAACTTAATACACTAGATGCATGCTGGAGAGCGGTCGATGTGTGGAGTAATAGTAGTAGATGCAGAATCGTTTCGGTCTACTAATCTTGGACGTGATGCCTATATAATGATCATCGCCTTGGATATCTTCATGATTATTTGACCTTCTATCAATTGCCCAACAGTAATTTGTTCACCCACTGTGTGTTGTACTCATGAGAGAAGGCACTAGTGAAACCTACGGCCCACGGGTCTACTTTTCCAACATATTGCTTTCCGATCTATCTTTTTGCCGCTTTTGTTTTCAGATCTATTATTCCTAAAACCCAAAAATACCTTGCTGCACTTTGTATTTTCCTCTTTTATTTTGTGTTCTTGCGAGATCCATCTATCCAATCTATCACATACCCGTCTATCTTTTTACAGTGGAGAGATTGACAACCTCTCTTTCGCATCGGGTTGCAAGTATTTGTTCTTTGTGTGTAGGTGTTGTTTACATAGTGTTGCGTGATCCTCCTACTGGTTCGATACCTGGGTTTCATAACTGAGGGAAATACTTACCGTCGTTGTGCTGCATCATCCCTTCCTCTTTGGGGAAATACCGACGCAGTCTCAAGCCACGTCAAAGGAATTTCTAGCGCCATTGCCGGGGAGGAAGCAGTCTCTTCAACGTGCCAATCTCTGGTGCCGAGGAGACACCATCAACATCTATCAGGTTCCTAATCACAAATCTCATCTTGCAATTACATTATTTGCCATTTGCCTCTCGTTTTCCTCTCCCCCACTTCACCAAATTTGCCGTTTTATTCGCCCTCTTTTTCGTTTGCCTTTTCCTCGTCAGATCTCTTGTTTTTCTACCTTGTCATTGTGGCTAGTTCTTCCTCTATTGCGTGTACTCCCGAGAATGAAGTTATTAATTTTAAGCAAAGGGGAGGGGAGAACCTAAAAGATGCTTGGTATAGGATTTGCAATGCTCATAATAGATCTATTCATATGCAATCTACCGTTGTTCTCCTTCGCAGTTTTTATGTGGGCATCACCACTTGGTATAGATTTGTCCTTGATACAATTACCGATGGGAATTTCTTGATGTGTCCATCTTTGGACGCTTTTAATGCTATGGGAAATTTAGTGGGATCGCCATCTCTCATGATTAATGAAACAACTTTAACCCTCGAACATGTCATGTAAAGGCTAGATGCTATCGAAGAGACGATGATTACCAAAGAACATCTTGAAAATTTGGATAAGAAAATGCATAATCTTGCTAATAAAATTGGGTCAAGAGCCGGAGCTGCCTTTAGATTCTGTTTTCGTTGCATTGTGTGCTTGTTTTGATGAATCTATGTTTGTATGGAAAGGTATAAGCCATGGTAAAGTTAAAATATAGTAGATATAATGCAATAATAAAATTTGAATGAGTTTGCAACAGTACTTAAAGTGGTGATTTGCTTTATTATACTAACGGATCTCACGAAGATTTTGTTGAGTTTTGTGTGATTGAAGTTTTCAAGTTTTGGGTGAGATCACGATGGATGAAGGAATAAGGAGTGAAAAGAGCCTAAGCTTGTGGATGCTACAGCACCCCCAAGATATATCCAAAGAGAAACTAAGCTTGGGGATGCCCCAAGTGGCATCCCCTCTTTCTTGTAACAATCATCGGTATTTTACTTGGAGCTATATTTTTATTCGTCACATATCATGAGCTTTGCTTGGAGCGTGTTGTATTATTTGAGTCTTTGCTTGATTTTCTTTAGAGTTTTTCACTAGTATCCTTGCTGTACACACCTACTTGAGAGAGACAAAATTATGCTATGATTTGTTAGAATTGCTCTTTATGCTTCACTTAATTTTTTTGAGCTATGGAATTGCTCTAGTGCTTCACTTATATCTTTTTGAGCACGGTGTGCTTTGAATTTTTGAAGAAATACTCTCATTCTTCAATTAGATTAATTTGAGAGTTAGTAAATTTTAAAGAAATCCTCTCATGCTTCACTTATATTATTTTGAGATATGAAACTTTTATGCTCATGTTCTTCACTTAAATTTGTTTGAGCCTGTCAAAAGCAATGGAAATATATGAAACTAGTCCCAAAGTGATAGATATTCAAGGGGGATATAATAAAAACTTTCATGGGGATCATTGGACAAATTAAACTTGATTCCTTGTAATAGTTTTGAGACATGATGATAGTGATATGTGAGTCATGTTGGTGAGTAATTATGCTTTATAAAGAATATTGGTGTTAAGGTTTGTGATTCCCTATGCAAGTACAAAAGTAAATAGTTATGCAATGAAATTACATCCTACTTATGGTGCATTATCGGTGTTAGTTATGCTCAATGCCCATTTATGTGAATTTTCGTTTCTTGGTTGGTTGCTTCTCAATCTATTTTCTAGCCTCCACTTGTACCAAGTAGAAATACTACTTGTGCATCCAAAATCCTTAAACCCAGTTTTGCCTTATGAGTTCACCATACCTACCTATATGCGGTATTTCCATGCCGTTCTAAGGAAACTTGTATGTGCCATCTCTAATTTTCAAAATAAATTTCCTTTTTGTGTGCTCGTACCGCTCATGAAACGGTAGGGGGTATCCAATATTTTTCCATGCTAGATGTGTTATTCACAAGATGAGTGTTTATTCACTTGTCATTGCACGAGAGTAAGACGGTAATAGGGATGCCCAGTCCTAAAATTATTATTTTTTACTTTATGTTGTCAAATAATAAATTCCTTCGAAAGTGTTGGTATGGAAGGCAACCATGGATTCGGCTAGCCATGGATTGTGAAAGAATGGTGGAAAAAGGAATAAACTTTACTTTATGTTTGGGAACCGCCTATGATATATCTAGCATGGAAAGTATTGCGAACTACTTTGTCGTTTTCATTGACAGGAAAGGCATGCCACCCAAAATATTCTTCTCTCTAAATTTAACCTTTGAGCTCTGGCACCTCTACAAATCCCTACTTCCCTCTGCGAAGGGCCTATCTATTTACTTTATGCAATTTTTATTTTAAATTTGAGTCTCCATCTTCTCTTATAAGGCACCAACTAGGGGGCACTATGATCATACTTGTGCATTGGGTGTAGTTAATATTTGAGTGTGTTTCATTAATGTATCAATGATTGAGCATGATGGGATAGGGATAACTTTCTTTAGTGTTGATATTTTGAAAGACATGGTTGCCTGTTGGATTGCTTGATTATTAAAGTTTTTATGTCAAAACTAGACTATTGCTTTGAACCATATAAAAGTCCAAATGTCCATGCTACAAAAGAAAATAATATGTGATGAACATGTTAGGAAACATTCCACATCAAAAATTCTGTTTTTATCATTTACCTACTCGAGGACGAGTAGGAATTAAGCTTGGGGATGCTGACAACGTATCTATAATTTTTGCTTGTTCCATACTGTTATATTATCATTCTTGGCTGTTTAACAATCATTTTATAGGAACTTTATATCATTTTTTGGGACTAACCTATTGACATAGTTCCAAGTGCCAGTTGCTATTTTTTGCTTGTTTTTGCAGAATATCAGTACCAAACGGAGTCCAATCGTGATGAAACTTTTTGGAGAATTTTTTTGGACCAGAAGAAGGCCAGTGGGCCAAAGAAGTAACCAGGAGGGAGCCCAGGCCGCCCACAAGACACCAGGGCGTGCGAGGGGCCCCGGGCGCGCCCTGGTGGGTTGTGGCCGCCTCGGGAGCCTTCTCCACCGCCTCTGAGCTCTAAATACCCAAATATTCCAGAAACTCTAGAAGAGTCGACGAAAAATACATCCAGCCGCCGCAAGTTCCAGAACCGCGAGATCCAATCTAACACCATCATGGAGGGGTTTATCATCCTCATTGGTGCCTCTCCGATGATGCGTGAGTAGTTCACCATAGACCTACGGGTCCGTAGGCAGTAGCTAGATGGATTTCTCTCTCTCTTTTGATTCTCAATACAATGGTCTCTTGGAGATCTATTTGATGTAATTCTTTTTGCGGTGTGTTTGTTGGGATCCGATGAATTTTGAGTTCATGATCAGTTTCTATCCATGAATTTTATTTGAGTCTTCTTTGATCTCTTATATGCATGATTACTTATAGCCTCGTATTTCTTCTTCGAACCTTTGGTTCAGTTAGGCCAACTAGATCGATTTTTCTGGCCATGGGAACAGGTGCTCTCTGATGGTATCGATCTTGCGGTGTCCTCTCCCAGTGACAGAAGGGGCAGCGAGGCACGCATGTATCGTTGCTATTAAGGATAACAAGATGGGGTGTATTCCTACATGAATAGATCTTGTCTACACCATATCACCGTTCTTATTGCATTACTCCATTTTTCCATGAACTTAATACACTAGATGCATGCTGGATAGTGGTCGATTTGTGGAGTAATAGTAGTGGATGCAGAATTGTTTCGGTCTACTAATATTGGACGTGATGCCTATATAATGATCATCGCCTTGGATATCTTCATGATTATTTGATCTTCAATCAATTGCCCAACAGTAATTTGTTCACCCACCGTGTGCTATACTCATGAGAGAAGCCACTAGTGAAACCTACAGCCCCCGGGTCTACTTTTCCAACATATTGCTTTCCGATCTATCTTTTTGGCGCTTTTATTTTCAGATCTATTATTCCTAAACCCAAAAATACCTTGCTGCACTTTTTATTTGCCTCTTTTATTTTCTGTTCTTGCGAGATCCATCTATTCAATCTATCACAACCTAATCTATCTTTTTACCGTGGAGAGATTGACAACCTCTCTTTCGCGTCGGGTTCCAAGTATTTGTTCTTTGTGTGCAGGTGATGTTTACATAGTGTTGCGTGATCCTCCTACTGGTTCGATACCTTGGTTTCATAACTGAGGGAAATACTTACCGTCGCTGTGCTGCATCATCCCTTCCTCTTTGGGGAAATACCGATGCAGTCTCAAGCCACGTCACTTGGCCTTTTGCTCGGTGTTTTGTTCCACCTTTGCCGCCCTAGTTACTTGGTACCGGTGTTATGTTCCATATTGAGCGCTCCTAACATGCTTGGGGTTGTTATGGGGACCCCCTTGATTTTCGTTTTGGGATAAAACTCTTCTGGCAAGGCCCAACATTGGTACTACATTTGCCTAATAACTAATAAAACTTCCATAGGGACTTTCCAGACCCCGTGGATAATTAATCAACCCCCTGGGCCAGTGCCCCTCATGAGTGTTGGTCCAAACTAGAGCACTGTGCGGGGCCAACCCGGGGAAACCCGGAAGATTTCTATCAGGCCACCGTACGCTTTGCTTATCCGTCTTGTCCTGATAACGAGATATGCGGCTCCTATCGGGATTGTCAACACGTCGGGCGGCCTTGCTGGATTTGTTTTACCCTTCTCAAATGTCTTGTGCACCGGCTCCAAGGATACCTTGGGCTATCTCTAGGTTGAGGTTTTTTGGCGCGGCTTGTGGTTAGTTTGTGATGGATGAGCTGGAGCACCCCTGCAGGGTTAAATCTTTTCGGAAAGCCATGCCCGCGGTTATGTGGCAACTTGGAAATTTTATTATACCCGGTAATAGAAGACTTGAAGTAAACGCAATTAAAATACACCAACCGTGTGCATAAACGTGACCGTATCTTTTCGAGGAATTTCGGAAAGAGGACACGGTGGGGTTATGTTTGACTCTTAAGTAGGTATTCAAGATCACTTCTTGATCATTACTAGTTCACACACGTTTATGCGTAGACCACTCTTCTTCTTCTTGTACTCGCAAGTTAGGCACTCAAATACCTGATTAGTGCTTGCGGCAGCCTCACCACTTAACCATACGTTACCCATTAAGGTTTGCTAGTCTTGATACCCTTGGAAATGAGATTGATGAGTCCCTGTGGCTCACAGATTACTACAACAACAGTTCCAGTTACAGGTAATGCGATGCTTTGACGTGAGAGCGATGCTTGTTTGATTTGGAGTTCTTCTTCTTCTTCATCAATCAAGGGATGGGTTCCAGGCGGGCAGCCTGGGATTAGCAAGGATGGATGTCGCTTTTGTCGTTTTATTTTGTCCGTAGTCGGACCATGCTCTTCTGTATGGTGATTGAATGTATTGTTGTATTTGAGATGACCATGATTTAGCTTGGGGCGAGTGTAAGCCAATTCCATATACTCATCTCCTCTTTACATGTACTTGTAATGATATCCATTCTTGCTATGGTTATATCATAGGGAAACGAGGGCGATGGAGCTCTCTACCGTGCTGATCCCAGCGGCCCGACGCGGCTGACTCCGAGGTCGATCTCGAGCTCGGGAGCTTCTAGAGAGCAGTGGGTGATGTGGGAGCGCGATTGGGGCAAGGAAGGAGCAAGAGGAGCGTAGAGGGGGCTCGGGCACGACTTAAATAGTAGGGGGCACAGTGCACCGTAGGCAAGGTTCACCGGCGTCTGCCACAACGGCTTGAGAGGCCGCAGGAGGATATTAGGTTGGGACAGGGGTGCTCGCAGAGGTCAACTACGACGCAGGGAGGAGAGAGGCAAGGTGTGGCGTGGCTCTAGCGATCGCGCGTGCGAGGCTCTGCATTGGCCGAGTCGGGCGGCCGCGGGCACACGCTGCAGGGGTGAGAGAGAGGGAGAGAGAGGAGCGGGTAACATGGCAGCGTGTCCCAGACATCAAGGCGCCTTGACTGGCGCGAGGGGGAAGCCCCAGGTGGCAGGGAGTGCGAGGTCAATCCTCTGGAGCGCAGCTACGCGCTCCAGAACACGACTTTTGCCGGCATGAGAGAACTTTTGGCGCGCTCTGGTGCGTCCACTAGTGTCCAAAGGCTGCAAGGAGAATAAACAAGAGGAGGGGAGGCTTTGCATGCCCTGGAAGTTGCCAGGAGGGAGGGAGAGCTGAGAGAGAGAGAGTGAAGAAAAGTGATGTGCAGGGGGTGCAAGTGGGATTTCACTCCCCTCACTCATGGAGCTGGCCGTTGGAAAACTTACTAGAGGTCATAGGGGGATGAGGGCAAGGTGTGGTAAATTTTTGGGGTGAAGGAGAATGGTGGAAGGGGTGAAACCATGAGCTTTTTGTAATACACCAGAAGGTGTTTGATGATGGTTTGGGCAAGTTAAATGGTTCTCCTTGACATGAGATTTAACAGGATCAAATGGTAGATATAAATGAGGTTGACCACCAAGTTTGAGCTTATTTGAAGAAAGTTGTCAATGTAACTTTGGCAAACCCTAGAAATCATCAGAAATAGATTTGCTTAGATCTAGCTAAGCTAAACTGTTATCCTTGGTGCACCACTTAGTGTGGTGGCATCATTAGGGGATTAGAGCATGCCCACAAAGTTTGAAATCATATAGAGAAACTTGACAATGTAAAGTTGCTCAAATTTGGATCTGGACAGAGAGGGTTTTGGGCATTTTGGTGAACCAAAACTATTGGGATTGAGATGAAATTTTTCAAGATCATCACATTTGGCATATGTGACATGATGGAATTTTCTTGGATTTATTTGACAATATTTCTTATAGAAATATTTCAAATACTTGAAATATCGAGAAATGGTTTTGGAGGGTTTTGTGCAATATTTTTTTAACATGACCATGTGTTGAAACTCTTATATATGATAATATATGTCCACCGAGTCTCCCTAAATTTTCTCAAATATTTTGGAAACATTAAAATAATTTCCCCCTATAAAAGCCCATTTCTAGCCTCAGAAAAAGGCATTTAAATAAAATACAAAAATAACTTTTAAAATAATATTTTTGTGGTTTTGGGAAGTCTTATAGGTAATATATTCCAAATAAAATCTTTGGGGCAAAACACCCACCTTAATTTCAGGATTTGTAGTAAAAACCTCAATTCAGGGGGTTTTGAAAACCTAAATCAAATAAATGTTTTTTGGCCAAAATAATATTTTATAAAAATAGTTTTCTGTCCTATGCATATGGCATGATCATTGGGCAAGGATTTGGATCAAGGAGATGAGTTTTGAGAGCAGGAGGATTTTTGTGAATTAAACACAAACAAGCAAACAAGCAAATTGCAATCAACTCAAGCATTCTCATGCACACAAAAGTTTTAATTGGTCCAAATTTTCAAATTCATAATCATAGCAAAGTGGAACAAACACAGGGTGTGACAGACCTACCCCCCTTACAAGAATCTCATCCCCGAGATTCCTGAGCTAGGCACTAAAGAGATAAGGGAACTCGGATCTAAGGTAGTCTTCACGCTCCCAGGTTGCTTCTGCTTCTGTGTGGTTTCTCCACTGGACCTTGAAATACTTGATGGTGCGGCTTCAGGTGCAACGCTCGGCTTTGTACAATATCTGAATTGGTCTGTGATGACCCACACGTATAGTAGATTGATAATCCCCAAGTGCAAGGAATCATCGTAGCAATTTCCAAAGGTGGAAGTGATAAGTATGGAGTGTCAAACCCACAAGAAGCTAAAGGTAAGATCAATATTCTCTCAAGTCCTATCTGCCACTGATACAACTCTACGTACACCAAACGTTTGCTTCCAACTAGAAACGAGAAATAAAACTGCGTTGTGGGTATGAAAAGGATAGCTTTGCATGATATCGGAGAACTAAAATATAAAAATAGGTGCTGTTATCATAAAGTTAGAATATATTACAATATATTACAAATAGCGAGTGTGGAATAATGATGGGTCGGTGTGCGGAATTGCCCTAGGCAATTGTTAACAAGATCGGTAATCATTATTGCAACTTTATATGAGGGAGAGGCATAAGCTAACATACTTTCTCTACTTGGATCATATGCACTTATGATTGGAACTCTAGCAAGCATCCGCAACAACTAAAGATCATTAAGGTAAAACCCAACCATAGCATTAAAGCATCAAGTCCCCTTTATCCCATACGCAACAACCCACCTACTCGGGTTTATGCTTCTGTCACTCAAGCAATCCACTATAAGCGAATCATGAACGTATTGAAACACCCTACAGTGGGAATCCTTCACGTGTGCGCGGCACGGAAGGCACCATAGGACAGCACCAAAGTAAAACATACAACTCAAACCAATCTAGATCATCAATCAACCCAAAGGACAAAAGAAATCTACTCAAAACATCATAGGACGGCAACACATCATTGGATCATAATATGTGGCATAAAGCACCATGTTCAAGTAGGGGATTACAGCAGGATGCGGGAGAGTGGACCGCTGAAAGGAGATGAGGATGGTGATGAAGAAGGTGATGTTGATGAAGACGATCACCGCGGCGATGGTTCCCCCGGTGGCACTCCGGCACTACCGGGAGAGAGGGGGAGAGGGTCTCCCCCTTGTGCTTCCTCCTCCATGGCCTCCCCCCAGGTGGGGAGAGGTTCTCCCTCTGGTCCTTGGCCTCCATGCTGATGATGGCCCCTCCGCTTCCTCCTCCATGGTCTCCGGTGATGGTAACCCCCTCCGGCAGGGTGCCGGAGAGGGCCAAGATTGAACTTTCGTGGCTATAGAGACTTGCGGCGGCGGAACTTCCGATCTAGGTTTCTTTTCGGAGATTTCTATATTTATAAGAGTTTTTGGCGTTGGTCCCACGTCCAGAAGGTTCCCGAGGAGGTGACAAGCCAGGGGGCGCGCCCTAGGGGGGAGGCGCCCCCCACCCTTGTGGCTTCCTCGACCTTCCTCTCCAGTGACTTTTCGCTCCAGGATTTTTTATATTTTCCAAAAATATTCTCTATAAATTTTCAGCTCATTCCGAGAACTTTTATTTCTGCACAAAAACAACACCACGGTAGTTCTGCTGAAAACAGCGTCAGTCCGGGTTAGTTCTAATCAAATCATACCAAAATCATATAATTTTATGGCAAACATGGCATGAATACTTCATAAATTAAAGATACGTTGGAGACGTATCAGCATCCCCAAGCTTAATTCCTGCTCGTCCTCGAGTAGGTAAATGATAAAAGAAATAATTTATGAAGTGTGAATGCTAGCAAGTGCACAAGTTTTGATCAATGATAATTCCAATCACTTTTTCTAGCATCAATATAAACCATAAACATTAGCTCATATCATAAAACTTCTCATGATCAAGTAACAAGCTATTCACATGTTAAAGTATAGACCAGAAAGTTTCTTGAAAACGAACAAACCATATTCCAAGTCATCGAACAATTGCAATTCATCTTATTTTCAGGAAGGGTCTATGTAAGAGCTTTGATTTAGCAAATTCCACATACTCAACTATCATATAGTCTTCCATGATTATTGTCACTCAAAGCATATTTTTAGAACAAATAGCATCCATCGAACACAGAGAAAGATAGGGGCTTAATGTTTCGCCTCCCAACTTATTTATCATATAGGTAATTGTCAACAATAATAATTCATGATCAAATATATTTGTGTGGATATATATGTCTAGATCATTCCCCAACACATGACGCTTGCCAAGAGAAAAAGGCGAAATATAGGAAGTGGTGAAGATCACCATGACTCCTGCATAAAGGTAAGTACTAGAAGGTAAAAGATAGGCCCTTCGCAGAGGGAAGCAGAGGTTGTCATGCGCTTTTTGTTTTTGGATGTGCAAACCCTTAATGCAAAGGAACGTCACGTTGTATTGCCCTTCGTGATAGCAACCTTTATTATGCAGTCCGTCGCTTTTATTTCTTTACCATCACAAATTCGTACAACGCTTATTTTCCCTCACAATAAAAGATCATACATATTTAGGAGCAAATTTTATTGCTTTTTGCACCGATGACAACTTACTTGAAGGATCTTACTCAATCCATAGGTAGGTATAGTGGACTCTCATGGCAAAACTGGTTTAAGGGTGTTTGGATGCACAAGTAGTATTTCTACTTGGTGCGGAAGTTTTGGCTAGTATGAGGTGGAAACAAGCACCACATGTTGGAGGATCCATAACAATATAACTTCTATACAAATATACCTAAACATAACTCATTAAGTTGTCTTCCTTGTCCAATTTCAACTAATTTGCTCAAGTTTTAAAATAATTAATGATCTCACAATCATAGAAGATGTCCAAGATAGTATATTTATATGTGGAATCTCTCTTCCTTCAATATTCTTTCATGAATTGTTCAAGTGACCAATGCGATGTTTGCTAACTTTCA
Organism: Elymus sibiricus; assembly: GCA_039707655.1. Taxonomy (NCBI): domain Eukaryota; kingdom Viridiplantae; phylum Streptophyta; class Magnoliopsida; order Poales; family Poaceae; genus Elymus; species Elymus sibiricus. The sequence goes on along the minus strand of CM077669.1, from coordinate 230,809,628 downwards.
ATAAATTTTACCACCTATACTTATTATGTGTGAAGTCATTACTCCCCATGGGATAAGTATATGAAGCATATTTAATTTCAGATTTATGATATCCAATTCATTCAACCATTTACTCATAGGATATAAGTGAAGCACGAGATTGAATGACAGACTACTCCAAAAAGATATAAGTGAAGATCAATGCGTAGTCAATTAGTTAAATAGCCATGTGAGGACTCTCTCTCTTATTCAGAATTTCAGATCCAATGCTTTTATTCAAACAGCAAAACAAAATAAAGGTGGCACTCCAAGAATAGCACGCATCATGCGAATGAATAAAAATTTAGGCTCAACATAGGCTAACCGATAATTGTTGATGAAGAGAGATGGGATGCGTAGCATCCCCAAGCTTAGATGCTTGAGACTTCTTGAAATATTTACTTGGGGTGCCTTGGGCATCCCCAAGCTTGAGCTTTTGTATATCGTTCAATCCTCTCATACCACGGTTTCACCTATTCTCGAAAACTTCATCCACACAAAACTCGAAAAGAACTCGTGAGATAGGTTAGTATACATAAGAATAAATCAACACTTCATGTACTGCCAAGACAAGTTGCACAATAATTTTCAAAGATCCTCTACTGTTTACTATCATTTCCACAATTTATATCTACCAATAAAGGCTATGGAAGCTATAGGATAAGTAGATAACGAAACTATGATAGCAATCTGTCCAAACAGAATAATCTGTAGAAATCTATTAAACTAGTGTAATTCTGTAACTCAAAAAATTATGAAAATTTAGGACATGCTAAATAACTTATATGACAACACTGTGTAAAAATTTCTGAAACTTTCCACGTTCCAGTAAAATATGAAAATTCAAACACTACAGCACAAGTCTCTGTTTGTTTTACACAGCACACATCAAACATGCAATGCAAGCATCCTAAGGCAATTCTTGGAACTTTTTATTGAAAAAAAAGATTATAAATAACACCTAACAGATAACAACAAAATAAAATGACGATCCAAGCAAAACTCATATTATGTGACGAATAAAAATATAGCTCCAAGTAAGATATACCGATAGTGTTGAAAACGAAAGAGGGGATGCCTTCCGGGGCATCCCCAAGCTTAGGCGCTTGAGTCTTCCATGGATATTACCTTGGGGGTGCCTTGGGCATCCCCAAGCTTAGGTTCTTGTCACTCCTTATTCTCCTCATATCGGTGTCTCACCCAAAACTTGAAAACTTCAATCACACAAAACTTAACGGAACTTCGTGAGAAGGGTTAGTGTAATAAAGATAAATCATTCACTTAGGTACTGTCAAGACAAGATTCATAGTTGTTCCCACATGATACCTACTGTATTATACCATTCCCATAATTTATACCACTAAATATAAGCTATGGAAACACTAAAACAAGCAAACTATGCATGCAAAACAGAATCTGTCAAAAACAGAACAGTCTGTGAAGATCTGTAGTGTAACCATACTTCCCTATCTCTAAAAATTCTGAAAAATTAGGAAAACCTGAATAATTTGTATATTAAGACTGTGTAAAAATTTCAGATCATTATCACGCTCCAGTAAACAATTAAAATTCCTGTATTGGAGTCAAAAGCTTCTGTTTTGGTTCAGCATCAATTCTACTCATCTTGTGAGTCATCCCAAAGGTTTTACTTGGCACTTTATTGAAATAAAACATATAAAACATAGTTACTACAGTAGCATAATCAGGATAACACACAAAAACAGTAGGGGTAAATATTGGGTTGTCTCCCAACAAGCGCTTTTCTTTATTGCCTTTCTAGCTAGGCATGACATTGATACACTTCCAAGCCCAATTCCGATGGTAATTTTATTCATACTCTAAAAGATATAAGTGAAGTTCATAGAGCATTCTACAATTAATGAAGATTAACCAATACCCAAGCTCAAAATATATAAGTGAAGCACACGAAGCATTCTACAAAGCCATACTCAAAAGATTTAAGTGAAGCGCATGAAGCATTCGACAAATCAATGAAGGACTATCTCATACAAGAAGGGTGCATAAAAGGAAAAGAAAAACACTAAAGACGCATATCATGTGAACAAAACAAAAACCGAGGTATACCGATAATTGTTGAAGAATAAAGATGGGATGCCTTCCGGGGCATCCCCAAGCATAGATGCTTGAGTCTCCTTGAAATATTTACTTGGGGTGCCTTGGGCATCCCCAAGCTTGAACTCTTGTCTCTCCGTATTCTTCTTATATCGATACCTCCTCGATCTTCGAACACTTCATTCACACAAAACTTAACAAAACCCTTGTGAGATCCGTTAGTATAATAAAGCAAAATACTACTTTAAGTACTGTTGTGAACTCATTCCAAATTCATATTAGCATTATATCTACTGTAGTCCAACTTCACCATGGTTCATACCCCGCGATACTACCCATAGATTCATCAAAATAAGAGAACAATGCATAGAAAACAGAATCTGTCAAAAACAGGACAGTCTGTAGCAATCTGGAAACTTCGTATATTTCTGAAACTCAAAAAATTCTGAAAATTTAGGACAAATTAAACAATTTGTATAGCAGTACTGCGTAAAAATTTCAGAAACTTTTGACGTTCCAGTAAGAAATGTAAATAAATGCACCACAGTCAAAGTTTCTGTTTTTGCACCGCACAAAGCAAACAAGCAATCTAATCATCCTAAAACCAAATCTTGGCACATTATTTTTATAATACAATGGATATATACAAGGGGATAATTATTTTTGAGAAGCTTCCATGAAAAATTCTACATTGTTTCCATGAGCATGAACACAAGTGTTCAAGGTCGACCCTCACTTCTCCAATGCACAACCTTCCAATCACTTCTCTTTTTGAAAAACTTCTTAGGCATAAGAGGCAAGTAATTCTTTTTGTATTTTTCATTATAATTTTTTTTGTTTGTTTCACCCACAACTAAAGAAAGCAAAAAGGTAAAACAAAACCTACTTAGTGAAGAAAGCAAACAAGCACACACGAGAATATCAACCCTACGCTATTGCTCCCCGGCAACGGCGCCGGAAAAGAGCTTGATAATCCCCAAGTGCAAGGAATCATCGTAGCAATTTCCAAAGGTGGAAGTGATAAGTATGGAGTGTCGAAACCACAAGGAGCTAAAGGTAAGATCAATATTCTCTCAAGTCCTATCTGCCATTGATACGACTCTACATACACCGAACGTTTGCTTCCAACTAGAAACGAGAAATAAAACTGTGTTGTGGGTATGAAAAGGATAGCTTTGCATGATATCGGAGAACTAAAATATAAAAATAGGTGTTGTTATCATAAAGTTAGAATATATTACAATATATTACAAATAGCGAGTGTGGAATAATGATGGGTCGGTGTGCGGAATTGTCCTAGGCAATTGTTAACAAGATCGGTAATCATTATTGCAATTTTATATGAGGGAGAGGCATAAGCTAACATACTTTCTCTACTTGGATCATATGCACTTATGATTGGAACTCTAGCAAGCATCCGCAACTACTAAAGATCATTAAGGTAAAACCCAACCATAGCATTAAAGCATCAAGTCCCCTTTATCCCATACGCAACAACCCACCTACTCGGGTTTATGCTTCTGTCACTCAAGCAACCCACTATAAGAGAATCATGAACGTATTGCAACACCCTACAGCGGGAATCCTTCACGTGTGCGCGGCACGGAAGGCACCATAGGATAGCACCAAAGTAAAACATACAACTCAAACCAATCTAGATCATCAATCAACCCAAAGGACAAAAGAAATCTACTCAAAACATCATAGGACGGCAACACATCATTGGATCATAATATGTGGCATAAAGTACCATGTTCAAGTAGGGGATTACAGCGGGATGCGGGAGAGTGGACCGCTGAAAGGAGATGAGGATGGTGATGTTGATGAAGACGATCACCGCGGCGATGGTTCCCCCGGTGGCACTCCGGCACCACCGGGAGAGAGGGGGAGAGGGTCTCCCCCTTGTGCTTCCTCCTCCATGGCCTCCCCCCTAGGTGGGGAGAGGTTCTCCCTCTGGTCCTTGGCCTCCATGGTGATGATGGCCCCTCCGTCTTCCTCCTCCATGGTCTCCGGTGATGGTGACCCCCTCCGGCAGGGTGCCGGAGAGGGCCAAGATTGATCTTTCATGGCTACAGAGAGTTGCGGCGGCGGAACTTCCGATCTAGTTTTCTTTTCGGAGATTTCTATATTTATAAGAGTTTTTGGCGTTAGTCCCACGTCCAGAAGGTTCCCGAGGAGGTGACAAGCCAGGGGGGCGCGCCCTAGGGGTGGGGCGCCCCCCACCCTTGTGGCTTCCTCGGCCTTCCTCTCCGGTGACTTTTCACTCCAGTATTTTTTATATTTTCCAAAAATATTCTCCGTAAATTTTCAGCTCATTCCGAGAACTTTTATTTCTGCACAAAAACAACACCACGGTAGTTCTGCTGAAAACAGCGTCAGTCCGGGTTAGTTCTAATCAAATCATACCAAAATCATATAAAATTATTGCAAACATGGCATGAATACTTCATAAATTATAGATACGTTGGAGACGTATCATGGATCAATCGTAGTCCTTTCGATAAGTAAGAGTGTCGAACCCAACAAGGAGCAGAAGGAAATGATAAGCAGTTTTCAGCAAGGTATTCTGTGCAAGTGCTGTGAGTAACAGTGATAGATAGTTTTGTAGCAAGGTAATTCATAACAAGTGACAAGTAGCAATAGTAACAAAGGTACAACAAGGTATCCCAATCCTTTTTATAGCAAAGGACAGGCCTGAAAGTACTCTTATATTAAGCAAACGCTCTCGAGGACACATGGGAATTTATGTCTAGTCATGTTCATCATGTTGAGCTGATTCAAGTTCGTTACTTTGATAATTTGATATCTGGGTGGACCGGTGCTAAGGTGTTGTTCTTACTTGAACAAAAAACCTACTTATGATTACCCCCTCTCTCAAGCATCCACAACTACGAAAGAAGAATTAAGATAAATCTAACCATAGCATGAAACGTGTGGATCCAAAACAGCCCCTTATGAAGTACCGCATAAACTAGGGTTTAAGCTTCTGTCACTCTCGCAACCCATCATCTACTTGCTACTCAACAATTCCTTCCCTTAGGCCCATAACATGGTGAAGTGTCATGTAGTCGACGTTCAGACGACACCACTAAGAGAAGCAACAACATACACATCATCAAAATATCGAATGAATACCAACATTACATGATTACTTATAACAAGACTTCTCCTATGTCCTCAGGAACAAAAGTAACTACTCACACATCATCAACATGTTCAATATTAGAGGTGTAATAATGGAGATCAAGTATTTGAACATAATATCATCCACCAAGTAAACCAACAAGCATCAACTACGAGATGTAATCAACACTACTAGTAACCCACATGTCCCAATCTAAGGTTTTGAGACAAAGATTGAATACAAGAGATGAACTAGGGTTTCAGATGAGATGGTGCTAGTGAATATGTTGATGAAGCTTGGTCCACCCATGAAGGAGGAAGCATTGGTGTTGACGATGGATTCAATCTTCCCCTCCCAGAGGGAAGTTTCCTTGGCAGAATCTCTCTGCCGGAGATCAAAAGGGCTTCTGTCCAGGTTTCCGTCTCGAGACGGCGGCGCTTCATCCCAAAAGTATCTATATTGTTTTCTTTCTAGGGTAAAACACGCCATATGGGAGAAAAGGGGGTCGGCAGACCTGCTGGGCCCCCACAAGGCAACAGGGCACGCCCAGGGGGGTGGGCGCGCCCTGTTGTCTTGTGGCTAGCAGATTACCCCCTCTAGTATATTTTTGGCCCAATAATTCTTATATATTCCATAAAAATTCTCTGTGAAGTTTCAGGTCATTTGGAGTCTAGTGAATTTTTAGCCATTTTGTTGGTTTTCAGGTCCAGAATTCTAGTTTCCAGTGATTTCCCTCTTTGTGATGTACCTTGCATATTCAGAGAGAAGGCATAAGAATAGTATCATACTGAGGAATAAAGGACAAGAATAGCATATATATATATATCCATATGAATTCATGATGTAAAATGGATGCATCAACTCCCCGGAGCTTAGACCTCGCTTGTCCTCAAGCGAAAGCCAAACTCGATAATAATGACCACATAATTGGAGAGAGACGTGTCGATGAAAATAGAATACGGTCATGAGAGCATCATGAATATTAACATAGCAGCAAGTTTTTCATCATATAAATTCTCATAAACAAGTAAGAATCCATCCATAATTGTTGAAGTATGAAGCATAAACTTTATTGACCATCAACAAACTATGTTCTTAGTCATTGAGACAATCACAATTCGTCATATTCTAGAGAAGAGTCTATGTATGAGCTTTCATTCTAGCAAGTTCACATACTCAACTATCATTTAGTCTTCTATGATTTCTCACACCCATTGCATATTTTTGGAGCTAATGTTTCCATCGGACACATAGGAAGATGGGGGCTTCATAGCATTTGCCACCCAACTCATTTACCTCAAGGATAATGTCAATAATAATGAATAATGATCACCTACATCCAACTGGATATATATATATATATATATATATATATATATATATATATATATATATATATATATATATATATATATATCTGGATCTTTCCTCAACACATAATGCTTGCCAACTAGAGAGTTAATAGGTAGGAATAGGAATAAATATTATTGACACGAGCATAAAAGTAAATACATGAAAGTAAAAGATATGCCTTTCGCAGAGGGAAGCAAAGGTTGTCATGCGCTTTTTTGTTTTTGGATGTGCAAACTCTTAATGGAAAGGAACGTCACTTTATATTGCAATATGTCGCTTTTATTTCTTTGCCACCACAAGATCGTACAAAGTTTATTTTCCCTTACAATAAAAGATCATACATAATTAAGAGCAATTTTTATTGCTTCATGCACCAATCAAAACTTACTTGAAGGATCTTATTCAATCCATAGGTAAGTATGGTGGACTCTAACGGAAGGAAACTGGGTTTAAGGGATTATGGACGCACAAGTAGTATCTCTACTTAGTGCGGAATTTTTTTGGCTGGCAAAAGATCTAAAGGAAGAACCACATGTTAAAGGATCCATGACTATATAACTTCTATGTGAATGTAGACAAACATGATTATTACGTTGTCTTCCATGTCCAACATCAACACTTGATCATTATATAATATTTGGTGGGGGCTCACAGTCATAAAAGATGTCCAAGATAGTGTATTTGTATGTGAATCTCCTCTCCTATATCATAATCTTGAATAGATTGTACCAATGACTAATGCTATCTTTGTTTATTCCCAACAACTTTTATCTAACATACTTCTTTTATATGAAGTCATTAGTCCCCACGGGATTAGCATATGATTTTTCTATTTCTTTTATTTCATTGCTATGATTGATGCATGAGAGTAAAGCAAGCAAACTCAAACTAATATTTATTATATAACTCTCATACTCGATTACAAGGACATGTAGATCTCAATGCAAAAACTCGAAGCAAAGAAAATCTTGAATTTAATTTCTCTAAATCACGACATAACTAAGGATCAAACTAAGATTGACGATAATGGTCAAAGTGATGGTGATACGATACCGGGGCACCTCCCCCAAGCTTGGAACAAGCTAAGGGTGGTGACCATACCCATGTACTCAAGCGTACCTCTTGGGTGATGGTGGTGATGATGTAGTAGGTTGGTCCTCCGTCTTCCAGGGCATAGGCTCCCCGTCAAAGAAAGAGGATCTTGTCTCCGGGATCCCAAAATCGACTGCTATGCTCATCATTTTAAACCTAGATTCATACTCGCAGTTTTGGTTTTGCAGATCAAAGATTTGATTTTGGAGATTATCGACCCGATCTTGAAGCTTGAAGAGAGCCTCTCCCACGCTCCTAGTGTCCAGCTTGTTCTCTCGGAAGGTTGCTGCTCTACCGTTGCAAGCCTGGCCTCCTTGCTGCCCTCCTTCTTCGATCCTTGAACATCCCGGATGTGGAGCACCCCCTCACGCATCTCAATGGCTTGAGGGTGCTTCATCACCTCCGGCAGGTAGGGGTTGATGACCTTCTCGAAGAACTTGTCCTTGGAGGAGCTTGACAGCGTCATGGCGATCTAGATCTGTCAGAAAAATAGCCTGAAACAAGAACAGAGGAGAAACTTGCGATGCGGTGGTCGAAACATACGGGAGTATATATAATGATTTTTTCTAGGTCAGAATACGTGTCCAGGAAGAAAACGGAGTCCGGGAGGCATACGAGGGCCCCATAAGCTATCAGGGCGTGCCTAGGGGGGTGGGCGTTCCCTAATGCCTTGTGGCTCCCTCGTGGGTCCCCCTGACTCATTTTTTTTGGAATTTTTCTAAAATACCAAAACCAACGGAACATTTTTTTTTGGAATTTTTGGAGTTGATTTGCTTACCGTATCACATACCTACCCCTTTTCAGCTTTCTGGAGTGTTCCCGAATGTCTCTCTTATGTATTCTTTCGGATTCATAACTTGAATAATATTAGTTTCAACATTAACGGGCGTACTTGAGATATAGTGTTTAGTTCTTTTCCCATTTACCACTCTCAGATTTTTGCCTTTGAAGTTGTTAGTCTTGATAGCAGTAGAGCGATAGACCTCCTCGACAACATAAGGACCTTCCCATTTGGAGAGAAGTTTACCTACAAAAAACCTAAAACGAGAATTGTACAAAAGAACTAGGTCTCCTACAATGAATTCCCATTTTTTGGATTCTCTTATAATGCCATCTTTTAGCTTTTTCTTTAAACAACTTGGCATTTTCATAAGCTTGTGTTCTCCATTCATCTAACGAGCTAACAACAAATAACCTCTTTTCACTGTCTAGTTTGAAATCATAGTTAAGTTCTTTAATTGCCCAATAAGCTTTATGTTCTAACTCAAGAGGTAAATTACATGTGTTTCCAGAGACCATTTTATATGGGGACATTCCCATAGGGTTTTCATAAGCAGTTCTATAAGCCCATAAAGCATCATCAAGTTTCTTAGACCAATTCTTTCTAGATCTATTAACAGTCTTTTGTAAGATCAATTTTATTTCTCGATTGCTCAACTTAACTTGACCACTAGACTTAGGATGATAAGGTGATGCAATCCTATGGTTAACATCGTATTTAGCTAGAAGTTTACGGAAAGCACCATGAATAAAATGTGAACCATCATTAGTCATTAAATATCTAGGGACTCCAAACCTCGGAAAAATAACATATTTAAGCATTTTAATAGAAGTGATATGATCAGCACTACTAGTTGGAATAGCTTCTACCCACTTAGTAACGTAAGCAACAACAACTAAAATATGAGTATACCCATTAGAGAAAGGAAAAGGTCCCATATAATCAAAGCCCCCACTAGTAGATAAATGGCTAGCCACAACTCTTGTTGGTGGCGCCCCATTTCCCTCCAACGCCATCACTAATATTTTCAAATAGTGTTGGCGTTGGCTAAATTTGTACATTATCGCTACACACATAGTGGTGGCGTTCAAATTGTGCCGAACGTCACTTGTAGGGGGACCCCGCCGCTCTCATCTTTCACATATTATTGTTGGCGTGGATAAAGTTCCTACGCCAGCACTAAGCACCGTACTTGTGTCATGGCACTTGTATGGCACGTCGTAGGTATATTTTGTGAGGCCCATTGATATTGTGGTGGCGTTCCTAAATTTAGATCGCCACAAGTATTTGCATCACCACACACACACACACACACACACACACACATATATATATAGGGGTTCTATTTTAACACCACCCTTAAGAGTCTTATTGTGACATCACCAGGCTTATTCTGACACCGCCTATCTAACCACGTCCGTAACCCCACCGAACTGCAAAACCGAAAAAATTCACACCCTAGCCCCACGTCCAACCTTATCCTTCCCCTCCCACCCTACTAGCCCACTTCTTCCCCCAGTCAACCCCCATGGCGCGGCTCACTCCCGGCCGCCGCGCCTCCCTCCACGACCCACACCGCCTCGATCCCCGAACACCTTGTTCCTTTGCGACATGCCTCCCCCACCCCGCCCACGCCGCTGACCCCGCCGAAACCACCTTCTTCCTCTGCCCCGCCCCCACCCTAGCGATGCCGCTGCCCCATCTCTAGCGCCACCGCCCATCGGGACCTCCACCATGGGCTCCCTCTCCCTTCACCGGTAGCTGTCTCCCGGGAGCCCAGGGCCCTACAACGAGGGAAACGACCGGATCCGGCCTCCTTGATGGCCGGGGACTAAGAAGATCGGAGGAACTCGTGTTGCCCATGGTGGCCTCCCACTCTCCCACACTGATCCAGCCCATCGCGCAGCCCTGCTGCGATGGTGGATCCAACCTGCCACGCCCCGGCAAGCAGCTACCCTGTGCCCCTCACCCAGATCCATCTCCACCTTCCTCCCCCTCCTTTGCCTACTAGCCATGACGGGGATCCCAGCATCAGAGAGGAAGGAGCACGAGCGGCGATAGAGAAAGCACCCGCAGCTGCGGCTCTACCCTGGCGTCCGCAGCACGTCGCCGACACGGTGGATCCAAAGGCGCCCGTGCGCACCTCCATCTCTCCTCTCCGGTGAGGCATGTGATGAGCATCTCTGCACGGATTCAACTCCTAGACCGCGACCTCCTCTTTTGGAATGATGCCTTTCAACAAAGTCACATCTCCCCTCTGTAGTCCATCGACCATCGCCGTGCAGCTCGAGGACATGCGTGATGTGGTTCAGTGCTGGTGGACTTGCAGTATTGGTCATTTTTGCTTGCATTTGCAGTTTCTTTCATCACGGCATGTAGTTGTTGTTTGGTGGCGACAGATGTTCCTTTGGATAAGTTTCACGACGATGACACCACGGCTAGCAGTGGAGGGCCTAACATCCTTGCAATTTTTTGATAAAATCGTGGTACACCTGATTGTGTTGTCGCAGAGAGGAGGGCCTTTCCATGCAATTTTGTTGCTTTAGTTTTGTTTCGTTTGTAGCCTTGAAGTGTAGTTTCCTTCTGGGAGACGTCCAGTGCTCGTTTTGTTGTCGGATGGGAGTATATACATGTATGTATGTATGATTTCGTTGCAGTTCGGACAATGTACTCATGTGGTTTCGTGGTAGTGTGCTTGCAGTCCGGTGTGTGGGCGCAGGAAGTGCTTTGATGTTCATTCAATAAAAAACATTGATGCAGTACACTTGCCTCGTCACAGCAGTCAGGACGCATTCATAAAAAGAACGAGAAGAAGATACAAATATAATAGCGCATTGTACTAACCTTAACCATGCAAACTTAAAAGAGCGTTTTACAAATAAATGCAGTACACTAGCTTCAGTAATTCAGTTCTAACGTATTTATAAAAACAGTAGTTTGAAAACAACAAAAATGTCATTCAGGCCACTTTGATTTGTGTAGCGGTTCACTTTCCCTCTGATCTGCACTGCACTCATCCCATCAGGTAACATGTGTTCTGTGTTTCATAAAAAAGTTAGAAAAAAGACAAAAGAAATCATGCAGTGCACTTGCCCGCCAGATGCAGTGCGGTCTTCAGTCCGAAGCAGTGCGTTCTTCTATCTGATGCGATTCACGCGTCGATTTTGGTGTCGTGAAATACAAAGCGTCCGCATTTAGATAAAATCAAAACTGCTCTTATACCGTAAGGAATTAGAGAGGGTGTTCTACATGAAAAGATGCGTCTCGTCGATATCTTTCCAACGCCGTATCATTTCCATCGTTTCGACAAGCGGTTTGGAAAAAATAACGAAAATACGCTCTCTGCCACTCGTAAGCAGCCGCACTGTTTTCAAAATTCATTTAAAACTATGAGGAATCTCAACAAATAACCAACATATGAAAGTTGCTCCTATTCCATAGATTTCCAACGCTGTATCACACGCCTCATTTCGACAAATGGTTTAAAAACTGCAGCGAAAACCGTACAGATAAAATCGAAATTTTTGAAAAACAGAATTCCGCCTTTCTGTAAATTTGAAACTGCTCTCAAACCATAAGGAAGTAGAGAGTGTAATATACATGAAAAAATGGCGCCTCGACGATATCTTTCCAATGCCGTATCGTTTGCTTCATTCCAACGAGCGGTTTAGAAAAAATCGTAAAAATACGCTCGCTGCCACCCGTCACGCGCCCACCGTTTTCGAAACTGCTCTTAAACCGCGAGGAATCTCGAAAAATGTTCAACATGACAAAGTTGCGCATTTTCCATAGCTATCTAACGGTATATTATATGCCTCGTTGCGACAAATGGTTTTGAAACTGGAGCAAAAACAGTGTCGAAAAAATGCATGCAGATTTTTCTGGTGACATTGCAATGCTCATTTGATAGGGATACAGTGCACTCGCATTAACCATACAAGAATATTTATTCTGCACCCAGTGTCAGAATAGACGGTATGTATATATACATGTATACATATATATATATATATATATATATATATATATGTATATGTATATGTATACATGTACATATGTATATGTACATATACATATATACATGTATATGTATACATGTACATATACATGTATATATGTATATGTATACATAAACATATATATAGGACCGCTAAAGTGAGCCTGAGCGCATACTGTTTATTCTACGCGCTGGGCCATCATTCGAGTGCGCCCCTGCACTAAGCAACCGACCACCCACCGGCTGCTTGCATCAGTTTCTTCACTTCGTGTCAAAACTGATGGTAATGATGGGTCTAATTATCGTAATAGAAACGTTATGCATTACTAGCATGGGTATGTATTCATTTCGTGTCCAAAAGACAGCAATGTTGGATCTAATTATAGTAATATATACATGATGCATTACTAGGACCCTCCCCTCAATGTAAAAGTCAATGGTAATATTAGGCCCAGTTATAGTAATTCAAACATGATGCATTACTAATTTACTATCATGTTGTTCTGCATGTACGTTTACATGATGCATTACGAGTAGTAGTAATGGTAAAGGAAAAATTAATTCCATTACTATATATGCTAGAACATTTACGACTTCATTAGCATGAGGGTTGTGGGGTGGAGATGCAGTATGTGTACATGGTAATGGAATTAAATTCCGTTACTATATAGTATCACATTTTACCACAACATTAGCGACACAGCTACAGTGGTGGTCTGGTATGTGTAGATGGTAACCAAAATTAGTTGCATTATTATATGTACTAGAACATTTTATAACCGAATTAGCGGATGGGTTGTGGGCGGAGATGTAGTATGATGGTAACCGAGTATAATCGTGTTACTATAGATACTAGAACATTTACCAGGCTACGAGGCGGAAGCGCGTGTGTACTATATGGTAATGGGATTTAATCGCGTTACTATAAATGCTTGAACTTTTTCTATCGATTAGGGTGGATAGATTACTAGCAAGCGTAACCACGAAAATGCAGCAACCGGAGCGCAAGATAAGCATTTTTACGCTCACGCATGCTTTAGCGCAGCCTATATATATATATATATATATATATATATATATATATATATATATATATATATATATATATATATATATATTCTAACAACACCCTTAAGATCCTTATTTTGACAACAAAAGCTTATTCTCACATCACTATCACCATTAGGGCATGTACAATGGTGCTATCTTAGGAGTGCCACGTAGGATAAATGATGAGGTGGAGGAGAGAGAACTCAGAAAAAAAGCTTTGCCTTCTCTTATTTAAGAGAAGACAAGAGGTGATCTCTTAGCACAATATGTCTCACCATGTTTTTAGGAATAGCTAGTTATCGAAGATAAGGCTAAGAGATGACCCATTGTAGACAATTTTTTTGTCATCTCTAAATTACATGCAAGACTTAAGATAAGATTATCTTATCAACCATTGTACATGCCCTTGGAACAAAAGCCTGAACAGCCCGCCACCGGCCACCACGACTCACCCACCGAGTCAACCTCACCGAACCCCCCTCCCCTCCACGATCCCCACCTCCAACCTACCTCCCACTCCCGGCTCCTCCCACCCCAGCCACCACCCACGACGACCTCCCACCCCACCCCCGGTCCCCCCTACCTCCCCGCCCATCCACCTATCTCCGGCCACCCCAACCCAGTGAAACACCGGATCCGGGGGGATCCTCCTCCGCCTCCGCCTCCCAAGCCTGCCCGGCCTCTCATTGCCGCCCTCCCCTCCCTGCCCCACCGCGCCAGCAACTGGTTCGACGTCTCCGTCCGGCCTCCTCCCCAGTCGGCCCGGTGGATGGCTGTTGCGCTGATTCAAGGACACGGCGGCCCCCTGCGAGGCCCCGCCGCCAGATCGAGGTCGCGGCACCCCTCCGTGATGCCCCCCCGCCGGATCGAGGCCGCAGCGGCCACCGTACCGCCCCGACGCCGGATCCAGGTCACGGCGCCCCTCCCCCCCGATGCCCCACCGCCGGAGACCCCATGCTTCCCCTCCGGCTACGTGCACAAGAGCAGCATCCGCCTCCCGTCCACGCGACGGCTACCACGGGATCGCCAGCGGGCTCCCGTGGCATTCCCCTTCTCTGTCTCCTCGCCAGCGGCCACGCCCACCACCCCGGCTCCCACGATCTTTGACCTCATAGACCAGCGATCTCCTCGCCAGTGTTTTCCACTGACAGCAAGCAGTGTAGGTTGCTCCTCCTTGCAGCCCCCCCCCCCCCCCCCCCCCCCCCCCCCCCCCCCCCCCACGCTGTCCACATCGGCCCCCTTCAGTGCTCTTGCTTCCTCTTCCCTTCAGTCCACATTGGCCCCAATGGTGGCGTCATGGTCAGTAGCACAAAAATGACCTCCAACGATGCGCAGCAGTCCACATTGGAATTGGAGTTTCGGCAAACAGATCGGTAGCAGAGTGTCCTGGCGATCTCCCCGACCGAGCTAGGGATGAGCTCGTGCACATAGCTCCCGAGATGAATCACTTTTTATTTTAAACAGTAATGAAAAAGCAGTTCTTTGTGTACACTGGTTCAGAGACTCAATTTCCTTCTTCCAAAACGGGACGTTTGCAGGTACAGTGGATCATGTGTTTCGTTTGTTGTGGAAAGATTGTGTTGTGGAAAGATCATGAGGTTTTGCACTGCATCGAGCTCCCCTTGCATCTTATTCCAGAGCTTCCCAGGATCCCAATTGTGATTCACTTTTTAATTCAGAAAAGGGGTGTTGTGTAATTCATAAAAGGGGTATCTTCCTTTGCACTGACGCAGGCAGTGCACAAAAATGCCCCTGTTATAATTTGCTATTTGGACATGCAGTCTACTCGCTATTTTTCTTCAATTCATTTGTGTTGTTTTTTAATGACAAAGAACATCAGAAAAAGATGAACTCAATATGTGTTAGTAGTTTCGTGTTTCCTGTGTATGCTGTTCACTTTGTTATGAGAAGAAGGAAAGAAAAATGAAGTTGTTGCATTTCATTCCAAAACTGCTTCATGCCACTTGACGATGTCCCAAATGCAGTTTGCTGATGGATGGTGTGCGGTTCAGTAGTGCAGCCTTGTAATTCACTCGCTTTTTATTTTGAAAAAAATAATGAATGGATATGTATATTTTGAAGCTCACTTTGTTCTCTCATGCAGATAGTTATAAAACTCCTCCGTGGTTCACTTCGTACACAAACAAAAACATCTAAAAAATGTTCGCTTCTTATTAGTTCCAATTCACTCGTTCAGTCCATGTGGTCCACTTTGTCCAATCTATGGGCATAAAAAAATAAGTATGAACAAACACAACAAAAATTAATGCGGTTCACTTTTTGTATTGTTGAGGTTCAATTTGGGTAGTATCGTGGGTCACTTACTCCCAATGTGAAGTGCATAAAACTGTTACGGAAACGACAAAAAAAATTCAAGCGGTTCACTTTTTGATAGTGTTGCGGTTTACTTACTGTCGTTGTGAAGCTCTGTTCACTTCCTCATTTTAGAAAATTTACGTCTGAAGAAAGAAACCATGCAGCTCGCTTGCCCGCGGGATGCAGTGTGGTCTTCAGTCTGAAGCAGTGCGTTCTTCTATCTGATGTGGTTCACGCGTCGATTTTGGTGTCGCGAAAAACAGAGTATCCGCATTTCGGTAATTTGAAAATTGCTCTTACACCATAAGGAATTAGAGAAAGTGTTCTACATGTAAAAGTTGCGGCTCATCGATATCTCTCCAACACTGTATCATCTGCATCGTCCCGACGAGCGGTTTGAAACAATTTACAAAAATATGCTCGCTGCCACCCGTACGCAGCCGCACCGTTTTCAAAATTCATTTAAAACCGTGAGGAATTTCAACAAATGCCCAACATATGAAGGTTGCTCCTATTTCATAGCATTCCAATGCCGTATCACACGCCTCACTCTGACAAACGGTTAAAAAATTGCAGCAAAACCGTACCAAAAAATACGAAAAATTTGAAAAACAGAATTCCGCATTTCAGTAAATTTGAAACCGCTCTTAAACCGTAAGGAATTAGAGAGTGTAATCTACATGGAAAAGTTGTGCCTCGGCGATATCTTTCCAACACCGTATTGTTTGCTTCATTCCGACGAGCGGTTTAGAAAAAGTCGCTAACATACGCTCGCTGCCACCCGTCATGCGCCCACCGTTTTTGAAATTGCTCTTAAACCGCGAGGAATCTTGAAAAGTGTTAACATGACGAAGTTGCGCAATTTTCGTATCTATCAAACGATATATTATACGCCTCGTTCCAACACACGGTTTAGAAACTGGAGCGAAAACAATGCCGAAAAACGCATGCAGTTTTTTTGCTGACATTGCAGTGCTCGTTTGATAAGGATGCAGTGCATTCGCGTTAGCCGTGCAGTGCTGAACTGGTGTCAGAATAGTTATTCTGCACCTGGGTGAGAAATAGTTATTCTTCATCCCTCTTTATTTGAACATCAATGCATCATAATTTTGCATTACGTAAATTTTGTCTTATTTCATACATAAAAAAAGAACATAAGAAAATATATAATCACTGTAAAAAATATTTGAAGTTTGTAAAATTACAAACATAAAAACATAGTGTAAAATATACATAAAATTCAATTTTTCTGATCACATGTCTTATAATTTTGCTTTTTATGCCAAATTTTACGTAGTGAATCAATATGAATGTAACTATTTGTATTCCAAACGATTGTAAGATTACCTCGGGTGAAGAATAACTTATTCCGCACCCTGGGTGATGAATAGTATTACTATATATATATGGGACAAATGTTTCGTACGACCGGGTGTAGTTACTCCCACTTTTGTTTCGTATGTTCTAGATAGTATCTATCATATCAGAGTATTTGCACGCGTAGTATGTAGTATATAACAATGTTCAGGTAGTATATATACTACTTTTTGGGTACTGGGTATCATATTTTGAGCATACTCTTTTTTACGTATATATGTATGTATTTCATAAATCTAATAAAAACTAAGGTCTCCCTTACATGAACATACTAAAAATGATTGGGTAGTATATATACTACCACAAGGCAGTATATGAGACATGGGTGTAACTACACCCGGTCGTAGGATGTATTTTCCCTATATATATAGACACACACACACACACAACTATAACCCGGCCTGGTTAATCATAGGCAATCTCTTGATGGTACTCTCTCATATATATGTGTGTATACAGATAGACGAACGGCAGCCTCTGCCTTCCATCCAGAGCAAGACGACTACTAATTTGTGTGTATCCTTTATAGGTATTTTAGGACCATATATATTTTTGCTTTCCATTTTTTAACATATGCATGCATGTGTGTGTAGTAATATGCTGAAATGTTTTTGGACCATTTTTTATAGGCATTGTGGAAGTGCATGATTCATGCTGAAATATATATGGATCGAACTATAAATGGGTTCTTCAAAGTCGCTTTGGAAGATACGAATCGGAAAGGGGAAACAAAAATATTTTGTCCATGTAAGAAGTGCAAAAACATAGTTTTGATTGACCCTTCTACTGGTCGTGTCAAGATGCACTTGTTGAAATATGATTTCATGCCTGGTTACACACGGTGGACAAGTCATGGTGAGGAAGAGGAGGATGCCGAAGTCAAAGGGTCGCTACATTATGATGAGCGAGAAAGAGGAGTGACGAATGTTTCAGAAAATGAAAACCACCTCGACAGGCAAGAAGAACGCAACGGTAAAGAAATGTCGAAGATGGAAGATCTAGATGACTATGACCAATCTGGCATCTATGAAGAAGAACATGACGTTATTCGGAAAGAGAGGTGTTAGAAAAGACGCAGAATCACGTCGGATGCAGAAACTTTCGTTGAGAGCCACCGCACAAACAAGAGAAAAACTTCCGTTGAGAGCCCCCGCACAAACAAGAGAAAAACTTCCATTGAGAGCCCCCGCACAAACAAGACAATCGAGAAACAATGTCGTAGTTGATTTTTATCTATCTTTTATTTATTATTAATTCGGCAGCATTCGACCGTATTTTATAATATTAATGTAAAAAAATTCCGTATTTTAACGTTTTTGTTTTGACCATATTTTCTTATTCTACATTTGTATTGACCTTTGGAAGTTGAATTGGACGTAATTTTGGAAGTATAATAGCTATAGCGTTGGTGCCGTCACCAACGCCTTAGCTATATTTTCCACTTTGTCTTTGTCAATTTGGGGGGGGGGGGATGTTCACAACAAAACTTTCGTTTCGTGCGCTCACACCCTCCGCTCCTCGCACGGCAGCCGCCACCTTCGTCCTCGCCCCAGCGCCGCCGGCCCCAACCACCTTGACCTCGCTGTGTCTTCTTTACCCCCTCCCCTGCCGTCACGCACCTTCCCCTCCGATCGTCGCGCTACTCGAGCCGCCATCGCCCCCAATCACCTCGACCTCGCCACTGCGCCTTTACTCCCTCCCCCGCCGCCATCGCGCTGCCTGCCCCGTCGCCTGCCGTCGACGTCCCCGCGACATCTTTACCCCTCACCCGCCGTCGTCCACCTGCCCCGTCGGTGCCAACACCTCGATTCCTTCGGTAAGTGATTGAAATTTTGAGGAAATGTACGTGTGGTTGAAATATACGTGGTTGAAATTTTGTTTCGATGGAAATGTGGTTTCTTGTGTATTGTTTGCAGGGAATGCATAGGGTTGCCAATGAGTTGACCAAACGTTGATTAATTTCCGTTTCGTCAAATTTCTGGCAACCAATATGTCCTATTTTTAGCAAAGGTCATGCCGGAATTTTGTATTTTGTATATGAATTAATAAGTATATGTCATATTTGTTTTTGTAGATGTCCAATCGAACGGACAACATAGACGGCTCTTCTTTGACATATTCGGCGAACAATGAAGATGCGCAAGGCCAGGAAGATTATGATGGGGAGATTAATCCAGATGATTTCTACGTGAGAGGCAGTGGCTACACGAGTGTTCCTGGTACAGAGAGTAATCCTGATAAGGGCACTGATGAGGATACTGACGAGTATTCTCCTGAGGAAGAGGTGGAGGTGAACAAGCATGTTCCAAAATCCAAGAAGCAGCGGAAACCTAGGAGCCGAAATGCTTTCGGCACCGACAGGCTTGTCGTCACACGAGTTAACAAGACTGGTGAGCCTGCTAGTCAGTGGAAAGCCGTTTCTCACTACGGCAATGCCCTAGGTGTCATCCTTCGAGAAGTTTTCTGCATCAACGAGACAAATTTAAGGGATATGGACAAAGCTAATCTGCGAGAACTCCTCATAAGAAGGGTGCACGCAAGATTCAAGTTTCCTGACGAGTATGAAAACCTATCGTACCCAAAGAATCAGGTAAACAACCATGCAATCCATAAGTTCTCGAAGAATTTGAGTTCTTGGAAATCTGCAGCAAGAAAAGAGTTTGTAGCGAAACCCGACAAAGATATCTCCGAGATCCAGCAGAACTGGCCTACCATTGTTGTAGATGATTGGAACATTTTCAAGATGCAAAATCAGGAGAACTCAGTGATGACACAGTCGTCATGGGGGAAGGAAATGCGATCAAGGACATTAAGTAACCATACCCTCGGCAGCCGAGGTTTTGTTGGGAAGAAGCCCATATGGGACAAGCAGGACGATGCACTTGCATCAAAGGGCATCCCAAACCACTTCACGCAATTCAAGGACCCCCTCGAATATAACTATATTAGTGGGAGGTACCATTATGATCATAAGACAGGGGAATTTACCATGGATCACCAAACAAGGAAACTAGAAGAATAACTGGCAATGCAGCATGCAGAACCTCAGAGCTCGCAAGGGTCGTCGGTCAGGTGGAACACTCCTCTTAACCGGTCGATCAACATTACCCTTGGCAAGGAGCTATTAGCACCGTTGGCAGGTGGCCGTGTGAACGGCACTGGATGCGGTGCCAAATGGGACTATCATTGAACAGCAAATACTGGAAGCCACAACCACAGCCACCGCCGCAAACCACAGCCAACATCGAAGAGCGCATTAGCCTTCAAAGCCAAGCCCATGCCCAAGCCATGCTGCCTTCAATAATCGAGAGCGTGAAGAATTGGATCAAGAACGGCGAACTTGGAAACGTTGTCATCCAAATTTCGCCCAACAATAGCTGCCCGTCTGTCTCTCTCATTGGTAACCGATCGCCAAGGGATACTCTCAACGCTCTTACGGAAGACACTCCATGCAGTCTCTTAGCTTATGTGCATGATGAACTGGTTAAAGTTGCAATTGGGTCGATCATTCATCTGAAAGATACCATGATGCACGGAGTGCCGATGCCTGGGGGGTCTTCATATTTGAGTTGTCTGTTGTCGTAAGGGGTTTCGAAGATATTTCTCCTCCGATACAACCTCCGGGTGCGGATACGCAGTTGTCCCTTGCAGGATGTTTAGGTTGGCCAATGCAGTGGCCGAAGACTAAAATTCAGCTAGGAAAGGTCCAATCTCCCCAACCTCGTAGCAGATGAACAATGACAACACATGTGGGAGAGGACCATCTCCTTTGGGTCAGATTCAACCAGAAATTCATTAACAACGACAATGTGCATGTCGGTGAGGACAACGACAATGTGCATGTCGGTGAGGACAACGACAATGTGCATGTCGGTGAGGACAACGACAATGTGGTTGTTAGCGGCGAGGGCCATGCCAATGGTGGGGATTTTGGCGGTGAGGAGAATCTACTTGTCAATCGATACTTCCTGATTGATGAATATCAGAAATCAGCTGCCAGCATGTGCAATCTTGATGGACCTATGTCTGCTGGCCCTGTCGAAGCATTCTCATCTATGCCTCTGCTTGTTCAATAGGAACATGTTGTTCCTTGCCAGAAGAGTCTGTTCAATGAGGACTTCACGCCACCAGACAAACAGGTGCCACCACACAGGGGAGCATTGTTGAGTCCAAACACACTCAATGTGACGGTCACAAATGCATTACCAGACAATATAGCCAGCTAACCTAACCAGACATGCAAGAAGAGAAAGTGGCCAGGTAATAAAATGAAGGTCAATGCTGCCAGCCAGCCGGTTCAGAAGAGTAAACAAGTTCGGCCTGTCGTTGCATGGCGGAATTACCATTCCCCAATGATCCCATCCTTCCGAAGGAGCTCATCGATCTTCAGCGGACAGAATTGAGGATTCTGCATGACACAGCTCTATGTAGGGAGAAGTATAGATTCTCTGCTGGAGGTGGATTTCGCCCCATTTTTTGAGTGATGGTGCCACAAAATCTTGCTTTGTGCGACGATTTCCCTGTGGAAATATTCTATTTGTCGTTCGAAGACATGTTCAACATGTTCCGTCAAATGAAACTTAGTTCTTCCTTAGTACGTGTTGGGGAACGTTGCATCGGAAACAAAAAATTTCCTACGCACACGCAAGATCTATCCATGGATATGTATAGCTATGAGGGGGGGATTGCATCTACATACCCTTGTAGATCGCTAAGCGGAAGTGTATATAACGCGGTTGATGTAGTCGTACGTCTTCACGATCCAATCGCGATCCGTCCCGATCTAGCGCCGAACGGACAGCACCTCCGTGTTCAGCACACGTGCGGCTCGAAGACGTCTCCGCCTCCTTGATATAGCAAGCGAGGGCGGAGAGGTAGATGAGATCTCCAGCAGCACAATGGCATGGTGAAGATGGTGGTGGAGCAATCCCAGCAGGGCTTCGCCAAGCGCCTCCGGAACTACGAACGAGGAAGAACGGGAGAAACGGGAGGGAGAGGGCCGCCTCAAGGGAGAGGACTTGTTGTGTTCAGCCCTCCCCTCCCCTCCACTATTTATAGGAGGCAAGGGGGAGGAGGGGGGCACAGCCCTAACCCCTCCACCAAGGGAGGGGCGGCGGCCAAGAGGGAGGAGGCCTCCCTCCCCAAGGCACCTCCTAGGTGCCTTGCACCTAAAGGTTTCCACCCCCTTAGCCGCATGGCCCCCTGAGGAGCTGGCCCAATAAGTCTAGGGGCCCCCTTACAGCCCATGCTGGCCTAAGGGGCGTGGTGGAACCTTCCATGGACTTCCGGACCCCTCTGAAATCCTCCGGAACCTTCCAGAAGCTTCCCGATACAAAACAGGAAAAACCCGAAACTTTTCCAGTAGCCAAAACATAACTTCTCATATATAAAAATTTACCTCCGGACCATTCCAGAGGTCCTCGGGACGTCTGGGATCTCATCCGGGACTCCGGATAACATTGGGTCACCAACATACATATCCCAATACTAGTCTAGCATCACCGAACGTTAAGCGTGCGGACCCTACGGGTTCAAGAATCATGTAGACATGACCGAGACACCTCTCCGGTCAATAACCAATAGCGGGACCTGGATGCCCATATTGGTTCCTACATATTCCTCGAAGATCTTTATCGGTCGAACCATGATGCCAAGGATTCAATCAATCCCGTATGCAGTTCCCTTTGTCCAACGGTATGTTACTTGCCCGAGATTTGATCGTCGGTATCTCCATACCTAGTTCAATCTCGTTACTGGCAAGTCTCTTTACTCGTTCCGTAATACAAGATCCGTGACTAACTCCTTATTGACATTGCTTGCAAGCTTCTTGTGATGCTGTATTACCGAGTGGGCCTAGATATACCTCTTCGTCATATGGAGTGACAAATTCCAGTCTCGATCCATGCCAACCCAAGAGACACCCTCGGAGATACCTGTAGAGCATCTTTCTGATCACCCAGTTACATTGTGACGTTTGATACACACAAGGCATTCCTCCGGTGTCAGGGAGTTGCATGATCTCATGGTCATAGGAATAGATACTTGACATGAAGAAAGAAGTAGCAATAAACTAATACGATCAAATGCTATGCTTACGGCTGGGTCTTGTCCATCAAATCATTCTCCTAATGATGTGACCCCGTTATCAAATGACAACTCATGTCTATGGTTAGGAAACCTTAACCATCTTTGATCAACGAGCTAGTCTAGTAGAGGCTCACTAGGGACACGGTGTTGTCTATGTATCCACACATGTATCTGAGTTTCCAATCAATACAATTATAGCATGGATAATAAATGATTAGCATGAACAAGGAAATATGATAATAACCAATTTATTATTGCCTCTAGGGCATATTTCCAATAGTCTCCCACTTGCACTAGAGTCAATAATCTAGTTCACATCACCATGTGATTAACACGCAATGAGTTCTGGGGTTTGATCATGTTTTGTTTGTGAGAGAGGTTTTAGTCAACGGGTCTGCAACATTCAGCCTGTGTATACTTTGCAAATCTCTATGTCATACTGTAGATGCTGCTAGAACGCCCCACTTGGAGCTATTCCAAATGTCTGCTCCACTATACGTATCTAGTTTACTACTCAGAGTCATCCGGATCGGTGTGAAAGCTTGCATCAACGTAACCCTTTACGCCGAACTCTTTGTCACCTCCATAACCGAGAAACATTTCCTTAGTCTTCTAAGAATAATTTTGACCGCTGTCTAGTGATCCACTCCTGGGTCACTCTTGTACCCCCTTGCCAAACATGTGGCAAGGCACTCATCAGGTGCGGTACACAGCATGGCATACAATAGAGCCTACGGCTAAGGCATAGGGGACGACCTTCGTCCCTTCTCTTTCTTCTGTCGTGGTCGAGCTTTGAGTTTTACTCAAATTCACACCTTACGATATAGCCAAGAACTCCTTCTTTGACTGATCTATTTTGAACTCCTTGAAAATCTTGTCAAGGTATGTCCTCTGTGAAAGTCTTACAAGGAGTCTTGATCTATCTCTATAGATCTTGATGCCCGATATTTAAGTAGCTTTATCCAGGTCTTCCTTTGAAAAACTCCTTTCAAACAACCCTTTATGCTTTCCAAAAATTCTACATTATTTCCGATCAACAATATGTCAACCACATATACTTATCAAAAATTATATAGTGCTCCCACTCACTTTCTTGTAAATACAAGTTTCTTCATAAACTTTGTATAAACCCAAAAGCTTTGATCACCTTATCAAAGCGCATATTCCAACTCCGAGAAGCTTGCACCAGTCCATAAATGGATCGCTGGAGTTCGCATGCCTTTTAGCATCCTTAGGATCGACAAAACCTTCTGGTTGTATCACATACAAGCTTTCCTCATGGAAACCGTTAAGGAAACTCTGTTTTGACATCCATCTGCCAGATTTCATAATCAAAAAATGCAGCAACTGCTAACATAATCCCAACAGACTTTAGCATCGCTAAGAGTCTCATCATAGTCAACTCCTTGAACTTGTCGGAAACCTCTTTGCGACAAGTCGAGCTTTTATAAATGGTGACATTACCATCAACGTCTGTATCAAAGATCCACTTGTACTTAATGTCCTGCCAGTCAATGGGCAAGTCTACCAAAGTCCATACTTGGTTTTCATACATGGATCCTATCTCGGATTTCATGGCTCGTAGCCATTTGTTGGAATCCGGGCCCACCATCGCTTCTTCATAGCTCTTAGGTTCACCGTTGTCTAACAACATGACCTCCAAGACAGGATTGCTGTACCACTCAGGGGTGGTACAAGTCCTTGTCGACCTACGAGGCTTGGTAGTAACTTGATCTAAAGCTTCATGATCATCATCATTAGCTTCCTCTTCAATTGGTGTACGCATTAAATGAAAACCTTTCCGCGCTGCGCTACTTTCCAATTCAAGTGAAGGTTCGATAACCTTATCAAGTTCAACCTTCCTCCCACTCACTTCTTTCGAGAGAACATCCTTCTGTGGAAAGGATCCATTCTTGGCAACAAATACCTTGCCTTCGGATCTGTGGTAGAAGGTATACCTAATTGTTGCTTTAGGGTATCTTATGAAGATGCACTTTTCCGCTTTGGGTTCGAGCTTATCTGACATAAGTGTCTGATGACCCACAAGTATAGGGGATCAATTGTAGTCCTTTCGATAAGTCAGAGTGTCGAACCCAACGAGGAGCAGAAGGAAATGACAAGCGGTTTTCAGCAAGGTAATTTCTGCAAGCACTGAAATTGTAGGTAACAGATAGTTTGATAGCAAGATAATTGGTAACAAGCAAGTAACGGTAACGGTAAACAAGGTGCAGCAAGGTAGCCCAATCCTTTTGTGGCAAAGGATAGGCCAGAACAATCTCTAGTAATAGGCAAAGTGTTCTTGAGGGTACACGGGAATTTCATCTAGTCACTTTTATCATGTTGGTTTGATTCGTGTTCGCTACTTTGATAATTTGATATGTGGGTGGACCGGTGCTTGGGTGCTATTCTTACTTGAACAACCTCCCACTTATGATTAACCCCCTCGCAAGCATCCACAACTACGAGAAAAAGTATTAAGATAAAATCCAACCATAGCATTAAACGTTTGGATCCAAATCAGCCCCTTACCAAATAGCGCATAAACTAGGGTTTAAGCTTCGGTCACTCTAGCAACCCATCATCTAGTAACTACTCCACAATGCATTCCCTTAGGCCCATGAATGGTGAAGTGTCATGTAGTCGATGTTCACATGACACCACTAAGGGAATCACAACATACATATCATCAAAATATCGAACACATATGAAATTCACATGATTACTCGCAACATGACTTCTCCCGTGACCTCAAGAACAAAGGTAACTACTCACAAATAATAATCATGCTCAAGATCAGAGGGGTATTAAATAGCATAATGGATCTGAACATATAATCTTCCACCAAATAAACCATATAGTAATCAACTACGCAAGGTAATCAACACTACTAGTCACCCACAGGTACCAATCTGAGGTTCTGGTACAAAGATTGAACACAAAAGATGAACTAGGGTTTGAGAGGAGATGGTGCTGTTGAAGATGTTAATGAAGATTGGCCTCCCAAAGATGAGAGGGGTGTTGGTGCTGACGATAGCTTCAATTTCCCCCTTGGGGAGGGAAGTTCCCCCGGCGAAATCGCTCCGCAGGAGGGCAAAAGTGCTCCTGCCCAAGTTCCACCTCGAGGCGGTGGTGCTTCATCCCGAAAGTCCACCTCTGATTTTTTCTAGGTCAAATGTGACTATATACCAGAAGATGGGCTCCGGAGGTGGGCCGAGGTGGCCACGATACACCAGGGCGTGCCCAGGGGGGTCTGGCGCGCCCTAGTGGGTTGTGCCCACCTGGCAGGCCCCCTCTGGTAGTTTTCTGCTCCAGTATTTTTTATTAAATACAAAAATAATCTCCGTAAAGTTTCAGCTTCATTGGAGTTGTGCAGAATAGGTATCTCTGATGTTCTTTTCTTAGGTCCAGAATTCCAGCTGCCGGTATTCTCCCTCTTTTTGTAAACCTTATATATTATGAGAGAAAAGGCATTAGAATCACTCCCTAAAGCATTATTATTCAGCAAAACATAGTAAATAACAGTAGGAAATCATGATGCAAAATGGACGTATCAACTCCCCCAAGCTTAGACCTCGCTTGTCCTCAAGCGAAAGCCGAAATTGAAAAGCATGTCCACATGGTTTGAGAGAGAGGTGTCGATAAAAACAAAATACGGACATAGAAGCATCATGCTTATTGGTATAACAGCAATAAACTCTATCATAGAATTTATTCAACATAATTTCATCATATAACTTCTTATGCACAAGTAACAATTCATCACAACATAGAAGTATGAAGCATAAACCTTATTGAAAACCAACAAACTGTGTTCTCAGTCAACTTTGCAACTACAATTCATCATATTTTCAGGAATGGTCTCATGTAGGAGCCTTTTGGCAAGTCCACATACTCAACCATCATTTAGTCTTCTATGATTGTTAACACTCACGGCATACCCATGAACAAAAAGTTTCAACCAGACACATAAGAAGATAGGGGCTTATAGTTTCGCCTCCCAACGTATTCACCTCAAGGGTGATGTCAATAATAATAGCTCATGCCACCCATATCCAACTGGATATATGTGCCTAGATCTTTCCTCACCACATGATGCTTGCAAAAGGAAAAAGTAAAAAGGAATAGGGAAGAATACGTTGACTCTTTGCATAAAAGTAAGTACATAAAAGTAGAAGATAGTCCCTTCGTAGAGGGAAGCAGAGGTTGTCATGCGCTTTTTGGTTTGTATGCCCAATCCCTTAATGTAAAAGAACGTCACACTATATTGCCCCCTATGATAGCAACCTTTATTATGCAGTCCGTCGCTTTTATGACTTTGCCATCATAAGTTCGTATAGCGCTCAATTTTCTCTTACACTAATTGATCAAAACACTTTTAGAAGCAATTTTTATTGCCTTATTGCACCGATGACAACTTACTTGAAGGATCTTTCTCGATCCATAGGTAGGTATGGTGGACACTCAAAGAATGAATTTGGGTTTGGGTTTTTGGATGCACAAGTAGTATCTCTACTTAGTGCGGAATTTTGGCTAGCAAAGATATTGAGCAAGCACCACATGTTGAAGGATCTATGACAATATAACTTCTATGTGGATATGAACAAGCATAAATCTTTACGTTGTCTTCCTTGTCCAACGTCAACAATTTTGACATATAATATTTGATGGGGGCTCACAATCATAAAAGATATCCAAGATAGTGTATTTGCATGTAAATCTTCTCTTCCCTTATTAATTCTTTCATGAATTGCATCATTGACCAATGCTATGTTTGTCAATCTCCAACAAATGTTACTACTTATACTCTTCCTTATGTGATGTCACTACTCATCATAAGATTAGCATATGATTCTTTTCATTTGTTTTCTTTTCCTTTATTTTGAATGCAACAAGAAAGTAGAGAGGCAAAAACTAAAACTAAACTTTATTATATAACTCTCACTCGATTACATAGATAGAAAGGCTACGAAACTAACACATGAAAATAGATCATGCTAAACTTTTATTCAACTAAAGCAAAGGGAAACTAAAGATCGAACTAAAATAGGTAAAGGTGAATAAAAGTGGTGGTGATACGATACCGGGGAACCTCCCCCAAGCTTGGCTCAAGCCAAGGGGAGTGCCCATACCCATGTGCTCAAGTCTCCTTTGGTGGTGGTGATGAAGGTGGTGGTGTAGAAGTGTCACACTTCAACTTCAGAAGATGCTCCATTTTGCGGATGACCCTCCTAAGGTTATTAATGTGCTCCTCTAGCAAAATATATTCACGGATGAGAAATTTATTCTGAACACGGACCGCTTCGAAAGCTCTAAAGGCTTCGATTTCAATAGGGGTGAGATGACTGTAATAAGGTTGAAGGATATCTTCTTCCTCTCCCTCCATTGTTGGCATGGATTGATCTTCTTCAGGGGGCTAGTCCACCATAGCATCCTTGCCCTTATCTTCCTTGTTGACTTCTTCCGTCTCCTCCCTCTTCAGCTCTATCTTCATTAGCCATGCATCTTCGTCCACGTTGTTAGAAGAGGGGGAAGACATGATGCCTGACTTGATAGATCTGACAGGAAAACAGCAAGAAACAAGAACAGAGGATTTTTCTGCGATGCGGTCGTCAAAACAGTCGGGGGTATTTATAGAGAATTTTTATTCTTGGGAAACAGGCATATGGAAGGAAAACAGTCGGAAGGCATCCAAGGTGGGCACAACCCACCAGGGCGCGCCCAGGGGTGCCTGGCGCGCCCTGGTGTATCGTGCTCACCTCAATCACCTTCCGGTCTATTTTTTATTTCCAAAATTTTCTAATATTCCAAAACTGACAAAAAATATTTTTGCGGATTTTTCGGAGTCCGTTTACTTACTGTATCATGTACCTCCTATTTTTCAGAATTCTAGAGTGTTCCGGAAGGTTTCTTTTATGTGTTCCTCCGGTGTCATGGTTTGGATAACATTGCTTTCAATGTTAATAGGCGTACCTGAGATATAATGTTTAATTCTTTGTCCATTGACCACCTTCGGGTTAGTACCTTCGGCGTTATTAATCTTGATAGCTCCAGAACGATAAACCTCTTCGATAATATATGGTCCTTCCCATTTGGAGAGAATCTTTCTTGCAAAAAATCTTAAACGAGAGTTGAACAAAAGAACATAGTCTCCTATTTTGAATTCCCGCTTTTGGATTCTTTTGTCATGCCATCTTTTTACTTTTTCTTTGAATAGCTTGGCATTTTCATAGGCTTGGGTTCTCCATTCATCTAGTGAGCTAATATCAAAGAGCCTCTTCTCACCGGGGAGTTTAAAATCATAGTTAAGTTCTTTAATTGCCCAAAATGCCTTGTGTTCTAATTTTAGAGGCAAATGACAAGCTTTCCCATATACCATTTTGTATGGAGACATACCCATAGGATTTTTATAAGCTGTTCTATAGGCCCAAAGTGCATCATCTAATTTCTTAGACCAATTCTTACGAGACCTATTGACAGTTTTTGTAATATTAATTTTATTTCTCTATTGCTAAGTTCTACTTGACCACTAGATTGAGGATGATAGGGTGATGCAATTCTATGGTTAACATCATACTTAGCATGCATCTTACGGAAAGCACCATGGATAAAGTGTGAACAACCATCGGTCATTAAATATCTAGGGACTCCAAACCTCGGGAAGATAACCTCTTTAAGAATTTTGATGGAGGTGTGGTGATCAACACTACTAGTTGGAATAGCTTCTACCCACTTAGTGACATAATCAACAGCAACCAAAATATGTTGGAGGAAGGGAAAGGTCCCATATAATCAAAACCCCAAACGTCAAATCATAGGCATTTCCGGACGCTTACCGATATTACCAATTCTTTGACATTCATCACAAGATAAGACAAACTTACGAGCATCCTTGAAGAGAGTAGGCCAATAAAAACTAGATTGCAATACCTT
Source organism: Elymus sibiricus (assembly GCA_039707655.1). NCBI lineage: Eukaryota > Viridiplantae > Streptophyta > Magnoliopsida > Poales > Poaceae > Elymus > Elymus sibiricus. The sequence goes on along the minus strand of CM077669.1, from coordinate 230,779,430 downwards.
ATGAGCAGTTCTATCTCCCGCATGATGTCCTCCATAAGCTTTGGAATGACATTTCCATTGGATTTGTTCCTGTTCATGCTCAGGTAAACAACGTCTAATAATACCATCTACTCCTTCTTTATAAAGAGGTGGGTCATCCCAAAAGTATTGTCTCAAGTCATAGAATTTTTTTCTCTTTTGTTGGTAAGTGAAGTTAGGTGGTATATATTTAGCGACAATGTAGTTAGCATAATCAGCATACCAAGGTGTGTTTGGAGAAACATTTATTGTAGCTAACTGTTCGTCAGGGAAACTATCATCAATAGGTAGTGGGTCATCAAGAATATTTTCTAACCAAGACAAGTTATCAGCTACGGGGTTCTCAGCTCCCTTCCTATCAACGATGTGTAAGTCAAATTCTTGAAGCAAGAGAACCCACCTAATGAGTCTAGGTTTAGCATCTTTCTTTCCCATAAGATATTTTATAGCAGCATGATCGGTGTGAACAATAACTTTGGAATCAACAATATACGATCTAAATTTATCACAGGCAAACACAACTGCTAAAAATTCCTTTTCAGTAGTGGCATAATTTCGTTGGGCATTGTCTAGAGTTTTACTAGCATAATGGATAATATTTAATTTCTTATCAACTCTTTGTCCTAGAACAGCACCAACAACTTAATCACTAGCATCACACATAATTTCAAAAGGCAAGTTCCAATTAGGTGGTAGTATGATAGGTGCAGAGGTTAAGGCTTTCTTGAGTGTTTCAAAGGCTTCCACACAATCATCATCAAAACAAAAGGAATATCCTTTTGCAAAAGATTAGTAAGAGGCCTAGAAATTTTAGAGAGGTCTTTAATGAACCTCCTATAAAAACCAGCATGACCAAGGAAACTTCGAATACCTTTAATATCTTTAGGACATGCCATTTTCTCAATTGCATCAACTTTAGCTTCATCCACCTCAATACCTCGTTCGGATATTTTATGCCCCAAGACAATGCCTTCATTAACCATAAAGTGGCACTTCTCCCAATTCAAGACGAGATTAGTTTGTTCACATCTCTGCAAAACTCGATCAAGGTTGCTTAAGCAATCATCAAAAGAAGTCCCGTAAACGGAAAAATTATCCATGAAAACCTCCACAATCTTTTCACAAAAATCAGAGAATATAGTAGTCATACATCTTTGAAAGGTAGTAGGTGCATTGCATAAACCAAAAGGCATACGTCTATAAGCATAGGTTCCAAAAGGGCAAGTAAAGGTGGTTTTCTCTTGATCGGATTGTGACACAGGTATTTGAGAGAAAAAAGAATATACATCTAGGAAACAAAAGTGTGTGTGCTTAGATAATCTTTCTAGAATTTGATCAATGAAAGGCAGAGGGTAATGATCTTTCCTAGTAGCCTTATTTAATTTTCTAAAATCAATTACCATTCTATTGCAAGTGACAATTCTTTGTGGAATGAGTTCATTCTTATCATTAGGAACAACAGTAATACCACCTTTCTTAGGGACACAATGAACGGGACTTACCCATCTACTATCAGTAATGGGATAGATTATACCCGCTTCCAGAAGCTTTAGTATTTCAGTTCTTACCACTTCTTTCATCTTAGGATTCAATCGCCGTTGGTGATCAACAACGGGTATAGCATCAGGTTCCATATTAATCTTGTGCTGACATAGAGTGGGACTAATGCCCTTAAGATCATCAAGAGTATATCCAATAGCAGCCCTGTGCTTCCTTAGAACTTTTAATAATCTTTCTTCTTCATGTTCTGAAAGGTTAGCACTAATAATAACATGATATATCTTTTTCTCATCAAGATAAGCATACTTCAAAGTTTCAGGCAATTGTTTCAATTCAAACACAGGATCACCTTTAGGTGGAGGAGGACCTCTAAGAGTTTCAATAGGCAAATTGTGTTTCAGGAGAGGTTGTTGTTCAAAGAAAATTTTATCTATTTCATTTCTTTCACGCAAGTGCATATCATTTTCATGGTCAAGCAAATATTGTTCTAATGGATCGGTAGGAGGCACAGCAATAGCAGCAAGACCAATTATTTCATCCTTACTAGATAATGCTTTATCACGAGGTTGTCTACTAAACTTGGAAAAATTAAACTCATGAGACACATTACCAAAACTGACACCGACAGTTTGTTTTTCACAATCTATCTTAGCATTGACGGTGCTCAAGAAAGGTCTACCAAAGATAATGGGACAAAAGTCATCTTATGGGGAACCAAGGACTAGAAAATCAGTAGGGTATTTTACTTTCCCACACAAGACTTCAACATCTCTAACAATCCCAAGTGGTGTGGTAGTGTCTCTATTAGCAAGTTTAATAGTAACATCAATGTCTTCCATTTCAGCAGGTGCTATTTCATCCATAATTTCTTGGTATAGAGTAAAAGGTATAGCACTCACACTAGCACCCAAATCACATAAACCATGATAGCAATGATCTCCTATTTTGACTGAGACAATGGGCATGCCTTCTATGGGTCGATGTTTATCTTTTTCATCGGGTTTAGCAATTCTAGCAGCTTCATCATAGAAGTAGATAACGTGCCCATCAATATTTTCTACCAAGAGATCTTAACCATAGCAATACTAGGTTATACTTTAATTTGTTCAGGGGGTTTAGGTGCCCTTATATTACTCTTACGAACCACAGTTGATACCTTAGCACGTTCCTTTATCTTAATAGGGAAAGGTGGTTTTTCAATATAAGCGGTAGGCACAACTAGATCAACATTGTAAAAGATGGTTTCTTCTTTAGCTATGACTGGTTCTTTAATTTCTTATTTAATAGGGGAATGATATTTAAACCACTTATCCTTAGGGAGGTCAACGTGAGTAGCAAATGCTTCCCAGAAAGAGGCTACTATCTTAGAGTCAAGTTCATATTTAGTGCTAAACTTATGAAAAGTATCGGTATTCATAAAAGATTTAACACAATCAAATTCAAGCTTTATACCTGACTCATTACCTTCGTCGAGTTCCCAATCTTCAGAGTTGCGTTTAATTTTTTCTAAGAGATCCCACTTGAATTCAATAGTCTTCTTCATATAAGAACCAACACAAGAAGTATCGAACATGGATTGATCATTATGAGAAAGCCGAGCATAAAAATTCTAAATGATAACTTCTCTCGGAATGTCATGATTGGGGCATGAATATAACATTGACTTAAGCCTCCCCCAAGCTAGAGCAATACTTTCTCCTTCACGAGGCCAAAAATTATATATATAATTCCGATCACGATGAACTAGATGCATGGGATAAAACTTTTGGTGGAATTCTAGTTGCAAACGATTCTAGTTCCACGATCCAAGATCATCACATATCCTATACCATGTCAATGCTTTTCCCTCCAAAGATAAAGGGAAAACCTTCTTGTTAACTTCGTCTCCGGGTAAACCCGCAAGCTTAAATAATCCACAAATTTCGTTCACATATAAGAGGTGCATATCATGATGTTCAGTTCCATCTCCTGCATAAGGTTTAGCAAGCAGTTGTTCTACCATACCCGAACGAATTTCATAAGTAATATTTTCAGTAGGTGATGTAGGTTGAGGGGAAACTAATTGTGGTTCCGGTCGATGTGAAGATACCCCGAACAAACACCTCAAAGGATTGTTTTCCATAGGAGCAAGTAGCAATAAATTTCAGCACGTAGTATAAGTTTTTTCCTTACCGATTTCCACTTACCAAGAGCGCTTCACTCCCGGGCAACGGCGCCAAAAAAGAGTTTTGATGACCCACAAGTATAGGGGATCAATCGTAGTCCTTTCGATAAGTAAGAATGTCAAACCCAACGAGGAGCAGAAGGAAATGACAAGCGGTTTTTAGCAAGGTAATTTCTGCAAGCAATGAAATTGTAGGTAACAGACAGTTTGATAGCAAGATAATTGGTAACAAGCAAGTAATGGTAACGGTAAACAAAGTGCAGCAAGGTAGCCCAATCCTTTTGTGGCAAAGTACAGGCCAGAACAATCTCTAGTAATAGGCAAAGTGTTCTTGAGGGTACACGTGAATTTCATCTAGTCACTTTTATCATGTTGGTTTGATTCGTGCTCGCTACATTGATAATTTGATATGTGGGTGGACTGGTGCTTGGGTTCTGTTCTTACTTGAACAATCTCCCAAATATGATTAACCCCCTCGCAAGCATCCACAACTACGAGAAAAGTATTAAGATAAAATCTAACCATAGCATTAAACGTTTGGATCCAAATCAGCCCCTTACGAAATAGCGCATAAACTAGGGTTTAAGCTTCTGTCACTCTAGAAACCCATCATCTAATAACTACTCCACAATGCATTCCCTTAGGCCCATGAATGGTGAAGTGTCATGTAGTCGACTGTCACATGACACCACTAAGGGAATCACAACATACATATCATCAAAATATCGAACACATATCAAATTCACATGATTACTCGCAACATGACTTCTCCCGTGACCTCAAGAACAAAGGTAACTACTCACAAATAATAATCATGCTCAAGATCAGAGGGGTATTAAATTGCATAATGGATGTGAACATATAATCTTCCACCTAATAAACCCTATAGTAATCAACTACGCAAGGTAATCAACACTACTAGTCACCCACAGGTACCAATCTGAGGTTTCGGTACAAAGATTGAACACAAGAGATGAACTAGGGTTTGAGAGGAGATGGTGTTGTTGAAGATGTTGATGAAGATTGGCCTCCAAAAGATGAGAGGGGTGTTGGTGATGACGATAGCTTCGATTTCCCCCTCCGGGAGGGAAGTTCCCTCGACGGAATCGTTCCGCCGGAGGGCAAAAGTGCTCCTGCCCCAGTTCCTCCTCGAGGCGGCGGTGCTTCATCACGAAAGTCCTCCTCTGATTTTTTCTAGGTCAAATGTTACTATATAACAGAAGATGGGCTCCGGAGGTGGGCCGAGGTGGCCACGATACAAAAGGGCTCGCCCAGGGGGGTCTGGCGTGCCCTGGTGGGTTGTGCCCACCTGGCAAGCCCCCTCCGGTAGTTTTCTGCTCCAGTATTTTTTATTAAATACAAAAATAATCTCCGTAAAGTTTCAGCTTCATTGGAGTTGTGCAGAATAGGTAACTCTGATGTGCTTTTCTTAGGTCCAGAATTCCAGCTGCCGGTATTCTCCCTCTTGGTGTAAACCTTGCATATTATGAGAGAAAAGGCATTAGAATCACTCCCTAAAGCATTATTATTCAACAAAACATAGTAAATAACAGTAGGAAATCATGATGCAAAATGGACGTATCATTGTCGCATTCCCAAACTCTAAGAAACGACAACTTAGTTTTATGCCAAACCATAATTCATATGGTGTCATCTCAACGGATTTAGATGGTGCCCTATTAAAGTGAATGTAGTTGTCTCTAATGCATAACCCCAAAACTATAGTGGAAAATCGGTAAGAGACATCATAGTATGCACCATATCCAGTGGAGCACGACTACGACGTTCGGACACACCATTACACTATGGTGTTCCAGTTGGCGTGAGTTGTGAAACAATCTCCACATTGTCTTAAGTTGTATACCAAACTCGTAACTCAGATATTCACCTCCACGATCATATCGTAGACATTTTAGCTTCTTGTCACGATGATGTTCAACTTCACTCAGAAATTGCTTGAACTTTTCAAACGTTTCATACTTGTGTTTCATTAAGTAAATATACCCATATCTACTCAAATCATCAGTGAAGGTAATAAAATAACGATATCCACCGCACACTTCAACACTCATTGGACCGCATACATCAACATGTATCATTTCCAAGAAGTCACTTGCCCGCACCATCATACCGAAAAATGGGGTCTCAGTCATCTTGCCGATGAGGCATGGTCCGCATGTCTCAACCGATTCGAAATCAAGTGAGTCCAAAGATCCATTAGCATGGAGTTTCTTCATGCACTTTACACCAATATGACCTTAGCGGCAGTGCCACAAGTATGTCATACTATCATTATTAAGTTTGGATCTTTTGGCATCAATATTATGAACATGTGTATCACTACGATCAAGATTCAATAAACCATTCACATTGGGTGCATGACCATTGAAGGTATTATTCATGTAAACAGAATAACCATTATTCTCTGTCTTAAATGAATAACCGTATTGCAATAAACACGATCTAATCATGTTCATGCTCAATGAAAACACCAAATAACATTTATTTAGGTTCAACACTAATCTCGAAGGTAGAGGGAGCGTGCGATGGTGATCACATCAACCTTGGAAACATTTTCAACACACATCGTCACCTCGTCCTTAACTAGTCTCCGTTTATTCTGTAGCTTTTGTTTCGAGTTACAAATATTAGCAACTAAACCGGTATCTAATACCCAGGTGCTACTAGGAGTACTAGTAAGGTACACATATATCAAATATACTTTTGTTGACATTGCCATCCTTCTTATCTACCAAGTATTTGGGGTGGTTCCGCTATTAGTGACCGTTCCCCTTACAATAGAAGCACTTAGTCTCGGGTTTGGGTTCAACCTTGGGTTTCTTCACTAGAGCGGCAACTATTTTAACATTCTTGAAGTTTCCCTTCTTTCCCTTACCCTTCTCGAAACTAGTGGTCTTACCATCAACACTTGACGATCCTTCTTGATTTCTACCTTTCGCGGTGTAAAACATTGCGAATAGCTCAGGGATCATCTTGTCCATTCCTGTCACGTTATAGTTCATCACGACGCTCTAGTAGCTTGGTGGCAGTGACTTGGAGAACTATGTCAATCACTATCTTATCTGGAAGATGAACTCCCACTTGATTCAAGTGATTGTAGAACGCAGACAATCTGAGCACATGCTCAACGATTGAGCTATTCTCCTTCATCTTGCATGCAAAGAATCTTGTTGGAGGTCTCATACCTCTCAACACGGGCACGAGCCTGAAATTCCAATTTCAGCTCTTGGAACATCTCATATGCTCTGTGACATTCAAAACGTCTTTGGAGACTCAATTCTAAGCCGTAAAGCATGACACACTGAACAATCAAGTAGTCATAAAATGAGTTTGTCTGATGTTCTCAACACCCACAGACGATGCTTGAGGGGTTGGCGTACTGAGCGGTGCATCAAGGACATAAGCCTTCTGTGCAGCAATGAGGACAATCCTCAGTTTACGGACCTAGTCCGCATAATTGCTACTACCATCTTTCAACTTAGTTTTTCTCTAGGAATGTATCAAAATATAGGGGAGCTATAGCGCGAGCTATTGGTCTACAACATAATTTGCAAAGATATTTTGACTATGTTCATGATAATGACTTCAATTAATCATATTACTAAAGAACTCCTAATCAAATCAACATCCCTCGGGTTGTCTAAGTGTGACATGATCCAAATCCACAAACCCAAGTTCGATCATCACGTGAGATGAGGTGGTTTCAATGGTGAACATCTCCATGTTGATCATATCTACTATATGAATCATGTTCGACCTTTGGGTCTCCTATGTTTTGAGGCCATGTCTATACATGCTAGGCTTGTCAAGTTTATCCCAAGTGTTCTGCATGTGCAAAACTGGCTTACACCCATTGTATGCGAACGTAGAGTCTATGACACCTGATCATCACGTGGTGCGTCGAAACGATGATCCTTCGCAATGGTGCACACTTGGGGAGAACACTATTTAAATCTTGAAATTTTAGTGAGGGATCATCTTATAATGCTACCGTCATCCTAAGAAAAATAAGATGCATAAAGGGATTAACATCACATTAAAATCATATAAGTGACATGATATGGACATCATCATCTTGTGCTTTTGATCTCCATCTCCAAAGCACCGACATGATCTCCATCGTCACCGGCATGACACCATGATCTCCATCATTGTGTCGTCAGGTGGTTGTCGCGCCATCTATTGCTTACAACTATAGCTAACCGATAGTGATAAAGTAAAGCAAAAATAGCGAAAATAATTAAAGGCAACCCTATGGCTCCTGTCGGTTGCCGTACTCATCAACATGCAAGTCATGATAATCTATACAAAACATGATCATCTCATACATCACATATATCACATCACGTCTTGGCCATATCACATCACAACATGCCCTGCAAAAATAAGTTAGACGTCCTCTACTTTGTTGTTGCAAGTTTTGCGCGGCTGATATGGGAAACTAGTAAGAACCGTTCTTACCTACGCAAAGCCACAGCAGTGATAATCAAATTGCCTTTTAACCTTCTACAGGACCGCCTCTGTCGAATCCGATTCAACTAAAGTGGGAGAGAAGACACCCGCCAGCCGTCTTTATGCAACAAGTTGCATGTCAGTCGATGGGACCGGTCTCTCATACGTGGACAGTAAGGTTGGTCCGGGCCGCTTCATCCCACAATACCGTCGAATCAAAATAAGACTAAGGAGGTAAGCAATTTGAACATCAACGCCCACAAACTCTTTGTGTTCTACTCATGCATATCATCTACGCATAGACCTAGCTCTGATACCACTGTTGGGGAACGTTGCATGGGAAAAAAATTTCCTATGCACACGCAAGATCTATCCATGGAGATTTATAGCTACGAGAGGGGGAGTGCATCTACATACCCGTGTAGATCGCTAAGCGGAAGCGTATATAACGCGGTTGATGTAATCGTACGTCTTCACGATCCAATCGCGACCTGTCCCGATCTAGCGCCGAACGGACGGCACCTTCGTGTTCAGCACACGTGTGGCTCGAAGACATCTCTGCCTCCTTGATATAGCAAGCGAGGTCGGAGAGGTAGATGAGATCTCCGGCAGCACGACGGCATGGTGGAGATGGTGGTGGAGCAATCCCAGCAGGGCTTCGCCAAACGCCTCCGGAACTACGAACGAGGAAGAACGGGAGAAACGGGAGGGAGAGGGCCACCTCAAGGGAGAGGACTTGTTGTGTTCAGCCCTCCCCTCCCCTCCACTATTTATAGGAGGCAAGGGTGAGGAGGGGGGCGCAGCCCTAACCCCTCCACCAAGGGAGGGGGCGGTGGCCAAGAGGGAGGAGTCCTCCCTCCCCAAGGCACCTCCTAGGTGCCTTGCCCCTCAAGGTTTCCACCCCCTTAGCCGCATGGGCCCTTGGGGAGCTGGCCCAATAAGGCTAGGGCGCCCCCTTACAGCCCATGCTGGCCTAAGGGGCGTGGTGGAACCTTCCATGGACTTCCAGACCCCTCAGGAATCCTCCGAAACCTTCCATAAGCTTCCAAACCCGAAACTTTTCTGGTAGCCAAAATATAACTTCCCATATATAAATCTTTACCTCCGGACCATCCGGAGCTCCTCGTGACGTCCGGGATCTCATCCCGGACTCCGAACAACATTCGGTCACCAACATACATATCCCAATACTACTCTATCGTCATCGAACGTTAAGCGTGCGGACCCTACGGGTTCGAGAATCATGTAGACATGACCGAGACACCTCTCCGGTCAATAACCAATAGCGGGACCTGGATGCCCATATTGGTTCCTACATATTCCACGAAGATCTTTATCGGTCGAACCACAATCCCAAGGATTCAATCAATCCCGTATGCAGTTCCCTTTGTCCAGCAGTATGTTACTTGCCCGAGATTTGATTGTCGGTATCTCCATACCTAGTTCAATCTCATTAACGGCAAGTCTCTTTACTCATTCCGTAATACAAGATCCCGTGACTAACTCCTTAGTCACATTGCTTGCAAGCTTGTTCTGATGCTGTATTATTGAGTGGGCCCAGAGATACCTCTCCGTCATACGGAGTGACAAATCCCAGTTTCGATCCATGCCAACCCAACAGACACCCTCGGAGATACCTGTAGATCATCTTTATGATCACCCAGCTACGTTGTGACGTTTGATACACACAAGGCATTCCTCCGGTGCCAGGAAGTGGCATGTTCTCATGGTCATAGGAACAGATACTTGACATGAAGAAAGCAGTAGCAATAAACTAATATGATCAAATGCTATGCTTACGGATGGGTCTTGTCCATCACATCATTCTCCTAATGATGTGACCCCGTTATCGAATGACAACTCATGTCTATGGTTAGGAAACCTTAACCATCTTTGATCAATGAGCTAGTCTAGTGGAGGCTCACTAGGGACACAGTGTTGTCTATGTATCGACACACGTATCTGAGTTTCCAATCAATACAATTAGAGCATGGATAATAAACAATTATCATGAACAAGGAAATATGATAATAACCAATTTATTATTGCCTCTAGGGCATATTTACAACAGTATGCCTATGGGCAATCAATGTTGCCTACACTGCCAAATGTGAGCTCAACAAGGATGTCACGGTAGCGGACCCTTACCTCATGCACGAGACCAATGCTAATCACCCTCAGCATCGACAGGCTATGCGGAAGTATTTGATAGACTTCATGATTGCCAACATGGACAAAGACTGCCTTCTCTTGCCCTACTATCCGCAGTAAGTCATTTTGTCTAACTAGATTGCTATTTCATACAATCTCGTTATGCATGCTTCCACGTAAAACCATTTACTCAACTTTTTACACAGAGAACATTGTGTCCTCATCGTTGTTACCCCGAAGTTTGCCGAAACTTATTTCTTGGATTCGACGAGGAAAGTGAGAAAAGACTACAAAGGCATCAACAAGGTCCTGGATGAAGCAATTTTTGAGTATACCAACAGGAAGGAGTGATTAGAGATGGATATCGGAAGTTTGACAAATTTAAAGCGTTATGCCTCGTCCACAAAACTGACTTTAGTTGCATGCAGTAGCCGGAAAACAGTGATATAGACGACTACTACGTCATTCATCACATGGAGGAGTACATACGGGAGGAAAAATAACTCAGATGTCATTGCATGGGGGAAGAAAATGGAGGAAATTATGAATTCAGACGCATCCAGGTGAAGTTTGCTACCATCCTCAACAAAGATTTCATCGACCATGCCGAGATTTTCAACGGTGGCGCACCTTCCGGCACGGAGGAGATAAAAGCTCACCTTCGGAAGCAGGGGCTTGATGCTGATGGTCCTGTCTCTATCGCGGATCCATCAAAGAAATACGTTAATGATCCTTATGCCGATATGTAATAGGATAGTGTCAGCTTCCTATGTTGTTGGTTCTACAATACTACTAGCTCGATCAGCTACATGTTTGTGTTATCGTACTTTAAAACTTGACTACCTATCTAGGTTAACTAATTATTTAATAACTATGTATGATGTAACATAGTTATCTTGAATGTCTTTGAATGCCTTTACTTGTTACCTTATTCCGTGGTAGCGATTTTCCGATGCTTACAAATTAAGTAATGTCGTGCTGAGTAGGTACATTGCCTGCAATGTTTTTCAGTATTTGTGACGTTGGAATAATGTACATGCCATAGATAAAGATCATAATGCTGGCATACAACATAATTTGATGCCAGAGGTATTCCAAATACTTCTGGCATAGGGTCTAACGCCACAACTATTATTTGACTGTGGTGCCATATTGGTGGCGCCGGGTGTCCACGCCAGCAAGGCCATTTTTGCCACGCCATAGTTAGGCTTTTCTGCACTAGTGCCCAGACATCAAATGGTTCTATAGCAAGTAAATAATCCATAGGCATTTCCTGACGTCTACTATTGTTACCAACTCTTTGAAATTCATCACAACAAAGGACATACTTACGAGCATCTTTGAAAAGATTAGGCCAATAGAAACCAGATTGTAATACCTTGTGTGCGGTTCTGTTGCCAGCATGGTGTCCTCAGAGTGACACTTCCGTAGGATCTGTCCCTATTGATGCTCAGGTACACAACGTATAATAACACTATCTACTCCTTTATAAATATGTGGTTCATCCCAAAAGTAATGTCTTAAATCATAGAAAAAACTTTTTCTTTTGTTGGTAGGTGAAACTAGGTGGTATATATTTAGCAACAATGTAATTAGCATAATCTGCATACCAAGGAGTACTATGGGAAGCATTTATAACAGAAAGTTGCTCATCAGGAAAATTATCATCAATATGCAGTGGGTCATCAAGAACATTTTCCATCCTAGACAAATTATCTGCTACGGGGTTTTCAGCTCCCTTCCTATCAACAATGTGCAGATCAAGTGTTGTGAGTAACAGTGATAGATAGTTTTGTATCAAAGTAATTTGTAACAAGTGACAAGTAGCAATAGTAACAAAGGTGCAGCAAGGTAGCCCAATCCTTTTTATAGCAAAGGACATGCCTGAAAGTACTCTTGTATTAAGCAAATGTTCCCGAGGACACATGGGAATTTCTGTCTAGTCATGTTCATCATGTTGAGTTGATTTGCGTTCGTTACTTTGATAATTTGATATGTGGGTGGACCAGTGCTAAGGTGTTGTTCTTACTTGAACAAACAAATTACTTATGATTACCCCCTCTCGCAATCATCCACAACTAAGAAAGAAGAATTAAGATAAATCTAACTATAGCATGAAACGTGTGGATCCAAATAAGCCCCTTATGAAGTAACGCATAAACTATGGTTTAAGCTTTTGTCACTCTCGCAACCCATCATCTACTTGTCAATCCACAATTCCTTCTCTTAGGACATTAACATGGTGAAGTGTCGTGTAGTCGACGTTCACACGACACCACTAAGAGAAGCAACAACATACACATCATCAAAATATCGAATGAATACCAACTTCACATGTTTGCTTATAACTAGACTTCTCCCATGTCCTCAGGAACAAAAGTAAGTACTCACACATCATCAACATGTTCAAGATCAGAGGTGTAATAATGGAGATCCAGGATCTTAACACAATATCATCCACCAAGTAAACCAACAAGCATCAACAACGAGATGTAATCAACAATACTAGTAACCCACAGGTACCAATCTGAGGTTTTGAGGCAAAGATTGAATACAAGAGATGAACTAGGGTTTGAGATGAGATGGTGCTGGTGAAGATGTTGATGAAGATATGTCCACCCATGAAGGAGGAAGCGTTGGTGATGACGAGGGCTTCTATCTCCCCCTCCCGGAGGGATGTTTCCCTGGCAGAATCTCTCTGCTGGAGATCAAAAGGTCTCTGCCCTGCTTTCCGCCTTGAGACAATGGCTCTTCGTCTTGAAAGTATCTCTATGATTTTTTCTAGGGTAAAACACGCCATAGGAGAAGAGGAGGTCGGGAGAGCTGCTGGACCCCCACAAGGCAACAGTGCGCACCTAGGGGGGTGGGCGCGCCCTGTTGGCTTGTGGCCAGCAGGTGGCCCCCCTCTGGTATATTTTTGTCCCAATAATTCTTATATATTCCATAAAAATTCTCCGTGAAGTTTCAGGTCATTTGGAGTCCAGTGAATTTTCAGCCATTTTCTTGGTTTTCATGTCCAGAATTTCACTTTCCAGTGATTTCCCTCTTTGTGATGTACCTTGCATATTTAGAGAGAAAAGGCATAAGAATTGTATCATAATGAGGAATAAAGGACAATAATAGCATATATATCCTTTAGAATTCATGATGCAAAATGGATCCAACAATCAAAGTCATAAAAGCAACAAGCGGAAGCATAACATGTGTGGGTATAGACATCTACTAAAAGTGGCTGGAGAAGCCTAAAGATCGTGACCTCATTGAGAGATCGATAATCGAAACAAAGTCGGATAGTACCATCCCTTTTTCCACAAAAAGAACAGGTGATCCCCAAGGAGAGGCACTAGGGCAGATGAATCCCTTTCTGAGCTGCTCAACCAGTTGCTTCTTCAATTCAGCCAACTCTTCGGATCCCATTCTATAGGGCTTCGTATAGATGGGTCCTGCTTCGGCCATTAACTCAATGATGAACTCAGTGTCATGGTCAGGAGGCATTCCGGGAAGCTCATCCAGAAAGACATCTGGGTATTCACATACTACTGGCACTTGATCGAACTAAATCCCTGACAAACAATTGACCCGAGGGTCTTGAGCGGAGGAAGGGTTGGGGACATACTTGACTTCAAATCCTTGGCGATTGGTCATGGTAACAGTCCGCTTGGCACAATCTAACAAGCCTTGGTCCTTGGTTAACCAATCCATGCCTAGGATCACATCCAAGCCTTGCGACTTCAAGATGATAAGGTCTGCTAGGACATCTACCCCGTTGATGACAATCACAACTCCCTTACGTCCTATCTTGGTTCTCAAAACTGAACTCGGGGTTTGTACCAACATAGGACTACCCAGAGATGTAGGCTTCATAGAAATTTCTAGTGCAAACTTTTGGGTAACAAAAGAAGGTGAAGCTCCAGAATCAAACAGAACGGTTCCTGGGGTGTTATTGACAAGGAACGTATCCAATATGATGCTCGAGTCTTCCTGGGCTTTCTCAGCGGTGACGTGATCCACAAGACCCTTGCCATTGTTGGGCTGGTTGCGGGAATCTTGGTTCCTTGGTGGCGCTCCACGCCCTTGACCTTGGTTCGACGCATTGGGGCGCGGTGCACATGGATTATTATTGGGGCACTGCCGAGAGATGTGCCCAGGCTCACCACATCTGAAGCACGTGACTTGGCCTGATTTGGTGTTGTTCTTGCCACCGTTGTTGTTGTTGTGATTGTTGTAGGCAGACCTAGGGTTGGCGTACTGCTGAGGCTGTTAGCTCGGACGAGGTGCAGGAGTTCCGACTTGCTGAGGCTGATAGGTTGGCCTTGGTGGGGCTGCCTGCCAGGTGCAAGGTTTCTGGTTGCTTGAACTACCCTTGCTGATCATCTTGCGCTTGCGGGTGTCTTCCATCGCATGACCAGCATGAGAGCCTTGTTCACCAGGTCGAAGAAGCTCCGGCAGCCGCAGACAATGAGCTGATACTTCAGGTCTTGCTCGAGTCCTTCCATGAAGTGTTCCATCTTAGTTGCCTCAGTGTTGACATCTTCTGGGGCATACTTTGACAGGAGGTTGAACTTCTGCATGTACTCCTTGATTGAGCCACTTCCTTGCTTCAGCACTCGGAACTCTTGCTTCTTGATAGCCATAATCCTAGAAGGGATGTGGGCCTTGCAGAAACCATCCTTGAAGTCATCCCAAGTTATCACATGGTCGCCTTGCATGACCTTGAATCCATCACACAAGCTTTGGCGGTACTTCTGAGGCAGTGAGAGGCATAAAGCACCTTCTCACGATCCTCATTGCAATGGACCAGTGCAAGGAGGTCCTCGGTGGTGCGGATCCAGTCGTCAGCATCCAAAGGTTCAGGAGTCTCGGTGAAGGTTGGGGGCGAATTCCTCATGAGCTTCGGCAGGGTGGAGGCCCATTCTCGTTCCTGCCTCGTTGTTGGTTGTTGACAAGGGCTTGAGCAATCTGTTGGATAGCGGCATAGTTGGCTTGGCGTTCCTCCCGGAGATCTTGGAGAAACTAAGCTATGTTCATGTTCTCCGGTGGAGGTGGTGGTGGAGGAATGTCTCCATGTAGCTTCTCCTGATGCTCTCCAGCCTGAGCGGACCCACTAGCACCCTACTGCTGGCTTGAGTCGCCGGCGTTGGGGTTGGCAAAGGTGCTGGTGCGGGTTACAGTCACCATCCTGTTTGGAGCAGCCAGAGTCAAATGACTAGGGGAGTCGAGAGGGAAAAGCAATAATAGAGGAAACGTGCATAAGGGGTTTGGTATAGTGCAAGTGTGATCAATTAGAGGTCGAAAGACCAAACACATAACATTAAGATAAGATAGATGATGTAGCCTCTTACATGTTGCCTATAGCAAAAGCGCGACTTGCATCGAGACACAAACAACAAGACAAACAACAAGCACACATGGTTTCATATGAAGCATTACACGGACTCGAATTCACATGGGATTACATGACTTGTCCTACCCTAGGGGTTCTCGGACTCAAGTAGTGGAGTACTCGGTCTCATACTCACTCTCCTCTGGATCTTCCTCCTTGTCATCCTCCATGCGAGTGTCATCTCCAGTCGAAGGGGTCAGAGGACGAGGAGGTCCATCCTGGCGACGCTTCGCCGGTGGTCCGGTGAAGAGCTCAAGGTACTCCTTTGCACTCATGCGACAACGACGAGCGGGTGCATCTCTAGCTAGGGGTACTCCTCCTCTATAAGCGATAGCTGGTCGTCCCTCGGGGGCTCCATCCTTCTTGATCATGTCTAGCTTCTTCTTGGCTTAACGAAGTAGGTCTCGGGTGCGGTGAAGTTCCTTGCAGAGTTTCACAGACTCCTTAATCAGGTTGTGAGCCAGACTATCGACGGAGAGGTTGAAGTAGGTCTATAACCTATGTGGTGTCCCATCCTCCTTGGATGGAACTAGCATCCAACTCTCGCCAATGTCATCCTTCGTGAGAGGTAGGTGGTGAGTAGCTGGCTCGTCAGCAATCTCTGGGATGATGTCTCGAAGGTGGATAAGTGCCTCCGTCTCGAATGCGATCACCAGGGTCTCCATCTATGGTTCTTTAAAGAACCAACTCGTCAGGGAGTCGTTTGCCTTCATGACCACATCAACGTGGTACTCCTTCATGGTGGCATCGACCCAGTGCTCGTGGAAGAGGAAAACGGGTGATCAACGAAATTGGCACTTCTCCAGGCTGTCCTTAAGGAGTAGGGGAAAGTTGGATGCTAGGAGGCCCTTGGGTACGACGACCATCTACAAGGTTTAAGGGAATGGTGTTAGTAACGTTTGAAATGAGACTAGAAGAGGTAAGAAGTGGAGAAACTCCTAAGTATAGGTACTTGATGTAGTTTTGAAAACGGTTTAGTCCTAACCAACGTCCATGCTAACTAAGGCTTCCTACAGTCAGGATAGCTCTGATACCAGCTCTGTGGGGACCCCGACTCATAAGTCGTGATCACTGAATGCACGTGTACAGTGATCCCAGAGATCAATGCTCACTGACAGACAAAAGTTGAATAACAAGAGTCTTAGATCCATACATACCGTCTTGCACAAATTATGACCATTATGGTCAAGTCTTACATAGATAGGGCCATGAAGGCCAAACATGAAACACAAACTCGAAGCAGAAATCTTGAACGATAGCATGGACCCATGCCATCTGCCTTAACCCTACAGGCATTCTGACTGGGAAGCGGCCTAATTCGCATGATCATCACCAAGGTAATCTTCACTGTATTCTTGCTCTTCCATGCATGGCCAATTAAATAACCAGTGGCAAGCCAACGAGTACTTTGAATGTACATGCAAGCAACCCATGTTTGGAACAAGGTACAACAATGCATGGTATAGCACTACGTAGGTACTTTTGTAGAAAGCTAATTTTTGAGTGCAATGACATGTCCTATCAACTTGTAAAGCATGCGTCATGAGGTTACGAGTATCCATATGAACATGTTACAGATATCAATATAAACAGAGTTTGGAACAACTCCAGTTTTGAATCATCTCACCAAGTCATCTGACTTAGCTCAATTATTTCTTTTCCACACACACACACTCACACCAAGTATTGTAGAACAATGGACGTAGTTTAAGAAGGACCACCCAACTTTTGTTGACCGTGGACACGGCTATTCGAATAGTTTTACACTCTGCAGAGGTGGCACACTTTGCCCCCAAGACTCTAGGGAACTTCCGTGTCAAGCCACGACTCGCGGTATATTACATGCCCGAGGTAAGCACCCAAACAATGCCTTTCCCTTGACGTGTAACAGCCCGGGACCGACGCTCCAGAAGATTCCCCTTTTATGTCGTTGTCATCGTGTGATTCGTTTGGTTGTTGCATTCATCATCGTATCATTCGCATCATCTGCATAGCATCGTCACTCGTTTTTGGAAAAACTTGCATCCGTTCGTAGTTGCCGGTTTTCTCCGCTATGTCGTTGAACGTTTCGAGACCAACCACACACGCACGCACCCGCGGCATCAATAATATATTGTTTTTAAAGTGTGCGAAAAATATTCTCGGATTGGGTTGAAAGTTGGCACGCGGTCTTTTTATATTGTAGGTAGACCGCCTGCCAAGTTTCGTCGCAATCAGAGGTCGTTTGATACCCGAACGGTCAACCGTAGTAGTGCGGTCATCGGCTCATTAGCGAACTCTTTCGGTGTTTCTAAAACTCTGTCACGGGCTGCCACCTTCCCTCTCGTCTCTGCCCAACTACTCTACATAGCCCAACCTAGCCCAGCTAGCCCCCCTCCGCTTCCGGACCATCGGATCGAGATCCGAAGGTCCGAAAACAGACTAAAAACCCTCTAACCCTAGCTCCTTCCCTATATAAACCCCCTCCCCTTCCTAATTTGGACCTAGCCCTCTCCCACCCCCGATCCGCCGTCGCCAGCCCACATCCGCCACTTGGCGCGCCGCCGCTCGCCAGCAGCCCACCTGCGCCGCCGCCATCGGCCAACGGGAGGCCGCCATGTCACCCTGGCGCCGCCCCAGCCGCCGCGGCCCTGCAGGCCCACGGGAGGCCCGCCTCAGCCCGAACCAGCCTCCGACGCGCCCGAGGAGCGCCCGCACCCCGACCCCGAGCTCCTCCTCGCTGTTGCTTCCCCGCACCGCCAGGCTGGACCGCGTCACCGGCCACCGGAGGGCCGAACCTCGCCGGCAAGCCACCGGGTCGACCTCGCCTGCTCCTCTCCTTCCTCCCGTTCCATCTCTCTCTCATGTGCTCTCTCTCTCCTTCGAATGGGCAGGAGGTGAGTAACCCCGCCATGGCCTCAAGCTCCTCGTCGCCGACCCCTTGCCGCTGCTGCCATGGAGAACCGCCAGCCCCGTCCATCCCCAGATCCGGCGGGATCTGAGGCAGATCCGTCCGCCCGGCCGGTTGCCTCCTGCGGGATGGCCACGAGCGCCCGCGCGAGGGGAACGAAGACGCCCTATCGTGTTGACCCCGCGCTGGGCCAGATCCGACGCCCTGCAGGCCCAGTCGCCCCACGTCCGGTCTGCCCCAGCCTCCCCACCGACCGGGCCTAGCCCACTAGGTGAGGACCGACTATCCCCCGCCCGTGCGACATGTAGTTATGTGACGCCCAGTTATAAAAACATATAAGTTCTGCATAATTTCAGAAAAAGGCCATTTTTTGCTTTGCTCATGGATTAAAATTCGTGCATCGCATGTAATAACTACATATATGTAAATGTCCAGAATTTTGTATAGATTATTAATGTCTCTTTTTCATGCATGAAATATGTTTATTGTGATGTATGCATTCAATTCGCATAAATGCCATATTTTGCATTGCGCATATATGTTTGATCGTGCATCGGGATTAATCAAACCCTATATGTAAAATGTGTAGATTAGTTATATCGCATTTTCATGCATGCTAAAAATATTTGATGTGTTGGTTGCATTTATTTTGCACACATAGCCTGCTAAAACGGTTTATGTCCTAATCCCGCACAAATATTGTGTCATTTGTTTTATAGTGAAAACCCACATATTATATATGTTTTCGGGGTAGAAAAATCCATAGAATTCATCTGTGCATTTAGTTTTGTCATTTGAGAAAGTTTGTGTGCATGTCATTTCTGCCATGATGCCCTTTTGTTTATTTCGTGTGAATTAATCCATGCATATTTTGGAAAAGTTGCCAACATGAGATGTGCCCTTGGACATGTGTGCTTAGGCCATGGTCATTTTGGTTGCTATAGAAATCCATGTTTAGGTGTTGTTTTCTTGTTGCCAACATGCTATAAAAATCTGATGTTTTGAGGGTCCAAAATATTTCTAAGTCTGGAAATCTGTTATCTTGTTGCTGTCTTGCCATGTGATTGGCTAGTGTTCTAGGAGTCTTTTGGTGATGCCACCATGGAGTCTTTTGTTAAGCATGTTATGCTCTATCATGTTGTGCCAATAGTTTGCATGAATAGGTTTTGCATCATAATTAAACCTGCTGTCCATTATGTCAATCTGTTAAAAACTGCTGCACATGTCTACTCTTATTTTCACTAAGTCTGGGAATCTGTTTTCTTCATAATGCCAAGTTGTGATGATGCTAGCCATGATTCTATGCATAATTAGACCTTGCCACCATGGAGTGATTTGTAGTGCATCATGTTTACTACCATGCTGTTAATTTTCATGCCATAATATGCCCTGTAGCATATAGTTTTGCTGCTGCCAATATGCCTCTATGAAAATCTGCTCTGCAAAAACCTGTTATTTTCACAGTCCTAATCTGCTATATTTTGATGCCATGTTGTGAGCTTCGTACCATGTGATCCATGACTCTTTTGAGTATGATATGTGAAGATGAAATGAAGTATGTGTTATATGCTACTGCCCCATGCTTAGTTTGTGCATTTTAGAATATTGTAACTTGTTGTTTTCATGTGTGCAAAATGCTATCTTGCTGTTTTGGGCAGATTTCAACTAAAACTTGTGTTGGTTGTATTTGTAGAACCGTAGCTCCGTTTTGAACATGTTGCATATGAAACTTGCTTAGAATCTCATGTAGTTTCATAATAACTTGCTGCATTCATGATTTGAAGTGTTTGTGGTTGTCATTTTCATGCATTTTGCATTCATGTCATGTTCATCTTGTGAAGATCATATCTTTTAGACCGTAGCTCCGTTTTATATGATCTATATATGAAAATCGACTAGAATGACGAGTAGAAATACATGGTGCATTTTGTTTTGCTGTTTAACAAATATAAAACATGATTAGTTCAGATCTGGACCAATTTCGAAATTAACATATGGGGTCGTTTCGGAAATGCTATATGTTGTTTCCGGCCTCATTTAAACTTGCCTAGATGTGTAGTTTACTTATGCTTCACCTCTTGCCATGTTTAACAACATTTAATATTGTCGTGTACCTAACGAGATTGAACTAAATAATTCGAATGTGGAGTTTCGTCAATATGCAACACGTTGCATATTGAGCTTCACTTAATATGTAGTATTGTTTGTTGTGATTGCCATGCCTTGCATATTTAAGTGGACATGCATCATATTCGATTGCGCATCATGTCATGCATATGTTGTGGTGTTCTCGTGTGTTGATTGTGTGTTCCGGATTGCTTCTTCTCGATAGAGTTCCGAAAGCGTTCGGAGTGCGAGGATTCGTTCGACTACGTTGGCTCGTCTTCTTCATGGACTCGTTCTTCTTCCAAGCGGGATCTCAGGCAAGATGATCATTTTCCTGGATACCATTACTATCATTGCCATGCTAGATATCTCGTTTCTATCGCTGTCTCGCTACCTACCACTTGTATGTCAAGCCTCCCAAAATGCCATGAAAAGCCTCTAACCCCTCCACATCCCAGCAAACCTTTGTTTGGCTATGTTACCACTTGCTCAGCCCTTCTTATAGCGTTGCTAGTTGCAGGTGCAATTGTTTCCATGTGTCAACATGGATATTTTTGTTATATCACAATATTATTGCTATTTAATTTAATGCACTTATATACTTGGTAAAGGGTGGAAGGCTTGGCCTTTTGCTCGGTGTTTTGTTCCACTCTTGCCGCCCCTAGTTACTTGTGTACCGGTGTTATGTTCCATAATTGAGCGCTCCTAACATGCTCGGGGTTGTTATGGGGACCCCCTTGATTTTCGTTTTAGGATAAAACTTGTCTGGCAAGGCCCAACATTGGTACTACATTTGCCTAATAACAACTAAAATTGCATAGGGACCCGCCGGCACCCGCGGATCTTTAATTAACAACCCGGGCCAGTGCTCCTCACGAGTGTTGGTCCAAAACAGAGCCACTTGCGGGGCCACCTCGGGGCAACTCGAGGGATTTCTATCAGGCCACCATACGTACTGCTCATCTGGTAGTGCCCTGAGAACGAGATACACGCGGCTCCTATCGGGATCTAGCCTGCCGGGCGGCCTTGCTAGATTTGTTTTACCTTTCTCGAACGTCTTGTGCGAGGAATTCCGATAATACTTCGGGCTATCTCGAGGTTGCGGTTTTCCAGTGGAATTGCCTAGGAAGATCACGAGATTCGTGGTTGAGGTTATTCCCGCTGCGTGTGGTTAGTTTGTGATTGATGAGTTGGAGCACCCCTGCAGGGTTAAATCTTTCGAAAAGCCGTGCCCGCGGTTATGTGGCAACTTGGAAACTTTGTTTAACACCCGGTCATAGCAAACTTGAAGTAAACTCAATTAAAATACACCAACCGTGTGCGTAACCGTGACTGTCTCTTCTCGTGAGTCCTTATCCGAGAGAGAACACTGTGGGGTTATGTTTGACGTATGTAGGTGTTCAGGATCTCTTAGAGATCATTACTAGTTCACGACCGTTTATGTGACAATCATCCCCCTTTATTCTTGTACTCGTAAGTTAGCCACTCAAATAAATGCTTAGTGCTTGCTGCAGCCTCACCACTTAACCATACGTCACCCATTAAGCTTTAATAGTCTTGATACCCTTGGAAATGAGATTGCTGAGTCCCCGTGTCTCACAGATTACTACAACAACAGTTGCAGGTACAGGTAATGCGATGATATGACGTGAGCACGATGCTTTGTTTGATTTGGAGTTCTTCTTCTTCTTCTTCTTCATCGATCTAGGTTGGGTTCCAGGTGGCAGCCTGGGATAGCAAGGATGGATGTCATTTTATCGTTTGTTTTCGTCCGTAGTCGGACCCTGCTCTTCTGTATGATGTTTGGATATGTTGTTGTATTGATGTGATATTGATGTAGCTTGTGGCGAGTGTAAGCCAATTCCATATACTCATCTGTTCTTTACATGTACTTGTAATGATATCCATTCTTGCAAAAC
This sequence comes from Elymus sibiricus, assembly GCA_039707655.1. Taxonomy (NCBI): domain Eukaryota; kingdom Viridiplantae; phylum Streptophyta; class Magnoliopsida; order Poales; family Poaceae; genus Elymus; species Elymus sibiricus. Next base: position 230,756,826 of record CM077669.1, on the reverse strand, counting down.
GACGAGATGCGCTTCTATCCCTGTCGAGGCCCTCGTGCCAAAATAAGGATAGGATCACATCTTGAGCGTAACATGACGCCACTAAAAAAAGAGTCCACTCGTTGGCACACAGCCCGCATGAACATCACAAGTACAATCCAAGAGGGGACCAACGGTATGCCCGGTGTCTATGAAAACAGCCATAATCGTCCTTTCCGGAACGACCCCGAATCGAGAGTGACCACGTCACTCCCGCAACTAGTAATGCGGGCTCTCTTCTAGCATCGACCAAAGTAATCAACAAAGCCATGTCCCATAAGGGGTATCGTGGTCGTACATGTAAGGTTGAGAACAGTCGACAAATCTTAAATCTAATCCTTTTTCGAAAACACACACACAACTTGCTCCAGTACACCACATCTCGCTCGGGCATTAGTGGCACCCGATGGGGTTTTCGAAAAGTCTTTGAAAACACTTTCTTTCCATCACTATGCAAATTCATGTCCCACTTGCGTAGCATCTATTTTAGCAACCTACCTACTTTCCACCCACATAACTCTAACCAGAAAGTAGAGTCATGTCAATGCAAGTATCAACAAGGAAAGTATCGAGACAACCCACCAAGGTGGTCACCATATCATCATGATTTCAATACAACAAAAATAAAGTGCTATTTGCCATGCATAAAAATAGTTTCATTGACATGGTTAAAGGGTTGCTTGCCTGGCTCAACAAAGTCTTCAGGGTCTTCGAAAGCTTCTAGTCAAACTTCTCCATTAATAACGTCATCTATCGTCGCAACATAACGGGCAAAAATAAGAATACGACAAAAACAGGAAAAATAAATCACTCCTAAAAATGTCAACTCTTTTTATAAATACTAGATTGAAAAACTAAAAATACCATAATTCCTAGTTTTTGGGTTCGGAGTGTCAAAATCAGTGAAAAGCATTTTAACAGTGGTTTTAAATACTTTAAATAGTGTTCTAAATAAGAACAATACAAAAAAGATTTTTGTACATGCATATAAATTACACCATTACATAGGTTGGATTTTTAGAAGAATTTAGGAAGTGGAATCTTTGGATTTGGACATTTATTTAATCCTGTAGAATTTTTGAAAAAAACTAACAGAAAAAGAAAAAGAAAATTTGCCGTGTGCCACTTGGCCAAAATGGTTGGCGAAGCTGGCCCAGTCGGCGAAGCAGGCCTAGGTGAGCCAGGCGCTCGCGCCCGCCGAGTCTTTAAACCCGACAGGCAGGCCCCAGCCACCAGAGAGAGAGAGAGGGTGACGAGTGGGCCCTGTAGGGGTCATCGTGAACCTCTGGCCAGGGAGGAGGTGGCGCTCACCGGTAGTGATGGGAGGCACGGCGAGGGCAAGTACAGGCGGGGATGGACTCAGCGCACTGCCGCCGTTCGGATGGAGGTGGAGAGGGTCGCCGGAGTGTAGGGGATTCGCCGCCGACGAGGAAGCCGCGGCAGAGGGCTTCGGGTGGAGGTCGCTATCTATGATTTCGGGCTACAAACGAATAGGAGAGAAAGGGAAATGAGATCAGTGAAGTTCCGCGGCACCATATCAGATGGGAACGAGGGCGGAGCAGCTCTCTACCGTGTGGATCCCAGCGGCCCGACGCGGCGGACTCCGAGCTCGATTTCGAGCTTGGGAGCTCCTAGCGAGCAGTGGGTGGAGTGGGAGCACGATTGGGGCAAGGAAGGAGCGAGAGGAGCGTAGAGGGGGACTCAGGAACGGCTTAAATAGCCGAGGGCACGGTGCACCGTGGGCAGGGTTCACCGGCGTCTCCTGCAACGGCTCAGGAGGCCGCTGGGGAAATTAGGCTGGGTCATGGGTGCTCGCGGGGGTCAACTACAACACATAGAGGAGAAAGGCAAGGCGCGACATGGCTCTAGCGCTCGCGCGTGCAAGTCCCTCCATTGGCCGAGCCGGGCGGCCGCGGGCACACGCTGGAGGCGTGAGAGACAGGGAGAGAGGGGAGGGGGCGACAGGGCGGCGTGTCCCGAACGTCAAGGTGCCTCGACTGGTGCAAGGGGGGAGCCTGGGGTGGCCGGCAGCGCGATGTCAAACCTCTGGTGCGCGGCTACGCGCTCCAGAGCGCGACTTCGGCCAGCATGACAGAACTTTTGGCGCGCTGTGGTGCGTCCACTAGTGCTAGAGATTGCAAGTAGAATAAACAAGGGGAGGGAAGGCTTTGGATGCCCTGGAAGTTGCCAGGAGGGAGGGAGAGCAGAGAGAGAGTGAACAAAAGTGTTGTCCAGGGGGTGAGAGTGGGATTTCACCCCCTCAATCATGGAGCTGTCCGTTGGAAAACTTATTGCAGGTTAGAGGGGGATGAGGGCAAGGTGTGGCAAAAATTTTGGGTGCAGGAGAATAGTGGAAGGGGTGAAACCAGGAGCTTTTGGAATGCACCAGAAGGTGTTTGATGCTAGTTTGGGAGGTTCTCCTTGCCATGAGATTTAACAGGATGAACTAGATACAAATGAGGTTTACCACCAAGTTTGAGCTTATTTGAAGAAAGTTGCCAATGTAACTTTGGTAGACCCTACAAATCAACAAAAAAAGATTTGCTTAGATCTAGCTAAGCTAAACTATTCTCCTTGATGCACCACTTAGTGTGGTGGCATCATTAGGGGATTAGAGCATGACCACAAAGTTTGAGATCAAATGCAGAAACTTGACAATGTAAAGTTGGTCAAATTTGGATCTCCACAAAGAGGGTTTTGGGGCATTTTGGTGAACCAAAATTATTGGGATTAAGATGAAACATGTCAAGATCATCACATATGGCATATGTGACATGCTGAAATTTTCCTAGATTTATTTGACAATATTTCTTATATAAATATTTCAAATACTTGCAATGTCCAGAAAGGGATTGGGAGGGTTTTGCCCAGTATTTTGAACCTGACCATGTGTTGAAACTCTTATATATGGATAACATATGTCCACTGAGTCTCCCTAAATTTTCTCAAATATTTTGGAAACATTAAAATAATTGTCCCCCATAAAAGACCATTTCTCGCCTCAGGAAAAGTCATTTAAATAAAATACAAAAATAACTTTACAAAATAATATTTTTGTGGTTTTGGGAAGTCTTATAGGTAATAGATTCCAAATAAAATCTTTGGGGCAAAACACCCACCTTAATTTCAAGATTTGTAATGAGGGCTCTTTGCTAGCATCGACCAAAGTAATCAACAAAGCCTCGTCCCATAAAGGGTATTGTGGTCGTACCTGTAAGGTTGGGAACGCCCGACAAATCTTAAATCTAATCCATTTTTGAAAACACACATGCAACTTGCCTTGGTAGACCACTTCTTTATCAAGTGGTTACCTAGCTCAACTTCTCCCTCGGGCATTAGTGGCACCCAATGGGGTTTTCAAAAAGTCTTTGGCAAAACATTTTGTTTCCATCTTGATACATATCCCTGTCCCACTTGTGCAGCAACTACTTAGCATCCTAGCTACTTCTCGCCCACGTAACTCTAAGTGGAAGGTAGAATCATATCAATGCAAGTATCAACGAGAAATGCATCAGAGAACGGCCTAGCAAGGTTGTCACCTCATCACCATATTTTGTAATGCAACAAATAAAAGTGCTATAATGACATGCATAAAACGGTTTCACCAACATGGTTAAAGGGTTGCTTGCCAGGCTCAGCAAAGTCTTCAACTCTTCCGGTCCTTCTCAATGATCTCCATCTACTTCGTCAACTAACGTCGAAATAACCATAATAAGCAACACAGCAAGGCAGAAAATCAAAGTTCTCTTAAAATAAGAATTTTATTTTCCTTGGACACCTCTAGTTATAAGAAAAAAGATAAGCAAAGAGGTTCTACTGGATTTGGATCAATACGGATTTTTTAATAGTTCAATAAGGTGGAAATGAATGGAAAAATGATTCCGCAAGAAGTTCACAGAATACATTTTTTCAAAAATGAGTGGAAGCACTCATTAAATAGGTGTCAAGGTACAATCTATTGGACCAGCAAGGCCCCTTTGAGGTGCACAAGGGGGTCAACGAGCACAAAGAGCATCTCCGACCAAAGCACGCGGAGAGTTTAGAAAGGTTCGGGCCACCCGGAAGCATAATACCCTACGCCATGTATGGGTGGTTTATGTGGATGTCCAAGTTACAGAGAGCGCAATAGCCCGACAAGTTACTCGAGCGTGCTCCTACACATGCAAATGGACAAGGTTTCGACCCTTGTAAAGTTAGCCATGTACCTCCTTTTATAGACAAAGGGGTTACCATAGTGGCTAGAATGGTAATTACATAGGGTAAAAAGTAGCGACAACAGTGGTCAAACTACTGACATAAGCTACAGCGGGAAATACCTAACCCTGACGAATTAGGACACGCGCAATAAATATGTCGTGAGGTGACGTGCTGTCGTCGTTCCCTAGCAAGGATGCACTCTCCTATTGTGCCGTCAGCCCAACTACATCTTATTGTTCCACAACGCCATTGGGACAGGTGTCATTAAAGTTGATGTAATCCCCCGGAGCTGCCACGTGCCCCGACAAGCCCCACCTAACAGCCTTCCCGCTCGACACCTCATTGATGGGAGACGATCAGCCTGGTAAGGTGGAGCGGTGGCTCAGTAGTGGGATCATGTCGGGCACGATGTTGCCGGGTCTTCACTTGCCGGCAAGCTGGCTTGCCGGTGCTTTAGTCCTTCCTTCGAAACTGTCTTGATTGTTGCATCTTCCCGGCAAGGCTTCCCGGCCAGAGAAACACTTTCATCTGTGTACAACTCAGGGTACTAAACGACCCTTTCTTTAGTACACCGACAGGAGCCCTCAGGCCTGGGCCACACTTATGTCCATGACGTTGTTGGGCTAGGCCAAAACAATGCACAAACACACGTGGCTAACCTTTACTACGGTTGTTATAATGATTTTTACTGCCCCCACGATGCGCATGAAATATGGGACGTGGGAGAGGTGGAGCGAAATGGTGTCTGGGGGATGTGCCTAAAAAGGCGTGGCCACGTCGTACGGGGAGAGGCTGCCTGTGCACATTCCACCCTATAAGAAGGGGATTTGCAGAAGTGCCGCTCATCGCAGCGAAATATTCCCCATTCTGCCGCCTCCGCTGTCTTCTCCCTCGCATAGCACAGAGCTTCTTCGCCGCTCATCTGCCTCCGCGCATCTCCGTCTTCGTCTTCCCTCGAGCTCACCATGGTGCCTAAGAGGAAGGTGCCGGCTTCTGCTCCGACTATGGCGAAGAAGCCCAAAAAACTGATCGACCCTGAGGCGGAGGAGAGGAAGGAGGCGCTCGCAAGGGCGCGAAGGAATATGGTTGCCTTCTACCCCTCGGTGTTGAAGCCGAACTATCTCATCTCGAGGTATGCTTGTATGTTTGGAAAGAGACCACGGGGCATCCTGGCCAGTGGTGCTTCCTGGCAACACCCAGCCCCCTGCAGATAAGTACGCATTTTTCATGGCGTATTTTTACTGTGGGCTGGTCCCCCCTTTATCTGCCTTCTTCACATATCTAATGCTGACTTATGGCTTCAGACTAGTAGATTTCACTCCAAATTCCATGACCACCTTGTCAGTCTTTGCGAATTTTTTGAAAATTTCATTGGAGTAGTTCCTAATGTATCGCTTTTCCGCCATTTTTACTATCCCCACATAGAGGGGGCATGAATTGGATTACTAGGGCCTCCCATAAACAAGTGTATCCCACCGGCAACCTCCACAAGAAGTGGGAGGAGTGGCGGGCCGAGTGGTGTTACATCTAGGAAAAGGATGCCCCGGAGTTCTACCGGATCCGAAAGTCGAAGCCGATCCACAACAAGGAGTGGCGCGATCTTGCCGCTGACGACGACAAGCTGGAGATCGCCATCACATGCATGCTCCGGCTGTGGGCTGCCGGGCTCACCATTGAGATGGTGAGCCTCATTTCCTTGGCCGACGCATTGTGCCGCTGCAGGATCGGAAGCGCTTCGCCTGGGAGTAGGTCAACGCCGCCGATGTGATGCGGCTGATACCGAGACTCGGCGCCAATCTAATGATGATACAACTTGCTAGTTTGTCCCGCCAGCTCTTTCGCACCGACGAGAAATTCAAACTACTCACAGGCCTCAGCCCACTCTCCAACAGCTCCACCAAGGACGTGGTCCTGGCGATGATGCCGGAGTGCAACGCGCACTGGGTCTTCCCCATGTGGAAGCCGCCGGCAAAGGAGATAGTACTGGAGTGGTTTGAAAACCTGATGGAGGTGGCCGTCAGGGATGAAGGCAACCTCGTCTGCAATGCCACCGAAGATGAGATCGAGTGGATCGGGAAGTGGGTCATACTGGAATTGAGATGGGCAGCAACAGTTCAGGTAATGCCGCGTCAGGGGACGAGGAAGAGGAGGCTGGTGCAAATAGGAGGAAGAGAACGAGGAGGCAATGGCAACCAGCCTACATGAGTATCCTGTCAGAGGCAAGGAGCCTGAGGCCACGGGGTCTGACGCTGTCGAGGAGCCAGAATTCGAGGAATTCCACGCCCCCATCATCCCAAAGAAGAAGTCTTGAGTCCTCTACAAGGCCGTCACCGGGGAGCCAGTTCGCCCGTCTCCACCACTTGACCAAGAGGAAGAGGAGGAGGACCCCACTGCCGATGTCTCCCATCTACGACGGACGAGGCCGACCTTCTCCAAGCGCCCGACAAGGGCCGCTGCTAAGGGAGGAGAGTCTTCCAGCTACGCCATGCCAACGGCGTGCGCCAGGATGCCCACTCCGCCGCCTGCTCCTGCTAGTTGCCAGAAGGAGGTCTGGGACTTGTCGACCCTCAGCTCAGAGGAGGAGGAGTAAGCACCTGTGCCTGTCCTTCCGCTTATCTTTAATTTTTTTATTTGAATCCATATGATATTGTTGTTGATATTGTGCAGGGATGAAGAAACCTTGGTCCAACGCATTGCCAAGAAGGCGAACCCCGCACCTGCCACTGAGGTCGTCAATATTAGGCCCCAGCGTAGCCCGACGCGTAGCCCTCAGCAAGAGGTTCCCGCTCAATACCCGACGACGAGTGCTGGCATGGATACCACTACTACTAATGCTCATTTGCAAACAGGGGCGGAGATCTAGGAGTCGGAACACCCGGAGGTGAGCCCTGCCGAGGCCACTCAAATGCACCCTACTCCAGAAAGGGGTTCTCCGGCGAGGACTCTTGCTGACGAAACCGTTCACGTTGAGGACGTGCCAGCAAGCGTTGTTGCCGCCAGCCGCACGATGGCGACCAATGTTGCCGGAGAGGGAAATTCTCCCCCTCAACATAGGCTCAAGGTGAGTTTCCTGCCGTTGATGTCTTGTTTTCTCTCTCTTTTTTGGGCTTCTAACTTCTTCTGAGTTCAATCTTGTTGTTTCTTCTTTTGATTCTTCAGATCTGCCCTCGTCCGAAGATATGGACGTAGATGTCACTCTTGGGGAGATCGCCAAGGAAGTGGCTGAGGAGGTCAGCCGAGCTACAGTAGAAGATGAAGCTGCGGCCGCAAAGGAAGCCGGTAAGAAAGCTATCGAGGTCAGTTTCCGGAGGTGGCAGCACATACTGAAGGCACTTCCACCTCAGGAGCGCCTGGAACAGGCATGCTCGTCACGGCGGGAGCGTTCAGTGGAGCCTCCACCAGCCCATCGACATCGGAATCGGCCCCTCGTAGCCGGTACCTCAAGATCACCGATCTGCCGTTCGTAAGTTTCCTTGGCGATGCATTCCTCAAGGCATTCTCTAAAGAAGGAGCTCTTGATGGCCCAGTTCCACTGCCGGAGGGCCCGTGGCTGTCGACCCCTTTGGCGGCAACGATGAAGCTAAGGAGCATGCCATCCTCTCTTCCATCAATAAAAGCTTCAAGAAGCTGCGGACACACTACGTCAACCGATCGGAAAAGCTTTCCGCCGGTAGGCTCTTCTTGCCGAGGCAGAGGCCTGGTTCCGGGAGTGCCTTGCCGAAACGCAGACGTGGTTCACTGACAGCTGCAAGGACCTCGTCGACCAGCAAGCTGATCTCACCAAGGCCGTGGCAGAATTCATTAATCAGAAGGTAGAGGCAGAGATGGCGTGGGAAGAGGATGACCGGAGCATCGCTCCCTCTGACGCCGAACTCATCAAGCGCAAGCTCTGGCTTGATTCCCACGAAGAGGATCTTGTCGCCCGTGAAGCTGCCCTCACCGCCAAGCTTGGGACCGAGCTGGAGAAGCAGATCCAAGAGCTGGAGCAAAAGCACAAGGACGTTCTCGAGAAGCAAGCAATGGAGTCTGCCGGCAAACTTCAAGAGCCCATCAACGCTGCTGAGGTTGCACAGTCTGCCAAGCTTGAGCTTGAAGGCAGAATGCAACAGTTGGAGTCAGATCTTGCTGATTCTGGCAAGGAGGTCACCAAGCTATCAGAGGACCTCTGAAATTCGGCGCGCACCTTGGCGGAGCTGCAAATGACAATCTCTGACAAGAGCAAGGAGCTCTCCACTTCTGCTGACACCATTGCCGGTCTGAAGGTGAAGGTGTCTACCTACAAAGACAGCCTCGAGGCCGCCAAGACCAGGGAGCAGGCTTTGACTGAAGATCTTTAGAAGGGGAAGGAACTACTTGGCTCCGCCGCTCACACCTTCAATGAACTAAAGAAGAACTTGGAGCTGTGGACGGAGCAACTCGTCAGTACCGCCGACAAGCTCTGTGCCCAGCTCGGATGCATGGGCTTGGCGGATTGCGCCTTCCCCCACGACGGAAGAGAAGTGGCAAGCGTCAATCTGTCCATCTTCTTCGAGAAACTCGTTGTGGTGTTGGCGAAGTATGAGGAAGAGCGAGTCGACAAATTCGTCAAGGGGTCCCGCGAGCTTTGCCGCGGCGCTCTCCACAAGATCTTGGTGAAGGTCACCTACCACAACCCCGACATTGACTTGAGCAAGGCCTTCTCCAAGCTCCCCAAGGATTTCGACACCAGTTCTCTTTATGCCCTTGTCGCTCCCATCTTCGAGAGGGTTGGTTTCGTGACCTTGAAGAAGTAGATTCCTTGTTGCCGCGATGCATGTATCAAAAACATTTATTTTCATTTAGCACCACAACTTTGCATTTGGATGTAATATATTATGTTTGCTAAAATGAATGGCTAAGTTCCCTTATGTCTAATTCCACACTTGTATGTTTTCAATCCCTACGCCTAGTGGAAATGCTTGACAGCGCGAGCATTCTTGTCGCTAGCCCTTTAGGAAAGGGTCCTTACCAGCCTGCCAGAAATGTCACTACCAGCAAGAACACCTTGCCATTCTTGCCGCTGCTACTTTGGTTGTTGAGCGTACTCCAAACAACCCAAGAGCGCAAACAATTCCGACAAGGATCTTTCGAGTGCAGGTTTTCTCGTACAAATGTTGAAATCATTCGAAGGGAAAAATAGCTACAACAAAGGATTTCAAAGTTTCTGTAACTTAGCTTTTCTTTGTTGTACTCGTTGTCACGAAATGATTAACCTTGAACACTTTCGGGTAAGTATTCATACCATCACCCCCACGGGAAGACTTGCACGCGAGGGCCCTTCTGTCCTTTGAGAAAAATAAAGAAGAGAAAAGAGGAGGCTAGGAACCTGGCCGTTTCAACAACCATTTCACACAAGTCATTGTGATCACAACATTTCATACGACAAAAATGAAATAAATATGTACTTTGACAAAAAGTTGTCGAACACTTAACTTTATTGATTATGCACAGGTCTTCGCCTGGCTTTGTACAAAGGTTTCCATGCCTACCGGCAGACTCGTAACAAAGGGATTGCCAGAGGAGGCCCCGACAACAGCACCTCATGGGTAGATCTTGCGAAGATGCTCGATATTCCACGAGTTCTGCACCAGACTGCCATCTTTGGTCTCTAGGAGGACTGCGCCAGGCCTGGTGACACATTCTATCCGGTAAGGGCCTTCCCACTTCGGTGTCAATTTTTTTGATCCTTTTGTGGACTGAATCCGGTGAAGAACAAGGTGGCATTCCTCAATGCTTCTGGCATGCACCTTGCGGCTGTGATAGCGGCGCAAGGCTTGCTGGTACCGGGTCACACGCATGGTAGCCCGAAGACAATCTTCCTTAAGGAGCATGGCATCATCTTGCCGGAGTTGCTGTTGCTCATCTTCATCGAAGGCTTGCACTCGAGGTGACCCGTATGTGAGTACCGTGGGGAGCACCGCTTCTGCACCATAGACCAGGGAGAAGTATGTCTTGCGGGTCGCTCGACTTGATGTCGTTCTGAGTGAACAAAGAATCGCGGGCAGCTCATCAATCCAACGCCTTCCGCACTTATGCAGCTTGTTGAAAGTCCTTGTTTTTAGCCCTCGCAACACTTCAGTGTTCGCCCTCTCCACTTGGCCATTGCTTCTGGGGTGAACGACGGACGCGAAGCAGATCTTGGCACCAAGGTCTTAGCAGTACTGCACGGAGGTGTTGCTGGTGAATTGTGTGCCATTATCGGTGATGATTCTGTTGGGCACACCAAAACGGAAAACTATTTCTCTGAAGAATTTGATAGCCGCTTGTGTTGTTACCTTCCTAACTGGCTCTACTCCAGTCCACTTCCTAGAGTTATCGATTGCGACGAACAAGAATTTGAAGCCGCTGGTAGCACGGGGGAAAGGGCCGACGATGTCGAGCCCCCAGACTGAGAAAGGCCATGAGAGGGGTATCGTTTGAAGGGCTTGTGCCGGCTGATGTATCTGTTTGGCGTGGAATTGGCATGTTTCACATGTGGTTACCACCGCCAACGTGTCTTGAATGGCTGTCGGCTAGTAGAATCCCTGCCGGAATGCCTTGCCGACAAACACGCGGGACCCAATATAAGAGCCACACACTCCTTCATGTATATCTGCCAACAGCTCATGTCCATTTTCCCGGGAAATGGACTTCAATTTCACCCCGTTCATCCTTTTCTTATACAGTATGCTATCCAGAAACTGGTATATGCTTGACTTTTGGGCTACTCTTTTGGCTTCTTCCTGCTCTTCGGGAAGTTCTCCTGTTTGAAGATATTGGACAATCTGTTGTGCCCATGCCAGAGCTTGTGGCTCGATGACAAGGACTAAAGACATCTCTTCTGCGGCGGGAGCACTGGCTTCAACGGCAAGGGCATGAAACCCTGTCGGAGCTTGCTGCTCACCGGCAAGCATTTTATCAGTGCTGACAACTTTCTTGGCGGTTGCTGGCAGCTCTGCCAGGAAGTAATCACCGGAGCTGATCTTTCTCTTCTTGGACTGTAGGTTTGATGATGTAAGAGATGGTTGAGTTAGGTGAAGTACAAAAGTGCCTGGTTCCACAGGTAACTTCTGAGCAGCTTGTTTCGACAGCTCATCAGCGATGCTATTTTCGGCACGAGGTATGTGCTCTGTTTGTAGACCATCAGAATGCTCTTCCAACTTTCTCACTTCATCAACATATGCTTCCATCAAAGGGCTCTGGTAATCCTTGTTTACTTGATGTACAATGAGCTGTGAATTTCGTCACACTATAAGCTTTCTGATGCCCAACTGCAATCTGCAGGCCGGCAAGCAGCCCTTTGTATTTTGTAGTGTTGTTTGTTGATAACTCCATGGGAAAATGCATCTAAATTACATACTTGATGTGTTCTCCAGTGGGTGCGACAAGTAGCACACCAGCACCGGCTCCTTGTAGCAAAATAGCCCCATCAAAATACAGAATCCACTCTTGTAGTGCTTCCTTGCCGGGGATGGCTGTTTCTGGAATCTCTTCATCTTGCGTTGGCATCCATTCTTCAATGAACTCCGCCAAGGCTCTTCTTTGAATGGTTCTCATGCTCTCAAAGCTTAGGTCAAAGCTAGCCGGCTCCAATGCCCATTCAACTATCCTACCAGTGGCTTCTAGATTTCTCAACATGCGTTCCAAAGGGAAGCGAGTGATGATGGTGATGTGGTGTGCTTCGAAGTAGTGGCGCACTTTCTGGGAGGCCATGAGAAGGCCAAAAGCAGCTTCTGCACTCCAGAATACCTTAACCTATTGCGCTCTATCTGTGTTGGCAACACTTTGATTTGCCGGATTGGAATCTGGCTTGTCGGCTGCCGGCTCAGGGGTTGTTGCCTGATACGTCTCCAACTTATCAATAATTTATGAAGTATTCATGCCATATTCACCTATGTTTACAATTCCTTTGTATGGCTTTGATGCACTTTTTATGATTTAATTAAAACTAACCCGGACTGACGCTGTTTTCAGCAGAATTACCGTGGTGTCGTTTTTTGTGCAAAAAATAAAAGTTCTCGGAATCGCCCAAAACTTTTTGGTGATTTTTTCTGGAACATATAAGCAACATTTGAGTGAAGAACCACCAGAGGGGGCCCTTGTTGGCCACAAGCCAATAGGGCGCGCCCAGGAGGGGTCAAGGTGTGTTGATGGCCTGTGGGCCCCTCGTAACTCCATTTTGCTGGATTCCAATGCTAAAATCCTATAAATAGAGAAACCCTCAGAAATTAGGAGAGACTCTCGCCTCGCCACCGCAACTCTTTGTATCGATGAAAAACCAATGTGGAGAGAAAACTGTAGCGGAAACAGGAGAGAAATAGAGAGAGATCCAATCTCGGAGGGGCTCTCGCCCCTCTGGGAGCCATGGAGGCCAAGGACCAGAGGGGAGAACCTCTCCCCATCTAGGGAGAGGCCATGGAGGAGGAAGCCTAAGGGGGGAGACTCTCTCCCCCTCTCTTCCGGTGGCACCGTAGGGCCGCCGGGGGAACCATCACCGCGGTGATCGTCTTCATCAACATCACCGTCTTCATCACATTCCCTCATCTATCTATGGCGGTCCGCTCTCCTGCACCCTGATGTAATCCCCTACTTGAACATGGTGTTTCATGCCACATATTGTTATTCAATGTTGTGTTGCCATCCTATGATGTTTGAGTAGATTTATGTTGTCCTTTGGACTGATTGATGATCTTGATTGGTTTGAGTGTATGTTTTATTTTGGTGTTGTCCTATGGTGCCCTCCATGCCGCACACTCGTGAGGGAATTCTCGCTGTAGGGTGTTGCAATACGCTCATGATTCGCTTAGAGTTTGGGGCTAGAGTGACAGAAGCTTACAACCGAGTAAGGGGATTGTTGCCTATGGGAGTAAAGGGGACTTGATGTTTAATGCTATGGTTGGGTTTAGCTTAATGATTTCTAGTAGTTGCGGATGCTTCTAGAGGTCCAATCATAAGTTCAAATATGATCCAAGTGCGGAAAGTATGTTAGCTCATGCCTCTCCCTCATATAAAATTGCAAGAATGATTATCGATCATGTTATCAATTGCCTAGGATGATTCCGCACACCATACCATCATTATTCCACACACGATATTTGTTACATATTGTAATATATTCTAACTTTATTTATGCAGCAACTATTTTCATATTTTAGTTCTCCAATATCATGCAAAGCTATCCTCTTTATACCCACAATGCAGTTTTATTTCTCGTTTCTAGATACAAGCAAACACTTGGTGTACGTAGAGTCGTATCGGTGGCAGATAGGACTTGAGAGAATATTGATCTTACCTTTAGCTCCTTGTGGGTTCAACACTCCATACTTATCTCTTCCATCTTTGGAAAGTACTACGATGATTCCTTGCACTTGGGGATTATCATTGCCTCTTCATCCTCAGCTTCCCTCTGTGTGACTAGTGCAGTACTAACCACTTGATTTGTTGTCGCTAAATATAACAACAACTAAGCTTGTGGTTTAGGCGCAACTAGTATTGGTGCATAGGATAGGTATCTACGTTGCCTCCGCTTTTGGTGTCCATTTCATTGGACCTGCCTTTTTCAAAATCTGAAAAACAGCAAGATGCGTTTTGCAGATTTAGAAATGAACCTGCTGAGGGCAGCAATGCATCCCTCCAAGCGTCGCACATCTTGGAGGAGTTGGCTTCAATCCCTCACTCCGACACTAAGAATCCGAGAATCTTGCCGGATGGAACACCAAATACACACTTCTCAGGGTTGAGCTTCAGATTGAACTTGCACAGATTGGCAAAGGTTTCTTCTATATCTTGAATCAATGTGGCCTTGTCCATGGTCTTGACGGCTGTATCATCCATATAAGCTTCCACATTTCTGTGCAGCTGGGGTTCAAAACCAATTTGGACGGCTGTCACAAATGTTGAACCGATACTTTTTAGTTTGGAAGGCATACGCTTGAAGTGGTATGTGCCACATGGAGTAATAAAAGAAGTTTTCTCTTTGTCTTCCTTGGCCATGAATATGTGATGATAACCAGAGTAAGCATCAAGGAAGGAGAGGAGATCGCAGCCGGCTGTAGAGTCCACTATCTGATCGATGTGCAGCAAGGGAAAGGGGTCTTTTGTACAAGCTTTATTTATATTAGTGAAATAAATACAACGCCTCCACTTTCCTTTTGCCTTCCGCACTACCAATATGTTTTCTAACCAGGACGGGTGGATTACACCTCTAATCAAGCATCTTGCTTCCAACTTCTTGATTTCTTCACCAATGAATTCTTGCCGCTCTAGGGCTTGCTTCTAGACCTTCTTCTTGATAGGGTGTGCGTGAGGGCAGACGGCAAGGTGGTGCTCAATCACCTACCTGGGAACACAGGGGATGTCAGATAGTTGTGAGGCAAACACATCGACATTCGCCAGAAGGAAGGAGATGAGCGCGCTTTCCTATTTGATGTCGAGGGTGGCACTTATGGTGAGAGTGCATTGTAACAGCCCGAGACCGACGCTCCAGAAGATTCCCCTTTTATTCCGTTCTCGTCGTGTGATTCATTTCATTGTCGCATTCATCATCGCATCATTCGCATCATCATCATTGCATCACCACTCCATTGTCATCATTTTTCCAAAAACTTGCATCCGTTCATAGTCGCCAGTTCTCTCCGTTCTCGTCGATGACCGTTTTGAGACCAACCACACTCGCACGCGCCCGCGGCATTCATTCAAAAAAATGTTTTAAAAGCGCGCGAAAAATATTCTCAGATTGGGTCGAAAGTTGGCGTGCGGTCTTGTTATCATGTAGGTAGACCGCCTGCCAAATTTCGTCGCAATCGGAGGTCGTTTGATACCCGAACGGTCGACCGTAGTAGCGCCGTCGTCGGTTTATTCGTCGGACGTTTTCGGTATGTTAAAACCTGTCACGGGCCACCAACCTCCCTCTCTTCTCAGCCCACATCCCCTCTACACAGCCCACTAGCCCACCTAGCTTAACCTCGCAACCGACGCTGTCCGATCGCGATCTCACGGTCAAAATCGGGCTAAAAACCCCTAAACCTAGCTCTCCTTGCTATAAATTGATGCCTAACCCTGCCATTTTTAAAGCCCTAGCCCCTCCCTGCCTCGTTTTCTGTGTGAACCAGTGTGCAGCCGCCACCCCAGCGCCCCTGTCTCCCTCCTCACGCTAGGCCCTCCCGGCCCAGATCGGGGCCCGCCCGAGCCCATCTGGGCCCGGATGACCCCGCCGCTGCCCGCAGCTCCTCGTCGCACTCATCTGAGCCACACACCCACCGCCACCTCGCTGGCCACCGCACCCCGTGGCGGAGCACCGCCGTCCAGGCCCGAGGCCACCCCTCATCGCGCCACCCGACCCTGGGAGCCGCCGCTTGCCGAGCATTGCCGCCGCCCGCAGCTCCATGGGAGCCCGCATCTCCGACCTCGCCTTGCAGCCCTGGCCTCGCAGCAGCTCGCTGCCGGAGCTCCATCCACTGCCGCCGTTGCCTGGATCCGGCCATGCGGGGCCAGATCCGGCCATCCCCGTCGGCCTCCACCCTTGTCCCGCCGCCGCCCGGAGCCCCATGTGCCGCCGACCTCCCTGTGCGTGCGTGCGCACGAGGGGATCGTGCGAGACGACGCCTCGCTCGCCACCCGCGCGTGGGCCTCGCTAGGCCGCAACAACCGCCGGCCCAGCACCAGCTCCCCGGATCCGCCGGCCCATGGCCGCTTAGGTGAGGCCCAGACCACCCCTGCTATCTCCTGCCCGCGTGCGCTGTATTGTATGTAGCGCCATGTGCCACTGTTGGACCATCTCAGATTCGGCCCGTAGTGCTACTTTTTTTCTGCTGTGAATTTCGTAATTATGCACAGACTTGGCAAATTTGCAGATTAGACCCCGAATTTTATGCATTTAATAACTCCATAACCGTGCATTGGATGAAAACGTTTTATATATGGAAAATGCTTAGAATTTCGTGTAGATTCACAATATCCCAATTTCATCCATGTTTAAAATGTTTAACTTGCTGTTTTCTTGGAATTCGCATAAATGTCATGTTGCATTGCGCATAATTATTATTCGTGCATCATAGGTAAAAAAAACTATAGATTTGAAATATGAAAAAAGTGTAATATTGTTATATGCCTTTTTCATGCATGCTAAAATTGTTTAATGTGAGATTGCATTTAATTTGCATAAATAACTTGCTAAAAACGGTTTACGTCCTAATCTCACATAATTGTTGTTTCATTGTTTCTTTTATAAAAACCCACATATTATATATGTTTTCGGGGTAGAAAAATCCATGGAATTTATCTGTGCATTTAGTTTTGTCATTTGAGAAACTTTGTGTGCATGTCATTTTGGCTATGATGCTCTTTTGTCTATTTTGTGTGAATTAATCCATGCATATTTTGGAATAGTTGCAAACATGAGATATGCCCTTGGACATGTGTGTTAGGCCCTGGTATTTTTGGTTGCTATAGAAATGCATGTATAGGTGTTATTTTCTTGTTGCCAACATGCCATAAAAATATTTCTGTTTTGAGGGTCCAAAATAATTCTAAGTCTGAAACTGTTATTTTGTTGCCATATTGCCATGTGATTTGCTATTGATCTAGGAGTCTTTTGTG
This sequence comes from Elymus sibiricus, assembly GCA_039707655.1. Taxonomy (NCBI): domain Eukaryota; kingdom Viridiplantae; phylum Streptophyta; class Magnoliopsida; order Poales; family Poaceae; genus Elymus; species Elymus sibiricus. Next base: position 230,740,017 of record CM077669.1, on the reverse strand, counting down.
ATTGCCACCAAGGAGTCTTTTGTTAAGCATGTTGTTGCCTATCATGTTGTGCCCATAGTTTGCATGAATAGGTTTAGCATCATAATTAATTCTGTTGTTCAATATATCAATCTGTTAAAAACTGCTGCACATGTCTACTCTAATTTTCAGTAAGTCTGAGAATCTGTTTTCTTCATAATGCCATATTGTGTTGATGGTAGCCATGATTCTATGCATAATTAGACCTTGCCACCATGGAATTGTTTGTAGTGCATCATGTCTACTACCATGATGTTAATTTTCATGCCATAATATGCCCTATAGCATATAGTTTTGCTGCTGCCAATATGCCTTCGTGAAAAACTGCTATGCTAAAAACTGTTATTTTCACTAAGTCATAATCTGCTATATTTTATTGCCATGTTGTGAGCTTCCAACCATGTGATCCATGACTCTTTTGCGTATGATATGTGAAGATGAAATGAAGTGCGTGTTATATGCTACTGCCCCATGCTTAGTTTGTGCATTTTAGAATCTTGTAGTTTGTTGTTTTCATGTGTGCAATATGCCATGTTGCTGTTTTGGAGAGATTTGAACTAAAACTCGTATTGGTGTTTGAGGCTGAACCGTAGCTCCGTTTTGAACATGTTTTTTTTGAAGGAAGCAGCAGGACTCTGCTGTGTATTTTTATTGATTTTTGAAAAATAAGTACAAGATTCTTAAAATGAAAAGGAGCTATACATCAAAATAAAACAGAAAGGAGCTGCTAATCAGCAAACAAAACAATGAGTCCAAAGAAAGAAAGAATAATACAAGAATTATACAACAAAACATATTATACAAAATTCTGGACCAATTGCGCCAGGCTATGATACTCCTTTCTTTTAGCCCTATGGATCAACCATTTGAGCTCCTCCTTGAATTTGCTTCTACTGCGATAGATGCTTGGGGGGATTCCTTTGAAAATATAATCATTCCGAGTATTCCAAATTGCCCATGTGATTTGGATGATGATCTCCATCGCAAATGGTAGGTTGATCTTTTGCTTGAGATCTTGTATGTCCAACTGGAATCCTTGATGCAAGGGTATTCATGATGGGCAGATATATGACCAGTAGAGATGCGCATATGGACAATGGAAAAAAAGATGATCCCGTGTCTCAAGATGGTTAGTGGCACATAAACCACAAGAGTAATCAGGTATGAAGAAATGCTTACGCTGGAGCATGGCTCGTGTGTTTAATCTGTTATTGGCAAGCAGCCAAACAAAGATTTTGTGCTTCAATTGGCAGCATGTTTTCCAAATCCATTTGATTGCTGAAAGTACTGCGTGATCACCCATGAGTAGTTTGTAGGTATTGGAAACCTTGTAGACAGCCTTACCAGCAGCAAATTGCCAACAATCGTTTGCATCCTACATCGCCCATTCCTCCTTGAGGAGAAGGAGTTCATTATATTGAGCAAAAGCCTCCTCAGATAAAGGTAAATGGAACTGGTCAGAAACATCATCCAGATTCCATAACTAAGCGAGGGAAATATAAGTTGATTTGGCAAATGAGTACAGGTGCGGCCGTTGTTGCATTTTGGTAAGGCCATTCCATTTATCTGACCAGAATTGGATAGAAAGTCCATTGGAAGGGAGGATTCCAGCTGATGCTTTATAAGTTGGTAGGAATTTGAGACAATCTCTCCACCAGAATGACACAACCTGCAAAGCTTCTTCTGGCTGCCTATCTGAGTAATATACCTCCCAAATCAAGTGAACCCATGGTATGTCCTCATGATTAATGAATTTGTGTAGCATTTTCATCAACAAACTTTGGTTTTGAACATGTTGCATATGTAACTTGCTTAGATTTTCATGTAGAATCATAATATCTTGCTACATTCATGATTTGAAATGTTTGTGGTTGTCATTTTCATGCATTTTGCATTCATGGCATATAATCTTGTGAAGGTCATATCTTTTAGACCGTAGCTCCGTTTGAGATGTTCCATATATGTAAAACGACTAGAATGATGTGTAGAATTGCATGGTATACTTTATTTTCCTGTTTAATAAATATAAAACATGATTAGTTCAGATCTGGACCAATTTCGAAATTAACATATGGGGTCGTTTCGGAAATGCTATATGTTGTTTCCGACCTCATTTAAGATGCCTAGATAGTGTAGTTTCATTATGCTTCACCTCTTGTCATGTGTAATAACATTTAATATTGTTGTGTACCTAATGAGAGTGAACTAAATAATTCGAACGTGGAGTTTTTTCAATACGCAACTCGTTGCATATTGAACTTCACTTAATGTGTAGGAGTTGATTGTTGTGTTTTCCCATGTCATGCATAACATGCATCATCCTTGTTGTGCATCATGTCATGCATTTGTTGTGGTGTTGATCATGTGTTGATTGTTGTTTTCGGATTGCTTCTTCTCGATAGAGTTCCGAAAGCGTTCGGAGTGTCAGGTTCGACTACGTTGGCTCGTCTTCTTCATGTACTCGATCTTCTTCCAAGCGGGATCTCAGGCAAGATGATCATTTCCCTGGATACCATTACTATCATTGCCAGGCTAGAAGTCTCATTTCTATCGCTTGTATCGCCACCTACCACTTGTTTGTCAAGCCTCCCAAATGCCATGATACGCCTCTAACCCCTCCACATCCCAGCAAACATTGTTTGGCTATGTTACCGCTTGCTCAACCCTTATTATAGCGTTGCTAGTTGCATGTGCATTTGTTTCCATGTGCAACATGGATGTTTTTGATATATCACAATATTATTGCTATTTAATTTAATGCACATATATACTTGGTAAAGGGTGGAAGGCTTGGACTTTTGCTTGGTGTTTTGTTCCACTCTTGCCGCCCTAGTTACTTGTGTACCGGTGTTATGTTCCATAATTGAGCGCTCCTAACATGCTCGGGGTTGTTATGGGGACCCCCTTGATTTTCGTTTTAGGATAAAACTTGTCTGGCAAGGCCCAACATTGGTACTACATTTGCCTAATAACTAATAAACCTGCATAGGGAATAATTGACCCGAGGATCTTTAATCAACAACCCAGGCCAGTGCTCCTCATGAGTGTTGGTCCAACCTAGAGCAGCTTATTAACGCTACCCGAGGCAACTCGGTGATTGGCGTGGTAACCATAGCTCATCCGTCGTGTCCTGAGAACGAGATACGCGGCTCCAATCGGGTACGTCGACATGTCGGGCGGCCTTGCTGGATTTGTTTTACCTTTCTCGAACGTCTTGTGCGAGGAATTCCGATAATACTTCGGGCTATCTCGAGGTTGCAGTTCTCCAGTGGAATTGCCTAGGAAGATCACGGGATTCGTGGTAGAGGTTATTCCCACGACGTGTGGTTAGTTTGTGATGGATGAGTTGGAGCACCCCTGCAGGGTTAATTCTTTCGGAAAGCCATGCCCGCAGTTACGTGGCAACTTGGAAACTTTGTTTAACACCCGGTCATAGTAAACTTGAAGTAAACTCAAATAAAATACACCAACCGGGTGCGAAACCGTGACTGTCTCTTCTCGTGAGACCTTTTCCGAGAGAGAACACGGTGGGATTATGATTGACGTAAGTAGGTGTTCAGCATCTCCTAGAGATCATTACTAGATCACGTCCGCTGATACGACGATCACCCCCCCTTTTTTCTTGTACTCGTAAGTTAGCCGCTCAAATAAATGCTTAGTGCTTGCTGCAGCCTCACCACTTAACCATACCTCACCCATTAAGCTTTAATAGTCTTGATACCCTTGGAAATGAGATTGCTGAGTCCCTGTGGCTCACAGATTACTACAACAACAGTTGCAGGTACAGGTAATGCGATGATTTGACGTGAGAGCGATGCTTGTTTGATTTGGAGTTCTTCATCTTCTTCTTCTTCATCGATCTAGGATGGGTTCCAGGCGGCAACCTGGGATAGCAAGGATGGATGTCATTTTATCATTTGTTTTCGTCCGTAGTCGGACCCTGCTCTTCTGTATGATGTTTGAATATGTTGTTGTATTGATGTGATATTGATGTAGCTTGTGGCGAGTGTAAGCCAATTCCATATACTCATCTCTTCTTTACATGTACTTGTAATGATATCCATTCTTGCAAAACGACGAGATGCGCTTCTATTCCTGTCGAGGCCCTCGTGCCAAAAAAAGGATAGGATCGCATCTTGGGCATGACATGCATCCCTCGCCGTCCTCTCGTGCAGCCACTTGCTTGGTCTTCGGGGTCGTGACCCTGGTCTTCTTGCTCTTGGCGGCAAAGCTCTCTGGCAAGTCCTCTACGGGTGTGCTGCACTCCTTGGTGCGCTTCCCGGGTTCCTTGCTAGAGGTGTTCCTGGTAGTCTTGCTCTTCTCCCCCCCGGGAACTTTGCCTGCAGGAGCAAGTACCTCTTCGGCAGATGCTGCCACTGCCTCCCGGTAGATCTTATCGGCGCATAGAACATCGGTCTTCCTATCTGCATGAACATTGATGACGCTAGTTGGCCGTGGAATCTTCAAGGTGTTACAGGCGTGGTGGGACGCCGCCATGAACCTTGCCAGTGCCGGACGGTCCAAGATTCCATTGTACGACAACGGTATCTTGGCGACATCTAAGGTGATCTTTTCTATTTTGAAGTTGAGCTCCCCGCTGAACGTCACCGGAAGGTATATCTTTCCCTTCGGTTGGCTTCTTCCTGGGTTGATTCCCTGGAATATCCCATCGGCTTTAGATCAGTGTTAGGGATCTACAGTCACTTGATCATTTCTGGCGAGATCAAGTTCAAGCCAGCCCCACCATCAACAAACATCTTTGTCACCTTGAGATTGCGAATTGTTGGTGAGACCAACAATGGCAAACACCCGACGACAGTAGTGCGGTCAGGGTGATCTCTAGCATTAAAAATGATGGGCATGTTAGCCCACTTGAGAGGTTTATGCGTCTCCGCTGCTGGTTCTGCCGCGTTGATCTCACGGGCCCAATGCTTGAGCTGTCGGTGAGAGGAGTGTAGAGATGCACCTCTATCAACGCACATGGCATCTATGGCCTTCTGGAATTCCTGTCCATCAGATCCTTCTCCATCCTCGTCATCATCATGCTCTTCGTCTGACTTCTTGTCACGGCCTGTAGCAGGCTTTTCTTTCTGCTGCTTTGCCTTGTCGTGGCGACCACCACATCCGCCATGGTTCTTCTTGCCGGATCCACCTACACCATCCTGGCCCTTATCCTTGTCGCGCTTTTAATATTCCTACTTCTACTTCTCGGAAAGCTCCTCCACTTGCCGGCACTCTTGGAGATCATGGCCCTTGGTGTGGTGAATCTTGCAGTATGGCCTGTCAGTTTTGCTGGTTTTCTCACATGTCGCGGCTTTGTCGCACACGAGCACGCGGCAGCCTCCTTGCCGGAGCCATCCTTCTTGGCTTTCTTCCCAACGTTGGAGTTGCCGGAGCCCTCAACGACCATGACTGCTGTGCCCTTGCGCTTGCGGTTGCGCTTTCGGCCTTTTTTCTTGGAAGTGGATGCGTCTTTATCGTCGGAGTCAACCTCTGTGCTGGCATCCTCTCCCTTCTTCAGCACGTGCGCACTTATTAGCCAGAACGTACAAGTCGGTGATATCATGCACCTTGTTGATGCTCATCTTCTCAGGCATCCTCCTATTGCGCACGTTCGTGTGGAACGCGACAATGATTGTGGCATGATGGAAGTCGGGGATATTGTGTTGTACATGGCTGAACCATTGAATGTACTTGCGGAGGGATTCGCCATCCCTCTGGTGTAGCACATGCAGATTGCTGGGCTGCCCGGGAAGCTTGTGGCCCTCGTGGTATGCACCAACGAACTTATTGCATAAGTCTGCCCAGGAGGAAATGGAGTTCTCTAGCAAGTTCATCAACCAACTTCTCACATTGGGTTTGAGCGCCAATAAAAAGTAGTTGGCAAACACCTTCTCGTCACGGCCCTCGGCAGCCTGCACAACGAGGATGTAGATGCCTAGGAACTTTGACAGGCTGATCTTGCCGTCATATTTGTCCAGCAAGTCAGGCTTGAATGTCTTGGTGGAGGGCCAACCAACTTGCCGCAACTCAAGGGTGAATGCCAGGCAACCCATCTCGTAAACCAGGATGCCAAGAACCCCGGGCTTAGGCTCGTAAACGTCGGGCCCAGCACGGTCATTTGATTGATGCCGTGCCTCCCGCCGCCGCTTGATTCAGGTGCGGGCATCCTCTTTCCGCCGGTCATGTAGGACTTGGCGTCACCGTGGGCCTGATGACGGCATGGACATCTCGTCCAATGTGTCATCCCGGGGCTCTTGTCATTGTTGTTGTGGAGGCGACTTTACTGTCGCAGCCCCGCCAACACTCCGTTCACCGGCAGGCTTCGTTAGGGCAGTAGGATGTGCCTGCGAAGGCCAAGCTCGGTCCGGGTGGTCGCGGTTGGCGAAGTTGAGGAGGCTCTGTATAGTAGTCCTCCACTCCTCCATCTTCTCTCGTGCTAGAGGGAAATCCAGCAATAATTGATATTGCGCCATGGCCCGTGTAGAGGCATGAGTGGTGCTGTTACTCCCGACGAAGCCAGAACGAGCTCCACCCCGCCCCTGTGCACGGTGGCCGTCCCCGTTTGTGGGTTGGCGATGATCTTGGCCTCGTGCACCCTCGGAATGGTGCACGACAGTCTTTTCAGCACACAACCCAAGGTCACGGTTGTTTCGCGGATGTTGGTCGCGGTCGTCGTGGGACACACGAGGCGTGTGCCTCGCCACTGCCATCATCGCTGCCACCGCCACCGCTGCATTGCCCTTAGATGTCGCAGCAGTAGGTTCGTGGGTGTTAGCACTCCAGACGGTGTTTGTGTTATGGCTCGGCTCACCAGAACACTGGGAGCGTTGCTCGCCTCCGCCTCCATCAGTCGTAGCTGCCGACGTTGGCAGCCTGGATGAGGATGGGACGGGCGCCGACGTGCCCTTGGACTTCTTAGGCAGCATGACGTCAGTGAAAATGATGAAGAATACACGTAGACGTTGGTGCAGATTCACGCACGAGATCCCCATACCTGACACGCCCAAGATGTCGAGGTACGACAATCAATGGGACTAGCGAGGCCCCTTTCAGGTTCATTGGGGGGATCAACAAGCACAAAGAGTAGCACCAACCAAAGCACACCGAGAATTTAGACAGGTTCGGACCACCCGGAGGCGTAATACCCTACGTCATATATGTGTTGTTTATGTGGATCTCCAAGTTATAGAGAGCGTAGCAGACCCGCAAGGTGCTCGAGAGTGCTGCTACATGTGCAAATGGACAAGGTTTCGACCCTTGTAAAGGTAACCATGGACCTCCTATTATAGACAAATGGGTTACCACAGTGGCTAGAATGGTAATTACATAGGGTAAAAAGTAGCTACAACAGAGGTCAAAGTGCTGACATAAGCTACAGTGGGAAATATCTAACCCTGACGGATTAGGACAAGCACATTAAATGCGCCATGATGTCCGGCAAGGATGTCCTCTCCTTCTTTGCCGTCGGCCCAGCTACCTGTTATTATTCCACCACTCCATTGGGAAGGGTGTCATTAAAGTTGATGTAATCCCCCGAAGCTGCCACGTGCCCCGACAAGCCCCACCTAATAGCCTGCCCACTCGACACCTCATTCATGGGAGACAATCAGCCTGGTGAGGTGGAGGGGTAGCTTGGTAGTGGTATCTTGTCGGGCACAGGGCTGCCGGGTCTTCACTTGCTGGCAAGGTGGCTTGCCGGTGCTTCGGTCCTTCCTTCGAAGCTACTGTCGACGTTCTAGGATCGGGGGCTACTGTCGGCGTTCTGGGATCGGGGGTACCCAGACCTGCCTGCCTGCGGCCCAGCGCGTGACCCACCACGAAGGCCCGGTACAACCCTGCAACAAGCCCCCCAAGTCAAGGCCCTCGCGAGAGCCCCCGCCTCGCGAGGAGGACAACACCAACACCTCCGGAGGAGTGGCACCCCTTCAGGCCGCCTCCTGAGGAGCGGAGATTCCTATGCAAGTACCCGGCCTTGTGAGGCCGATGTGACGTGGGTTCTGACGACCAAGCCAGGCGGGCGCCAACGGGCGCAGAGGGAGGACAGTTTCCTCTTTGGTGCTAAGGAAACAGGGACGTACGCGGGTTCCCAAGGAACCCCCCAAAGGTTTCCTTCCCGGTGCAAGAGGACCGAGACCATGAGCTTGGCAGGACGGATGTCATCGCCGAGCCCACCACTGTGTCACACACAGAAGCTTTGCAGGCGAAGACCACCTTTAGTCAGGATAGGATGTACCTCTTGTCCCCTTTCAAACTTGGCCGTTGTGGGATCCCTTCCCGCCTGTTCAGCGGGGGAAGAGGACCGTGGCCCCTATAAATAGGGACAAGCTCCCATCGTAGAGGGAGGTTGAATCGGGTCAAGTTCATCACCACCAAGAGCCCTCGTGAGGCCACCCAACATTGTACTAGTTCATCCATAGCCTCCTCGTGAGGCCAATCCACCACAAAGCAGGAGTAGGGTTTTACACCACAAGGTGGCCCGAACCTGGGTAAATCTGCGAGTCCATCTCCTTCCCCGCTCACACTTATTCGACGCAGCTAGGCCGTAGGGTGACAAGTTGGGACTCTGAGCCGGTTGAGATCTTCGCACACGCACCAGTGTTCGAACCTTGTTGGGTTTTGCAGAGCCCCAATTCCGACAGAAGTCTTCTGTTAAAAAGAAAAGAGAAAAATGCATTGTTGCAATGGGCCGGAACCAACGCAGACGAGCCGGACCAGGTGATACGTCTCCAACGTATCGATAATTTATGAAGTATTCACGCCATATTCACCTATATTTACAATACTTTTATATGGCTTTGGTGCACTATATGTGATTTAATTAGAACTAACCCGGACTGAAGCTTCTTTCAGCAAAATTACAGTGGTGTTCTTTTTATGGTGCAGAAGATGAAAGTTCTTGGAATCTCTCGAAACTTTTTGATGATTTTTTCTGGAACATATGAGCAATCTTGGAGTGAGGAACCACCGTATGGGGGCCACCAGGTGCTCCCAAGCCATCAGGGCGCGCCCAGGGGAGTGATGGTGCCCTTATGGCTTGGGACCACCCAGTGGCTCGTTTTGTGTGATTCCAACACTGAAAAATCCAATAAATAGAGAAACCCTTAGGAATTAACCTAGACCGTCCGCTCCGCCGTCGCAAATCTCTGTATCAAAGAAAAACTCATCTGGAGAGAAAACGAAGAAAACAGAGAGAGAGATATCAAATCACGGAGGGGCTCTCGCCCCTCCGGGAGCCACGGAGGCCAAGCATCAGAGGAGAGAACCTCTCCCCATCTAAGGAGAGGCCTTGGAGGAGGAAACCTAAGGGGGAGACTCTCTTCCCCGCTCTCCCGGTGGCGCCAGAATGCCTCCAGCAGAACCATTGCCACGGTGATCGTCTTCATCAACATCAGCGTCTTCATCACCTTCCTCACCTCTTTTCAGCGGTCCACTATGTCGCACCCTGCTGTAATCCCCTACTTGAAAATGGTGCTTTATGCCACATATTATTATTAAATGATGTGCCGCCATCCTATGTTGTTTGAGTAGATTACTTTTGTCCTTTCGGTTGATTGATGATCTTGATTGGTTTGAGTTGTATGTTGTATCATGGTGCTGTCCTAAGATGCCTCCCATGCCGCGCACACATGGGGGATTCCCACTAAAGGGTGTTGCAATATGTTTATGATTATCTTATAGTGGGTGGCTACAGTGGCAGAACCTTACACCCGAGTGCAGCCACTAGTGCAGCACTAACCACTTGATTCGTTGCCGCCAAATATAGCAACAACAGCTCTTGCGGCTTAGGCGCAACTGGAACTGGCATTGAGGATATGTAACCTTTCAAATCTCGAAGCGCTGCCTCCGCTTCCGGAGTCCATTTCATTAGACCTGCGTTTTTCAAAATCTTGAAAAATGGCAGGGTGCGTTTTGCAGATAGAGAAAATCTGCTGTCGGCAGCAATGCAACCTGCCAAGGGCGGATATCCTTTATGAGCTTCAGGGCTTCCAAATGCTGAATTCCTTCAATCTTGGTGTGGTTGGCTTCAATCCCACACCGTGACAGGAAGAATTTGAGAAGCTTGTTGCATGGTTGGCTTCCAAATGCTGAATTCCTTCAATCTTGGTGTGGTTGGCTTCAATCCCACTTCTAATGATTGAGCTTCAAATTGATCTTGTGCATGTTTGCAAATGTCCCTTCTAGATCTTGAATTAATGTAGCCTTGTCCTTGGTATTGACCACGATATAATCCATTTATGCTTCCACATTTCTATGCAGCTAGGGCTCAAAACAAATTTGGATAGTTGGGGCTTAAAGCAGTATGCACCACATGGAGTAATAAAGGCGGTTTTCTCTTCATCTTACTTGGCCATGAGGATCTGGTGATAGCCAGAATAAGCATCAAGGAAAGAGACTAGATAGAAGTCAGCAGTGGATTCCACTATTTGATCAATGTGTGGCAAGGGAAAGGCGTCTTTTGGACAAGCTTTATTTATATCAGTGAAGTCAATACAAATCTACACCACCGCTGAACAAACTGCCAGGGCAGCATCCAATGGTGCGCTTGATGAATCATCTTCATACTCTGCTACTGCTGCAAAGTCGTACGTGAAAAATCTGCACCACCTTCATCCTCTGCTACTGCTGCAAAGTCTTTAAGAATGAAGAAAGTCACACTTCCTTTTGCATGAGAAGTGAAGAAAACAAAGACTACAGAGAAAGAGGCTGCAAAGAAGAGAAAGGCCTCAAGCACTTCAGAAACCTCAGCTGCGAAGAAACTGAGGACTTTGCCAGTTTCCTCCACAGAGCCCATTGATGCAACTCCAATCTCTATTGTGCCCTCTTTTGAGATTGTTCCATTTGGTGACTATGTCTTGCCAGATGATAAAGATGAAGAAATCCACTTTGCTGCTTCCTCAGAGCAAGTGGATGAAGAAATTGAATTTGACGCAAATGCTTCACCTTCGCAAGTATCATCATCCCAGCCTCAGTTTATTGCTGAAGAGGCTGGTGTTGAAAAAATTGATGAGGATGTGGACATTGGCTCAACAATGCCATTAATTAATGATGAATATTGGGAAGCTGCTCACCCAAATTCTCCAATGACCACACCCCTCACTCGAGTTACTCAGTCCCCTGCTCAGACTGAACAAATATTGACTGGCTGTGAATAACGTCGAACTCCTCTGAAGTCCATACCTGAAGACATTCCAGCTGCATCAGCTGAAGAAATTGAAACCCGGACTGTGGCTGAAGAACCTACTGTTCAAATTCCTCAGTCTGAACGCTCTGTGCCCGTTGCAACAATTGAAGAAATGGCCAAGTCTGATGCTATTACGGAAGTGAGGAGGCCTACTGTAAATCTTCAACCAAAGCACTCACTACCATACAAAGGCAGACGAGCTCCAATCCCCAAGTTCAACAACGCCGATTTCTTCGATGAGCGCATGTTCTTCACTGGCGAATCGCCATATGACTCTACAAAAATCAAAAGCAAGAGGTCATGGACTTCCAGTTAGGTCAACTACTATGCCACTGTTCTGTTTGATAAGAACAAAGTCTTCCAGCACAGGCAAATTCCTCATGTTGATATGGAGTCCATTCCATGCTTCACCTCTATCCTTACCGTTCTTGATGAAGTTGGGCTCTTGAATTTCTGCTGTGACATCTGTGACTGGAATGAGGAGCTAATTCTTCAATTCTATGCCACTCTACACATTTCTGGGGAGGTTAATGACATCAACTCCTGGATTCTTGACTGGATGACTGAGGACACTCACTTCAAAGCTCCAACCACTGAATTACTTTGAGCACTTCTAGTTGCTCCACCTCAGGAAGGTGCTAAGTGCATATATGAGGAACCCGAGCTCCAAATACATATGATGCAAGTGTTGATGAAGCCTTTAACGTCTGGCCAAGCCCCAAGAATGACCTTCCTTGTGAAGAATCTGTTGTATGTGCTAAGGACAATTCATAGAATAATGACCAAAACCCTCAATCTAATCAAAGGGCACAACTCTAAATAAGAAGATGTTGTTCGAATAATGAAGAATCTAATGTTCTATATTATCCATGGGATTCCCATAAACATTGCTGTTTTCTTCATGAGGACTTTCGCCAATGCTGCTCTGTCACCATTTGATTTGAAGACTTATGCCCCTTGGCTTATGAGATTCATCAAGACAAGGTCTTCAATTCAATATCTGGCTGACTTTCAGAATCACTTCAGCTTTCTGCCTCTAGTTGAAGTCCTCAAAAATACAACTTCCTCGGTTCCTGGCAAAGGCAAGGTTGTCCTTGATGAAGGCACACGTCCATTGGATGGTCAGTTCGTCGTGTTGCTTCCTATTCCACCAATGATGACACTGCCTCACAAGATTCCGCTGCAAAGACCCAGAGCAAAATCCTTAGTGTTTTGTCCGTCGTGTGATGACTGATCGCGAGCTTCTCATAAGTCTTCATCAAAAGGTCGATCGCAATCACAAGTGAATCAAACGTCAGTTTGGGTCAATTCTTCAAAATATGACGGTGACGCAGAACTCAGTGAGGAAGAACCACTAGCATGCCCATGAAATCTTCGACCGCATCTGGGCCATCCTCTCACACCTCAAGACTCCCGAAGAACTCAAGGAGATGAACTTTCAGTAGGACTTTGAGTGGTCTCGCCCACGTTCAAAGAGATTCCGGAAGGTTCAAGTTCCTCAGCTTGTCACAAGCTCATATTATTCATCACGCGAGACAGATGTAGCGAAGGACATTGACAAATTTTCTGCAGGCCCTGCACCAACAAATGACCCCAACAACGTTGGTGCTCCTCCACCACCATCGAGATGAATTTCTTCAGGGGCGTTAGTCCTCATTTTTCGTCCCTTTTAGTCATTTGATGACAAAGGGGGGGGGGGGGGGGGGGGGCGGAATTTGAGTTAGTCTTCAAGCGGGTCTATATCTATGGGTTATTTTTTGTTAAGTTACAACTCTTGCTCTTCTGAAGTGTTTATCTGTTGAGTTGTAAACTTAAGTCCGGTGGTGGTCTGACTCTTTTGAACTACTTTCCGCATGCTTATTCCTCAAGTTCATTAATGCACGCATGCTGCATTTTTTCAGACACCATTTTTCATCATGCATTTCAAATTATTCATATTATATGTTAAATGCGTGAGTGGATTACAAGATATACTGGGAGATCTCCAATATTTGATCATGCCATGTGCATTTGCATTTCAAAGCAAATTCCTCAAATATGCACATCTTCATGGGGAGTTCCTCTATATATTGCAATCAAAATCCTCAAACTCTATACCTAATCTTTATATGTTTATCTCGTTGAAAACTTAACCTATTTTCCATCAATCACCAAAAAGGGGGAGATTGTAAGTGCATCTTGTGCTCCTTAGTGATTTTGGTGTATTGAAGCTTATAGGTTAAGGGACTAATGAGTTTATGAGTGTACACAGGTCATGTAATCCCTAAGGAGTTTGGTATATCTGATGGATGTCGATCCCTAAAAATGTATTTCTTCATCTCTAGACTTTGACGCTCTTCTTGAAGACTTTGAAAATGAGGAAATTGGTGTGACCTTGTAGATATTGATGCGAGGACTATGAGGCTTCAAGACTTTACATTTCTTGTTTCATTTCCTTTCTTTGGAGTCATAGGAAAAACCATACTTTTAAAGGGTGTCGAAGTAAAACTAAGGAAATTTTCCAAGTGATGCTCATCTCAAAGCCTACACCAACCTAATCCTTCGAGTGAAGCCTTTGGAAATCTCTTGTAGTTCAGTCAAGTTGTTCACTGACAAAGACGAAGTTCTTCTGGTCTTTGAGGAAATTTGTCTGAGGAGTTAGGATTTCGCCAGTGCGAATGGTCTATTGTGAGGAATATGATAGCCCTAAGGACTTTCTTAGTTCGAAACTCCGACCGTTGGTGTGCTTCGTGCTAGCTGTCCAAAATATCTTATCCATACAGCGGTCATATCATTAGGGGCAGTTATGTGTTATCATGTCAGGTTGCACCCTGGCTATAAATAGCCGCCCCCACAACCACTAGTTGGTTGGCTGCTCAGAGAGAGATTGACTGATGTCATTTAGAGCAACCCATCCTCCGACGACTTTGAGAGAAAATCATCACTGAGGAAAAACCCAAAAAACCTAACACCTAAAACCCAAAGTGAGTGAGCATCACTGAAGAGATTGCCCCATGTGGAACCGATGCTTTTTAGCTTTGAAGGTTGTGCATCTTCCATACAGTTAAGCGTCATGGTCTAGAGCATCCAAGAGGAAATTGTGGATCACCGGGTGACCGAGTTTGTGAAGGTTTGGAAGTCTACCTTGAAGACTTACCACGAGTGATTGGGCGAGGTCTGTGTGACCTTATCTCAAGGAGAATACAGTAGGGATTGTGTGTCCTGGGACTGTGTGTCCTTTGATTTAAACACCAAGCTGCTCCAAACCAGACGTACGACTGTCACAACAGTTGGATTTGGTAGACTAAATCCTTGTCTTCACAGAGAAACTGGTTCTATTTCCTCAACCCTATCATTTCCTCGTTAACAGGCTGATGAAATTGATCGTTACTATTTCAAGACTTTTACTGAAGACTTTATCAATTTCCTCAACCCAAATTCTCCAGTCACCTTGTCATTCGCATGCTTATCCATATACTCTCTACTTGTGCTCTGTGTATGTTTCATTTCATCATGATGACTATACTACTGCCATGCTATGCGTACAATTGAGTCTTTATCCGCTGCATCTATTTTGTCACTTAGCAAATTCCTCAAGGAGAAATTTGTCAGTGACAAATTTATAAAAATCGCCTATTCACCACCCCTCTAGTCGATATAACGCACTTTCACTTTGTAATTAAGCTAGGGTGAGAACATAAGCACTATACTATGGGTTGCTTTATGCACATGCTTCTTGAATTTGATCAGTCTAGTTTTTTCGATTAACATACATATTATTGTTTGTCTATAGTATATAAGGTTGATAATGACAAATCTTTACCTCCATCAGATTTGATGGATCGATGGCAGGGAGATGCTCCAGGCACTAGGACTGCGAGGCATGGCTCCGGCGACCAACCAAGAGGTTCGCTTCCCCCCTACGGCACGAGTGCCTCCATGTCTCGCACCTCTAGGATTGCAATGGTAGGACTCCTTGGCTTGCCCTAGTGGGAGGTAATTTGACTGGCTCGTTTAGTGATGTGGCAAACATATGTGATTGACTCCCTCGTTCATTTTGTTTTGTAGTGGCGAGGGGCATGCTTGATCTGGTCGCAAGGAGCTGCTCCGGGGATCACCAGTGGCACCAAGACGAGGAGCCATTACAAGCACACACATCTGGTAGATCCATGACGATTTGCTCTTCATTGTCCTTGAGTGGTGTCACGATGATGATGTGATACGGGGCACACCCGTGTGTTTCGATCTTTCACGAATTGGAGGGGGATTCCACGAAGAACACGAAGAACACGAGGAAGGACAATGAGAAATCACGAGAGGAAACACTCAAGAACAAGTCCAATCACACATCCACTATGCTCACATACACACAAGATCCACAAGGGTACAATAACAACAAAGGGAAAGAGGATACATGGTAGAGTTCATCCCAAATCCCATAGGGAGATGAGGCCTTGAAATCCCGGAGGATCTTCCCGTGCAAGGGGCCTTGACATCCACTAGGGGTCTTCTCTCATAGAGGCATCTATTCCATGGGAGAGGTAGTGGAAGGAGCAAAGGCTCATCTATCTATGAGCTAAATCATTGCTAACCCTAGAATGAAGGTGGGGGAATAGTATATATAGTCTTGCCCGCGAAGGGTTAAGTGGAGAAGGGATACAAGGCCCAAGGCCCGCGGCTATACACAGGCAGGTGACGGACGTCCGAAGGACGTCGATCGTCCGGAGGCTCGCGAGGGTTCAGACGTCCGGAACGTGTCAGACATCCGAGGCATGGTCGTCCGGAGGGCGTCGGATTTTCGAGATGTCGGCGTGGGTGCCTTGGCGCCGGATTTCCGGAGGAGCTCGGACATCCGGAGGCTGGGATGTGTTGGACGTCCGGGTGGCGTCGGTCGTCCGGCCGCTGTAGGGTTCAGCTCGTCTTTTGGCTGGGCTGGACTCCAGGCGCCGGACGTCCGGAAGACGTCACGCGTCCGGAACATATGGGACGTCCAATAGTTGTAGACTCCGTAGCTCCGTCTTCTTCCGTCTTCGCTTCCACGCTTCCCTAGCGGATGGTGTAGTCAATACCTATGTATGCACACGGAAGGAGTCTCAAGTAGTATACCATCCTCGAAGGGGTCAAGTGGACACGTGTAAAGGAGATGATTCACCTTTATGTATGTGAAGTAGAGGTCGCACGTGTCACTTCCCAAACGGACTCTTGACATGGTGATGTCCGTAGGATGCTCCGCATCATCCCCTCCCCCTTGGGAAAGATCCGTCCTTGGATCAAAATCCAAATCACCATGGGAAAGAGATGGCGTCGCCATGTAAAAGTGGACGATCTCCAAGCACTCATCATCATCAAACTCGAAAGGTGCACTCTCCAATGTCGCACCGTCAAGTAATTTCTTCAAAAGGAGAAAATACGACAAACACTTGGAAAAACAAATGTGGTTAGCCTTAGTGCAAAACCAAGCATTCAAGTGGTGAATCACCGCACAAGTGTTGTCATCATGCATAACATATGGTGTGACAAGGGATTGTGTGATGGCATTTAAGCATACAAATTGAGCACAAGCAATGCTATCATGGAAACAAGTTTGCCTAGGTGAGGTAGGGATGCCAATATGTGTGAAATTATAACAAGCATGTACCTCAAGGTCATAGCACGCATGCACAAAGCAATCAACAAAATGTCTATGGTATGCATAGGAATCATTCACAACACCAAGTAATATGAAGTGTCTAAACACATGGGGCAATCCATAGTGCAAGGCAATCCATGTGCATATGGTGTAGTGAAGATACTGTGGCACTAAACACAATATAAAGAGCAATTGGTCATCATGTGCGAGGCAATCAAGTCAAGCATGTAGCAAGCAATCGGGCATGGCAAATGTGAAGGATGGACATTGTTGCAACCAAGCATATGATAAGAGCAAACAATCCACAAGTTGGGTGCAACACACAAGGAGTATATGTCATGAGGCATGGAAAGATGGCAATCAAGAATGGAAGCAATATCTCTAACATGTGTGCAAGTAAGTGGTCCAAGATGACCCATATATGTCATGGTACGAGCAACACAAGTAGGTTGAGCCATAATATCCATGCTCAAGAAGGATGTCACCTCAAAAGCGTGACCTTGTGCGTCCTTCACAATGCCGATGCGCAAGCAAGTGCGATGTAGAAATGCATTGGTGTAGCATGGCGCGCTCTCAAGAGCTCGAATCATCAACTCACATGAAGTGGAAGTTGACATGTAGTCAAAGTATCCTACACATACACACAACAAAGGAAACAATGTATGTGCATGGTACAAAAACACATCATCCATCATGATGGTTCTCTTCTCTTGCACATGAGCGTTAGGATCAAGAGTGCATGAACAATACGATGCAACAATGGCTATATTCATGGCACTAGGCATATGGTGCAAAGAAGGAAAGAAAACATGCTTCACATGAAAGATGTCAAAAGCTCCACTAATATGACATAAAGCTATGGGGGCAATCTCATTAGCAAGATCAAAAGCATTGTTGCACTCAATACATGGCCAAGCATTGAGCATGAGAGAGACAACATATGGAGACATATGACAATAAGCAATATCAAGCATGTGCGAAGCATGACAATGGTTGTCATCAACAGCATAAAAGGAGCACATTGATGATGCAACACAAACAAGCATAGTGATCATGTCGTGCAAACTAGTAGTGCGAAGATGCAATGTACTAGAGGAAATCATGGCAATCATGTCATGTGAGCAAATAGTATACATAAATAATGCACATGACATATCGTGGGCACGAACACATAGCAATATTAATGTGTTATCATAGGCATGGGGCACAAAGCAAACATGGCAATGGCAAGTAATATCTCCACCAAGCTTGCAAATACACATACAAGTCATATAATCAAGTGTCATGTGAGATGCAAAGCATGGGTCACAAATGCATGGCAAGGGCATAGAAATGAGCATATCATGCAAAGTGAACACGAGAACATGAGCATAAGATATCAAGTGGTATATATCCCATAGTCGTGTGAGAACCAAGTAGAAGAGATGCGCGTAGTCCTTGCGTGAGGGGAATGGTTGGAGACACATTCTGGTGAATCCCAAAGCATCGGTGCTCTCAAGAGCTCTTTTCGTCAACTCATGGGATTGTGAGGTTGACGAGTAATCATGAGTACCTACACACAACATAGGCAAAGGGAAAATTGTGTGCGCGTGGTATATGTATACATCATCCGTTAGGATGTGCATGTGCTTGTGTTCGTTAGCACAAAATATCCAATGCTCAAATAAGTGAGATTCATGATATAAGAACATGTCATCCATCATGAAAGGTTTGTTTTTATGTTTAGCATAATGGAGACTAGAAATATGTAGTGCATCATGTGAATTATCGGGAGCATTGTTATTCATGATATGCGGATGGTGCACACAATAATTGGGATCATGCAATGGATGGGATGGAACAAAATCTCCTAACATGTATGAGGAAACTATTGAGGTCTCCTCATGTGCAATAGTGGAAGCATAATGCGGAGAGTATGGATAACATCCAAAACAATGCATATCCGAAGCTAGGTGGTCATGGCATGTCATATGTGAGCAATTGTGCAAATGATGCAAAGGGAGCATGGCCATATCATCACAAGAAAAGCAAATGCCAATAACCATGGGCTTGTCGTCAATGCCATATGAGCAAATGGGAATAATTTTTATGGGATAGGCATAGTCGTTACGGTGAGATTGCAAAGATGCAATATGTGTGATCTCATGCATAGCATATGACAAATCAAGCGGGTTGTCAAACATGATGTGACCGATAGAGTTCTCACAAGGTATCCTATGCAACATGGCATCATAACTAATAGACTCCACATGAGAATCGTCAAACTCATCATAAATGAGTAATTCATCACATGAGAAAGTTGCATAAGCATGAAGCATGGCAATAGGTGGATCATCATCATGCAAGCACTCAATGTCAAGATTGTCCACTAGTGGGACAAGCAAAGAACCATCACCTATGTTACCTTTAGATCTCCATTCATGAGATGTAGGTGAGGTGGGAAGGACCAACTCGTGGTCATCGTCATCATGATGGAACCATGTGGGGGGTGCGTCATATTCCACCATGGCCATCATCTTGTACAAAGGAAGGATGAAGTCGTCGAGGATCGGCGCGTCATCAAATATGGGACCTTGCACCAAATGAGAAAACACAATAGAGGTAGAGGTTAAGTTGTTAGAAATCGAAATGGCCTCACATGCCCTATCAACTACCTCACTCTCTCTATGTGGTGGCTCACACACTCCCTCAAAGTAGGTGCATGCAAACTCACATATGGTGGAGTCACTCAACTCACTCAAGTGGTGGGGTTTGTGGCTCTCCTCACATGGGAATTGGGGCAATTCATCATATATGGGGCTAGTGGTGAAGGCACTCTCACTCTCAATATGGTGGTAAAAGTCTCTCAACTCATGTCCAAACGTCGCCGTGGTCGGAGGGAAAATCCCATGCTCAACCATCTCGTCACCATCGCCGTGGATGAAGGACGAAGATGGCACATCATCACTCTCGCCTCCAAAGATGGAAACATCATCCATGCTCGCCACCTTGTCGCTCGCCTCCAAAGCATGTTCCTTGAGTGGCTCCGTAGTTGTGGCCGTCGCCGCACCGTCTTCAAAAAGAGTCATGGTAGACTCGGCATACTCAATGCCACAAAGAGGGATGGCGGTGAAGTCGAACTTGGGAGCGTCGTCTTGGAGCTCGTCGGGCTTGGACATCTTGGTGGTACCATCCTCATGCTCATAGTCCATGAGCTTGGTCGTCGCGAAGTGTGCTCGGGGTCGAGTAGCCTTGGCCTTGAGTTCTTGTTCCGCCTTGAGAGCACCAACGTAGATGTCATCCACAGACTCGTAGTTGTTGTGGAAGATAGTCTTGGCGATGTCGTTGTTCAATCCCATCATGAAGTGGAACTTCATCCAAATGGGGTCGTCCACACCGGCTCGTCGCAAGGATTTCTTCATCTTCATGAAGTACTCATCGAGGGACTTGGATCCTTGTATGGTGTCCTCCAATTGGTGTTGAAGATATTCCGTGTATGTAGAAGGCACAAACTCTCGCCGCAACGCTTTCTTCAACTTGGACCAACTTATGTCGAAACTCGTCGAAGATGTGTGAAGCCACCATGTTGACACGTAGTCATGAAAGTTTCTTGTGGCACACTTCACTTGATATTCGGAAGGTACTTGAAGTAGGTTGAGGTAGGTGTCCATCTTGCGCTCCCACGCGAGATACTCTTTGGGGTCTTGACTCCCATAGAAAGGAATCTCGTGGTCGATCTCAAGGTCGTAGTAGCTCATGGAAGTCGCGGACTTGAGCTTGGGGAGCTTCTCTTGAAGTGCTTGTCGGCGAAGATGCCGCATATCCAAAGGCGAAGATGCCTTGAAGTCACTTGGCGAAGATGCCAAGGTAGGAGGTGAAGTCATCGAGCAGTGGTTGGTGTCGAGTTCGTGACCTTCACGTGTGTTCGTCGTTGGACGCCTTGATGTTGGTGTCGTTGTTTCTTCGTGTCGTTGATGGTGTCGATGCCGTAGTGATCTTGCTGGAGATGGTAGCTCAGAAGCATGTGCACTTGAGCATCTTCTCAAAGATGAGGAATACCTCTTGCTGAAGTTGATGAGGACCTCGAGCTCCTCCATTTGAGCATCCAACTTGGTATCGATGGTTTTCTTCATGGCATCGAACTCGTCATTGTTATTGTAGACCAAAGGAGATGATGTGCTTTTCCTATCCACCACAAGACTCGAGCAAAGGAGAGTAGGAAATGAGATAAACAATACCAATATACCGTTCCCAATGTTGAGGAAGTATCCCATTTCACTCAATGTGGAATTAAAGAATAGGGGAATTGGTACTGGACTTGTTCACTCACACCTACAAACTAAAGCTTATCGAGTGTCTTGGTTAACACAAGTGGCACAAAATTCAAGCAAATGTTAATTCAAGATATCAAAAATGTTGAGAAAGATTCACAAAATTGCAATGCAAAGCAAATAGATCAATAGATATGGTGGCACTAGGAACACACACACAGATAGATAAGTGGGATCCGCGCAACCAAGGAATGAGCACAAATGAGTGAGACCCGGAAAAGTTCGTGTTGCACGGATACTAGAATAGACAATAGCTCGATTGCTCAAATGGGCTAGATACGTGCTTGTGCACTAACCTAAGAGAGTAAACGTGCCGTCTTCAATCCCATGTATGCTATGTATGTATGATCCAAGAGTATCTACTATGCAAAATGGCTCAATGCTCTTTCTATTGCTTACAAGCTCTTTTGTATCTCCTCTTTTGATTAAAAGCTTTTTTTCTATGCTTGATGCTCGAACCAAGATATGAGACAAATATCATGGATATGCACAGGAGAGACTTATGGCACAATGTAGATAGCAAGATGTTTGCACGCTAAAACTAGCTATGCGCCATAAGAGTAACACTACGGTGCACAAGTAACGTGGCCCGACAATTCTCAACTCGCTAGTCTCAATGGGTAAGGTACGCAATAGGCTCAAAGCGATCAATGCAATGGCAAGGAAATGGACAATGATGTCGTCGAGGTTACCATCCTTGCTTACTGTTGAGGTGTCGAAAGGCGAAGTGGCCGATGTCGATGTCGAGGCCGAGGCAATGATGAGTAGTGGCGTTTTCAATGTAGAACCGTCCCTAATTAGCCAAACCACCTTAGGAAACGAAAACTGCAACTCAAAATCTCAAACAAAATTGGGTTAGGATGGCGAAAGTTTATGGTGGAAAAGCTATGAGGAAGTTATGGTGGTGGCCTAGGCAAAAATGCCAAATATGCAAAATTTTGATGGAGTCAAATGGTTTTGTAAGTATTTTTGTGGGATTAGGGGTGTCAATAGATACAAAACGAGCTAAAAACCATCGAAATCGGAGTCCGGATGAATTAGTTATGGCCGAAACAAGAATCAGCAAAAGTCAGTTTCTACACGTTTCGGACGTCCGAGAGATGTAGGACATCCGAGGGTCGGACGTCCGGAAGGTCCGGAAATCCGAGAAATTGGCTCTGTTTTGGTGTTCCGGACGTCCGGAAAGTGTCGGACGTCCGAGGCTTCGGAAGGGTCCGGACGACCGGAGGCTGCCTGACGTCCGATGGGTTTGGGTCAGCTCGAGATTTCAGATCTGGGACGCGTTTTTGGGCGGAAATATCGATTTTCGGTGTCAAAATTGACGGGGAAAAAGAAAAATTAGGTGGATTTCGCGGTGGGAAAGCGAGATCTACTTGCCAAACATGAATTCGATGGATCAAAATCAACAAAATCTCACAAGAACCAACAAATCACAAAATTTTGGTGAGGCTATTTTTGATAGGGATTTTCGAATTGGAACAAAATCAAACAAAATTAGGCTTGAAAACGAAGGGGAGGACTCCAAATTCATGAGAAACATGGCTCTTGATACCAATATGATACGGGGGCACACCCGTGTGTTTCGATCTTTCATGAATTGGAGGGGGGTTCTGTCGGCGTCCTGGGAACGGGGGTACCCAGACTTGCCTGCCTGCGGCCCAGGGCATGGCCCACTTCGACAACCAGCATGGCCCGGCGCGGCTTCACTCAAGGCAAGGCCCTCACGAGAGCCCCGCCCTCGCGGGGAGGACGGCACCAAGAACCCTAGAGAGGGGAGGCCACCTCTGACTGCCTCCCGAGGAGCGGAGATCTCTATGCAGCACCCGGCCTCGCGAGGTCAGGAGTGACGCAAGTCAAGCTTGGCAAGCACCAGCGCGCACAGAGCAGACAGTTTCCTCTTCGGTGCAAAGGCGACAAGGACGTACGCAGGTTCCCGAGGCATCCCACCAAAGGTTTCCATTTTGGTGTAACAAGACCCGACCAACGGGCCCGGCAGGGCAGATGTCACCGCCGAGCCCACCCCTGCGTCACTGCCAGCTACTTTGCACGCGAAGACCACCTTTCGTCAGGATAAGATGTACCTTCTGTCCCCTTTCGAATTTGGCCATTGTGGGATCCCTTCCCGCCAGTGCGATAAGGGAAGAGGACCCGGGACATTATAAATAGAGACTAGGCTACACCGTAGAGGGGAGAGAGGGAAAAAACCACCCGAGGGCCCTCGCGAGGTTACTCACCGCTGTACCAGTTCATCCACAAACCTCATCGTGAGGCAATTCACCAAAAGGCAGGAGTAGGGTTTTACGCTTCGTAGCGGCCCGAACCTGGGTAAATTCTCGCGTGTTAGTCTTCTTCCTCGTGATTGAGTGAGTTTCGATTGGGGCCGAAGCTGGTTGGGATCTTCGCACACGCCCGTGAGTTCAAACCTCTTTGGGTTTTGTGGAGCCCGAAACCCGACATTTGGCGCGCCAGGTAGGGGGCGTGTCAAAGTCTCTCTTCTAGCTCCGCTTCCTCTCCCTCACCGTCGATGGGTGACGCTCGCTGAGCCCGCGCTGAGTGCCGGGCTGCTCGTGTCGCCCAGACGGCGCTAGTCGGCCGCACCGCCACGCGTCGATCCGCCTCTCCCACGGCCGACGCCGCCATGGGCCCAGACGCCCACGAGCAGCAGGACTCGTCGCAGCCGGTCACCGCATGGCGCGACGGCCGTACTGCCACCCCGTCCATCATTCCAGCTACTGGGTCATCCTCTCATGCTCACCCCGGGCAGGCACGCGGGTCGGCTGCACTGCTCATGGCGCGAGTTGCTGTGCTACCGCCCTGCACCCAACCGCTACGACGACTGGCTCGGCCGCATCGTGGAGCTCGTCAGCACTGCCGACGACGCCCCGGCATTCTCCTACTCGCTCCGTCCCCCGCCCTCTTTGGCGGGCGACGTGGCCCACCTCCTCCTCCCCAGCGCGGCGCCGACCCCGAGCCCAGGCATGAAGCACACCCGCGCGACCCGCCGCGCGGGCCCCCGGCGCGGGCGAGGGATGAAGTAAGCTGCCAGGTGGTGCCCCGGCCGCGCGTAGACACGCGCACGCTCCCTGCACCGCTGCACCAGCGTCGCGACCGGGCGCCCCTGGAGGCAGCTGCGCAAGAACACCAAGACCGGGCCCCTCCCGTGCGTGCGGCACCCACGGGTCCAGTGGGTTGCCGCGCCATTGCCCTGGAGCTGCATCCGGTCGCATGGCCCGGCAAGTTCAAGCCCGACCTGCCTCCTCGCTACAACGGCACCCCAGATCCCGCCGAGTTCCTACAGCTCTACTCGCTGAGCATCCAGGCGGCCGGTGGAGACGAAAAGGTCATGGCGAGCTGGATCCCTATGGCCCTCAAAGGTGGTTCGCTCTCCTGGCTCCTCAACCTCCCGGAGGGGTCAATCACCTCCTGGGACGAGCTTCGCAAGCATTTCGTCGCCAACTTCCTAGGCACCCGTGACCGCGTCATCGCTATGGCTGACCTGTGCCGCGTGAAGCAATAGCCGGGCGAGACCTTGCACAAGTACATATAGCGTTTCATGACTGTCTGCCTCAAGATCCGGAGGGTGTCGGATGAGGCCATCATCTCGGCATTCACCGACGGCGTCAGGGACCTCGGGATGAGGGAAGAGCTCGCCATCCACGACGATATGTGCTCTGCTCTGGAGATGTTCAACCTGGCGAACAAGTGCGCAAATGCCGAAGAGGGCCGCCTCTCCCTCCTCGAGCTTCCAGAGACGGACCCCGAAGACAAGAAGACCAAGGCCATGGAAACGAAGCGCAAGGCCCCCGCGGTGCTAGCGACAGAACCTGAAGCGAATCCCAGTTGAGATGAGGAACACCCCAGGGGTGGACGACTATTCTGCATTTTCCACTACTCCACCAGCCACAACACCAACGACTGCCAGGAGCTCAGGGTGCTCTGCGAAGAGCATTTCGGTCGTCGTCCTGGGCGCGGCGACCGTGGCTACGATCATGGTGGAGGCCGCGGTGGAGGCCGCTGGGACAGTCACGACTCGTGTTAGGAGTGGCGCGACCAGCCTTGGGAGGACCGCTGGCGCGACGAGTCTCGTGAGGGACCCCGCCGCGACCAGCCTCGTGAGGCTTGCCCTCGTGAGGCCGGCCTCCCCCCGATGCCGCCGCCACCCAAGAGGAAGGGGGAAGACAGGCTGAACGACGGGGCTGGGGGCTTCCAGGAAGCCAGGGAGATCGCTTGCATCCTGGGCGGCGCTCAGGCCCCTGCGTCGAACAGGATCTTCAAGCAATTCTCGTGGGAGGTGAACGCGGCTCTCCCAAAGCTTGAGGCCATGCGTCCCCTCAAGTGGTCACAGTGCGCCATCACCTTCGATTCCAAGGATCAACTCAGGTGCTCGGTCACAGCAGGCGCTCTCCCCATGCTGTGCACGCCAACCATCAGCAACGTCCTCGTCACCAAGACCCTCATCGACGGTGGCGCTGGGCTCAATGTCCTCACCATCGAGCTGTTCGAGACGCTCCAAGTGCCCTATGACCAGCTCATGCCAACCAAGCCTTTCTTAGGGGTCACCGATGGCTCCACCGTCCCCATCGGGCAAGTGCGCCTGCCGGTCACCTTCGGCGGGCGTAGTAACTACCACACCGAGCTCATTGACTTAAACGTCGCTCACATCCACCTCCCGTACAACGCGATCCTCGGGTACCCTACCCTCGCCAAGTTCATGGCGGTGACTCACCATGGCTACAACGTCCTCAAGATGCCGGGGAGTGGTGGCGACATCACTGTCGCCTGCAATGAGAAGGACGCCGTTTGCTCCCTCGAGCGCGCCTACCGGGCCGCGGCGGCGGAAAACTCTGACGATGAAGGTGGCATCCTACCTCCCAAGGATGTTCCCAGGAAGAAGAAGCAGCTCCTCTCCAAGGGACGTCAAGGGGCGGAGGCCTCCAAGGACGGTGCCTCAGGCTCCGCGCCTAGAGCCAAGGCCCCTTCCTCTCGCATAGGAAGGCACGCTCGGCGCCCCCCTCGGGTCGGGCTCGGGGGCTTCCATCTGGAAGGCCTCCGACCTGACCAGTGAGACGAGGGAGGTGCTCGAGCACAACATGGAGGCATGCTTTGACGCGCGTCCACTCAAGCAAGGAGCATGGCACGAGGTGCCAAGTTCGCGGGAGTTCGTCGCCAATGCAATCGAGGAGCTTCAGGAGGCGCAGGCCATGCGAGGCGGGAGTCGCCCTGCGTCGCCTGGCGCAGCCGCCGTCCTTGGCCCGGGCGGCATGCTGCGCGTCTGCGTCCATGTACCAAGCATCAACAGGGCCGCGTCCCAGGACCTCTTTTGGCCGTCACGCGTCGGCCGCGGTGGGGTCTATCCATGCAACTACATCCGCATGCCCTTCGCCCTGGCGAATGTGGGAGTCACGTTCCAGTGCCTCGCCCAGGCCATGCTCGCGCCCTACGTGCCCCGGCGCAGCGCAATCCTAGAGGAGGTGCCAGGTCCTAGCGAGGACCCCGAGCCTCCAAAGGCGTCGGGCGCGTGAGGGCTAGGCTCCAATGACTACCTCGACGCTTTAGTGGTACCGCTGCCAGGTGACTTTTTGGTTCGTACCAGGTAACTTTTTGTTTTGTTCAGATTGAGGGCGCCCATCGGGCTGCATTATCCTCAGGCAGTTAGGGCTCGTCCCTGCAGCCGCGTCTTTTGCGCATGTATGAGAACATCGCATGCATTTGATAAATTTCCTAAGTATTCCAACCACCATGAATGTCGCCGTGCCCTAACAATCCTGCTTTCGACCGCCTCATGATTAAGGGCTGGCACGACATCTGTGCTCGGGTCCGTCCCTGCAGCGTTGGTAAACCCAAGCGATCGAGCTCTGTCTCGCAGGCCAGCCCTGTGCACGTCACCTCCCGTGGCCCTTGGTTCTTCGTCCTCACATGAGCTAATCGGAAGTGGGCGAGTCAGGGCGCGTGGCACGGCTCCTGCCACCACAGTCGGCGTTTCGCCGACATGGGAGCCGTGCGCCGGGTGTCTCCTCCTCGGGTTTGTCGCATGAGAAGACTGGGCATGGCGTCTGTGCTCCGGTCCGTCCCTGCAGGGTCGACAAATCCAATGGCTAAGCTCTGTCTGGCGGGCTGGCCCTGCTCACGTCACCTCCAGGGGTCATTGGTGTTTGGCCTTCTCATGCGATGGCCCTCGGAAATTCACTCGGCGCAGGTTTCTCCAAAAATGTACAGGGATTGCAACCTACCAGAAGATTCAGGCGCAACTCGCCTTTGAGGTAGGGCCCCATGAGACCCGCGCTGGCTCTCGGGTTCCCAGATACACCTCCCAGTTCTACCGTGGAGGCCATGCATATGAACTTAATGGGCTGGACACACCCGGGGGGCTCAGGAGCCGAGCCCCCCTTCGCACGTCCAAGTGGAAGCCCCATGCTCCGCGCTGGCGAACGACACTGTCGCTTAGCGGCTATGCTCACGCAACGTGGAAGCCCCATGCTCCGCGCTGGTGGATAAACAACTGAGGGGCCCTAGCGGCAGCATCCAACCTCGGGATGGCCCCTCACGGCCCCGTCTCGCAGCATTCCCTTGGGATGCCCACACGCGGGGGCTGCACGGGGGCTACGCTCAGGCCGGGCCTGGCATGCGCCACCTCCCCAGGTCCCCGATACCTGGTCCTCACGCGTCCCTCTCAGGCGAAAGCTGGCGAG
The DNA here is from genome assembly GCA_039707655.1 of Elymus sibiricus. Lineage (NCBI taxonomy): Eukaryota > Viridiplantae > Streptophyta > Magnoliopsida > Poales > Poaceae > Elymus > Elymus sibiricus. The sequence continues at coordinate 230,712,207 of CM077669.1, read as the reverse complement.
GAAAGGTATGTGAGCCGCTCGTACGTCAAGGGGGACCCCTGAGCATCGCGACTCAGGGGCCTCACTGGTCATGTAGCCCCTCACCCCTTGGTCTCGTCCTGGTGATCCGGACGCGCCAACGGCGGTTGAGGTATGCGCGGGACTGGGCCCTGCCAACGCAGAGCTCAAGGCGCTCCAAATCTCCAAATTAATCCCGTCGTCGCCATGTTCCCTTCATGAGGGCTGCTCATACGTCAAGGGGGCCCATGAGCATCGCGACTTAGGGGCCTCACTGGTCACGTTGCCCCTCACCCCTTAGTCTCGTCCTGGTGATCCGGACACGCCAACGGCGGCTGAGGTATACGCGGGATCAGGCCCTGTCGACGCAGAGCACTACAGCAAACAGGAAGGAAACTAGGCGAGGAAGGAAACCACACAATTTAAACAGTCATTACAAACATTGAATGTCTCCGAAAACGCAAACAAGTCTAACGCCTCCACGAGGCACAATAAATGATGCAGGAAAGGATCTAGGAGGAGGAGCTGACACCGCTGCATGCCCCGACCGCGGGGAGCTTGTCATCAACGTCGCTACCGCTGTCGTCGCCGTCGTTGACCTTCGCAGTCATAGGAGGCGAGGGAACAGCGACGCAGGCGAACTTCTTCATCAGCGTCTCCACGGCGCCCTCCACGGCCGTTGCCGTAGCGGCGCGAACCCCATGATCAACCGGGCGGATCACGGAGCCGAAGCCGAAATCCGGATCGCGAAGGTTGAGGTGGTTGAAGACGCGGGTCATGGCTGTGGAGAAGAGGTCACGGCACTCACTCTCCAAGACGGTGTCCACCCTGGCAACAGCACCCTCGAGCACCTCGGCGAGCTTTGAAGAGAGCCCCGCAAAGCCACTCTCAGGAGCTACCAGGGGTTCCGCGAATCCCCCCTGGCAGATGGAGTGCAGCGCCTGGCGGAGCCTGAGCTCGACGGAGGGGAGGGCATCACGCTCTGCAGCCTTTCTCTCCTCAGCAGCCCCAAGGGCCTTCTCCCTGGCGTCGAGCCTAGCCTTCTCAGTAGCTACTTCCTCCTTCAGCTTGTCCAGATGCTCGTGCTCCGTGGCTTGGTTGGCCACTGCCTTGGACAGCACGGAGTCGCAGTCGGCAAGTTTGACCTCGCAGATCTTGAGGTCTTCCTCCCGCTGGCGGAGTTGTTCCGCGAGTGTAGACTTCTCCTCCTGAAGAGACTTCAAGCTAACCTCCGCTTCACCACAGCGCTTCACAGCAGACGCTGCATCGACCAGCGCCGCGTCGCGAGCCGCCTTGGCTGACACGTTTTCCTTCCTGCTCTCGGCAGTGGCGGCCTCGGCCTGGCTCCAAACTGCCATGGCAGCGGCGTCGGTCTGGAGCCACCGAGAAAGGAGCCCAAGCGCTCCTTCACGAGGCGACCTCCGGCGCTCCGGTGATAGTCCCGGACCTGATCCAGAGCGGCGTAGGCCCCCTCCTGGGTGCCTGACTTGACCAGAAGACCACAAATCGGAGGCGCCAGGGCCTGGCCCGGAGGTGGCATCTGCGCAGCGGCGGGCGCCGCCTCCAAGGAGGCAGGAGCGTTGCGGGCTGAGGGCGCCGAAGGCTGCGGCACCACCTCAGACAAGGCGAGGACTGACGGCCCCTTGGCCAGCCGGCCCTCGGGGGCTGGCCTCTCAGGCAGCAGCGCAGGCGCACCCCCAGGGACAGAAGCAGCCTCTCCAACGGGCGTCGGGGGCTCCGCGGCCGCGACAAGGAGAGTCGCCCCGTGAGCCTCCTCGCCACGACATCCGGCTCCTCATCAGGCTTCGGCAGGGCACCAGTAACGGGCGTCACGTCGGAAGGCACCTTCGGCTTGGCGCCCGCCTTCTTCTTCTTCACCTTCAGCACGGCGGTGCTCCTGGTTACCAAGCGAAAAAGGGACCGTGAGCACGCGAGCCACCAGCGAGCGACCGAAAACCAAGCAGGGCTACTTAGTCTTCGATGTCGACCCACTTCCTCTTCTTCTCCACCTCGGCGAAGGCGGGAATGCCCTCTCCCTTCTCTGGGGAGGCGCCACCGTGTAGGCAAGCAGAGGCGTCGTCCCCAAGGGCCGCCGCCGGGGAAGCCAAACCCACACGGCCGGCGGTCCGCACGGCCCAAGGAGTGGGTCCAGGCCCCCTGAGGACCCTGGCGAATCGCGGAGGACTTGCAGCCAGGGGGTCACCAGCATCGTCGTCGTCTTCAAAGCCGCGGAGGAGCGCGCTTCGCGACGGAGAATACACGTCCTCCAGATCGTCACCTACGATCGCCTTCGAGTCTTCCTCACCCGCGGTGTCATCGGAGGACACCGTCACTGGGGAGCCAGGGCATTCGGCCGGAGAGAGCCCCAGCTCGTCGAAGTTGGGCATGGCGGCGACCAAGTCGGCCTTGTCGTCGCGGCAGTACAGCAGGGCATAGGCCTCGGGGAGGTCCCTGGGGTCGCCGTTGAGCAGGGTCGCCATAGCCCTGTTCAGCTCCCCGGTGGTCAGGCGTGCGGATCGAAGCCTGATGTTATCTCCACTGCCCTAGTAGTCCCACATGGGCTTCGAGTGAGCCTGGAGCGGCGCCAGGCGTCGCGCCAGGAACTCCTTTGCTCTCATCCCCCCGGTCAACTTCCTGGCGCTGATGTCTCGGGAGATCCGCTCCAGGACGGGCTTAGCCCGGGGGTCGGTGAGCTTCGCGGAGCCCCACGCAGGAGTCTTCTCCGGCAGCCCATTCGAAAGCTCCAGGCGGGAGTTGAGGCCCTTGGCATCCAAGAAGACCCAGCAGTGCCTGAAGTTCTCCACCTTCTTCCTGGCCTTCAAGAGCATGTTCCTGCTCTGGACCGCGACGAAGGAGACGCATGCTGACCGCTGAGCACCGTCGTGAAGCCGCAGGCTGAAGAAATGGTAGAAGAGGGCCACTGAAGGCTTCATGCCCATGAAGGCCTCGCAGTAAAAGGCGAAGACGGACAAGAGTAGGATGGAGTTGGGTTGGAGATAGAGGGCCTGGATCCCATAGTGCTCGAGGATGGTGGTGAAGAACCGTGAGAAGGGCGGAACGAGCCCGGAGAAGATGCTATGGAGGAAGAAGGGGTAGGCTGACTTAGCCAGGCTGTGCCGCTCCGCGTAGCCACACCATATCAAGGTTCGCACACACTCATTGGTGTCGTCCGCCGTCGACGGAAGCACCGGGGCGAGGTCCCCGTCCTTGGCTATGGCGGACTCCGAAAGCGCCGACGAGGCGGAAGCAGAGGCACAGCCTTGAGCTTTGGTTTTTGATTTGCAGGCGGGCGCCATCGTGAGGTCCTAGAGAACAAGAAAGCAAGGGGAAGGAAGGTGCAGCGCTGAGATCTGGAGGAGTTCTCGCAGAAGATGGGGATCTGGACGAAGAAGCAAGACCACAGGGAAGGAAAGCAATAATGGCTTGGCACCGGGCGTCAGGCTTTTGTCGGTCCGGCAGTTGCCGAGGAGACACGGGAGCGGAGACGACCGCACCCGACCACACACCACTCGCCAGCTACTTTGCAGGTGAAGACCACCTTTCGTCAGGATAAGATGTACCTCCTGTCCCCTTTCGAATTTGGCCGTTGTGGGATCCCTTCCCGCTAGTGCGATAAGGTAAGAGGACCCGAGCCATTATAAATAGAGGCTAGGCTGCACCGTAGACGGGAGAGAGGGAAAAAACCAACCGAGGGCCCTCGCGAGGTTACTCACCACTATACCAGTTCATCCACAAACCTCATCGTGAGGCAGTTCACCAAAAGGCAAGAGTAGGGTTTTACGCTTCGCAGCGGCCCGAACCTGGGTAAATCCTCGCGTGTTAGTCTTCTTCCTCGTGATTGAGTGAGATTCAATTGGGGCCGAAGCTGGTTGGGATCTTCGCACACGCCCCTGAGTTCGAACATCTTTGGGTTTTCCGACAGATTCCATGAAGAACACGAAGAACACGGGGAAGAACGAGGAGAAATAACGAGAGGAAACACCCAAGAACAAGTCCAATCACACATCCACTATGCTCACATACACACAAGATCCACAAGGGTACAAGAACAACAAAGGGAAAGAGGATACATGGTAGAGTTCATCCCAAATCCCATAGGGAGATGAGGCCTTGGAATCCCGGAGGATCTTCCCGTGCATGGGGCCTTGACATCCACTAGGGTTTTTCTCTCATAGAGGCATCTACTCCATGGGAGAGGTAGTGGAAGGAGCAAAGGCTCATCTATCTATGAGCTAATTCATTGCTAACCCTAGAATGAACGTGGTGGAAGAGTATATATAGTCTTGTCCACGAAGGGTTAAGAGGAGAAGGGATACAAGGCCCAAGGCCCGCGGCTGCACACAGACAGGTGTCGGACGTCCGAAGGACGTCGGTCGTCTAGAGGCTCGAGAGGGTTCGGACGTCCGGAGCGTGTCGGACGTCCGAGGCACGGTCGTCCGGAGGGCGTCAGATTTCCGAGATTTCGGCGCGGGTGCCTTGGCGCCTGATTTCCATAGGAGGTCGGACGTCCGGAGGCTGGGATGTGTTGGACGTCCGGGCGGTGTCGGCCGTTCGGCCGCTATAGAGTTCAGCTCGTCTTCTGGCTGGGTTGAAATCCAGGTGTCGGACATTCGGAAGACGTCGGACGTCCGGATGCTGTAGACTCCGCAGCTCCGTCTTTGCTTCCACGCTTCCCTTGTGGATGGTGTAGTCGTTCCTTGGCGCTTGCACTCCTCCTTGTCATCCGTGAAGGTCCGACAATACCTATGTATGCACACGGAAGGAGTGTCAAGTAGTATACCATCCTCGAAGGGGTCAAGTGGACGCATGTAAAGGAGATGATTCACCTTTATGTATGTGAAGTAGAGGTCGCACGTGTCACTTGCCAAATGGACTCTTGACATGGTCATGTCCGTAGGATGCTCCGCATCATGACGTCCTCCTCCAGCCACCGACATGGATGATGCTGGGCCTCGATGCCTGGCGTGGCCATGCAGCTCCAGCAAGGTCCCTACTGTGTAGCAGCAGCGCCGTCGATTTTTTTATATTTCCGTGAATCACATCGCACACGGTTATATTTACATGACTGTTACTTTTTGTACATACAGTTACATTTACATGACTGTTGCCATTTGTACACACGGTTACATTAAATTGACTGTTGCTTTCTGATCAGGGGCATCACACACGCATGTTCTGCATGACTGCGTGCATTTGAGAGTCCAAATCACACGTTTTCTATATTGTGTGGGATCGCCACCACGTATCACACAGTCACTAGGTGATGGTTCCAAGTTGTGTGTGTGATGGTCCTTTTTTCCGTTTTCTTAGCATGTGTGTGCACTAGTGATATGAACAAACGACAACAGAGTTAAGGAGTACAGTCTGTTTTACTTCTTCTTGTTGTTGTTGGATGGCCCCGCGACATTGTCTTGGCATAGACGCTTCTTACCGCTGACCGCTGGCTTTTCATTGCCATCTTCGCCACCATGGTTGTTGATGTCCTGGTCGTCGTCACCATCGTCGTTGATGTCCACATCGGCGTCCTCGTCGTCGTCCTCCTTACTCAACCATTCCTCCTCCAAATCATCGTCATCGTATTTTTAGTCCGTCGTCGGCTCCTCTTCCTTCTTGTCGTCTTCCGACGACTCGGGCGGCGGCGTCCCTTCCATGAGCTGGGCTCGACGCCAGACTCCTGGAAGACGAGCGCGATGATTCTGAGGTTGACCCCAGATCGGGCGTCAGACTGGTGGAACTTTCATCCTCGTTGTTGCTCGACATGGCCGGCCGAGACGATGAAGATGGTGGTGACTGAAGCATTGTGTGAAGAAAAGAGGAATGACAATTGAAGCGGGGAATCAACAGATTATATTGGCACCTTGGCAGGCGGTTAGAATTCCGATATAATCAACCGCAATTATGTGTACCCCATCATTCTAAATTCGCACTATTGCGCAGTTCTCAATGTGATAATTACGCACACAGGTTGGATCATCCAAAGGTGTGCAATATGCCAACTATTTCACATGGTATATTTTAGCAATTCACATGGTTCGCTAGATGCATTTTAACTACCCACACGCTTATATGAAACACAACGGGTGTGAAACAAGCATTTAACATAGGACAGTTGGTAAGCAATAGATGAACTCTGCTTATTGATGTATCCATTAGTAATCAAAAGAAACCCCTAATCATCATTGAAAACTATGCATAGAAGATGCCTAATGCGACAACTACAACTACAGATGCTAGTTCGTTCTTGTCTCTTGCTTTCACCTATTGCCTGTGATTGATTCTTTCTTACTTCATCATAGTGATTGTACACTCCAGATCAGTCAGTTTCTTCTTCAACTTTACGTTATCTTCTGCATGCTTGGTGATAACACTCTGAGCCCTGCCATGCCATTCATCATACAACCAGTTAACAAAGCCACAAGCTTCGTATCCCTGCGAATGTTAAATATTCAGGATGAGTCAGTGCATTAACTGAACTTAAAGGGTGAACTTAGCACTAAACTCAAAGGGGCAACCGAGAAACCGTCTCCCAACGTCGAAACCCTTCGCGTATGCACGTTGAGCGGGAGTGTGTCCCTACACACAACTCAGCTTTTGGTACTTCTCGATGGCGCAAAACTTGGATTCGAACTCATGTTGCCGGAGTCTATGATATGTCTCCAACATATATATAATTTTTGATTGTTCCATGCTATAATATTATCATTCTAGGATACTTTTTGGGCATTTATTTGCTGATTCATATTAATTTTGAGCACTAACCTATTAACCCTTTCCCAAGTGCCAGTTGCTGTTTTCTGCATGTTTTTGGCTTTTTAGGTTTACAATACCAAACGAAGTCCAATTGCCATGAAACTTTTTTATGATTTTTTCCAGACCAAAAGAAGACCAAGCTTCGGGAAAAGACCGGAGGCCGCACGGGGGCCCCACAAGACAACAGGGTGCGCTCAGGGGTGGTGGTCGCACCCTGTTAACTTGCTCTCCCCCCCCCCCCCGACGCCTCCAGCCCCGATATATGGCACTTTTTCCGCGGCCACAAGTCTATGTTCCGCCGCGATCTCATCTGGTGCCCTTTTCAGGTGCCGTGCTGGAGGGGGGATCGATCACGGAGGGCCTCTTCATCATCCTTGCTTCTCCCATGGTGATGTGTGAGTAGTCCACCAGAGACCTACGGGTGCATAGCTAGTACCTAGATGGCTTCTTATCTCTCTTTGATCTTCAATACAAAGTTCACCGCGATCTTCGCGGTGATCTACTCGATGTAATCTTCTTTTGTAGTGTGTTTGTTGGGATCCGATGAATTGTGGGTTTGTGTTCACATTATTTATGATAAAATATCTGAGTCATCTCTGAATACTTATTTGATTCCTATTTACATGATCATCATAGCTTCATAAATCTCCCTGATATATCGGTTTAGTTTGGCCAACTAGATTGGTTTATCTTCAGTGAGAGGGGTGAGTTGTAGTGGGTTCAATCTTGCGGTGCTCTATATCCCATTGACTAAGTAGGGGACAAGACACGTATTTTTATTGGTGCCACTAAGGATAAAACGATAGGGGTTCATTCATATTAATTGAGTTTACTTTGTCTACATCATGTCATTGTTCTCCAAGCATTACTCTCTTTGCATGAACTTAATACCTAGAGTGGCAAGCATAGAAGCGCTCTCAAAGTGGAGTAATAGTAGTAGATGCAGGCAGGAGTCAGTCTACTTGTTTATGGACATGATGCCTATATACACATGATCATTGCCGTGAATAGATATTGCATAACTATGCGCTTTTCTATCAATTGCCCAACAGTAGTTTGTTTACCCAGCGTATGCTTTATTTAAGAGAGAAGCCTCTGGCAAACACTATGCCCCCTTATTATATTGCTGCCGTTTATTTGTTTTCTTTTTATTTCGCAATTTATAAATACCAACTATCATCTACACTACTCATTTGCTTGCAAGTAACGAGTTCAAGGGGATTGACAACCCTCTTGCCCGCGTTGGGTGCAAGTGTTTGCTCTTTTGTGTGTAGGCGCTGAAGACGGGAGTTGTGTGGTCCTCCTATTGGTTCGATAACCTTTGTTCTCACTGAGGGAAATACTTATCTATATTGTGTTGCATCATCCCCTCCTCTTCGGGGAAAAACCCAACACAGATCACAAGTATCAGGAAGGATTTCTGGCGCTGTTGCCGGGGAGTATCACCAGCTTACTATGAAGTACCTTCTCACAAATTATCATTCACTTGTTCTACTTTTTATTTTTTGTTATATTTTCCTTGCTATAAAAATCAAAAACACACAAATATTTATCTTTGCTAGTTTACTTGTTTGCTTGCTTTACTTGTTAGTTTTCGTGCTTTGCTTGTTACTTTGCTTTCTTGGTCACGATGTCTCAAGATAGGTTCTACAATATCTCTTATTGCCAAAGGATGACTGATATCGAAAGTTCCATGAAAACTTTCATGACGTCAGAACATGAGAATAATAAATTCATTACTCTGAAATTAAGGAACACTCAACTTTGCTAGATGCTCTTAGTAAGCAACTTGCTGAAATCAATAAGGAAGTATCTAATCTCCAATCACAATTTCCTCAAACTGAAGAATTGATAGGAAAGATATCTGATCAACAAACCACTCTAGTAATAGGATGGACGTTAAACCAGAATCTTTCCTTATTAGTAATCATGATGAAGATCTTAAAATGATCCATACTTCTCCTATTTATTCTTTGTTTACTAATCTGAAAGTAGATGATAATGGGACTGGAGATGAATCAACTTTAGCTAGAAGGCTTCCCATTTATTCGTAGGGTGATGATTTTAATTAAAAAATTGAAAAAAGTGGATTTGCAGAGGTCAAAACTTTAACTAGCAATGTGCCCACTATCTTGGATTATGAGGACTTTAATTATGAAAGTTGTTCTTTAGTAGAATGTATTTCCTTTTTGCACTCCGTTATTAGCTCAACCAATGCTTATGAACAAAATAAAGCTTTTACTAAACATATAGTAGAAGCGATGATAAAGCTTATGATGAGAAACTTGAACTAGAAGTTTCTATACCTAGAAAATTGCATGATGAATGGGAACCGACTATCAAAATAAATATTAAAGAAGATGAATGTAATGCTTTGTGTGAATATGGCGCTTGTGTTTCAACAATACCTAAAACTCTTTGTGATGTGCTAGGTCTCATCGATATTCAAGATTGTTCCCTTAACTTGCATCTTGCGGATTCTACCATTAAGAAACCTTTAGATAGAATAAATGATGTGCTTATTATTGCAAATAGAAATTATGTGCCTGTAGATTTCATTGTGCTTGATATCGAATTCAATCCGTCTTGTCCAATTAAACTTGGAAGACCTTTCTTACAAACTATAGGTGCCATTATTGATATGAAAGAGGGAAACATAAGATTACAATTCCCATTAAAGAAAGAGATGGAATAATTCCCTACGAAGATAATTAAACCCCCTTATGAATCTATCATGATGGATACATATGGATTGAGAGTTAAAGATGACAATACTTGATGCAATGCATTATGCCTAGCTAGGGGCATAAAACAATAGTGCTAGTTGGAAGGCAACCCAATAGTTATCTTGAAATTGTTGTTTTTACTTTCTGTTTCTGTGTGATAACATGATTATTTCCTCCGCAATGATTGTGTTTTTATGTTTAAATTAGTGGTTGTGCCAAGTAAAGCATTGGGGACGACTTGCATGATGAGTAGAATTGATACGGTGCAAGAACAGAAACTTTAGTGTACAGTGCAAAATTTCTCTGATTTTACTGGAACGTCTTTTTGATCTGATTTTTTTACAAATATTGGTATACCAATTACCTAGGTTTTCCTAATTTTTCAGAATTTTTGGAGTTACATAAGTATAGTTTCTTTACAGATCATTACAAACTGTTCTGTTTTACACATATTCTGTTTTTTGCTTGCATAGTTTGTTTGTTTTGATGATGCTATGGATTGTGCCGTGGGGTATAAGCCATGGAGAAGTAAGAATATAGTACCTATTATGAAATAATAAAATATGAATCAATTTATAATAGTATCTAAAGTATTTGATATGTTTATTAGAACTAACGGATCTCACGAAGTTTTGTTGAGTTTTGTGTGCTAAAGTTTTCAAGTTTTGGGTGTTATCGCGATGGATGAAGGAATAAGGAGAGGCAAGAGCCTAAGCTTGGGGATGCTCAAGGCACCCCAAGTCATATTCTAGAAAGACTCAAGCATCTAAGCTTGGTGATGTGTAATAGACCGAGACCGACGCTCCAGATGCCTTCCAGTTATTTCGAGTCTCGCCGTGTGTTTCATTTGTTTGTCGCACTCATCATCGTTCAGACCATTCGTGTTGCATCAACACTCTATCACCATCATTTTTTAAAAACTTGCATCCATTAGTAGCTGTCGGTTCTCCCCGTTGTCGCCGCTGACCGTTTCGAGTTCAGACACACATGCACGCGCCCGCGTCATCATTAAATATTGTTTTTAAAAGTGTGTATGAAACGTTCATGGAATGGGTTGAAAGTTGGTGCACGGTCTTATTATATTGTAGGTAGACCGCCTGCCAAATTTTGTCGCATTCGGAAGTCGTTTGATACCCCAACGGACAACTGTAGCGGCACTGTCATCGGTTAATTTGGCGGACGTTTTCGGTTTTCTAAAACATGTGCCGGGCCGCAAAGTCTCCCTCTCATCCTCACCTAGCCTCTCTAACACAGCTCACCAGCCCACCATCACCTAACACTAACCCCCTCCGCCTCTGGACCGTCGATCAAGATCGCATGGTCCGAAAACGGACTAAAACCCCCAACCATAGCCCCTCTTGCTATATATGGGTGCCCTCCCATACCATTTTTAGACTCCTCTCTCTCACCTCGGAATTCATGCCCAGCCATCCAGCCGCCACCACCCAACATCCCAGCGCCACCGCCAAGTGTCACCCCGTGCGGCCTCCCACTTCCTTCCAACCGCCAGGGCCCGTCCAGGCCCGCAATGTAACGCCCCCAATTTCGACCGTACGCTAAACATACACGCAATGAGTACGACCAAGATTAGGGACTCACTGATTGATATCACAACACAACACTAGACACAAATTAAAGTCATACAGCTTCATATTACAAGCCAGGGGCGTCGAGGGCTCGAATACAAAGCTCGACAAAACACGAGTTAGCGGAAGCAAATAATATCTGAGTACAGACATAAGTTAAACAAGTTTTGCCTTAAGAAGGCTAGGACAAACATAAGCAGCGGATCAAAAGAGGCGAGGCCTCCTGCCTGGGAGCCAACCTAACTACTCCTGAGCGTCGGCACTCTCCACGTAGTAGTAGGCTCCAGCGGTGGTGTAGTAGTCGTCTCCGGCGTACTCCATCTCCTGGGCTCCATCGTCTGAACGCAGAATCATATCGAGGGGAAAAGAGGAAGCAAAGCAGCGGTGAGTACTCATCCAAAGTACTCGCAAGACTGACATCAGAACTATGCTAAGTATGCATCATTATCAAGGGGAGGGGTTATATCTGGACTGACTGCAGAAAGCAAGAATAGGGAGCAGGCCTAGTCCTATCGAAGACTAGCATCTTGCAGCATTAGAAGAGAGTAGACTGGTATCTCATATATAGTCATATTCTTGTAGCAATTTTATTAAGTAACCACGCCCAGAGATTCTTCCTCGACTCCCTGCGAGGAAGCAATCTCAGAGCCACATTCATCTCAAATATAAATCACAGTTATAGTTGTATAAGGTCAAGGTACAACTCCAAGTCGTCCTGTTACCGTGGACACGGCTATTCGAATAGATGAATTCATCCCTGCAGGGGTGCACCGCATTTCCAACACGTTTGATCACCTCCGGCCGGACACACTTTCCTGGGTCATGCCCGGCCTCGGGATCTCAACACGTCGTCGCCCCACCTAGGCTCAACAGAGAGGCCAGCCTGCCGGTCTAAATCCTAAGCACACAGGGGTCGTGGGCCCACTTGCCCTACGCGCTCCTGCACGATGCGAACACGGCCGAGGTCAGCCCTAGCACACTCCAGTCCAAGAGTTGTACCGTCCAGGCCACTCGGGCGCGCGCCGCTCCATTGCTGACGTCCGAAGAGCTTCGACTGATACAACGACGCTGAGTACCCATAACTTCTCCCACGTGATGGTTTGGTGCGTAAAAAGGTCAATGACCAACTCAGATCAAATACCCAACCCATTATAATTTTATTAATGCGGGGGCGAGCGCGACCCATGAAGTGCGGTCCCGTCGCCCCATCTCGAGGATGTGTGGCAAGGGCCTCTCCTGCCCGTCCATGCCTCATCATCATCAAACCGTGGGTACCCCTCAGGGCCGACCCATCACCAACATGTTTCTGTAACCAGGTCATAGTAACTGTGTGTATAAAACATCAAGATGGAACCTGAGGAATCACCCTCAAAGGGTCCCGCTCGATGAAACCGTCAAGGTGGACTTAGAGGAATCACCCTCAAGGGTCCCACACTTGAGGGGTTGCACGACAGAGTCATCGTCGGGAGTGTTGAAGGAGGAATCACTCTCGATAACCACGACCGACTAGCTGCACTACAGAGCTAGCATCATGAGTACTTCACGAGGTGTCACCCTCGGTACTCGATAGTAGCGCTGCAGTGTCGTACAACTAAAGGGGGGTGCGTTGATGTGAGGGGCCTGGCTTGTTGGTCGGTTGACCGGGTCTTCGAGTCGTCCAGTCGTCGATGAAGAAGCAGGGGCAACTGGGACTAAGGCGGTCACAGGGGATTCATTGACCAACCTAAACTAAGCAGTTGATATGATTGCAGGTATGGTAGCAGTTTATCAAAAGCAGGCTATGCATCAGAAATAGGAGCTAGCTAATACAGTAGCAAAATCTAATGCAAGAATGACAGGGAAAGAAATGGGCGATATCGGAATGCTCAAGGGGGGGTTGCTTGCCTTGCTGCTCTGCGGCAAAGGCCTGATCGTCAACGGTGTAGTCGTACCCGGCAGCACCGTCAGCCTCGGGGTCTACCGATAAGAAGAGGGGGGAGAAACAATAAATATAAAGCAGACAAATGTATCACGATGCATGACATGACAATATGCAAAGCTAGGTATGCACTAACGCAGTACTACACGTTGCAGACGGATCGGAAGAATATCTGACGATATTTTCCAGGTCTCGGGCTACTACCGGACAGATGAAACCGATGGAAAAGTTCCCTATTTGTTATGATAGGAGCACGCGACAGACTAACGGACAGCGTATTCGGATTCGTGGGATTTTTCTGATCAACTTTCATGTATAAAACTTTTTCATCTGAGCTACCGATTAATTTCTATGATTTTTTGGAAGTTTAAATCATTTTCTAAAATTCCAGAATTATTATTAATTCGAAAAAGGCTTTATGACGTCAGCATGACCTCAGCATTGCATCAGCAGTCAACAGTCTCAGTTGACTGGTCAAACCTGACATGTGCGACCCCCTTGTCATAGACTCAGTGGCTAACCAGGGTTTAATTAATTCGAAAACTGATTAATTATTAGAGGGAGCCACATCTCAGTGACACAATAGGCTGATTAATTATTTCTAACTTAATCTATTTACTAATTAGGCTACTGACAAGGGTGGCCCACTTGTCACACACACAGGGGGACTGGGACCCACCTGTCATTGACTGGAGCAGGTCCAGTCAGCAGGTTGACCTGGTCAACAGGTTAACGGGGCCCGCGGGACCCAGCTGCCAGTGTCCCTGGCAGTGGCCCCGGCTCGGCCACGTAGGCGGCGGCGCCGTCCGGCCACCGGAGCAGCTCCGGTGAGCACCAGAAACGGCGGCCGGGCTCGGGATTCGCCTAGAGTGGACCAAATCAAGCGCGGTTTGGTCCTATGCGCTCCTGGAGACGAGCCACATTGAATGGTGGGAGCAACTGGACCGGAGGTGGCCGGAGTCCAGCGCTACATCGACGTTGCGGCGGCGGCGTTCGGGTCAGATCGGGCACGCGCAAACAGAGAGCATAACGCGGGGCTTTTGCGCGGGATGGGTTCAGGGGAGCACCACGAGCTCGCGGAGCGTGCTGGAGCACCTCGAGCAGCTCTGTGGTGAGCTTCACATCGGCCATGGTGGCGGCCGAAGCTCGGCCACGGTGGGAGCTCGCTACGCTGACCTACGGGAGCAAAGAGAGGAAGAGGAAGATGCGGGGGAGCTCACTTGCGACGACGAGAAGGCCCGATGCAGCTAAGGTCGACGGGGAGGAGCAAATCGACGGCGGCGCACGTACGGGTCGAGGGGGAAGAAGCTTGCAGGCAACGGCGTGAGTGCCCCCGGGGCTCGATCTAGAGCACAGGGAGGACGAGGTGATTGCTGCGGAGCTCGTGGACGTCGAACGGAAGCGTGGGAGCGGCTGTGGCCAAGTGCATCAGCCCGATGCAGCCATTGTTGCGCCCGGCCGAGCTCGAACGCGAGCGAGGAGAGGGACAGAGAGGGGGCTAATGGGTCGTAGGGTTTGCGGGAGGGAGAGAGGGGTCCGCGGGGTCGTTCTTGTCCCCAAGGGAGCCACGGGATGGTCGACAGCGCGACGCGTTCGGACGGCGCGCGCGCCATGGCCCTCCTCTGGTGGCGCGAGGTGGGAGAAAAGGTCGGCCCTTGTTGGGCTGGGCCAGCCTGTAGCTGCTGGGCCTAAGTGTCGAGTAGGTTTTATTCTTTTTATGCCTCTTTCTTTTGTGTTTTATTTCACAGCTCCAATTCCATTTATTTCTAGCAACAATTCTCCACAGCAAAAATGTGTGGCATGGTCCAATAAATATATTGCAATATTCCACATGGCCACATCAAGTTTGAGGAATTTTGTAAACTGTTTGCATTTTCCAATTGAATTTAGGAGCACTTTAAATTACAATTTGGTGCTGTTATTGAAGGTGGGGTCGACACCATATGTTTGGTGATGTTGTTCTCCTTAACACCAATTGTTTTGTGATTTATCACAAGTGTGCAACATTTTTCCTTTGCTGTTTGCCAACTTATTTTATCACCATAAAATTCAATGCCCTTTTTAATGGAATTTGAAATGAGATATGAATTTTCAACTTGATAATATCTTGTTTAGCAAAATGATTAGGCACTGATCATGGTCATCACTGTGCTTAATTACAATGATGACTGTAGCCAAAATCTAGGGTGTCACAACTCTCCCCTACTAAAAAGAATTCTCGTCCTGAGAATTAAGAGGTAGAAGTAAGGGGGAAAATCTGGTTACGAAATTCTAACGAGTCTTCTTGTCCTTGTTGTTCTTCTCGAAGAAGTTGATCCATTTCGTTGATATATTCATGTTTCTGCTTCAGGTCATCATGATGAAGTCGTCATCCTTCCTTCGGGATCTTCATCGTCCTACGAATGAGATTAGAGGGAAAACTCTGGAAGAACGAATCTAAACAAAGCTGGGCATCTGACGGCGAACTCAGGGAGGAACACAAGATTTATTTCTCAAGTTAAGACTCGAGGAATCACTAAGAGCAAAATGCGACGGTGTAAAAGTTCTAAACGGGTAGGCAATCACTCGATGCCTGATCAGATGAAGAAAAAAAAGGGGGGGGGGGGGGAGTTCAGAGCAACGAGAATAGATATCGCGTCTGATATTAGAATAGATCATCCCTTGGATGGTGGCTCGGGAATTACAAACGAAGCCAAGTGCAATGGATACTTTGGAATCAAAGATGTACAGGAGAGTCAGGTTTCGATCCTGTGGAATTGAGGGTCATGGGCCGACCATGTGGTTAAGAGCAGGAAGTGCGGTGACAACTTGCACGATCATGAAAGAAGACGTGTCAGAGGATATCTAGTCAGATATGTTGGCAACAATGTCGGTACCAAGGGCGGGGGACGAATAGAACCATTTTCCTGCTCGTAGAAATGAGGCGGACCAATAGGCAAAGTTCTCGTCCACCGGCGGTTACCGGAATGTTATCAACAATAGTAACAGGATCTTACTGACAGACTTGTTCACCGAGGTGTTTACCTAAGCAGAGAATTATTACTGCTTAGACCATATAATCTCAAGAAAGGTTAAACAGACCAATGGAAAGGAAAATGTGATTATTAGATCAACCAGACCAATGGAAAGGAAAATGTGTTCATCACATTAAACAGACCAATGGAAAGGAAAATGTGTTTACGCTCAAGTTTTAGGAGTAAATCTTTCCCAAGGAAAAAAAAACAGAGCATGATATACATGACAGAATAGCAAGTAGATAACCATTTAGGTAAAAGGGGCGAGGAAAATCCATGACATGCCCATACAATGGGGTTTGAATAATTGATCAAGAAACAATTAGCATTGAGCTTACATTATTCCTTTTGATGATCGATATACCACATCCATGCTTCGAGATAGCAATGATATGGTGTTTCGAGTAAAGGATGGAGTTTGGATACACAAAGGATCCAGTAGGAACAACTTATAAAATAAGTCTTACAATTCCCCCATGGAAGAATGGCAACCCTAGCTGAACAAAGCATTATAACAATAGGTCATCTGGCCAGGTGTGCTAGCTACAACATCACCTTACCGAGTAATAAAGACCAAAGTTATAATTCTTGATAATGTTCCAACCATCATATCTGTCCGAGATTCAGATCTGGTTGGTGTCAGGATACTTCAGACAAAGAAGGCCTGAGGAGAAAAGGATGCAACACAGACCTACGAGATGATGTTGCAAGAATCTCGGAATGAGCGACATAAGCAGGAGTTGAATCATTAGCCAGACTACAAGACATCTGAACACAAGGTCAAGACATTCGTGCCCACATGGAAGTTTCTAGAATGGAGGGCAATCAGTTCTGATTTGGGGACCATCATAGAGGATATCAAAGTTCCATGTGTAAGTCTGGACTAGGACAAATCAAATCAATCAGTGGCCTAGCGTGCTAGGAAATACATATGGAGTGAAGGTAACAAATCTATCAAACCATAGAATACTTCGCACATGCCTGAATGAATTGGAACGATTCCAAAGGAAGCGAGACAAAAATTTCCCATAACCACGGTGGCAAGAATGCATGTGAACTTATAGAAAAACACTTCTTTTATCAAACATATTCTTCATGAACTAGGCACAAAGATAATGCTTTCAAGGTTTCCAACACTAGCTTAAATGTTCATCAAGAACCACGAAGGAGACGAGGATGTGGCTGATGGGCTCAGCAACAATTCGTTGAGATTTCCACAAAGATGGATTTCCACGATTGAGTGAACAAGGTGATGGCATTGGTCAAACAAGATGATATATTGACGTATGCCCGAGGGAAACATCCACAATTAAACATTAATCGAAAGGTGCACCCAAAATCTGGACTAAGTAGCACGACCAATGTTAGAATGTTGATCCAACAACCAACACACTAAGAATGGACTTATTGTTCATTAACTCCCAGGTAATAGAGTTGCTATGCCATAAGTGTTGAATTTACACATCACATTCCATTTGTCGGTATTCCGGTTAGAAACAACACGGGAACTAAGAAATGAAAGGTGATGGCAATGATGTCGCCAATGACAACACCAATTACCACGGACAAGGATGCTACTCTTATCATGAATTTAAGTGATATCCTGGAAGAGCTCGGAATGCTGATGAGGATCACGACACATTTGCCGAGAAGTCTCTTGAAGATGTAATCGATCAGCGACGACATCAAGCAAAGAAATGATGAAGCGAAGGGTGGTCGGAACCACAGTTTAGAGGGCTAGCTCAGAGTCGAAATTGCCTTCAAGGCAACCAACATGACATTGCAAACTCAATGTAAGCTTGGAGCACTGTTGGAATTGTGTTCCGGGGATGAAGGATGTAAATAGCATGGTCAAGTCTTAGCATGACAATGATGATGTAGCCAAACAGTTTGGAAAGACATGATCGAGCACAAACTCATAAGCAAGAAGATTACTAAGAGTTGTTGAATCGCAATGCGGACTCGATTCAATTATCGGTGTCCTTGAGTGTCCAACAACTCAGAACACGAGGAAACTGGAATCAGTGAAGGAAAACATAGCTGATGAGGAGCTTATAAGAAGCTATGTAGCTCCATGATTTTCTCGAGATACCAGGGGTAATACTCAGATGTAGATCAGAATTAAAGCTTGGACCGATATATTGATCCGCAGAAGACAAGTGCTTAAACTGGTCTAAGAATGGGATCAAAGAAGAACAGTCATGGTCGGAACCACGGTTGTAAAGTATCAAATCAGGTTGTAACTTTGAAAGATTATCCGGCAAAACACCAGAAAAGTATGGTTCGTGAAAACTGTCGGGTTCACACGAATTAAGGAAGGCATAGGTCCAACCCACCGGGGCATCTTAGGAACATATACCACAAACTTCAAAAGTAATTAACACATGCTTGACAACAGAGCATGGCAGACGAAAGCATAGGATACAACTTATCAGAGAGAGAAGACACAACTTACCAATGGCATCATGTATCAGGGGAAGAACATCACAAGAATTTTGAATGTGAAGGATGCTATCGGATAATAACCCAACACTGGGTCTGGCGGTCCACAAAGGACCTGATGTGAGTATCGGTACCCAATCAGAGGAAGAAGGAATGTAAGGCATCAGATCATAGAAGATCCAAATAATTTGATGCTTAAATAACCAAAGGAATTAAGATTTCCCAATTGGTGTATCGGAATATTGCTAGACACATGGAATTAACCATAATGCAAGCCGGTGAGAAAGGTCAAGAGCAAAAGGCTACTGAGGATTACGGAAGATCAAATAGCGTTTCAAAGAATTCCGTGAAACACATGATCAACCGAGGAAGAACGAATCTCCGGCAAGATAATTCGATGTATCTTGTAATAACAAGAGCAACTGGATATGAAAGTATGAGCGACAATTGCATGTAGTCATCCATAGGGGTTGACGGCGGAAGGGAATCGCAAAAGCAATGAGCACAAGTTCTCGGGAGAACATCGGAGAGTATCTTCGAAGTCTTCTGATGAATCGAGCCATCGTCTGAAATGAGGGGCTCTCCGGGAGGAGTAGTTACAAGAACCTAGAGTTATAGTTAATAAAATCTTTAACCCGAAAGAGAAGAGAGATCAGAACCCAGAGTATAGACAAGGAATAAAAGATCCTAATACCACCCGATTGAGATGTGGGCCTGTAAGCCACACAACAATGTTAGTAAAAGTTTTTCAATGACTAGACTCAACTTAGGCCAAGGAGTTGGAAAGGGGGGCTACCTATAGGCAGTCGGCTCTGATACCAACTTGTGACGCCCCCAATTTCGACCGTACGCTAAACATACACGCAATGCGTACGACCAAGATTAGGGACTCACTCATTGATATTACAACACAACACTAGACACAAATTAAAGTCATGCAGCTTCATATTACAAGCCAGGGGCTTCGAGGGCTCGAATACAAAGCTCGACAAAACACGAGTCAGCGGAAGCAAATAATATTTGAGTACAGACATAAGTTAAACAAGTTTTGCCTTAAGAAGGCTAGCACAAACATAGGCAGCGGATCGAAAGAGGCGAGGCCTCCTGCCTGGGAGCCAACCTAACTACTCCTGAGCGTCGGCACTCTCCACGTAGTAGTAGGCTCCAGCGGTGGTGTAGTAGTCATCTCCGGCGTATTCCATCTCCTGGGCTCCATCGTCTGAACGCAGAATCGTATCGAGGGGAAAAGAGGAAGCAAAGCAGCCGTGAGTACTCATCCAAAGTACTCGCAAGACTGACATCAGAACTATGCTAAGTATGCATCATTATCAAGGGGAGGGGTTATATCTGGACTGACTACAGAAAGCAAGAATAGGGAGCAGGCCTAGACCTATCGAAGACTAGCATCTTTAGCATCTTGCAGCATTAGAAGAGAGTAGACTGGCATCTCATATATAGTCAAATTCTTGTAGCAATTTAATTAAGTAACCATGCCCAGAGATTCTTCCTCGACTCCCTGCGAGGAAGCAATCTCGGAGCCACATTCATCTCAAATTTAAGTCACAGTTATAGTTGTATAAGGTCAAGGTACAACTCCAAGTCGTCCTGTTACCATGGACACGGCTATTCGAATAAATGAATTCATCCTTGCAGGGGTGCACCGCATTTCCAACACGCTTGATCACCTCCGGCCGGACACACTTTCCAGGGTCATGCCCGGCCTCGGGATCTCAACACATCGTCGCCCCACCTAGGCTCAACAAAGAGGCCAGCCCGCCGGTCTAAATCCTAAGCACACAGGGGTCGTGGGCCCACTTGCCCTATGCGCTCCTGTACGATGCGAACACGGCCGAGGTCAGCCCTAGCACACTCCAGTCCAAGAGCTGTACCGTCCAGGCCACTCGGGCGCGCACCGCTCCATTGCTGACATCCGAAGAGCTTCGGCTGATACAACGACGCTGAGTACCCATAACTTCTCCCACATGATGGTTTGGTGCGTAAAAAGGTCAACGACCAACTCAGATCAAATACCCAACCCATTAGCATTTTATTAATGCGGGGCAAGCACGACCCATGAAGTGCGGTCCCGTCGCCCCGTCTCGAGGATGTGTGGCAAGGGCCTCTCCTGCCCGTCCACGCCTCATCATCATCAAACCGTGGGTACCCCTCAGGGCCGACCCATCACCAACATGTTTCTGTAACCAGGTCATAGTAACTGTGTGTATAAAACATCAAGACGGAACCTGAGGAATCACCCTCAAAGGGGCCCGCTCGATGAAACCGTCAAGGTGGACTTAGAGGAATCACCCTCGAGGGTCTCACACTTGAGGGGTTGCACGACAGAGTCATCGTCCGGAGTGGTGAAGGAGGAATCATCCTTGATAACCACGACCGACTAGCTGCACTACAGAGCTAGCATCATGAGTACTTCACGAGGTGTCACCCTCGGTACTCGATAGTAGCGCTGCAGAGTGGTACAACTAAAGGGGGGTGCGGTGATGTGAGGGGCCTGGCTTGTCGGTCGGTTGACCGAGTCTTCGAGTCGTCGAGTCGTCGATGAAGAAGCAGGGGCAACTGGGACTAAGGGGGTCACAGGGGATTCATTGACCAACCTATACTAAGCAGTTGATATGATTGCAGGTATGGTAGCAGTTTATCAAAAGCAGGCTATGCATCAGAAATAGGAGCTAGCTAATACAGTAGCAAAATCTAATGCAAGAATGAGAGGGAAAGAAATGGGCGATATCGGAATGCTCAAGGGGGGGGGGGGGTTGCTTGCCTTGCTGCTCTGCGGCAGAGGACTGATCGTCAACGGTGTAGTTGTACCCGGCAGCACCGTCAGCCTCGGGGTCTACCGGTAAGAAGAGGGGGGAGAAACAATAAATATAAAGCAGACAAATGCATCACGATGCATGACATGACAATATGCAAAGCTAGGTATGCACTAACGCAGTACTACACGTTGCAGACGGATCGGAAGAATATCTGACGATATTTTCCGGGTCTCGGGCTACTACCGGACAGATGAAACCGATGGAAAAGTTCCCTGTTTGTTATGATAGGAGCATGCGACAGACTAACGGACAGCGTATTCGGATTCGTGGGATTTTTCTCATCAACTTTCATGTATAAAACTTTTTCATCTGACCTACCGATTAATTTCTATGATTTTTTGGAAGTTTAAATCATTTGCTGAAATTCCAGAATTATTATTAATTTTAAAAAGGCTTTATGACGTCAGCATGATCTCAGCATTGCATCAGCAGTCAACAGTCTCAGTTGACTGGTCAAACCTGACATGTGGGAACCCCTTGTCATAGACTCAGTGGCTAACCAGGGTTTAATTAATTCGAAAACTGATTAATTATTAGAGGGGGCCACATGTTAGTGACACAATAGGCTGATTAATTATTTCTAACTTAATCTATTTACTAATTAGGCTACTGACAAGGGTGGCCCACTTGTCATACACACAGGGGGACTGGGACCCACCTGTCATTGACTGGACCAGGTCCAGTCAGCAGGTTGACCTGGTCAACAGGTCAACAAGGCCCGCGGGACCCAGCTGCCAGTGTCCCTGGAAGTGGCCCCGGCCCGGCCACGTAGGCGGCGCCGTCTGGCCACCGGAGCAGCTCCGGCGAGCACCAGAAACGGCGGCCGGGCTCGTGATTCGCCTAGAGTGGACCAAATCGAGCGCGGTTTGGTCCTACGCGCTCCTAGAGACGAGCCGCATCAAATGGTGGGAGCAGCTGGACCGGAGGTGCCCGGAGTCGAGCGCTACATCGACGTTGGCGGCGGTGGCATTCGGGTCAGATCGGGCACGCGCAAACAGAGAGCATAACGCAGGGATTTTGCGCGGGATGGGTTCAGGGGAGCACCACGAGCTCGTGGAGCATGCTGGAGCAGCTCGAGCGGCTCTGTGGTGAGCTCCACGTCAGCCATGGTGGCGGCCGAAGCTCGGCTACAGTGGGAGCTCGCTACACTGACCTACGGGAGCAAAGAGAGGAAGAGGAAGATGCGGGGGAGCTCACTTGCGACGATGAGAAGGCCCGATGCAGCTAAGGTCGACGGGGAGGAGCAAATCGACGGTGGCGCACGTACGGGTCAAGGGGGATGAAGCTTGCAGGCGACGGCGTGAGTGCCCCCGGGGCTCGATCCAGAGGACAGGGAGGACGAGGCGATTGCTGCGGAGCTCGTGGACGTCGAACGGAGGCGTGGGAGCGGCTGTGGCCACGTGCATCAGCCCGGTGCAGCCATTGTTGCGCCCGGCCGAGCTCAAACGCGAGCAAAGAGAGGGACAGAGAGGGGGCTAATGGGTCCTAGGGTTTGTGGGAGGGAGAGAGGGGTCCGCGGGGTCGTTCTTGTCCCCGAGGGAGCCACGGGATGGTCGACAGCGCGACGATCGCCGTTCGGATGGCGCGCGCGCCATGGCCCTCCTCTGGTGGCGCGAGGTGGGAGAAAAGGCAGGCCCTTGTTGGGCTGGGCCAGCCTGTAGCTGCTGGGCCTAAGTGTCCAGTAGCTTTTATTCTTTTTATGCCTCTTTCTTTTCTGTTATATTTCACAGCTCCTGTACCATTTATTTCTAGCAACAATTCTCCACAGCAAAAATGTGTGGCATGGTCCAATAAATATATTGCAATATTCCACATGGCCACATCAAGTTTGAGGAATTTTGGAAACTGTTTGCATTTTCCAATTGAACTTAGGAGCACTTTAAATTACAATTTGGTGCTGTTATTGAAGGTGGGGTCCACACCATATGTTTGGTGATGTTGTTCTCCTTAACACCAATTGTTTTGTGATTTATCACAAGTGTGCAACATTTTTCCTTTGCTGTTTGCCAACTTATTTTATCACCATAAAATTCAATGCCCTTTTTAATGGAATTTGAAATGAGATATGAATTTTCAACTTGATAATATCTTGTTTAGCAAAATGATTAGGCACTGATCATAGTCATCGCTGTGCTTAATTACAATGATCATTGTAGCCAAAATCCAGGGTGTCACACGCAACCGGCTCTACTGGGCCAGGGTAGCGCCGCAGCCGCCCGCGCGAGCCCGGATCGCTCGCGCCCCGCGCCCGCATGCGTCGGCGCACCACAGGTTCCATCGGAGCCCGCTGCCGCCACTTCGCTGCGCTGGCTGGCCACCACAGCAGCTCGCCGGAGCCCGCGTCGAGCCTCGCCGCCGCCTACCTCCTCCACCGGCTCGTGTCCACCTCCGCCCTCCTCCCGTGCGCGAACCCACCAGCGCCGGCCTCGCTGGATCTCGGGCGGCCTTGGGGAGCTTGGCCGCCGCCCACCTAGCGTGGCCGTCACGGCCCCGACCCCGCGCCCCACCGGATATGGTCGCCCTCCGCCATGTTTTGTGCCCCTCCCTTGATCTGTGATCCCCGCGCCACCGAAGCCCCCTCTGGCGTCGTCCCCGCCGCCGGCTGCCGTCGTCTTCTCCACCGGCGTAGGCCATGGCCTCTCCAAGCTCGCGCCGAGACGGCCCTTCTCGGGACTGCCTTGGCCCTCCATCCAAACGGTCGGCTGCCTCCATCCCGCACGGCTCCGTCCCGATTCGCCCGAGGGGAATTTTTCTGCTAAGTCCCTAAAGTGACCGTTTTATCAGCAACATTGCATGTTCTGGGGCTTGTAACCAATGAACTGTGCCTCGTATGAACATGTGTCATATATGAAAAATCGCCTACTCTTCATGATCTACATGATAGCATCATTTGCACACATATTAGGAATGAGCTACTTGATTAAACCTCTATAGAAAAAGTGCATCCCGTCGTAGTTTGCAAAACTTATACTTTATTCAAACTTGTGGTGATGATTGCATCAAATCCATACCTCCTTTGGACTTTTGTCAATGGAGTAATTTGAAATGTGTAATGTCTACTTGCTGGTAGTATGTTTGCCATGCCATGAAATTCATGTTAAGCCATAGTTTTCATCATGTGAACATCCTACCCAAATGTTGCTGTTTTGGGATCCTAAAATAATTCTAAGTCTGAAAATGTTATATTTTATTGCTATGTTTCCATGTGAATTGCGTTGATCTACAACTCCTTTGGTGTTGCCCCCATGGAATGTTTTGTAAAGCATGTTATGCTCTTTCATGTTGTGCCATTAGTTTTCATTTATAGGTTTCGCATCATAGTTATTTCTACTATCAAACATGTCAATCTGTTAAAAGCTGTTGCTCTTGCACCCTGTTATTTTCACAAAGTCCGAGAATCTATTTATTTCAGACTGTCATGTTGTGTTGATGCTAGCCATGTTTCTGTGTATAATTAGACCTTGCTCATGTTGAAAGAAATGAATTGTATCATGCCTACTACCATGCTGTAAATTTTCATGCCATGAGAAGTCATGTAGCATATGTTTTTCTTGCAGTCAATATGCCTTTAGGTTAAAATTGTTTGTTAAAAACTGTTATTTTCAGTAAGTCCCTAAATCCTATGTTTTATCGTCATGTTGTGAGCTTCCTACCATGTGATCCATGACTCTTTTGAGTATGACATCTTTTGATGAAATGAAGTATATGTTACATGCTACTTCCACATGCTTAGTTTGTGCATTTTAGATTCCTGTAGCTTGTGGTTTTGATATGTGCAAATTGCTAAGTTGTTGTTTTGGATAGATTTTATCATAACCTTGTGTTGCTTGTTATTGTTGAACCGTTGCTCCGTTGTGAACATGCCATATATGAAACTTGCCTATAACCTCATGTAGTTTCATAATATCTTTTGGCTTCCATGATTTAAAATGTTTGTGGTTGTTGTTTGCATGCATTTTGCATTCATGACATATTTCTCTTGTGTTGCTCATATATTTTAGGCCGGAGATCCATTTTAAATGATCTATATATGTAAATCGCCTAGAATGACGAGTAGAATCACTTGGTGCATTTTGTTTCCTTATTTAAAAAATCTTAAATATGGTTAGTTCAGATCCGGACCAAATTCATCATTTGCATATGGGGCCGATTCAGAAATACTATATGTTGTTTCCGACCTCATTTAAACTTGCCTAAATGTCTAGTTTATTTATGATTCACCTCTTGCCATGTCAACAAAATTTAAACTTGATTAATACCTAATCAAGAGTGAAATAAGTAATTCAAATGTGGAGTTTTGTCAATATACAACTCGTTACGTATTGGGCTTCACTTAATATGTAGAAGTTGATTGTTGTGCTTTGCCATGTCATGCATATTTGAATGAACATGCATCATCCCTGTTTGCGCATCATGTCATGAATATGTTGTGGTGTTTAACGTGTCATTTGCTTGTTTCTGGATTGCTTCTTCTCGATAGATTTCCGAGAGTGTTGGAGTGTGTGGATTCGTTCGACTACGTTAGTCCGTCTTCTTCATGGATTCGTTCTTCTTCCAAGCGAGATCTCAGGTAAGATGACCATTTCCCTCGATACCACTACTATCATTGCCATGCCATTTGTCTTGTTTCTATCATTATGTCTGGATGCCTACCACTTGTTTTTCAAGCCTCCCAAAATGCCATGATAAGCCTCTAACTTCCACCTTCCCAGCAAACCATTGTTTGTCTATGTTACCACTTGCTCAGGCCTTCTTATAGCTTTGCTAGTTGCACGTGCAGGACTTTCCATGTGGAAACATGGATATCTTGGGATATCACATTATCCTTGCTATTTAATTAATGCATCTATACACTTGGTAAAGGGTGGAAGGCTCGGCCTTTTGCCTGGTGTTTTGTTCCACTCTTGCTGCCCTAGATCCGAGTACCGGTGTTATGTTCCATATTGAGCGCTCCTAATATGCTTGGGGTTGTTATGGGGACCCCCTTGATTTTCATTTTGGGATGAAACTCTTCCTGCAAGGCCCGACATTGGTACTAATTTGCCAACAAAATAATATTGAATGCCTTTATTAATGCATAGGGCGTCATGAACCCGTGGATTTAATTCAACATAATACAGGGGGGCCACTGCTGATGGTGTTGGTCCCAAATGGGCTGCCTATGGGGCCGCCATGAGGAAACTCAAGGGTTGGCTTAACTCGTAGCTAGTCCCATCCGGTCATGTCTTCAGAACGAGATACGCGACTCCTATAGGGTTTGTTGACACGTCGGGCGGTCTTGCTGGATTTGTTTTACCTTTAACGAAAATGCTGTGCACCGGCATTCTGAGGATACTAAGGGCTATCCCGCGGTTAAGGATTTCCACCGCAGCTTGTGGCTAGCTTGTGATGGATGAGTTGGAGCACCCCCTGCAAGGTTAAATCTTTCTAATAGTCGTGCCTGCGGTTATGTGGAAACTTGGAAATTGTTTAACATCCGGTAATAGAAAACTTGGAGCAAACTCAAATAAAATACACCAACCGTATGCGTAACCATGACCGTCTCTTATTGTGATGTTTTGTGGGGACCCCGACTCATAAGTCGTGATCACTGAATGCATGTGTACAGTGATCCCAGAGATCAATGCTCACTGAACACACTGAAGCTGGATAATCAAGAGTCTTACATCCATACATACCGTCTTACACAAATAAAGACCATCAAGGTCAAGTCTTACATAGATAGGGCCATGAAGGCCAAATAACAAACATAAACTTGTAGCGGAAATCTTGAAAGATAGCGTAGACCCATGCCATCTGCCTTAACCCTATAGGCATTCTGACTCGGAAGCGTCCTAATTCGCATATTCGTCACCAACGAAATCTTCACCATATTCCTGCTCTTCCATGCCTGGCCAATTAAATAACCAGTGGCAAGCCAATGAGTACTTTGAATGTACTCGCAAGCAACCGGTGTTTGGAACAAGGTACATCAAAGCATGATATAGCACTAAATAGGTATGTGGAAAGCTAATTTTTATGCAATGATATGTCCTATCAACATGTAGAAGCGTGCATCATGACGTTCCGAGTAAACCATATGAACAAGTTACAGATATCAATATGAATCAAGGTTTGAACATCCCATGCTCAATCATCACGTCGAGTCATCGAATCAACTCATGTTTCTCTCTCTTTCCACACACGCACACCACGTTTTGTAAACAATGGACGTAGCCCAAGAGCGGTCATCCAACTGTCCTTGACCGTGGACACGGCTATTCGAATAGTTTTACATTTTGCAGAGGTTGCACACTTTACCCACAAGAATCGGGGAACTTCCGTGTCATCCACGAGTAGCGGTATATTACATAACCGAGGTAAGCACCCGATCAATGCCTTTCCCTTGACAACACTAAACAAAGAGTCCACTCGTTGGCCCACGTCTTCATGATGTACAAACATGAGCCTTGCTCAACATAGTGACATCCATGAAGGGACACAATGGTGTGCCCGGTGTCTGTAAAACTAGTACATGGTCGCCCTACCTGGCATGACCGAGTATCGAGAGAGTAACTCATACCCTCCCACCACTAGTAATGCCGGCTCTCTGCTAGCATCGACCAAAGTAATCAACAAAGCCCCATCCCATAAGGGGTATCATGGTTGTACATGTAAGGTTGGAGTAACGGTCGCAACTTAAACTAGTCTGTTTTTGAAAACAACACACTCACTTGGCTCGGTACACCACTTCTTTATCAAGTGGTTACCTGGCTCATCATCTCCCTCTGGCATTAGTGGCACCCGACGGGGTTTTTGAAAAGTCTTTGAAAACGCTTTTGTTTCCATTGCCATGCATATTCCCGTCCCATTTTGCGTAGCACTACTGAGCATCCTATCTACTTCCCACCCACACAACTCTAAGTAGAAGGTAGAGTCGTGTCGTGCAAGTGTCAATGAGGAAAGTAACGGGGGCAACCCATAAAGGTGGTCACCATTTTCATCATGATCAATACATAAAAATAAAGTGCTATATGCCGTGCATGAAAAGGTTTCTTTAATCATGGTCAAAGGGTTGCTTGCCTGGATCAACAAACTCCCTCATCGAGAACGTAATCTATCATCGCAAAATAACAGGATACGAATAAGATCACGGCAAAAACAGAGAAAATAAATCACTTAGAAAAATGTCAAACCACTTTTGTAAAATACTAGGTTGAAAACTAAAAATATAAAAAATATTAGTTTCTGGTTTTGAAATGCCAAAAATGGTGAAAAGCATTTTAATAGTGGTTTTGAATATTCAAAACAGGGTTTTAAATAAATACAGTACAGAGAAGTTTATTTGACATGCATAAAAACTACACCATTAAATAGTATGAATTATTTGAATATTTAGGAAGTTGAATCATTGAATTTGGACCAGTATTTTGATCGGAGGAATTTTTGCAAGACTTTGTGAAAATAAATAAATAAAAATGGCACTGTGCTCATCAGGCCAAAACCGTCGCAGCCGAGCCGGCCCAAACGGAATACGGCCCAGGGCGAAGCGATGCGCGCGACAGGGTTCATATTTAAACCTGCCCGCGGGCCCGACTGGGTAGCGAGAGAGGGGACGGTGAGGGTACGACAGGTGGGCCCCACCTGTCATCCCTCACCTCGGGACAGGGAGTAGAGGGGCTCACCGGCGATGATGTGGTCGACAGCGAGGCCCGTTGAGGGTCTAGTCGAGCTCAAGGGAGCGTCGCCTGTCGAGTGGCACCGGAGATGGTCGCTGGTGGTGACAAGATCGCGGACGGCGTCTTCCCCGAGCGGCGGCCAAGGAAACCGAAGAGTATTCGCTCGTCGTCGCCTGAAATTAGACAGATGGAGGGCGGGGTTAGGTTCACGGGGTCGAGAGGGGGCCAGAGGAGAAGGAAAAGAGGCAGGAGGGGCTCTGCACATCCCAAACGACGGCGGCACGAAGCGGCGGACCTCCGGCTCGTCCTTGAGCTTAGGTGCTCGGAAGGGGACTACGGCAGCGCAGGGGCACGATTGAGAGTCCAAAAGGGAGAGGGGAGCTAAGAGGGGGGCTCGGGGAGCCCTTAAGTAGGGAAGCCAGGGGCTCGCCGTGGCCCGAGCTCACGGCTCCCACAGGGATGATGCGGCCAGCTACAGAGGGGGGCTAGGGGCTCTCTGCGGCATTCGTGGAGGAGGAGCAGGGAGCTGGGAAGCCAGAGGGGGAGAGGACCATGCTCGAGGTGGGTCCCATAGTGGACAGGGAGTGGTGCGCTCGGGCGGCACTCGGGCGGGCTCGCTAGAGGGAAGACGACGGCGTGGGAGGAGGGGGCCGACCAGGAGGCTTGCCACGGACAATAAGACCGTCACGGGGGACAACTTTCCCGGCGCTCTAGGTGATCAGGGCCTCGGGATGGGCTGGCTACAGTGCGGTAGTGCACTGTAGCATGCTCCAGAGCATGCGTATTGCATGCTAGGGGCGTGTCCACGCGCTCTGGGCATGTCTCAGCTTGTTCACTAGCTGCTGGAAGGTTTAGAGATGCCCTGGGTGTCACTTAAGAGGTAAGGAAAGGGCTAGAATTAAAATGAGAGGTAGAAATGGGGCTGTCCAGGCTGACCAGAGAGGTAAAAATAGGGTTTTACTCTAGCAATGATTGAGCAGAGGCTAGGGAAAGGTTGCTGGGGGTGCCTGGTGACTGAGAGGTACTATGGTAAAAAGATGGGGTGAAGGAGAATAATTTAAGTGGTGAAACCATAGGTTTTACTATTTCACCAGAAGGTGTTTGATGATGATTTGAGCAGGGTAAAAGATTTTCCTTGGTATGATATTTGACAGGAGTGAGTGGTAGATGCAAGTGAGGTGGACCACCAAATTTGAGATCATCTGAAGAAAGTTGCCAATCTAACTTTGGCAAACCCTAGAAATCAACAGAAACAGATTTTTATATATCTAGCCACGCTATCCTATTCTCCTTGATGCAACACTTAGTGAGGTGGTATCATTTGGGGATTAGAGCATGTACACAAAGTTTGAGATCATTAGGAGACAGTTGGCAATGTAGAGTTGCTCAAATTTGGATCTGGACAGGAACGGTTTTGGGGCACTTTTGTGAACCAAACCAATTTGGATTGGAATGAAACTTGGCAAGATCATCACATTAGGCATATGTGACTTGCTAGAATTTTCCTTGATTTATTGGAGAATATTTCTTATAGAAATATTTCAAATGCTTGAAATAGGCGGAAAGGGTTTTGGAGGGTTTTGTCCAATATTTTGAACATGACCATGTGTTGAAACTCATGTATATGGAAAATATATTTCCACTGAATTTCCCTAAATTTTCTCAAATATTTTGAAAGCACAAGAATAATTTTTCCCTATGAAAGACCATTTCTGGCCTTAAGAAAAAGCCTTTAAATAAACAGGAAAATAATCTTTAAAAATAGTGTTTGGTGGTTTTGGGAAGTATTATATATGGTAGGTTCCAAATAAAGTCTTTGGGGGCAAAACATTCACCCTAATTATAGGACTTGTAGTTCAAATATCAAATCAGGGGTTTTTGAAAAAATAAATTGAATAAATGCTTTTTGGCCAAAATAATATGTTATAAAAATAGTTTTAGGTCCTATGCACATGGCATGATCATTGGGCAGAGTGTTTGGATCAAGTAAATGAGCATGGAGAGTAGGAGGAAGAAGAATCTTTGAGTGTTAAAACACAATCAACCAAACAAGCAATCATAAAACAATCAATTCATGCACAAGCACTCAACAAGTTTTAAATGGGTCCAAGTTTTATAAAATCATAGCATAACAAAGTGATACAAACACAGGGTGTGACAGACCTATCCCCCTTACAAGAATCTCGTCCCCGAGATTCCTAGGCTAAGCGCTAAAAAGATAAGGGAACTCGGATCTAAGATAGTCTTCACGCTCCCAGGTTGCTTTTGCTTCGGTGTGGTTGCTCCATTGGACCTTGAAGTACTTGATGGTGCGGCTTCGGGTGCAATGCTTGGCTTCTTCAAAAATGAGGACTGGCCTCTCACGATAAGTGAGGACTGGCTAAAGGTCGATGGCCTGATGATCGATGTCCTTGTGGAGGTCGGGGTGGTTGGGAACTTGGAGACACTTCCGGAGTTGGAACATGTGGAAAACGTTGTGCAAATTGGATAGCTCGGAAGGTAGCTCTAGCTGGTAGACAACTTCTCCTCGTCTGTCGATGATCTTGAAGGGGCTGATAAATCTTGGTGCGAGCTTTCCTTTGACGTGGAAACACTGGTTTCCCTTGAGAGGTGTGACTCGGAGATAGACATAGTCCCCAACACGGAAACTCGTGTCTCGGTGGTGTGAGTCAGCATAGCTCTTCTATCTTGACTTGGCGGTCTCTAAACGCTCTCTGACGAGTTGAACTTGCTCTTCTGCTTCACGGAGGATATCTGGTCCGAACACTAGTCCCTCTCCAGTTGCTGACCAGTTGAGGGGAGTGCGGCACTTGCATCCATATAGCACCTCAAACAGTGCCATCTGCAGACTAGACTGATAGTTGTTATCGTAGGAGAACTTGGCGAATGGTAGGCAATCTTCCCACATGGCTCCATACGCCAGAACACTAGCACGAAGCATATCTTCAAGGATCTGATTTACTCGTTCCATCTGTCCTTTGGTGTGGGGGTGAAAAGCAGTGTTGAAGGATAACTTGGTTCCCATAGCTTCTTGGAATCTATTCCAGAATCTCGAGGTAAATTGGGTTCCTCGGTCTGACATGATCTCCTTAGGAACTCCATGGAGGCTCATGATCCGGTTGATGTAGAGGTTATCTAGCTGGTTCCCATTGTAGGTGGTCTTGATGGGAATGAAGTGGGCTACCTTGGTCAGGTGATCGACAATGACCCAAATGAGTCATGTCCCTTGCTCGACCTAGGCAAACCGGTAACGAAGTCCATCCTGACTTTGTCCCACTTCCATTCAGGCACTTTGAGAGGTTGTAACAATCCAGCGGGTCGTTGATGCTCTTTGCCTCTCTGGCATATGTCACACTTAGCGACAAAAGTGGCAATATCTCTTTTCATGTCATGCCACCAAAACATTGCTTTGAGGTCTTGGAACATCTTGGTTCCTCCAGGATGGATGGAATACGGAGTGTCATGAGCTTCTTGCAAGATCAAGTTCTTGAGCTCAACTTGGTTGGGTACGCAAATGCGATTCCCAAACCATACAACTCCTTGTTCATCCACTGAGAATCCTGGGGCCTTGCCTTTCTTGATCTTCTTCTGGATGCCTTCAATGCTCTCGTGAGCCTTCTGTGCTTCCTTAATATCATCCATCAAGGTAGGCTTTGCTTCGAGGTTGGCTAGGAATCAAGGTGCAACTAGTTCCGGGCCAAAGCTTTCAATCTCTTCATACAAGACGGGTAGCCTGTCCTTGATCATAGCATTCAAGGAACACGCCTTCCTACTTAAGGCATCTGCTACCACGTTAGCCTTTCCAGGGTGGTATTGAACACTGATTCGTAATCCTTGATCAACTCCAACCACCTTCGTTGCCTCATGTTCAACTCCCTTTGAGTGAAAATATACTTCAAACTCTCGTGGTCTGCGTATATGTCACATCGCTTCCCTAGAAGGTAATGTTGCCATGTCTTCAAGGCATGAACTACAGCTGCCAACTCAAGATCGTGGGTAGCATAGTTCTCTTCATGAGGACGTAGCTGTCTGGATAGATATGCCACGACTCTGCCTTCTTGCATCAGAACACCACCAAGCCCGGTTCTTGATGCATCACAATATATCACAAACTCCTTGTGACTATTGGGGGTGGCCAAAACTGGGGCTATTGTCATTCTCTTCTTGAGCTCTTGGAAGCTTTCTTCGCACTTCGGCGTCCATTCGAAATTCTAGTCCTTCTTCAAGAGCTGAGTCATGGGTCTAGAAATCCTGGAGAACCCTTTGACGAACTTGCAGTAATACCCCGCAAGTCCGAGGAAGCTTTTGACTTCCTTCACATTGCTTGGGGATTGCCACTCAGTTACAGCTTCAATCTTGGCAGGATCCACTGACAATCCTTCTGCGGTTAATACATGACCCAAGAATCCAACTTCGTGCAGCCAAAATTTGCACTTGTTGAACTTGGCATAAAGTTGGTTCTCTCGAAGCTTATCCAGGACCAATCTCAAGTGTTGCGCAAGCTCTTCTTCAGACTTGGAAAATATGAGTATGTCAACGATGAAGATGACAACAAACTTGTCCAAGTACTCCATGAAAACTTTGTTCATGAGGTACATGAAGTAAGTTGGGGCATTGGTTAACCCAAATGACATGACCGTGTATTCATGCAGGCCATACCGGGTTACAAATGTTGTCTTCGGAATGTCTTGGGCTCTCATCTTCAGCTGATAGTACCTGGACCTGAGATCGATCTTGGAAAACACCTTGGCACCATTTAGCTGATCGAACATGTCTTCAATCTTGGGAAGTGGGTACTTGTTCTTTATTGTGACCACATTGAGAGAACGGTAATCTACACAGAGTCAGATAGTTCCGTCCCTCTTTGACACAAATAGAACAGGTGATCCCCAAGGAGAGGCACTAGGGCAAATAAATCATTTCCTGAGCTGCTTTGCTAGTTGCTTCTTCAATTCAGCCAACTCTTCGAATCCCATCCTATAGGGCTTCTTATAGATTGGTCATGCTCCGGGCATTATCTCAATGATGAACTCAATGTCACGGTCAGGAGGCATTCCGGGCAGCTCATCAGGAAAGACATCAGGGTACTCACATACCACTGGCACTTGATCCAACTCCATTCCTGACATGCAATTTGCTTGTGGAGCTTAAGTGGGGGAAGGGTTGGGAACATACTTGACTTCAACTCCTTGGCTATTGGTCATGGTGACAGTTCGCTTGGCACACTCTAGCAAGCCTTGGTTCTTTGTTAACCAGTTCATGCCAAGGATAACATCCAAGCCTTATGAATCCAAAACTATGAGGTCTGCTAGGAATTTTACTCCATTGATGACAATCCCAACTCCCTTACATCCTATCTTGGTCTTTATCACTAAACCCGGGGTTTGTAGTAACATATGACTACCCAGGGGTGTAGGCTCCATACCACTCTCTAGTGCAAACTTTTGGGTAACAAAAGAATGCGAAGCTCCACAATCAAACAGTACGGTTGCTGGGGTTGAGTTGACAAGAAATGTACCCAGTATGATGTATGGGTCGTCCTGGGCTTCCTCAGCGGTGATGTGATTCACACGACCCTTTCCGTTGGTGGGCTGGTTGCGGGGAGCTTGGTTCCTTGGTGGTGCTCCATGGCCTTGACCTTGGTTTGGCGCATTGGGGCGCGGTGCATCTGGCTTCCTGTTGGGGCTCTGCCTAGAGTAATGTCCTGGCTGACCACACCCAAAGCATGTGACTTGACCTGAGTTGTTGTTGTTGCCACCATTGTGGTTATTTGAGTGGTTGTAAGCTAGCCTGGGGTTGGCATACTGCTGAGGCTGGTATCTCGGACGAGGTGCAAGAGGTCTAGCTTGCTGAGGCTGATAGGCTGGTTGCTGGAACTACCCTTGCTGATCATCTTGCGCTTGCGGGAGTCTTCCATTGCACGACGCTTGTCTTCGAGCATGAGAGCCTTGTTCATCAGGTCGAAGAAGGTCCGACAGTCACAGACGATGAGCTGATACTACAGGGGTTGTGGGAGTCGTCCCATGAAGTGTTCCATCTTAGCGGCCTCAGTGCTGACATCTTCAGGGGCATATCTTGACAGCAGGTTGAATTTCTGCATATACTCCTTGACAGAGCCACTTCCTTGCTTCAGCGCTCAGAACTCACGCTTCTTGATAGCCTTGATCCCAGAAGGAATGTGGGCCGTGCGGAATCCTTCCTTGAAATCAGCCCAAGTGATCACATGGTCACCTTGCAAGACCTTGAATCCATCCCACCAAGCTCTGGCAGTACTTCCGAGGCAGTCAGAGGCATAAATAACCTTCTCACGATCCTCATTGGAATTGACCAGTGCAAGGAGGTCCTCAGTGGTGCGGATCCAATCATCAGCATCCAGTGGTTCAGCAGCCTCAATGAAGGTTGGGGGTGAATTCCTAAAGAACTCCGACAGAGTGGAGCATCCATTGCCGTTCCTTCCTTGCTGCTGGTTGTTCACAAGGACTTGGGCGATCTGCTGGATAGCAACAGAGTTGGCTTGGCGTTCCTCCCAGAGAACTTGGAGAAACTGAGCTATGGTCATGTTCTCTGGTGGAGGTGGTGGCGGGGGAATGTCGCCATGTGGCTGCTCCTGGTGCTCTCTAGCCTGAGCAGTCCCACCAGCTCCCTATTGCTGGCTAGAGTTGCCGGCTTCTGGATTGGTGAAGGAGCTGTTGCAGGTTGCAGTCACCATCCTGTTTGGCAGAATGTGATAGGTTTGAACCAAGAAGGGAACACGGTGGGGTTATGATTGACTCGTAAGTAGGTGTTTATGATCACTTCTTGATCATTACTAGTTCACGTCTGGTTATGCATAGATCACTCTTCTTATTATTGTACTCGTAAGTTAGCTAGATATCAAATGCTTAGTGCTTGCTGCAGCCTCACCACTTAACCATAACTCACCCATTAAGCTTTTCTAGTCTTGATACCCTTGGAAATGAGATTGCTGAGTCCCTGTGGGTCACATATTACTACACCAACAGTTGCGGGTACAGGTAATGCGATGCTTTGACGTGAGAGCAATGCTTGTTTGATTTGGAGTTCTTCTTCTTCATCGATCATATGATGGGTTTCAGGCCGGTATCCTGGGATTAGCAAGGATGGATGTCGCTTTTATTGTTTGATTTCGTCCGTAATCGGACCCTGCTCTTCTGTATGGTGATTGAATGTATTGTTATATTTGAGATGATCATGATTTAGCTTGTGGCCAGTGTAAGCCAATTTCAAATACTCATCTCCTCTTTACATGCACTTATAATGATATCCATTCTTGCAAAACGACAAGATGCGCTTCTATCCCTATCGAGGTCCTCGAGTCAAAATAAGGATAGGACCGCATCTTGGGCGTTACAAGATGCCCCAGAAGGCATCCTCTCTTTCGTCTCAATCCATCGCTATGTCACTTGGAGCTATATTTTTATTCATCACGTGATATGAGTTTTGCTTGGAGCGCCAGTTTCTTTCTTTTGTTTTTGTTTTAGTTTGCCATGATCATTGTTTTCTGGACACACCTATTTGAGAGAGACACACCTTCAGCATGATTTATTAGAATACTATATGTGCTTCACTTATATCTTTTGAGCTTAGCAGTTGCTCTAGTGCTTCACTTATATCTTTTTTAGCACAGTGGCGTATAGATTTTTTAGAAATAATTGCACTCTCGTTCTTCACTTATATTTTTTGAGAGTTAATAAATAGTGATGGTAATTTGCATGGGTTATAAGACTAGTCCAAAAATAATAGGTAGTCAAGGAGTGCATAATCAAAACCTTCATGTAGCACATTAAAGAGAAACCGTGGGTTAATAATATTGATGTGGTAATGTGAAAGGGTGTGAGTGCATGGTTGTCGGTCCATAGGAGTATCGATATTAAAAGTTGTTAATTTCGCATTTGTCAAAATATTGGTTATGGCATGGCGGGGATGTGTGAGCATTATTATTCCTCGTTGAAATCTGAGTGTTGTTTTGAGTCGGAGGCGCGCGATGGTTAACTCCTCCCAACCTCCTCCCTAGAGGCATGCGAGTAGTACTTTGCTTCGAGAATCCTAATAAAACTTGGTAATAAGTATATGAGTTCTTTATGACTAATGTGAATCCATGGACATATGCACTCTCACCTCCTCATATTTTGCTAGCCTCTCCGGTATCGTGAATTGCCAATTGTCACTTCAAGGATCAGTGCGAACTTCGCAGGTGCATCCAAATCCCGCGACATGATATGCTCTGTTGCACTTAAGCCCCCTTATAGCTTCCTGAAAACATCCACCATACCTACCTATCATGTCATTTCCATAGCCATTCCGAGATATATTGCCATGCAACTTCCACTGTTACATCATATGACTAGTACATTCACCGTCATATTGCTTTGCATGATCATAAGATAGCTAGCATTATATTTTCATGGCTTGTCTATTTTTTGATATCTTTTGCTACGTTGTTACATCCCGGTACACTGCCGGAGGCATTCATGTTGAGTCATATTATTTCATAGTTTTTCATGTTGAGTTGTACGTAAATAAAAGTGTGATGATTTTTATTATTAGGGCACTATCTCTGTGAGGAAAAAAATAGAAAAAGGAAAAAAAGAGAAACAGAAAGACAGAAAAAAAGAAAATAAAAGAAAAAGGAAAAGAAAAGATAAAAGAAAGAAAAAATAAAATAAATGAGAGAAAAGTGAGAAGGGACAGTGCTACTACCTCCTTTTCCACAGATGTTCTTCAAAGTAGAACCATGTTCTTCATATAGAGTCTCATGTTTTGTCACTTCCAATGCTAGTGGGAATTTTTAATTGTAGAACTTGGCTTGTATATTCCGATGACGGGCTTCCTCAAATGCCCGAGATCTTCATGAGCACGCAAGTTGGATGCATACCCACTTAGCTTCATTCGAGCTTTCATACACTTATAGTTCTAGTGCATCCGTTGCATGGCG
This sequence comes from Elymus sibiricus, assembly GCA_039707655.1. Lineage (NCBI taxonomy): Eukaryota > Viridiplantae > Streptophyta > Magnoliopsida > Poales > Poaceae > Elymus > Elymus sibiricus. The sequence goes on along the minus strand of CM077669.1, from coordinate 230,674,329 downwards.
ATCCCTACTCCTCGCATTGATATCTATTGATGGGCATCTCCATAGCCCGTTGATACGCCTAGTTGATATGAGACTTTCTTCTCCACTTTTACCCCTTTGATATCTACCACCAAATTCTATTCCACCTATATGCCATGTCGATGGTTCATCCTCATGTATTGCGTGAAGAATAAAAAGCTGACACATTAAAAAGTATGATCCAATTGCATGACTTGGAAACCGTGGTGCTTGAAATTTGTATTGATGTGGTGAAGACGGAGCCATGCCTTACTAATGTGATAAAATGAATGGGGGTAAACATTCTTCGAGGATCGTATATTTCGAAAGATTGATTGTGTTACTTATGCTTATAAATATTACTATGTTGATGTTTGTTAATTCATCGTTTTCAATGAGCATACATGCAATTGATTACATGTTGGGCAGCATGTCACATAAAAAATTCTGTTTTAATCATTTACCTACTCGAGGACGAGCAGGAATTAAGTTTGGGGATGCTGATACGTCTCTAAACTATCTATAATTTTTGATTGTTCCAGGCTATAATATTATCATACTAGGATACTTTTTGGGCATTAATTTGTTGATTCATATTATCTTTTAGCACTAACCTATTAACCCAGTGCCAAGTGCCAGTTGCTATTTTCTGCATGTTTTTGGCTTTTCAAGTTTATAGTACAAAATGAAGTCCAATTGCCACGAATTTTTTTATGATTTTTCTAGACCAAAAGAAGACCTGGAAGCTTCGGGAGAAGACCGGAGGCCGCATGTGGGCCCCGCAAACCAACAGGGGGCACCCCAGTGGTGGTCATGTCTTATTAGCTTGTGGCTGCCCCCCGATGCCTCCAGCCCTGATCTCTGGCCTGTAAATTCACATGTATTCCAAAAAATAGGGGAGCTTCCGAAACACTTTTTCCGCCGCCACATGTCTCTGTTTCGTTGCGATCTAATATGGAGCCCATTTCCGGTGCCCTGTTAGAGGGGGGATCGATCATAGAGGGCCTCTTTATCATCCTTGTTGCTCCCATGGTGATGTGTGAGTAGTCCACCACAGACATACGGGTCCATAGCTAGTACCTACATGGCTTCTTCTCTCTCTTTGATCATCAATACAAAGTTCACCGCGATCTTCGCGGTGATCTATTCCATGTAATCTTCTTTTGCGATGTGTTTGTTGGGATCCGATGAATTGTCGGTTTATGTTCAGATTATTTATGATAAGAGATTTGAGCCATCTCTGAACACTTATTTTATTCTTAATTGCATGATCATCATAGCTTCATAAATCTCTCCGATCAAACGGTTTAGTTTGGCCAACTAGATTGGTTTATCTTCAGTGAGAGGGGTGCGTTGTAGTGGGTTCAATCTTGTCGTGCTTTATATCCCAGTGACAAAGTAGGGGACAAGACACATATTTGTATTGCAGCCACTAAGGATAAAATGAATGGGTTCATGCATATTAATTTAGTTTACTTTGTCTACATCATGTCATTGTTCTCCAAGCATTACGCTGTTTTGCATGAACTTAATACCTAGAGAGGCAAGCATAAAAGCGCTCTCAAAGTGGAGTAATAGTAGTAGATGTAGGGAGGAGTCGGTCTACTTGTTTATGGACGTGATGCCTATATACACATGATCATTGCCGTGGATAGATAGTGCATAACTATGCGCTTTTCTATCAATTGCCCAACAGTAATTTGCTTACCTAGCGTATGTTTATTTAAGAGAGAAGCCTCTGGCAAACACTATGCCCCCCGGGTCTATTTACATATATATTTACAAACGCTCTTATTATATTGCTGCCATTTATTTGTTTTCTTTTTATTTTGCAATTTATAATTATAAACTATCATCTACACTACTCATTTGCTTGCAAGTGACGAGTTCAAGGGGATTGACAACCCTCTTGCCCGCGTTGGGTGCAAGTGTTTGCTCATTTGTCTCTAGGCGCTGAATACGGGAGTTGTGTGGTCCTCCTATTGGTTCGATAACCTTGGTTCTCACTGAGGGAAATACGTATCTATACTTTACTGCATCATCCCCTCCTCTTCGGGGAAAACCCAACGCAAATCAAAAGTATCAGTTTGCTGGAGTCATACTCTGGTCTGGCATTTGTTCGCTTTAATAAGAAGGGGTTCAATTCAGGACAGATTGAGTGAGTAGCTTGCTTACCTAACAAAATGATTTGGATCCGTAGTACACCGGACTCCTGATGACCTTAGGCAAGTGCACGACGGTGACCGCCTTTGTGGTGGCGCCGCCAATGACGCTGCCAAGAGCGACTGTACGAACTGGAGTAGTCGCACTGAAACCATCAGCACCACTCGTCCGCATTCCCCCAATGTCAGCTCCATGCGAGGGAATTTGGGCGTTAGGGATTTGGAGGCTATCTAGGGATTTGAGGGAGACGGGGAAACTCTGGGGATCTGATAATTGTAGGGGAACTACTTATTGCACTTTGTTGTATACGGCACACGGTTTCGACGCCAAGTCGTGTGAGATGACAACGTGCATGAGACACGACTCTCGTAACATAACTGTATGTGATGTGCTACCCGGTACATATGGGGTTGTAAACAGCCGCTCTCCCGATACCCATAAAAACAGCCGCTATAGGATACTGGTCGAGGCAGCGGCTACCGGATAGGAGATCAATCCCATTCTGTCGGCGGTGTCGGCATTATAGGAGGTCAATCCTCAGTCATTCGGCGATGGCGACGTGGTAGTAGCTCTATCCTCGGTCGTCGGTGGGTGATAGGAGGAGCTCAATCCTCGTGGTCGGAGACGGCGTGATTGGACACATCCCTCGCGATCGAAGGTGGCAGAGTGGAGCTTGGACTTAAGGTGGTTGCCCCACTAAGATCTGCTCCTCCACCTTGTTGTCTCGCCGTGCCACAACTACACGCTGCTCTGTCGGCTGTGTGGAGGTCACCGTACGGCTAATTTATTAAGGTAGTCTTTTCGTTGAGTGGCTTAATTAATGTATTAAATTCACTTATTAGGGTAGTGATGTACGTGTAAATTGACTGGTCATTAATTAGTGTCATCGCACGGCTGGATAACATTATGCAGCGGCCTCCGTAAATTTTGAAAATAAAATCTTGTGATTTATTCATGCATCTTTGTGCATCCAATAACCATTTTTTTTCAAATTACCCCTTGCGTGTGCAGATGGAAAGATCTGAATGGATGAAGGATCGGATAAGCACAAACTATCTAGATGGCATGCAGGAGTTCATGGCTTTGGCTGAATGGACAAAGAGGAGATTTGGAAACAAAGATTACGTCCTCTGTCCTTGCAAGGAATGTACCAATACGAAGTCACATGAGTCCAGTACCACTTATACAAGCGGGGATTCATGGTTGGATATACACGATGGACTATACGTGGTGAAGAGAAGGTCATGGACAAAGGTAACCTGCATGACGGCGAGCGGCGAAAGCCCGATCAGACTCGCATGGGTGTTGAATTTAACCTCGGGGCTGGAGCGTCAATGTACAGACGAAAGACTGACATGCCAAACCACCCTCAGAAAAACCAAGATTGTGATGCAAACGAAACCAACCTTGCGGATATGCCAGATTTTGCTGCTATGATTGTAGATTTCCAGGGCCAAGAAGCAGATTTAGCCGAGTACAAGGAGTTGCCAAGCATTGATGAGGCCTCCAAGAAAGATTTGTATCCAGGTTGCAAAAAGAAATATTCCAAGTTGAGTGTCACACTGGCGCTTCTCAGATTTAAAGCAGAAAGCAGTCTATCAAACAAGGTCATCACAGAGTTGTTAAGTCTTTTCAAAGACATTCTTCCAGAAGATAATGTGCTCCCCAAAAGCATGAACGAAGCAAAGAAAGTTGTTTGCCCATTGGAACTTGAAGTCTAGAAGATACATGCTTGTGTGAATGATTGTATGTCGTACCGCGGTGATGACAAAGATTTGCATTCATGTCACATATGCAATAATCCACGATACAAGCGCAAGAGAGCAAAGGACAAGTACAAAATGGACGAAGAGATCAAGACATGAATCCTGTTCAAGGTTGTTTGGTACTTGCCTATGATTCCAAGGTTGAAGCGTTTGTTTGCAAACCCTAGGGAGGCAAAGAGGTTGCAGTGGCATCATGATGAGTGAGCTGTGGATAAATATATGAGGCACCCGAAAGGTGGGGCTCAGTGGGAACAAGTCGAAGACAAGTTTCTATATTTTGCAAAGGATCCTAGAAGTATATGCCTAGGGGGTGTACTGACGGATTTAATCCATTTGGCGATATGAGCACTCAACACAACACTTGGCTAGTGCTTCTGTGCATATACAACCTTCCTCCTTGGTTGTGTATGGACAAAAAATACATCATGATGTCAATGATTATCTAAGGCTCGAAGCAACCTGGAAATGATATTGAGATTTACTTTTAGCTAATGGTAGAAGAACTGCAGACATTGTGGAATGAGCCTCGTGTAAAACGTTATGATGCTTAAGGAAGGGAGTTTTTCTAGCTATATGCGTTACTTCTTCACACCATTAAAGATATGTCGGCGTTAGGAAAAACTTCGGGGAAGAGAAAACAAAGGGACCAGTAGGATGTGTCACATAGATGGATAGGACAACGAGTAGATTTCTTCCCAACTCCCGCAAAACCCTCTATTTGTGTCATCGTAGGTACTTGAGGAGAAATCACCCTAATCGAATGATGATGGCTGAATTTTTGGTACGGTAGAGCATGAGATTGGTGCAAGAACTTATGATGGGAATGAAGTCCTCGGCATGGCTGAAAAATTTACAGTTGTGCTTGTCGAAAAGAACACCCACGGACCAAGTGTTTAAGAATAAATCAGTGTTCTGGAAATTACCTTACTGGGAGTTCCTAAGTGTACGTCACTGCATCTATGTCATCCATGTAGAGAAGAACGTCTACGAAAGCATCCTTGGTACTATGCTCAAGATTAAAGGCAAAAGAAAGGATGGTGACGGTGCGCGACTCGATATGATTGTTTATCAACCAAAACACATGAATGAAGCAGAAGATGATGACAAATGCTCCACCTTCACCAGAGTTACAATCTCACTTCAGCAAAAGTAAAAGAGTTCTTCAATTTTTTTTCAATTAAGGCACCCTCTTCCTACTCAACAAAAATCAGAAGTCTCATGGATGATAGCTCGACTAAAAAGAAGTTGGGTCACATGAAGTCACCTGATTGCCATGTAGTGTTGACACAAATCCTCACTGTGGCCATAAGGAATATGATGGACACATACATAATTAACACACTCATTGATCTATGTCATTCCATCAACAAACTATGGGAGAAGGTGGTAGATCGTGAAGAGTTCGATCATATGCAACATGATATTGCAAGAATATGTCAAACTTAGAGATGTTTTTCCCACCGTCATTCTTTGATGTCATGGTCCATCTCACTGTGCACCTTGTCGATGAGATGAAGTATTATGGTCATTTGTTTCTTTGCAACATGTATCCCCTTGAGCGGTTCATGGGAATATTGAAGCGCTATTATCGGAACCGATGTCATCTAGAGGCAAGCATCCTACAAGGTTATAGCAATGAGGAGGTGGTTGAGTTTTGCACTGAATACATGAAATAAAGACCTATAGATGTACCCCTCTCTCGCCACAGGGGAAGGTTGGCTGGTAAGCCGGTCCTTGCTGGCTCACGGTGTTGTGCACATGCAGATAAGGCCGATCAAGCCCATTTGACGGTACTCCTTAACAGCCCAATACTCGATGCTTATGGTGAAGAACACTTTGTGGAGATACGACGATTCTACTTACCCAATGTGCTTTCACCAACTGCCGAGATCAATGCACACAATAAGGACTATGCTAGATGACTGGAGACTTGTTTGTCACGCGAGTCCGATGATGACCTTGCAACGCGGTTGGCACAAAGGCCATTACCTACGACTATCAAGTACCAAACATATGACATAAATGGCAACACATTCTACACTGAGCCATGTGATGATAAGACCTCATATCAGAACAACTCTATTCGAATAGAATGCCTAACTCCTGACAAAGATGATAAACATGTATACTATGGAACCATCGAAGAGATTTGGGAGCCTGACTATGTGGATTTGAAGGTGGCATTATTCAAGGGCAGATGGGTCCCTCTTCATAGTGTAAAGGTTGATGCTTATAGGAAGACATATGTTGACCTCACAAAGATGGCATATCACAAGGACCCATTCATTCTTGCCAGAGATGCTACCCAGATTTTATATGTGCAAGACCCCTTGCATAAGAACTCTCATGTAGTGATGTATGGTAAGAGGAGGGTACTACGCGTCGAGAATGTTGGTGATGAGGACAATTACCATCAATTTAATGAGTTGCCACCTGAGGGACCATGCGCCACAATGGAAGAGAAGCATAAAATCATCAGAAAACCTAAGTTCATTAGAGGTCAACCTAATGATCGCAGTCACCTCATGTATATGGGAATTATTTAAGCTATAAAATTAATCGTTATGTATATTGTAGTGCATTGTTACATCTACTGAAATGTGATCGATGTAATGAATTCGTTCTATTAGAAGTGTCGTATGTACTGTATTGTGAGGTGTGGCCGCCCTTCTGGTTATCTAGATAAATATGTTGACCATGATATTGTTGTTAACCCTAGCAATGAATTTGAACAATTTATGATTACATACCCTAGAGCTAGCATGCTCAATTGATCTCACTATGGCATGTGTGAACTGAACATGTGCAATCAGGTTTACCATTAGCACACGGTTCATTCATTAAAGCCGTGTGTGAAACTAAACATTGCCCGATGACAACTAATGCACGCAACATGAGTGTTGCGTTCTGATTGGCCAAAACCAAAGCCCTACGGGTCATAAGCCTGCACCATAGGATGCACCCAGATCGAACAACAATCATTATCCCGCTCGTCAACACACGTGGTTGCAGTTGGGATTTGATTTATGGGCACCAAATGCCCGGTAAATGATAAAAATGGGTTAAATATAGCAAACGAGCCCTGAAAGCGCTAGAAAATCAAACCTGGCTTATAATGATGGTTGCCCACTGTGGGAAAAATGAAGGATAGGCGATGAAGACACCATCGATTGGAGTTCGATCCGCCACGTCTCCTTCTAGAACAATGATCCGTCAAGTGAGATGCTATGGTTTCCAAGGAGTGATCATCATAACTTTTGCCAAATTTTTCCAAAACAATCGACAGTGTGGTGACATCAGGAAATGCCGACCCACCGGTTTCCTTGATTTTTGGAGTTCATCTGCATTTTTTGTAGTTAAATTACCAACATAACCTACGACGATGGGCGCATCTCGCAGTCGAAATGTTTAAAAATTATTCACATTCCTTGGACAACGAAAGAAAACACGCAAAGCGACACACAAATGATTCTTATGGCCTTCTTTGCCAGCACCCACACATAGTTGCAGTTGGGATATGATTTATATGCACTAAATGCCCGGTAAACGTAAACATGCCTTAGAAATAGCTACCGAGCCCTAAAATCCACCAGAAAATCGATACTAGCAGTACAATGCTGTTTTTGTACATTGGAGAAAATAGAGGTGAAACGATGAAGTCGCCGCCGATTGGAGTTCGAATTGTCAAGTCTGCTTTTGGAAACTATGATCCTTTTTGTGAGATGCCCTGGTTTTGAAGGAGCGGTCATCGCAACTTGTGCCAAACATTACCAATTTTTTCCCATGAGGTCTTCAGACCATGCCACAGTGACACACCTAGTTTCGTGATTTTCGCTGTCCATCTGCATTTCCTGTAATTAAATTACTAACAAGCCCGATGTTGGTGGACTCATATCGCAACTAAAATGTTTGAAAATTCTTCACATTCCTTGGAAAATGACTGAAAACGCGCAATACGACATACAAATTATTTTACAGACCTACCTTGATAACACCCACATGTAATTCAGGTTGGAATTTGATTTATATGCACCAAATGCCAGGTAAATGCAAAAATGGTTTGAAATAGAAAACAAGATGATAAACCCGACAGAAAATCAATACAGGGGTAAGAAAGGTGATTTTGTACCGAGGAAAAACATCGAGGCGAAAAGATGAAGTAACGTCTTCATTTGAAATGGGGTTACGATGTTCATGCATAAACCATTAGCACATGGTTCATTCATTAAAGCCGTGTGCGAAACCGAACCATGGCCGATGACCACTAATGCGCGCAACGTGAGTCGTGCATTCTGATTGGCAAAACCCAAGCCCCTCGGATCATAAGTCTGGACCGTAGAATGCACCCGGATTGAATGACAATCCTTATCCCTTTCGTCAACACACGTAGTTGTAGTTGGGATTTGATTTATATGCATTAAATGCCCGGTAAATGCTACAAATGGCTTAAATATAGCAAATGAGCACTGAAATGCGCTAGAAAATCAAACCTGGCTTATAATGATGATTTCCTACCATGGGAAAAAATTGGAGGAGAGGCGATGAAGACACCATTGACTGGAGTTCAATCCGCCACGTCTACTTCTGGAACTATGATCCCTCTAGTGAGATGCTATGGTTTCCAAGGAGAGATCATCATAACTCGTGCCAAACATTACCGTCCACGGTGTGGTGACATCATAACATGCCGACCCACTGGTTTCCGTGATTTTCATAGTCCGTCTGCATTTTCAGTAATTAAATTACCAAAATTCCCTACATCGGTGGGCATATCTTGCAGCCAAAATGTTTGCAAATTCGTCCCATTCATTGGACAACGAATGAAAACACGCAAAGTGACAGACAAATGATTTTTAAGGCCTTCTCTGCCAGCACCCACACGTATTTGCGGTTGTTATTTAATTTATATGCACTAAATTCCCAATAAATGTAAAAAAATGCGTGGAAAATATCAAAAGATACATGAAATGTGATAGAAAATCAACACTAGGGTATAATGGCCGCTGCATTCCGTGGAAAAAATTTGTAGGCGAAACGATGAGGTCACGTCTTCATTTCAAAATTGGCACATCTTCATTTCAAACGAATTTAATGTCCTAGTGCACATGGGTTACTAGGTGCAACCATTTGCATAGGCATTTCCGTGGGGCGGGGCTTGCGGCGCTCTTTTTTCACCCTTTTCACCGAAGCTGCAAACATGCCCCCACCCCAACCCAAGCGACCACCCCTGTTTCACTCAAAAGTCGGCATATTCTACCCAAACTCCGTTGCCAGCTTCCACCCATCCCCCAGATCCACACCAGAACCCTTTCCAACGCCATCGTGCTCAACCGGACGTGTAACCTCTCTTCGGCGTCAACCCTACCCTTCACCGCCGTTCAAAACACATGTCTACCCACACCTCACCATCTTCGTTTGTTCCCCAGCCGCCCTCAAGCATATCGATCATGTACCGTCACCTCTCATGTCGGGTTTGCACAAAAACCTATCAGTTACTGCCCTACATCACCGTGAGGCCTATTTACTCGCAATCTCTTTTCCTATTTTGTTTGGTTTGTTCCCAAACTAGTTATAAAATAATGGAGAGCATATATATGTTCATTATCTACCTTTCTAACTACATATAAGTTGTATTTTTCCAATTAGTTATTGTCGAGTTACAATTCATGGGCGCATGAGTCACACAAAACGAACAAATTAGTTGTACATTTTCCAAATTATTACATGCCATCAGACCCTTGCTCCCAAGTCGTTAGCTTTAATTTATGCTTACCCCCTTTTCCTGAATTTCACATGTGTTCTTTATAGTAGATGCCAAGTAGTAGCGACGATAGTCCTACTTCTGAGAATGTATCTTCATCTGAGTCCGAAAACCAACATATCTGTAGCAGATGATATTGGATCAAGAAATGAGTAATGGGATAGAGTTTCCGCAATCACCCTTCCAGTCACGACACGGAAGAACTCTCCAAGAAAGCCCACACACCATCCTAAAGGTATATATGAAGTAGCCAACATCGATTTTAAGTCGTGGGCTCCAACTAAACCAGATAAAGCACGCACGAGGTTCAGTAGTATGTGTGGTTTTGTTGGCAGGACAAGCTCTACATTAATTTGCTGGGGTTTTGGAAGACTGACACGGAAACACGGCACAAGATAGTCCGGGAGATCCTGGAGCATTTCAATGTTCCCGAGGAGTCAAGAGAGCAGGTGGAAAACGCTACACTGAAGAAAGCCATGGATGCTTGGAGAAACTGGACCATGTGTTTTACAAGAAGTACTTGAGTCAAGGCAAGGACCGAAATTACAATGGAAGACCGGGAAGAATTCAAAAGGGCCAGGGCCATTGAGCATTTTATTATGAAGAGTGCCAAGAAATCGGAACTTCAGAAGAAGAATACACACACCCACCATATGGTTGTGGCAGAATACTACAGCATGAAACAAATATGGGATCAGGAGGACAAAGAAGCAGTAGTTGCCGGTGGCAAACTGGCCTTCAGTGAAACTAGGGGCAGCCGTGCTAGAGAATACTTGCGGGCACGTGCAAGGTGGCGTATGATGGTACTTATTACTTTGAAAAACTTAGTAGACGAACCTTTGTATAACGATAGGGCAGAGGCTTCCAAAAACCCTAGAAGGTTCTACAGGAACTTAGGGGCAATGGACATTCTGTCCAAGGCTCTGAAAACCAAAGAGCCCCTCGGCAGTGCAATGGGTATTGGGTCAATGTTCCACACAAGAGGGATTTATCACTAAGCGAACAAGAGAGGCTCAACCTGAAAAAAGCTAGGAGTGAACTGAAGTAGAATGCATTGTACGAAAAGATCAAGAGGGACATGTATCCTGGACATCAAAAGGATATTGAGGATTCATTCATGCAACAGAAGACACTAACATTAAGAGATAGCCAGGAGATGCAAGGGGAGGTGGGCATGGATGATGCCACTTATTGCGCAACAACATCGCACAAGAGTAGTTGTGCATTAGCTGATCCCAGTGACAGTGAGACTGCAGCTGCACATGATGGTGCTATATCCGATGTATCTGGAATGAGAGACAGACTGAAGGGCGTGCTTACACATTATGAAGGTACGTTAAAATGGGCAACAGCATGGGTTTACCCCACCTCCCCCCCGCTGGATCAGACGGGGGACTCTTGTTGGGCAATGTGCCATTGAAGACGGCTTGTGTGAAGTGCCCTGTGACTAAAGTAAAGCCTGAATTCAATGAATTTGCCCTAAAGAATGTCCTAGGGGACTATGATGAGGAGAGGACCATGAGAGAAACACTATTAAATCATATCCAGTGGCACGAAAAGAAACAAACTTCCTCGAAGAGATCCCTCCACCCCTCCCAAAAGCAACCAATGGCGCCCTTGAACCGGTGACTTTCTTATCGCCACAACAGATCTTGCGTGCTTCACCCGAGGAACATAATATTCATAATCTGATGGCTGAGGCATCAACCTGTGATCAGCCCGCCCGACTTCCTACCGTACATGCTAGGTTATCATCCGCTCCTGAGCAGCATGTCGAAAGGCCTAAAACTATTGAAGACGCACCATCGGTTCAGATGCCAGCTACTAAAGCAGAAGGGGCAAACGCATCGGCACTAGATTCTCAGCAGACAAACCCGGTGGAACCTCCTGCTAAGCTGTCGGAAAGTTTGGATCCACCTGCTAAGCAGTCTGAAAGTCTAGAACCACCTGCTCATCAGTCCAGCGGTACGTGCCCGCGTGACAAGCATACCGATGTGTCGGCACTACCTGCTCAGCAAACCAACTTGTTCTCACAGCCGCCTGAGCATACCGACGCGTGGGCACCACCTGCGTAGAAGCCCGACATAGCTTCAATGGCCGGGAAGCAGTCAGTCACCTCTTCTACTATAGCTCAGCAGTCCGTCACAACAGCACCATCGGGGCAGCATTCCATTGTAGCTTCACCGGCTGCTCAGCAGCACAACATTCATGTATCTAGACCTCAAACCAGAAGTGCTTCATCCGACAAGAGGAAAGCGGGCATGGTTGCAAACACGAAGAAGGGGCCGACAAAACCGAGGAGGGATGGGACAAATAGCATCCTACTACAAAGACTCCTAAACTAGAACCAAATCAACAACAATTTGTTTCAACAGGTGGCTAGTGCCGGTTTTGATGCCATGGACGATAACACATTTAATAAGCTACTTGATAGTCGTAAGGAAGTCCCATTTGAAGCATGCAAGTACAAGGATGGCCAACCATTCCTTGTTTGAGAATACTTCAAGGAGTTCAGTTCCACTTGCCGCAGTTTACATAAATATTGCATGGATAAAATGTCAAAAGGAGAATGTAATAAAAATATGCAACTCCAATACGACAAGAAGCATTTCTCTAATGTTCCGGGCATCATCAGTGTGGAATTTGAGGACTTTCATCGCTTCTTCAACATCGATGAGCTCGCTGCCACTCTTGTCAAATGCTTGATGTTGTCAGTACTTCACAAACTCTGACCAACTTCTCCATACAAGGCTGTAAATGACAAAAAAGCTAACTATGTCGGAATCGAGGCTCCTGGGACCCAAGGAGATTCGAAAACTGGGGTGCGCTGGTTCTCCGACCCTACTCTGCCTCGCAACCTCACGGCGGCTCTCCGGCACACTCGTGCTAAGGAAGAAGAATAGTGGACACAGCCGTTTACCCAGGTTCAGGCCACCTTGCGGTGTAAAACCCTACTCCTGCTTGTCTGGATTCCTTGAGGATGTGAATACAAGGGTTTGTTCTGGCTAACTGGAGTCCCAATCCTTTTCTACGGTAGAAGCCTATCCCTTCTTATACTGGCCCTGGTCCTCTTTCCTGAAAATACAAGGCGGGAAGGGTCGCCATAACGGCCAGTTCGAAGGGGGATGGGACTGCTGCCTATCCTGACAAAAGCAGTCTTCGCCTGCAAAAGCCTCCTGCCGTGACGCGCTGGTGGGCTTGGGGATGACCTTCGTCCTGGCGATCCCCCGTCCTTGGCCTTCTTGCACTAAACAGGAAACCTTTGGGAGTTGCTTTGGGAGTGGGCAAGCTGGCCCTGTTCCCCTAGCACAGTAGAGGAAATCCTCCCCGTCCGTGCCTTCTGGCATGGCTCCTGGCGCCGTTTGGCATGGCGCACGTCGCCCACATGCGTACACAGACCGCACAACCTTGTCAAGCCACCCTAGGTCAGTTCGCCCCATGAAGTCCTAGTAGCCAGCCTCGGGAAGCAACCTCGTGAGGGGGGGGTCGCGAGGCTCTCGACGATGCTTGCTGACGTATACCTCGCGAGGCGGGGGCGCTCGCGAGGGCCTTGCTCATGAACTCTAGTGGCGGGCCATGTTGGGCAGATGACAGGTGCCTCGCCTTGGGCCACAGGCCGACGGGCCTGCGTACCCCCAGTCCCAGGGGCCCGACAATAGCCCCCGAGCCCGCGGCGTGCATGATTCCGCCAGTTGGAGGGACGAAACAGCGTGGGCCCCAACCGCCTGTGAGCCAAGCACGACGCGTGGCGCACGACGGGGCGTGTGATGCCTCCACTTCCCCACGACGTCTCGGGGACAGCGCTCCTGCCTAGAAAACCGCCATGCGTGCCGAGCGAAACCATCATTGCTTGCCTTCTCCCATACGCCTCCCTTTTCCGCCGCTCCTCCTTCCTTGCGAAGATGATGTCTTCCTCTCTCCTCCTCTTGCCATGGAGGCAAAGAAGAGCACCACGGATGCCGAAGGGCAGGAAGGGCCATCGGCGCCGCTCTCCTCCCCTGGAAGTGGCGGGAGTCGATGTCCAAGGCCAACCCTGACACGGCGGCGCTGGGCCGACGGCGACAAGTAAGTGCATCGGCCTCCCACTTTTCCCCTGCATGCCATGCGTGGGCTAGTGAACCAGATCGTTGATCTCCTCAGGGCGCCTGCGCGCAAGAGGCAGAGGGGTGCCTCGCCTGAGGTGCCTTCTCGCATGCTGCTTGCCGGCGAGGCCTCAGCCCCCGCGCCCGGCTTGGCAAGGCCTGGAGGGGCCGCTAGCCAGCCCGAAACCACGACGGAGCTCCGGGGGCGCGCGGTCTCCACCACCGTGCATGCTCCCCAGGACGGCGCCCGCAAAGCGGAGCCGGCTCATAGGGAGGCGTCCGTCGTCGAGCGGGAGGCCGACGTGGCCCTCCGGGAATGGGAGGTTGACCACCAGGAGGCAGAGCGCGAACGCCTCGAGACCTTGGAGGGTCGGGTTGTTACCGATGAGGCCATGTTCGAGGCAACACACAACGAGGTCCTCGCCCTCGAGAGGAGGGAGGCCGTAAGTAGTGCCGACGCCGACGCGAGGGTTGCTCAGGAGCGGGAGGCCGCTCTGGAGGAGTATCGCGGTAAGGTGGCGCAGCAGGATGCCCGCTTTCAGCTCCGACGCAACGCGCTCCAAGAGGACGAACTCAAGGCCTAGTTGCAGGACACTGAAGTCGCCCTCTAGGCTGCCCTCGGGGACAAGGGGGACGCCGAGTTGGAGTTGGCATCACTGTAGGCCCAAGTCAGTGAAGCCAATGACACTGTGCGGAGGGCCAAGGAAGATGAGGCGCTGGCGCGGATGATGGAGGTGCAGCGAGCCACACATTTCTTGGACCTTGCTCGGCGCGCTGGCGGTGCGCTCCTCTGCTTCGTCGAGGACGTCTCGGAGTTGCCCCACGCGCACAAAAACGGGGTCTACCTCGACTTCTTCCTCAAGGTGGTGGAGGCGCTAGAGTCGGGCATCTCCAAGGTGGACGAGGACATCGAGTCGGGCGCCCGCGATCTCCTGCACTGCGCGCTGACGCACATCTTCTCCAACCTCTACCACCTCGATTTTGCTATCGACTTCTCCCGCATGGTGGAGCCAGTGCCCGCGGAGCTCTGGGGCCCCCTCAGGGACGACGTGCGCAGACACGTGGAGTCCTTGGTCGAGCGGTCCATTCAGGTTGCATCCTCCGAGGAGAGCGGCATCCTTGGCGCAGACCTCCCGAGCAGCCATGGCGAAGACGGCGCCTCGTTCGCGAGAGTTTTTATGTTTCCTTCCTATTGCATCATGAACCACCCGGCCCCGTGGGGTCGTAAAGACATTTGTGGGATACTTTGGTTTTAAGTGGTAGTTGCTTATTATGTTTGATGCGTTCTTGCTCCTTCTGGGAGGCCCTCTGCTTTCCTTTGCATTGCCCTTGTGCCCAGCATCGTTTGAACGTAGCCCCCAAGCGAGCCTCAGCCGCCGCTGGTATGTCAGGTCGCGATGGCTGGACAATGCTAGGAGGTGAGGAGCTTCGGGAGCTAGTAAAGGATCCTGAGGCGCGATGCTCAAGGACCCCCCTTCGACATGCGGGCGACACAGTTGAAGGAAAACGCCATCCATGGTGAGGCTGCTCCGGGGGTTTCTCATACTTAGTCCCCTGCAACGCCAACAAGTTGTTACTTGTCGGACGTGCCTTGTGAGACCCCTTGAGCAGCCCGCCCCGAGGAGAAAATTTTGTGTGCAAGACGCTTCCTTTCGAATGATGCGTGCTCGCTGGTTTGTGTTTGGGTGTCACGTGAGGAGACCGTATGCCAAGGGCCTTGGTGGGGTGACGTGCACGGGGAAAGTCCCGCGGACCAGGGCCCAACCCCTTGGGTTTTTTGGCACTGCCGGGGTCGACGCGAGCAGAGGCACCGCATCCAGCCCCCGCTCACGTGAGGCCCAAGGGGGAGCTGGCGAGCGCGTGCCGCGGAGACAGGCTAGCGGCTATCGTGCCAGGGCCGGTTCACCCTGAGGCCTGCGTAGCTCGCGGGGGCACTCTCAGTTAGCTTCTCCACCAGCGCAGAGCATGGGGATTCCACTTAGGCATGGACATGATCATAGTTTTATCGTTCCGGCAGCGCGGAACATGAGGCTTCCACTTGGGCGTGGGCATGGTCGTGATTCGACCGTTCCGCCAGCACGGAGCATGGGGCTTCCACTTCGGCGTGGGCATGGTCACGATTCAACCGTTCCGCCAGCGCGTTGCATGGGGCTTGCACTTGGGCGTAGGTGGGAGTCCTCCCGAGGCCAAGGGGTGGCGCACCAGGAGGCTCCGAGGCGTGTACAGCCCATCTCATTCTTACGTGAGAGGGTCACAGGTGGAGCTTGCGGAGGTGTCGGATGCTTTGGGCGCAGGGCTTAGGAGCTCCCTCCCCAGCCCCAGGCGGTTCGCGCCTGGCTCTTGACGCGGCTGCATGCTCACGCACCACGAGACATGGGGGCGACGCGTGCCGGACGGCCATCGATGCACAACGCCCGAGGTGGCAGGGCACCAAGCTAGCAGCCATACGAGTTGGCCTGCACCCTCTCCAGATCATTCGCGAAGGTTCCATGTGAGGGCGAGACACCAAGGACCCCTGTGAAGTGACGTGCACGGGGACAGGCCAGCGAGCCAGAGCTCGATCACCTGGATTTATCAGCGCTGCAGGGTCGGAACAAAGCACAGACGCCGTGTCCAGCCCTCTGTCATGGGACGACTGAGGAAGTGGCCGCGAGGGCAGGACAATTCCAGAGGGTAACGAGGCACCGAACACAAGGCTTAAGCAAACATCATAAGCTCCATAAAAGATAACCAGATTTGCTACATAACCGAAAGGTGAGGGTGTCGCAGCCGAAGGGTACCCTCAACTTGAACAAATAGAAAAACTCACCTGGCAATCATGTTGCTGCGGGGCGTGGGGCTGCGTGGCGAAGTGTGCCTCGGAGATTCGTCAAGGGCCTCGTAGGACCTAGCTGCGCCCCTGGCTGAGGCGTTGGATGTACCCACGCAGGGTCTGTCCAAGACGCTGCTTCACGTGCCGCAGGTCGTTGCTGGAGAGGGGGCGGTCGTGCCTCCCCTTGAAGTTGGCGACGAGCTTCTCACAGAGCTCGCTCCACGAAGAGATCAAGACCTCAGGCAAATTCATGAGCCTGAAGTTTGCGCCATCCTTGAGGACCATGGGAAACCAGTTCACCATGACCTTGTCGTCACCGTCCACCGCCTTGATACTCAGCTCGTAGAGCCGGAGGAACTCCGTGGGATCGGGGACGCCATTGTAGCGCGGGGGCAGCTCTGGCTCGAACTTGGCGGGCCAGACCACCTGACGCAGCTTGCGAGTGAAGGCCCGGCAGCCCACGCTGCTTGAAAGGATGCCTCGCGAGTGTGGAGTGGTTCGGCCGCCCTGCCGCCATGACATCTTGGGCGATCTGGTCCTGGCGCTAGCGCCGCGTTTCTTGCCAGGCGGGGCCTTGGACAGGAAACAATTGTTTTTTTCCTTGGGGGCGTGGCAGCCTCGCGAGGCCTGGGGCCTCCTTCGTCGTCCGAACGCGCAACCGCGACAGCTCTGTAGGCACACTCAGGGAACAGACAGTGTCCTTCTCATCACAGGTGATAGTGATGACGCCGCTGCAGCCATGCATCTTGAGGACGTTATGGCTATAGTGGACTATCGCCATGAATTTGGCCAGCGTCGGGTATCCCAGGATTGCGTTGTACGGGAGGCCAATGCGCCCCACGTCGAAGTCAATGATCTTGGTGTGGTAGTTGTCGCGTGTGCCGAAGGTGACAGGGAGGCGAACCTACCCCAGGGGAATGGTGGAGCTAGCGGTCACCTCAGAGAATGGCCTAGTAGGCATCAGCTGGTCGTAGAGCACCCGGAGCTTCTCGAAAGTCTCGTCGGAGAGCACGTTCAGGCCGGTGCCTCCGTCGATGATTGTCTTGGTGACCGAGACGTTGCTGATGATGGGAGTGCACAGCATGGGGAGTGCTCCCGTAGCAGTTGTGGACTTGAGGCAGTCCCTGGAATCAACGAAGGTGGCGTACTGTGGCCTCTTGAAGGGTCGCGCGGCCTCCAGCCTTGGGAGGGCGGCGCTCACCTCACGGGAGAGCTGCTTGAACGGGTGGTCCGACGCAGGGGCATATGCTCCACCGAGGATACAGGTTATCACGTGAGGCCCTTGATAGCCCCCGGCCACCTCGTCGGGCCGGTCGTTGCCGCCCCTTCTAGGCGGCGGGGGTGGTGGCGGAAGAGCAGAGTTGTCCTGAAGGCGCGTCTCGCGAGTTTTCTCATGCCCGCCTTGGCGGGGGTCACCATCGCGGCGGTCTCCACGGCCGGTACCTCGGTTGTTGCGGGCTGGACGCCGGCCGATACGCTCATCACGGGGGGGCTTGAGCGCCCAACAGTCTTCAGTATTTGGGTGCGCACATGGTGGTAGGCACAGAACGAGCGGCTGGCCCCCTCAGGCACATCATGGTCGCGGCCATGTTCCGGCTCAAGCCCCGCAGCTGGGACTTTGAGGAGGAGGAGGATGCGGGGCTGGTCACGAGGGCGCGCGTCACGCTGAGGCTCGACTGGGTTGCCGCATGGTGGTAGGGGCGCTCCGTGCGCCATGTTCCCAGCGCGAGGCGATGAGGGGTGGAGCGGGCAATAGGGTGCCACGGCTTTCCTGGCGACGGTAATGAGCCCGACGATGTGGCCCAGCCAGGCGTCATACCCACCGTCCGCCCGGAGATGATGAAGCGACTCGCTCGCCATGAGCAGCGCGTCCTGCGTGTTCATGTATCCAGGGTTGGCGCGAGGGGAGGAAGTCGCGGTGGTGCGTCCCTCTCGCTGCACGGAAGGGTGCAAGAAGGAGTTATGCTGTTCGCGGGCAGCCGGGTTGGAGGCGGCGACAACTTTAGCGCCGATGGGGCGGCGGCGAGCATGCGGCCCGCAGGTGCGTCTTGGGCGGCATGGGCCACCCGGCGCTCGGCACAGCCACGGCGAGCGTCGGCCATAGGGTTGGCGAAGCTGGATCCGAAACCTTGAGAACAGCGGCGCAACCCTACCCGGTGCACCAAATGTCGGAATCGGGGCTCCGGGGACCGACGGAGGTCCGAACACTGGTGTGCGCTGGTTCTCCGGCCCTACTCTGCCTCGCAACCTCACGGCGACTATCCGGCGCGCTTGAGGTAAGAAGAAGAACAGTGGACACGGCAGTTTACCTCGGTTCAGGCCACCTTGCGGTGTAAAACCCTACTCATGCTTGTCTGGATTCCTTCAGGATGCGAATACAAGGGTGTGTTCTGGCTAACTGGGGTCCCAATACTTTTCTACGGTAGCAGCCTATCCCTTCTTATACTGGCCTTGGTCCTCTTCCCCGAAAACACAAGGCGGGAAGGGTCGCCACAATGGCCAGTTCGAAGGGGGACGGGACTGCAGCTTATCGTGATAAAAGCAGTCTTCGCCTGCAAAAGCCTCCTACCGTGACACGCCAGTGGGATGGGGGATGACCTCCATCCTAGCAAGCCCCCGTCTTTTGTCTTCTTGCACTAAATAGGAAACCTTTGGGAGTTGCTTTGGGAGTGGGCAAGCTGGCCCCGCTCCCCTAGCACAGAAGAGGAAATCCTCCCCGTCCGTGCCTTCTGGCATGGCTCCTGGCGCCGTTTGGCATGGTGTGCGTCGACCACATGCGTACACAGACCGCACAACCTTGACAAGCCACCCTAGGCCAGTTCTCCCCACGAAGGCCCCGTAGCCAGCCTCGGGAAGCGACTTCGCGAGAGAGGGTTTTGCGAGGCTCTCGACGACGCTTGCTGATGTATGCCTCGCGAGGCGGTGGCGCTCGCGAGGGCCTTGCTCATGAAGTCCAGTGGCAGGCCATGTTGCGCCCATGACCGGCGCCGCGTCTTGGGCCGCAGGCCGACGGGCCTGGGTACCCCCAGTCCCAGGGGCCCGACAAACTGTATTGTATTCCTCTTAGCGAATTGACGGTGCAGAGATCAATAAAGGCACATGTATATTTCATAGATCCTGGTTTAGAAAATGGCACTTTATTATTTAATAATGGTACACGCAAGGTTTCCATTGACCATGTCTCCAAGATATTGAATATGTTACACGTAGGAGAATTCTTCATGTGGCCATATCATGAAGGGTAAGTTATGTATAGAACCACAAATACATTGATCGTCTTTTAGTTCTTGACATACTTCGTACGTTCATGGTTTTCTTAAACTGTAGCCGTCAATGGATCTTGGTGGTCATTGTTCCAAAGTGGAACATAGTTTACTTCCTGAATTCTCTCCGAGAGTCAAAAAAGCCTCAGGATCTGAACCATCATCAGGAATTCATGGATATGTATTGAATTCCTTGATGTTCATATTTTGTATTCATATCTGGTTCAAGAGTTGAGTATGTGAAAATTCATCTTCATTTGCAGTGTATTGTCAAAGTACATAACTTCAAGAGGGAACCGGTTCGACCGCCAACTACCTCTGCAACACGTGATCGATTCTTCGGTAAGATACCAAAATCCGTTATTTTCAGAAAATGCTAGTCAGATGTTCAAGTTTCTAAGTAAACCTCTTTCTATTTCTCTACAAAAAAAAAAGAAACAGCTTACAACGGTTAGGCTGTTCCTAAGAGGGCAAATACATGACTAATATTATACAAAAAAAGCGGTGTCCTCAACAAGAAGAAGGGAGCAACCTATGTGGATATTACGTTTTCACACACATGATGAACCTATGCAAATATGCTGAACGTTGTGCCAATGCTGACAAAATAGTACGAGTAAGTCTGTTTGTTAATTACTATCTTCTACTTCACATGTATCTCACATTCTGATCTAAAAATCCCGCAGTTGATTTTGGACCGATGACCTCTGAACCGCTCGCTGCCGATGAATTGTTGTATGTTCGGAAATTTATCAGCACCTTTTTTGTAACACACTGTATCAAGCCCAGATTTCAACATTCCTATCTCCCAAGAATAAGTATGCATTCAGATAGTGTTATCAACTAAAGTATACGCATGGATGCATTGTTTTTCCATGTGATCAGGTCTTCGTATTTCGTACACTATGATTATGTGTTGCATATGTCCATACATATGAGGAATTTAGCTAGAATTTGTTCAATTGCATATTGTGGTGAGTTTTGATGAATGTTCTTCCGATGGACACTATTTGTTCAATTGCATATTGTGGAGAATTTTGATGAATGCTCTTCGTGTGGAAACTATTTCTCTTGATGAATATGCTCACTATAAACAACCAAATATAGCCATTCGTGAAATTGAACTGGTGAATTCATACTTAAACATCAGATAGCCCTATTGAAAACAATTTTGCATAACTAAAATAATTAAACACGGCATAGTTATCACATGGCAAAATCTACTACAACAATTGGTACGAGAGGGCTAGGTAGAAAAAGTATGATTTGCTCACAGGTTGTTGCCTCACTTGTCATGAGTGGGCTCCTTTCACTTGGAATTCGTGGTACCGAGTGTGCTCTCGCTGATGTTGCAGATGGGTTGTTTCCCCTTGGAACAGCCGTAGTGTGTGCCCTTCTCGTTGTCTTGGTCGATGAGATCTTACTTTGCAGCTAGGGATCCCAAGCCACGCCATAGAATGTTTCCTTGATAAATGCCAAAATGGGTTCGATGGCGTACAAGGGTCGGAAATCCTTGACCGTCAGGCAGAGGAGAACAGCGTCGAGGCCTATGAAGAGATCGACGGCAATTGAACCAGAGGCGTTGCCGGTGGACCACTTAACCTCATACATGGCCCATGTGAAGCCATCCCTGCTGATAAGCTTGATGTCATAGCTGTTGGATTTTACCGTAGGTGCATCGCATGCAAATTAAATTTTTTCTATGCGCAGAACATCCAAGAACATGCTACAGAGATGGATCACAGATCGTTACCACTAGACGCGCAATACCGTGCAGCGGAAGTAGAGTTGGGGCAGCGCGTCCCCGAGGTCCGTCTCCTCCTCGTGTGATCTCCCTCGAATAGCCGGTCGCCAGATCCCACGTACAGGTTTACCAGAGCGGCATAGGTGCACTGCCTCTACTGGAATCCGTGCGGTGGACTGCTAGGTACAATCACACAGTTCGGCAGCGAGTGGAGGTGGCTAGTTGCAACACATGCAAATCCCTAATGATAGCGCCGAAGCGATCCACTAAATAAGTGTGCCGCACCTCCACTATATATAGGCATCCATCGCAAACTCAACTCTTGGGCCTCGCACGGATCCTAAAGCCCATGTGTTCCTTCCCTTAAGCACGCGACCCCATAGGTTCTCGTTCAGTTGGTCGCAAGTCATATCACATCCGGATCGACTAGTCGGTAGCGGCCTCTAGAAAAGCGTGCTGACTCCAAGTGTCCGACGAAGATGGTTAGGCGAACCTGTACATCATACTTTTGTTCCCTTTGCCACACGATATATGTTGTCGTTCTCAAGGTGACATGGTCATCCTTGTTGCAGCATGACCTCTTTCTCTTTTAGTGAATCCGACCAACACTTCGGATTATCTCATAATCCTCATCGCATGGCCATGCTTATCCAGGTGGGATCACCCGAGGGGCCCAGAGTATATCTCTCCTGATCGCAGGGGCAAATCCCATCTTGCTCAACCATGTCTCGCGACATGGGTCCGGACAAGCCCGAAATCTACATTCATAACTACCCGGTTATGGAGTAGCATTTGGTCGGCCCAAAGTAGGTCTATCACCATCCCGAGTACAGGTGTCAACTCAGGTCGACATAGAACATATGTTGTACTAGAGACTCACAGATGATCTATCGCTGCGTATCATAGTCGGGTCTGTCCAACTCAGACCTTATCTCGACTTGGATCTGACTACGTCGAATCCGACCAGATCTTTCCGAGTCCATATTATCCGGCTAGCATCCAATGCTACATGGTCAGTGAGACCGGACCATCCACCATGTCATATGCTAGTATAGCTGGCTGCGCGTCTATAACGGCCCGAGACCGACGCTTCAGATGCCTTCCATTTATTTCGAGTTTCGCCATGTGTTTTATTTGGTTGTCGTATTCATCATCGCATCATTTGCATCATTCGCATTGCATCGGCACTCCATTGCCGTCATTTTTTCAAAACTTGCATCCGATCGTATTTGCCGGTTCTCTCCGTTCTCGTCGTTGACCGTTTCAAGACCAACCACACACGCCCGCGCCCGTGACATCATTGAAATATTGTTTTTAAAAGTGCATATAAAATATTATCGGATTGTGTCAAAAGTTGGCGTGCGGTCTTGTTTTATTCTAGGTAGACCGCCTGCCAAATTTCGTCGCGTTTGGAGGTCGTTTGATACCCCAACGGTCAACCGTAGCGGCACCGTCATCGGTCAAATTGTCGCACGTTTTTCGGTTTTAAACCATGTCACGGGCCACCATCCTTCTTCTCATCTCAGCCCACAACCCTCCTACACAGTTCCACCCAGCCCGGCTAAGCCACCTTCACAACCGGAACTGTCCGATCAAGATCGAACGGCTCGAATCGGCTAAAAACCCCTAAAACTCCAACCCTAGCTAAACCTGCCTATTTAAGCAGCCTCCCTAGCCATTTTTTGGGACAAAAATCACCCTACCCTCCACCAACCTCGCCGGTGCACCACCGCCTCCCTCCACGTCGGTGACGAGCCCCGCAGCCCGCACCGCGCCGCTGTCCTATGCACGCCTCCAGCCCGCCGCCATGGGCGACCTCGAGCTCCCCACGCCATGGCCTCAGCCTCGTCCGTGTCGCGTCGCCCCTCGCCGGCCCCGAGCTCAGCCGCCCCCGGTCAGATCTGGCCTTGCCACGGCCGGATCCGCTGCCTCCTGCCGTCCTCCCATCGCCGCGCCGCCCCACGTAGCCGGAATCGCCGCTGTTGACCTCGGGCCTCCTCTACCCAGATCTGGACGGCCTCGTCCAGATCTAGATGGGACAACCCTAGCCCCCAAACCAGACGTCCTGCGATACCCCCACGTCCAGTTTGCTCCACGAGGTGATTTTCTCTAAGTCCCCGAAAATGGCATGTTTTATCATCATATATCTCTTTTGTGATGCTTGTATTTAGCAAACCGTGCATCGTATGAACAAGTGTAATATATGAAAGTTGATCTACTCGATGTGCTCTACATCATGTTGTCATTTTCATGCATATATGAATTAATCTGGGTGCTCAAAACTCTGTTGCAAAAGTGCTTCTCATCGTAATCGTCAAAACTGTAATCTGTTAACGATGAATTCCATTTTGCGAGCATCATATTAAGCAATCCATGCATCCTTTGAATCTGTGCCAATGGAGTAATTGGTAGTGTGACATGTCTAGTTGCTGTTATGCTACTATTTTTGTGATGTAAACATGCCTAGTCAAACTGTTGTTTTGGGAGTTAGTCAATTTTCACTAAGTCTGGAATCTGGTTATTTTGTTGCTATTTTTCCATGATGATTGCCATGGATCTGTAGGTCCTTTGGGATTGGCCCAATGGAATGAATTATTGAGCATGTCAACCTCTGTTAGAATGTTCCCATAGTTTTAAGTAGAGGTGTTGCATCCTAGTTAGTTTTGCTGTCAAACATGTCAATTTGATAAAACTGCTCTACTTTGCCCCTTGATAATTTTTCAAGTCTGGAGAACTGCTTAGTTCAATATGCCATGTTGGGAGGATGCTAGCCAGGAATCTATACCTATGTTGATGTTGCTGTAATGGAGTAATTTGAAGTGTATGTTGCCCTCTATCATGTTGTTAAATTTCATGCCATGAAGGTCTTTGTACCATGTAGATTTATTGATGTCAATATGCCAACCTGATAACTCAGATTGTGAAAAACTGGTATTTTCTTCCTAAGTCCTTAACTGTTGTTTTAAAATGCCATCTTGTGAGCTCATTTGCTATTGATCATGCCTCTATTCAACTTTTTGCTATGAGATGAATTGTTGTGCATCATGTAAGCTACTGCCCTATGTCTTGTTTGTGCATTTTAGATTCTTGTAGCTTGTTATTTTGAGGTGTGCAAAATGCCATGTTGCTGTTTGGACAGATTATGACTAGAACTTGTGTTGGTTGTTATTATTGAATCGTTGCTCCGTTTTGAACATGTCTGATATGAAACTTGCCAAGGATTTCATGTAGTTTCATAACATCAGGTTGCATCCATGTTTGAAATGTTTGTGGTTGTTGTTTGCATGCATTTTGCATTCATGTCATATTCATCTTGTGTTTGTCATATCTTTTAGGCCGTAGCTCCGTTTTAAATGATCTATATATGTAAATCGCCTAGAATGACGATTAGAATCACATGGTGCATTTTGTTTTCCTGTTTACTAAATATAAAATATGCTTAGTTGAGATCTGGACCAAATTCTATATTAACATATGGGGTCGTATCGAAAATACTATATGTTGTTTCCGGCCTCATTTAAGATGCATAGATAGTGTAGTTTGTTTATGCTTCACCTCTTGCCATGTTAAACAACATTTAAACTTCCCTTGTAAATAAACGAGAGTGAACTAAATGATTCGAACGTGGAGTTTTGTCAATATGCAACCCATTGCATATTGAACTTCACTTAATGTGTAGTAATTGCTTGTTGTGCTTTGCCATGCCTTGCATAATTAAACCGGACTTGCATCATATTGTTTGCGCATCATGTCATGCATATGTTGTGGTGTTTATCATGTGTCGACTGTGGTTTCCGGATTGCTTCTTCTCGATAGATTATCGAAAGCGTTCGGTGTGTGAGGATTCGTTCGACTACGTTGGATCGTCTTCTTCACGGATTGGTTCTTCTTCCAAGCGGGATCTCAGGCAAGATGAACCTTTGCCTGGATACCACTACTACCATTTCCATGCTACTTGTCTCGTTTCTATCACTATGCCTCGCTACCTACCACTTGTTTGTCAAGACTCTCAAAATGCCATGATAAGCCTCTAACCCTCCACATCCTAGCAAACCATTGTTTGGCTATGATACCACTTGCTAAGCCCTTCTTATAGTGTTGCTAGTTGCAGGTGCAAGTTGTTCCCATGTCCCAACATGGATATTTTGGAGATATCACAATATTATTGCTATTTAATATAATGCACATATATACTTGGTAAAAGGTGGAAGGCTTGGCCTTTTGCTCGGTGTTTTCTTCCACTTTTGCCGCCCTAGTTACTTGTGTACCGGTGTTATGTTCCATATTGAGCGCTCCTAACATGCTTGGGGTTGTTATGGGGAACACCTTGATTTTCGTTTTGGGATAAAACTCTTTTGGCAAGTCCCAACTTTGGTTTTACCATTCTCCAACCTAATAAAACATGCATAGGGACTTTTCGGACCTCGTGGATAATAAATCAACAACCCAGGCCAGTGCTCCTCATGAGTGTTGGTCCAAAATGGCAGTAGTCGGGGCCACCAACGGGTGTGCCAGCCAGAAACTTAGCCAATCCGATCGTATCCTGAGAACGAGATACGCGGCTCCTATCGGGTTTGTCGACACGTCGGGCGGTCTTGTTGGATTTGTTTTACCTTTCTCGAACATCTTGTGCACTAGGATTCCGAAGATAATTTAGGCTCTCTCGAGGTCGAGGTTTTCCACCAGAATTCTGAGGATACTACGGGCAATCCTGTGGTTGAGGTTTTCCATGCAGCGTGTGGTCAGTTTGTGATGGATGAGTTGGAGCACCCCTGCAGGTTTAAATCTTTTCGAGAAGCCGTGCCCGCGGTTATGTGGCAACTTGGAAATTTGTTTCACATCCGGTCATAGAAAACTTAAAGTAGACTCAAATAAAATACACCAATCATGTGTGTGTTGGGGAACGTAGCATGAATTTCAAAATTTTCCTACGCTCACGCAAGATCTATCCATGGAGATGTATCGCTATGAGAGGGGAGAGTGTGTCTACGTACCCTCGTAGACCGTTTAGCGGAAGCGTCTCACAACGCGGTTGATGTAGTCGAACAATCCTTCGAGCTCCACCGATCGAGTACCGAACGTACGGCACCTCCGAGTTCTACACACGTGCAGCTCGGTGACGTTCCTCGCCTTCTTGATCCAGCAAGACGTCGAGGTAGTAGATGAGTTCCGTCAGCACGACGGCGTGGCGACGGTGACGGTGAAGTGATTCCGGCAGGGCTTCGCCTAAGCTCTCCGAAAATATGACCGAGGTGGAAAACGGAGATCGGGGCACCGCACACGGCTATGGGACAATTGTGTGTTTTGGGGTGCCCCCTTGCCCCCGTATATAAAGGATGAGAGGGAGGAGGCCGGCCCCCTAGGGGTGCGCCAAGTGTGGGGAGTCCTACTAGGACTCCTTAGTCCTAGTAGGATTCCACCTCCCATACGGAGTAGGAAAGGGGGAAGGGAGAGGGAAAGGAAAGAGGGGGCTGCACCCCCTCCCCTAGTCCAATTCGGTTTGGGCAAGGGGGGGGCGCGCGCCTCCTCATGTGGTCTGCCTCTCCTTTTCCCGCATGGCCCAATAAGGCCCATTACTTCTCCCGGTGAATTCCCGTAACTCTCCGGTACTCCGAAAAATACCCGAATCACTCGGAACCTTTCCGACGTCCGAATATAGCCTTCCAATATATGAATCTTTACCTCTCGACCATTTCGAGCCTCCTCGTCATGTCCGTGATCTCATCCGGGACTCGGAACAAACTTCGGCCACCAATCACATAACTCATATAATACTAAATCGTCATCGAACCTTAAGTGTGCGGACCCTACGGGTTCGGGAATGATGTAGACATGACCGAGACGACTCTCCGGTCAATAACCAACAGCGGAACCTGGATGCTCATATTGGTTCCTACATATTCCACGAAGATCTTTATCGGTGAACCTCATATGTCAACATACGTTGTTCCCTTTGTCTGGCGGTATGTTACTTGCCCGAGATTCGATCGTCGGTATCCAATACCTAGTTCAATCTCGTTACCGGAAAGTCTCTTTACTCGTTCCTTAATACATCATCTTGCAACTAACTCTTTAGTCACGGTGTTTGCAAGGCTTCTGTGATGCTGTATTACCGAGAGGGCCCAGAGATACCTCTCCGATAGTCGGAGTGAAAATCCCAATCTCGATCCATGCCAACTCAACAAACATTTTCGGAGATACCTGTAGTGCACCTTTATAATCACCCAGTAACGTTGTGACGTTTGATACACCCAAAGTATTCCTACGGTATCCGGGAGTTGCATGATCTCATGGTCAGAGGAACGTGTATTTGACATAGTGAAAGCAATAGCAATAAACTGAACGATCATTTGCTATGCTAACGGTTGGGTCATGTCCATCACACCATTCTCCTAATGATGTGATCCCGTTATCAAATGACAACTCATGTCCATGGTCAGGAAACCTTGACTATCTTTTGATCAACGAGCTAGTCTAGTAGAGGCATACTAGGGACATAGTATTTGTCTATTATCCACACATGTATTTAGGTTCCGGTCAATACAATTCTAGCATGAATAATAAACCATTATCATGAACGGAGAAATATGATAATAAACACTTTATTAATTGCCTCTAGGGCATATTTCCAACAGTCTCCCACTTGCACTAGAGTCAATAATCTAGTTTACATCTCCATGTAATTAACATCCAATCAGTTCTAGGGCTGATCATGTTTTGCTTGTGAGAGAGGTTTTAGTCAACGGGTCTGCAATATTCAGATCCGTGTGTTCTTGGCAATTCTCTATGTCATATGTAGATGCTGCTACCACACTCTGCTTGGAGCTACTCCAAAAACGACTGTCCCACTTTACGTATCCGGTCTGAGACTCATAGTCTTCCGGATCGGTGTTTAAAGCTTGCATCGACGTAACCCTTTACGACGAACTCTTTATCACCTCTATTCCTGAGAAATTCTTCCTTAGTCCTTTTCAGGTACTTCAGGATATTCTTGACCGCTGTCCAGTGATCTACTCCTGGATCACTTTGGTACCTTCCCACCAAGCTAATAGTGAGGCATACATCAGATCTAGTACACAGCATGGCATACAAAATAGAGCCTATGGCTGAGGCATAGGGGATGACACTCATCTTCTCTTTGTCTTCTGCCGTGGTCGGGCTTTGAGTCTTACTCAATCTCACACCTTGCAATACAGGCAAGAACCCTTTCTTTGACTGATCCATTTTGAACTTCTTCAAAATCTTGTCAAGGTATGTGCTTCGTGAAAGTCCTATGAGGCGTCTCAATCTATCTCTATAGATTTTGATGCCTATCATGTAAAACAACCTTTACCTAGATTTTCAAGTCTTACTCCACTTCACACCAGGCAAGAACTCATTTCTTTGACTTGATCCTTATTTTGAACTTCTTCCAAAAACTCATCAAGATGTGTGAACTTTTATCAGGCGTTTTGATCTGTCTCCATAGATCTTGATGCCCAATCTGTGGATAACTCAAAAACAGGTTTTTATTGAAAACCTCCTTTCAATTCTTTATGCTTTCCAGAAATTCTACATCATTTCCAATCAACAATATGTCATCCACATATACTATTAGAAATGCTATAGATCTCCCACTCACTTTCTTGTAAATACAAGTTTCTCCATAAACTTTGTATAAACCCAAACGCTTTGATCACTTCATCAAAGCGAGTATTCCAGCTCCGAGATGCTTGCACCAGTCCATAGATGGATCGCTGGAGCTTGCATATTTTGTTAGCGCCTTTAGGATCAACAAAACCTTCCGGCTGTATCATATACAATTCTTCCTTAAGGAATCCGTAAAGGAATGCCGTTTTGACGTCCATTTGCCAGATTTCATAATCATAAAACGCGGCAATTGCTAACATAATTCTGACAGACTTTAGCATCGCTACGGGTGAGAAAGTCTCATCGTAGTCAACTCCTTGAACTTGGTGATAACCTTTAGCAACAAGTCGAGCTTTATAGACGGTGATATTACCATCAACATCCGTCTTCTTCTTAAAGATCCATTTATTTTCAATAGCTCGCCGTTCATCGGGCAAGTCTACCAAAGTCCACACTTTGTTCTCATACATGGATCCAATCTCAGATTTCATGGCCTCAAGCCATTTGTCGGAATCCGGGCTTGCCATCGCTTCTTCATAGTTCGAAGGTTCATCATTGTCTAGCAACATGACCTCCAAGACTGGATTTCCGTACCACTCTGTTGCGGAACGTGTCCTGGTTAACCTTCGAAGTTCTGTAGTAACTTGATCCGAAGCCTCATGATCATCATCATCAACTTCTTCTCTGGTCTGTGTTGGTGTCACAGAAATTTCTTTCTGTGGCGTACTACTATCCAGAGGAGGTACAATTACCTCATCAAGTTCTACTTTCCTCCCACTCACTTCTTTCGAGAGAAACTCCTTCTCTAGAAAGGATCTATTCTTTAGCAACGAAAACTTTGCCTTCGGATCTGTGGTAGAAGGTGTACCCAACGGTCTCTTTTGGGTATCCTATGAAGATGCACTTATCCGCTTTGGGTTCGAGTTTATCTGGCTGAAGCCTTTTGACATAAGCATCGCATCCCCAAACTTTCAGAAACGACATCTTAGGTTTCTTGCAAACCACAGTTCATATGGTGTCATCTCAACGGATTTAGACGGTGCCCTTTTTAAAGTGAATGCAGCTGTCTCTAATGCATAACCCCAAAATGATAGTGGCAAATCGGTAAGAGACATCATAGAACGCTGTGGTGTTCCATGTGGCGTGAGCTGTGAAACAATTCCACATTGTCTTAAGTGATTGCCAAACTCGTAACTCAAATATTCTCCTCCACGATCAGATCGTAAGAACTTTATTTTCTTGTTACGATGGTTCTCTACTTCACTCTGAAATTCTTTGAACTTTTCAAATGTTTCAGATTTATGCTTCATCAAGTAGACATCTACTCAAATCATCTGTGAACGTGAGAACATAACGATATCCACCGCGTGCGTCAACACTCATCGGACCGCATACATCGGTATGTATTATTTCCAATAAGCTGGTTGCTCGCTCCATTGTTCCGGAGAACGGAGTTTTAGTCATCTTGCCAATAAGGCACGGTTCACATGTCTCAAATGATTAATAATCAAGAGATTCCAAAAACCCATCTGCATGGAGTTTCTTCATGTGTTTAACACTGATATGACCTAAGCGGCAGTGCCACAAATATGTGGTACTATCATTATCTTTTGGCATTCGTGTTATGAACATATGTATTACTACGATCAAGATTCAATAAACCTTTCATTTTAAGTGCATGA
Source organism: Elymus sibiricus (assembly GCA_039707655.1). NCBI lineage: Eukaryota > Viridiplantae > Streptophyta > Magnoliopsida > Poales > Poaceae > Elymus > Elymus sibiricus. The sequence goes on along the minus strand of CM077669.1, from coordinate 230,643,430 downwards.
TCATCAATGATATTATCCAAATAAATAGAATAACAATTATTCTCTGAAATTGAATAACTGTCTTGCAATAAACACTATCAGATATAATGTTCATGCTTAACGCAAGCACCAAATAACAATTATTTAGGTTCATCACTAATCCTGAAGGTAGAGAGAGCGTGGCGATGGTGATCACATCAACCTTGGAGACACTTCCAATGCACATCGTCACCTCGTTCTTAGCTAGCCCTCGTTTATTCCGAAGCTCCATGTTTCAAGTTGTAAGCAACTGAACAAGTATCAAATACCCAGGTGCTCCTACGAGTACTAGTAAGGTACATATCAATAACATGTATATCAAATATCTTTGTTGACATTGCCAGTCTTATTATTTGCCAGTTACTTTGGGGAAGTTCCGCTCCCTGTGACATTTCCCTTTGCAATGGGAGCACTAAGTCTCGGGTTTGGTTCAGCCTTGGGTTTCTTCGCGTGAGCGGCAACTATTTTACCGTTCTTCTTGAAGTTCCCTTTTCTTTCCCTTGCCCTTCTTGAAACTAGTGGTCTTATTAACCATCAACACTTGATGCTCCCTCTTTTGATTTCTACATCCGCAGATTGTAGCATCGCGAATAGCTTAAGGATCTTCATCCCTTGCATGTTTATAGTTCATCACGAAGATCCAGTAGCTTAGTGATAGTGACTAGAGAACTCTATCAATCACCACTTTATTCGGAAGTCTAACTCCCACTTGATTCTAGTGTTTGAAGTACTCACACATTCTGAGTACATGCTCACTAACGGAGCTGTTCTCCTCCATCTTGTAGCTATAGAACTTGTCGAAGGTGTCATACCTCTCGACCCGGGTGTGAGCTTGAAAAACAAATTTTCAGCTCTTGGAACATCTCATATGCTCCGTGTTGCTCAAAACATATTTGGAGCTCCGGTTCTAAGCCGTAAAGTATGGCGCACTGAACTATCGAGTAGTCATCTTTTCTTGTCTGCCAGACGTTCATAACGTCCTCAGACGAAGCCGTAGGGGTATTTCACTGAGCGGTGCATTAAGGACATAAGCCTTCTGTGTAGCAGTGAGGACAATCCTCAGATCACGGACCTAGTCTGCATAGTTGCTTCCATTAACTTACAACTTCGTTTTCTCTAGGAACATAATAAAAACAGGGGAACTACAGCGCGGTCTATTGATCTACAACATAAATTTGCTAAGACAAGTAAGACTATGTTCATGACAATTGAAGTTCAATTAATCAAATTACTTAAGAACTCCCACTTAGATTAACATCCCTCAAGTTGTCTAAGTGTAACATGATCCACATCAACTAAACCACGTCCGATCATCACGTGAGGTGGATTAGTTATCAATGGTGAACATCTTTCATGTTGATCATATCTACTATATGACTCATGTTCGACCATTCGGTCTCTTGTGTTCCGAGGCCATGTCTGTACATGCTAGGCTCGTCAAGTTTAACCCAAGTATTCTGCGTGTGTAAAACTGGCTTACACCCGTTGTATGCGAACGAAAGAATCCATCACACCCGATCATCACGTGGTGCTTAGAAGCGTCGAACCTTCGCAACGGTGCATACTAGGGGAGAACACTTATCTTGAAATTTAGTGAAGGGATCATCTTATAATGCTACCGTCGTCCTAAGCAAAATAAGATGCATAAAAGGATTAACATCACATGCAATTCAATATATGTGACATGATATGGCCATCATCGTCTTGTGCTTTTGATCTCCATCAGCAAAGCACCGTCATGATCTCCATCGTCACCGGGTTGACACCTTGATCTCCATCGTAGCGTCGTGACACCTTGATCTCCATCGTGGCGTCGTGGTCGTCTCGCCGGCTATTGCTACTACTACTACTGCTAACTTATAGCGGTAAAGTAAAGCAATTACATAGCGTTGGCATTGCATACAATAAAGAGACAACCATAAGGCTCCTGCCGGTTGCCTGATAACTTACAAAACATGATCATCTCATACAACAACTTATATCACATCATGTCTTGACCATATCACATCACCAGCAAACCCTGCAAAAACAAGTTAGACGTCCTCTACTTTGTCGTTGCAAGTTTTACGTGGCTGCTACGGGTTTGCAAGAACCGTTCTTACCTACGCAAAACCACAACGTGGTGTAGTGATTGCTTTTTGATCTTCTAAAAGAACCCTCTTCATTGAAACCGATTCAACTAAAGTGAGAGAGACAGACACCCGCCAGTCACCTTTATGCAACGAGTGCACATAGTGGTGAAACCTGTCTCGCGTAAGCGTACGCATAATGTCGGTCCGGGCCGCTTCATCTCACAATACCGCCGAATCAAGTATCAACTAGTAACGGCAAGCAATATGTATACACCCACGCCCACAACTCACTTGTGTTCTACTCGTGCAAATCACATCTACGCATAGACCTGGCTCGGATGCCACTGTTGGGGAACGTAGCATGAATTTCAAAAATTTCCTACGCTCACGCAAGATCTATCCATGGAGATGTATCGCTACGAGAGGGGAGAGTGTGTCTACGTACCCTCATAGACCGTTTAGTGGAAGCATCTCACAACGCGGTTGATGTAGTCGAACAATCCTTCGAGCTCCACCGATCGAGTACCGAACGTACGGCACCTCCGAGTTCTACACACGTGCAGCTTGGTGACGTTCCTCGCCTTCTTGATCCAGCAAGACGTCGAGGTAGTAGATGAGTTCCGTCAGCACGACGGCATGGCGACGGTGACGGTGAAGTGATTCCGGCAGGGCTTCGCCTAAGCTCTCCGAAAATATGACCGAGGTGGAAAACGGAGATCGGGGCACCGCACACGGCTATGGGACAATTGTGTGTTTTGGGGTGCCCCCTTGCCCCCGTATATAAAGGATGAGAGGGAGGAGGCCGGCCCCCTAGGGGTGCGCCAAGTGTGGGGAGTCCTACTAGGACTCCTTAGTCCTAGTAGGATTCCACCTCCCATACCGAGTAGGAAAGGGGGAAGGGAGAGGGAAAGGAAAGAGGGGGCTGCGCCCCCTCCCCTAGTCCAATTCGGTTTGGGCAAGGGGGGGCGCGCGCCTCCTCACGTGGCCTGCCTCTCCTTTTCCCGTATGGCCCAATAAGGCCCATTACTTCGGCCGGTGAATTCCCGTAACTCCCCGGTACTCCGAAAAATACCCGAATCACTCGGAACCTTTCCGACGTCCGAATATAGCCTTCAAATATATGAATCTTTACCTCTCGACCATTTTGAGACTCCTCGTCATGTCCGTGATCTCATCCGGGACTCCGAACAAACTTCGGCACCAATCACATAACTCATATAATACTAAATCGTCATCGAACCTTAAGTGTGCGGACCCTACGGGTTCGGGAATGATGTAGACATGACCGAGACGACTCTCCCGTCAATAACCAACAGCGGAACCTGGATGCTCATATTGGTTCCTACATATTCTACGAAGATCTTTATCGGTGAACCTCATATGTCAACATACGTTGTTCCCTTTGTCTGGCGGTATGTTACTTGCCCGAGATTCGATCGTCGGTATCCAATACCTAGTTCAATCTCGTTACCGGCAAGTCTCTTTACTCGTTCCGTAATACATCATCTTGCAACTAACTCTTTAGTCACGGTGCTTGCAAGGCTTCTGTGATGCTGTATTACCGAGAGGGCCCAGAGATACCTCTCCGATAGTCGGAGTGACAAATCCCAATCTCGATCCATGCCAACTCAACAAACATTTTCGGAGATACCTGTAGTGCACCTTTATAATCACCCAGTAACGTTGTGACGTTTGATACACCCAAAGTATTCCTACGGTATCCGGGAGTTGCATGATCTCATGGTCAGAGGAACGTGTATTTGACATAGTGAAAGCAATAGCAATAAACTGAATGATCATTTGCTATGCTAACGGTTGGGTCATGTCCATCACATCATTCTCCTAATGATGTGATCCCGTTATCAAATGACAAGTCATGTCCATGGTCAGGAAACCTTGAGTATCTTTTGATCAACGAGCTAGTCTAGTAGAGGCATACTAGGGACATAGTATTTGTCTATTATCCACACATGTATTTAGTTTCCGTTCAATACAATTCTAGCATGAATAATAAACCATTATCATGAATGGAGAAATATGATAATAAACACTTTATTAATTGCCTCTAGGGCATATTTCCAACAGTGTGTAACCGTAACTGTCTCTACTCATGAGTTCTGAACCAAGAGAGAACATGGTGGGGTTATGTTTGACCGTAAGTAGGTGTTCAGGATCACATAGTGATCATTACTAGTTCACGATCGTTTATGCATATATCACCTCCTCTTATTCTTGTACTCGTAATTTAGCCACTCAAATAAAATGCTTAGTGCTTGTTGCAGCCTCACCACTTAACCATACCTTACCCATTAAGCTTTGCTAGTCTTGATACCCTTGGAAATGAGATTGCTGAGTCCCTGTGGCTCATACATTACTACAACAATAGTTGCAGGTACAGGTAATGCGATGCTTTGACGTCAGAGTGATGCTTGTTAGATTTGGAGTTCTTCTGCTTCATCGATCATAGGATGTGTTCCAGGCCGGCAGCCTGGGATAGCAAGGATGGATGTCATTTTTATCGTTTGATTTCGTCCATAGTCGGACCCTGCTCTTCTGTATGGTGATTGAATATATTGTTGTATTTGAGATGATCATGATTTAGCTTGTGGCGAGTGTAAGCCAATTCCATATACTCATCTCCTCTTTACATGTACTTGAAACGATATCCATTCTTGCGAAACGACGAGATGCGCTTCTATCCCTATCGAGGCCCTCGAGCCAAAATAAGGATAGGACCGCATCTTGTGCGTTATAAGTTGGTATCGGAGCAGTACCGACCTAGGAGCCCCTTGATTGATCGAACTTGGCCGAGTCCAGTCTAGTGAAAAACTATTTTGAGTCTAGTTATATCGGATAGTAGGATTCTTTTTACTCCTCTTCTATGCTCTTGTGAGGAATCGTGACATAGGAATTTTAACTCTACCCCTCTTCTCACTCAATTTTTTTAAGGATCACCCGGGTATTTTGAATCCTCTATGATGCCGATGTGACCGGAATTTTGTTCTTGGTGCCTCCCGACCGTATGGATTGGACCCGGGGAGTTGTGCTCTAGGGGATTCTTGACACATCGTTATCGTTCAGTTTCCTTAGTATCTCAGGACGAGGATGTTCAAAATCGCTTCAACACTATTTGTGGCGAGAGGAGTTTGGCGTCACCCAGTAATGGGGAGAGCGTCCAGATGTATTGCCATGTTTAGTATCGTTGTGATTACGAGGGTGTGAGGTAGATGAATTTCCGAGGCCTCTGGTTATGTGTTGACGGATGTGATACATTGGAGAGTAGTATTACTGCCAGGGGTTGACTGATAGATTTTACTCCGTGTATCCGTGGACCCGATTGCATAACCAAAGATTGCGGAAGTTCTTAAGTGGGAATTCAAGTAGTTACCTAGGATTATCCTTCCAACAAATGCATGGTGGGTTATGTATTTGTTTGCGGCTTAATTCTCAAGCCCCATCCTTTGTTTTGTTTTGGAGTATGGTAATTGAAGTTGCTTCGATGTCAAGTGGTGTTTTCATATCCTTCCTAAGCGGTGTTCTCATATTTCTATAGGAGTGTTAATCCTTTTTCCTCAATCATTGTCATGTCAAATCTTATTCCTGACCGGTGCGCTTCTCTTCAAGATAATTCAATTCCCTCAATATTTGCAAGATCTATCCTCATATTTCTTTCCAGAGTTCATTTCATTCGTCCCAAGTTGTCTTTGTTTTTCCCCACCCTCCCACCCTTTTTTCTTCATTGAATAAATTATCATCCCAGTGCCTTTCTATTCATGTGATGCTTCCGCTATCTTTCTTCCGTATTGTATCCGGCGATTCATTGTGAAGATGCTTAAGTGCTAAGTTCATCATTCTTCGTTCTTGTTTTCTTCCCCGGAGGATTCGATTCAACCTCTCGGTGTTTGTCATATCCTTCGTCTTCCGTCGAAAGCTTTCTCGTGTTGGTAATTTTAGCCAAGCCTCTCTCTATTCTATCTAGAGTTTTCAGCATATCTCAAAGGATTCATGTTTTCGTTCAAAATCCTTCCAAATTATTTCGAGGTTCTCACCTCATCAAGTTTTCATTCGTACCGCTGCAATCTCTCTTCCTAAGCAATCATTTCAACAACGTTCCTTTTAGTGGGCCCATAACCAACATGTTTTCGCCAGGATCTTACCTAGCTCTTCTAATCTTTTCAGAGATGTCCTCAAGTTCTTTTCAATATGACGTAACAATGAATTTCATCAGTCATATTCCTTCTCGAAGATCGCATCTAAATCATTTTCATCATTGGCTCAACCTTTCCTTATGCAATGTTCCGGAGTGTCTCAGTAATACATGATGTTGTTTCTCGTCATCATTCTCAGCGTTGAAGATCAAAGGAGTGTTTCTCTTAAAATTTTGTTCATTCTCATGAAGATTCATGGTTAAAGCTTCATGCTATCCACCCGAATTGTTTCCATTCGTGAGGAATCCCATCCATATCTATCCGGAGCATTTCAGGGTTGTGTTCATTTCTCGATCCTCCGAAGGCCATCATGTCAGAAGATTTCTTCATTCTCAGCTTTCAGCTTTCGTTCTCAAATTCTTCTCAATTGTTGTCTCTTCATTCATATCTCAATTATTCTGGTGCTTCGTTCAAGTTTCAGCTAGTCGGATCATGATCTCTTCATTCTCATGTATCTCGATTCATTTTTAGTATCCCTCATTCATTTCAAATTCTACCGGTGTTCTCGTTCAAGACTTCTTCAAGTTTGTGTTAGCTCTCTTCAATCATTTTAAAGAAGAATAAGTCATATGCCAAATCCGTTGCTTGTCATCAATTTAACTTTATGAAGGATATGTGTAACATAATTATTATTCTTGTTTCATCAAGTTATTTCAATCCTTCTTCCGGAGTAGTTCATGATATAGAATTCTCGATGCTAAGTTTTTCATATTTTCTTTTCCAGAATTTTAAGTTTTCTCAAGTATCTCTTCGCGAAGCTTATATAAATCTTGTAAGGTCATAATCTTATTCTTTTTGACGTGAGAGCGATGCTTGTTAGATTTGGAGTTATTCTTCTTCATCGATCATAGGATGGGTTCCTGGCCGGCAGCCTGGGATAGCAAGGATGGATGTCGTTTTTATCGTTTGATTTCGTCCGTAGTCGGACCTTGCTCTTCTGTATGGTGATTGAATGTATTGTTGTATTTGAGATGATCATGATTTAGCTTGTGGCGAGTGTAAGCCAATTCCATATACTCATCTCCTCTTTACATGTACTTGAAATGATATCCATTCGTGCGAAACGACGAGATGCGCATCTATTCCTATCGAGGCCCTCAACCAAAATAAGGATAGGACCGCATCTTGGGCATTATAGCGTCCATACAACCCTTTCGACTAGGGACCATTTAGGACAGTCATCATACAATGCATAGTCTCACAAACAAATCACGTACTTGTTAATACACATCATTGATAATTTCCAAGGACTTTCTTTATTCATAAACACATAGGAAATATTATCATACATGATTGCCTCTAGGGCATATCTACAACAGTCCCCAACTTGCACTAGAGTCAATCAAATACACATCGAATGCCCATAGCTCTAACATGCCCCTCATGCTTGGGTTGTGGAAGTGGCTTAGTCAACAGATTTGCACCATTTGCATCTGTATGAATCTTGCATAAATTGGTATCACCATTCTTTACGAGCTTTCGTATCAGGTTAAACTTTCTGTCTATGTGCCTGGTCTTGTGGTGTTGTCTCAGCTCCTTGGCCTGTGCGATGGCACCTGAATTATCACAATAATGGTCCAACGGTTTTGACTAGCCTGGGAACACACCAAGATCTTCCAGGAACTTCCGAATCCAAACACCTTCATTTGCGGCTTCACAAGCCACAATGTATTTGGCTTCTGTTGTGGAGTCGGCCACCGTATCTTGGTTGGATCTCCTCCAGCTCACTGCTCGTCCATTCATGGCATACATGAATCCAGTTTGCGATCGACAACCATCCATGTTGGTAGGGAAACTAGCATCAGTGTAACCCTTTACGCAGAGCTCCTCCTCACCTCCATAAACTAGGAACATCTCTTTAGTCCTTTTCAGGTAATTCAAGATAGCTTTCACCGCTACCCAGTGACTCTCACCTGGGTCGGTCTGGTATATGCTTGTTAAGCTTATTGGATAGGCAACATCAGGTCGTGTACATAGCATGGCGTACATGATGGATCCTATTGCCAAAGCATACGTAATCCTACTCATTTAGTTTCGCTCATACCATGTGAGATGGGCAAGAACCCTTTCTTGGCCTCACTCATGTTGAACCGCTTCAACACTTTGTCTATGTACGTGTTCTGGCATAAGCTGAGCAACCTCTTCGATTTATCTCTATAGATCTTGATGCCTTAAATGTATACTGCTTCTCCAAGGTCTTTCATCGAAAACTTGCCATTCAATGATTCCTTGACTGAGTTTAGCATCAAAACATCATTTCCGATCAGCAGTATGTCATCCACATACAGGATCAAAAATACTACCGAGCTTCCACTAGACTTTATGTATAAACAATAGTCCTCTTCGTTCTTGATGGAACCAAGGTCAATGATGACGTCATCAAAACAAATATTCCAACTCCGGGCTGCTTGCCTCAATCCATAAATGGATCACTTGAGCTTGCATATTTTACCAGCGTTAGTTGGATCGACAAAACTTTCGGGTTGTATTATGTATACATCCTCTTTTACATTTCCATGAAGGAAAGCCATATTGACATCCATCTGCCATATCTCATAATCGAAATATGCAGCTATAGCTAGTATTATCCTAACCGACTTTACCATCACTACCGGCGACTAGGTCTCATCGTACTCAATTCCTTGAATTTGTCCATAACCTTTAGAGACAAGCCGAGATTTGTGGATCTAAACATTTCCATAGACATCGGTTTTCTTCTTAAAGACCCATTTGCTACCAATGGCAATTACACCAGGCGGCGGATCAACCAAGTCCCAGACTTGATTGTCATTCATGGACTTTAACTCGGATCACATGGCCTCTAGCCATGCCTCGGAATCTGGGCTCACCATCGCTTCTGCATACATGGCCGACTCGCCGCTTTCTAGTATCAACACATCACGCACTCTGTGCAACCTTTCCGACCTTCGTGGCTCTGGTGCCGACTCCACTATTGGTTCCCTGACCAACTCCGGTATGATCTAATCACCAGCCGAGTCGTCCCCAAGTGGCTCTCGAATTTCTTCGAGTCCCACAGTTCTCCAACTGGCTTCTCGACTAGGAAACTCTTTCTCTAGGAAAACTCCATTCCGAGCAACAAACACTTTGTTCTCTTCTCGTTTGTAGAAGTTGTATCCCAAGGTTTCCCTCGGATATCCCACGAATATGCATTTATCCGACTTGGGTGTAAGCTTGCCCGACATGAGTCGCTTGACAAATGCTTCACAACCCCAAATCTTTAGAAAATACAAACTAGGACTCTTCCCAGTCCACATTTCATGTGGTGTCTTGTCTACAGATTTAGATGGTACCCTGTTAAGTGTGAAAGCTACAGTTTCTAGAGTGTATACCCAGAATGACAAGGGTAAATCCAATTTGCTTATCATCAATCGGACGATGTCCAACAAGGTTCGATTTCTCTGTCCTGACACGTCGTTTCTCTGTGGCGTACCCAGAGGTGTGAGCTGAGGTGCTATACCTCGGCTTTTCAGAAGATCATCAAACTCCTGGCTCATGTACTCACCTCCACGATCTGATCGCAAAAGCTGTATCATCTTTCCGAGCTGATTTTTAACCTCGTTCTAAAACTGTTTGAACTTTTCAAAAGTTTATGACTTGGGCCTCATCAAATAGATATATCCAGATCTACTCAAGTCATCGGTAAAAGTCACGAAGTACTGATAGCCACCCCTGGCCGTTGTGCTCATTGGACCACACAAATCACTATGTATAAGTTCCAATAGCTCGGACGCCCTTTCACAACTCTTTGCAAAAGTAGACTTAGTCATCTTGTCGAGCAAGCATGATTCGGATGTCTCGAGCGACCCGAAGTCAGACGAAGTTAGGAGTCCATCATCATGGAGCTTCTTCATGCGTTTCAGACTAATGTGTGCAAGACGGCAATGCCAGAAGTATGTCGGATTTATCTCATTAGGCTTGTGCCTCTTGACATTCTCGTTATAGACTGGTTCCGTTTCTAGATTCAAAATAAATATCACGTCCACAATGGGTGCATAGTCGGGGAACAATCCATTCAAATAAAATGAACAAACATTGTCCTTTAAACTAAATTCATAACCCTGACTTGTCAAGCATGCGGCAGAAATAATGTTCCGACAAAGTGCGGGAATGTAACAACAATTATTCAATTCCAAAATAAATCCAGAAGGAAGCTGGAGCTACATCGTGCTGACCTCCAACCTAACAACTCTTGCTTTGTTGCTGACCCTGATGTCAATCTCCCCTTGTGCCACACACCTAGTTCTTACTAGCCCCTGCATTGAGTTGCAATTATGAACAACCGATCTTGTATCCAATACTCAAGAGCTACTAGGTACGTCAGCAAGGTAAATATCTATAACATATGTAACAAGTGTACCTTTGCCTGAAGAAGCATTTCCGGCCTTCTTCCCATGCTCAGCAAGCCACTTGCTACAGTCCCTCTTCCAGTGACCAGTTTCCTTGCAATGAAAGCAAATGGTCTTTGAGTCCGGTCCCGACTTCGGCTCAGCGGAGGAGACAACCTTCTCTGTGCCCTTTGCCTTGCCCTTTTTCTTGGACCAACTCTTCTTGAACTTAGCCGAGTTTTGCACCATCAACACTTGATGCGTGCCTTTCTTAATATCATGCTCTGCCACCTTGAGCATCCCATGCAATTCAGTGAGCTTCTTATCCATGTCGTGCATATGATAGTTCGAGACGAACGTCCCATAGCTATCCGGAAGAGAACCTAGAACTGCGTCGGTAGCCAGCTTATCCAAGAGCGGGAAGCCCAACTGATCCAAAGCTTGCACGTTTCTGATCATCTTGATCACATGCGGGCTTAGTGGATCACCTTCCTTCAGCTTGCAATCCATCAAGGATCGCCAGACGTTGAACCTTTCAGTCCTAGCCTGCACCTGAAACATGCTCTTGAGACTCTCGATCATATCGAAAGCCCCAACATCTTTGAAATGCTGTTGCAAATCGGGCTCCATACAAGCCAGCATGAGGCAGCTGATCTGGTTTGATTCATCAACGAGTTTCTGGTAGGCATTCCTCGTTGTGGCATTAGCATTCTCGGCAGGTACTTCTAGAAGTGGATCCTCTAGAATATGTTCCTTTTTATCGTGCTTGAGAACAATTATCAAATTTCTATACCAGGTGGTAAAGTTTGTTCCATTCAGTTTATCCTTTTCCAGAATTGATTTCAACGCAAAATTATTTTGAGCAGGTGGTGCCAATTATCTACAACAAAAAATATGCAATTACTAAGCAGTGTGTTTATGTAGAGTAATTCAAGCCTTAAACAGAACTACTCCCACTAAAGTCAGCATCCCTCCGCAAACTCTCAGTGATTTAGGATCCGTCTAGCACAAGCGACTAGTGAGCTTTAGCATCAGTTCTAGCCAACTTGCCTATTCAGTAAGCAACTCCTTGCTAATCGTATCTTTATACGACTCCTGTCGGTCGGGTAGGTATCTCATACCCCGGCTCCCTTCCTTCTTTGCCACAAGGCCCAAAACCGTTTTGATAGCGTTGTCAAGTTAACCTGATGCAGTGCATGTCCGTGTCCGACACAAACCCTCTAGTTCAAGGACACCTAGTAGCACCTCAATTTTATGAGCCACTACTAGACGTACTTGAATTGCGAAGGTGCAACTTTCGGAATGGCAATGTGCTTGATATTAACTAGGGATCTTTCTACCATTTAAACTTGCAAGAAACAAGAAGCAATATCAATCACACATATACATTAAATATGTGAAATAGTGTGGCTCCTTCATGGTTGTCCTTCCAGGCCGGCTCCAACTCCGATGACCAGGATGACCTCCATCTTGATCGTCACACCGGGACGCCAAAGCCTCAAACTTGATCTCTGTCCTCCAAGTAGTACAACTACTAATGAATTTTACAGAGAATCAAAAGTCAACACACAAGTCATTATACATTATAATGACAACACTTTGGCTCCTGCCGGCTGAGAATCATGACACGCGGGTCATGTTAAATTACACACATGCATCACATACATATGAGCCATACTATTCACATCAAACCCGCAAAACAAAGTTATGCATGGAATCACATTCTACCAGTTTGAGTGATCGTGTACGAAATATAAGGCGCTACGCACACGGCGGTCCCGCCGAATTTTCAAAAACTATACGGCCCGCCGTTTTTTTAGAAATCACAGATCAAATATGTACTCCGATAACGCCGAATTTCCTGATCTGATCGATCTCATCGATCATCGCGAACCCAATTCAGATTTACGTTTCACGGTTAACCCCGATGGCGTATACTGACCAGTAGGGGTAGGTTGTGTCATGACCTCATCAATTCCGATTGACAGAAAACATAGCCTCAATGATCCCCATGGGCAATTGATCTCATCAACCGTGCACATAGCCAATCTCATAAACAACGAAAGATCTCATCTACCGCCTCCACATATCAAATATGCATCTGATCTGAATCCAAATCCTATCATAGAAGCTCTGATACCACTGTTGGATTCTACGGTAGGTGCATCACATGCAAATTAAAATTTTCCTACGCGCAGAACATCGAAGAACATGCTACAGAGATGGATCACACATCGTTACCACTAGATGTGCAGTACAGTGTAGCGGAAGTAGAGTTGGGGCAGCGCGTCCACGAGGTCCGTCTCCTCCTCGCGTGATCTCCCTTGAACAGCTGGTCGCCGGATACCACATACAGGTTCACCGAAACGGCACAAGTGCACAGTGCAGGAGGAACACCGCGCGGCGGGTTGCTAGGTCCGATCACACAGTTCGGCAGTGAGTGGAGGTGGCTAGTTGCAACACATGCAAAGCCCTAATGACGGCGTGAAGAGATCCACTAAATAAGTGTGCCGCACCTCCACTATATATAGGCGTCCATCCTGGGCTCAACTCTTGGGCCTCGCAAGGATCCTAAAGCCCACGTGTTCCTTCCCTTAAGCGCGCGACCACTTAGGTTCTCGTTCACTTGGTCGCGAGTGAGATCACATCCGGCTCGACTAGTCGGTAGCAGCCTCTAGTAAAGCACGCCGACTCCATGTGTCTGATGAAGCTGGTTAGGCAAACCTGTACTTCATACTTATGTTCCCTTTGCCACACGATATATATTGTTGTGCTCAAGGCGACATGGTCATCCTTGTTGCAGAACGACCTCTCTCTCGTTCCGGTGAATCCAACCAACACTTCGGATTATCTCATAATCCTCATCGCATGGCCATGCTTATCCAGGTCGGATCACCCGAGAGGCCCAGAGTATATCTCTCCTGATCGGAGGGGCAAATCCCATCTTGATCAACCATGTCTCGCAGCATGGGTCCGAACAAGCCCGAAACCTACCTTTATAACTACCCAGTTATGGAGTAGCGTTTGGTCGGCCCAAAGCAGGTCTATCACAATCCCGAGTACATCTGTCAACTCAGGTGTTAGGACATAGAACGTATGTTGTACTAGAGACTCACAGATGACCTATTGCTGCGTCTCCTAGTCGGGTCTATCCAACTCAGACCTTATCTCCACTCAGATCTGACTACGTCGAATACGACCAGATCTTTCTGAGTCCATATCATCCGTGTAGCATCCAATGCTACATGGTCAGTGAGACCGGACCATCCACCGTGTCATATGCTAGTCTAACTGGATGCGCATCCATACAGCCCTTTCGACTAGGGGCCATTTAGGACAGTCATCATACAATGCATAGTCTCACAAACAAGAAACGTACTTGAATACACATCATTGATAATATCCAAGGACTATCTTTATACATAAACACATAGGAAATATCATCATACATGATTGCCTCTAGGGCATATCTCCAACAATAGCCAGCTCTCCTAAGATATAGGAGTACGCGATCCCGCAGACTGAAAGAATTTGGCTTGGCAACATAGTCAACATCCTCGTAGGCTTCTACGGCAAGGTGTTCCTCCTGGATCGACAGGTCGGCACGAATGGCGGCCACCTTGCCATCATCCGGCGGAGAGGCCATGATAGACTTCTTTTTGGCCGTACGATCCTCGGGCTCCCCGGGATATGTGGTCGGGCTTAGGCCGCGACTATTTGGAGTACGTGATGGGGATTTGGGGGAAAGGGACTTCGCAGGCCTCATGTAAAATCTCAAGGCGGTGAGGGTGTATGCCGGTTGGTGGGTAACTTGAACTTATGCATCTAGGAGGCATGGGCAGACAGGCTGAGGTTGGTGGTTGAGTGCGTCGGCGGTGGCGAGCTAGGGTTCAAGCGATGGACAAGGTGTATGGGGGACAGTCTATGTGGACTGTGGAGGGGGCGCGGGGTGGTGTTTGCGGATATGCCGCGGCTACTGAAAATTTTAGTAAAGGTGCCTAGAGATGGTGGTGGACGAGGGATGGCAACGGTTCAAATGCCTCGGCAACCAAAATTTTACTATAAGTTCGGTGGTTGACGAGGGAGGGTAACGATTGAAATAAAGCTGCCACTTACATTTGGGTAATGGAATTCAAGCGGGGCAAGAGCAACCAACATCGCACACTATACAAACATATTAAGTGTCTACGATGTGAAGAAATGCCGCGAAACCATGAATTTTTGCATCACTCAAGGCGGGTATATTTTTCTGAGATTTCTCGAGGTGGGTTGCTGCTAATGAAGCTGGAAATTTTTGTGTCCTCCATTCTGGTTCGTGGCACATGGTTCATCCACATTTTCAGACGCGGACGTGAAATTCATCCAAAATTTCCACATGCACACAAACATATGACACAAGCATTTGGTTAATTTTGACCACAAAATGCCTAATTTTACAGCGGAATAGTTGACATTAGTTCATACGCTCACTAATTTACAAACAATTCACCAATTTACATGTAGATGAACTACACAAAATATTCACTGCGGCATCGATGCATACAAACGTCGTGCTGCCACCGTTGTCGTGACCTTCCTCGGCTCAGAAGGAGTTTTTAGAGGAGCTCGTCAATTCGACAATCTCCTCTGGTTCCACGGCAGCGACCGACGGTGCTACCTCGGCCCGAGCTACGTCGGGGCCTCTCGCCAGGTTTGCCGCGGTTGAAAAAGATTCCTTCGCTGCGACGGCATACCCCATGGCAGCCACTGTCGTCGACAAAGCTCTCATGGTGTCTGCGTAGGCCATCGGGACACCGATAGGTGCCTCTCTCACAAGGGCTGCATCCGTAGTCGCCGTGGCCGCCGAGGCAGCCGTTATTGCCAAGGTTGCCGCCGCAACTGCAATGCCTGCACCGGCCTCCAACACGACTGAGAGGATGCGGCTGCCTGCTTCGCCGCCTTCGGGTCCTGCTCCCGCTTCTTTTTGCCCGCTGTATTGGCATGTGAATTCTTCCTCAATTGCTTCCTCTTCGCGCTCTCCCACCATTTCTATCGCTGTAGATCCCTAGCCGCGTTGCAGATGGCATCCCTAGACATGATAGACTTTTCCACACCGACAGGGAGATGGCGCTTATCCTCGTGGCGCATCGAAGCGCGATTCCTGGACAGACAGAGCGCTGGCCATCTACACCCGACGCTGAAAATCGGGGTCGTCGTCGTCGACGGCGGCCGTGGCAGATGGCGGCTGACCGTTGATCGGCATGGAGGCTAGCTCATTGGAATCCTCTATCATGTCATCATCGGTCACGGTAGCTGGCTGTTGGCCGTTGCCCGCCATGGCGGCCAACGCGTCGAAATCCTCTATCACATCATCGTCCAACACTATCAGGTCGGTTCCATACACAACCCCGTGGTTGAACACCTGTTCCATTTGGTGTGTGGTGGTGGTGGCGAGCTATCGGCAGAAAGAATAAGCTGAGAGCCGCCAGCGGTGGGATCTTGTATAGGTCGCTGTCGGGTTTGGGTTTTTACTGTGCACCTTACCCCTTTCCTAATTCTACGGGGCACGAACATCACACAGGGTTAGTATGGCAATCAGAGACAGTTGTTTCATCAGATTCGTTTGCTATTTATATATACCATCATTTGGGGAAAATGGCAAAAAAATGTAAGATATTGTCAGAACACGATCACACCAGCTAGTTGCCCAAATATATGTGTACGAAGAGGGTGGTGTCTTGTTGTAATTCCCAATGCACAACATTAGTGTGGCACATGATTCATATGCATGCCTACAAGCGTCAAGAGCAACAGAAAAGGGTTCATGACATAAACATAGGGTGTTAGCCCTCAACTATGTGCCGAAGGAGGGAATCCTATCAACGCATGACCTAGCTCAAACATTTTCTCAAATTTAGCCATGCTTGTCTTGCCGTAAGACAACCAAGAGAATTTATACCATAATTTGGTCAAACCATCCCCTCTTGTTGTCGGTCAAGAGGGATATAGACCTCGAGGGCCCACAGGTTGGTGCCTCATCGAAGATCGGGTGAGAGGGACTAGAAGAACAACATCGCCTGCATGTGGCAAAATGTATATAGGAAAAGGGTGTTGAGGTGTTTAAATACATAATGCACAACACTTTGATGTGCCATGCACGTGACTCGCAAAACTGGACAGACCTCCTTGGATATGAACATATATATACTAGCTAGCTGGTTAAGGATGTAGGGTGCCTCACCCACTCCCACCCACCCACCCACTCACACACTTCATGTCAGCGGGACGCATGCACTCATATATACTTAGGTCGGAAATTTACAACATGACCTACCATAACACCGATCGAGGGAAAATCTATGTTGGTCAAACCAGCACCTCTTGTTATCGGTCAAACAAGGATAGACAACGCATGCCGGCCCACAGATGGCGCGTCATCGAAAAGCGCATGAGAGGGGCCAGAACACAAGCACCGCATGCTTGCGTGTGTATATGAAGAGGTTGTCTGTGCGATGTGTTTTAATTACCCAAATGTACAACTTTAATGTGGTTCCTATCTCATGAATCAGACAACTTCCATGGAAGCTAGGTAATAAATAAAGCATGACGTACATAGAATGTCGGCCCACCCACCACTTCGAACACGTGGGAGGGAATTAATCATAAGAATGCGTGAGCTCGAAGTTTGCTCAGACATGTCACCATGACCCACTGTAACATGAACCAAGACGAATACATTCATGTTCAAGTACCCCTCTCGTTACCGGTCAAAGGGATGACATAAATACCCTAGGGAGACCATTGATAGGTGCGTCATTGAAAACAACACAAGGGAGACATGCATAGTCGACCAGAAGACCACCACCAGCCTCATGCGGCCCAAACATATGTTGTCATGGTTTTGTCACGGCAGATGCCATGGGGTGGCATATCGAGTGTGGTTGGGGACAAAGTGCGCCGTCGGGCTCCGGAGACGGATTGGGGACAAGCAGTGCGCTACACACGATGTACCCAGGTTCGGGGCCCTCCGTAGGAGGTAACACCCCTAGTCCTGTTGGATCTAGTAAATGGTGAGTAGACACTACAAATGCGCTCCTTGAGCTGTTGGCTGGAGGAGGAAGAAGGGGTCGTTTTGCCCTCTCCTTGCCTCTCCTATGTGTGTGGTAGTGTGTGGGGAAACGTCTCAACCTCTCCTGCCTGGAAATAGGAAGGGGGTTGGGGGTTTTTATTGGTCAACCGCCCTGTTTATAGTAGGCCAAGATAACTGGGGCGGGGCCCAGCCGACAGCCTCTCTGGCCGACGAGCAGGCCCGCCGGCTGCCCGGTCTTGTCGCTGGTAGGGCCTGCCGGCTGACGAGTCCCGTCACGAGTGGGTCCCACCGTCCGGAGCCACTATAGCCATGCTTTGTCGGCGTCATGGAGCAGGTGGGCGCACGCCGGCTACAGGGAAAGTGTCAAAGCCCTAGTTTCTCCATGTCTACTAATGCATTCATGCATGCATTTAAATTGCAATGAAATTGAAATGAGGATTTGATCAAGCCTCACAATTCAATTTTTTGTCAAAAGGCAATATAAAAACTGCTTCAAATGGATCCAAGAAAATGTTCCAACTATTCTGTGCAAATATTGGGATGAGGTAAAATTGCCAACCAATATTTTGAAAACACAAAAACATTATTTTTGGGCCTTTGAATTAACCAAACAATTAATTACATTGGATTTGTATTTACTATATATAAAATATAGTTCCAAATATTCTGAAACTTTTTATGTGGCACTCGTAAAATCCACTAAGCCCGCATGATTATTTTCAGGATATTTACAAATGGCTAAGTATTTTATTTGAAGCCAAAACAGACTGCACAAAATAGAATAGAAAACAGGAAAAACAAATAAAAGGAAAAGGGCCAGTACGTGGCTTACCTGTAGCCGGCCCAACAAAAGAGCCCAGCCCACCGTGCCACTCGTCCTCAACCCCTCGCCAGTCGGAAGCAGAGCACGTGCCCGACGCCCGCAGCCACGCGCCGACCACCTCCTGCTTGCCGACGACCGCTCGGGGATGGATATGGATGCCGAGGCCCTCCCGTGCACGTCTCTCCTCGTCCCCGAACCCATCTCGCTCTCTCTCGCCCCCGGACGCCCTCCCACACACGAACCCGAGAGCGCCCGTTGCCGCTGCTCGCTGCCCACGCAGCCACCGGCCTCGACGAGCCCCGCTACCCTTCCCATCGTCTCCGCCATCGATCGCTGCTTTCCCATGTCGAAGGAATCAAGCCGGAGGCCCCCGCAGCGTCGCCATCGTCGCCAATTCCGTCACCGGCCACCGGAGCTCGCAGAGCTCAATTCGCCCTGCCCCGAGCTTCCCCTCCTTCGCTGTCGCCCCTTCCAGACCCGAGGTGAGCCCCAACGTCATCTCCCTCTCTTCCCCGGTCTCCCCGCGCCCCCTACCTAGCTGGCCCATGAGCTCCGAGCCCCTCGCCACCAGCCATGATGTGGCCGTGGCCATTGAGGGAGTCCGGGATTAAGGGGTCCTCGGACTGCCAGCCTATTTCTTATAGGCCGGACTCAAGGGCCGCTTGCTGAGGATTGGACTGATCGAAGGCCCTGTCGCTAGGGAGGAGACCTCAGGAGCCGTGACATGTCTTTCAAGTTTAAGATAGTAGAAAAGACATGTTTTTACCTTCGGTGGGCAACCGACCATGTGTAACCCTAGGGACCCCTGGCATCTATATAACCCAGAGGGTTTTAGATTGTAAGCTAGAGAAACTTATCTAGGGTTTTAGCTATTCGATCTCGTGGTAGATCAAGTCTGTAACCTTCATACAGATCAATATAATCGAGCAGGACGTAGGGTTTTACCTCCATAGGAGGGCCTGAACCTCGGTAAAGCATCGTCTCCTTCGTCCCCTATTACCATCGATCCTAGACTCACAGTTCGGGACCCCCTACCCGAGATCCGCTGGTTTTGACACCGACATTGGTGCTTTCATTGAGAGTTCCGCTGTGATCACCAAAGGAATCGATGGCTCGCCTTGACATGGGCAATGAAATCTACAGCAAGGATGTCTCTGTCCCTGGTCAGATCTCCGCAGGCGGCAACATCCTGTCACGTGCCGATCCGACTGACCATCTTGGCCAGATCGGAAGTTTCCTCCCAGATCGACAAATCAGATTCGGAAACCTAGAGTTCGTCGCTGATTCACGGGGAGAACTTGTTTTGATGAAGCCTTCAGCTCTTATGGAGGAGCCCGTAGATCTCGACGCCTTGGCGCCGGGAGCATCGGACCCCACCTCTAAGGAGGCCTCTACCCTCGGGATGTCTAGAACGCCCAACCGAGACGATGTGCCCGGATCCGCCGCGGCCGAGCATAACCTGGGTTCGCCGTCGAGCGACCCTGGAACCACGGCGCTGCGGATCGACCCCATGCGCCTTGGTGACACGTACCCCATCGACGTCTCGCCCCTGAACGTGCTACTTGATCGGATTCAAACCATGGGCATGTCCGACGACCAGACCCCGATCTATGACCGGATTGGGCTTAAACCCGATGATAGGGAGATTCACACCCCCTCGGTCACTCACCTAGTCGCCACCGTCGAGTGTCCGGCTGGAGGCTCGTCCTCCCAACAACTGGAATTAAAGACGATTTATATCCCGGTTTCCGATCATCAAGATCTCACCTGTAACCCAGACTCCGGAGTTCGCTCCGGAAATAGTTCGGGATCGATCCCCGATCTAGCGCGCAACTCGAACCCCGCGTGGAAGAGTCCTATAGTCAATACGGACTCCAACTCCCCCGCGTCGAACCTCGTGATTCCGGACTCGCATCGTGGCGCGGAACCCAAAATTTTCCCACCCACCACCCAAGTCGAGCATCCTAGCATCGCAGGAGAGTCCAAGTCTTCGGACTTACGGGATGTTCAAATATTGCCAGGGTAGTCGGTTCATCATTTTTGGGCTAGACACCTCCTTGTTAGAGACAGAGTACCAGGCTCTAGCGACCAAGAGATAATGGCAACCTTCAGCCGCAATTGTCGTGATGAAGGGATCCTCAACGCTCTAGCCCGTCGACACATTCACAACTTCACCGATCTATCGGACCTGGTACAAAAATACTATGCCATGGAGACCACCTGGCAAGCTGAACGATTACTTTCGGAACCAGTCTTTGCCGAATACCCTAGAGGAGATCGGAAAAAGCGGATACCTCCGAAGCGGCTGGCCGAACATGAACCCGTCGAGAAAAGAAACAGACCCCCTACGGGAGTCCGAACTGTCCTCGATGGATTATTGGACAAGCCATGCCCTATACATTCTGTCTTACTGAACACAAGCCCGACTCACAGCCTCAGAGCTTGCTGGGTCATTAGGCAGGTCGCAAAAAGCGGAGAGGCCATCCTCGAGGCACTACCTCCGAACAGATGTTCAACAACGCCACCCAATTACAACACTGAAGTCCTGACGATCTACGAAACGTTTCCCTCCAGGAACAGGAGGAAAAGAGCTCTTAGAGAACTCGAACAGGTCTACAATGTGGCGGCAACAAGTTCATGGGCAGACATACCCATCACCTTCGGAGAAACTGACCAATCAACCACCCGCCCCGGCCGAACATAGGCCGCTCTGGTCCTAAACCCCATCGTCGATGGTTTTAGGTTACAAAAGGTGCTAATGGACGGCGGCAGTGGTTTAAACCTCATATACGACGACACCCTGGAAAAAATGCAATTCGACCGGTCTCGCATTGTTCCTGGGAAAGAGGCGCGTTGTTCCGGACGCATCACCCTGGACGTGGTGTTCGGCACGCCCGAAAACTACCGATCCAAAGAACTTCTCTTCCATATTGTGCCCTTCCCCAGTGGCTACCACGCCCTGTTGGGGCATGACGCCTTCACAAAATTCCAGGCTATACCACATTACGGGTATATGAAGCTCAAGATGCCAGGCCCAAACGGGGTAATCACAATCACCAGTGACCCGAATATAGCCCTTCGAGCTGAGAACAAAACAACAGCGCTCGCCCTCGAGGCACTAGCCGAGACCTTTGCTGCAGAGGAATTGACCGCACTCCGGTCAACAATGGACAAGGACGATGTGATCCTTAGTAAAAGGCCCAAACCCACGTCCTTTAAACCTGCAGAAGAAATTGTTAAATTTCAGGTACACCCAACAGACCCCAATAAAACAGCATCCATCGGAGGTCAGCTGGACCCCATGGTGGACGAAGCACTGCGAGCATTCTTACGAGAAAGCTTGGACATCTTTGCCTGGCATCCTTATGATATGCCAGGAATCCCACGGCTGCTAGCAGAACATAGTCTGAACATAATAGCAGGCTTTAAGCCCGTCAAACAGACTCTACGCCGCTTTTACGAGCCCAAACGACAAGCTATGGGCGAAGAACCAGCCAAATTGCTAGAGGCCAGATTCATACGGGAAATCAAGCACCCCGAATGGTTGGCAAACCTGGTGATGGTACCAAAGAAAGACAAATCCTGGCGGCTGCGCATCGACTTTAAAGTCCTTAATAAAGCCTGCCCTAAGGACCCTTTCCCCTTACCACGCATAGACCAGATTATTGACGCCACAGCCGGACACGAGACTTTGTGCTTCCTAGACGCTTATTCCCGATACCATCAGATCAAAATGAAGGAATCGGATCAAGCTGCAACTGCATTCATCACCCCCTATGGCCCATTCTGCTTTAACACAATGCCTTTTGGGCTAAAAAACGCAGGGCTACATACCAGCGCATGATTCAGACATGTCTCGAGAAACAGGTCGGTAAAACAGCCGAGGCATACGTGGACGACGTGGTCATTAAAACCAAACACGTCAGCCAGTTGATTGACGACCTAAGGCAAACCTTTGCTAGCCTACGTGATTATGATATACGACTCAATCCGGAGAAATGAGTCTTCGGAGTTCCCGCTGGTAAACTACTCGGATTCATTGTTTCCCATAGAGGAATAGAAGCCAATCCGGCTAAGATCCGTGCCCTATCGGAACATGCAATTCCTACAGAGCTAAAGCATGTCCAAAAGTTGGCGGGTTGCGTGGCGGCATTAAGTCGCTTTATTTCCCGCCTCGATGAAAAGGCTTTACCGCTCTACAGGTTGCTGAAACAAACCAACAATTTTGAGTGGACCGATGAAGCAGCGGCTGCGTTAGAGGAAATCTAAACACTGCTGGCAAGTAACCCCATACTCATAGCACCAGGCGCCGGTGAACCAATGTTATTGTACATATCGGCCACTAATCAAGTGGTTAGCGCAGTGCTCATCATCGAACGAGAAGAGGAGGGTCACAAATTCCGGATACAGAAACCGGTCTACTATGTGTCAGAAGTGCTAACGCAATGCAAGTCCAGATACCTGCATTACCAGAACATAGCCTATACAGTGTTTATGGCATCATGGAAGCTCCGATACTACTTTCAAGAGTGTTCAGTCACGGTGGTATCCGAAGTACCCCTGAACGATATAATCAATAACAGGGACGCCACTGGCCGCATAGCCAAATGGGCCATTGAGCTCCTTCCTTTCGAAATCGCCTATAATCCACGACGAGCTATTAAATCTCAGGTGTTGGCAGATTTCCTCGCTGAATGGACAGAGGCTGAGCTCCCCAGGGAATACAGTACATACTCCCATTGGATGATGTACTTCGACGGATCCAAAACATTGGCCGGACTGGGGGCTGGAGTTATTCTCACATCTCCCACAGGTGACAACGTCCGATACGTGTTACAAATCATGTATGCCGATTCCAACAACGCAGCCGAATATGAAGCACTTTTGCACGGGATTCGGATGGCAGCATCAATGGGCATACAACGGCTAGTGGTACGGGGAGACTCCAACCTGGCCATCTCTCAAATAAACGGCAAATTCGATGCCAAAAACCCGGAGATGGCGGCCTATAGAAACGCCGTCCTTAAAATATCCGCACGGTTCGAGGGGCTGGAATTCCATCATGTCGCTAGAGACAACAACCAAGCCGCTGACATATTGGCCCGCATGGGGGGCCAAACGTAACCCTGTCCTGAAAAACACCTTCCTTGAACGGCTCTTCAAGCCGTCGGTGGTGTGGCAGGACGACAATAAGGGTGCCGGATCCATCAGCGCGGAAGAGGTTGTTCCCCCTGTGAATGAACCAGACGACCAAATCATCGGCGGCCCTGTAATGGACGAAACGCCTTCGGCTCACGAGGTCATGGAAGTAATCGCACCATGGACCGAGCCCTTCCTCGCTTACCTTCTATGCCAAGAACTCCCCGACGATCAGATAGAGGCGAGGCGCATAATTCGGCGATCCAAGGCTTATAAAGTCCACGAGGGTGAGTTATACAGGAAAAGCACCACCAGAATACTCCAGCGGTGCATATCTGAGGAAGAAGTAAGGCAGCTTTCAGCCGAAGTCCACGCAGGAATGGGCGGCCACCAGGCCGCAGCATGGGGCTTAGTAAGCAAGGCCTTTCGAGCTGGTTTCTTCTGGCCCACCGCTCGAGCGGACGGCCAGACACTTGTCCAACACTGCGTGGGATGTCAAATATTTGCTAATCAAAGCCACATGCCCTTTCGCGGTCTGGGGGCTGGATATGCTCGGACCACTTAAAGGGGGACCAAGAAGAATAAATATCTACTGGTCATGGTTGACAAGTTCACCAAATGGATCGAAGCAAAACCTGTCAAATCAGTCAAGTCCGGACCAGTAGTCGATTTTATATCCGGCGTGGTACACCGTTACGGTGTCCCGCACAGTATAATAACGGACAATGGATCCAATTTCACCGACCAAGAGGTAAAGGACTGGTGTGCAAACATGGGCATCAAGCTCGATTACGCATCGGTGTATCACCCGCAGACCAATGGACAAGTCGAACGGGCCAACGGCCTCATCATGAGTGGTATGAAACCACGTCTGGTCCGGTCTCTTCATGAATCCGACTGCCATTGGGTAGAGGAGCTTGACTCCATTCTGTGGGGTTTGCGTACCACCCCGAATCGATCAACGTGATACACACCGTTCTTTATGGTCTATGGGGCAGAAGCAGTCCTTCCCTGTGATATTATTCACGACGCACCAAGGGTGCGCATGTATGAAGAAAAGGAGGCTGAGTTAGATCGCCAGGACGACTTGGATGCCTTAGAAGGAGAGCGCGACATATCTCGGGCTCGCTCTACTTTTTATCAGCAGCAAGCCCGACGTTACCAGAGCAGGGAGGTCAGGGCAAAGGCGTACAATGTGGGCGAAGTCGTCTTACGACTCCCGGAGAAGCAGAAGCATAAACTCAATCCCAAGTGGGAGAGCCCTTACATAATTGATGAAGTACTCACTGGAGGGGTTTATCGTCTTTGCAACCCGCCGGATAACCGCCTCGAACCAAACCCATGGAATGCAGCTCGTCTTCGGCGCTTTTACGGCTAGACCGGTGTCGTCATACTCTCTACCTTCATTTCCATTTTTTCCCTTTTTTAATATTTCCTTCCCTTCCACCTTGATTTTGCAGGTTCGGATTTCTTTTCCCAAATTTATGCTCGGCTAAACCGAGCTCGTGTTAAG
This sequence comes from Elymus sibiricus, assembly GCA_039707655.1. Classification (NCBI taxonomy): domain Eukaryota; kingdom Viridiplantae; phylum Streptophyta; class Magnoliopsida; order Poales; family Poaceae; genus Elymus; species Elymus sibiricus. The sequence continues at coordinate 230,618,242 of CM077669.1, read as the reverse complement.
TTTTTCGGCATACATCCTCAAATGTTAAATCCGAACATAACACATGGGGGCTTCTTCCCGAAGCCTATGATTATTTTTTAAGCATCTATTGTGTATGCATGTTTCCCTTGTCGATTTTTAAGCCATTATATGCATCAATTAGAACTAAGATTTTTGCCAAGCTGGGTTGCCTCGCTCCTGTGTTTACCCTCTACGTTCCCGATTGTTCGGCTAGAGGGTAAAGGGAGCACCTCTGTGATTGTTACGACCGGATCACCCGGATACGTACCTCAGACGGGTGAAGCCAAAAGCTAGCTATCTTTAGCAGATAATTGGTCGGCTACGACGGAAGCAACAAATAAATTATGGTTGTTATCACCATTACTCGGGCTTCTTTCCTCGAAAAAGCTATTAGTCGAATACTAGCAGTATACGGCCTTACTATCTACGATTTACGTAGCAGCCTGAAGGAAGGTACCGATAGAGGTACTATTTCCTTTGGAAGATGTTTCTTACGCTAAGCAGTAATATAACATATCTCCTTGTGCATCTTCTGTCTATTCGCACCAAATGGCCGGATTGCCTGGTTCCACGAAAGAGTTCCCTCTTATTGAAGGATATTTGATAAGGAACACTCCCAAGCTCTTAGCAAGGGAGGTCGAAGCCGATGGCCGGTTAAGACAAAGTTTATAGCACAGACGGAGCAATTTTTGATTTACAGTACATAGTTACATAAAATCACTCATTTGGCTCCTGGTCAAGATTGTCTATTAAGGCATCCAGGGTGCAATCTTCTTGCGAGAGACGAGCGGCGGGCATCACTTGGTCGTACACCAAATGAAGCGGCACTTCTTGCCCATCCGGCCCTGCCGGCCCAACCCGAGCCATATGCTCGGGTTAAGACCAGTATAACGGGTCTTGATCATCGCCCACGCCTCTCGTGCTGCCTCTCGGCAGGCCGATGTCTTCCATAGCTCGAACCGACACCGGGCTCCCTTGAACCGATCAGCCAGTTCGGCCATCCCCACCGGAGGCTTCTCGGCAGGCCATAGCACTTTCATCATGCTCCTCATAGCCTTCCGAGCCCACTCATGTATGGCGAATAGTTCCTTCAGAAGGTTCCCCCGGTAGGATCCGATCTCTTCTTCAGGACGCCCGGTCAGGAGACCTATACATGAGACGAGGCATGTCCATTACACTTCATGTATTAAAGGTACCCTTTGACGTTATAATCGCACTTACCAAACATGCCCCTCTGTAATTTCTGGTTCTCTTCTTGGGTTTGAGCCAATTGAGTTTTTAAAATCTCAATTTCTTCGGCCTGCTGCCAGTTTTCTGCCTAGAGACGTTTCTTGTCCTCCCAATTTCGCTGCGACGAAAGACAGCCGGCCTCATACTGGGACTCGGCATACCTTTGGGATTCTCGGGCTGCATCTAAATCTTTTTGTAACTGCCCTATAGATTCAGCTGCTACGAAGTACCCTTGCGTCAGCATGAGACTATATACTAAGATCGGCAAAATGGACATACTCACCATGCGCCTCCCGGGTAAAATTCTTCACTTGTTCAAGTTCGGCCTTCACGGCTTGCACCTGTGTTCGACTCGCCTCCATGTCATTGGCCAATTGCTCATTCAGCTGCCTTGAAGCCTACATCATCAATAAAACAATATGCGGATCCTTAACTCGGCCGTCCCGACCAATTCAAGGCTCGGGGGCTACTGGGTTAATACGTGTGTCCGGATTATTAAAACCGATCACTCACCTCCAGGCTGGAAGATATCATTTTCACGGCTTCCCCAAACCCAACTCGGGCAGCTCCGATGTACGCATCTACCAAACATAGAGCATTAAACTCTTGTCTGGAAAACGCCTGGTGGCGCAGGGCTTCTTTTCGCCGCCGGTGGTTCATCGCAATCTCTGCCTCGGAGTTAGTGACTGATACGGCGTCCCCGGAATCTTCAAGGGCCTGACTGGCCACAGGGGCTTCTGCAGCAGGTTCAGCATGGGCAGAAGGCCTTGATTCATGAGTATTGCCAGGCACCCCGGCAACATTCCTGGCAGAAGACGGTTGTACTCGTTTTCTGAGTATTTCGACAAGAGATCTTTTGTAAAATCCTATCGATCATGTTAACAATAGATTAAGCGGCCGAACGAGGTACCTTTTGGTTGAACAAGTGGTCGGGTTCGTCCCCGCGGTTGGCTCACATGAAGGATTCCTGTTGTTGTTCGGTCCGGGCATTGTTGCCACAATCGACGTTCGTCGCGTGGACCGACGACGCTTGGGAGCAGAAACCGGCGCATTCGGGTCGATGAAGGCCGCTTGCCTTTTACGGGAAGAATTTTTTCCAGTAGTAGAAGAAGGGAGTGATCTGGGGTGATCGGCTATGATGGCCAGCTTTGAACCATCAAGGCTCTCTTGGTAAAAGACCCTGTCTTCGTGCTCGATCGACAATTCCGGATCGTCGTGGAATCCTGGATCGTCATCACGAGAGTAGTTCTCTGGTTGAGGCGCTGGACAGTTGATTGTCTCGACAAAGCACCTCCAGCTCTGTTCACACAGATTGAAAGCTTCGGTCAAAAGGGGCAAGTGAAAGCCCGAACTCAGGTCACAAAGTCGAAAGGCTTACCCATTCGATGGGGTTATAACCCGAGTAGCCCTCCTTAACCGGTAGCCGAACAAAGTCTTTTTCTTCCCCTTTGAACAGGTCTGCCAGTACGGCCGCCATCGCCACTTGATTGGCAGGGCCTAGCCGTCGGGAACGAGTGGTGTCGCTTGTTCCATTGTATCGCCACAAAGGGTGTATCCTTTGCTGAAGGGGTTGAACGCATCGAGCGATGGCGGCGGCCATCACATCAATAATGGTCAGCTTGTTATGAGCTTGCAGCCTTACCTGGGTAGCCAGGCGTTGCACTTCGGCATCTTCCTCTTGGGATGAACTCTTCGGTCGCCAGTTATACCTTTTCTTCAAAGGGGCGTCCGAGTATTCGGGAAAACCCCTCCGAGCTGGATCGAACAGGGGGACATCCTCTATATAGAACCACTCCGAGGACCATTCTTCGGACTCTTTCTTTGGAGTCCCCACTGGGTACCCCGTCCCGGCTATACGACATACTTCGGCTCCTCCGACTTCCCGAATTGTCTCACCCCGAGTGCGGGGGACGAGACAGAAGTACTTCCTCCATAATCCAAAGTGGGCTTCGCAGCCCAGAAACATCTCGCAAAGAGCAACAAAGCCCGAGATGTGCAGGATAGATCCAGGGGTAAGATGATGGAGCTGGATCCCGTAGAATTCCAGTAATCCCCTCAAGAAGGGATGAATGGGAAACCCTAGGCCCCGCAAGAGGAAAGGCACGAAGCATACCCGCTCTCCCTTGTGAGGGTTAGGGAAGTTCTCTGTGAAGGCCTCGTTGCCATAAGAAGTTAATCCGGTGCGGGTAGCCGCCATATCCGAGGAGGGAAGACAACCTTGGGTCTCGAGGTCGCGTAGCCGAAGGAGGGATACAGAGCAACTTGCCCAATCCCCGGGAAGGGTGCCGTAAGGACGTGAGGAAGAACCAGGGACGCTCGCCATGTTTTTTGGTGATCTCTCGTTCGAAGCTTTTTCTGATGGGGAAGAAGAGGAAGGGGTGGCCTAGACCACGATTCAGCCTGTTTAAATGAGTGGTGCCTCCCTTGTGGGAAGGGCAGTCTTGTAAAAAGCTGTTGGGCCGCCCGTCTCCCCTCGGCGCACCAGGATCGAGGGGCGTCGAAGTTACTACAATGGGTCCCGCAAGTACTCAATGAGAGTTCATCGATGGCAGGATGGTTGCCGAACAAGAAGGGATAGAGGGACTCGCCTAGCAAGCCGAAGACTTTGACACGCAAGATTGTCCGGATAATATGCCTCAGCATTGGAGGCTAGTCCGGGGGCTACTGAGGGAGTCCGCGATTAACGGGTCCTTGGACTGCCGGCCTATTTCTTATAGGCCGGACTCATGGGCCGCTTGTTAAGGATTGGACTGATCGAAGGCCCCGTCGCTAGGGACGAGACCTCAGGAGCCGTGACGTGTCTTCCAAGTTTAAGATAGTAGAATAGACATGTTTTTATCTTCGGTGGGCAACCGACCATGTGTAACCCTAGGGACCCCTGGCGTCTATATAAGCCAGATGGTTTTAGATCGTAAGCCACAGAAACTCATTTAGGGTTTTAGCTATTCGATCTCGTGGTAGATCAACTCTGTAACCTTCATACACATCAATATAATCGAGCACGACGTAGGGTTTTACCTCCATAGGAGGGTCCGAACCTGGGTAAAACATCGTCTCCTTCGTCCCCTGTTATCATCGATCCTAGACTCACAGTTCGGGACCCCCTACCCGATATCCGCCGGTTTTGACACCGACAGCCATGGCCACCGCAGCTCGAGCCCGAGGAGCTGCATGTGATCCCCAAGGCCTTAGGAGGCCGTAGCCCCATCCAGCTCCCTCTCTGGCGCACTCCAACACCATCACGGCCAACTCTGTGCGGGCGCCGCCACGGATGAGCTCGCCGGCGAGCCCTCCGGCGACCCCAGGGCCTCCCATGGGTCCCCCTGGATGCGCACGGGCGAGGGCTATGCCCTGCTGCCCTCAGCGCAGTAACTCGACGCCGGTAGTGCAATTCCAACGTGTCTCCGCCGCCCTGGATGGTCACCGCCGGCCACACTCCGGCGTGCTGACATGGCCGGCTTAATTAGCCGCTAACCAGCCCTCTCAGTCACTGACTGTGGGCCCGGGTTCTAATCTGATCTGGTTTAGTTATTAACAGAGGTTAATTAGGGGCATAGAGGCTGACATGGGGGCCCCACAGGGTCAGGTTTCATCTGGCCTGGCCCTTTGACTGGCTAACGTCATGATGACATCAGGCTGATGCAGTAAATGATTTCTGTAATAAAAATATTCCAGAAAATGATATAAACTTCAAAAATTCATAGAAAATAATCTGTAAGTCAGATTAAAATACATTATATATGAAAAATTATCAGAAAAATCCATAGAATCTAATGGTACCATTTTCATGCATGATCGAGCAAGTTAAATAGGCAAACTTGGACATTTTGTTCCAAACACAATATGTAACTTCACACATGGAGTTGAATTTGAACCTTGGGTTCAAACCATCTCCATTTAACCTGTTGATAGATGCATTAGACCAAACCAACAACATATTGACATGTCATACTCATGCATCATTGAGAAGCATTTGTCGTGTTTAATTATACCTTCTTTGATCTTGTCGATAGACTTGCGAGACGTAGTTATCGACGACATCAAAGAACAGCTGAGTTCTTCCGATAAACAGGCAAGCAACCCCCCCTTTGAGCATTTCGATACAATACCAATCTCTTGCTCTTGCTCTCTTTTACTGCGTTAGGACAAAAATGATTCAACTGTTACTTGTCCTCGATTGTTGAACCCATTCCTTTGCATGACCTGTCATTGTCGCCAAATAGCTAAACCATCCTAGCATACTTAGGAGTTTCTTGAGCTATGTTGTGACTACTCAGCCATGCTCGCTTGCTATGCTTAGAGTTGAGTTGGTCTGATCCATCTGGGTGATGGATTGGAATGATCATGTCCTAATGATGAGACATAAGTGTCTTGACCCTTCTTGGTCAAGATGGTGATGAGAGGCCATGTTGGAGAACATGGTGGATTGCGTTGTGGTACGGCTCATAGGAACTTCGTACTTATCAGAGCCTACCTCGCTGTTACATGGACATGCGCGGGTCAGGTGCGCGGGCATGTGGCGCATGGTGCGTGTGGCGTGTCATGGCACATGGCGCGTGTGGCCCGTCGTGGCACATGGCGCGTGCGGCCCGTCATGACACACGGCATGGCACATGTGCCGGACTGGACGCAGATATGTGTTCTAGGAGGGAACGTTGCTGATGGCACGAGGACGTCAGTTCCTCTGAGTAAGGGTGGAATAATATGTTCGAATAGCCGCGTCCTTGGACATGGACTACTTGGAAAACTTATGTGGTTCATAGACAATTTAAATGGATACTCTAAAATACTCCAGATAAGTGTGACTGCTATGGATGGCTTCTCATAGGAGGACGAGAGAGGATCCATATTGGTGTATTGATGTGGTGAATATGTGGACTCGTGTGTGCTCTCTCATAGGGAGACGAGAGAGTAATGATACAATGGATACTTTGTCGTAGTCTAGTTTAGCCAAAGGTCAAAGCTGGCATTTCTGTAGTAAACCCCACAAACCCTTCATTGATGCATGATGCACAAGTAGATAGTTCTAATGTAAGACTTGCTGAGTACCTTCGTACTCACTATTGCTTATTTACATTTTTGTAGAGATAGACGTTGTTCACTTTATGTTTCTTCTTGACGTTGACATCGACGGATTAGCTTGGGAACCCAGACAGGAGTCTGGCTCCTTTGGTAGGGTCGTTGTAGCTTTTTAGGATCTTCCAGCCGCTTATAGTAGATGTCTGTACCCAGACATGTAACTTCCACTTGTTGCTTGTATGCTCTGTATGTTGGGTCATGTGACCCCTCCTGCTTGTAACATTATACTATGTTGGCTCTTCGGAGCCTCCTAAATAAATGTTATGTTGTAGAGTTTTGTTGTGATGCCATGTTGTATCTACGCATATCGTGCATAGTGCGTGTATGATTGAAATGCATTGGTATGTGTGGGATTCGACACCTAGTTGTGTGCCTTAGTAGCCTTCTTTATGGGGAAATGGCTCTTTGTGCTTCCATGAGCCTTGGTAGCTTGCTACTGCTCCGGACACATTGATTGACCGACGTGTATCATTATTTGTTGTTGTGTCTGTCCCTATGGGGAAATGTCACGCGATGTAATGGAGTCCATGTAGCTTGCTACGACTCGTCTACACACGTTGATGACCGACACCTGCATTGTTGGGTTACGTATGCATGTCCCTGTACGGTTGTGCCACTTAGGTCTAGGACTAGTCATGTCGACCCGGGTTCTTTAACGTGTGAATGCTAGCGACACGTTCATATCCATGAGCCAAAAGGCGCAAACGATCCCGGGCAAGGTAAGGTGGCAGCCGTGGGTTTCCGTGCGTGAGGCCGCAAAGTGGTGTGACATGTTACAGGCTGGATTCATATTGCTTAGAATCGGGGTCCCAACAGCGTTGGTCTCAGAGCTGAACTGTCTGTAGGTTTACGAAGCCAAACTAATCGATGTTGATTCTAGTAATGCTTTAGTTTTATAAGGGAATTGATTGTGGAAGGGAACGTAAGGCTCTTTTTACTCCTTTCCTTGTGTCACTCTATTCTGATTCACCCTCTCCTTTTCTACGGGGATTAAGGACTAGGCTTCTTTCCTATCTGCTAGGATGACGAGATACTGGACCATAGAGTTATAGAATGGTTGTTTGTGTCAAGTAATGTTTCATCAGAGTCGTGAGAAGTGATGCCTATGTTCTCACTGTGCCTTGAACCATGATGTTGAGCTGTTATGCTGCCCAAATCTTGTGCAGGTTGCCTCATATTTCATACCCGTACAGCCGTTATGTTGTCCGAGTTCTTCTAGGTTTAGATATGTTCTGGTGTTCGTCCTTGTTCTGAACCCTGGTTGTTTCCTTCAGGATGTCGCCAGTAACCCGGAGATTTGCTAGTCGTGGTCAGAATCATGGAGATGGTAGGGATGAAGAAGATCCTCCCAACCAGCCTCTGTTGGCGGAGGTTATGCTAGAAGTTGAGAGGAACAAGCATGCCACCAACCATCTGTTGCAGCACATCGAGCAGAATACAACCCATCGTCGCGATGAGCTAGATCCATCAGAGACTTCATCAAGTTGCAACCGCCCACCTTCCAGCACTCCATTGAGCCACTAGACGCAGATGATTGGCTCCGCCGTATCAGCAGTAAGTTGTGTTATGCAAACGTGGCTGAAGGAGACAAGGTTACCTATGCCACATATCACCTTGAAGGTTCCTCCAGCCTATGGTGGGAGAACTTCGAGGCCATGCGACCTGCAGGCCAAGCTACTTCATGGGCGGAATTCTGTGAGGCCTATCGTGAGCATCATATTCCGCAGGCCCTGATAGATCATAAGCAAGAAGAGTTTTGCAACCTGACCCAAGGCAAGATGGATGTGGATGCCTATAGCCGTGAATTTGGACGCCTAGCGCGTTATGCACCTGAAGAAGTGTCCACAGATGCCAAAAAGCAAGCAAGGTTCAGGAAAGGTCTCGACCCAGAGCTACGTTGTGACGTCAATTTGCATGAGTTCGCTACCTTCCAGGTTCTTGTGAACAAAGCCATCCAAGCAGAAACTGGCAGGATGACCTATGAGGAATCTCGCAAGCCCAACTATGATTTTGGGTCATACTCAGTCTCTATATCCCAGAGGCGTAGAATATGGATTCCGAACAACGTCCTTCCTCCGGGATATGCACCGAGGCCATCCTATGTGGCGCCTCGTCTTCGGATGCCATGTGTTCCCCAGAAGAATCTCATCAGTCGGATGATCAACCCAGATCCACGACCCATTCATGGAGCATGCTTCAAGTGCAGTCAGCGTGGACACAATTCAAAGTATTGCCCTTTGCGACCAAATGTTCCATCCTCTTAAAGCAATGTCGCCGGTCGTGGCAAGCCCCCAACCAAGAAGCTTAATGTCAGGTCAGTTGTTTATACTCGTGGATGTGTGCACCATGTAACTGCAGAAGAAGCTCAAGATGATGCTGATGTTGTGCTTAAGACACTTCTTGTCAATTCTCATCCAGCTTCAGTTCTGTTTGACTCAGGAGCATCCCACTCCTTCATCTCTGAACGTTATGCCTCCTTGCATAACATTGCTTTCGAAGTTATGCCCTCTCCATTAGTAATTCAAACTCCAGGTTCCAAATGGCAAACTGATGCAGTAAGCCATGGGAACCAAATCCTTGTCGTTGGTTTAGTATTCCTTGCTTCCCTGATAGCCCTCAAAACCTCGGACATCAATATCATTTTGGGGATGGACTGGATGACAGCTCATCATGCCAAAATTGATTGTTTCACTAGGTCTGTTCAGCTTACCCATCCTTCTGGCCAGATAGTCAATGTCCGAACCCATATTCGAGAAGGTCGGACATATTCCCTCAATGCCAATCCTCGTCCATATCTTGAAAACATCCCGGTAGTCCGTGAGTTCCCAGATGTCTTTCTAGAAGAATTGCCAGGTGTTCCACCTGACAGAGAAGTAGAGTTTGTCATAGACCTAATCCCAGGAACCGGTCCAATTGCTAGGAGACCGTATAAGATGTCACCCCAAGGGTTGGCTGAGCTTAAAATCCAACTCGATGAATCTTGGAAGAAAGGTTTCATCCGTCCTAGTTCTTCTCCATGGGCTTGTCGTGTCCTCTTTGTGAAGAAGAAGGATGGTACGGACCGGATGGTTGACGATTATCGACCGGTTAATCTGGTCACGATAAAGAACAAATATCCGCTCCCCAGGATCAACGTTCTGTATGATAAGCTCGCTGGATCCGCAGTCTTTTCCAAGATGGATTTGAGATTAGGTTATCATCCAATCAAAATCAGGAACGGGAACATTCCAAAGATGTCTTTCGTTACTTGTTATGGCCAATACGAGTACACCGTCATGTCCTTCGGTCTAACCAATGCCCCAGCCACCTTCTCCCGCTTAATGAATTCGATCTTCATGGAGTATTTGGACAAATTCGTCGTGGTTTACCTCGATGATATCCTCATATACTCGAAGAACGAAGAAGAACATGATGAGCATCTTAGGCTGGTATTGATGAAACTTCGAGAGCACCGCATTTATGCCAAATTCTCCAAGTGCGAATTCTGGTTGCCATAAGTGACCTATCTAGGTCATGTAATCTCTGCGAAAGGTATTGCTGTCAATCCCGAGAGAGTTCAAGCTGTCCTTGATTGGACTCAACCTGAATCGGTGAAGCAAGTTAGGAGTTTCCTTGGCTTAGCGAGTTATTGTCGTCGCTTTGTTGAGAACTTCTCCAAAGTTGCCAAACCTCTAACTGAACTCCTCAAGAAAGATAAGAAGTTCGAGTGGACTCCAAAGTGCGAGGAAAGTTTTCAGGAGTTGAAAACACGACTGACTACTGCCCCGGTACTTGTACCCCCGGATTTCACAAAGGACTTTGTTATCTACTGTGATGCTTCGCGAGAAGGTCTAGGTTGCATTCTTATGCAAGATCGTCATGTGATTGCCTACGCATCTCGACAGTTCTGTCCACATGAGGAGAATTATCCAACACACGATCTGGAACTTGCCGCAGTAGTCCATGCACTTGTCACTTGGCGACATTACCTTCTGTGTAATCGTTGCGAAATATACACTGATCACTAGAGTCTCAAATATATATCACCCAACCGGATTTGAATCTCAGGCAAAGACGGTGGATAGAGTTGATTACGGACTACGACTTAGGAATATCTTACACCCCAGGCAATGTCAATGTCATGGCTGATGCACTAAGTCGTAAATCCTATTGTAACAACCTCATGTTGCTACAAGGTCAACCACTTCTCCGCGAGGAATTTCGTAAGTTAAATCTTCACATTGTTCCTCGAGGATCCCTTTCTACCTTGGTGGCAAAACCGACTCTTGAGGATCAGATCATAGAAGCCAAGCAACGTGATCCGGGTATTTCTCGAATCAAGAGGAATATTCCTAGCGGAGTTGCTAGATGTTTCTCTGTAAATGATCAAGGTGTCGTAATCTTTGAGAATCGCTTGGTGGTTCCCAAGGTACGAAACTTAAGGCGGTTGATCCTTAAGGAAGCTCGTGAATCTCCTCTCAAGAAAATACCGGTAGTACCAAGATGTATTAGGACCTATGCCAGAGGTTCTGGTGGACCCGGATGAAAAGAGAAATTGCTCAATTCATTGCCAATTGCGATGTTTGTCATCGTGTTAAAGCAGAGCATCAAAGGCCTGCTGGCGCTCTTCAGCCCTTGGCTATTCCCGAGTGGAAATGGGACACAGTCGGTATGGATTTCATCACCGGCTTCCCAAAGACTAAGAAAGGGAATGATGCCATCTTCGTGGTCATCAATCGCGTTTCGAAAGTTGCTCATTTCCTTCCAGTTCAAGAAAGTATAACTGCTAGTCAGTTAGCAGATCTATATATCTCTCGAATAGTTTCTCTTCATGGTGTTCCTCTAGAGATCAATTCATACCATGGAAGTCTTTTCACGTCTCGATTTTGGGAAAGTTTCCAGAATGCTATGGGAACCCATCTATCCTTTAGCACCGCTTATCACCCTCAGTCAAGTGGTCAAGTAGAAAGAGTTAATCAAATTCTCGAAGATATGCTCAGAGCCTATGTTATCTAATTAGGAATGAATTGGGAGAAATGTCTTCCATTCGCCGAGTTTGCTTATAACAACAGCTTTCAGTCTAGTCTGGGCAATGCTTCTTTCGAAGTCTTGTATGGACGAAGATGTCGAACGCCATTAAACTGGTCAGAAACCGGTGAATGGCAATTCTATGGACCGGATATGATCCAGGACGCAGAAGAGCAAGTTCGCATCATTCGTGAGAATTTGAAAACCGCCCAATCTCGTCAAAAGATTCAATATGACCGTCGTCATAAAGACGTAAGTTATGAAGTTGACGAGAAGGCTTACCTTCGGGTTACCCCTCTAAGGGGTACCCATCGCTTCGGTATCAAAGTCAAATTGGCTCCTTGTTAGATTGGTCCTTTCCGCATTCTCGCTAAACGAGGAGAGGTTGCCTACCAATTGGAACTACCCCCGCAGCTTTCCAAAGTTCATGATGTGTTCCACGTTTCTCAACTGAGGCGTTGCTTCAAGGATCCTGTCCGTGAAGTAGACCACGAAATGCTTGATCTTCAAGATGATCTCTCATATCATGAATATCCTGTTCGTATTCTCGATGAAGCCGAGCGCAGCACTCGGCACCGCAACATCAAGTTTCTCAAGGTTCTATGGTCACACCATTCTGACGATGAAGCAACGTGGGAGCGCGAAGATCGTCTTCGGCTTGAGTACCCCGCACTCTTCCCGACTACTCCTGAATCTCGGGACGAGATTCTTGTTTAGTGGGGGTGAGTTGTTACAGCCCTAGTTTCTCTATGTCCGCCAATGCATTCATGCATGCATTTAAATTGCAATGAAATTGAAATGAGGATTTGATCAAGCCTCACAATTCAAATTTTTGTCAAAAGACAATATAAAAACTGCTTCAAATGGATCCAAGAAAATGTACCAACTATTCTGTGAAAATATTGGGATGAGGTAATATTGCCAACCAATATTTTAAAAAAACCGGAACATTTTATTTGGGCCATTGAATTAACCAAACAATTAATTGCATTGGATTTGTATTTACTATATATAAAATATAGTTCCAAATATTCTCAAACATTTTATGTGGCACTGGTAAAATCCACTCAGCCCACATGATTATTTTCAGGATATTTACAAATGGCTAAGTATTTTATTTGAAGCCAAAACAGACTGCACAAAATAGAATAAAAAACAGGAAAACAAATAAAAGGAAAAGGGCCACTACCTGGCTTACCTGTAGCCGGCCCAACAAGAGACCCAGCCCACCATGCCAGTCGTCCTCAACCCCTCGCCAGTCGAATGCAGAGCGCGTGCCAGACGCCCGCAGCCACACGCCGGCCACCTCCTGCTTGCCAACGACCGCTCGGGAATGGATATGGACGCCGAGGCCCCCCATGCACGTCTCTCCTCGTCCCCGAACCCATCTCGCTCTCTCTCGCCCACGGACGCCCTCCCGCACATGAACCCGAGCGTGCCCGTTGCGGCTGCTCGCTGGCCATGCAGCCACCAGCCTCGACGAGCCCCGCTATCCTGCCCATCGTCTCCGCCGTCTAGTGCTGGTTCCCCACATCGAAGGAATCAAGCCGGAGGCCCCCGCAGCGTCGCCATCGTCGCCAATTCCGTAACCGGCCACCGGAGCTCGCAGAGCTCGATTCGCTCCGCCCCGAGCTTCCCCTCCTTCGCCGTCGCCCCTTTCAGACCCGAGGTGAGCCCCAACGTCGTCTCCCTCTCTTCCCCGGTCTCCCTGTGCCCCCTAGCTAGCTGGCCCGTGAGCTCCTAGCCCCACGCCGCCGTCCATGTTGTGGTCGTGGCCATGGCCACAGCAGCTCGTGCCCGAGGAGCTGCACATGCTCCCCAAGGCCTTAGGAGGCCGTAGCCCCATCCAGCTCCCTCTCTGGCGCACTCCAATGCCATCACGGCCAACTCCGTGCGGGCGCCGCCGCGGATGAGCTCGCCGGCGAGCCCTCCGGTGACCCCAGGGCCTCCCATGGGCCCCCCTGGATGCGCACGGGCGAGGGCTACGCCCTGGTGCCCTCAGCGCACTAACCCGACGCCGGTAGCTCAATTCTGGCGTGTCTCTGCCACCATCGATGGTCACCGCCGGCCACACTCCGGCATGCTAATGTGGCCGGCTTAATTAGCCGCTAACCAGCCCTCTCAGTCACTGACTGTGGGCCCGGGTTCTAATCTGATCTGGTTTAGTTATTAACAGAGGTTAATTAGGGGAATAGAGGCTGACATGGGGGCCCCACAGTGTCAGGTTTGACCTGGCCTAGCCCTTTGACTGGCTGACGTCATGATGACGTCAGGCTGATGCAGTAAATGATTTCTGTAACCAAAATATTCTAGAAAATGATATAAACTTCAAAAATTCATAGAAAATAATCTGTAAGTTAGATTAAAATAATTTATATATGAAAAATTATCAAAAAAATCCAAAGAATCTGGTGGTACCATTTTCATGCATGATAGAGAAATTTAAATAGGCAAACTTGGACATTTTGTTCCAAACACAATATGTAACTTCACACATGGAGTTGAATTTGAACCTTGGGTTCAAACCATCTCCATTTAACCTGTTGATAGATTCATTAGACCAAACCAACAACATATTGACATGTCATACTCATGCATCATTGAGAAGCATTTGCCGTTTTTAATTATACCTTGTTTGATCTTGTCGATAGACTTGCGAGACGTAGTTATCGACGACATCGAAGAACAGCTGAGTTCTTCCGATAAACAGGCAAGCACCCCCCCCCCCCTTTGAGCATTTCGATACAATCCCACTCTCCTGCTCTTGCTCTCTTTTACTGCATTAGGAAAAAAATGATTCAACTGTTACTTGTTCTCGATAGTTGAACCCATTCCTTTGCATGACCTGTCATTGTCGCCCAATAGCTAAACCATCCTAGCATACTTAGGAGTTTCTTGAGCTAAGTTGTGACTACTCAGCCATGCTCGCTTGCTATGCTTAGAGTTGAGTTGGTCTGATCCATCTGGGTGATGGATTGGAATGATCATGTCCTAATGATGAGACTGAAGTGTCTTGACCCTTCTTGGTCAAGATGGTGATGAGAGGCCGTCTTGGAGAACGTGGTGGATTGTGTTGTGATATGGCTCATAGGAACTGGGTTTCGTGCTTATTAGAGCCTACCTCACTGTTACATGGACATGTGCGGGTCAGGTGCATGGGCATGTGGCGCATGGCGCGTGTGGCTCGTCGTGGCACATGGTGCGTGTGGACCGTCGTGGCACATGGCGCGTGTGGCCCGTCGTGACACACGACATGGCTCATGTGCCGGACTGGACGCAGATACGTGTTCCTGGAGGAAACGTTGCTGATGGCACGAGGACGTCGGTTCCTCTGAGTCAGGGTGGAATAATCTGTTCGAATAGCCGTGTCCTCGGATATGGACTACTTGGAAAACTTATGTGGTTCATAGACAATTTAAATGGATACTCTAAAATACTCCAGATAAGTGTGAGTGCTATGGATGGCTTCTTCTAGGAGGACGAGAGAGGTTCCATATTGGTGTATTGATGTGGTGAATATGTGGACTCGTGTGTGCTCTCTCGTAGGAAGACGAGAGAGTAATGATACAATGGATACTTTGTCGTAGTCTAGTTTAGCCAAAGGTCAAAGCTGGCATTTCTGCAGTAAACCCCACAAACCCGTTCATTGATACATGATGCATAAGTAGATTGTTCTGATGTAAGACTTGCTGAGTACCTTCGTACTCACTGTCGCTTATTTACATTTTTGCAGAGATAGACGTTGTTCACTTTACGTTTCTTCTTGACGTTGACATCGACGGATTAGCTTGGGAACCCAGACAGGAGTCTGGCTCCTTTGGTAGGGTCGTTGTAGCTTTTTAGGCTCTTCCAGCCGCTTATAGTAGATGTCTGTACCCAGACATGTAACTTCCGCTTGTTGCTTGTATGCTCTGAATGTTGGGTCATGTGACCCCTCCTGCTTGTAACATTATACTATGTTGGCTCTTCGGAGCCTCCTAAATAAATCTTATGTTTTAGAGTTTTGTTGTGATGCCATGTTGTATCTACGCATATCGTGGATAGTGCGTGTATGATTGAAATGCATTGGTATGTGTGGGATTCGACACCTAGTTGTGTGCCTTTAGTAGCCTTCTTTACGGGGAAATGCCTCTTTGTGCTTCCATGAGACTTGGTAGCTTGCTACTGCTCCTGACGCATTGATTGACCGGCGTGTATCCTTCTTTGTTGCTGTGTCTGTCCCTACGGGGAAATGTCACGCGGTGTAATGGAGTCCATGTAGCTTGCTACGACTCGTCTACACACGTTGATGACCGACACCTGCATTATTGGGGTACGTAGGCATGTCCCTGTACGGTTGTGCCACTTGGGTCTATGACTAGTCATGTCAACCCGGGTTCTTTGACGTGTGAATGCTAGCAACATGTTCATATCCGAGAGCCAAAAGGCGCAAACGGTCCCGGCCAAGGTAAGGTGGCAGCTGTGGGTTACCGTGCGTGAGGCCGCAAAGTGGTGTGACATGTTACAGGCTGGATTCATATGGCTTAGGATCGGGGTCCCGACAGCCAGCCCGCCCGTCAAGTTCAGCGGTACACGCTTCCCTATAGCTTTCTCTTGATCGCGCCAGCGAGTCCTGTAGCCACTCGCGCTTTGTCAACGGCTCCTGTAACCACGCATGCCTTGTTCGGGAGGTCCAATCTTATTGCTGCAGGATGGTACGGGCGGATGGGACGGGCGCTGACCGGTCGGCCGTTGCTATGGCCAGCTGGAGAAGCCGGACACTGGACAGCAGGCCCGCGGCCCGGGGAGCCGGCCCTCGAGGGCAACCGGCCGGGCAGCGAGGAGGCACGGCGGAGGCCAGCTTACCCCAATGTTTGAGAAACAACACTTCCCCTGCTTTGGCATACCCAGGGGTTATCCCCGACAGTAACCCCCGAAGTCGATGGGGGTCCAAGGTCTTCGACGAAGAGGGGCCACCGGCTTTCCCCTCTCCCTGAAAAACGCATGCCACGGAAGTGGTAGTCCCGTCGGCTCTCGCAGGCGGACGGTCGCAGCCGGTTGGCCGCGGTCGACGCTTATGGTCTCGAGACGCCGCTTCGGTTTTAGCACGCCCCGGGCGCTGTAGGATCCGAAGTATGTCTAGAGGGGGGGTGATTAGACTACTTGACCAAATAAAAATCTAGCCTTTTCCAATATTATGTCTTGGCAAGTTTTAGCAATTGTAACAAGTCAAGTACACCCTACACATGCAAGTCTAAGAGTATAGCAGCAGAAAGTAAAGACATGCATATGAAAGTAAAGGTAGGGAGAGGAGAATCAAACGCAATTGATGGCATGAAGATTTTTCCCGTGGTTACGATAGGTGGTTCTATCGCACGTCCATGCTGATGGAGACTTCAACCCAACGAGGGTAGCGGTCACGAGAGTCCACGGAGGGCACCACCCGTTAGGGTCCACAAAGTAGCAACCTCATCTATTCCATCACGGCTTCCGTCCACGAAAGACTAGACTCACTATGGGTAGATATTCGCGAAGTAGGCGATCTCCTTGCCCTTACAAACTTCTTGGTTCAACTCCACAATCACGAAGAAGGAGGCTCCCAAGCAACACCTAACCAATCTAGGAGGCACCACCCTCCAAAAGGATATATATGTGGTAGTATGATGAACTCCTTGCTCTTGTGCTTCAAAAGATAGTCTCCTCAATACTCAATCACTCTCTCATAGATTTGGCATGGGTAAAAGAGATTGATTGGATGGAAAGCAACTTGGGGAGGCTAGAAATCAAGATTCATATGGTTGGAATGGAATGTCTTGATCTCAACACATAAGTAGGTGGCTCTCTCTCAGAAAAATGAATGGGGCAAGTGTAAGTGTGTTCTGAGTGCTTCTCTTTCAGTAATAGGTCCTGGAGGGGTATATATAGACATCTCCAAAAATCCAACCATTACAACATTATTGCCCAACTAGGTGAAACCGAAGTGAAACTCGGTTGCACCGACTAGTGCAAAATGTGGCAACTTTAGGCTTTTCGGTGGTACTGATATACACAACTCGGTCCTACTGAATTTTGTCAGACCAGGGCAGTTCCTCATTTCGGTGACACTGATTCACCAAACTCGGAAATTCAGAATTTAGGAATTAGCTAACAGAGAGTTGGTCACTGTTTCTCGGTTGTATTGAAACAAGTATTGGTTGTACGGTGTTGCTAGGGTTTTGGCTAGGTTCTGTCTCAAGAGAAAATCGATATGGCCGAGTGGGAAAACTTGGTGGCACCGATATTGAACTTTAGGTTCTGGACAGAATATTTTATGGGAGAATGGATGAGTATTTTTGGTGGCTAATCTTGAAGCACTTGAGCAACCAGATCATCATAATTCCTCACCCCCTTTTAATAGTATTGGCTTTCCTATGGAGTCAAAGTGATTTCTCACAAAATATGCAATGTAGAGTCTTCAAGCTTGAATTATGGCCAATGCTATTCCTTTCCTTTCCTTGGGGAGCTTCTCCACACAATCTTTTAGCCATCCCATCATTGAAGTTTTTCCTGAGATAAACTTGGTAGAAACATTAGTCCAATGAAACACATGTTGTTATTAATTACCAAAACCACCTAGGGAGAAGTTGTGCTTTCAATCTCCCCCTTTTTGGTAATTGATGACAACATATAGATCAAAGCTTCTATAAGAGATATAATCAATGAATAGCATCGTCGCTTTGAGAAGTATGTGATAAGAAAGAGCTCCCCCTAAATTTGTGCACTATTTAAAATTTGTGTTTGAATGCAAATGCACAATCGATTAGGGGTGTGGGTAACTCTTACATGTCACATACAACTTGGTAGTGCGCATAAATGATATGAATGGATTACAATGCACATAACACCAAACAAGTGAATGATCATCTCATAGATATATCACAAAGATAGGAAATAGTAGCATCAACAAGCAAAGTATATCCTCAAACACAACTGAGTTTTAAACAAACAAGCGGTAAACCAAATGTTTTTAAGAAACAGAGAGCAACCAAAATGCAACACATTCTCTCTCGAAGCCCTATGATCTATAACTTCTCCCCCTTTGGCAACAAGTTACCAAAAAGTTCAAAGCTATAAAGCTAATCATCTCTCTGGGCATGGTCTCCTCCATGAGATCATGAAGCAGCTCATGTAGTTGTCGAAGGAGTCGAGAGAAGAGCATCCGCAAATGCTTCGTCAGAAGTCCTCTGAGGTGGTGGAGTAGACATTGGAGGTCCTGAAGGAGCAGTCAGGGCAGTAGCTGGTGCTGATGAAGATGGTCTCAACTCTGGAGCGGGCACTGTAGACGATCTGGCTTGAGTCTTGAACTGAGTGTCGGGCCGGAGAGGAGAACTATCATCATCTGAGGAGTCGGGACTAGGCACTGCATCAACGTCCTGCTTCAACTCAGTGATAGTCTGGGTAAGCTCATCCACCTTGTTGTCCAGAGCATGAAACTTGTTTTCCATGATCCGCCCAATGCTCTTTTGGAACTTCAGAATCTCAGCCACATCCTTCTCTATACCTTGGACATATTTGATGAGAAGTGTCATTTGATCACTCTTTGACTTGGGCACTTGAGCACTAGTGGCTCTGGCTGCTTCTGCCTCTGCCTGTGCAATAGCTGAAGTGGGATGAGAGGGGTGCATCTCCACAACATTATCCTCAAACTGTGGCAGTAGTGGCATATGAGGACGATCAAGTGCATATACATTCTTCTCCAACATGGAGTTGATGAGCATCTGAATGTATGGTGCATATCCACGTGATCGTTTCTGATCAGCAGCTATCCTCTTGATTGTCTCTACAATCAAATCCATCACCCGGAATGTGAGGTGGTGTCTATGTGATGCAGCATGTTAATAAAATACCCCCTGATCATCTTATCATCTCCTGACTTAGGCATCAAGGTATACCTCAAGATTGTGTTGGTGGTGGGTAGTCCTGCTTGCAAATGATAGACAAAGCCAACCTTGTGTGTGCTCACATAGGCAGCAGGCATAGGAGTGTACATGTCACCCATGGAGTTGTGATTCATCTTGGCTTCAGCGTAAACATCAATATCTCCTTCCTCTACCTGTGGGACTCCTAAGATTGTAGCCCACTCATCCACTGTAGACTGGTATCTGACTCCCTCAGTCATCCATATGATACGGCCATCTAGGTATAAATGAGCTGTGGAGTAGAACTGCATGATCATCTCGTCATTCCAAGCTCTGAACTCTCTCCCAAAAAATTTCTCAATGTCTATGCATCTGAAGTTGTCCTGCACACTTGGAAAGTAGTCCTCATTTTCCTTGATGTAAGCCAAGTCAACATATCTCATGTCACTGACTGCTGGGCTCTTGTCCAAAAGGACAGTCTCATAGAAATCCTGTTGTTCCTTAGTGTAGAACTTGTCATCAACAGCAGTCTTCATCCTAAAGGCATATGGATCATTTGCTCTCGAAGTCCTCAGCTCTTGATTTCGCCTCTTCTTCTTGTCTTCAGCAATTGGATGAGCATCATTGTGTTCAGGCAAATGGTGTCTCAGCTTCCTCAAAACCGAAACATCAACCTCTTCTTCCATGGTGGAAGATCTCTTGTTCTTCTCTGCAAGAGGAATACCCCTCGTTGTCTTCTTGGACTTAGTGGCAGCAGCCTTCTTGGGTGCACTAGGCTTCTTTGGAGCAGATGGCTTGTCCTAGGTTGCAGCTTGACTGGCCATAGCATCAACCATCAACTTCTTCTTCTTGGAAGGAGGAGGTTTTGCAAATGGTTCTTCCTCTGCCTCTTCTTCCTCATCAAGGTACTCTGGAGTAGAGGGGTGCACAACTGCCTTCACAAATCTAGTTCTCTTCCTCTTCTTTTCTCATGCCTTCTTGGGCAAATATTTCTTTAGAGGCTCAATAGAAACAGTCATATTTGCCTTAGCACTCTCAGGTGCTCTCATAGCATCAGGATTGGCATAATCTTTCCTCACTGGCCACTTAGCAGAAGTGGCCTCAGTGGTAGATTTCTTAGCAGGCTTCTCCTTTTTGTCTTGCAGATTCTTGGAGGTAACCACATCCAGAATAAAATATGCATCTTCTTCATCTGAGTTGAGCTTCCTCCTTGCCCTGGTGGCAGCCTTGGGCAAACCATGTGAGCTGGGAGTGCCCGGGTCCTCAGAAGATGAGGAACTAGCATCTGGGCTAGTGCCAGCTTCCACATCCACACTCTGTTCCCTAAAATCATTCTGACTATCATCAGATCCTGACATCCCGACCCTGTGAATAGATATGGATGAGTAGAAGGGATGAGCATCACAAAACACAGAAGGTTTTTGCAAATTTAAACTCAAGTTCTTAAGCTTAATATTAAGCTAAGTTGGTTTCAGTTCTACCGAGTCAAGAAATTCGGAGCTACCGAGACAGACACCCTCCTTAACAGAAACTTGGCCACTCATCTCGGTTACATCGAAACGAGCAACTCGATTTAATCGAGAGTGTTCTCAATAACCCTAAACCACAAATCGGTGAGACCGATTTTCCAGACTCGGTGACACTGAGACACACAAGGCGGAAGATTAAACCTAAAAATTTCGTTCCCCTACTCTCGATGAGATTTCTAGTGGATGGAAGTTGTGCAATCCATGGCAAGAAGATAAGAAAAGACCTAATGCGCAAGATTTCGACAAGGAGCGCACGAAGGGCGAGATCTTTACCCTAGTTCGGTGAAGATCCCCTACGGCGGCGACGGCGGCGATGATTCCCATCGACGGCAAAGAACTCTTGGGACGAGGGCGCACGGGAGGCAAGGTGGAAGTCCGGAGATGACGGCTGCGGCAGCAAAGGGGTGCGGGAGGCCAAAGAGTCGAAGTAATTTTCAACTTCGGGTCCGCAGAGAATATTTACCCTGTTGCTGTCGGTGACACCGATTCGGAAATTTCGGTGCCACCGAGTTTCATAACTGTCAGGTGACAGTGAAACTCGGTGGGGCCGAGATTTAGGGATCGGTTGCACTGAGGTAATAAAACCAGATCAACCCAGTGATTTGGTGGAACAAAGATTATGATGTTGGTTACACCAAGATTCACATGAGAGGTTTTGGAAGTCAGCTCTTTGTCGAAATGGAACTCCGAGTACTTAGGCATTCTTGTATATCCAATTGGCCAAAGAAAAATGAAAGCCAAATAACAACAATTGGATATCCTTGAATGATAAAAGATATGCATACCAACATGCTCACAAAATAAGATGTCAAATGAAATCATGGCAAACATGAATAACTATTCTAGTATCTACCAAGCACTTCTGCGATGACGTAGTCATCCATATATGAGTATATTGACTGAGGAGCCAAGTAAGAATACTTGATCATAGGTCATACCCATCGTTTAAGCACAAGTGGGTTACCACTTTTACATAAAGCATTTAATGTGTTCACATCTTTAAGAGATGCTTTAACTCAAGTCTTATAGTAAATCTCCCCCTTGATGTGACATCCCCCCTAAGAGGGATAAACTAACCTTGGGTTTTGTCGTAGAAGACTTCATGTGGGTGAGGTAGTAGTGGATATTCATTGCTGATGAAGATCATCTTGAGTTGGGAGCAATCCTTGTTGTTTCTTACGCTTCTCACCTACATGGGTTAGTCCCACACAAGAGACAAATACAAGGATATCTATGGACATGGAGTGCAATGCATGCATGATGATGTCCATGGATTCATTAATTACCTTGTCCCTTGCTTACCTTTGAGGGAATGTGTGACTCCTTGAACTATTTCATAAGGTTGGAGTTGATTGCAAATAGTCCTTGACAACAATGAATGTGAGTGAATTTCATTGGCGGAGTCACCCCTCAAGAACTTTTCTAGTTCTTCTTCTTGGGGACGCACATCAAATTGATGGGAATCCTTGGAGTTGAAGTAGCACTAGTTGAAGTAGAACTTGGAGTAGCCTTGGGAACCCACTTGACCATGGCTAGAGACTCATCTTCAAATGTGCCAATCTCCTCTTGAAGCTTGTCCTTGCCCTTGAGCTTGTGGTCTTGTGGTGGAATGTCATCTTGAGCTTTTGTTCCCTTGGGAAGAGTATGTTCATACTTCTCCCTTTGAGGAGCGAACTTCGGCTTGGGGTATTGACCTTTTTCCCATTCAACTCCATTGGCGTTGAAGTAGCCAATGCCTTGGTTCTTACGGTATCCTCCATGCTTGCGTACAATCTCCTCGAATTGCTTACAACCGGTAAGACTTTTGTAGATACCTTTTTCTATAATCCCTTTCAAAAGATCATTTTCTTGATCAAGTGTAACTTGGCTAAGAGAATCATTAGTGGAATCAATAGAATTACTAGAAGCAATATCATTGGATTTATCATTCTTATTGCTGCTACTAGGAAGAACCTTTCTTGCCTTTGTTACTGGTTTGCTTAGTTTTAACTTGTGGCATGAATGTAGACAAGAGTAGTCGTTTGGCTAGATAAGAAGAACTCTTCTTTCAAAGATCGTCATTGATAGCTTTAAGAAACTCATGTTCCTGCTCTAAATTTAGCTTCTCGAAGCGTAGCTTCTCATGAGTTCTTAAGAGGTCTCTATGATCTTGTTGAGTAGATTTATGAGCTAACTTAAGAGTGTTTAGTTCCTTAGTTAGATGCTCAATCTCCTTCTTATCACCATCATATGACTTATCTTGATTAGCATGATTATCATCAAGTTCATTTTGACTAACATCACTAGTTTTGTCAAATAGCAAGTCATCATCTCCAAGTAAGTCATCCTCATCACTATTAAAGTCAATGTATTCGGGGTGTGATACTTGGGGCCTTTATCCATGAAGAAACTTCCACTCCCTTCATTTGGTGAATCAAATATGTGATAGGAGTTGGAGGAAACGAGTGCAAGTCCGGCAACACCTTCATCTTGACCATAGTCGGAGTTGGAGTGATAGCTTCTCTCGGAGTAGTTATCGGGTTCGAAGCCGGAAACCCATTCACCAACATGAGTTTGATGTCTTCGTCTTCTGTAGCTCTTGGTGTACTTGTCCTTCTTCTATGAGTCTTTACTTCTCCGGGAGGGTCTTCGTTCATAACGATCATCTTTACTCCTTCTCTCTCTTCGAGGTGACTCATCTATTGAGCTCTTTCTTTAGGGTGACTCTTCTCTTCTTTTGTGGGGGGTCATGCACTCATTGGAGTAGTGTCCGGGCCTTCCACAATTGTAACAATTCCGATCACGACTAGATGAACGCTTCTCTTCATATCTTGAGTTGGAGCTTCTCTCTTTGCCTCTACTCTTGTAGAACTTGTTCAATTTCTTAACCATGAGGCTTATCTCTTCATTGGTTACAAGGTTGTCATTTAATGTAGCGGGAGTGTCACTTGAAGTTTTGTAAGCACCGCTTGACGTGTTATGAAGCTCTTTTTTGTCTTTGAGTGACATCTCATGAGCGACAATCCTTGCACTGACTTCCGTAGGCTTGAGATCTTTGTAGTTTGGCATCATTTGGATCAATGTGCACATGGTGTCATACTTCCCATCCAAGGCTCTAAGTATCTTCTTGATGATGAACTTGCCTATCATCTATTCACTTCCTAAGCCGGCAATCTCATTGGTGATGAGAGCAAGCCTAGAGTACATTTCCATGACTCCTTCACCATAGTTCATCTTGAACTTGTCAAGTTGACTTTGTAGCACATCCAACTTAGATTCCCTGAGGGATTTGGTACCTTCGTGCATATCAACAAAAGTATCCCAAATTTCCTGCGCATTCTCAAGACGGCTAATCTTGTTGAATTCTTCGGGGCATAAGCAGTTGAATAGAATGTCGCATGCTTGCGTTGTATTGCAACATCTTCAATTCTTCCACGGTCGCTTCACGATCCGGTTCCTTTCCATCACCAAAGAATTCACCTTGCAAGCCAACACGAACAACAGCCCATACGGCGGGGTTATGACCAAGAATATGCATTTTCATCTTATGCTTCCAACTACCAAAATTTGTACCATCGAAATATGGACCTCTACGGTCATAATTTCCCTCACTAGACGCCATATTCTCCTAGGTTGTGAAACCAATGCAATGGAGACCAAGGCTCTGATAGCACTTGTAGGATCTGAATTATGTCTAGAGGGGGTGATTAGATTACTTGACCAAATAAAAATCTAGCCTTTTCCTAGTTTTAAGTCTTGGCAAGTTTTAGCAATTGTAACAAGTCAAGTACACCCTACACATGCAAGTCTAAGAGTATAGCAGCGGAAAGTAAAGACAGGCACATGAAAGTAAAGGTAGGGAGAGGAGAATCAAACACAATTGATGGCATGAAGATTTTTCCCGTGGTTCCGATAGGTGGTGCTATCGTACGTCCACGCTGATGGACACTTCAACCCACGGAGGTTAGTGGTCGCGAGAGTCCACGGAGGGATCCACCCATTAGGATCCACAAAGTAGCAACCTCGTCTATTCCGTCACGACTTCCGTCCATGAAGTACTAGCATCACTATGGGTAGATCTTTAGGAAGTAGGCGATCTCCTTGCCCGTACAAACTTCTTGGTTCAACTCCACAATCACAAAGAAGGAGGCTCGCAAGCGACACCTAACTAATCTAGGAGGCACCACCCTCCAAAGGGTAATATATGTGGTAGTATGATGAACTCCTTGCTCTTGTGCTTCAAAAGATAGTCTCCTCAACACTCCGGCCGTAGCTGTTTGTGCGGCAGATGACACAGGACGGACAGCACCCCCAGGTCTTCACTACGGAGCACGCGGAGTCCGACGTGGTGGACCTCGAACTTGGAGAGCCGGGCGGCGAGGAGGCCAGGTCCCACTAGGAGGCCTCGCCGGCTGCGGGGGTGGCGACCCCGGAGCCGGTGGGTCTGGAGCGGCTGGTAGTTCCGCCATGGACGCACGATTAGGGGCTTGAACGACGACAATGATGATGATGATGATGACGTCCAGATTTTGAACGAACCTCCCCCCGCAGCAAGGAAGGAGCCGCGAGGGAGGAGCGAGGAGCTGCCGGCGCGGCACCAGGTGCTTGACGCTGCCCGGCACAAGAAGAGGGTGGCGGTGGGACAGTCGTCGACGCCGTAGCCGGCTCGAAAGAAGACGCGCTCATCCATCGTCCCACCGGGCACGGGGCCACCACCCTGGGCCAGATGCCAGATCCCTATCACCGTCTGGTAAGTTGCCTCTGCGCTTCGAGGTTCTGTCTCCATTGTCGAGCCGGTCTTTATGGTACGTCCCTTTTCTCTCCTTAGCGACGCCATCGAGGTGCCCGAGCTTGGTGCGATCGGTGCGCCAGGAGACGCGGCCAGGCTGCTCGCCCAGGAGCACGCGGCCACGATGCGAAAGGAGAAGAAGTGTCTCGCCGCTGCGAAGACTGCGCGGGAGGCGGCGAAGGGTGCGGTGGGAGGCTCAGTGCCGCCCACGAAGCAGTGCTCCAAGCAGCGGGACGAGCTAGAGTGTGTCACGGAATCGGAGGCGAAGCCGGTCCAGACGTCGAAGTCGGAGCCAGACAGGACGCCGGAGCCGGAGTCAGTTGTGGAGCCGGTCGTGGTCGGGCTGGTCCTGGTGCCGGTCGTGCCCGAATAGCCTCGCGAGCCGGCCGCCCCCGAACAGGCTTTGGCCAGGCCGGTCCTGGCCGAGACCGAGGCGGCGCCTCAGGGAGGAGGAACGCCTGCCGTCGCGGGTGCTGCGGTAGGCCGGTCGGTGATGGCGCCACCCGCGCTGGGAGTGGGGGGACCCGAGGCTGACGCCTGGGCCCTTACGGTCACCGCGAGCCCCGCCTCAGCTGCCGCTGTCACGCCGGGATCGTCGAGTAGTGGATCGGGCCAGACGAAGCGGTGCATGCGCGATGTCCTGAAGGACTGGGCGGAGATGGCACGTGGTCAGGCCGCGCCGAACACGTCGACGGTTGGGCAGGCTCTTGCGCCGGCCGAGTCGGCCCGAATCATGGCCCACTCCCGCGAGGGGCTTGCTCGGTTCACGGAGGCCGCAAAGAGGATCTTCCGGCGTGTGGACGAGGCGGTCGAGGTTGGCTTTTCTTTGCTTCAGTTTTTCGTTTTCCTTTTTTTTCCAGTGGGGGCGCGCCAGCGCACCCAGTGGGTGTAGACTCCGAGATTCGGGTCGGCTGCACGGCCCCGTAGCAGCCGGGCCGGATCTTTTTTTCTGGCTCGTGCCCTGATTCTTGCTTCGTTGTATGGCGCAGGCCGAAAATGGTAGGCTGGAGGTTCTCTTGAAAGAGGCCGTCATGATGTATCGCGTGGGCTAAACTACCTACTATAAGAACCAGGAGGAGCTGAAGAAGGCGCAAGGTATGTCTTTCCCAATGGGGGCACGCTAGCGCATCCACTGGGTGTAGTCCCCGAGATTCGGGCCGGTTGTGCAGCTGCGTGGCAACCGAGCCAGATTTTTTGGTGGCATTAGTTGTCTTGTGAGCCTGCTCAAGCCGGTTGCCGACGGCTTATTGTCTTTTCACATAAGAGGTCGACACCCAGAGCCAGGTCCAGCTGAAGCTTTGCAAGGTTGCCAGCGAGAGGGACTGTCTCGCCAAGGTCCTCGAGGCGGTCACGGCGGAGCGGGGCCGGCTGGGACAGCTGGCCGTCGACGGTCAGTCCGCGCAGGACTACCTTGCCGCCGCCCTGCAGAAGGAGACGACAACGAAGGACGATGCCGAGTAGCAGGCAGTTGATGCGAGCCGGCATGCGGTGGATGTTTGGAAAGAGGTGGCCCGGCTCGGAGATGAACTCCGGAAGCAGGAGGCGCCCCGCATTCAGGCGGCGAAGGTGGCCACGGAGGGGCTATCGTTGGCGCTCAACTTCGCCATTGAAGTTAACGATGACTTTCAGGGTGAGCACCCTCCTCTTGTCCTTTTCTCTTCGCCTTTTGGGTTTTCGGTGTTTTCACATTGCTTACTCTTTTCCTTCTTCTCTTCTCCTCCTAGGCCACTTTCCCGAGACGCAGGACCGCGCCGAGCGGGCCGTCTCGGAGCGGCTAGCGCAGCTCAGGGAAGAGACGAACGAGCCCACTTGAGGATATTGGCCTCGTCATTGAGACCCAGTTGAACCATATGACGACCTTCGTGGAGCCAATCCACTCCGCCTGGATGGAGGTTGCCGAGGTTCTCTGGCCGGGCCAGACGGATCTGATCCCCAACGGCCGGGTTGCACGGTGGCTGGAGCATGGCAAGGGGCGCATCAACGCTAGGAAGGCTTCTGTGGCACGGGCTGGAGCGCATGTGGCCCTGAGCTTCGTCATGTCCTGGTACCCGGGTGTGAACCTGGACCAGCTGGTGAGCATGCGCGTTGGCTCGGCGGCCGATCTGGCGGCTCGCGACGAGACCATTGGGATTTGGGCTGGGGTATTGGCGTCGTACGCCAACCTCGATGTGTACATTTGAGGCCTGGACGAGAATGGAGAGCCAGTCCCCGAGGACTCCTTCGGCGTTCCCATCGAGGATGATGCCGAGGGAGCTGGCTCCCGCATGGGAGGCAACGCCGCTGATCTCCCAGCTACCGGACTAGACACTAGGGCGACGTCCGCACTAGCCGCGAAGGCCAGCGAGCACGCGGAGCCGGATGCCAACGCGCCTGTTGCTTAGGGCCTTTATCTTCCCTGTTTTGCAAATTCTGTCTTTTCTTGAACTAGGGGCGTATTTAATGTAATGAACCTATGGCCGTGGGCCTTTTGCTTGTGTTCAAATATGCTCGCTTTGGTTGATAGTATTGCGTGCCGCCTCGTCAGTTGCTTTTTTCTTTCACCCCTATTTCTCGTACCTTCTCCTTTCTAGCTTCTGCCCCCCCCCCCCTGCCAGGCAGCAGGGGGCCGGTCTGCGGCTAGGACGGGGCGTCAGCTTTGAAGGAGGCGCCGTGATACTTGGGAGTTGGAGCCTTGGGCTAGGATGAGCGCGCCTGAGGCCGGTTGGGAGCAGCCTTAGAGTGTCATAGCCAAAGAAGATACTCGGGTGGCCGGCAAACCCGAGTCGACCGCTCCTCCTTAGGCATTTTGTGCAGGATTTCTTTTGGCACCGAACTCTCGTCAGCTGGACAGCCGGGTGCCGGTCTGTGGCTGGGGCAAAGAGTGAGCCTTGACGTCACACACATTGTTAGCCTTCTGGAGGAGGGAGGATCCAGACTGGCCGACGAGCCCCCCGGTCCTTGGAGCCGGACCCGGACGCCGAAAAAAGAAGGGGGGCAGGGCGATGCAAGTAAAATACGCTCAAGAAAGACGATGAAAGGTACTCCCCGAGTGCTGCTCGCGGTCCCTGCTCTATTCATTAGACCCAAAAGGTGGGGGATACATACATGCATTAGTTCAGCTATAAAATGGGCGGAAAAGGTCTGCGTTCCATGGGTGCTCTGCCTCCTCGCGAGAGGCGTCCCTTTTGCAATTCTATGACTTCTGCGCGTCTATGAGATAGCACGCTTTGTTGTGTAATGCTTTGCTCATGATGAAGGGGCCTTCCCATGGGGAGGCCAGATTGTGCTGGCCGGCTGTCCGCTGGACCAGCCGGAGCACCAGGTCGCCCTCGCAGAAAGCGAGGGTGCGGATCTTCTTGTTGTGGTAGTGTCATATCTTTTGCTAAAGGCCAGTTCGCGTGCCTCCTCGAGTAGGTTGACGCCATCGTCCCGCACCTCCTTGTCCTCCGCCTCTGTGTACGGCATGACGCGAGGCGAGTGATGCTCAATATCCGTGGGAATGACTACCTCGGACCCGTACACGAGGAAGAAGGTAGTGAAGCCGGTCGACCGGTTGGGCGTGGGCCTGAGGCTCCAAAGTACGGCTGGCAGCTCGTCGATCTAGCAGTCGGCTGAACGTGTCAGTGGTTCGACAAGCTGGGGCTTGATGCCGGCTAGGATCAGGCCGTTGGCCCTTTCCACTTGGCCATTTAACTGCGGGCGGGCCACTGTCAGGACCCCGATCCTATGTCATATGAATCCAGCTTGTAACATATGACATCACTTTGCGGCTTCACACACGGTAACCCCCATGGGTGCAACCTTACCTTGGACGGGACCGTTTGCATCTTTTGGCACACGTATATGAATATGTTGCTAGCAATCATATGTTAGAGAACCCGGGTTGACATGACTAGTTATAGACCCAAGTGACACATCCGTACAGGAACACGCATACATAACCCGACATTGCAACACAGACTCCATTACACCGTGTGACATTTCTATCATCAACTTCGTGTAGACGAGTCACAGCAGGCTACATGGACTCCATTACACCGTGTGACATTTCCCCGTAGGGACAGACACAGCAGCAAAGAAGGATACACGCCGGTCAATCAATGTGTCCAGAGCTATAGCAAGCTACCGTGGTTCAGTGGAAGCACAAACAGGCATTTCCCTGAAAAAGGCTACTAAAGGCACAAAACTAGGCGTCGAATCCCACACATACAATGCATTTCAAAACATACACACAATATGCACGATATGTGTAGATACAACATGGCATAACAAAACTACTCTACGACTCAAAGTGTTTATTAAAAGACTCACAAGAGCCAACATAGTGTGATATTACAAACAGAGGTCACATGACCCAACAATCAAAGTTATACAAGCAACAAGCGGAAGCAAGCATGTCTGGGTACAGACATCTACTAAAAGTGGCTGGAGAAGCCTGAAAATCTACAACAACCCTCCCAAAGGAGCCAGACCTCTCTCTGCGACTCCCAAGCTAATCCGGTTAACATTGAACTTCATGTCGTAAGAACCACTAATGAGACTGACGTCTCCTATACAAAAACATAAATTAAGCAACTGTGAGTACAAAGGTACTTGGCAAGACTTACATCAGAACTAACTACATATGCATTAGTATCAACAAAGGGGGTTGTGGACTTTATTGCAGCAAGCCAGCTTTGACTCTTGGCTAACCTGTACTACGACTACAAGTGGTATCTTTGGGGTAAGGAGCGCACACGAGTCCACATATTCTCCTTATCATTACACCACTATGGATCCACTCCCATCCTCCGACGAGAAGGCCATCCATAGCACTCACACTTATCTTGCGCATTTTAGAGTATCCAGTTTAAGTTGTCTATGAACGACATAAGCTTTCTAAGTAGTCCATATCTGAGGACGCGGCTATTCGAAATGATTAGTTAACCCTACAAGGGTATACTTCTTCAGACACACTCTCACCACTTATCACCATATGCACGTCATGCATCTCAACAACCGTCAAGCGGAAGCACTGGTTTCGGCGTCGGGCATTGTCGGAATTAGGGCTCCGCAGACCCAAGAAAGGTTCAAACACAGGGGTGCGCTCGCCCTCCGATTCTACTCAACCTCGCAACTACACCACAATGATCCCCCCACAGCTCTTACCCGGGAAAATAAACAAGGACACGCGATCTACCCAGGTTCGGGCCACCTTGCGGTGTAAAACCCTACTACTGCTTTGCTGGATTGGCCTCACGAGGAGGTTTGTGGATGAACTAGTACAGTGGTTGAGCGACCTTGCGAGGGCTCTTCGGTGAGGGTGCATCTCTTCCTCTCTACGGCGGTGTCTAGTCCCTATTTATAGCGGGCCTTGGTCCTCTTCCCTTATCGCACAGGCGGGAAGGGATCCCACAATGGCCAAATTTTAAGGGGGGCAGGAGGTACATCTTATCCTGACTAAAGGTGGTCTTCACCTGCAAAGCTCCTGGCATGACGCAGAGGTGGGCTCGGTGATGACATCCATCCTGCCGAGCCCGTGGTCTTGGTCTCGTTGCACCGGAATGGGAACCTTTGGGGGGTTCATGGGAACCCGCGTTCATCCTTGCCTCCTTAGCACGAAAGAGGAAATTGTCTCTGCCGCGCCCGCTGGCGTCCACCTGCCTTGGTCGTCATGGCTCACATCATCGCGGCCTCCTGAGGCCTGGCGCTGCATAGGAATCTCCACCCCTCGGGACGCAGCCTGGGGGGGCCGCTCCCCTGGAGGGCTTGGCGCCATTCCCCTCGCGAGGCTCGCGAGGGTCTTGTCTTGAGGGGTTTGTCGCCAGGCCGTACTGGGCCATCGAGGTGGGCCACGCGCTAGGCCTGAGGCAGGCTGGTCTAGGTACCCCTGAGCCAGAACACCGACGGTATCCCCCGGGCCCAAGGCGCACTTGGGCTGGCTTCGAGGTGAAGCCAAAGAAGGGAGGCCGAAATGCCGCGGGCCCCAACCTCCTGCGGGCCAATCTTGACGCGTGGCGCACGACGGGGCGCAGACGCCTCCACTTCCCCACGCCGCCTCGGGAACCGCCCAGAGTCCAGTTGACGCGAAGCCTGAGCGCTGCGTCGGCCATCATTGCCCTTCCTTGATTGACGCCGCCCTCTTGCGTTTTCCTTCCTCACCGACCCACGCTAAAGTGACCCGACAGGGGGAACGAGGCGACGTGAGGCAGGGCTGCCCGCGGGTCGAGTTCGACAGGAGGCGCCCGAGGAGCGCGCGTCGCCTCCACTCCCCACGACGCCTTAGGGACCGCGGTTGTGCTTATAAACCCCGCCTCACCCGAGGGGCAGTGCCATCCTCTCACACCTTCCCGTTCGCCACCTTCGCAGGAACACCGTCCTCTTCCCTCTTTCTCCTTTCCATGGCATCCAGGGGAAACGCTGCCAGCGTCGGAACGCGAGCGGAATCTTTGTCGCCGCCACCATCTCCTGGGGGCGGGGGGGGTCAGCCCCCGAGGCTGGTCCAGGCGCGCCGGCACTGGACCGTCAGCGACGAGTAAGTGCACCATCACCTCCACCCTTTCTTGCGAATCCTGCCTAGCTCGTCGAGTCTGATCACCAACCCCTTTCAGGGCGCCCACGCCCAAGAGGTGCAGGCTTGACGCGCTTCAGGGCGAGGTGGACGTGCTCAGGACCCAGCTGCGGGGCGCCGAGGCCGCTCTTCGGGGCGAGGAGGACGCCAAAGAAGAGTTGGCATCCCTCCAGGCCAGGTCGAGGGGGCCGCCAATGCCGTGCAGGCAGCCAGGGACGACGCGGCGCACGCGAAGATGATGGAGGCGCAGCGCGCCAAGCAATACGTGGAAATCGCCCGTCGCGCGGGCAGCACGGTCCGCCGGTTCATCAGGGAAGCCCCATCGCTGTGACGGGGGCTACCTTAACTTCTTCCACAAGGTGGTGGAGGCGCTGGAGTCTGGCGTCTCCCGGGTGGATGAGGACATCGAGTCCAGCGCACGTGACCTTCGGGATAGCGTGCTGATGCGCGTCTTCTCCACCTTGCGCCGCCATGCCCCTGCGCTCGACCTCTCCCATGCGATGGAGCCGTTGCCCGAGGAGCTCCAGGGGCCCCTCAGGGACGAGGTGCGTGAGCACATGGAGTCCCTGGTCGAGCGGTTTGCCCAGGCAGCGCCCTCCGAGGAAGGCGGCAGCTTTGGCGCTGAGACCTTCAGGAGCCAAGACGGAGACAGCGCCTCCTCTGCATGAGCTCCTTTTTCCTCATTCCTATTGCATCAAGAACCACGGAGAGCCCCGTTGGGGCGTGTAATGAAATATGGCGCTTGCGCCTTTATGTAAGCGTTTTGTTCTTATCTCATTCATTGGCGTTTATATTTCTACCAATGGAAAGTTCCTGCTCGTCGCGATTAGGATAACTTAGCTTGGCGTACTCGTGCGGGTTCCTGCATCGTGAGGTGTAGCTGGGGCGCCGGGGCAGCTTGGGGGTCTTGCCGAGAGGGCCTCTTCCTTTTGGTCCAGGCAGCTTTGCAGCATCAAGAGGTGCTCGCCGCTCGCAAGGCTCCTGGGGGGTGGCGAGGTGTCAGGGCCTCCGGAGGCGCTTCCTCAGGTCATCGCCTCCCTCGAATGTGCTGAAAAGTGCTTTATGTAGGGTTAGAATTCCTTGATAACGAGCTGAATCGTGACTTCCTTTTCCTTGGTCATCCTCCTCCCAGCGACCATTTTCAGTTAGAGCCCCCCAGCGAGGGTCGATCGTCGCTGGTATGTCGGGTCGCGATGCCCGGCAAGGCCGGGGGATGAGCGCTCCTGTGGCCGGGGGCCTGAGGCAATATGCGCCTGCTGGCTCGCTCGAGAGCGTCGCGCGAGGATCAGAACGCCAAAGCTTTGGCAAGGTGCACACCGTGTCCAGCCCCCGCTCGTGGGCGCAAGAGAGAGAGGAACTGGCATGTGCCAAACCTTTTAAAATGGGACATCAAAACGAGAAGCACTGCAACGAAGGAAATCCCCACCCCTTTTTTCAAATAAGACGCGAAAACTTCAACTTCATTCCAAAAAGTGGCAAATTCGGGTACAAAAAGGAGCAAGGAACAACCGCGTCCGGCACCTAAGCTAGTCTTCGTCTTCCCCCAGCGCGGAGCATAGGACTTCCACTAGGCGTGGGTGTCAGGGATATAACCCCGTGATATAACCCGGCCAGAGTATAACCCGGCCAGGACTTGGGGATTCACTGAAGACCCGGTCACCAGCTTGGCGGTTCATAGTCAAGACCCATAAGGTGTGCCAGAAGATGGAGACCAAGCCACACGGCGGGTTGACCAAGTGGGCCAAGAGGAAGACAAGACATGAAGACCAGGCCATATGGTGGCTTGCTAGATGGGCTGAGGTCAAAGCCCAAGAGGCATGAGGCGACTCATGGGCCAGAAGATGTAAGCCGCCATAAGATGACTTGTTCTGTAAGACTAAGGAGTTGGAACCAGGATCAGGTACGTTGTATAACCCGACCCGGACTCGTGTAAGCCGAGGGCCTCGACTTATGTATATAAAGGTGAGCCCCTGCGGCGTGTTAGACAGGTTAAGACAGATAGACAAGCCTTACGGCGAGAGAGACCAAGCAGTCGAGAGCTAGGGCAAGCAAGCCACCCCTTGTATTCGATATACCAGTTAATATAGCTTAAGCAGGACGTAGGCTTTCACCTCCACCGTGAGGGGCCGAACCTGGGTAAAACCGTGTCCCTTGTCCCGCTTAACCCCTTTGAATCCACTTCCATGGCGTTGACTCCGAACCTAAGCCTTCGGGCATCTGCCGTGACAAAACCACGACAGTTGGCGCCCACCGTGGGGCTAGCGCTCGGTGGTGTTGAGTTATCAAAGGGTTCTCTCTCTGGGAGCAAAGGGGACATCAATGGTGAGATGACCAAGAGTCGCCATGGGAGACTCTACCTCGACGATGCCGGCTGGGGTCCTGAGGCCGACACAATCGAGCATGGTTTCCGGGTCCCCTTCGGTGGAATCAACGTCTTCATCGGCAAGACTGGCGGATCTGAACCCGGGCCGGACATCTGCACCGACATCATCGAGCCGGCTCGGCGCAAGCAACTCGCCCGGAGCATGCAACCCGCCCGTGTTGACCCGGGCAAGAAGCATGTCTTCGTCGGCTTCACTCAGGGCGTAGAACTTGAGGGTTCTGTGTCTGAGGAAGGAACTCACGACTACTCCGGGGAGGAATCTTCATGTGGGGAGACGGAATCGATCTATCAGCTTCAGGATGGAGGGCTTGGGGGCTACGACGAGCCTTACCCCGAGTCAGAATACCATGAGCCGGAGAGTTATGAGCCGCCAAGTCATGCAGCCGTCTTCATGGCCGGTTCAGCGGCGGCTCAGGGCAGTACACCTGGTGCGGCCGTGTCCGGGTCAGGCGCGCCCCCGGCTCAAGTTCTCCTGGATCTAATGAACGAGCTTACAACCTTGATGGCAACTGAGGTCACTGTTGCGAACCAAGCGGCCCGCAATGCAGAAATCACTAGGTTGAAGGATCGGATGGCCGCGGTCCAGCAGGAAGTTAACGAGCTGAAAGCTCAGATGGATGCTGAGGCGGAGTGCCTTAAGGCAGACGCTCTTCGCCTCGAGATAGAGCAACAGTCGGCCGCGGCGGTTCAGCGGATGAGACATCAGTCCCGCTTGCCGGAGCATTATGAAGCTAGGAATCTCTTCAACACGCCAGGAACGGGACGAAGTGTGCCTTTGGCCATATCCCGGACGGCTGAAATACCAGGGAGCCGGGCGGCGGTTCAGCGTCAAGACCCGCCACGACGGGGCCAAAACCCGCCACCGCTTTATCCGACACCGCCGGGTCATTATTCTACCCCGGCGGAGAACATGGTGGCAGCAGCAACCAGGCTTGATACAATTCCGATCCCCGATGAGGCGCCTTATGCAGAAGAGGTGCGGAACGCCATCGGATACCTGCGCACGGCGATGGCCCAGCAAGAGAAGTATAATTACAGCCAGAGTCGCGTGCACTCAACCCCCATCCATAGCCGTAGCTACAGCCGGCGTTATGAGTCGCCGGCGGTTTCTAGCAGCGAACGACATCGTAACCCGCCGCAAGCGGATCGGGCGGCTCTGGATGCTCAGACATTGGTGGATCAGGTGAGAGCACGGTGAGAAGAGCCGGCTTATGATTTACGTCTCTTTGACAGTCAATCTATATGACCCTGAACTGTCAAGAGCCGGCTTATGATTTACGTCTCTTTGACAGTCAATCTATATGACCCTGAACTGTCAAGAGTCGGCTTATGATTTACGTCTCTTTGACAGTCAATCTATATGACCCTGAACTGTCAAGAGCCGGCTTATGATTTACGTCTCTTTGACAGTCAATCTATATGACCCTGAACTGTCAAGAGCCGGCTTATGATTTACGTCTCTTTGACAGTCAATCTATGTGACCCTGAACTGTCAAGAGCCGGCTTATGATTTACGTCTCTTTGACAGTCAATCTATGTGACCCTGAACTGTCAAGAGCGGGCTTATGATTTACCTATCTTTGACAGTCAATCTATATGACCCTGAACTGTCAAGAGCCGGCTTATGATTTACGTCTCTTTGACAGTCAATCTATCTGACCCTGAACTGTCAAGAGCCGGCTTATGATTTACGTCTCTTGACGGTCAATCTATATGACCCTGAACTATCAAGAGCCGGATTATGATTTACCTCTCTTTGACAGTCAATCGATAAGACACTGAACTTGTCAAAAGAATCGGTTTTATAAATTGTTGTACTCTTAAACAGTCAATCTTTAGAGACCCTGAAACTTGTCTCTTGACAGTTAATCTCGCAATAAGACCCTGAGCTGGTTAAAATGACGAATCTGTGCCATATGAGAGCCGGCACATGAGTGGCAATCATCCCTAAAGTCTTTACAAGATAAAGCCTGAGTTTTAAGCAAATTTGCGTTGATTTCATTGTTCATAACCGGGTTACAACCACGGTCAAGGAATCATATTACTCTTATACAGTCCCGAGTCGCCGCAAGCAGTCAACCCGGCACTTGGGGGCTACATTATTCAAATCCGGCTTATATCAAGTATGCAAGTCCCATGTCGCTGCAAGCATGCGCCACAGCACTTGGGGGCTAATGCAAGCCAGTTTTCAAGACAGTACATTATCAAGCAAGACCCTGTTATTTCAAGGAGATGACCGGTTTTCTACAATCCTTCTAAAGTCCCGGCCCATCACATGCTGAAGAGCCGGCTCTTGGGGGCTACACCAGTTGAAGCTTTATAAGGTATAAGACAGTTATAAGTCCCAGGCTGCTGCAGGCGAGACAAACCTAGGTACTTGGGGGCTGCACAGTCAAAGATATTATTGCAAAGTGCCAAGTCATCATGGATACACTTGGGCTTGGGGGCTACAGGTAATATGAATATATCAAAAAAGTTGAAAAGAGTTATCAAAGTCTGCTGCAGTCTAGTTATCTGACCCGGCGTCACCAACATTACATGACCCGGCGATTCAAAGATTATAATCCGGCGGTGATAACCCGCCGAGAGTATTGGAGGCCGACTCAATGTCATATGGGTGTTGTATTCCCAGAAATTTACTTCGAAGGACACTGACAAGCAAGACGATTGAGAAGATGGCTCGAGCTTAGCATGAATAAATTCAAAGCTAACCTGGGGGCTAATGTCAGGGATATAACCCCGCGATATAACCCGGCCGGAGTATAACCCGGCCAGGACTTGGCGATTCACTGAAGACCCGGTCACCCGCTTGGCGGTTCATAGTCAAGACCCATAAGGTGGGCCAGAAGACGGAGACCAAGCCACACGGCGGGTTGACCAAGTGGGCCAAGAAGAAGACAAGACATGAAGACCAGGCCATATGGCGGCTTGCCAGATGGGCTGAGGTCAAAGCCCAAGAGGCATGAGGCGACTCATGGGCCAGAAGATGTAAGCCGCCATAAGATGACTTGTTCTGTAAGACTAAGGAGTTGGAACCAGGATCAGTTACGTTGTATAACCCGACCCGGACTCGTGTAAGCCCAGGGCCTCGACCTATGTATATAAAGGTGAGCCCCTGCGGCATGTTAGACAGGTTAAGACAGATAGACAAGCCTTACGGCGAGAGAGACCAAGCAGTCGAGAGCTAGGGAAAGCAAGCCACCCCTTGTATTCGATATACCAGTTAATACAGCTTAAGCAGGACGTAGGCTTTCACCTCCACCGTGAGGGGCCGAACCTGGGTAAAACCGTGTCCCTTGTCCCGCTTAACCCCTTTGAGTCCACTTCCATGGCGTTGACTCCGAACCTAAGCCTTCGGGCATCTGCCGTGACAAAACCACGACAGTGGGCATAGTCATTTGAGGACAGTGTCGTCCGCCAGCGCGGAGCATGGGGCTTCCACTTGGGCGTGGGTGGGAACCCCTCCGCATCCTCGGGGGGCTCTGGGCGTATGCAGCCCACTCATTATTACGTGATAGTGTCACGGTTGTAGATAGCTGGGCGAACACCCAGGCACAAGGCTCAGGAGTTCCCAACTTGGTTCTTGAGTTACCCCGCGCATTTCGGCACGGTTGCGCGCCCCTATGGCCCAAACATGAGTGCATTGCTCCCCGCGTGACCGCGTGATTGCGCTCATGCGGCACAAACATGAGCGCAACACACCCCGCGTAACTGTTGGAGTATTGTGTTGATGTAGCCGCCTCGAGAGGCATCAAGGCGCAAGCCAAGCCGCATCTCTGAGGCCTCGCGGGGCCCTGCCTCTCAAGGATTGCGCCGGTGCCCCTCGAGCCGTGGGGCGTACGGGGCCCTTAGGAGCGTCACCCGATTGGTGCGGTGCCCTCACGGCGCCTGCCGTGGGTGGCCCGCGCCTCTCGCGTCCTGTCGATCTCCTAGGCGACGATTCCTATGGCCCTTGCGCCTGGTACCACGTTCCCTGCTCGCGGGGGCGCCACCTACGGCGCGCCCCCACACACCCTTGGGCGCCCTCTTTGTTGCGCCGACCGAGCCAGGTGCTTCCACAGTGGGAGCCCCCGGGCTCGACTTGAAGAGGGTCGCCGGGAGTGTCCCCCTACGTTGAGAGGGTGCTGGTGCCTGCGGCGAGTGCGAAACTCGCGGCACTGACGTCTGCCACAGCGCCGCCTGGAACATAGGCTGCCGCGCGAGGGCTTTGATTGCCCTCCGGCCCTTCACTGCGTGCCTCGTAGTTGGCCTCCCCGGGCAACGGGGCGGCGCCGTCCTGGGCGCGTGGCCCATGAACTCGCCTGCGCCGAGCATCTGCCCAAAGTTGGTCGCCTCTGCCGCCACTGCGAGGTTGGCCGCGTCCATCTTGACGAGGGTTGTTGCCATGGCCATCCTCCGCTCCTCCGCCGTGAATACCTCCATGTTCGGCGGCTCGAGCTGTCTGGTTCCTGCGTCGGTTGGCGCGCTCTCGCCGGGAGTGCCCGGGCGGTAGGTGATCCGCCGGGTCGTGAGCGCGCGCGGAACATCCCGCCACTTCCTTCGGGCATGCCTCCGCAGGGGCCGGGCGGTGGCCCGAAATCATTCACTAGGACCCTAAGGAGAAGGAGTACAGCGCGGCCTGGACCCTGCTCGGGCTCCCTGGGTTGGGGGCCGGGCGCGTCGTACGTCGCCTCGTTCCTTCCGCCGGCCAAGCCCCCCGCTCCTTGCGCCGGTGGTCGGAGAGGGAGGTATAGAGCCAAGGCCCTTCTCGCGACAGCGACAAGCTCGGCGATGTGGTCGGCCCAGGCGTCGTTGCCCCCGTGCATCGGGCGATGGCGAAGCAGCTCGCTTGCCATGAGCAGTGCATCTTGCGCGTTCAGGTCTCCCACATGGGCACATGCTGAGGAGGACCCTGCGGGAGGCGCGGTGGCGCGGGCGCTCTGCCGCAGAGGGGGGCGTGAGGGGCCCGACGGCGCATGGGTGGCACGAGCGGCGACGGTGGTGGCGATGACGCTGGTGGCCCGGTAACGGCCGTCCGACACCGAGCCCTCGGGGCGCGCGTGTTGGGAGCCGACCATGGGGTTGGTGAAGTGGGAGTCGTCGGTACCGAAGGACGTCGGCGTTTCCCCTACCTGCCGCGCCAAATGTCGGAATCAGGGCTCCACAGACCCAAGAAAGGTTCGAACACAGGGGTGCGCTCGCCCTCCGATTCTACTCAACCTCACAACTACGCCACAACGATACCCCACAACTCTTACCCTGGAAAATAAACAAGGACACACGATCTACCCAGGTTCGGGCCACCTTGCGGTGTGAAACCCTACTCCTGCTTTGGTGGATTGGCCTCACGAGGAGGTTTGTGGATGAACTAGTACAGTGGTTGAGCGACCTCGCGAGGGCTCTTCGGTGAGGGTGCATCTCTTCCTCTCTACGGTGGTGGCTAGTCCCTATTTATAGCGGACCTTCGTCCTCTTCCCTTATCAGACAGGCGGGAAGGGATCCTACAATGGCCAAATTTCAAGGCGGACAGGAGGTACAGCTTATCTTGACTAAAGGTGGTCTTCGCCTGCAAAGCTCCTGGCGTGACGTAGAGGTGGGCTCGGTGATGACATCCGTCCTACCAAGCCCGTGGTCTTGGTCTCGTTGCACCGGAATGGAAACCTTTGGGGGGTTCCTTGGTAACCGGCATTCGTCCTTGCCTCCTTAGAACGAAAGAGGAAACTGTCTCTGCTGCGCCCGCTGGCGTTCGCCTGCCTTGGTCGTCATGGCTCATGTCATCGCGGCCTCCTGAGGCCGGGAACTACATAGGAATCTCCGCCCCTCAGGAGGCAGCCTGGGGGGACGCTCCCCTGGAGGTCTTAGCGCCGTTCCCCTCGCAAGGCTGGGGCCCTCGCGAGGGTCTTGTCTTGAGGGGTTTGTCGCCAGGCCGTACTGGGCCGTCAAGGTGGGCCACGCGCTAGGCCGCAAGCAGGCAGGTCTGGGTACCCCCGATCCCAGAACGCCAACAGACATTACCATTAACCACGCAAGACTCTAGTCCAGGTTTATCGCCTATTTGAGACTGAACCCGCAAGGAAGTCCGGCCGAAGTTTCCTCTACGGCCTAAAACGATGTGCGCAGGGTTCCACAAGCCCACCGCTCGGGTGCGACTTGGTACACCGTGCCACTGTGTATATACTACAAGAAAGCCCACCACGTCGGGCAGCGTTATGCACGGCCGCCAAACACCAGAAACTAGTTGCAACTCCTGGACAGAGATCGAGGCGATTAATAAGACGAGAGGGTCCATTGGTTTTGGGTCCAATGCGTGGTAGTACCTTGTCTTGGATTACATACCCAGAACTATGTTCTTAAGGACAGTCCCAATGAGACAACCCGCCATGTAATCCTACATGGCCTCTCATCGCTACCTTTAGGAAATTGGATTCACACACTTAGCTCTCACACAATATGACATCAACACATTCATTCCAATTTGTCGCCCAGATGGATCTGACCCAACATGACTCTATGTATAGCAGGCACAGTAAGGAAGCATGGATGAGTAAGTACAACAAGGCTCAAGCAGTTGCTACTCATGCTAAGTGGTTTCAACTATTTACAGTGACAAACATAGGTCATGCAAAGAAATGGGTTCAACTACCGGGAAAATGTAACAGTTGAATCATTAATGTTCTAGTGCAGTAAAAGAGAGCAGGAGTGAGAGAGTGGGTTTATATCAGTATGCTCAAGGGGGGTTGGTTGCCTGACAATTCTGAAGATAGTACTTCTCTTCATCAGTGTCAATAATCATAATGTTGGAACCATCGTCTACCTTGAAGAAACAACACCGACAAAACAAGAAAGCAACACATTCAATGCAATGCAACAAACATAATGTATGATATGGCATGTTAAGGTACTGAATTCACCTAATGCAATATGTGGTCAAGTTTATTGAAGTGGAATTCAAACAACATTAAATTCCAACTCCAAATGTTATTTCATCAGTTGCCCTAATCAAGAAATGTCCTAGTTGGTGATGTTAACTTGTCCAAAAATGCATGATCATGGCATAAACAGATTCATCATATTTTTCTGATCATTTTTCATATATAAATTATTTAAATCCGAGTTATAGATTATTTTCTATGATTTTTAGAAGTTTTAAACATTTTCTGAAATTAATAAATCATTTCTGATTTATTTTAATTCCAAAATTGAATTAATGCGTCAATGTTGCATCATTCTGACGTCATCAGTCAACAAACCGTTTCCAGGTCAAAACTGCCCTTGCGGGTCACACATGTCATTGGAACAGTGGCTAAACAGGGTTAGGTTAATCCTAATCAGTCTGTTAACTAAAATGATTAGTGAACGGGGCCCACTAATCATTGTCCGGAGTTTTAGTGAGTTGCTAATGACATTATTAGCTTCGGCTAAACGCCGACGACCACGCCCGACGGCGAAGGCACGCCTGAATTCCTCCTTCAGCGACCAAACGCCGCGCAGAGAGGCCCTACATGTAGCTATGGACACACCGCATCTAGTGGTGCGGGTAGTTAGCCGCGGGGATGCCGGAGTTGACGACGGTGTCATGGACCGCAGCGGCCGGAGCTCGAACATTGACGAAATCGATGTCTCGGGGCACTAGAGGACTAACGGGTGTGTCTTTGGATTCCTTGGGAGGTTCTAAGCACAGTGACGCGTTCAAACCTGGGTGGAAGCACCTGCGGCCGCGACGGCGACATGGCCGGCGGCAGGGGCTCTTAGCTCTGGTGGGACTACGGCCTAGGAAGTGCAAACAGACGTGGAAGCAAGGTGTAACGACGATAGATCTCACGGGGAGGTCTACGCGAGGATCAACGGGCTCGGGGAGGCGTCGACGATGGCGAATCGTCGGTGGCAATCTCCGGCGTCCGAGGAGGAAGACGAACTCGACGGCGGCGATGCAGGGCTCCCGAGCTCATGCGCGTCCATGAGGAGACGAAGACGACAACGGCCGTAACAGCCCAAGACCGACGCTCCAGATGCCTTCAAGATATTTCGTCATCGTCGTGTGAGTTATTTGATTGTCGCATTCATCATCGCATCGTTTGCATCATCTGCATAGCGTCAGCACTCCATTGCCATCATTTCTTTCTAAACTTGCATCCGTTCGTAGTTGCCAGTTCTCTTCATTCTCGTCGACGACAATTTCGTGACCATCCACACCCGCACGCGCCCGCAACATCATTAAATGTTGTTTTTAAAGTGCGTATAAAATATTCTCGGAATGGGTTTGAAGTTGGTGTGCGGTTTTAATATATTGTAGGTAGACTGCCAGCCAAATTTCGTCGCATTCTGAGGTCCTTTGATACTCCAACCGTTTAACATATAGCGGCACTATAGCCGGTTAAATTATCGGACGTTTTCGGTGTTTTTAAACTAATGTCGGGCTACTCATTTTCCCTCTCATATTGTCACACCCTGTGTTGTATCACTTTGCTATGCCAAGTTTATAAAATTTGGACGCATTAAAAACTTTTGTGTTCTTGATCATGATTGAGTGATTGTTATTTGCTTGAGTGTTTGCTTGTGTTTGAATTCCCCAAGGTCCTTCTTCTCTCCAATCTCATCTCCTTGATCCAAACTTCTTGCCCAATGATCAAGCCATGTGTATAGGACTAAAAACTATTTTTATCAAATATTATTTTGGCCAAAAAGAATTTATTCAATTTAGGTTTTCAAAAATCCCTGAAATGAGGTTTGTAGTACAAGTCCTCAAATTAGGTGGATTGTTTTGCCACAAAGACCTTATTTGGAACCCACTATATATAGGACTCCCCACAACCACCAAATATTAAGTTTTAAGATTATTTTACTATTTTATTTAAAGGCTTTTTCTTAAGGCCGGAAATTGTCTTTCCTAGGGAAAATTTATTTTTATGCTTTAAAAATATTTGAGAAAATTTAGGGAAACTCAGTGGACATATATTTTCAATATATAGGAGTTTCAACACATGGTCATGTTCAAAATATTGGACAAAACCCTCTTAAACCCTTTCTGTATAGATTTGCATGCCTAGATCTACAGAAATCTGATTATGTTAATTTCTAGGGTTTGCAAAATCTCCATTAGCAACTTTCTTCAAATCATCTCAAACCTTGTGATCAACCTTATTTCTACCTTCTCTTTGATCCTGGTAAATATCATGGCAAGCAAACTCCTTTCACTTGCCCAAATCAACATCAAACACCTTCTGCATTGTTTCTGTGATCAATGATTGGAGCACCTAATGGGTTCTCCATACCCTCAAATTTTTACCACAGCTTTCTAGGGTCATCTTGCACCTCCAGTAAAAACCCCATGACCTCCGGTCACTGATTGAGGTGGTAAAACCCTCAATTTACCCTCTAGACAGCAAGAATCTTACTCTCTCCCCACTCTTCTTCTATTCTAAAGGGACACCAGAGCATCCTATGTCATGTGCACATTGTTTAGACCCCCCTAGACCTATTGGGCACTTGTGGTCGTGCACAAAATGTCGTTGGCATGCCGTGCCATGCCATACGCGCGCTCTGGAGCATGCTACAGTGCGTTCCCACACTATAGCCGCAGCCATCCCGAGCCACCCGACCGCTTGGGGATGCGGGGGCTTGTCCCCCTGGCCCTCCTCGACGTCTGCAACACGACAGCGTGTCGGCCCCCTCCTTCCTCGCTATCTCTCACCCCTGGCCATGCGTGCCCGACGCTGCCCGAGCCGGCCAACGCGCGAGCTCACACGTGCGGGTGTCAGAGCCTTCCTCTGCTCTTTCTCTCCCTTCCCCTGGTCCTAGACGATGCCCAGGAACGCCCCTGACCCATTTCCGCGAGCCCCCGTGGCCTCTGGCCTCGGCCACGAGCTCGCCGGCGCACCCGCGTTCAATGGACCGCCGCGCCCCTATAAAAGGGCCTCCCCGAGCCCTTCTCTCCCCTCCGGAC
Source organism: Elymus sibiricus (assembly GCA_039707655.1). Taxonomy (NCBI): domain Eukaryota; kingdom Viridiplantae; phylum Streptophyta; class Magnoliopsida; order Poales; family Poaceae; genus Elymus; species Elymus sibiricus. The sequence goes on along the minus strand of CM077669.1, from coordinate 230,573,918 downwards.
CCTCTTTCCTCCACCCGATCTTGCTCCTGCACCGCTAGTTCATCCCCCCGAGGCCCCTGTGCTCGGGATCGACCAGACCTCTGCCAGGTCTGCCCGCTATCGATCTCGCGGTAGAAGGCTTCTCCGATGCTTCTTCTTCTTTCTTTGGACCCCCATCAACACCCTGGTATGATTCCCCTTCTTCTCCCTGTTGTTTGCAGCCGGAAATGACCGGGGCATCCTCCTCCCGAAGCGCCGCCGCCGGACTTCCACGTCGCTAGCAAACGAGAGATCCACGACGCCCCTCTCCACCATAGTTCGGTTGGCGGCGACGCCCTGAGCATGACGGTGGCACCAGCTCCTCCCCTCGAGCCCCACATTGCCGGCGGTAAGCTCCGCCTCCCATCTGTCCCGAGGTGGGAGATGACAGGTGGGACCCCCCTCTCATCCCCACACCTCTCTCCCTTTCGCTGACACTGGGGCCTGCGCGTCAGGTTTGAACCTGGCTGCGCGCGCGCCCGCAGTTCAGCTGGGCCGGCCTAGCCAGTTGGGCTAGGTACGGCTGGCCATTTGGCCAATTGGGCACAGTGCCCATTTTCTTTTTCTTTTCTGTTTATTTTCCAAAAATTCGCCTGGCTAAAATAATAATCCAAATCCAAAAATTCTTCCACCACAATTCTTGTAATATTATGTAGTATTTATTGGTGTCACTTGCAAAAAAATTTGGAAATGTTTTCTGTACTGGTTGTATTTAAAACCTAGTTTTGAGTGTTTAAAACCTCTGCTAAAATGATTTTTATAACCTTTCTATTGTCAAAAACAGAAACTAATATTTTTAATATTCAAACTACTAATTTACAGAATTATTTAACATTTTAGAGGTAATTTATCTTCTCTGTTTTTCCCGTGCTCTTATTTTTGCCCATTAATATTGCGACGATAGATTACGTTGTTGAAGAGGGTGTTGGATCAGAAGACTTTGAAGACCCCGGAGAATTTGTTGAGCTAGGCAAGCAGCCCTTTGACCATGTTTAAGAAACCACATTATTGCATAGCATATAGCACTTCATTTTGCTATGTTAATCATGATGCTATGGTGACCACCTTTATGGGTTGCCTCCGATACTTTTACCGTTGATACTTGCATGACATGACTCTACCTCCTACTTAGAGTTGTGTGGGTGGGAAGTAGATAGGTTGCTAAGTAGTTGCTATGCAAAGTGGGATGGGATTATGCATGGTGAAGGAAATGGAAATGTTTTCAAAGACTTTTCGAAAACCCCGTTGGGTTCCACTAATGCCCGAGGGTGATGATGTTGAGCTAGGTAACCACTTGATAAAGAAGTGGTGTACGGGAGCAAGTGAGTGTGTTGGTTTTTCGAAAACGGATTGGTGTAAGTTGCGACCGTTATTCCAACCGTACATGTACAACCATGATACCCCTTATGGGACGGGGTTTTGTTGATTACTTTGGTGGGTACTAGCATTGAGCCCGCATTACTAGTGGCGGGAGTGGCGTGATCACTCTCGATACGGGGTTGTACCTGAAAGGACGATCATGGGCTGTTTTAATAGACACCGGGCACACCGTTGCATTCCCTCGTGGATGATACTTGTGATGTACATCTTGAGGGATGGCACCAACGAGTGGACTCTTTGTTTAGTATCGCCGGGGGAAAATCATTGTTCGGGTGCTTACCTCGGGTATGTAATATACCGCGAGTCACGGATGACACGGAAGTTCCCCGAGTCTTGTGGGTAAAGTGTGCAACCTCTGCAGAGTGTAAAACTAGTCGAATAGCTGTGTCCACGGTCAAGGACAGTTGGATGACCGCTCTTGGGCTACGTCCATTGTTTACAAAACTTGCTGTGTGTGGGTGTGTGAAACAAAGATGATACTTGAGTCAAGTCGGATGACTAGACGTGATGACTGAACATGAGATGTTCAAACCTTGTTTATATTGATATCTGTAACCTGTTCATATGGATTATTGTATCCACATGATGCATGCCTATACAATACAATTGACCATGTCATTGCACTCAAAACTAGCTTTCCACAAACCTACTTAGTGCTATATCATGCATAGTTATACCTTGTTCCAAAACAGGGATGTCTTGCGAGTACATTCAAAGTACTCATTGGCTTGCCACTGGTTATTTAATTGGCCAAGCATGGAAGAGCAGGAATATGGTGAAGAATTCGTTAGCGACGAACATGCGAATTAGGATGCTTCCCAGTTAGAATGCCTATAGGTTAAGGCAGATGGCATGGGTCTACGCTATCTTTCAAGATTTCCGCTGTGAGTTTATGTTTGCTATTTGGCCTTCATGGCCCTATCTATGATAGACTTGACCTCGATGGTCTTTATTTGTGTAAGACGGTATGTATGGATGTAAGACTCTTGTTATTCAGCTTTTGTGTGTTCAGTGAACATTGATCTCTGGGATCACTGTACACGTGCATTCGGTGATCATGACTTATGCGTCAGGGTCCCCACACATATCCGCCTAGCTTCTCTGCACCGTGCACCAATCCACTCGCAACCTAGTCCAAACACTTCCCCTGACCTGAACCCCGCGGTCGCGGCCGGTGGGTCCGGATGTACCCCGAAATACCCCCAAAACATCTTGGTTCTTTGTTTGGAGGTCCCTAACCTATTTTCCCGACCGTCTGATCAAAATCGATGGGTCCAAAGCTAGTTCCAATTTCCTATTTATATACCAACCCCTAACATAAACTCTAAAATTTAGGATGAATGTCCCATCCATTCCCTGTCCGCCGCCGCCACTGTCTCCCTCAGGATCTCATCCATCCCAAACAGCCAACAACAGCCGCCACCCATCTTCCTCGATCTCCGCAGCCGACTAACCGCACTGTAGTGCCAAAGCTTCATGCCCACCTTGCGTCTGCGCGCCTGGACGCATCCGGCAACCACAGCTCCCTCCGTCCAAGCGCCCGCAGAGCATCCAGCTCGAAGCTCACCCCGCCGATGTCGCAGAGCCGCGTCTGAGCTCCCCCCATGGCGCCTCCTCCCCGCCCTCGCACCATGCCCGCGGGTCGCTGGATTTGCCCGCCATCCGAGCTCCCGAGCACCCAAGCTGCCCGCCCCGAGCTCCTCCAAAAACCAGGTCATGCCCCTGCTTCCTTCTCTTTCCCTTAGTCTCTCTCTGTCTCTCAAACTCTCTCCTTTTCTCTGTGTCCCGTAGGATGCCATGGATGCTCCAGCTTGACCCCGCATCAATGGCCGACTACCACCGGATCTGCAGCACCCAAGCCATGCGTCGCCCAGGCGAGGAGATCCCCTTCCCGCGCTCATTTTGCCCAACCTCCGGCCTCCTCTGCTTCAACCATGGAAAGCCACCGGAGCTCGTCTTCCCCGCGGCCCAGGAGAAGCCATGTCCGTCATCGGTTGCCTCTGGCCCTGCCTCGGATCCAGCTGGATCAGGACGGGAGCATCCTCCGTCACCCATTCCAGACGCAGCCCTAGACCTCCTCGCCTCGTCCACGTTGCTAGGAGCCACGCCATGCACTACTTCTCCGCTGGAGCCCTGCATCACGTGACAGCCCTGCACCCCGCCGCCGCTCTCCTCTGTCGTTAGGAGGACACCAAGGGTGAGCGTGCCCGCTCGCAGCGCCCACATGGGCCTCACACCTCGCCTTGTGGTCTAGCTCCGCTGGCCGCCTTAGTCCGCCAGCCTTTGGCCAGCCAGCTCCACCGAACTGGGCTAACGCCATGGTGAGCGCCAGCCTAGCCCCTTTCTTCTATTTTGCGCCCACAGCACCTTATAGCCATACTGCGCTCATATATGTAATGTTGGACTGGCCAGATTTGGCCCGTCCATGTTTTTTTCCTGTCCACCGGTTTTAGTATTTATCCAGGGAAAACCAATTTTACAGTTTAGTCCTCCAACTTTATGCACATTATGAAAATGTTTATAACTTTGTTTATCTTAATAATATGCAACTTTCAACCATGATAAAAATATTTAACTTGATGTTTTCATTTAATTTGTGTTAATGACCTGTTAAAACAGTTTCTTTTATAAGTAAATAACTGTAGCTCCGATTAAAATGATCCACATATGTAACTTGCTTAGAAAAACATGTAAATAACATAATGCACTTTATTTTACTGTTTAATAAATATAAAATATGATTAGGACAGATATTTACCAATTTCTAAATTTGCATGTCGGGTCGTTTCGGAAATACTATAAGTTGTTTCCGACCTCATTTAAAATGCCTGGTTGGTAGAGTTGTTTATTCTTCACCTTTTTCCATGTTTAAACATTTAAACTTGTCGTGTTAATAAACGAGAGTGAATTAAATGATTCGAACGTGGAGTTTCATCAATATGCAACTCGTTGCATATTGAACTTCACTTAATTTGTAGTGTTTGATTGTTGCATCTTGCCATGCCTTGCCTATTCAAACCGAACATGCATCATACTTGATTGTGAATCATGACATGTTTTTGTTGTGGTGTTTAGCGTGTCATTTTCTTGTTTCTGGATTGCTTCTTCTCGATAGAGTTTCGAAAGCATTTCGGAGTCTGAGGATCCGTTCGACTACGTTGGTTCGTCTTCTTCACGGATTCATTCTCCCTCCAAGCTTGGTCTCAGACAAGATGGCCATATTCCTGCATACCACTACTATCATTGCCATGCTAGTTGTCTCAATTCTATTGCCATGTCTTGCTGCCTACCACTTGTTTGTCAAGCCTCCCAACACTGCCATGAAAAGCCTCTAACCTCCACCTTCCCAGCAAACCGTTCTTTGGCTATGTTACCGGCTTGCTCAGCCCCACTTATAGCATTGCTAGTTGCAGGTGTAGGTTGTTACATGTGATAACATGGATATCTTGGGATATCACAATATTTTTGCTATTTAATTTAATGCATCTATACAGTTGGTAAAGGACGGAAGGCTCAGCCTTTTGCCTGGTGTTTTGTTCCACTATTGCCGGCTTAATTTCCGTGTACCGATGTTATGTTCCATATTGAGCTCTCCTAACATGCTTGGGGTTGTTATGGGGACCCCCTTGATTTTTGTTTTGGGATAAAACTCTTCCGACAAGGCTTAACATTGGTACTACATTTGCCTAAAAACTAATAAAACTTGCATAGGGACTTTCCGGACCCCATGGATAATTAATCAATAAACCGGGCCAGTGCTCCTCATGAGTGTTGGTCCAAATTGGGCGATGTACGGCGCCCCCGGGTCACCCGGGGTCTCAGCCAACCTGACGTCTTGCCCATCTGCTCCTGCCATGAGAACGAGATACGCGGCTCCTATCGAGATTGTCGGTACGCTGGGTGGTCTTGCTGGATTTGTTTTACCCTTCTCGAACGTCTTGTGCACCAGGATTTTTAGGATACTTTGGGCTATCTCGAGGTTGAGGTTTTCCGGAGCAGCTTATGGTTAGTTTGTGATGGATGAGTTGGAGCACCCCTGCAGGGTTAAATCCTTCTGAGAGCAGTGCTCGTGTTTATGTGGCAACTTGGAAACTTTCTAATATCTGGTAATAGAAATCTTGAAGTAACCCAATTAAAATACACCAATGGTGTTCATAACCGTGACCGTTTCTTCTTGTGAGGTTTGAACCAAGAAGTGGACACGGTGGGGTTATGTTTGAATCGTAAGTAGGTGTTAAGGATCACTTCTTGATCATTACTAGTTCACGTCTGTTATGCATAGATCACTCTTCTTATTCTTGTACTCATAAGTTGTCCAAATATTCAAATGCTTAGTGCTTGCTACAGCCTCACCACTTAACCATACCTCACACATTAAGCTTTGCTAGTCTTGATATCCTTGGAAATGAGATTGCTGAGTGCCAGTGGCTCACATATTACTACACCAACAATTATAGGTACAGGTAATACAATGCTGTGACGTGATAGCGATGCTTGTTTGATTTGGATTTCCTATTCTTCTTCTTCATCGATCATAGGATGGGTTCCAGGACGGCAGCCTGGGATTAGTAAGGACGGATGTCGCTTTTATTGTTTGATTTTTTCCGTAGTCGGAACCTGCTCTTCTGTAAGGTGATTGAATATATTGTTGTATTTGAGATGATCATGTTTTAGCTTGTGGCGAGTGTAAGCCAATTCCATATACTCATCTCCTCTTTACATGTACTTGTAATAATATCCATTCTTGCGAAACGACGAGATGCGCTTCTATCCCTATCGGGGCCCTGGAGCCAAAATAAGGATAGGACGCCATCTTGGGTGTTACAACGGCGGAGCTTATGGACATGCTTGAGGGGCGTCAAGTGCTGGGTGACCACGACGAACAATGACGGTGGCGAGTTGGGGCTCTCGGGTAAGCTAGGTGGGAGGGGCTAGAGAGCGAGGGAAAGAGCAGAGAGAAAGAGAGAAATGGGAGAGGAGGAAGTGGTATTCTCCACGACGGGAAGAGATAGGCACGGGGGGGGGGGGGGAGGAGGAAGCAGGCAGGTAGGAGGTGTCCTCGAGCGCGCGTGTGCGGGCACGCAGGTGCTCCTACTGGCGCCGGGAAGAAGACGACTCAGCCCATGGGCTGGGCCGCTTCTGCTTGGTAAGGTTGAGGTGAGTTTCCTTTGCTTTTTATTATTACTGTTTATTTTTTATTTATTTTATTTCTTTTTATTTATTTTCATAACCAAATCATTTTTATAAAATCTGAAACTTGTTCCGGTGATTGAGTGGATTATTCCACACACAGTGAACATTTTGTTTTCTAATTTGGACAACTTTGTTCATTTATGAAAAACAAAAGTAAGTAAAATAATTCCAACAATATTTTTCACTGGTTTCAAATATTTGTTGTGAAACCTATTTTTTTTGTTTGGACCAGTTATTTGATTTGAGGTACATCACATTTACTAGGGTTTTATGAAGGCCATTTTGGGTTCATTGATTCAAATTTGTTTTGAATTTGGTTTAATCCATTTGGGGTTCGGTTAGGTCATCCTCATTTCAAGTTTAAGGGAAAAATTAACATGATGACATGATGCTTAATGCTAGGCCAAGCAATGACTAGCTAGGGCTGTGACAACTCACCCCCACTAAACAAGAACCTCGTCCCGAGATTCAGGCGTAGGGTAAGAGGACAGAGGGCACACAAACTAACACAATCTTCATGATCCAATTGCCTTCTTGAAATGTTGATTCGTTGCATCATGTTGATCTTGACATCTTTTCCTTCGTGATCTTCATCCAACATAACGACAAAAGGAATGGAAAACTCTACAAGAATCAATCTTCTCAAAGATCGAGCGACTCACAATCAACTCACGGAGTGAGACGTTGAAACATCTCTTGAGCTGAGATACCAAACACATATCAGGTGGGATGGAACGAGGCAGATGATGAAGGTTCAATTTGGTAGGCAATAATTACACGCTTAAAAAGGTAACACATGGTTTTGAAAGTAGCGAGTAGATAAATTGCCCTTAGCACCATAACGGGGCACCTAAGGGGAGGTGACTCATAGAATTATTCCCTTAAGTGGCAAAATGAATTAATTTTGATTCATAGATCATTGAAACGCTAAGACAATTCAGAAATGGTCATTCGAAGGAACTCGAAAGAATGGAATACTCAGACTAGAAAGGAAACTAGAGTTATAGAACAACTCGGTGAACGGAAGACACATTCTATTTGATACCGAGGAATGTAACCTAGGGTCTGAGCATGCTCTCAAGAACTTGAGCATTTCCATTATCATCAAGGTTTTACCAACATCCATGCCAAAGATCCAGGCAAAACATCATACTACCATGATGAATAACGATGGAGGATGCAGATACAAATGAAGACCACACTTTCTTGGATTTCACCTTAGCTATGCCAAGGGAATGAAATCTGGATGATGGACGGAGAGATATTTAGCACTCTACTTCTAATGTTCTCCTTGATGTACTAGCGTAAACTAATTATAGGTACTGTTTGGTATCTAGAACATCAAGTAGAGGTTGGACTTTGGGAACATAAAAGGGTCCATGAGGAACAACTTCTGGAATAAGTCGTACGAAAACCTCATGGGGAAAGTGGCTAAGGTTGCTGATATAAGATATTTTAACAATAGGTCTTCCGGCTAGGAGTGTTAGCCATGACATCACCTTACTGGGTTACACAGAGACCAAAATTATAATTACTGGGAAATGTTCCAGCCATCACATCTGCGTGAGATTCAGATCTGGGTGGGGACAAGATGCTTCAGACTCAGCATGTCTGAAAGAGGTGGTTTGCAACACAAATCGACGATATGGCGTTGCGAGATTCACGGGAAATAAACTACAGAAGCCAGCTCCAAAACATGAGCTTGATTGCAAGACATATGTGAACACACCGTCCAAGACAAATGTGACCACATACAAATCTTATAACAAAACACTACCGAGTTCTGGTTTGGAACCATCATTGGAGGTAACGAGGTCTTGTGCATTACCATGGATTAGCACTTAACTTCTTTTCCTTGAACAACTCAATCAGTGGCTTGGTGTGCTAGGAGATACATCTCGAATGGAGGTTGCAAATCTACCAAACCATAAAATTCTTCACACGTACATGACTGTCTTGAGATGATTCTAGGGAAAGCAAAATAACTTTCCTCAAATTCACGGCGGTGACTTGCATCAAATGCACGTGAAATGAGAAAGAGTCACTTCTAACACCTGACATATACTTCATGTACGGGACGTGAAGATATTGCTTATAAAAGTTTCCAACACTAGTTTTAATGTCCAACATAAGTTATGGATAAGATAAAGGTGTTGCTGATAGGCTCAACAACAATTCATCGAGATATCCATAAGGATAGAATTCCACAACTATGTGAGCAAGATAATAGCATTGGTCAGACTGAAAGACATAATGATGCCTGCTCGAGGAAACATCCACGAGTAAAACAACATTAGGAAAATATTTGGTTCTCATTTTGATTTGATGATAGCCCACACTCAAATCAAAGATTGGACAAGACAATAGATGCAACAATTGATGAAAAGGATCAACCGATGAAGATATCATCTTTTCCCAACACACACACACACACACACACGCACAAGATATCCCTTTGGAATGAACTAAGTCAGACGAAGCTTTTATCTTCCAACTCTTCAAGTTGTTGTTTGGCTTAGTCCAACTAGTTCAGGGTATCCAATATGGATTCTTGGAGAAGGGGTGGTTTATATGAAAACAAACTTGATCACGAACTCAACATAACGGTTAGGCAACAACCTAGTGATACTTCCAAGAAGATATTCAGAAAATCACGAGCCGCAGATACGTTATTGAGTTCGAGAACAATCTTGCTTTTCAGGGCAAGACGATATGCTCAAAATAGTAACACAATCCTAACTCGTTAATCAAGGAGTGCACTAGGAAAATGGACTAGGTAACACGATCAATCATAGAATGGTGATTCGATAACCAACACGTTAAGAATGAAATTAGTGTCCATTAACTACCAACCAACGGGGTTGCTAGGAGTATTGATTTCAAACATCATGGTTCACTTGTCGGTGTTCTGGTTACAGCCAACACGAAGACCGAGGAATGAACAATGATGCGAGAAGCTGGATTGTGCAATTCTCACAACATTCTTAACATAAAAGAAGGTAATACTCCAAGGTAGAACAGAATCGGAAGCTGGATTGGAATTTTGATCTGCGGAATACAACTGCTTTGACCCAATCCTGGACATTGATGAGGTGCTGGAGTTCGCTTGTCCTAGGCATTCTGAAGTAGAATGACTTGACGGACCACAAGAATAATATGCATCGATGAAGTCGAATGTACAACTACTCTTGACTATCCACTGATAGATGAGGGTTAGAATACAACTAAAGAGGGACAACTCAAGGAGCACATACTTTTTCTAAGTTGTAGATGCATAGGTTAGCATGTCGAACGAATGCAACATAATTCTTCCGGACAACCAATGCAGAAAGGTAGGATTGGCAGACTCACAAATATGGAATGGATAACTCATCAAAAGAACGGTTTGCTGGGAAGGTGGAGGTTAGAGGCTTTTCATGGCAGTGTTGGGAGGCTTGACAAACAAGTGGTAGGCAGCAAGACATGGCGATAGAAATGAGACAACTAGCATGGCAATGATAGTAGTGGTATGCAGGAAAATGGTCATCTTGTCTGAGATCAACCTTGGAGGGAGAATGAATCTGTGAAGAAGACGAACCAACGTAGTCGAACGGATCCTCAGACTCCGAAATGCTTTCGAAACTCTATCGAGAAGAAGCAATCCAGAAACAAGAAAATGACACGCTAAACACCACAACAAAAACATGTCATGATTCACAATCAAGTATGATGCATGTCCGGTTTGAATAGGCAAGGCATGGCAAGATGCAACAATCAAACACTACAAATTAAGTGAAGTTCAATATGCAACGAGTTGCATATTGATGAAACTCCACGTTCGAATCATTTAATTCACTCTCGTTTATTTACACGACAAGTTTAAAAGTTTAAACATGGAAAAAGGTGAAGAATAAACAACTCTAACAACCAGGCATTTTAAATGAGGTCGAAAACAACTTATAGTATTTCCGAAACGACCCGACATGCACATTTAGAAATTGGTAAATATTTGTCCTAATCATATTTTATATTTATTAAACAGTACAATAAAGTGCATTATGTTATTTACATGTTTTTCTAAGCAAGTTACATATGTGGATCATTTTAATCGGAGCTACAGTTATTTACTTATAAAAGAAACTGTTTTAACAGGTCATTGACGCAAATTAAATGAAAACATCAAGTTAAATATTTTTATCATGGTTGAAAGTTGCATATTATTAAGATAAACAAAGTTATAAACATTTTCATATACAAATTGTTTTAATCCGATGCACCGTTAACCACGCAAGACTCTAGTCCAGGTTTATCGCCTATTTGAGATTGAACCCGCTAGGAAGTCCGGCCAAAGTTTCCTCTACGGCCTCAAACGATGTGCGTAGGGTTCCACAATCCCACCTTTTGGGTGCCACTTGGTACACCGTACCACTGTGTATATACCGCATCAAAGCCAACCCCGTCGGGCAGCGCTATGCAAGGCCGCCAACATTTTTCCTACAAACACTAGAAACTAGTTTCAACTCCTGGACAGAGTACGAGGCGATTAATAAGCCGAGAGGGTCCACTGTTTTCGGGCCCAATGTGTGGTAGTATATTGTCTTGGATAACATACACAGAACTCAGTTTTTAAGGACGGTCCCAATGAGACAACCCGCCATGTACTCATGTTGGAATCGGGGCTCCGGGGACCCTTGAGAGGTTCGAACTCTGGGGTGCACCGGCTCTCCAACCTCGTTCTCTCACCCTAACCGGCGGCGATGCTCCGGCGTGCTTGAGCTTGGGAGAAAGGACTACGCACATAGCGATTTACCAAGGTTCGGGCCACCTTGCGGTGTAAAACCCTACTCCTGCTTGTCTGGATTGCTTAGAGGTGGAGAATGAATACAAGATGCCCCCTCCTACGATTGCTGCCTTCTGCCTTTATACCGGCCTCGGCCCTCTTCCCCAAAAACGTCCGGCGGGAAGGGTTGGCACAAGCGCCGGTTTGAAAGGGGACATGACTGCGTCATCCTGACAAAAGTAATCTCCACCTGCCAAAGCCTCCCTCCATGACGTGTTGGTGTGCTCGGGGATGACCTCCATCCTGGCGAACCCCCAGCTTTGGCCTTCTAACACCAAACGGGAAACCTTTGGGGGGCACTTCAGGAACCGGCGTGCAGGCCCTGCTCACTTAACACCAAAGAGGAAAGGTCTTCCTGTCGCGGCCCCAGACGACGTCGGGCAGGGCTCGTACTACCCTCGGGACGAGTCAGGTTGCGCGCCCCTGCAGAGCCACCGTGGACCTGCGTCTCACGAGGGCACCCTAGGGGCGGCCTCCCGAGGCCTCCTTCGAGGGCCGACGAGGGGCCTTCAAGTAGGTCTCCTAAAGAGGCAGGGGCCTCACGAAGCCCTTCTTCGCGACGCTTCCAGGGTGGGCTATTTCGGACCCGTACCTTGCATCACGACATGGGCCTCAAACAGACGGGCCTGGGTACCCCCTGTCCCAATGGCCCGACAGTAGCCCCCGAGCCTGCAGCGTGCATGTCCACGCCAGCTGGAGGGGCGAAGCAGTGGGAGCTGCAACCGCATGTGGGCAAGTCGCGACGCGTGGAATGCGCTGGGGCGTGGGACGCCCCCACCCCCATGTGATGCCTCGACAACCGCCTAGGTTAGCATAAAGATGGCCAACAGCGCTGGGCTATTATTACCTTTCTTCGCCCGGCATCTGTCTCGATGTGCCTCCTTCCTCTGTGTGAGACTCCACCAGATCCAACCTCGAGCGAAGCACTCTTCTCCACATCTCATTCGCCGCTCTGTTGCTCGGATGGCCCCAGGCACGAAGAAGGCAAAGGCGAAGGCTCCAGCCAGACGCCCCCAGGAGATCGGGGCAGCTCTCCTGCGTTCCTCCGTCATAAGGAATGGGACCTGGACCCGGTTCGCCCACTGATAGCGGGCAACCGGAATGAGTGGAAGGAAACAGTGATCTCCCCGGGAGCGGTGGCGCAGAGCGGTCTGGGGGCGTCCGCCTACGCCTTCTTCCTCCACAGCGTTTACGCCGGGCTGGTCCGCCGTTCTTCGAGTTCATCTACGCCATCCTCACCTATTACCAGATACATGTCCTGCACCTCCAACCCAATTCACTGCGAAGCCTTTGTGGGCGTGAGGCCCTCAATAGCGCTCTTCCGCCATTTCTTTAGCATGCGTTTTACTACGCGAGACCAGCTCTCGGCGTGTGTCTCCTTCATCGATTTCAAAGGCGTCAGTACCCGCCTGAGGTCTGGGAAGAAGGTGGAGGGCTACCAGTAGCGCTGAGTTTACTTGGACGCCCTCAAGGTCCATCCGCTCCTGAGGATCCATACTGCCCTTCTGGTGCAGCACTCCGGATGGAGCCATGCGTCGCTCTCCGACTAGAGGGCAGGGCCTGTCCTAGAGCGGATTTCTTCGCACGGGAACACCCAGCTGTCGGGGGTGATAATCGTCAAGGAGTTCCTGGGGCAGCGCATTGCACCACTCCAAGCGCACTCGCGGCCCGTGTGGGAGTTCGAGGGCATGCCGGACCCGATGAGGCTGCACCTTGCCGTCTTGTCGTCCCGAGTTTGAAGGGGCCATGACGGCCCTACTTGGCTCCATGCCCGGCAATCATCCCGAGGCCGCGGGCCTGCTGTATGGCCAAGACGACCGAGCGGATCTGGTCGCTCTCATGCCTGCCTCGACGAGTGGGGACTCGTGTCAAGCGGTAGCGAAGGGTTGCGGGGGAACTCCACCATCAAGGTGTTGTCCTCCGTCGAAGATAGCGGCAGCGAAGATTCTGAGGCGACCGTCGGGGAAGAGGAGGAGGACGACAACGGCTGAGGGATTTCGCCCGGCCACCACCAGTCCATGCTCTGCTTCGAGGATGATGATGACGACGCCGACATGCCGCCTCGGGCGATGCTTCCTCGGCCTTCCGACCTGGCTGTGGCAGCGAAGGCCTGCTCCGCTGGCTCCCAGGCGCTGGGTGCCGGGGCCCCAGCCGGCGAGGCGGCCAACACTCCTAAAGCCATCGCCCTTCTCTGAGGAGCCCCCCAGGCCCTTGGGAAGTAATTGGACCCGACCGGACCCACGAGGGGTCACGCCGAGCGCTCTTCCGGCGTACCCAAGGGGGCACCTGTAACATCCCGGGACCGATGCTCCAGAAGATTCCCCTTATTCCGTTGTCATCGTGCAATTCTTTTGTTTGTCGCATTCATCATCGCATCATTCGCATCAATCGCATTGCATCGGCACTCTGTTGCCGTCATTTTCAAACTTGCATCCATTCGTAGTTGCCGGTTCTCTCCGTTCGTGTCGTTGACCGTTTCATGACCAACCACACTCACACGCGCCCGCGACATCACAAAATATCCTTTTCAAAAGTGCGTATAAAATATTCTCTGAATGGGTCGAAAGTTGGCGTGCGGTCTTATTATATTGTAGGTAGACCGCCTGCCAAGTTTCGTCGCATTCAGGAGTCGTTTGATACCCGAACGGTTAAACCTATAGGGGCACTATAGCCGGTCAAATTGTCGGACGTTTTCGTTTTATAAAACATGTTGCCGGGCTGCCCGCTTTCCCTCTCTTCTATACCTAGCCCCTCTGCACAGTGCACAGACCCCTCGCGCGCGCCCGATAGCTTCCTCGAACTCAAATCGTCGAGTCGTGACCATTGGATCCGGATCAACCCCGTAATACTCCAAACCATCATCGGTTTTTTAATTGGACTCCCTAACTTCTTTATGTCAACCGTCCAATCTATATCGAAGGGTCCAAATAGCCCGTAGCCTAATCCCACAGCGGTATATAACAGTCAAACCTTAGTTCCTAGCCTGTCCCGTCCATCCATTCCCATCGCCCGCGCCGCCACCCACCTACCTGGTCTCCACCTTCCTCGGGATCTGTCTCATCCACCCACGTCCTTGTTTTGCAAACCGAGCCAACCATCGCCGCTGCTACCGATTCCCTCGATCCACTGCAGCCGCTTCCATCCGTGCCTCACGGACGCGTCCATCAACTGTAGCTCCTCGCGCCTCCATCCCCGTGCTCCTCCCGTAGCCCGCCTCCTCTCCAGCGCCGTGCCAAGCAGCAGCAGCAGCCACAAGGAGACGCCGACCCCGAGCCACCTTCCGGCCTAGCACCGGCCTGCAGGTCCCGGTCGCGCCTCTCTCCCCTGCCCTCTTTTTCTCCTTTGCTGCTCCCTCTCTGTCTTTCTCAACATCTCTCTCTCTCTCTCATTCTTCTTCTCAAGAAAGGACAGGAGCCCTGGCCGCCTCTCTTCTATTGTTCTTGGTCGCTAGGAGATCGAGCGCCGGATGAGAGCGCAGCTCGTCCCCAAGTTCTTCTCCCGCGCGCCTCCTCCTTCCCTCCGTCCTCGTCCCCAAGTTCTTCCCCCGCGCGCCGGAGATGTCGGCCGGAGCACCACCGGCGACCCAACCAGCTGTAGTAGCAGGTCATCGTGCCTCTGCTCATCCTTCTCCTCCCGTTCTATCTGTCTCTCTCCCGTAGCTCCCTCTCTCTCTCCCAGTGTTGATGTGCAGGAGCAAGGAGTTCGACCGCCCATGGCCTCGTCTCCGGTCGGGAACCAAGCCGGACCGAGCGCCACCCCCGGGTCCATGCCTCCTCGAGCTCACCCCGGCGATCCTCTGCATCTTCATGTCATGGCCGCGGCCTCTGTTTCCCCCGCTGTGAGCAGCCCCTTCATGACTAAACTTCGTTTTATTTTGCCTAGATCTATTCTGTCTTGAAGAGGCTATATCGGTTGGGCACTATTTTTTTTGAACACAGTACAGACGAGAGCGCTCATATACACGCGCATACACTCACCCATATGAATGCATACACGCACACCCTACCCCTATGAGCACCTCCGAAAGACTGAGCCGGCATATCATCTTGAAATTTACGAAGTCACCATAGGCACCTCGTCGTCGACGGGAACGTCTCTTTCCACTAAATGCGCATCGCCGGAAATCCTGAAATAAATCCAGGAATAAATGCGAGCACCAAGATTTGAACCCTGGTGGGCTGAGAATACCACAGTCCCTCTAACCATCCAACCAAAGGTTGGTTCGCGGTTGGGCACTATTTTGATACATGAAAATACTAGTATTGGAGTGGCTGGCATCCCACGCCTTGTCCAGGAGGTCATGGGTTCAATCCCTGGCGCCTGCAACAGTTTTTGTTCTCTGTTTTTTAGCAAGCGAGCTATTCTATTTGATTTTCAATGTCATCAGACTGATGGGATGAGTCATATTGGCCCAAACCCTTGTGTTATCACTGTTCTATCATAGACCATTTGGTTAGCTTGCTGGTTTGCATCCAAGAAGTTGTGGGTTCGAGTCCCAGGAACCCCAAACTTTTCCCCTGTTTTTCTTTCATTTTACATGCACACACACTCAGAAGCTTGGGCCGGTTCTACTGCTGGGCCGCTACGCTATGGTGCAGTTGGCCCGTATACGTTTTTTTTGCTTCCCTGTGATTTATCATTTATCCATTAAGTGCATAATTAGAGAAAACTGCCATGCATTTGTAATGCCAATAAGTCATGAACCGTGGGTCGGATTCAAATGCTTTATATATGTAAAATGAATAGAATTTTGTCTAGTTTCACAGTATCCAACTTTCATGCAAGATGAAAATTCTTAACTTGCTATTTTCACATAAATTGTGTAAATGCCATGTAAAAAGATTTCTCTCGTAACTAATTAACCGTAGCTCCGATAAAAATGATCCACATATGTAACTTGACTAGAAAAACATGTAGAATCTCATGGCATGCTTTATTTTTCTGTTTAATAAACATAAAATATGCTTAGGACAGATCTAGACCAAATTAATAATTTGCATGTGGGGTCATTTTGGAAATACTATAAGTCGTTTCCGACCTCACTTAAAATGCCTAGGTGATGTAGTTGTTCATGCTTCACCTCTTGCCATGATATACAACTTTTCAAATGATTGTTTAGTTGAACAACTTTAACCGCATTTCTCTTAACATGGAGAGTTATTATTTTGTTATACGTATGTTCTCCCTCTCCATTTAAAATTGCGTAATTCCTTCTTCAACCTATGCCATGACCACCCATGTTAAACAACATTTAATATTGATGTGTAAATAAACGAGAGTGAACTAAATAATTCGAATGTGGAGTTTCGTCAATATGCAACTCGTTACATACTGAGCTTCACATAATGTGTAGTATTTGATGGTTGTGATTGCCATGCCTTGCATAAATAAAACGGACATGCATCATGTTTGTTTGCGCATCATGTCATGCATATGTTGTGGTGTTTATTATGTGTTGATTGTTTGTTCCGGATTGCTTCCTCTCGATAGAGTTCCGAAAGCGTTCGGAGTGTGAGGATTCGTTCGACTACGTTGGTTCATCTTCTTCATGGACTCGATCTTCTTCCAAGCGGGATCTCAGGCAAGATGACCATTTCCCTGGATACCATTACTATCATTGCCATGCTAGATGTCTCGTTTCTATCTCTTGTCTCGCTACCTACCACTTGTTTGTCAAGCCTCCCAAATGCCATGATCAGCCTCTAACCCTCCACATCCTAGCAAACCATTGTTTGGCTATGTTACCGCTTGCTCAGCCCTTCTTATAGCGTTGCTAGTTGCAGGTGCAAGTTCTTCCATGTGCAACATGGATATTTTTGATATATCACAATATGATTGCTGTTTAATTTAATGCACATATATACTTGGTAAAAGGTGGAAGGCTTGGCCTTTTGCTCGGTGTTTTGTTCCACTTTTGCCGCCCTAGTTACTTGTGTACCGGTGTTATGTTCCATATTGAGCACTCCTAACATGCACAGGGTTGTTATGGGGACCACCTTGATTTTTGTTTTGGGATAAAACTCTTCTGGCAAGGCCCAACATTGGTTTTACCATTCGCCAACCTAATAAAATTTGCATAGGTACTTTCCGGACCCCGTGGATAATTAATCAACAAACCGGGCCAGTGCTCCTCATGAGTGTTGGTCCACCTACCTAGCAGTCGGCGGTGCCACCTCGGGGCAACTCGAGGCATTTTCAGGCTACCGTCCACTTCGCATAGACGGATGATACCCGTAGATAGAGAGCGCGCGGCTCTGGATGCGGATCTGGCTTACCGGGAAGCCTTGCTGGATTTGTTTTACCTTTCTCGAACGTCTTGTGCGCGGGATTTCGATGACACTTCGGGCTATCTCGAAGTTGATATTTTCCATCGGGATTCCGCGAATACTACGGGTGATTCCGCGGTTGAGGAATTCCAACGCGGCATGTGGTTAGTTTGTGATAGATGAGTTGGAGCACCCCTACAAGGTTAAATCTTTCGGAAAGCCGTGCCCGTGGTTATGTGGCAACTTGGAAACTTTGTTTAACACCCGGTCATAGCAAACTTAAAGTAAACTCCAATAAAATACACCTACTATGTGCGTAACCGTGACTGTCTCTTCTCGTGAATTTCTGAAACCGAGAGAGAACACGGTGGGGTTATGTTTGACTCGTAAGTAGGTGTTTAGGATCTCTTAGAGATCATTACTAGTTCACGTCCGTTTATACGACAATCATCCCCCTTTATTCTTGTACTCGTAAGTTAGCCACTCAAATAAATGCTTAGTGCTTGCTGCAACCTCACCCCTTAACCATACCTTACCCATTAAGCTTTGCTAGTCTTGATACTCTTGGAAATGAGATTGCCGAGTCCCTGTGGCTGACAGATTACTACAACAACAGTTGTAGGTGCAGGTAATGCGATGGTTTGACGTGAGCGCGTTGCTTGTTTGATTTGGAGTTCTTCTACTTCATCGATCATGGGTTCTGCTACTACTGCATGTGCATAAGTCAGGGGCACTGGGTACCCCAGTCCTAGTGCACCGACAGTGGCGTTCACTGTTCCGCATCCCATGTTGTTCTTACGTTGATTTCCTGGCTCACCCAGGTAGGCTCTTGTTCGTTGGCTGTTGGCTTGGGGGCTGCTGGTTCGCCGTCCTCGGCTTCCCTCTACACCACTAGTGCGGCGCTGACCACCTGGTTCATTGCCGCTAAGTACAACAGCAACGGTTCCTCGAGCTTGGGCGCAACTAGGACGGGAGCTGAGGACAGGTACTTCTTCAGGTCTTGCAATGCCGCCTCTGCTTCTGGGGTCCACGTCATCGGGCCTGCCTTCTTCGGGATCTTGAATAATGGCAGGGCACGCTCCACGGACTTGGAGATGCATCTGCTGAGGGCGGCGACGCAGCCCGCCAACCGTCGTACCTCCTTGACGCGCTTTGGTGCCTTTAGCTGCTCGATTGCTTCAATCTTGACGGGGTTGGCTTCTATCCCATGCTAAAATATGAAGAAACTGAGTAGCTTGCCGGAAGGGACCCCAAACACGCACTTCTCAGGATTGAGCTTCAGGTTGATCTTGCGCAAATTCACAAAGGTCTCCTCCAAGTCTTGGACTAGCGTGGCCTTGTCTTTTGTCTTGACTACAATGTCGTCCAATGTAGGCCTCCACATTCCTGTGCAGCTGTGGTCTGAGGCCGATCTGGATGGACCTCGCGAATGTTGAACCCGCGCTCTTCAGACCAAACGGCATGCACTTGAAGCATTATGTGCCGCACGGAGTGATGAATGCCGTTTTCTCTTCGTCTTCCTCGGCCAGGAAGATCTGATGATAGCCGGAATAGGCGTCGAGGAACGACAGCAGGTCACAGCCGGTGGTAGAGTCCACTATCTGGTCGATGGGTGGCAGCGGAAAAGGATCCTTCGGGCAGGCTTTGTTGACATCTGTGAAGTCGATACAGAGCCTCCATTTCCCGCTTGCCTTACGCACCACCACGGGATTCGCTAGCCATGTTGGGTAGAGTACACCCCTGACTAGGCCCGCTGCTTCCAACTTCTTGATCTCTTCGGCAATAAATTCTTCCCGCTCTAGTGCTTGTTTTCAAACATTCTGCTTGACAGGGCGCGCGTGGGGACAGACAGCAAGGTGGTGCTCGATCACCTCCCTGGGAACACCGGGGATGTCAGACGGTTGCTAGGCAAACATGTCGACATTCGCCCGTAGGAAGGAGGCGAGCGAGCTTTCCTATTTGCTGTCGAGGGTGGCACTTATAGTGAAGGTGCCTCCCTCGCCGTTCTCCCGCGCAGACACTTGCTTCATCTTGTGGATGGTCACTTTGCCCTTCTTGCTCCTGCCGGCGGAGGTCTCTAGTAAGTCCTCGACGGGCATGCTACACTCTGTCGTGCGCTTCTCGGAGTTCTCACGAGCCTTGCCGGAGGTCTTGTTCTTGTTCTTTCCCCCGAGAGCTTTGTCGGCAGGAGCGGGTGCCTCGCTAGCAGACGTTGCCGCTGCCTCCCGGTAGATCTTGTCGACGCAGAGGACTGCGTCTTTCTTGTCGGCATGGACGGTGATGACGCTCATTGGCCCCGGCATCTTGAGCGTGTTGTAGGCACGGTGGGATGCCGCCATGAACTTCGCCAGTGTCGGGCGGCCCAAGCTCCCATTATATGGCAACGACATCTTGGCGACGTCGAAAACGACCCTCTCTATCCTGAAATTGAGCTTGCTGCCGAACGTGACCGGAAGCCCGTCCACTCCTTGGAAGGAGCCCGTCGGTTTGAGGTCCGAATCGAGGATCTGCAGCCGCTTGATCACATCGGGCAAAATCAGGTTCAGGCCGGCCCCACTATCGACCAACATCTTCGTGACTCTGAGGTTGCGGATCGGTGGCGAGACCAACAATGGCACGCACCCGACCGCGGTGACCCGATCAGAGTGGTCCTCAGCGTCGAAGATGATGGGAGTGTTGGACCATTCGAGGGGCTTCCTCGCCTCTGCCGCCGGCCCTGCCGCGTTGACTTCACGGACCCATTGCTTGAGCTGCATGTGGGAGGAGTGCAAAGATGCGCCTCCATCAACACACATGGTATCCACAGCATTCTGGAACCCTTGCTTGTCAGATTCCTCTTCATCTTCGTCATCGTCATCATCATCGTCGGATTTGTCGCCTCGGGCTCTAGCAGGTTTTACCGTTTGCTGTTTGGCCTTGCCGCGGCGGTCGCTTCGACCATTGCGGTTCTTCTTGTCGGGTCCACTGGCAGCCTGCACCGCAATGGTGTAGATGCCTAGGAACTCCGACGGGCTAATCGCGCCATTGTATTTGTTCGGTAGCTCCGGCTTGAAGGCCCTGCTGGAGGGCCAGTGAACCTGCCGCAGTTCACGGGTGAACGCCGGGCATCCGACCTCGTAAGGTAAGCTGCCCGGCTCCCCGGCATGGGCTCGTCGACCGCCAGATCCGTGCGACCATCGTATTGACGGCGCGCTTCCCGTCGTCTTTCGATGGTCGTGCGCGCATCCTCCTTGCGCCTGTCCCTTAGGACTTGGCGCTGGTCTTGCTTCAGCCGCGGGTCCGTCGACGCTCGAGACACCTCGTCTTGCACATTGGTGCAGCTAGAGGTGGGCTGCTGTCGTGGGGGCGACTGCATCGTATGTGTCCCGTCGGCGTCGTGTCCGGTGGTGGGTTCCATGTGAACCGCGAGTCGGGCGCGCGAGGAACCCGCCGCATCTGGTTTATCGTTGTTGGCGAAGCTCAGCAGGCTTTGTATGGTCGCCCTCCACTCTATCGCCTCCGGCGCGGGCAGAAAGTTTAGGAGAAGCTGGGCCTTTGCCAGAGCTTCCCCCGCGGTTTTGGAGACTGGACGGGGCGAGGCATGGGTAGCGCTCTTACTCCTAGCAATGCCAGAAGGAACGCCTTCCCGTGCTGTCGCCCATCGTTGGCCCTCACCAGGAGGGGGCCGTGGAGCTCGGCACTGCGCCCCTGGGGAGCAGCGCACGAGGGCCCTGTCTATGCGAGGCTCCGGTTCGCCGCCTCGTGGGCGCGGGTCATGGTCGTCTTGCGAGGGGCGTGGTGGAGGTCCGTTCGCAGCCCCCACGGCTGCCGTGGCCGCGGCTGTGGCCCCGGCCACAGCAGCGGCATCACCCTTGGTCAACGCTTGCACTTTTCGCGCTACCATGGTGGCGGGGTCTGGGTCATGGTTCGCGGAACTCCCCGCAGTGTTGTGGCTGCGCTCACCGACGAGGTGAGCGTGGCGGTCGCCGCCATCGGCGGCTTGGGATGGCAGCTTGGATGTGGTCGCGACTGGTGTCACCGCACCCTTGGCTTTCTTGGGCGCCATGGACGCCGGCGAAGGCACGCAAAGATGCCGATGAAGATTCGTGCATCGGAGGCCCCCTACCTGGCGCGCCAAAGATGTCGGGTTGTGATTCACGACGATCTATGAGACCGGCAGGGTCCCTTTACGGTTCGGCAGGGGCGTCAGGTGCACAAAGAGCATCAGTCGGCCATGACTGCGCACAGGGCTTATACAGGTTTGGGCCGCTCGGGAGCGTAAAACCCTACGTCATGTCTGTGTGTTGTATATCTGGGTCCAAATACAAGGGAGCAGCCGCCCGGCAAGGATGCTCGAGAGGTGCTGCTACACGTGCGAATGGACAGAGTGTCGACCTTTGTCAAGGTAGCCATGGGCCTCCTTTTATAGTTCATGGGGTTACCACAAGGGCTACGATGGTCTTTTGCTGGGTGTACAGTGTGTCTTATAGCTAGAGGGGATGTTGTCAGAGTGGTAGTGGGAGACACCTAACTCTGACGGTCTAGGACAGGCGCATTGAATGCGCTGTGAGGTGGCGCGCTGGCGACGGTTCCTGGCAAGGATCGCCTCTCCTTCTGTGCCATTCGCCCAGCTACCTCTTATGCTTCTGCCACTCCACGGGATGGGTGGCGTTAAAGCTACCACATGCCCGCCGTTGTAGCCACGTGCCCCGGCCAGCCTTGCTTGCCCGCCTGCCCGCTCGACACCTCAGGCGATGTAGACTGTCATCCCTGGTGAGGTGGAGCGGCGGCCTGGCGGGTTGGAATCTTTGCCGGGGCTGCTTGCGGACGGGTGATTCCGCTTGGCAAAGGACATGAATGCCTTCCTCCGGTCTTGACTCTGGTTCGCCTCGGAGGCTGACGCAAGGCCGACAAGAAGTTGCCGTTCTGGGGCAACTGCCCGTGCACAAGTCTGGTACTAGGGACCCCCAGTTCTTAGTACACTGACATCCGGTGTTCCGAAGACTACATCCAGGGTTATTTTTCCGCCGCAGCGTGCCTCTCGCGCGGTTATTATACCTTTAAAGGTGGTGCCACTCTGTTCTATGCTCGATATGTTGACATGCATTTTGTCCAAAGTGACTGCATATATCAGATTTAGGTTGCTGCCTCCGTCCATGATCACCTTGCGAAGTCGGGAGCTGCCCACAATTGGGTTGAGGACCAGCGCGACGGGGCACCTATTCGGGCTCAACCTCAGTTGATCTTTATGATCAAACGTCATCGGTGTGTCTATCCATGCACCCTTGGTTGGCATCTATCGGATAGAATTGATTTTGTCCAGGGCTCGCTTGCGCTTGTTGTTGGACGCGAAGGTCTCGTAAATCATCATGACTTCGTCTTCGATCAAGGACGGTTCTGCGTGGCTGGGGGCGCTTGTCAGAAGGGCGGGTCCTTCCTTAGCCACCTGTCTCACAACCCAACAGTCGCGAAGGTTGTGAGTCGGGTAGGAATTAAGAAGAATAGCATGTATTGGGCATGGTTTATCCAGGAGGACGTCGAGTGTTGTTCTGGGGTGGCCGTAGGATTTTTTTCTTCTTCCCAGGTCTTTTGACCAAGGTGCGGGTATATCGTGATTCAGATTGTGTTCACAGATCGAATTTGTGCTTTCCTAGGCGAGCCAGGCATCTTCGATGGTGCAGAATTTGGACACCAGTTCGGACAATTCCATAGGTGTTTGAACACAGCGACAAGAATGGGCGTTCGAAATGCCTTTATCCTTGCATCCGCAATGGAAAGGATGTTATTATATGTAACAGCCCGAGATCGACGCTCCAGATGCCTTCCATTTATTTTGTTATCGTCGTGTGGTATATTTTGTTGTTGCATTCATGATTGCATCATTTGCATCATTCCAATTGCAACGACACTCCGTTTCCGTCATTTTTTCAAAACTTGCATCCGTTCGTAGTTGCCAGTTCTTCCCGTTCTCGTCGTTGACCATTTGGAGACAAACCACACACGCACGCGCCCGCGGCATTGTAAAATATGGCTTTTAAAGGTGCGTATAAAACTTTCTCCAAATGGGTTGAAAGTTGGGGCGTGGTCTTATTATATTGTAGGTAGACCGCCTGCAAAAATTCGTCGCATTCGGAGTCCGTTTGATAGCCCAACCGTTAAACTATAGCGACACTATAGCCTGTCAAATCGTTGGACGTTTTTAGTACTTCTAAAACTTGTCACGGGCCGCAATTCTTGCTCTCATCTCAGCCCAACACCTCTCCATAGCTCACCTAGGCCACCTAGCCAAACTCCGTGATCGGAGTCGTCCGATGGCGATCAGAGGGTCCGAAAATGGAGCAAAACCCCTAACCCTAGCTATCCCTGCCTATAAATAGACAGTCGTCCCTTCCAAATCGGGCAACCCTAGCCATCCACCTCGCAATTTGTGCCACCCCAAACCCTAACCGCCACTTGTCTCGTGCACCTCCCACCTCCCACCGCGCGGCCCGCGGAGCCCATCCGGGGCCGCCCGGGCCCGAACCCCGCCGTCGTGCACGAGTTCCTTCGGAGCTAAGCTCCTCTCGTGCCCCATGGCGCCTCCCCTCGCCTGAGGTCGTCCGACCCTGCCTGCCTCGCAATGCCGGCGACCTTGCCCGCTCACCGGAGCCTACCGGCCACCGCAGGTCAAGCCCCCGCATCCTCTCCTCCTTCCTCTCGTTTCTCTCTCTCATCTCCCTCTCTCTGTATCTGTACCAAGGAGCGCAAGTTGCCACGAATGGATCCGTTGTCACCGGATTCGTCCAAATCCGCTTCGCCCTGCCCCGTTCACCCTGGATCCGGCGAGGTCCGTTAGAGTTTCTCCTCCAGCCGCCATGGCCTCCTCCCTCCTCCCGTTCATGGAGGACGAGGGGGACGACAGTGCCAGCCTTGCTTGTGGGCCGCCACTAGTCGGCCTGGCCTGCAGCCCAGCCATGACCACGCGCATGCCAACGCCCTGTGGCCCAGTAGCCCTTCAGCACCTCGGGCCTAGCAGCTGCTCCGAGCCGGCCCAGTTGGCCACTAGGTGAGCGCTGCCCAGCCTGGTTATCCTTTGCCCTGGGCACATTTTTATTATGTTGCGCCACTATTTAGTCAATGCCTTGTCCAGATTCGGCATGTAGACTATTTTTTCCAGTGTATGCGATTTTAGCTATTTTTAGGGATTTGTCTGTTTTATAGAAAACCCCTAGACTTCATGCATTTAATATCTCACAAACCATGCATCGGATTAAAACATGTCTTATATGTAAAATGCTTAGAATTTTATGTAGTTTCACAACATCCATCATAAAAATGTTTAAACTTGTTGCTTGTCTAAATTTGCATAAATGCCATGCTAAAACGGTTTTTATAATAACTAAATAACCGCAGCTCCGATTAAAATGATCCACATATGTAACTTGCTTAGAAAAACGTGTAGAATCGCTTGGTGCATTTTATTTTCTTGTTTAACAAATATAAAATATGTTTAGGACAGATCTGGACCAAACTCATAATTTGCATATGGGGTCATTTCGGAAATGCTATATGTTGCTTCCAGCCTCATTTAAAATACCTAGATGATGTAGTTGTTTATGCTTGCCATGTTTAACAACATTTAAACTTGTCGAGTAATTAAAAAAAAGTGATCTAAATATTTGAATGTGGAGTTTCGTCAATATGCAACTCGTTGCATATTGAATTTCACTTAATGTGTACTAGTTGATTGTTGTGCTTTGCCATGCATTTTATATTTGAACTTGACATGCATCATCATTGCTTGTGCATCATATCATGAATATGTTGTGGTGTTTACCATGTCATTTCGTGGTTTCCGGATTTTCAGAGTGTGAGGATTAGTTCGACTACGTTGGTTCGTCTTCTTCACGGATTCGTTCTTCTTCCAAGAGGGATCTTAGGCAACATGATCATTTCCCTGGATACCAGTACTCTCATTCCCATTCTAGTTGTCTCATTTCTATCGCTATGTCTCGCTGCCTACCACTTGTTTGTCAAGCCTCCCAACACTGCCATAATAAGCCCCTAAGCTCGACCTTCCTAGCAAACCATTGTTTGGCTATGTTACCGCTTGCTCAGCCCCTTCTTATAGCATTGCTAGTTGCGGGTGCAGTTTGTTCCATGTTGGGAGGTGGATATCTTGGGATATCACACTACCTTATTTATTTAATTAATGCATCTATACACTTGGTGAAGTGTGGAAGGCTTGGCCTTTTGCTTGGTGTTTTGTTCCACTCTTGTCGCCTTAGTTTACGACTACTGTTGTTATGTTCCACATTGAGTGCTCCTAACATGCTTGGGGTTGTTATGGGGACCCCCTTGATAATTTGTTTTGGGATAAAACTCTTCAGGCAAGGCCCAACATTGGTACTATATTTGCCCAACATAATAATACCGAACACCGTTAGTAATCCATAGGGAGTTAGCGCTACCCGCGGATTAATTCAACATAATATAGGGGGCCAGTGCTAATGGTGATGTTCCAAACTAGAGCACCGTGCGGGCTACCTAGGGCAACTCGGGACGTCGGTTACTGTATGCTTAGCTCATCCGCCGTGTCCTGAGAACGAGATGCGCGGCTCCCATCGGGATTGTCGACATGTCAGGCGGCCTTGCTGGATTTTTTTACCTTTCTCGAATGTCTTGTGCACCGGGATTTCTAGGATACTTTGGGCTATCTCGAGGTTGAGGTTTTCCATCGCAGCTTGTGTCTAGTTTGTGATGGATGAGCTGGAGCACCCCTGCAGGGTTAAATCTTTCTGAGAGCCATGTCCGCAGTTATGTGGCAACTTGGAAAATTGTTTAAATCCCGATGATAGAAAACTCGAAGTAAACCCAATTTAAATCCACCAACCGTGTGCGTAACCGTGACCGTCACTTCTCGAGGGAGTTTGGGAAGAGTACATGTTGGGGTTATGTTTGACTCGTAAGTAGGTGTTAGGGATCACTTCTTGATCATTACTAGTTCACGTCCGTTTATGCGTAGATCACTCTTCTTATTCTTGTACTCGTAAGTTAGCCACTCAAATACATGCTTAGTGCTTGCTGCAGCCTCACCACTTAATCATACCTCACCCATTAAGTTTTGCTAGTCTTGATACCCTTGGAAATGAGATTACTGAGTCCTCATGGCTCACAGATTACTATAACAATAGTTGCAGGTACAGGTAATGCGATGCTTGTTTGATTTGGAGTTCTTCTTCATCATCATCTAACATAGGATGGGTTCCAGGACGACAGCTTGGGATTAGCAAGGATGGATGTCGCTTTTATCGTTGGATTTCATCCGTAGTCGGACCCTGCTCTTATGTATGGTGATTGAATGTATTGTTGTATTTGAGATGATCATGATTTAGCTTGTGGCAAGTGTAAGCCAATTCCATATGCTCATCATCTCTTTACTTGTACTTGTAAC
This sequence comes from Elymus sibiricus, assembly GCA_039707655.1. NCBI lineage: Eukaryota > Viridiplantae > Streptophyta > Magnoliopsida > Poales > Poaceae > Elymus > Elymus sibiricus. The sequence goes on along the minus strand of CM077669.1, from coordinate 230,546,830 downwards.
GATATCCATTCTTGCGAAACGACGATATGTGCATCTATCCCTTTCGAGGACCTAAAGCCAAAATAAGGATATGACCACATCTTGGTCGTTATAAGTTGGTATCAGAGCCGTATTGTCGTCGTTTTGTCAACCCGGCAGATGTCCTCGTAATAGGACTTAGGTGTGAGGCCATCACCGCTTGGTGGCGACTCGAAGGGGTTAAATGAGAGAGAGAGTCGGGTTTACCCAGGTTCGGCCCCTCCTATGGAGGTAATAGCCTGCGTCCTGCTTGGTGTGTATTTGATGGATAGATCTCGATTACAAGGGTGCGGAACCGCTAACCTAGCTATCGAGAGGTTGTAACTTGAGTCTTTCGGCCCTAGGGGCTTGCCTTTATATACAGGTCAAGCCCTAGGGTTTACAATAGAGTCCGGGTCACACCATGACCCGTGACCTACGACATCTCTAATTTGTCTTGGATCTTAAGGAAACTTAACCATCGTCTTTAGCTTCATGGGCTTTAAGCCGCCGTCTTCAGGTGTTGGGCCGCCCGGCGTCTTGGTGAGCCGCCACCTTGTCTTGTACTCAGGACACGGCCCATTTAAACTTGGTTGCAGAGTTGTTGATATGTTTAACCCGGCCCAGCATGGCGGGTTACACCGTGGAGTTATATCCCCGACATTAGGCCCGAGATTGACTTGAATTCATTCATGTCAACAAATCTTTCCTTCCTTTGGAGGCTCATCCTTGGAACGATATCTTTTATGAATCTCATGACGCCGGCTTGTTCCTCTCCCAAACTTGTCATTTCCTCCAGCCCGTACTTGTTGTGACGTCATCCTTGCTGACCGTTGTTCTCCAAAGTCATCATAACGTATCCCTTCGAAAACTGCGCCAAGTCTTGGTGGGCGCAAAAACTGAGGCGCACTTGTAGCCACAAATTTACCTCAGTCACTTCATTTTTCTCAGCGCCATTTCACTTTCTTTCCCCTTATAAATAGGCCTCGCTAGGCTCCATAGTAACCTTTCCTCATTGTCTTCCTCCTCCTGGTTCTCCATTGACCGAACACCACCAGAACTCCCAAGGCGACTCCGAGGTTTTTCAACTCCATTGCCAGCGTCATCAAGCCTTCTCGCGACCGCCGAAGCGAACTCGACCATTTTCGCATCGGCTCCGACAGCACCTGCTATGAACCCTTACTATCTAGGGTTTCGGCATTTCTATTGTTCTTACCGCCTCCAATGCTTTCATCTAAAATCCGTTCAGTAGATCCATATATTATCCATTCACGTTTGTGTATTCTTAGATCGATCTCCGCTCCATTTCCCTTATAAGCAGATCTAAAACGAGCCACCAAGGGTTATTCCTTGAACCGCTGCAGTTTCGGTTGTTCCGTCGGCTAAAACATATCTCACTATTTTTCTTCGTTTAATTAGATCCGCCTAGAGAGAAACTTCCATAGAAACCTATTGTGTGACCCAATGTTTCTGCTAAGTGTTGAAGATATCCCTTTGGCCTTCTTAAATTTCACCGGCTCATAACAATTCCTTAGTGTAGGCGGCTTATAATCTGCTCCAGCTTATCTTTTCTCATTATTCTTATAGCTATTGCATAACTCGCCATGGCTCCGAAAAACTCGAAGGTTTGTAACTGGGCAAAGAGCAAGGAGTCCAAGCTCACTTTGGAGAACCTTGTGGATCAAGGCTTCTTGTCGGCTCAAAAGACTATAAAGTGGCGAGCTCCTAAAGAAGAGCCGTCCCCACTACCACAACTAGGGGAGGTTGTAGTGTTTACTGATCATTTGCGCAAGGGTTTCCGCCCTCCCGGCTCAAAATTCTTTAGAGACCTCTTGCACTTCTTCAAACGCAGGCCTCAAGATATTAGTCCAAATTCCATGACAAATATACCTTCAGGTTGAGTCGTCTGTGACTCTGTTTAGAGAGTTCTTTTATTTCAACTGCCAAACGGAAACAAAGAACGGTGCTTCCTACGAGCTTGGCGGTGTTTCCATCCAGAAAAGGAAAAAGAGCGCCTTTCCAGAATCTAAGCTGGCGAGTCACCCAAAGGGGTGGAAAAAAACCTAGTTTTACTGCAGAGATACTTCACCTCAAGGAGAAAATCCCCTGTCGGGTTTTAGGTTGGAAAGACTTAGCAGCAAGGAGAAATTTCCAGGCTGGCCAACTGATGAAGAGAGAGCCCCTTTGGCACCTCTTCATGCAAAATTGAGGGCCCTGACCGCTCATGGTCTAACCGGAATAGATCTGATTCGCTGCTGGCTAAAGTGGCGGATCCAACCCATCAGTTTGAGGGGCGGCTTGATGTGGGATTATTCAGGCGCCTCAAATGATCCTTAGCAGTTTTTTTGTGAAAACCTCACTGACAATGCTCTTACCAAGGAAACAAAGAAGTTTTTTCTCTAACTCAAAAGAGCTGTGCAGCGTCACCGGCTTCGGTCCGTTTTACCTTCTCAACCCGCCGCCTCAGGTATTAACTGTTTCCATTGTCTCTTGTCCATGTCTCTCTTGACTTGCCATTTACTTATTATATGTTTTATATATCTGCAGGCAGATTCTAACTTTTCGAAAGTTGCACCTCAAGCCTCCCTTCTTGCTACGGGTAAAAAAATGCCCCAGTCTCTGTATCATCTTCAGAGGAGGAACCTGAGGTAGAACTTGACTCTCTCGGCCGCCTGTTTAATGAGCTTGCTGATGCACCTTCTTATCAGGGCGACTCGGAATTTAGGCAAGCCGGCGAAATTGAGGTAACTCCAATTTCCCTCAATCCTTCGGAAATGCTTATTCCTCGGAGACCAAGACAAGCCGTTCGGAAAGTTAAATTATCACACCCAGAAGCACATTTGGCTCCTGAATTCCTTTTGAAGAACACACAGTTTGCCGGCTCATCAAAACGCAAGGCTCGGGATGATGAAGACCCTAGTTTATCTCACGCGATGCCGGCTCGCAAACCACGCCTTGAGGTGCCCCATAGTCCAACCGATTCTCGCCCTAGAGCCGGTTTGTTTAAACAACCTCTCAGTCCTTCAAATTCCCTTTATTAGGAATCTCCTTCATCAAGTTTGTTTTATATCTTTCATTGTTTTGATCTCAACTTATAACAACTTTTGTTGTACTAATAATCCAGAGCCAAAGCTGTTGTGTCCAAACGGGCAGGCGGGTCATCCTCTGGACCAACAAGCCAAGAGATGCCCATTCTTCTGAAGATGACTCCAATGGATGACTCTTTTGTTGAAAAGGAACCTGATGCAAGGGTAGAGCCGGAGGCTATCACCGAGATACCCGGAATAGATGAGCCGGTTTTTATGGATGCTCCTCCTGAAATGGAATCGTCCATCTTTCCTTCCAAGTCAACTTGTGTAGATGAACTTATGGCACCGTCTGACCACAACGTTCCAGACGTTGTGTTTGTTAAAGAACATTTGCAAACCACCACTGCTTGCACTTCCTTAGCTAAAATCGTGAGCAAGGATGAATCAGTGATTTCGGATAAGGGAAAAGCCAAGATGGAATTCCTGGAATTATCCATACTTGGTGTTGAAGACTTGTATCAAGAGTACTTGAACCGACTGTCTGAGAGCCGAGAAATTGAGAAGAGCCTGATAAATGCTATGAAGGAAAAATATGAGGTAATCCTCTCATTTTACCATTATCTTGCATATTACCATTAGCTTCCAAAGACCAGCTTGTTATGATAAGCTTGTTTTATAGAATGACTGAAATCCTGTAGTAACCGTGTAGCCCCCAAGGGCCGTCTCATCTGCTAGAGATGAGTTGGGTCTTTTTAAGATAAAAGAAGTTCGACCTGTAGCCCCCAAGGGCCGGCTCATCTCCTTGAGATGATTCTGGTCTTTTTAAGATAAAAGAAGTTCGACCTGTAGCCCCCAAGGGCCGGCTCATCTCCTTGAGATGAGTCGGGTCTTTTTAAGATAAAAGAAGTTCGACCTGTAACCCCCAAGGGCCGACTCATCTTCTTGAAATGAGTCGGGTCTTCTTCTCTACCTTAGTGTATAAAGAAACAAAATACATTAGCCCCCAAGTGTCAAGGACATTGCTTGCAATCTTCTTGGGATTTGTAAATATAATTACTGATGCCTGTTGGTCGTCCATCAGGGATATTGTGAAGATGCTGAGTCTGTTGCTGTGAGACTGCAGAGGCGGCTCAAGGAGGAAAGAAGATTGAAAACTGAAGCCGAGTCCATGGCGGCTCACTTCGAAAATTATGCCCATGAGGCGAATGAACGTCTGGAACAGGCCATAAAACGGTTCGAGGCGGAAAAAGCTGTCCTGACCAAATGTGCAGAGAAGGATGAAAAGAACTTTGGCCCCACGAAAGGAAAATACGCCACTCCCATGAAACAGATCAATGATATATTGACAACAATCTTAGGTACGTGTTCCATCCTGCCTTTGTCAATGTGCCGGTTTATGAACCTTGTGGCGACTTATTTTGCCTTCTCTTATGTGCAGGGCGAAAAAACCACAACCTCGTAGAATTACCAATTGTAAAATTGAAGACCATTTTCACGTACGTAGAGCAGCTGTTTACAGGCTCCGTATATTCCATTATGGCTGTGAAGAACCTAAAACATCCGCCGAGAAGTATTAAAGACATGTTGAAGCAGCTCTCTACCGTGCCACAATGGGTGATTGAAACTCAGAAATCGGCGGCTCGTGTAGGAGCGAACATGGCACTCGCTCGGGCGAAGGCGTATCTGCCATAATTGGACGTGGAGCTCCTGAAAGGCGGCTTCCCGGAGTTTAAACTTGACGGGAGCATTCACTCGTGAAGATTATGCAAGGTGCCTTTTGGAGACCCGGCCACTGGCGTCTTTGATAGCCGACAAGGTAGACCTTCCAAGATATCATCCAGCCTACACCGCTGATAATGAACGCATTAGCGTGCCCAAGGACGAGCCGTCTGATCTGGTGCCGCCTCGCTGTAAGATAACTTTTTCTCCTGACATTGACGCGTCAGCTCTTGTTGAAGGGACCGCAAATTTTGAATCTTTTCTCTCAATTCGTTGGCAACAGAAAGGCCAGCAGGTTGATGATGATGACGAGCAGACGGGGTCAGGTCCAGAGGCGGCTGATGATAAAGCTTGAAGACGGCTTAGAAGCTGGATGAGTCGCCTTGTCAGACGAGCTCCCTGGTGTAAAATGTTTTTGTAAAGGATTATGTGGCTCCACTATGAGCATGTAATAGGAGTGATGCTCTTCATAACTTTAAACTTGCGTTGTCGTGCCATCATGCATGTTGACGCCTTTTGCCAATGTTGAATGCTGATGTGACAAGCTGCTTGTTAATATGCTCATGTCATTGTTTATTCCCGCACCTTCGTTGCTTAATGTCTGACAATTTTTGTCCATAAAGCAAATCTGGAGAAAACCGGCAACATAGCTCGGTCTTTCGAAACACAAGTCAATCGATTTCTTCCTTCAATGATATTGAAGACGTTTGATCTGGAAACTAGTCATGATATGAACTCAGTTATGTAACCCGGCCATCCAAATAGAAGCCGGTTGCAAGGGTAATATTGTACCTGAAAAATGCAAGTATATATATATATATATATATATATATATTTTTTTTTAATAAGGCGGCTCAATGAGACTCGGAAAAAAGGAGACTGGCTTTCGAGGCTCAAGTCTTGCTTCCATAAAGCGGGCATAATAACCCATGGTTTGTCCTAGCTTTCTGTATGCCGTCTCTCACATGACTCAAGCCAATGTTTTAACCTTAAAAGTTCAGGGTCCAGAAAAGGATTAACTTTTAAGAGTACATGGGGTCATCTGATCGGAGTCGCATCAAACATAGAGGCACGTTTAACCATATTTTAGTGGCGTCTTTGCCGGGTCAAGAGGGTGAGAAAGCTAAACTCGATGAGTTGGAAGCCCCCAAGTGACTTATGTTTCAAATAATAAAGACTCATGCTCAATTTATAGGCTGAAACGACAGAGGCCCCAAGTTTCGGGTATGCCGGCCTTATTATATTTGAACATAAAGAAGTATATACAGAATTTTGCAGGGGCGTTAAATAAAAATTACAAAAAGGTGAGCCAGTGGCTCCTAAGTGTAATAAGGCCGCAGGTGTGCAATATTCCAGGGCCGGGTCGTTTCCTCCTCAGAAGTGTATGAACCCTCTCGTAAGTCGACCAGTTAATATGAACCATTATTGAGATTTCGACTGATGACGAAAGGGCCCTCCCAAGGTGGGGAAAGCTTGTGCATCCCCGTTTGGTCTTGGATCAGGCGGAGAACTAAGTCGCCTTCCTGAAAAGTATGGCTTCGGACTCTACGGCTGTGGTAGCGACGTAGGTCTTGCTGGTATATTGCAGATCTTGCCGCTGCTAAGTCACGCTCCTCTTCCAAGGCATCCAGGGAATTTTGGCGTTCTTGCTCATTATCCGCCTCGACATAGGCAGTCAACCGAGGCGAGTCATGACGAATATCGCTTGGGAGGACCGCCTCAGCTCCGTAAACCAAGAAGAAAGGAGTGTATCCTGTGGATCTGTTTGGTGTTGTTCGAATACTCCAAAGTACTGAGGGGAGTTCTTCATCCCAACAACCCGGCGTTCGCTCAAGGGGTACCATGAGCCGGGGCTTGATTCCTCTCAAGATATCCTGATTGGCTCTCCCAGCTTGCCCGTTTGACTATGGGTGTGCTACCGCTGCTAAATCGAGCCGGAAGTGCTCCCGCTGGCAGAATTGTTCCATGGCACCCTTGGACAGATTGGTACCATTATCAGTAATGATGCTGTGGGGGTAGCCAAAATGGAAAATCAGCTTCTTTAGAAACTTGACCGTAGTCTCCGCATCGCAATTGCTAACCGGCTCTGCCTCAACCCACTTAGTAAATTTATCAACCGCCACTAATAAGTGGGTCTTTTTATCAGAAGATGGCTTGAATGGACCAACCATATCTAGCCCCCATACTACGAATGGCCAAGTAATTGGAATCATACGCAACTCCTGAGCTGGTACATGAGCCTGTCGACCATACTTTTGGCACCCATCACACTTGCGCACAATCTCCTCAGCGTCGGCATGAGCCGTCAGCCAATAAAACCCATGCCGAAAAGCCTTGGCGACCAATTATCCTGAGCCGACATGGTGTCCGCAATCGCCAGAATAGATTTCGTTAAGTATTTCCTGGCCTTCCTTAGGCGAAACACACCGTTGGAACACGCCACTGCTGCTGCGGCAATGTAACTCACCATTGACGATCGTCATGGACTTTGATCGCCGGATGATTTGACGAGTGTCGACTTCCTCTTCTGGGAGCTCTCCTCGGGTCAGATAAGCCAAATATGGCACGGTCCAATCAGGGGTGACACGCAGAGCCGCCACCAGGTGTGCCTCCGGGTCAAGGATAGCTATATCCTCTTCTGACGGTAATTTGACTAATGGATTGTGAAGGACGTCCAGAAAGACGTTAGGCGGCACCGGCTTTCTCTGTGAGCCAAGTCTAGACAAAGCATCAGCCGCCTCATTGAGCCGGCGATCTATATGATCGACCTGATAACCTTGAAATGACCCGCCACATCAGAGACGGCTCGTCGATAAGCCGCCATAAGAGGGTCCTTAGAGTCCCAAGTCCCTGAAACTTGTCGTGCTACTAGATCTGAGTCGCCCAGACATCTGACCCGGCTAAGATTCATCTCTTTGGCTATCCGAAGCCTATGTAGGAGGGCCTCGTACTCAGCTGCATTGTTAGTACACGAGAACATGAGCCGTAAGACATAATAAAATTTGTCACCTTTTGGAGAAGATATCACGACCCCAGCCCCTGAGCCTTCCAGCTATCTAGATTCGTCGAAGTGTATAGTCCAGTACGTGGTATCTGGCATATCCTCTGAAATATGTATCTCTGTCCAATCGTTGATGAAATCCAGCAATGCTTGAGACTTGATGGCGGTTCGGGGCATGTACTTCAAGTGGTGGTCACCAAGCTCAATGGCCCACTTGGCTATTCTGCCCGTGGCCTCTCGGTTTTGTATGATATCACCAAGAGGCGCCGAACTAACCACAGTTATCGGGTGTTCCTGGAAATAGTGCTTTAACTTCCGGCTCGCCATGAAAATCCCGAAAACCAGCTTCTGCCAATGTGGGTACCATTGTATGGATAGGGTTAAGACTTCACTGACAAAGTAAACCGGGTGCTGAACTGGATATTCCTTTCCCTCATCTTTCCGCTCGACCACAACTGCAACACTTACCACCTTGGAGTTGGCAGCAATGTACAGGAGCATAGGCTCTTTTTCTGTGGGTGCAACCAAGATGGGCGGGTTAACAAGCTGTTGTTTGAGCGCTTCAAAGGCCCTGCCAGCTTCGTCTGTCCACTTGAAGTCGCCTGATTTCTTCAATAACTGGTAAAAAGGGGTCGCCTTCTCCCCTAGGCGGCTTATGAACCGGCTTAAAGCCGCAATGCGTCCAGTGAGCCGCTGAACTTGATTCACGTTTGCTGGATCGGATAATGATATCACGGCCTTGATCTTGTCCGGGTTAGCCTCGATGCCTCACTCAGAGACCAGAAACCCTAACAACTTACCTGCAGGAACGCCAAAAATACACTTTGCCGGGTTAAGCTTCATCTTGTACACTCGCAGATTGTCAAAGGTTTTCTTGATGTCATCCAAGAGCGTCTCCTTCTTCTGAGATTTCACTACGATGTCATCAACGTAGGCATGAACATTACGTCCGATCTGTGGCTTAAGGAAATTCTGGACACAACACTAGTAAGTCGCCCTGGTGCTCTTGAGCCCAAAAGGCATGGAGACATAGCAAAAGGCCCCAAAGGGGGTGATGAAATCCGTCTTCTCTTGATCTTCGACATCCATCTAGATCTGATGATACCCAGAGTATGCATCCAAAAAGCATAAACACTCGCAACCCGCCGTAGAATCAATGATCTGATCAATACGCAGAAGGGCAATAGGATCCTTGGGACATGCCTTGTTGAGATCTGTGTAGTCGACACACATGCACCAAGTGTCGTTTTTCATCAAAACTAACACCGGGTTAGCCAACCACTCAGGGTGAAAAACTTCCACAATAAACCCGGCAGCTAGGAGCCGGGACACTTCTTCTCCAATGGCCTTGCGTCTCTCCTCATTAAAACGACAGACTTCATCTTGGGATCTACATTAAGGTGGTGCTCAGCAAGTTCTCTCGAAACTCCAGGCATGTCAGATGGCTTCCATGCAAAGATGTCCCGATTCTCACGGATGAACTTGATGAGCGCGCTTTCCTATTTGGGATCCAAGCCGGTCCCAATAGTGAACTGCTTGGACAATTCGCCCGGTGTGAAGTCGATCTGCTTCGTATCCTCAGACGGCTTGAACTTGAGCTCGGGTTCTGACTCAGTATTGGGTTTCTTGAGCAGGCTCATGTCAGCCGGGACAACATTGGCAGTGTAGAAGTTCAACTCCTCTGCCGCACAGGCCGACTCGGCATAGGCCGCATCTTCTTCCTCGCACTCCTGATCTATCTTCCGGTTTCCATCCACGGTTATGGTCCCTTTGAGTCCCGGCATCTTGAGCTTGAGATAGATGTAGCACGGGCGGGCCATAAAACGAGCGTAAGACGGCCGCCCAAAGAGAGCATGATAAGAGCTTTTTATCTTGACAACTTCAAACATCAGTAACTCGCACCTGTAGTTGGATTCATCTCCAAAGGCCACATCGAGCTTAATCCGCCCAATCGGATAAGCAGACTTTCCAGGGACGATCCCATGAAAATCTGTCGTTGAAGGAAGCAACGTGCTCTCCGACAGATTCATTCGGCGGAAGGTCTCGTAATACAGTATGTTATGCTGCTACCTCCATCCATGAGAACCTTGGATAGAGTGTATCAACCAACCTGCGGTGCCACCACCAAAGCCATGCCGCCTGGGTTGTCCACCCGGGGGGGATGATCTTCCCTGCTCCAGGTGATTGCGTGTTTGGACCAGTTAAGGTACCTAGGGACCGCTGGCTCAGCCATGTTAACAGCCCTGCTCTTGACCTTGCTGTCCCGCTTGCAGGTATTGGTGGTGAACACGTGGTACTGACCATAAATTAACTGCTCGGACTTTTCTAAAAAGTACCTTAGCCATCATGCTGCTGGAGCTCCGTTCCTGAATCGTCGTGTGCTTCATCAGAGCCGCCAAGGGCTCCGAATGTGAGTGACGCCTGCGCCGCCGTGCTTACCATAGTATGAGCCGAACCTGCAGGGGGAGATTACGATGCTCCTCGCAAGTCTCTGTCCTGGGCAAAACTCCAAGCTTAGAGTCCGAGTTGATGGCGATCGTTTCTCCAACGGCCGGCTCATCCAAAGGGCCGACCCGCCGAGAAGATCCGACCACATCGTGACTTCAGCCGGCTTGACGTTGGCCGGATTGAGTACGTCGAGCCAGTTTGACGATGTTGGAGCAGATGTCCGGCTCAGGCACCGTTGCGCCGATCTTGCTGATGAAGTCTTGAATCCTACCAAAGGGGACCCGGTAACCATACTCAATTGAGTCGGCGTCGGGGCCCCAGCCAGAGTCCACGATGTAGATCTTGCCGCGGTGGCTCTTGGTCATACGACCGACCACGTAACTCACGAACCCTGGAAGGGCTCCCTTCGAGAATTCAATTCCACAGACGATAGCCCCACTGTGGGCGCCAACTGTCGTGGTTTTGTCAACCCGGTAGATGTCCTCATCACACGACTTAGGTGTGAGGCCATCGCCGCTTGATGGTGACTCGAAGGGGTTAAATGAGAGAGAGAGAGAGTCGGGTTTACCCAGGTTCGGCCCCTCCTATGGAGGTAATAGCCTACGTCCTGCTTGGTGTGTATTTGATGGACCACTAGTAGAGAAATGGCTAGCCACAACTCTTGTTGGTGGCGTGCCGTTTTCCGCCGACGCCAGCACTACGTTTTTCAAATATCTCTGGCGTCGCCCATTTTGGTACGCCATCGCTAGTTACATAGTGCTGGCACTAGACGTACGCGAAACGCCACTTGTATGTGGCCTCCAAGGTTGTGTGGAGGCGTAACTTACTCTTGGCGTATTAGGTTGGTAGTACGCCGGCAGTATTTCATATATCTATGGCGTTGACATAGTACGGACGCCAGCAGTTTATTTTGTGGGTCCATTTTTTAGTCAACATTGGGTCCCACGTAACACCGGCGTAGCATACGGCGGTACGCCAGTAGTATACATATTAGTTCTGGCGTTACGTTCTCTTCAAACGCTAGTAATAAAGTCGCATCACTACTACCCGTGCTAATCCCCTTGTGTATACACTAGATTCCCCTTTCTTCTTCCTCTTGCTCTTCCTCTTCCTCCTCTCTCTTCCCTCTCCTCATCTTGAGAAACTCAATTATTTTATCATGATTCTTAATTAGGTAGTTAGATCTAGCTAGGTGATGCGTAGTTACATTTGCTAGCCTCCTCCACCCACTCTCTAATTAAGCTAGCTATCTAGCTCTCTCCTCCACCCACTTGCGTTAAATTTTCCTTCAACCTCCATTAATGGCGCCCACCAACCTACGTACGGTCGACCGGCTTCTCGTGGGATCGATCGAGGACTGGCTCGACTCGTGTTTCTTCTGCTTGAGGTAATTAACACAAAAAACACTTCCTCGTCAATTAATTATGCATGTTATGTATGTGTGTGATTGCTAAATGGTGAAACGTGCATGGATGGTGAATTTGTAGATAGAGTTGCCAATGTTTTGGCGAAACGTTGATTCATTTCCGTTTCATCAAATTTCTGGTACTCAATATGAACCACTTTTAGCAAAGGTCATGCCAAAATTTTGTACGCCCCCGCTTGATATATATGTAATTCTTTTTGTATTTCCCTTTACAGGCTACTTTGATCTATCTAAAGATTCAATATGGATCGAAGTGCGAAGGCCTTTCTCAATTTCGCGGTGACGAATATGATACAAAAGTGTGAAACGCAGATATTATGTCCATGTAAGGCCTGCAAAAATGGAATTTTTCATAACCCGTTCGATGGTAGCGTCCTCGTGCACTTGCTTAGTCGTGGTTTCGTTGAAGGTTATACACGATGGACAAAGCATGGTGAGGAGAATGACGACGACGACGGAGCAGCGGATATGGAAGTGGAGAACCCTTTCGATGATGACTAAGCAGGGACGCCAGAAGGATGAAACAATAATGAACATGCGCCTGCAGGAGGAACTGATGAAACGCCACCCGAACATGAAGAGGACCATGTCACCCAGGATATGTCGTTGGCTGAAATACTGCAAGATCACCATGTTAAAGAACTGCTTCACAAGAAGACGACAAATGAGAGAGCTGCTATTAAGGAGGCTCTCAAGTTGGCGCAATTGGAGTTAGATGCGAGTGCTCCACTGTATGAAGTTTGTGATCCTGAGCACACCCGCTTGCACGTCACGCTCAAACTTCTAGACATCAAGGCAAGATTCAAGAGCACAGATGCAAGTCTGGACGCTACATTGGAATATTTGCATACAGTGTTGCCCAAGGGGAATTTGTTGCCTAAGCGTGTTGATGAAGTGAAAAAGATCATGTGCCCTCTTGATTTGCCGCATGTAAGATATCATGCATGCATAAATGATTGCATCTTATATCGTAACGAGCATGAGCACAAAACAGAGTGTCCAACTTGCAAGGAACCCTAATACAAGCCTAGAAAGATGGAACCTCGAAAGGTTGTATGGTACCTTCCGTTGATTCCATGCCTGCAACGTTATTTCGCTAGCGCGAAGGAAGCAAAGAACATGACTTGGCACAAGACCAGGAAATCCAAAAATGATGGCATTCTGAGACATATTGCAGATGGTTGTAAGTGGAAAGCACTCGACTGCATTGAACCAGAATTCACAGCAGAACCAAGAAACCCCAGGTTGGGTGTCAGTAGCGATGGACTAAATCCATTTGGCAAGCAGAGTAGCACACATAGTACATGGCCTGTGTTTGTTTGGATGTACAACCTCCCGCCTTGGCTCTGCATGAAACAAAAGTACATACACATGGTAATGCTCATTCAAGGACCGCTCCAACCAGGCAACGATATCAACACATATCTTGAGCTATTGAAGGAGGAGTTAGACTTATTATGGAAGGATGAAGGCGTCAAGACGTGGGACGCTAGCACTGGAAAATATTTTCCAATGAGAGCAGCATTGCTCACGACCATTCATGACAATCTAGGTTACGGATATATTTCCGGACAAGTGTGTCATGGACATTGCGGATGTGTTAAATGTATGGATGACCCATCTTTTCTCCAGCTATCAAAAAAGGGCAGTTGCAAGACAGTGTTCATGGGCCATCGAAGGTGGCTTGACAAAGATGATGAGTGGAGAAGTCGTGGCGACCTGTTCGACAACACGGATGAGGCCCGAGGGCCACCACGTAAGAGGAGTGGAGAAGAAATCCATGAGATGTTAAAGAATTGGACAGCTTGCCCGAAGCCTGGAAAGAAGAAAAAGAAGGCTGAGAAAATGCTGCTAAAAGTATGGAAAAGAAAGTCTGTTTTCTGGGGCTTGAAGTGTTGGGAACTACTCAGTTCGCCGAATTCTCTTGATATGATGCATATCACAAAAAATATCTGTGAGAGTTTGCTTGGCACACTGTTTGACATGCGAGAAAAAAGTAAAGACGGTACGAGGGCAAGACAAGACTTGAAAGATATAGGTATTAGGGAAGAGCTCCAACCTGCATCCCTTAAAAGAACCAAGGAGATGGCCAAGGGCAAAAACATCGCCATAGATGACGAGACAACGAAGGGCAAAACCATGACAAAAAACAAAGAAGATTATTGCCCCCCAGCTTGCTTCCCGCTCGACGAGGATGAGCTTCATCAACTATTCAATTGCCTTGACCGCATCAAAGTTCCTTCTGGTTACTCGGGGCTCATACGCAGATATCTTGACACAAAAAAGCAAAGGTTTAGCAACATGAAGTCCCATGATTGTCATGTGATGATGACGCAATTCCTTCCGGTAGCTCTCAGAGGGATAATGGATGATCACGTTTGCAACACACTTCTTGACTTCTGCAACATTTTCGACGTTCTCTCTCAAAAGTCGATCAGCGTGCGACATCTCACTCGACTACAGGAGGAGATCATCACAATACTATGTGAGCTTGAGATATATTTTCCCCCGTCATTCTTTGATGTGATGGTGCATCTCCTAGTTCATGTTGTTTCTGAGGTTAAAGACCTTGGACCGACATTCTTGCATACCATGTTCCCGTTTGAAAGGATGAATGGAACTGTGAAGGGTTACGTTCGTAATAGGGCCCGTCCGGATGGAAGCATCGTCCAGGCCTATCTGACCGAAGAGTGCATATCATTCTGCAATAATTATATAGATGATGATCAATCTTTTGGTTTGCCCACGAGGAAGCATGCCGATAGGCTTGATGGAGTAGGTCACTCACAGTTGAAGCATGATTTAAATGTGGATAGACATAACCGCCGAGACGACTTCGACAGAGCGCACACAGTGGTGTTACAACAAGCAGATATAATCACTCCTTGGCAGCAGACTGACAAGGACACCTTAAAGAGAGAGCATGCAATGGCAGAGAGACAGAGGACCGAAGCCCAGATCATTAGAGAGCACAAGTCCAAATTTGCAGCCTGGTTAAAAGAGCGAATTCGGGAGAAACCACTGCCAATGGGTATTGCCAATGCAAATCTCATCTATGCATTAGCAGTAGGCCCTGCATGCACCGTCGCCACCTACCAATCATATGATATCAATGGATACACATTCTATACAGAGGCAAAAGACAAAAACTCTGATTACCAGAACTCATGCGTCACGTTAGTTGCCTCCACCGAGAATGAAACTAACAGATACTACGGAAGGATCGAAGAGATATGGTAACTTGAGTACGCCAAAGATCACATGGTGCCACTATTCCGGGTTAGATGGGCGAAGAATGTCAAGAAGGAAGAACGAGGTACCGTTACCATGTCCCTGCCCGAAGCACAAGCTGCCGGTGCAAAGGGTGTCAAAGTAATTTCCGCCAAATATGAGCCTTGGGTATTCGCTAAGGATGTGTCACAATGCTTCTATATAACTGACCCGGCAAAGCCAAGTCGTGTTGTCATCAGGAGATCCAAGAGATCCATCGTCGGGATGGACAGAGTGGCCAATGAGGATGACTATGATCAGTTCGGCGTCGACCCAAAAGAAGAGGAGAACTATGATGACGATGAAAATTACACCGCTAGAAGGAGCAGAACTACCTTGCGTGAGACAGGACGTCCCTTCTTACGAAAGAGTCATAACGCGGGACGGAAGTATTCAAGCAAGATTAAAAAGACCCAAACCGTCGTTGAGAGGATTGCCAAACGAAATCGTACTTGATTATTTTGTGTGCTTCATTATTCGTGTACTACTGTAGTTTGTGTACTTCTCATTGCGTAATATATACGTACTTCGCACGATATTGTACTTCATTTGTGCCTCCTAATTTGCATTATTATATAGTTTGATCCACATTCATGTATGCATTTTCACACCCCATTTGTCAAGCATTATTAGAAGAGCCCAATTAAGTTAACACAACACCAATTACTGTTGGCGTCGACCACGTCATTGGTGCCAGCACTAATGACTAACCGGCACTTTTATGTACACTCTGTTGTGAGAACAACTCGGATTTCCTTCTCCCCCCCACCGTCGGACATTGTTCTCCACCGTTCCCCCACCTAGCCGCGCCCGCACCCTGTGCCAGACGTGCCGCCGCGCTGTCCAGCCCTTCCCCAAGCCCACCCTCTCATCCAAGAGCCTCTTCCTCCGTCGTCCTATCTGGCCACTCTGTCCCTCGGTGGTGATCCTGTCTGGCCAATCTCTCCCTCCGTCGCCCTGTCCGGCCGCCCCGTCCGCCACGCAACACCACCCTATCGCACAGTCTTCACGGGCGCCCCCACCGTGCCCTGCTGACAGCCGACCCCCACTCGATCCGGACGGTACAAATCTATCGCTAACCATTTGATGAAATGTGAATTGATGAAATATGTTATATGTTGCATCATCGTGTGTTCTTGTGAATTTTCTCATGCTAGCTATGTTTCTTTTTGCAGGGAAAGGTAGAGAGAGTGGCCAATGTTTTGGCGAAACGTGGATTCATTTCCGTTTCATCAAAATTTCTTGCTCTCAATATGTCCATTTTTTCCATTGACTTTTATTTTGTGAATGCAGCACAAAATGGAAGAATGCCCGTACTGTTAAAAGAATGGAGGAAACTATCCGAGTGATCGCAACTTGGAAGAGTTAAAAGAATGGAGGCAGCTTCCCGAGTGATCGCAACTTGGAAGAGTTAAAAGAATTGAGGCACCTACCCGAGTGATCGCAACTTGGAAGAGTTAAAAAATGGAGGCAACTACCCGAGTGATCGCAACTTGGAAGATTGGACATCAGTGAATCTCTATGCTCCACCATGCATGGAGATGAGGGGGTTAATTTCCCTCTTCTTCAAGATTGATCCTAATAAACGTGATGAGTACCGTACTAGTAGTTACGACAGTGGTTAATGTATGCATATATATATGATGTGTACCATAATATAAATTACATTGTACGTGCGTTTTCATTTCTTATCGGAATCAATGTGGGACACAAACATCATTATGTATATACTGATACAAAATTGCGCTGCCACCACAGCATTTCTCGCTGCGGTGGCAGCGTTTTTTTGTTGCGTTTGGTCATTTAGTACTGGCGTGCAGAACATCCGCTCCGCCAGTAATGACCTCTCCAGTGTATGGCGTTGGAAAATCTAACACGCCGTAGATATATATGATATTTCTGTCATGGCGACAAATCCAACGCCATAGGTATATGAAATATTGCTGGTGTAAGATCCAATGCCACCACTATTATTTAACTGTGGCGCCATATTGCTGGCGTAGGGTGCCTATGCCAGCAAGGCCCTTTTTCCACGCCATAGCTAGGCTTTTCTGCACTAGTGGATAGATCTCGATTACAAGGGTGCAGAATCGCTAACCTAGCTATCGAGAGGTTGTAACTTGAGTCTTTCGGCCCTAGGGGCTTGCCTTTATATACAGGTCAAGCCCTAGGGTTTACAATAGAGTCCGAGTCACACCATGACCCATGACCTACGACATCTCTAATTTGTCTTGCATCTTAAGGAAACTTAACCAGCGTCTTTAGCTTCATCGGCTTTAAGCCGCCGTCTTCAGGTGTTGGGCCGCCCGGCGTCTTGGTGAGCCACCACCTTGTCTTGTACTCAGGACACGGCCCATTTAAACTTGGTTGCAGAGTTGTTGATATGTTTAACCCGGCCCAGCATGGCAGGTTACACCGTGGAGTTATATCCCCGAGACGTACCGACCTAGGAGTCCCCTTGATTGATCGAGCTTGGCCGAGTCGAGTCTAGTAAAAATGTTTTGATTCTACTTATATATCGGAGAGTAGAATTCTTTTTACTCCTCTTCTATACTCTGTGAGGAATCTTGATGCTGGAATTTTAATTCTACCCCTCTTGTCACTCAAAAAAAATTAGGATAAGGCGGGTATTTTGGAGCCTCTTTGATGTTGTTGTGACCGGGATTTTGTTCCTGGTGCCTCCTGTCAATTTGGGGTAGAAGTGTCCCGGGGACTTGAGCTCCATGGGATTCTTGTTCGAAATTGCTTCAATTTCCATAGTATCTTAGGACGAATACGTTCGAAATTGCTTCAATACTAGTTGTTGCGAGAGGAGTTTGGCGTCACCCAGTACTGGGGAGAGCGTCCAGAGGTACTTCCATAATTAGTATCGTTGTGATGACGAGGGTCTGTGGTAGATGAGTTTTTGAGGTTTCTGTGGTTATGTGTTGACGGATGTGATACACTGGAGGTTTAGTATTATTGCTAGGAGTTGAGTGATTTATTCAGTAATTGCTCCGTGTATCCATTGGACCACATTGCATAACCAAAAAAAAATTCGGGAGTTCTCAGGTGGGAATTATAGTAGTTACCTAGGATTATCCTTCCAACAAATGCATAATGGGTTATGTATTTGTTTCCGACTTGTTTTGCAAGCCTCATCCTTTGGTTTGTGGAGTATGGTAATTCGAGTTGCTTCGATGTGAAGTGTTGATTTCATATTCTTCATAAACGGTGTTCTCGTATTTCTATGGGAATGCTAATCCTTTTGATCAACCGGAATTGTCATGTCAAATTCCTTTCCACCTAGAGTGCTTCTCTTTAAGATAACTCCATCCTCTCCAATATTTGCAAGATCTATCCTCATATTTCTTTCTGGAGTTCTTTTCACCTATATAAGTTGTATTTGTTTTTTTCATCCTCCCGCCCTTTTTCTTCAACGGGTAAATTATCATCCAAGTGCCTTTCTTTTCATTGATGCTTCTTCTATCTTTTCTTCCGTTTTGTATCGAATGATTCATTGTGAAGATGCTCGAGTGCTAACTTCATCATTCTTCGTTCTTGTTTTCTTCTCCGGTGGATTCGATTCGACTTCTCCATGTTCATCATATCTTTTTCATTCGCTAAATGCTTTCCCATGTTGGAAATTTTAGCCAAGCCTCTTTCTATTCTTCTCTGGAGTTTTCAGCATATCTTAGAAGAATTGTGCTTCCATTCAAAATCCTCATAAATGATTTTGAGGGTCTAACCTCATCAAGTTTTCAATTTGTTCCGGTGCAATCTCCCTTTCTAAGCAATTATTTCAACGGTGTTTTCCTTTTAGTGGGCCCATAACCCACAGGTTTTTCCCAGGATCTTACCTGGCTCTTCTAATCTTTCAGGAGATCTCCTCAAGTTCTTTTCAATGTGATGTAAGAATGGATTCCATCAATCATATTCCTTCTCCAAGATCGCTTCGAATTATTTTTATCATTGGCTCAACCTTTACTTTGTAATTGTTCCGGAGTGTCTCAGCAATTGTTCGTGGTGTTCATCGTCATCATTCTCATCTTTGAAGACCGAAGGAGAGTTTCTCTTAAACCTTGGTCCATTTTCGAAGATTCATGGTTCAACTTCGTGCTATCCTCTCAAATTATTTTCGATCATGAGGAATTCCATCCATATCTATCCGGAGCATTTAAGAGTTGTTTTCATTTTCGATCCTCTGAAGGCCATCATTTTAGAAGAATTCTTCGTTCTCAGCTTTCCGCTTTCATATTCTTCTCAATTGATGTCTCTTCGTTCGTTCAATATTTTCTCCGTTCGTATCTCAATTATTCCGGCGCTTCGTTCAAGTTTTCTGCTAGACGGATCACGTTCTCTTCGTTCTCATGTATTCCCATTCATTCCTAGTATCGTCATTTGTTTGCAAATTCTTACCGGTGTTCCGTTCAAAAATTCTTCAAGTTCATGCGATCCCTATCCAATCTTTTCAAGAAGAATAAGTAGTATGCCAAATCCGTTGCTTGTCATCAATTTAACTTGATGAAGGATAAGCGTAACATTATTATCCTTGTTTCATCAAGGTGATTTCAATCCTTCTTCCGGAGTTGTTCATGATATAAAGTTCTTGAATCTAAGTTCTTCATCTTTTCTTTACCGGAGTTCCAAGTTTTTCCTCAAGTATCTCGTCGTGAAGCTTTATCTAAATCTTTACAAGGCTTCAACCTTGTTCATTTTGCAACCTTCAATTCCTTTCTATCGTCCTTTCGTTCCGGGGTTCTTTCCAAAAAAAATTCATGGTGGTTCGTCAAGGATTTTTTTTCTCTCAAAGTGTTCTTCAAGATTCTTGTTGGAAGAGCTCAAGTATTATTTGTCTTGCATTCTGAAACGCAATTAATTCTCTTTGATCTTTGAGATGGTGTTATATCATTCTTGGTTCATGAGGAGTCTCGAACAGTATTTTTTAAGAATGAGATATTAAACCCATTTGCCTTCCTTGGAGCTATCTTGGATTAGATTCCACCCAATTTTTTTCCTATGGATTGTTGCTATTGTGGTGCTTACCAATGATTCGAGTTCTCAATGTATCCTCTTGATGAAAGAAGTTCGGCATAGCTTGTTGCTCCCAAGCAATCTTTGCTTCTGTTAGTGGTCGGTTGTCACCTCATAGTTTTGAGATGTTTTTGATAAACCCACAACAAGCTTTCTCTTTTCGTTGTTGATTTTCCAACAACTTCATTCAATCATTCATTCGAAGGATGCTTTTCAATACAATTGAGGTAGAAGTTGTCATGTTCTTCTTTGTCTTTTGTTTTGAAGGATATAACTTCTATTCTTTTGTTCCGGAGGCATTGTGATGTTGCTCTCTTCAACCCATCTTCTTGTTTTATCAAGATCCTGTTCTTTCCTTGCTTGTCCATTTAACCGGTGTGTTGTGTCCTCTTTTCAAGTTATTTCCATCTTATCAAGTTTTACTTCTATTTCTACCGAAGTGCTGCCCAAATTCTTTCTCTCCCGTTCCTTGTCTATCTCATTTCAACCGGAGTGGTTTCAATTCTTTCTTGCCGTTGTGTTATTTTCTTCTCTTTCCAACCTTCAAGATTCGTTGGTTTCACTCATTTCTCAAGAAGAAACTAAGTTTTACCTCTTCCTTTCCTCTTCCTCTTCTCATTCTAAGCTCTGGTCGAGATCTCTTGTTAGTGGAGGAGAGTCGTAACACCCCGAGACTGACGCTCCACATGCCTTCCATTTATTTTGCTATGGTCGTGTGGTATATTTGGTTGTTGCATTCATCATCGCATCATTCGCATTGCATCGACACTCCGTTGCCGTCATTTTTAGAAACTTGCATCCGTTCGTAGTTGCCAGTTCTTCTCGTTCTCGTTATTGACCAATTCAAGACCAATCACACACGCATGCGCCCGCGGCATCGTAAAATATGGTTTTTAAAAGTGCATATAAAACTTTCTCTGAATGGGTTGAAAGTTGGCGCGCGGTCTTATTATATTGTAGGTAGACCGCCTGCCCAATTTCATCGCATTCGGAGTCCGTTTGATAGCCCAACCGTTAAACTATAGCGGCACTATAGCCGGTCAAATCGTCGGACGTTTTCAGTATTTCTAAAACTTGTCAGCGGCCAAAATTCTTCCTCTCATCTCAGCCCAATACCTCCGCACAGCTCACCTAGCCCACCTAGACAAACCCCGCGACCGGAGCCGTCCGATTGCGATCGGAGGGTCCGAAAACAAAGCAAAGCCCCTAACCCTAACCATCCCTGCCTATAAATAGGCAGTCATCCCTTCCAAATCAGGCAACCCTAGCCACCCACCTCGCAATCCGCGCCACCCCAAACCCTAGCCACCACTTGTCTCATGCAGCTTCCACCTCCCACCGTGCGGCCCGCGGAGCCCATCTGGGGCCCGCCCGGGCCCTAACCCCACCGTCGTGCCCGAGTCCCTTCGGAACTGAGCTCCTCCCATGCCCCATGGCGCCTCCCCTTGCCTGAGGCCGCCCGACCCTACATGCCTCGTGGGGCCGGCAACCCTGCCCGCTCGCCGGAGCCTGCCGGACATCGCAGGTCAAGCCCCCGCATCCTCTCCTCCTTCCTCTCGTTTCTCTCTCTCATCTCCCTCTCTCTGATTCAGTACCAAGGAGCCCAAGCAGCCCACGCCCCGATCTAAAAGTCTGTGATGCGCCAAGACTCCTCACCGTCGTGAATGGATCCGCTGTTGCCAAATTCGTCCAGATCCGCCTCGCCCTACCTCGTTCACGCTGGATCCGGCGAGATCCGGTGGAGTTTCTCCTCCAGTCGCCATGCCCTCCTCCCTCCTCATGTTCGTGCAGGACTAGTGGCACGACAGCGCCAGCCTCGCCCGTGGTCCGCCTCTAGTCGGCCTGGCCTACAGCCCAGCCACGGCCTCGCGCATGCCAGCGCCCCTCGACCCAGTAGCCCGCTAGCGCCCTTCGACCTAGCTGCACCGAGCAGGCCGTGTTGGCTACTAGGTGAGCGTTGCCCAGCCGGGTTATCCTTCGCCCTGGGCGCATTTTTATTATGTTGCGCCACTATTTAGTCAATGTCTTGTGTAGATTCGGCCCGTAGACTTTTTTTTCCAGTGTGTGCGGTTTTAGCTATTTCTAGGGATTTGTCTGTTTTACAGAAAACCCCCTAGAGTTCTTGTATTTAATATCTCACAAACCGTGCATCGGATTAAAACATGTCATATATGTAAAATTCTTAGAATTTTATGTAGTTTCACAACATGCCACTTTCATCCATGATAAAAATGTTTAAACTTGCTGCTTGTTTAAATATGCGTAAATGCCTTGCTAAAACGGTTTTTAACACAACTAAATAACCATAGCTCTGATTAAGATGATGCACATATGTAACTTGCTTAGAAAAACGTTTAGAATCGCTTGGTGCACTTTATTTTCTTGTTTAACATATATATAATATGATAGGACAGATCTGGACCAAATACATAATTTTCATATGGGGTCATTTCGGAAATGCTATATGTTGCTTCCGGTCTCATTTAAAATGCCTAGATGATGTAGTTATTTATGCTTCACCTATTTCCATGTTTAACAACATTTAAACTTGTATAGTAATTAAACAAAAGTGAACTAAATATTTGAATGTGGAGTTTCGTCAATATGCAACTCATTGCACCTTGAATTTCACTTAATGTGTAGTAGTTGATTGTTGTGCTTTGCCATGCCTTGCATATTTGAACTTGACATGTATCATCCTTGCTTGTGCAACATGTATTGATTATGTTGTGGTGTTTACCATGTCATGTGTTTGTTTCCAAATTTGCTTCTCCTCGCTAGAGTTCCAAAAGCGTTTCGGAGTGTGAGGATCCGTTCGACTACGTTGGTTCCTCTTCTTCACTGATCCGTTCGACTACTATCATTGCCATGCTAGTTGTCTCATTTCTATCGCTATATCTCGCTGCCTACCACTTGTTTGTCAAGCCTCCCAACATTGCCATGATAAGCCCCTAACCTCCACCTTCCAGCAAACTGTTGTTTGGCTATGTAACCGCTTGCTCAGCCCCTTCTTATAGCGTTGCTAGTTGCAGGTGCAGTTTGTTCCATGTTGGGACATGGATATCTTGGGGTATCACACTACCTTGTTTATTTAATTAATGCATCTATACACTTGGTAAAGGGTGGAAGGCTCCGCCTCTTGCTTGGTGTTTTGTTCCACTCTTGCCGCCTTAGTTTCCGAGTACCGGTGTTATGTTCGATATTGAGTGCTCCTAACATTCTTGGGGTTGTTATGGGGACCCCTTTGATAATTCGTTTTAGGATAAAACTCTTCTGACAAGGCCCAACGTTAGTACTATATTTGCGTAAGTGTGACCGTCTCTTCTCGAGGGAGTTTTGGAAGAGAACACGTTGGGGTTATGTTTGACTCGTGAGTAGGTGTTCAGGATCACTTCTTGATCATTACTAGTTCCCGTTCGTTTATGCGTAGATCACTCTTCTTATTCTTGTACTTGTAAGTTAGCCACTCAAATATATGCCTAGGGCTTGCTGCAGCCTCACCACTTAATCATACCTCACCCATTATGCTTTGCTAATCTTGATACACTTGGCAATGAGATTGGTGAATCCTTGTGGCTCACAGTTTACTACAACAACAGTTGCGGGTACAGGTAATGCGATGCTTGTTTGATTTGGAGTTCTTCTTCTTCTTCTTCTTCGATCATAGGATGGGTTCCAGGACAGCAACCTGGGATTAGCAAGGATGGATGTCACTTTTATCGTTTGATTTCGTCCTTAGTCGGACCCTGCTCTTCTGTATGGTGATTGAATGTACTGTTGTATTTGAGATGATCTTGATTTAGCTTGTGGCGAGTGTAAGCCAATTCCATATACTCATCTCCTCTTTACATGTACTTGTAATGATATCCATTCTTGGGAAACGACAAGATGTGCTTCTATCCCTATTGAGGCCCTCGAGCCAAAATAATGATAGTACCGCATCTTGGGTGTTACATTATATCTAAGTCTTGGTAGCTCGGTATCTTATTTTTGACAGACAAAAAGCTAGCCCTGAACTGCCTGATTGGCTCATCAGGAAGTTGTTGCAAGTAGACTAGATCCCAAACATCTGGTGGGCCCGAGTTATGAAGGCGATACTCAATGTGGGAGGGGGTGGGTGAGTTTTGATCTCTAAGGACCGCAGGTCTGAAGCCCAAGCATCCTCGTCCCGTGTGAGATCTGTAGCCATCGCATCAGTCGGACTGATTTGAAGATCAGTTTCATCGACTGCCTCTAGTCGGCCGATGTCTGAGTTGCTTTCCAAAAAATACCTCAGCCCTTCGTCCTTGAAGGAGGGTTCGGCCAAGGATGGAGAGGAGTCATGGCTTGCCTCGATCCCACAAAAAAGAGAAGGTGTTTTCATGATGAAAGTTTCGGGCATGGGAATCATGCTCGTGAGTTTGGAGTCGTTAATCGACGATCCCATCGATCCTTCTGTCGATCTCACAACGGAACTCTCAATGAAAGCACCAGTGTCGGTGTGAAACCAGCAGACCTTGGGGTAGGGGGTCCCAAGTTGTGGATCTCGGATGGATAATAACAGGAGCAAGGAGACGATGTTTACCCAGTTTCAGGCCCTCTTGATGTAGGTAATACCCTATGTCCTGCTCTTGCTTATATCAATGGAGCAGTATCGAGTACAGAGTTGATCTACCTCGAGATCGTCAGATGTGTTCTAACTCTAGGGCTAGGTGAATGATGTTGTGTTGATGTCCCCTCTACGGGCTAAACCCTACGGCTTATATACACACCATGTAGGGTATCTAGGGTTACAAGGTCGGTATCTTGGCGTAGAGGCGGTAGGAGAAGTCTTGGAGTATACGACAAGCCATCGGCAGACACGGTCCCGATCACACCCCATGGTGCAGCTTCCGGAGTCCATCTTGAGAAGGAGGAAGGCCCATCGGCCCAATCCGAGGAGCCTGGCCGACTAGGTTAGACCTCCCTTTTGAAAGGAAAGCCACTGTCCTTGGTTTTTGCAGAGGCTCTGGGGGCGTGGCGGGAAGCTCAGGCCTCTCAAGCCCGACATTCTCGTCGACCACAAGGATTGATCGCTCGTGGTCTTCGACGGTCTAGGTCTTAGATCTGGCTGCTCGAACCCCCGATTTGTCTTCCATTGGGTCCGGCAAGGAGGTCTCCTATCCCAGTCCGTCATGATCTGGGGGAGGGGACTTATTCGCCCCTATGCCGCTCTCCTCCATTTCAGGGGGAGGGAGGGAGCTCGAAGACACCTTGTCGCCAAGGTGATTCCTCGGAGAGCGGTAAAAACGATAGTATTTAAATCAGGAAAATGAAATACGATTGCAGAAGGTCGTAAAAGGACTCCGTGTGTCATGAACCTGGTCGGTGTGGGTTTCTCCCGTCGTGATGGGGCTAGTACTTCGTTCGAAGACTCAGATGGTACTACCTTAGTTGGAGGGGGCACCGATGTTTTGCGTCGGACATCAGTTGCTCTTCGTAGCCTCCGGCGGGGTGGCGCAGGTCCTTCAACTCCGATGTCCTCAGAGACCGCCCTCTTCCTTGGAGAAGAAGCCTCTTCCTCCTCTTCAACCTCCTCCTCTTTTCATTTGTGAGGGAAGGAGGTGCGGGTATCTTTGAATCATGTATTTGAAGTCCCCTGGGCCTGAAGGCCCTCCCTCTTCCTCTCCGGCTCCTTTTTCATATGAGGCACGTAGGGGTCGGGGATCAGCAGGGTTGCAAGCCGAGGTGTAGGGACCTCCTCTGGCTATGGTACCGGACACCTAATCTGCACTACCTTGGCTGCCCATTGTTGTTTGAAAGATTAGGGTCAGATACCAGGTTAGGCAAACTATGAATGAGTAAAGAAGTAAAGGGAGCGTCAGTTACCTCGAAAGGGCCGTTCTTGGCTTTGTAGCCCTTGTCGACTCCCGCGTTGGGAAAAGTATTCCCCGATGGCTCGAAGAGAACCAACCACATGGCTTCCTAGCAAATGTGGAAGAAATGCTTCACCGGAGCGTCGTGCTCATCGGAGTACTCCCACATGGCGACAACTCTGGCTTCTAGCGGCAGGCTACACTGAAGAAGCATAACCTGGATAATGTCGGTCAGGTGGACCAGAGCCTGACGATGGAGTGAATTGTCCTTTGAAGAGGTTCGATCTCCTCGGGCTTCCCCTAATCGATCCCCTTTTCGTTCTAGGAGACTAACTTCTCTTGTGGGCGTTGAAGGGGGGAACCTCGGCTTGCCCTTCTAGGAGAGGTTCTGTGGTATAGAACCACTCCTTCTGCCAGGTCTTGATGGTCTTGAAAAAAAAAACCTTCGGCCAGATGATTTTCTGGATTTTGCTGATCATGGCTCCGCCAAATTCAGCCAGTTGGGAGCGACTGGATTTTGGCTTGACACAGAATAACTTCAGCCATAGGCCGAACTGTGGCTCTATGAGGAGGAATCCTCACATCGCAATGAAAGAAGTGATGTGGAGGATGGAGTTCGGAGCAAGGTGGTGAAAATCCAACCTATAGAAGAAGACGAGTCCCCTGACGAAGGGGTGAAGCGAGAAACCCAGGCCTTGAATGAGGTGGGAGACAAAGATGACCCGCTCCCCCGTGTTAGGGGTCGGGATGACCTGGCCGGGCTCTGGAGCGCGGCAGTTGGCGTCGATGGGGAGGTAGTCGGCATCCTTCAGTTCTTGGATGGTGTCGATCGAGACGGTGGAGGCCACTAGTGGCCATTGTCGGCCATGACGGGATCTCCGTCGAGGTGAGAGGTGAAGGAGAAAAGGGGGTCTGGGCGCTTGAGCTCTCAAAGTGCTGGTTGCTGGGCAGGAAGATGAGGCGTGGTAAGAAGAAAGGGGTAAAACCTTAGATTTTATAGCAGGGTGAAAGACCAAAGGTCCCCGCCCGGAGTCTTGCAAATCGCCATGTTCCTTATCGCCATTAAACCGACCCCTATTGAAACAAACCTTTTTTTATGATATCTCTTCAAACCCGGGGCGTGATCTCCACTTTTAGTGGAACAAGCCAGTACGACGACTGCCTCGAGGCGCGATTCCATTCATTACGACTGCCATGGACTAATTTTAAGTGGTGGAGGTTCGGTTAACGTTGTCAGATGAGAAACTAACCGTTTTCCTACTGCTGTGACCCTTCGAAGTTGAGCCAGTACAAGGAATTTGGATCCAGACTCTATAATCTGGGGGAACTTGCCTGCCAAGCTGTCGGAGTCTAGGATCTGCGTCCAAGAACTTCTCCAAGAGGAAGTTTCGAACACTGGGGGGCTTGTCTTGCGACCTGCAACACGATGGCACAATGACGGCAAAACTAGCTCTACCTCCCCGAAAACGACAGGGACACACGAGCTACCCAGGTTCAAGCCATCGTCCGGTGTAAAAACCTACTCCTGGTTGTGATTTTGCTGCCTTTGAAAGGAAGGAGCTTGATGCTCCGGTACATGGTGGTTTGGGGAGAGAATGGCTTGATCCCTTTAGATGGACGTGGCCCTTCCCCCTTTGTAGTGCCTTGGTCCTCTTCCCCCAAAATATCGGCGGGAAAGGGTGGCCACAAGGTGGCATTTCGAAGGAGGGCAGGAGCCAGGCCTATACTGACGAAAGGTGGTCTCCGCCTGATAAAGCAGTCTTCGTGACGCGGTCGTGTGCTCGGCGATGACCTTCGTCCTGCAGCGCCGATCTGTTCTGATCTCCTTTCACAAAATGGAAACCTTTGGGGGACTTGCTTTTGGAGAGGCGTTGCCCGCTGCTCCCTTTTCACCAAAGAGGTAACCTGGCCTTCGTCCTCCCCGTCGTCCTTGGACTGACAGCGGGCGTCTCCCACGGGTCAGGCAAGGTGCCCTACGGCTATCTCCACGCACCAAACCTCGTGAGGCTGCCCTCGTAAGGGGGGCCCGCGAGGCAGCCTGGCGCACGACAGCCTTGGTGGAGCCTGAGCTGGCGGCAGGGGTCCTGGAGAGACGTGCACTACTACAGGATGATCCAAAGATGACACATCAATCAGAGACCCTTCAACGAAACTGTGTGCGATTCACCAATCGCAAATGGTATTGTTCAAGCTCCGTCGCCAATGACACAAACTATGTGCGATGGCGTATCCATCAAATACGATTCAGAAAGTAGTTGCGTGTGCGATCCACAGCAGACAGTTTGTTCTTATGAACGGTTTGGGATTACCTAAGATAACAGAAACAGTTAACAAA
The DNA here is from genome assembly GCA_039707655.1 of Elymus sibiricus. Classification (NCBI taxonomy): domain Eukaryota; kingdom Viridiplantae; phylum Streptophyta; class Magnoliopsida; order Poales; family Poaceae; genus Elymus; species Elymus sibiricus. The sequence goes on along the minus strand of CM077669.1, from coordinate 230,518,758 downwards.
ACTATGTACATGTGCGAAGTACGACACACAGCTCACTCGGATAAACTGTTTGCGCTTATCCAGCAGAACACAAACGGGTTAGCGTAAGAAGGTGTGTGTGATCCACAGTAATCGGTTCATTCAACCGAATTGTGTGGGAAGGCAAATAATAACCGAAACGATTCATTCGGACAAGTTGTGTGTGTTGTGGGCAGACGGTTGCTGCCAAACAATTGTCAGCAATTGATGAAATCATTACCGATGGTACGTACGGAAGTATTGTTTGCCCGTATTAATATCGCAGACATTTTATTATTATTACCAGTCTGACTGCGCATCACCTCTTCTTCCTCTCTCATGTCCTGTCACCGCGCTTTCGCCCGAGGATTCCAGTGCACGCTTTAGCACCGCACCAACATTTCTTTTGGCCACGTTCCCCCGCGGAACCGTGCATGTTCCCATGCAAGCTTCCCCATTGGTTTCCCGCCAGAAGCAAATGAGCATAAGAGCATGTGCACACGTCACACGCGGATGCACATCTAGTGCAGCCTAGCCCATCTACGAAGCATGCCAACCCGACCAAGCACCGCCTATGCCATCAACCTCCTCGACGACGGAAACGATGGCGTCACCGGACAACGCTGCGCTGTGCGTCATCGCAAGGATTGAGCAGACCCTTGGCGCAGGGCGCGACAGTGCCACCGAGCAACATAGCAGCCTCACCGCCGAGAGGCTCCAGCGCGCCGCACAAGAAGATCCTCGGTGGTGCTCCGTAGAGCAAAACATGTGCGTCCGCACCGAGAGAGCAAGGCGTGCCGCACAGCAAGACCGATGGAGGGCCGTAGAGCGAGAGGCGCGGCGCGCGGCATAGCAAGAGCGGTTCCGTCCCCGCTTGCCTGCTATCCCACCCGACATAACGTTGCAGTTGTGTCCAAGGCACGTGAGTAGCCCTATTTCTCGCCAGGAATGGGCAGCGGCCGTCTGCGCCGTACTTGCACCAGAGTCTGGCTGCACCGTCCTTGCCCCGGACACTGGCCGCGTCATTCGCATGGGTCGTGTCGTTCGCCTTGTCCGCGGCCCCCTCGATGATGATGGGATCGTCGGTAGGCTCGAGCGCCTCCTTGGCCCAGGTGTCCAGTGGGGAGCAGTAGAAGAAAATGGCCGTCGCATCCTCGAGATGGTAATCTCCGACGAAATAGCCAGCTTGGAGCTCGAGATCGCACTCCAGCTATACCACGAGCGTGTAAACCGCATGGACGAACGCCTGACCGAGTTCAGGCACAGCCAAGAGCTTCCGTAGGATAGGGTGTAGTCAACTAGTCATGGACGCATTTTATTTTGTTGAACTGTTTAGATGTCGATCCCAATGTTTGGACAACAATCACAATATTGATATGTTTCAATGTGTGAATGATTTATGTTCTATTTTCATGTTTCAATATGTGTAAAAGGCTAACAGTTAGAGCCAGAAAATCAGTATGAAAACAGATATATAGAAATGTGAAACTAATAATATATATTAATTGTTGAATAGCTCATTGAAGACATGATACATATATAGTATATATCATCACATATACGTGATGATAGTACTTAACTAATACGTACAATGAATAAAAACTAAACTAATAATAACCCCTCCTTGAGCGGGGAGCAGTAAAATGGCAGCCTGTCACCATCAGCTCCCTGGTGCGCGGTGGCTTCCCAACGTGGAGGGAGTTCGCCGCCTCCTCCGCCTCGCAGCGTTCGACACGCCGATCAGCCTCTTGCTGGCGGAGGCATGCGACCATGCAAGACAGTTCACTGGGCGCCCACTGGAGCTCTTTGGATGTGGCACGCTCGAGCTTATCGGCCCACGCCCAGGCAGCGGTGAGGCTCCTAGCGCCTATGGCTTTCATTGCGTGGTACGGGCCGACTTCGTACACCTCCACCGCTCGTCGACCCGCCCACCGCCAAAGCTCCAGCTCCTCCTTTTCCCGTGCGGCACTAAGGGCATTCCAGGCCGCGAGGTTCCTGGCGCGCTCCTCAGCACACTCCTTCTTGAATGCCCCCTGCCTGGCTCTCTCAGCCGGCGGCTGCGCCTTCCACAAAGCCAGATTGTACTGCCCCCAAAACCAATCTACAGTTGGGGGGTCTGGCGCGACCTCGTCTATCGATGCGAAGGGGTCCTCCTCGTCGCTGCATTTTGCCATGTCCTCGCGGGGTGGCGCCTCCTCCTCTGCTTGTGCATAGACCGGTTGCGCCATGGCAGAGTTTTGTGCGACGGGTGGGATAGAGAGACGAGAAATGCAGGCGGGATGACGTCTCGAGGGGCAGCATTTATAGGTGGCTGGAATCTTGATTGACGCCAGCAGTTATTGTACGCGATTTCCTACTCAACAACCGTGTGTGATTAACATCACCGACGGTTCCCAATGCATTACCGCGTGTGATTAATAGACCACGAAAATTGGTTTCCAAAACGCGAAACAGGGCGCCAATCATGTGGGAGCCGTTTGTTTTGCCAAATATTTACATTTTCTATCCAAATGTAATGTATGCCTGCCATTTGTGTTACGGAAGCAAGTCCGAGAGCAGTAACCACAACATCTTGGCCCCATGGCGGGAAATCATGCATATTTTCATGTACTTCATAATTCAAAGAATTTTTTATCATTATTTTTGAATTTAGAACCTAGATTCTTAATGCTTTTGTGTCCAAACCTTCACTCAAGATGTTTGGAACTCCTTCAAATTTATTGCACGTGGCATATATATGTAAGCAAGTAGTACATAAATATGATTTTCGAGCGGTTTTTGCTCCATCTAGCTTGTTCATGTGTTTCAGTTTTGAAACATGGCCATTATATTTCTATAAACTAACTTAATGTATAAAATTGCCAATAGAACGCCATTTTAAAAAAAAATAGTATGCCAGTCGTATTCGTGCATTGTATCGATGAAAAAAAACTAGGTCGAATGAGACAGTGATTGGCGGTTTGTCATCACACATGCCCCCACGTTCCCCCTCGGAACCACGCGCCTTCGTGTGATGCTCCGTTTTGTGAGAGGCTTGTGTCTAAAGCTGTGACACCCTGGTTTTCGCTCCTGGATTTTTCCTTCGTGGGATTTGACTCCCGTCTTTTTTTTCTCGGTGTTATCGGATTTCTTTAGCTCTGGGGTATGGGAAGATGGTCATCTAGCCTTGCCTTCCCTATCCAACCAGAGATTCTCCCCAGTCCAACCTTGCCACCCAAGATCTATCTCCGGACTTTGCCATCGAAACCATGCCTTCCGAGTCAACGGAAGGGAAACCCGAATCCTTTCAGTTACAAAGGAACCCCAATCTCCTTTGATCTTCTGCCTCCCAAACTTTTCCCAGTGATCATCCTTCATCTATAAACCCTGGATATGTAAAAATATTGCCAAGTCATTTGCAATATTTTTCATTTATAATTAATTCCTTTTTCTGCCAGTTAAAGGAATTAAATCCAGGAAAATATCTATCCATCTCCAGAGTTCATGAAAACTTGTGGAGATAATCTTTGTGATCATATTGAGCTCCCATAAAAATATTGGCCATAATTACATAAGGAAAATTGTCTTTTCCTATTAAATGCCAATATTGCATTTTGGGCACTTTCTAAAGGAACTACCATTTTGGTAGCCAAGAAAAATCCCAAATAATTTGTGGAGCTTCTCCTATCCATATCTTCACTATTTCCATCAAGAACCCAAGTTCCATAGTTCAAATTTTGAGCACCACATCAATTTGCAGATTCTGTCCAGTTGGGCAAGTTGCAAAGGAAGTGCTCTATTCCTTTATCTATTTGAGCTGAAATTTTTCATGATGGTTAACTTTGCTAGATCACTCATGGATACCAAAAATCAGCTCAATCCCTCTATCCATTCATCCACAGAAATTTTCCTAAGTTTCTGCCCATTTGGAAGCTCTGTGAAGGAAGTACCATTTTGGCATTTTCAAATGAGCCGAAACTTTTACAGTGGCTTCATGTGTTCAAATCCTTCACCTCCTCCAATTTTCAGCTCAGTGCAAGCTAGTATGTGAGTGCCACATCAATGTTTGCATTTCTGTCCAGTATGGTGGTTTGTACAGCAAGTGCTTGCTACAATTCCCCATTTGGTCTGAAACTTGGCCACAACACTCATCTTAGTGTAGGATCACAGCAAGGCAAAGCACAACACCTATCCCTAGCTAAACCTCCCCCACCTCACTACAAACACTTTCTGACCAGAAACTATTCTGGATCACCTCGACCCCTCTAGAGCTTGTTGTTCCTGTATAATGGGTCAATTCATCTATTTGAGGGGGGATGAACACGGCAGACATGATTTGAGCTCTTAATAGTGCCTAGTCCACGTGGTGCCGATGGCGACCGCGTGAGACCTAGCCAAAACAGTGCTCTGCTCAGTCTCCGGTCGATTCCCTCCCCTGTGCTCTCACCGTCGCCTTCTGCCGACGTCTGCGGCGATGTATGGCTTACCCTCCATCCTCATCTGGCCTTGGAGCCACGCTTGTTGGCCGGGTGTGCCGACAGCGGGTGCTCCGCTCGAGCACCGCCACGACGCCGCGGTCCAGGAGCTTCGGTCATCTCCGGACTCGGTCCAGAACCCTCCCCCACAGCTATATAAGGCGTTCTCCGAGCCCTCCTCCTCTCAAGCAAGTCTCCCCGCCCCCTCCATCGAGCTCCCGAAGCTCATTGCCACCCCAACGGCCGAACGCCGTCGCCGGAATCCTGCGGCCAACCTCTGCCCATGAACCTCCCTTTCGCTTCTCTGGCCGCCTATAAGAGCCTTGGTGCCCACCGGAGCTGCAGCCCCCTCCAATTTTGGCCCGGGTAGCCCGTGCCCGCGAATCCCCAAGCATCGCCATGGCTGACCCGGTGGATGCCATGGACGCCTCCCTCCCGGGCCTCCCTGAGCTCCTCCGTGGCTCCTGCTAGGCGCGGGGAAGGAGCGCCACGAGCACGCCAAGCTCGTCTGCGGGCACCGCCGGGGGAGGATCACCGGCGTCGGGCCGGCCGAGCGCCTTGCCTCTCCTCTGTTCCGTGTTGGAGGAAGGAGAAGATGACCGGGAGAGAGAAAGAGATAGGGTGGGGCCCCCTTGTCAGCCACTCAAGGCCGGGCCCGGTGGAGTAAGTGGAAGTGTACTTCCTAAAGTGCGCTTTTGGTTCATTGAAAGCGTATTTCATTCTATTGCGGCTAAGTTTGCGTTTTCCTTTTCAGAAAACGTATTTCAGCCAAGTGCGCTCTCGGTTCAGCCCCAGGGGCCTGTCTGTGAATATTCTATTTACAGAATAGTCCCTGAACTTCAAACGGCTATAACTTTTCGCTCGAAACTCCGACCAAGGTGAAACCAACGCTCACATCTTCGTCTCGTCGAGCCCGCTCTTTTGGCATCACTTTCACAATGTGTTCACATAGTGTAAATGACCATTTTGCCCTTGCCCTTCTATCAGCCCTCTCCGACAGAGAACGGTTTCCGGTGATCCTTTCCGTGGACTCTCCGCATTTCTTCCCGAAGTATTCTTCGACCCCAGGCAAGCTGACCATCTGATATATGCCCTAAAGCATTGCTCTATGTTATTCTTGCGTGTTTAATTAATAGAAATAATTAAACTTTTGCTAGATTGCAATTACGGTTCACATTACTTACAAAGTTTGCTATGTGATAATTTAAAGTAATTTATTTAAATAGTAGCTGCCATCTCAAGTGGTCGTGAGAGACAACCATGCTTGACCTAGTCGGTTGATCTAGAGTCACCTGTCCGGGCTTATCCGTGCAGCCACATTTGCCGGTATGGGACGGCCTTGACATGGTCTGATTGCGTGCTCTTTCACCGGTACCTCCAAACAGGGAAGGTCATGCGCGCGCGCTACCCTGGCCCGGTAGGCGGCGATAACCTTGTGAGCCCAGTTGATTGTTTAACCTGGGAGTCCCCGTTTGGGACAGTTTATGTGGCCACGACGGTGGCAGGTGTCACGCGGTGACACAGGGGCCACCCAGGGTAGGACTCCGGGGGAGGATGAATGCTAGTGGTACGATGGGAGAGTCACGGGTCAGGCGGGTTTCGTTGGAGCAACGCTGGTTCACCCGAATGGGATCACGAGGCCAGGTGCTCCATGGTGTGGGTAAAGTGCGCAACCTCTGCAGAGTGAAGAATCTATTCGAATAGCCGCATCCACGGTATTGGACAGTCCGTCCAGGCCTCACTAGGTGGTCAACCGAAGTAATGGTAATAATGATGGAAGAACTCGTCTTGTGCAGACATCAGATGATGTCAGGAATATGATATGTTAGCCATGGGATGGCCATGAGATGAGTGGTCGGATGACCACATGATTTGGATCGGATTTGGATCAGATTCAGATTGGATCATGAGAATATTCGGAGTACCAATCATTTACTTAATATGCCTTACCTTATCGTATTTACTTTAGTAGTTATCTTGCTGGATAATCCTGTTACAACATGATAATTAATATTGCTAAATAGGTTTGCTATGTCATGATAATTAATATTGCTCTAATAACAAATGCATGCTTGAATGCCATGGATTGCTTTGCTTGGTGTATTTGTTACTTTGGTTTGCTTGCAAGTACATTCAAAAGTTCTCAGCGGCCTTTAACATGGCCAGGTTCACATAAGGATCCGTCGTCCGTCGATGAGGAGCCGGAGCGTTCGCGGGCTAGAAGAGTAACCTAGTCAGATCCCTGTGGATTGGAGCCGCACCAAGACCATGCTGCCTTAGATAGAGCCTTTCCGCTGCCATTACCTCTTGTAACATATCATGTAAGACTTATATATCCATTAATAGAAATGCCTGTGTTCATGATACTTGTTGTAAACGCGCATGCCAGAGTGATTTCCTGGGCTGGTATGCGTGGCGACCGTCTGGCTACAGTGTTAATCAGGCGGGGCGCCACAACGGATGGTATCAGAGCAGCCAGGCTGACTATAGGTTACCCTAGCCAGACTTTATTGTCTTGTGCTCAGTAGAAAGCCCAGATGGATTTCAGCCATCTTTGGCAAGCAGGCACGGCTACTATTGATCATAAGGCAACCCCATAGGTTTTGGCTCCATCAGACCCCAACTCTCGTGGCCCTTGCCTCCGGTACGAAATGCTCGCACCAGGCAACGACCCGTGAGCCCTGAAACCCCTAGGTATACCAGATATCCTTACCCTGCTTGCTAACCATGGCATTTCTCTTCTTACTCTAGTTTCCTTTGGGAAATGCCTATAAATTCTATCTCTCCTCGACAACCTTAGGAACGTTAACTAAGCCACTTGGGCTATGGTCCTGCGTCGAGTGTGATGCTCCCTAAGGAAGTAGTAGGAGCTTGACACCAGTGCTACCAGGAGCATTGTGTCGTTTCGCTTCTAAATCCTTCGAGGTGCGTCGAGTGCGCTATAATAGTTATACTAGTGGATCCCTGGCCACGTGTGTAAGGTTCGCAACATTTGAGCTTTATTTGCTTTTTGGTCTCTCCGCTCCGACTGGATCCATCCGCAAGAGTTGCCTAAGAAGATCAGCATGCAATTGGGATAATACCCAATAATCCCAATTCAGCAAGAGTCCTATCCAGCCAACTACCTGATATTCAGAACATTACCACCGAAGCTGTCAAGAATGAAGAATGGGTCAGAAGCAAAATATGTGTGCAATAGACAAGGCCAGAATATACCTGAGAGAGTTGGCCTCAGAACCGTTCATACCCGAGGAGCAGTCAGATGAGTTACCAAGAATAAACACCAGTAGGGACAAATGATTCCGTCCTCGACACAAGGATTATTTCAGTCAGTGGGGTGAACCTTGAGTCTTTTCTCAGTGGACCCAAGAATCATTTATCACCCACCGAGGACATATTTCAAGAATGTGAATGAGCCAAAAGCTGCAACAAAACTCTGGTACGTTGGTACAAATTGCAAAGCATATTTTGAAGTTCACCGATGCAAATACAAAAAATTTCGGGCACTGTGAACAAGGTTTGCCAGAAATATGGATAAGTTTACGGTTGCCTAGAATCAATGAGAACTTCAAATGCTTGGATGTTCAACTAAATCAAATGGAATTATCCGCCGACTATGTACTACCGGCAACATATGGTATTCAGGATTAATTGTGAACATGAGGTATGCATCAGTCATGCAACCTTTACAGTAGCAATAATGAGACCAGCAGAAGGACAAGCGATGTGCATGACCAATGGAATATCTTCAGTCAAGGTATGGCCTATATCAAGTTTTGGCTCTACTATGGGTAAAATTCCGGATACTTCGGAAGGAAGCCAGAACCGGCCATAGATCCGACGATACATCACAGCAAAAGGCTTCTGGTATAAGGAACCCAGCCTTCCTCTGTAAGCTACCGAGAAGAGCTTACGAAACCAGAATGTCAACCTTCCTCACTACGCCACTTGGTGAGAAAATCTGCTGGGGTACGGCACTCCCATCCTCCACAACGGGCTACCATGGAAAACTTCCGGCATAAGGCACCCGACCTTCCGTAGTAAGCCACATGAAGGAAAACTTTCGAGGCACGATACCTAGCCTTCTTCAGCACACTACCTTGGCAGAAGCTTCGAGCATAAGGAATTCAGCCTTCTTCAACACACCATTGTGCACACAACAATCTTGCCATAAGCACGAACTAGTCTGGGCATACATCGGCCTCAGAACCCAGTGATTATGAAAGAATTTATCCTACACCTGCATATGTTGTGAGCATGCAGTCCAGTGGATCAGTTCATGCGAGCCACTCGTACACGGGAATGACTGTGTTCAGAGAAACATTGGCCCCATGTTTAGAAGAAGAATATGAGCACCTCAACCCCTGCGAGGTATGCAAGAGTAAGTTTTGAGAACAAGCCCAACAAACCAGGAAAACAATCAAGGAGCCGTGTGGGCAGGTCATTACAGGTCCATCAAAGGAGTCCACAAGCACAAAGAAGTTGTGGACAAGCAACCTTCGTGACGGTCAACCAGATTCAATTTCACGGACAGAGTGGTCTTACCAATCCCTGTCAGCCTCTTGCATATGCGGCCACAACAATGCACTACTTGCGGTTACAAGTGAGATTGCCGCACTCGTCATGAATATGGGCCATCAACCAAGATAAGAGGCTATGCTCTGAAAGATACACCAGATGATAGCAATACTATGCTTAGCTCAGTGGTCATAGCAAGGACTACAGAGGCTATATATATGACAGAGCCATCTCCACAAGCGACAGAGTTTGAAACAAGACCTTCAGATAGAATGGCTCATAGCACGTCAGCACCAACAGCTCAAAGACATCATGACATCATTGGAATAAGAGATTACTGTCTATGATTACTTTGTGATCATGCCTGACATTTCAGTTGAGGATATAGCAGCAATAGCTCGGTCATGTTGATTCCTTGAATTATGGATCACCTAAGGGCAAAGTCAGGATGCATAAGCTAGAAGGAAACATCAGAATGGAACCCATAGCCAGACTGAGCATTCTGACACAGCAAAAAGGAAAGCCACTACCACTTACTCAAGACCATACGAGCACGTAAGCCTGGTACTAGGAAAGGATGTCTTGCCCATAACAGTCAGAGTACGATGCATCGCAATAAAACCCAAAGCAGTTACTTCTAGGCCATGGAAACTGAGCTGTTTGGTTGTATTACCCGCTACCGCACCCAGCAACACCACTATCAGAATAAAAGGTACACCTGACAGGAAAGAGAAGGATTCAAGAAAGTTGTGTGCAGAGACAACACATGGTCCATCAGAAGAAGCAGTTAAACGGGTCAGTGAACCAACGAAGACAGGACAACTGATGGATCCAAGTCGCACACAGGTAAGTCCCCTTTCCCGGGAGGTAAGCCTAGAAATCTCGAGGACGAGATTTTCTTAAGGGGGGTAGGTTTGTGACACCCTGGTTTTCGCTCCTGGATTTTTCCTTTGCGGGATTTGACTCCCGTCTTTTTTTTCTCGGTGTTATCGGATTTCTTTAGCTCTGGGGTATGTGAAGATGGTCATCTAGCCTTGCCTTCCCTATCCAACCAGAGATTCTCCCAGTCCAACCTTGCCACCCAAGATCAATCTTCGGACTTTGCCATCGAAACCATGCCTTCCGAGTCACCGGAAGGGAAATCCGAATCCTTTCAGTTACAAAGGAACCCCAATCTCCTTTGATCTTCTGCCTCCCAAACTTTTCCCACTGATCATCCTTCATCTATAAACCATGGATATGTAAAAATATTGCCAAGTCATTTGCAATATTTTTCATTTATAATTAATTCCTTTTTCTGCCAGTTAAAGGAATTAAATCGAGGAAAATATCTATCCATCTCCATAGTTCATGAAAACTTGTGGAGATATTCTTTGTGATCATATTGAGCTCCCATAAAAATATTGGAAATAATTAAATAAGGAAAATTGCCTTTTCCTATTTAATGCCAATATTGCATTTTGGGCACTTTCTAAAGGAACTACCATTTTGGTAGCCAAGAAAAATCCCAAATAATTTGTGGAGCTTCTCCTATCCATATCTTCACTATTTCCATCAAGAACCCAAGTTCCATAGTTCAAATTTTGAGTACCACATCAATTTGCAGATTCTGTCCAGTTGGGCAACTTGCAAAGGAAGTGCTCTATTCCTTTATATATTTGAGCTGAAATTTTTCATGATGGTTAACTTTGCTAAATCACTCATGGATACCAAAAATCAGCTCAATCCCTCTATCCATTCATCCACAGAAATTTTCATAAGTTTCTGCCCATTTGGAAGCTCTGTGAAGGAAGTACCATTTTGGCATTTTCAAATGAGCCGAAACTTTTACAGTGGCTTCATGTGTTCAAATCCTTCACCTCCTCCAATTTTCAGCTCAGTGCAAGCTAGTATGTGAGTGCCACATCAATGTTTGCATTTCTGTCCAGTATGGTGGTTTGTACAGCAAGTGCTTGCTACAATTCCCCATTTGGTCTGAAACTTGGCCACAACACTCATCTTAGTGTAGGATCACAGCAAGGCAAAGCACAACACCTATCCCTAGCTGAACCTCCCCCACCTCACTACAAACACTTTCTGACCAGAAACTATTCTCGATCACCTCGACCCCTCTAGAGCTTGCCGTTCCTGTATGATGGGTCAATTCATCTATTTGAGGTGGGGGGGGGGGGTGAACACGGCATACACGATTTGAGCTCTTAATAGTGCCTAGTCCACGTGGTGCCGGTGGTGACTGCGTGAGGCCTAGCCAAAACAGAGCTCTGCTCAGTCTCTGGTCGATTCCCTCCCCTGTGCTCTCACCGTCGCCTTTTGCCGACGTCTGCGGTGACGTACGGATTACCCTCCATCCTCATCTGGCCTTGGAGCCACGCTTGTTGGCCGGGTGTGTCGACAGCGGGTGCTCCGCTCGAGCACCACCACGACGCCGTGGTCCAGGAGCTTCGGCCATCGCCGGACTCGGTCCAGAACCCTCCCCCGCAGCTATATAAGGCGTTCCCCGAGCCCTCCTCCTCTGAAGCAAGTCTCCCCGCCCCCTTCATCGAGCTCCCGAAGCTCACTGCCACCCCAATGGCCGAACGCCGTCGCCGGAATCCCGTGGCCAACCTCTGCCCATGAACCTCCCTTTCCCTTCTCTGGCCGCCTAGAAGAGCCTTGGTGCCCACCGGAGCCGCAACCCCCTCCAATTTTGTCCCAAGTAGCCCGTGCCCGCGAATCCCCAAACATCGCCATGGCTGACCCGGTGGATGCCATGGATGCCTCCCTCCCGGGCCTCCCTGAGCTCCTCCGTGGCTCCTGCTAGGCGCGGGGGAGGAGCGCCACGAGCACGCCTAGCTCGTCTGCGGGCACCGCCGGTGGAGGAACACCGGCGTCGAGCCGGCCAAGCGCCCTGCCTCTCCTCTGTTCCATGATGGAGGAAGGAGAAGATGACCGGGAGAGAGAAAGAGATAGGGCGGGGCCCCCTTGTCAGCCACTCATGGTCGGGCCCGGTGGAGTAAGTGGAAGCGTACTTCCTAAAGTGCGCTTTTGGTTCATTGAAAGCGTATTTCCTTCTACTTCGGGTAAGTTTGCGTTTTCCTTTTCAGAAAACGTATTTCAGCCAAGTGCGCTCTCGGTTCAGCCCCAGGGGCCTGTCTGTGAATATTCTATTTACAGAATAGTCCCTGAACTTCAAACGGCTATAACTTTTTGCTCGAAACTCAGATCGAGGTGAAACCAACGCTCACATCTTCGTCTCGTCGAGCCCGCTCTTTTGGCATAACTTTCACAATGTGTTCACACAGTGTAAATGACCATTTTTCCCTTGCCCTTCTATCAGCCCTCTCCGAGAGAGAACGGTTTCCGGCGATCCTTTCCGCGAACACTCCGCACTTCTTCCCAGAGTATTCTTCGACCCCAGGCAAGCCGACCATCTGATATATGCCCTAAAGCATTGCTCTGTGTTATTCTTGTGTGTTTAATTAATAGAAATAATTAAACTTCTGCTAGATTGCAATTACGGTTTACATTACTTACATAGTTTGCTATGTGATAATTTAAAGTAATTTATTTAAATAGTAGCTTCCATCTCAAGTGGTCGTGAGAGACAACCATGCTTGACCTTGTCGGTTGATCTAGAGTCACCTGTCCGGGCTTATCCGTGCAGCCACATTTGCCGGTATGGGACGGCCTTGACTTGGTCTGATCGCGTGCTCTTTCACCGGTACCTCCAGACAGGGAAGGTCATGCGCGCGCGCTACCCTGGCCCGGTAGGCGGCGGTAACCTTATGAGCCCAGTTGATTGTTTAACCCGGGAGTCCCCATTTGGGACAGTTTATGTGGCCACGACGGTGGCAGGTGTCATGCGGTGACATAGGGGCCACCGAGGGCAGGACTCCGGGGGAGGATGAATGCCGGTGGTACGATGGGAGAGTCACGGGTCAGGCGGGTTTCGTTGGAGCAACGTTGGTCCACCCGAATGGGATCACGAGGCCAGGTGCTCCATGGTGTGGGTAAAGTGCGCAACCTCTGCAGAGTGAAGAATCTATTCGAATAGCCGCGTCCACGGTATTGGACAGTCCGTCCAGGCCTCACTAGGTGGTCAACCAAAGTAATGGTAATAATGATGGAAGAACTCGTCTTGTGCAGACATCAGATGATGTCAAGAATATGATATGTTAGCCATGGGACGGCCATGAGATGAGTGGTCGGATGACCACATGATTTGGATCGGATTTGGATCAGATTCAGATTGGATCATGAGAATATTCATAGTATCAATCACTTAATTAATATGCCTTACCTTATCGTATTTACTTTAGTAGTTATCTTGCTGGATAATCCTGTTACAACGTGATAATTAATATTGCTAAATAGGTTTGCTATGTCATGATAATTAATATTGCTCTAATAACAAATGCATGCTTGAATGCCATGGATTGCTTTGCTTGGTGTATATGTTAGTTTGGTTTGCTTGCGAGTATATTCAAAGTACTCAGCGGCCTTTAACATGGCCAGGTTCACATAAGGATCCGTCGTCCGTCGACGAGGAGCCGGAGCATTCGCGGGCTAGAAGATTAACCTAGTCAGATCCCTGTGGATTGGAGCCGCACCAAGACCATGCTGCCTTAGATAGAGCCTTTCCGCTGCCATTACCTCTTGTAACATATCATGTAAGACTTATATATCCATTAATAGAAATGCCTGTGTTCATGATAGTTGTTGTAAACGCGCATGCCAGAGTTATTTCCTGGGCTGGTATGCGTGGCGACCGTCTGGCTACAGTGGTAATCAGGTGGGGCGCCACAAAAGCTGGGGATTTCTTATTCGAGTATTGGAGTCCCATCTTCGTCGCAATCACCGCCCTCCCATCCCCGTCCCCGTCTACGTACCCGTGCACGGGGATAAAAAGTTTCCCATCCATGTCCCCACCGAGTTCTTTATCACCGTGGGGAAACTCACACATTCATTAAGGAACAACCTTCGCGTATTTCAGTACAAAAATAGTATTTCATCGCAATAAACAATATGTTGTGTCTAGTTTTGGGATTTCTTAGGGAATTTTGGGCCAAGGGGGTGGGATGTGTGTAAATTTGGGTGACCGAGGCCCCAAATTACGTGGGGTCTACTAATTTCAGAGCCCACATGTAAGTACTTCAATTTATGTGTAAGGCGGGTAATGCTATCCCATCCTCATCCCCGTCCTGCACGCTCGGTATGTAAGGTATTTGACCCACCAACTTCCAGATGGGCATTCAAGCTCGCACCCGTGCCCTAATAGAGTAATTACCCATGGGGACACTGGTAACAGTTAATCATGCATGCATTGCCAGCTTTGACATGTGTCAAAGTTTATCTCGAACAAGCCGTTACTTTGATCACGACATCTTGGCCCCATGTCGAGAAATCATGCATATTTTCATGTACTTCGGTGCATTTTTCAACTTTTGACTCTAAAAACCTAGATTCCCAATGCTTTTGTGTTAAAACCATCACTCAAGATGTTTGGAACTCCTTCAAATTTATTGCATGCAGTATATATACGGAAGCAAGTAGTACATAAATATGATTTTCCAGCCGTTCTTGCTTTATCTTGCTTGTTCATCTGTTTCAGTTTTGAACTATGGCCATTAAATTTCTAGAAACTAACTTCATGTATAAAAATGCCAATTGAATGCCTTAATTTTTTTCCAGATTTTAGGATGACGGTCGTATTCGTACATTGCATCGATGAAAAAAAAGTAGGCCGAATGAGGCGGCGATCCGTTTTGTCATCACACAACACCCCACGTCCCCTCTCGGAACTATATATACGAGCCTGCGCGTGGTGCTCTGGTTTGTGAGAGGCATGTGTCAAAGCTTATCTCGAACAAGCCGTCACTTTGACCACGACATCTTGGCCCCATGTTGGGAAACCATGCTGATTTTCATGTACTTCATAGCATATTTATTTATTTTTTGAATTTAAAAACCTAGATTATTCTCAATGCTTGTGTCCAAACCGTTACTCAAGATGTCTGGAACTCCTTCAAATTTATTGCACGTGGCATATAGACGGAAGCACTAGTACATATATAAAAATGATTTTTCCTGCAGTTTTTGCTTCATCTTGAACATGTCCATGTGTTTTAGTTTTGAATTATGGCCACTAGATATCTAGAAACTAACTTCATGTACAAAAAATGCTCATTGAACCCCGAAAATGTCCAAATTTCTGGTTGCCGGACGTATTCATGCATTGTAACAAATTCAGAAAAGGTAGGCCAAATGAGACAACGAGTGGCAGCTTGTAACAGCCCGAGACCGACGCTCCAAAAGATTGCCCATTTACCTCGTTGCCGTCGTGTGATTTATCTGGTTGTCGCATTCATCATCGCATCATTCGCATAATCTGCATAGCATCGTCACTCGTTTTGAAAACTTGCATCCGTTCATAGCTGCTGGTTCTCTCTGTTTGTGTCGTCGACCGTTTCGAGACCAACAACACACGCACGCGCCCGCGGCATCAATAAAATATTGTTTTCAAAAGTGCATATAAAATATTCTCTGAATGGGTCGAAAGTTGGCGTGCGGTCTTGATATAGTGTAGGTAGACCGCCTGCCAAATTTCGTGGCAATCAGAGTTCGTTTGGTACCCGAACCGTTAAACCTATAACAGCAATATAGCCGGTCAAACGTCGGGCGTTTTCGGTTTATAAAAAAAACTGTCACGGGCTGCCATCTTCCCTCTCATCTCAACCCAACCCCCTCTACACAGCCCACTAGCCCATCATAGGCTTCCCCGTGACCGGAGCCATTCGATCGCGATCGTACGGTCCGAAAATGGATGAAAACCCCTAACCCTAGCCTCCCTGCCTATAAATAGACGCTTCCTCGTCCAAATCTGGAAACCTAGCCTACCATGCCTCGATTTCCACGCCCACCAGCCTCCAGCCGCCACATGCGCGCCTCCACCTCCCACCTCCAATGCCAGGGCCCGCGGAGCCCGTCTCAGGCCCGCCCGGGCCCGGAATGGGCTGCGCCACCGCCCGAGCGCCCGCGGAGCAAGCCGCCCGAACTCCTCCCATGGCTCCTGTAGCGCGCCCCCGCGCCTCCACGCCCGACCGACCGCCGCCCCTTGCCGGAGATGCCCACCGGCGGCCGGACGCCAACGACCGCCGGGTCGACCTCACCGCGCCTTGCCTCCTCCTTCTTTTCTCTCCTCTCTCTCTTCCCCTAATCTCTCCCTCCCTCCATGTGCAGACCACCATGGCCTCCTGAGCGCCGCCGGCTACCTCTAGCGCCGGATCTGGCTGCCCCGACCCCGCCATGTTTTCCTTTTATTTTGCACACACACAAACTCAGTCCCTTGGGCCAGATCCAATCCTGGGCTGCTGCACTATGTTGCATTCGGCCCGCATGGTATTTTTCCCTGTCTAGTGATTTTTCTCAATTTCCATTGTATTGCATATTTGCAGGAAACTATTATGTTTTAAAATGCTAATAAATAATTAACCGTACATCAGATTAAAACATGCCATACACGAAAAATATTCAGAATTTCGTGTAGATTCATAATATCCAACTCTCACATGTGTTTAAAATGTTTAACTTGCTGTTTTCATTTATTTTCCGTAAATGTCATGTTTTCAAAATGTTTACAATTAAATATTCATGCATCGATATAAATCATGCCCTATATGAAAAATGACTAGAATTTTGTGTAGATTAATAATATGCCATTTTCAAACATGATAATAATGTTTTAACTTGCTGCTAGCATTAATTTGCGTAAATGCCATCCCAAAATGATTAATATCATAACTAATTAACGGTAGCTCCGTTTAAAATGATCCACGAATGTAATTTGCTTAGAAAAACGTCTAGAATCACATGGTGCACTTTATTTTTATGTTTAATAAATATAAAATTGTGTTAGGACAGATCGGACCAAATTCATAATTTGCATATGAGGTCATTTCGGATATGCAATATGTTGCTTCTGGCCTCATTTAAAATGCCTAGTTGATGTAGTTGTTCATGCTTCATCTCTTGCCATGATAAACAACATTTAAAATGATTGTTTAGTTAAACAACATTAACCACATTTCTCATAATATGGAGAGTTATTATTTTGTTATATGTACATTCCCCTTCTCCATTTAAAATTGCTTAATTCCTTCTTCACCGTATGCCATGTCCACCCATGTTAAACAACATTTAATATTGATGAGTACCTAAACGGGAGAGAACTAAATGATTCGAACATGGAGTTTTGTCAATATGCAACTCGTTGCATATTGAGCTTCACTTAATCTGTAGTATTCGATTGTTGTGCTTGCCATGTCTTGCATATTCAAACCGGACATGCATCATATTTGTTTGCGCACCATGTCATGCATATGTTGTGGTGTTATCATGTGTTGATTGTTGTTTCCGGATTGCTTCTTCTCGATAGAGTTTCGATAGCGTTCGGAGTGTGAGGATTCGTTCGACTACGTCCCGTTCGTCTGTTTCATGGATTCGTTCTTCTTCCAAGCGGGATCTCAGGCAAGATGATCATTTCCCTAGATGCCATTACTATCATTGACATGCTAGTTGTCTCATTTCTATCGCTTGTCACGCTACCTACCACTTGTTTTTCAAGCCTCCCAAAATGCCATGATAAGCCTCTAACCCCTCCACATCCCAGCAAACCATTGTTTGGCTATGTTACCGCTTGCTCAGCCTTTCTTATAGCATTGCTAGTTGGTGGTGCAAGTTCTTTCCATGTGCAACATGGATATATTTGACCTATCACAATATTATTGCTATTTAATTTAATGCACATATATACTTGGTAAAAGGTGGAAGGCTTGACCTTTTGCTCGGTGTTTTGTTCCACTTTTGCCGCCCTAGTTACTTGTGTACTGGTGTTATGTTCCATATTTTGCGCTCCTAACATGCTCGGGGTTGTTATGGGGACCCCCTTGACTTCCGTTTTGGGATAAAACTTGTCTGGCAAGGCCCAACATTGGTTTTACTATTTGCTTAATAACAACTCAAATTTGCATAGGGCATTGATCACCCCATGGATAATTAATCAACCCTCGGGCCAGTGCTCCTCATGAGTGTTGGTCCACCTACCTAGCAGTCGGCGGTGCCACCTCGGGGAAACTCGAGGCATTTTCAGGCTACCGTCCACTTTGCATAGATGGATGATGCTCGTAGATAGAGAGCGTGCGGCTCTAGATGCGGATCTGGCTCACCGAGAGGCCTTGTTGGATTTGTTTTACCTTTCTCGAATGTCTTGTGCGCGGGATTTCGAGGACACTTCAGGCTATCTCGAGGTTGAGATTTTCCAACGGAATTTCTAAGGAGATCATGGGTTTCGTGGTCGAGGTTATTCCCGTGGCGTGTGGTTAGTTCATGATGGATGAGTTGGAGCACTCCTGCAGGGTTAAATCTTTCATGAGAGCAGTGCCTGCGGTTAAGTGGCAACTTGGAAACTTTGTTTAACACCCGGTCATAGCAAACTTAAAGTAAACTCAAATAAAATACACCAACAGTGTGCGTAACCGTGACTATCGTTTCTTGTCATTTCTGAACCGAGAGAGAACATGGTGGGGTTATGTTTGACCGTAAGTAGGTGTTCAGGATCAGTTAGTGATCATTGCTATTACACGTCCATTTATTCGACAATCACCCCCATTATTCTTGTACTCGTAAGTTAGCCACTCAAATAAATGCTTAGTGCTTGCTGCAGCCTCCCCACTTAACCATACCTCACCCATTAAGCTTTAATAGTCTTGATACCCTTGGAAATGAGATTGCTAAGTCCCCATGGCTCACAGATTACTACAACAACAGTTGCAGGTACAGGTAATGCGATGCTTTGACGTGAGAGCGATGTTTGTTTGATTTGGAGTTCTTCTTCTCCTTCTTCACCTATCTAGGTGGGCTCCAGGACGGCAGCCTGGGATAGCAAGGATGGATGTCATTTTATCATTTGATTTTGTCTGTAGTCGGACCCTGCTCTTCTGTATGATGATTGTATATGTTGTTGTACTGATGTGATCTTGATTTAGCTTGTGGCGAGTGTAAGCCAATTCCATATACTCATCTCTTCTTTACATGAACTTGTAATGATATCCATTCTTGTGAAACGACGAGATGCGCTTCTATCCCTGTCGAGGCCCTCGAGCCAAAATAAGGATAGGATCACATCTTGGGCGTTACACGGCTCGTCATCAAACAAGGCTCATGTCCCCTATCGGAACCGCGACCCTTCGTGTGATGCTACGTTTTGTGAGGGGCATGTCTCAAAGCTTATCTCGAACAAGACGTTACTTTGACCACGACATCTTGGCCCCATGTCGGTAAATCATGCAGATTATTATCATGTACTTCAGAGCATTTTTTTCATTGTTTGAATTTTAAACTGTTGTGTACGTTTTGACAATGCCGAGGTGAGCTCGGCGGGAAAGATGCTAATCTTCGGGTCGGGAAAGATTTTCCGAGCAGAACCACCACGCAGAACACCCCGGACAAGAGGATGTCCTGCCTCCTGAAAGAAAAGCATAAAAATAGGTTAAAGGTTCCATAAGCTCGGAAAACCAAAAACTTTAGCAAAACTTTACGTCCAAATTAAATCACGTTTCTTGGTGCCCATCCAAAAATTGGTCTTAAAATTAATTTGTGCTTCCGTCGTGCTTTAACATGATACATTCGATCTCCACACTTCAAGTGGGCCAGCCTTCGGCTTCAACCTCCATATCCCGAAGGCGGAGTGTTTCTCCGAGGCCTGTTGAGCGAACTAAACTTGAGCGTATTTAGAAAGAAACCAGGCTACCCGGCTATTGAGCACACACTCGCGTCGAAAAAAGGAGTAGTAGAAAAAGACTTTGGAACAACCAAGAAGAAAAAACTTTTTATAAAATGACTCATATAAATTTAAAATCCCCCATTTAACATGGGAAAAGGAAGTGTTTTTTACAAATAACGCTTTTAACAAGCTATGTTTTTAACAAACAACTCTTTTGTTTAACACAAATATAATGCTTGGCTGAACCGCACATAAATTGAAAATTGAAAAAAGTTGAGCATGAAAGCGACTTAGCTGGTTAATGTGCTCAGTGTTGATCACGGGGTTATGTAGCACGGTCAATGTGGCGAGGTGAAGGCCCCAGTCCAGCTAACATGATGAAGCTGGTCGGCTGGTGACGCCGAAGGCCCCGGAGCAGGTTGATGAAGAGATGGTGATGCCCCCGGTCTAGCCAAGGTGACAGAGCAGGTCAGGTCGGTAAGGTGATGCTAGATCCCTCATGCCAGCCGACGTGTCGAACCAGGTCGGCTTGGTGGACATCGGCTTGAAGAAGCGACGGCATGACCATGCCGACGCAGGTGGAAATTGTGACGCGGTAAATGCTGGCTTGATGAAGGAATGGCGCGCCCTTCCCGTGCAACCAGTGGCGCGGCAAGGTCTTCTTAATGATACTTCGGCCCTCGCGATGCCGAACTCTTGGTCGGCTCACCGAGGTGATTGAAAAATTTCCTCCAAAAAGGACGTCCAACAACCCGTTCATGAAAAAGCTGAGCTCGGGTCAGATTCATTTTCGCGAAGAACATAGAGCCAAAAAAATTCCATAATTGTCAGACGTTTCCTGGAGTTTGAACGGTTGGATCGAGCTCAAATATTGACGGGTGGTCGGTACGGGAATTCCGCAGCGGATGAACGGTCTGATCTTCCAAACGATGTCCGAGCAAGACGCTGGACTCCACGCCCTAAACTCGTCCAGATTCTCGTCCAGATTCAACACGGCTCCGGTATATCGAAGATTGCCGGAGATTCCTCCATCGGAACGCGACACAATTTTGCAGGGTTGCTGTAGATTCAATTCCGCACAATTTCACTGAAGCAATTGTTGAAGATACTCTCAAGGATACGGCGACACAGAAAACAACTTCACTGTCTAGAAAAACTGGTGCTAATCTGCACACGAGCCATCAATCATTCGGCGATCCCACAGCGGAACTCTCAATATTAGCACAAATGTCGGTGTCAAAACCTGCGGATCTCGGGTAGGGGGTCCCGATCTGTGGATTTTAGATCAATAGGGAACAGGGAACGTAGACAAAGTGTTTTACCTAGGTTCGGGCCCTCTTGAGGAGGTAAAATCCTATGTCCTGCTTTGATTGTATTGATGAGTGTATGACGATTAAAGAGTCGATCTACCACGAGATCAGATGAACTAAACCCTAGATGAGTCGGAGTAATGGTTCTTCCTATGAGATTATCTATTGACTAGCCTGGACTCAGCTTATATGATATACCAGAAGCCTAGGATAACAAGAGTCCTAGTTGGCTACGTCGGTGGAGAGGAGCACTTGTCTTGATCACAAAGTCTTGTAGAATCTTCCTCGTATATCTTATGGGCTATCCGAAGTGGCCCATTGGTGAACCACCTTGGGGGTCCTTGGCGTGACCCACTGGCCGGGAGACGACGTGGTGAGTAGCCCCTAGTCCGGGACAGCATCACCAAGACCCACCATCAGTGTCAAGTACGGTTCGTCGACATGTCAAGCCCTTCACTGGTGCAGCGACGTGCTATACGGTTTTTAACCCCTTTCCGTGACATAGTTCTAAACCGTCGCCTTGCATGTATGGGCGATAGGGGGGGTCCATCCCACACGACACGGAAAACCCGTCGACGATGGTGACCAACGAATGCAAACAATCTACAAATATAATCGTGTGCGGTGCAGGAACATATCGCACACATAATGTTTTCGGCTTACGTGTGGAATTTGGGATCAATCACACACGTGCAAGATGAGTCAACCGCATCTAATTGCTCATGGAAAACAAACGGAGTTTGACCTTTTACCGTTTGCAAAACGTTACCTAATCCACACGGGCCA
The DNA here is from genome assembly GCA_039707655.1 of Elymus sibiricus. Taxonomy (NCBI): domain Eukaryota; kingdom Viridiplantae; phylum Streptophyta; class Magnoliopsida; order Poales; family Poaceae; genus Elymus; species Elymus sibiricus. The sequence continues at coordinate 230,496,934 of CM077669.1, read as the reverse complement.
TTTTATAAACTGTGTGTGATATGTTCATCATCGCACACGAGATTTCTCTAGAAACCGTCTGCCATTCATGGCATCATCGGACACGTTTCCTGAGAAAAGTACGCGTGGGATCATCTTTGCATCGGGCACGGTTTCCTGTTGGCTCACGTGTGAGATACGGTGCTATCGCAAACATTGAGGAGCTCCTACGCACACGTACGAGTGCTGCAAACTGTTTGCTATTACTTATGTATCACCAACGTTTTAGATTATATCTCGTGTGCTTTTCCTGTGGATCACAGGTGGTTGCGCTATGAGTTGCTTGTGCTTTCCATTCTGGACCGCACACGCTTAGTTGCTTGAACCGGGTGCGCTAAAATTGCCAGGTTATTTTAAAATATCGCATTTAATTCACCCTGCAAATAGCAAATTCGCCACAATATGCAATGGACAAATAGTGTCCACATGAAGAACATTCATCATAATTCGCCACAGTGTGCAATTCAACGAATAGTGTCCACAGTGTGCAATTCATCAAATCTTCTACTTCTTGTGAATATGCAATTGAATAGCTGTTAAACCGACATATGCAGTACATAATCACACTACTGTAGGATGCTGCTAACGCGACACATCAATCAGAGACCCTTCGACAAAACTATGCGCGATGACTAAATCGCAAACGGTATAGTTATAGCTCAGTCGCTAATGACGTTAACTGTGTGTGATGGCGTATCCATCAAATATGTTCTAAAAAATAGTTGCGTGTGCGATGTTTGGCAAACAGATGGCCTAGATAAACTGTTTGTGATTGGGTAATATAACACAAACGCTTATAAAAATACAAGTGTGTGCGATGTACGTCATACAGTTCACCCCGATAAACTGTTTGCGCTGATGAAGAAGAACACAAACGATTGTCCAGATGATCACGTGTGCGATAGACGGCATACAGGTCGCTCAGATGAACTGTTTGTGATGAGGTAAAATAACATAAATGGTTACATAGATCAAGATGTGTGTGATAGACAGCATACAGGCCACTGGAATGAACTGTGTGCGATAAGCAAAAATAACACAAACGGTTTCTCAGATCAAGATGTGTGTGATGTACACAGGCCACTCGGATGTGTTGCGGGCAAACGGTTCCGGATAAAGAACTGTCGGGGACTGATGAAATCATCACCGACGGATTTGGTTGTCTATTCCGTATGCGATGTGATTTGCTCAATCTGCCCACAAACATCTATGCTCTATTTAGAAGAACATGATTGCATAACCAAATTAAGCATCCAATACACACATAACATTGGCGCACACCTTAATAAACTATTACATGCATAATAAACTTATCCCTCTAAAACTACGAATATTTCTGCATAGAGGGAGTATGAGAATTGAGAAACGATCATCAAATCATCTACTTCTTGTGACGCTTGCTGCCAGTGCTCTGCTTGTGGCTCGATCCCTCGTTGTCTTCAGGTAGTAGGCGCTTCCTCATGTCAACGATCCGCCTGAACATCTCGTAGCATGTGTACGCTTGCTTGGCCGCGGTCTGGAGGTGATATTCATCCAGTTTCTTCACCCAGTCCCTTTGCCAGACAGGCTTGTTCTTGTCACACTCAGCCTTCATGTCAGCGTAGGAGGGGTCGATGATGGCCTCGGCTAGGTCAACATGGGAGTCCATGTCCTTCTTGCTACCCCAGACCCTGTAGTAGCCGCGGATGTCGACAAGCTTCTGGCAGGCCAAGCCCGAAGTCTTGAGCACCTTTGGATCGTTGGCGCTGTCCACCGTAGCGAACCTGTAGTCGGAGATGTTGACAAACCTGGTGAAACGATCAGAAGGCACTGTGGCCAGGCAGTAGTGGTAGAGGAGGATGTGATGGCCCACGCACAACTGGGCGACGGCAACCTTCTGATCATGCCCGGCACGACCACCGGTGTAAGCGAAGTCGAAGCCGACCACTTTGTACTTGTCATCCGCATCAAGTAGCCGCTCCATGGTGTTGATGGAGTCCTCCACCATGCCCGGGTCGTTGGTGTACACCACCGTGAGGTCCGTCTTCCTCATGTGGGTCTCCACATGATGCACGCCGAACTCCATTGGAGCGCCGCTGGACATCCTCTCTGTATGCGTCGTCCAGGGTATGCTTATTGTGTTGTGGAGCGTGATCGAAAGCGTGAAGAGACTATGGTTAATGGCCGTGGGTATAAATGGGGGCCGGACGTCCTGGAAAATCGGCATGTCCGGATGGCAGTTTTTGCAGCGCGTGATTCAGTTGTGGAGCACGTAACTGCATGGGGCGACGTGCGTGGCACAACCGCATGCATACGAAGCCCCGAACGTGATCGTCGGCCGACCCCAACCACTGGCAGAGCGCACGCGGAGGGGCGCGAGAGCAGAGCACACGCAGGGGTGTGAGAGCAGAATCTGTGTGCGATGCATGAATCGCAAACGGTATAATTCAAGCTCCGTCGCTAATGGCACGAACTGTGTGCAAAAGTGGATCCATCAAATACGATTCAGAAAGTAGTTGCGTGTGCGATCTATGGCAGGCAGTTTGTTCTTATGAACCGTTTGTGATTAGAGAAGATAACAGAAACGGTTACCAAAACTACATACGTGTGCGAAGTACGGCATACAGTTCACTCGGATAAACTGTGTGCGCTGATACAACAGAACACAAACGATTCGGCATAACAAGATGTGTGCGATATACAGCAAACAGGTGAGTAATGAGAATCGTCTGCGAACACCAGATATAACACAGACGATTAGTGCTAATAACCTGTGTGTGTTTTGGGGGAAACGTTTGCTGGTATACAACTGTCAGCGATTGATGAAATCACCACTGACGGGTTTCGTAGTTTAGTCCGTATGTACTGTGCTTTGCTCGGTCTGCACAACATCAATGCTGCGCCGACAGAACAACAACATATGTACGTATAAGAACATGATTGCATAAACAAAAAAGAACACAATGCAATTTTAAATATTGTATCACAAATACCAGCAATATTACAAGGTTCAATTTCCTGCATAACGAGGCCCAAATTCAAAGATTACAAGGTACAAACTGACATTAGAAATCAAATCCAATCTTTAGGATCCATGGGATGAAATATTTATGCGAAGGGATCATCCACCGAGAAGTCATATATCGGCTTGATAGAATTGCTTCCGAATAATCTGTCATATGAACTTCCAAAGTAAAAATCAGCTTCTGCAGAGCCTTTTCCATTCCGCTATAGACGCCTCCGCTGGTCAGTAAACCATCCATTGTGGCGCACTAAATATAGTGCAAACCTTATTACCTTGAGCACCCTTGCTTTCTGAACAAAGAAACTGGCAAATTGAATCTCTGGATTGGTGCCTCAGTACTCATTCAAAGTAATTTCCGTGAGATGGAATTCAAGGCATTCGATGGGATTGTTATATTGCGCCGCCTTTTCCACTCCAACTCCTGCTTGTATCTGCAAACGAAGACAACATATCAGTGCTTAGATGCAGTATCGAACACTAGGGGCCTCTTTGATATGCATGATTTATAAAATACACTAATAGATTGACCTGTCATCTTCGATCGTTCATGATTAACATCTCAAAAAAAATGTATAGTACACATTTCATTGTAATCATGGGTAAAAGTACCAACAAATTGAACTCCGTTGTGGTTAAGAATTAACAGGAAAGGAACATCACCTCGACGTATAGCTTCTCCGTGCACGGAAAGCATATAAGGAACTTAACAACTTCATCCAGATTGGGGCTGATAGATTGTAGTGCCAAGATCTTCACTGTGCGCATAGACAATGCGAGGCTTGTGGGAATCATTTTCTGGATGACAGCAGAACATAGATCAACAAAAACTAGATAAAATGTGATGTACAATAATAAGAATGAGACGAAGATTGTTGTACCTGAACGGGTATGGATCCAACTGTAACAAGTTCAGAGAATTCAACACACGAATACCCCAACACTGTCAATTTTGGTGCGCCAATGACCCTGATTCTTGTTCAACCTTCTTTATCAAGTACAAACAATCTCTCTTGGAAAGGCACATTCTCAATGACCATATCATGAAACTCCCCAACTGACAGCGTGTTGCGGCACCAACCATGCACATAAATCGTACGGAGATTCGTCGTAGCGATGTGGAGGCTACTGAACCCAAACATCATCTGAAGACGAAGGTACTCGAGCGTTGTACAGCCACCGAGCAGGCGCTCCAAATCCAACTTCGAGATGCTGACGCCAATGAGCTCGAGGTGCTTCAGTTTAGGGAGATCAAGAGCGTGCGCGGCATTAATCTTGGGGAAAAGGCACCGCATGAACGTAGCGCGGCGCAGCGTGGGCGCGAGACGGAGGACGGACAGAGGCAGCGAGAGCCCATGCCCAGCATCAAACTTGAGCTCCTCGAGCTGATGGGCGGGGGATAAGAACCAGTCGTGAAACTTGGGTTCGGCCTTCTAGTTTGAACGGAAAGTGCCGATGGCAAGGCGTCTGACGGGCATAGTGTGCGTGGGGAGGATGTGGGACAATGCGTCCAAGCGTTTGAGATCCCCACTGCAGAGCTCGTCATCGTCGAGGAGGTCAATGGGGGTGGAGTGCCATAGGGGGCGCCACCGCCTGGAGAGGATGGTGGTCTGCACGGCAGATTTGATGGGGAGGAGGGACATGATGGTTAACAAGATCTCATCGGGGATGCTGCTGATGAAGTCCACGCTCGCCGGAGGCTCGTGTGGTTCAGCCTCCACCCGCCCCTGCTTGTTGGCTGCCTCGTCGTCCATCGAAAAAGGACGCGATCTGCGGCGGTGGCCCAAATAGATAACACTGGAGGAGAAGGTGTAGCACTAATGGAGAACTTGGGAGAGAATAGGGTTGTGAGTGGAAGTCCGAGGTCAAAGGGCTTGATTCCCGATGAGCCAGCTGCGCCTACGCGGTGGACTGCTCGCACGCATCCCTTTGAGCCTGCGCGGTGGACTCCTCGCACGCGTCCCGTCTAATCAAACCTGCAACCACAACACAGGCACGGCCCACCTCTCATAGAGGCAGAGCCACACGTCTGCTCGATGAGCCCGTTCCCAAACGGTTTCTATAAACCATAAAGCGTTCCGTGCTTGGGAATTGAAACCATCAATAAATATTGAGCTTGTTTCTGTCGGATTTTGGGCTCCGCAAAACCCAAAGAGGTTCGAACTCAGGGGCGTGTGCGAAGATCTCCACCAGCTTTGATCCCTAGCATGCAGCTCGATAGCCTAGCTCAACGAACTCGCTCGATGGCGAGGAAGAAGATAGAACAAGAGGATTTACCCAGGTTCGGGCCGCTGCGAAGGGTAAAACCCTAATCCTGCTTTTGGTGGATTGCCTCACAAGGAGGTTTGAGGATGAACTAGTACAGTGGTGAGCTGTCTCGCAAGGGCGCTCGGGTGGTCTCTCCCCTTCCTACGGAGCAGCATCGCCTCTATTTATAGTGGCATGGGTCCTCTTCCCTTATCGCAAGGGCGGGAAGGGATCCCACAACGGCCAAATTCGAAAGGGGACAGGAGGTACATCTTATCCTGACGAAAGGTGGTCTTCGCATGCAAAGTGGCTGGTGGTGACACGGTGGTGGGCTCGCTGGTGACATCCGTCCTACCGTGCCCGCTGGCCTGGTCTCGTTGCACCGAAATGCAAACCTTTGGTGGGACGCCTCGGGAACCCGCGTACGCCTTTGCCTCCTTTACACTAAAGAGGAAACTGTCTCCTCTGGCGCGCTGGTGCCCACCTGGCTCGCCTTGCGTCATCCTTGACCTCCTGAGGCCGAGCATTGCATAGATTTCTTCGACGCTCGGGAGGGGGCCTGGGGAGGCCTCATCCTTCCAAGAGCCTTGGCATTGTCCTCCTCACGAGGGTGGGGCTCTCGCGTGGGCCTTGTCTTGAGTGGAGCCGCGCCGGGCCGTACGGACTGTCGAGGCGGGCCATGCCCTAGGCCGCAGGCAGGCAAGTCTGGGTATCCCCGTTCCCAGGACGCCGACAGCAGCCCCCGGGCCCAAGGCGCCCTCGAGCTGGCTTCAGGGCGAAGCCGAAGAAGACGGCCCGAAGCGCCGCGGGCCCCTTCCGCCTGGGGGCCAGGCTTGGCGCACGGTGCGTGGTTGGATGCAGACGTCCCCGCTCCCGTATCTCCTTGGCAACTGCCCGAACCGACAAAAGCCTGACGTCCGGTGTCGAGCCATTATTGCTTTCCTTCTGTGTGCTCTTGCTCCTTCTCCCAGATCCCCATCCTCTGCGAGAACCTCTCTAGATCTCAGCACCGCATCGTATTCCTTCTCGCTTCCTTGTCCTCAAGGACTACTTGATGGCTCCCGCCGGTAAGTCGAAACCCGAGGCTCACAGCTCGGTCTCCGCTTCCATCTCGCCGGCGCTCTTGGAGTCCACCATAGCCAAGGACGGAGACCTCGCCCCGGTGCTTCCAACGACGGCGGATGATACCAATTAGCCGGGGCAGACCTTGATATGGTGCGATTCCGCGGAGAGGCACCGCCTGGCCAATTCGGTCTACCCTTTCTTCCTTCACAACATCTTCTCCGGGCTCGTCCCGCCGTTCTCTGCGTTCTTCAACGCCGTCCTCGAGCACTACGGGATCCAGGCTCTCCATCTTCAACCCAACTCCATCCTGCTCATGTCTGTCTTCGCCTTCTACTGCGAGGCCTTCGTGGGCGTGCAGCCTTCGGTGGCCCTGTTCCGCCATTTCTCCAGCTTGCGGCTTCATGACGGCGCTCAGCGGTCGGCATGCGTCTCCTTCGTCGCAGTCCAGAGCGGGAACATGCTCTTAAAGGCCGGGAAGAAGGTGGGGAACTTCAGGCACCGCTGGGTCCTCTTGGATCTCAAGAGCGTCAACTCCCGCCTGGAGCTTGCAAAGGGGCTGCGGGAGAAGACTCCTGCATGGAGCTCCGCAAAGCTCTCCGACCCCCGGGCCAAGCCCGTCCTGGAGCGGATCACTCGAGACATCAGCGCCACGAAGCTGACCGGGGGAATGATAGTGAAGGAGTTCCTGGCGCAATGCCTGGCGCCCCTCCAGTCTCATTCGAGGCCCATGTTGGACTATCAGGGCGGTGGTGACAACATCAGGCTTGGCTCCGCACGCCTGACCTCCGAGGAATTGAGCAGGGTTATGGCGACCCTGCTCAACGGCGACCCCGGGGACCTCCCTGAGGCCTACGCTCCGCTGTACTGCCGAATCGACAAGGCCGATTTGGTCGCCGCGATGCCCATCTTCGACGAGCTGGGGCTCTCTCCGGCCGAGTGCCCTGGAGCCCCTATGGCGGTGTCCTCCGATGACACCGCAGATGAAGAAGACTCGGAGGGGACAGCGGATGACGATCTGGAGCAAGTGTCCCCTCCGTCGTGGAGCGCGTTTCTCTGCGGCGATGCCGGCGAGCCCCTGTTGCAAGTCCTCCGCGGCTCGCCAGGGTCCTCAAGGGGCCGGGGGCCACACCTCAGGCCGCACGGTCCGCCTGCCGGGTGACCCCGAGGAAACGCGAGGCCGGGCCTCCCCCGGAGTACCCAGCTCGCGCCGGCAAGGTGGCTGAAGCGCCCGCCTCGCCCCTGCCCGAGCTGCAGCCTGTGAGCGAGGCGGGCGTGTCTGGGGCTCGTGCGGCTTCTCCGGCCGCGGCCCTTACGCGCGGTTCCTCTGCTCCCCCACACGACGGCGCCTCTCCGGAGAAGGGCGGGGGCATTCCTGTCTTCGCCGAGGTGGAGAAAAAGAGGAAGTGGGTCGACGTCGAGGAGTAAGTAGTCCTGCTTGGTTTTTTGCCGCCGTCCGGTGGTTTTTGTGCTGACGGTCCCTTCTTTGCTTGGCAATCAGGAGCGCTGCCGCGCCGAAGGCGAGGAAGAAGAAGGCGGGCGTCAAGCCGAAGGTGCCTTCCGATGTGACGCCCGTTCCTGGTGCCCTGCCGACGCCTGATGAGGCGCCGGGTGTCGCGGGCGAGGAGGCTCGCAGGGCGACTCTCCTTGTCACGGCCGCGGATCCCCCGATGCCCGTTGGAGAGGCTGCTTCTGCCCTTGGGGGCACATCCGTGCCGCTGCCTAAAGGGCCAGCCCCCGAGGGCCAGCTGGCTGGAGGACCGTCCGTCCCTGCCTTGTCTGTGGTAGTAGCGCAGCCCCCGGCGCCTTCTGCCCTCCATGCTTCTGCCCCTGGTGGCGGCTCCCGCCGCCACGCAGGCGCCACCTCCGGGCCGGGCCCTGGTGCCTCTGACTTGTGGCCCTCCAGTCGAGTCAGGCGCCCTGGATGGGGCCTAAGTCATCCTGGATCAGATCCGAGACGCCCTTGGGGGCGCCAACGATCGCCTCGCAAAGGAGCGCTTGGGGCTTCTTTCTGGGTGGCTCCAGTCCGACGCCTCAGCCGTGGCGGTCTGGAGCCAAGCCGAGGCCCCCACGGCCGAGAGCAGGAAGAAGGCCGCGTCGGCCAAGGCAGCCCGCGGCGCGGCGCTGGCCGATGCAGCGTCTGTCGTGAAGCGCTGCGACGAGGCGGAGGTCCTCCTGAAGGCTCTTCAGGAGGAATGGACTATGCTCACGGAGCGGCTTCGCCAGCGGGGGGAAGACCTCAAGACCTACGAGGCCAAGCTTGCCGACCGTGACTCCGCGCTGTCCAAGGCAGCGGCCGACCGAGCCGCGGAGCGCAAGCATCTGGATAGGTTGAAGGAGGAAGTAGCTGCGGAGAAGGCTCAGCTCGACTCCAGGGAGAAGACCCTTGCCGCGGCTGAGGAGAAGAAAGCCGCGGAGCTTGGTGCCCTCCCCTCCGTCGAGCTCAAACTCTGTCAGGCGCTGCACTCCATCTGCCAGGGGGGATTCGCGGAACCCCTGGTGGCTCCTGAGAGCGGCTTCGTGGGGCTCTTTTCAAGGCTCGTCGAGGTACTTGAGGGTGGCGTCGCCAGGTTGGAGAACGTCTTGGAGAGTGAGTGCCGCGACCTCTTCTCCGCGGCCACGACGCGCGTCTTCAGCCACCTCTACCTTCGCGAGCCGAGTTTCGACTTCGGCTCCGTGATCCGCCCGGTTGATCCTGGGGTTCACGCCGCTACGGCGACGGCCGTGGAGGGCGCCGTGGAGGAGCTGATGAAGAAGTTCGCCTGCGTCGCCGTTCCCTCACCTCCTCCTGCGGCTACAAGGGTTAGTGATGACGATGACAACGGCAGCGATGTCGATGATGAGCTCCCTGCGGCCGGGACGAGCGGTGGTGCCAGCTCCTCCTAGCTCCTCTTCTTGGGTCTTTTCCTGCAATGTTCATCGTGCCTTGTGGAGGCGTTAGACTTGTTTGCATTTTCGGAGACATTTTAATGCTTGTAATGACTGCTGAGTTGTGTGGTTTTATTTCCTCGCCTTGTTTCCTTCCTGCTTGCTATAGCACTCGGTGTCGGCAGGGCCCAGTCCCGCGCATACCTCAACCACCGTTGGGGCGTCCGGATCAATAGGACGGTGCCAAGGGGCGAGGGGCTACGTGACCAGTGAGGCTCTCGAGTCGCGATGCTCAGGAGTCCCCCTTGATGTACGAGCAGCCCTCACGAAGGGAACGCAGCGAAGACGGGGTTGACTTGGAGATTTGGATTGCCTTGAGCTCTGCGTCGGCAGGGCCTGGTCCCGCGCATACCTCAACCGCCGTTGGGGCGTCCGGATCACCAGGACGGTGCCAAGGGGTGAGGGGCTATGTGACCAGTGAGGCTCCTGAGTCGCGATGCTCAGGAGTCCCCCTTGACGTACGAGCGGCTCCCATACCTTTCCTCGCCAGCTTTCGCCTGAGAGGGACGCGTGAAGACCAGGTATCATGGACCTGGGAAGGTGGCGCGCGCCAGTCCCGGCCTAAGCATTGCCCCCATGCAGCCCCCTCACGCGGGCATCCCAGGGGAATGCGGCGAGACGGGGCCGCGAGGAGCCATCCTGAGGTTGGATGCAGCCGCTAGGGCGCCCTCAGTTGTTTATCCACCAGCGCGGAGCATGGGGCTTCCACGTTGCGTGGGTATAGCCGCTGAGCGACAGTGTCGTCCGCCAGCGCGGAGCATGGGGCTTCCACTTGGGCGTGGGAATGGGGGGCCCCGGCTCCTGAGCCCCCCGGGCGTGTACAACCCATTAAGTTCATATGCGTGGCTGGCACGGTAGAACTGGGAGGTGTATCTGGGCACTCGTGAGCTAGCGCGGGTCTCACGAGGCCGTACCTCAAAGGCGGGTTGCGCCTGAGTCTTCCGGTAGAGGGCGCCATTGCAAGTCTTGTATATTTTGGAGAAACCTGCACCGAATGGATTTCCAAGGGCCGTCGCTTGAGAAGGCCGAACACCAATGACCCCAGGAGGTGACGTGAACGGGGCCGGACCGCCAGACAGAGCTCAGCCATTGGATTTATCGACACTGTAGGGACGGACCCGAGCACAGACGCCGTACCCAGTCTTCTCATGCGACAACTCCTAGGAGAAAACACCCAGCGCGCGGCTCCCGTGGCGGCAAAAGGCCGACTGTGGTTGCAGGAACCGTGCCGCGTGCCCTGACTCACCCACTCTCGATTAGCTCATGCGAGGACAAAGCACCAAGGACCACGGGAGGTGACGTGCACGGGGCTGGCCCGCGAGACAGAGCTCGATCGCTTGGATTTATCAACGCTGCAGGGACGGACCCGAGCACAGACGCCGTGCCAGCCTTAATCACGAGGAGGTCGATGCCAGGATCATTAGGGCGCGACGACATTCATGGTGGCGAAGCACCGAGCATGCAGGTTGGAATATTTAGGAAATTGATCAAATGCATGAAAGGTTCTGGTGCAAGCGTAAACGATGCGGCTGCGGGAATGGGCTCTAACCGCCGGAGGATGATGCAGCCCGATGGGCGCCCTCAAACTGAGCAAACCAAAAAGTTACCTGGTACGAACCAAAAAGTCACCTGGCAGCAGTACCGATGAAGCGTCAAGGTAGTCGTCGGAGCTTGGCCTTGCATCTCCGTGAGCCTGGCCTTCATGGGCCCTGCGCCTCCCGAGGCTCGGGGCTCCCGCTCGGGCCCGACGCCTCCTCCAGCACCTCGCGACACCGGACCCCATAGGGCACGAGCATGGCCTGAGCAAGGCACTGAAACGTGGCGCCCGCGTTCATCAGGCCAAAAGTCATGCAGACGTAGTTGCATGGGTAGACTCTGCCGCGACCGACGCGCGATGGCCATAAGACGTCCTGGGATGCGACCCTATTGATGCTGGGTACGTCGACGCAGACACGCGGCTCGCCGCCCGGGCAGACGACGGCGGTCGCGCTTGGTGATGTAGGGCGGCGCCCGCCGCGCATGGCTTGTTTTTCCTGAAGCTCCTCAATTGCACTAGTGATGAACTCCCGCGAACTTGGCGCCTCGCGTCGTGCTCCTTGCTTGGGTGGACGCGCGTCGAAACACGCCTCCAGGTTGTGCCCGAGCACCTCCCTCGTCTCACTGGTCAGGTCGGTGGCCTTCCAGGTGGAAGCCTCCAGGCCCGACCCAAGGGAAGCATCGGGCGTGCCTTCCTATGCGAGGGAGGGAGGGGCCTTGGCCCCGGGCGCGGAGCCTGAGGCGCTTGATGTCTACTACGCAACTTTCTTCTTGTAGACTCGTGTTGGGCCTCCAAGCGCAGAGTTTTGTAGGACAGTACCAAATTTCCCTCAAGTGGATGACCTAAGGTTTATCAATCCATGGGAGGCGTAGGATGAAGATGGTCTCTCTCAAACAACCCTGCAACCAAATAACAAAGAGTCTCTTGTGTCCCCAACACACCCAATACAATGGCAAATTGTATAGGTGCACTAGTTCGGCGAAGAGATGGCGATACAAGTGCAATATGGATGGTAGATATAGGTTTTTGTAAACTGAAAATATAAAAACAGCAAGGTAGCAAGTAACAAAAGTGAGCAAAAACGGTATTGCAATGCTTGAAAACAAGGCCTAGGGTTCATACTTTCACTAGTGCAATTTCTCTCAACAATACCAACATAGTTGAATCATATGTAAATCTCTCACACGCGACAAAGAGTTCACTCCAAAGTCACAAATAGCGGAGAACAAACGAAGAAATTATTGTAGGGTATGAAACCACCTCAAAGTTATCTTTTCCGATCAATCTTATGAGCTATTCCTATAAGTGTCACGAACAGCCCTAGAGTTCGTACTAAAATAACACCTTAAGATACACATCAACCAAAACCCAAATGTCACCTAGATACTCCAATGTCACCACAAGTACCCATGGGCTTGATTATACGATATGCATCACACAATTTCAGATTCATCATGTTCAATCCAACACAAAGAACTTCAAAGAGTGCCCCAAAGTTTCTACCGGAGAGTCAAGACGAAAACGTGTGCCAACCCCTATGCATAGATTCCCATGGTCACGGAACCCGCAAGTTGATCACCAAAACATACATCAAGTGGATCAATAGAACATCCCATTGTCACCACAGATATCCCATCGCAAGACATATATCAAATGTTCTCAAATCCTTAAAGACTCAATCCGATAAGTAAACTTCAAAGGGAAAACTCAATTCATCACAACTAGATAGAGAGGGGAAACACTCCATATGATTCATCTATATTAATAAAGCTCGCGGTACATCAAGATCGTGCCATCTCAAGAACACGATAGAGAGAGATCAAACACATAGCTACTGGTACATACCCTCAACCCCGAGGGTGAACTACTCCCTCCTCGTCATGGAGAGCATCGGGATGATGAAGATGGCCTCCGGTGATGGTTTCCCCCTCCGGCAAGGTGCCGGAACGGGCTCCCGATTGGTTTTTTTGGCTCTGGAGGCTTGCGGCGGCGGAACTCCTAATATATGTTTATTTTTGGAGGTTTCTGTATTTATAGGAGTTTGTGGCGGCGGAAACAAGTCCAGGTGGGCCACGAGGAAGTCACAAGCCAGGGGGGCGCGCCCTAGGGGGGAGCCCCCCAGGCTTGTGGCCTCCTCGGTCACTTCCTGGCCCAGCTTTTTGCTCCAGTATTTTTTATATTTTCCAAAAATATTCTCCGTAAATTTTCAGCTCATTCCGAGAACTTTTATTTCTGCACAAAAACAACACCACGGTAGTTCTGCTGAAAACAACGTCAGTCCGGGTTAGTCCTAATAAAATCATACCAAAATCATATAAGATTATTGCAAACATGGCATGTATACTTCATAAATTATAGATACGTTGGAGACGTATCAGCATCCCCAAGCTTAATTCCTGCTCGTCCTCGAGTAGGTAAATGATAAAAGAAATAATTTATGAAGTGTGAATGCTACCCAACTTGTTCATCATATTCTTTTGTTTTTCATATAGCATGGACATTTGGACTTGTAAATGATTCAAAGCAATAGTCTAATTTTAACATAATAGCTTCAATACTCAAGCATGTTAACAAGCAACCATGTCTTTCAAAATATCAACACTAAAGAAAGTTATCCCTAGCCCATCATGCTCAATCATTGATCCATTCATGAAACACACTCAAATATTAGCTATGCCCAATGCTCAAGTACGATCATAGTGCCCCCTAGTTGGTGCTTATAAGAGAAGATGGAGACTCAAAGCAAAAATAAAAAAATTGCACAAAGTAAATAGATAGGCCCTTCGCAGAGGGAAGTAGGGATTTGTAGAGGTGCCAGAGCTCAAGGTTTAAATTGAGAGAGAAAAATATTTTGAGTGGCATGCTTTTCCTGTCAACGAAAACGACGAAGTAGCTCACAACACTTTCCATGCTAGATACATTATAGGCGGTTCCCAAACAGAATAGTAAAGTTTTTACTCCCCCTCCACCAATCAATCACACTCCACGGCAAGCCGAATCCACGGGTACCGTCCATACCAACAACATTCCTGAGGGAGTTTTGTTTCATTATTATTTTTTGATTTGATTTTGAGCATGGGACTGGGCATCCTGAATACCAGCCATTTTCTCGTGAATGATAGTGAATCAACACATATCATGAGAATAACACACCTAGCATGGAAAAATATTGGATACTCCCCACCGTTTCATGAGCGGTACGAGCACACAAAAGAGAAAATTTATTTTGAAGAGTTAGAGATGGCACATACAAATTTCCTTGGAACGGCATGGAAATACCGCATATAGGTAGGTATGGTGGACTCATAAGGCAAAACTTGGTTTAAGGATTTTGGATGCACAAGTAGTATTTCTACTTAGTACAAATTAAGGCTAGCCAATAGATTGGGAAGCAACCAAACCGAGGAACGAAAAATCACACAAGTGAGCATTGAGTCATAACTAACACCGAATAATGCACCACAAGTAGGATGTAACTTCATTGCATAACTATTGACTTTCGTGAATGCATAGGGAATCACAGACCTTAACACCAATATTCCTACTAAGCATAATTACTCACTAACATGACTCACATATTACTATCATCATGTTTCAAAACTATTACAAAGAATCAAGTTTAATTTGTCCCATGATCTGCATGAAAGTTTTTAATTATATCCTCCTTGGATATCTATCACTTTGGGACTAGTTTCATCTATTGCTATTGCTTTTTGACAAGCTCAAACAAATTTAAGTGAAGCACATGAGCAAATGACAAGCTACTCTCAAAAGATATAAGTGAAGATCAATGAGTAGTCAAACAATTAAGTAGCTATGTGAAGACTCTCTCTCTCTCAATAAATATTTTCAGATCTGAGTATTTTATTAAACAGCAAGCAAAATAAAAATAGCACTCCAAGAATAGCACGCATCATGTGAACGAATAAAAATTTAGGCTCAACATAGGCTAACCGATAATTGTTGATGAAGAGAGGTGGGATGCGTAGCATCCCCAAGCTTAGATGCTTGAGACTTCTTGAAATATTTACTTGGGGTGCCTTGGGCATCCCCAAGCTTGAGCTTTTGTATCTCGTTCAATCCTCTCATATCCCGGTTTCACCTACTCTCAAAAACTTCATCCACACAAAACTCGAAAAGAACTCGTGAGATAGGTTAGTACACATAATAATAAATCAACTCTTTATGTACTGCCAAGACAAGTTGCACAATAATTTTCAAACATCATATACTGTTTACTATCATTTCCACAATTTATATCTACCAATATAGGCTATGGTAACTATAGGATAAGTAGATAACAAAACTATGACAGCAATCTGTCCAAACAGAACAGTCTGTAGCAATTTATGAAAACAGTGTACTTATGTAACTCAATAAATTATGAAAATTTAGGACATGCTATAAAATTTATATGACAACACTGTGTAAAAATTTCAGAAACTTTCCACGTTTCAGTAAAATATGAAAATTCAAACACTACAGCCAAAGTTTCTGTTTTTACACAGCATTCATCAAAACATGCAATGCAAGCATCCTAAGGCAATTCTTGGAAATTTTTATTGAAAAACAATATTATAAATAACTCCTAACAGAGAACAACAAAATAATATGATGCTCCAAGCAAAACTCATATTATGTGACGAATAAAAATATAGCTCTAAGTAAGATATACCGATAGTGTTGAAGACGAAAGAGGGGATGCTTCCGGGGCATCCCCAAGCTTGGGCACTTGAGTCTTCCTTGGATATTGCCTTGGGGGTTCCTTGGGCATCCCCAAGCTTAGGTTCTTGTCACTCCTTATTCTCCTCATATCGGTGTCTCACCCCAAACTTGAAAACTTCAATCACACAAAACTTATCGGAACTTCGTGAGATGGGTTAGTATAATAAAGATAAATCATTCACTTAGGTACTGTCAAGACAAGATTCATAATTGTTTCCACATCATACCTACTGTATTCTATCATTCCCATAATTTATATCACTCAATATAAGCTATGGGAACACTAAAACAAGCAAACTATGCATGCAAAACAGAATCTGTCAAAAACAGAACAGTCTGTGAAGATCTGTAGTGTGACCATACTTCCCTGTCTCTAAAAATTCTGAACAATTAGTACAACCTGGAAAATTTGTATATCAATCATGTGTAAAAAATTCAGATCAAAATCACGTTCCAGTGAATTTACAAAATTCCTGGACTGAGAGCAAAAGTTTCTGTTTTTGCACAGAATCAAGTCAACTATCATCCACACTATCCCAAAGGCTTTACTTGGCACTTTATTGAAATAAAAGACACAAAACATGATTAATACAGTAGCTTAATCATGTGAACACACAAAAACATAAGGTAAAAGTGTTGGGTTGTCTCCCAACAAGCGCTTTTCTTTAATGCCTTTTAGCTAGGCATGATGATTTCAATGATGCTCATATAAGAATAGTAGTTGAAACATGCAAAAGAGCATCATGAATCTCATGAAAAGCACATTTAAGTCTAACCCACTTCCTATGCATAGGGATTTTGTGAGCAAACAATTTATGGGAACAAGAATCAACTAGCATAGGAAGGCAAAACTAGCATAACTTCAAAACTTTGAACACATAGAGAGGAAACTTGATATTATTGCAATTCCTACAAGCATATGTTCCTCCCTCATAATAATTTTCAGTAGCATCATGAAGGAATTTCACAATATAACCAGCACATAAAGCATTCTTTTCATTATCTACAAGCATAGAAATTTTACTACTCTCCACACAAGAAGATTTCTTCTCATGACTAATGGTGGGAGTATCATATGAAGCTCGGATACTAAAAATTGTTTCTACATTAAAAGAGTAATGTTCAGTAAAAGGAAATTCAAAATTATGACAATAATTATCACTACTCTTTATAACATAGGTATCATCACAATAATCATCATAAGTAGCAACTTTGTTCTCATCATAGTCAATTGAAACCTCTTCCGAAATAGTGGAATCATTAATAAATAAAGTCGTGACCTCTCCAAATCCACTTTTACCATTATAATAAGATTCAACAACCTCCAAAATAGTGGGATAATCATTATCTAAAGTTGACACTCTTCCAAACCCACTTTCATAAATATTGCAATCATCATAAATAGGGGGTATGCTATCATCATAATAAATTTGCACATCAAAACTTGGGGGACAAAAAATATCATCTTCGTTAAACATAGCATCCCCAAGCTTGGGACAAACATTAATTGCAGCTAATAAATTCTCAAACATGTCATTCTCATCAAACATAGCATCCCCAAGCTTGTGGTTTTGCAAAACATAAGCATAATCACTCTCATCATTAATAGTCTGAATAGCACCAATCGTATAACAATTATTATCATCACAATTTTCTAAGTTGGTGCCAAAAAGATTTTCAAGATTATAAGGGGTGTCATTATTTGGTAGAGATACCTCTTTACCTTTACTTTTCCTTCTTTTCTTCTTCTTCACCACATTCTGTGTGGGTTTATTTAATTCCTCCAAGCTTCTTTTTGAAGAGATTGGTTGAATATGAAGCTCCTCCTCGTTACCTGATTCATCATAAGAAAAAATAGGAGGATATTGGGAAACCTCTTCCCCTTCATTAGTATTCTCTTCATCTTCTATTTGTTTCCTTGTCTTTAAGTAATTGGCAATATAAGGATTCTCAATGCAATTTACCACGCAATACATATAGATTTCATTTAGATCAAAATCAATCATTTTCATGAGAACCCAAGCTGGAACATCCTTAGTTTTATGTTTCATTTCTTCATACCCCAAAAATAGACTAAGTTCATTATGATGCTCAAGGGAAATGAGGCTATCACAATTTTTGGACACAATTCGATCAGGAAATAATTCACATTGGAAATTAGAATGACCACTTTCATTGCAAAGTTCACAAGGACGGCGAGAAATATTAAGGCTTTCAGCACAAACATATAGCCTCTCTTGCAACCATTTAGTTTCTAAATACTTATGCCTCTTACAAAATCTATCTTCCCTTCTAGGCATGTCTTCACAAACTCTATGCACTCCACAAAAATTGACATGCTTATAAGAAATCTTTTTATCATGACTAGTGCAATCATCATTAGTACTATGGATATTCAACGAATTCATACTAACAACATTGCAATCATGCTCATCACTCAAAGATTTAGTGCCAAACATTTTAATAACTTCTTCTTCTAATACTTGAGCACAATTTTCCTTTCCATCATTTTCACGAAAGACATTAAAAAGATGAAGCATATGAGGCAACCTCAATTCCATTTTTTTGTAATTTTCTTTTATAGACTAAACTAGTGATAAAACAAGAAACTAAAAGATTCAATTGCAAGATCTAAAGATATACCTTCAAGCACTCACCTCCCCGGCAACGGCGCCAGAAAAGAGCTTGATGTCTACTACGCAACTTTCTTCTTGTAGACTCGTGTTGGGCCTCCAAGCGCAGAGTTTTGTAGGACAGTAGCAAATTTCCCTCAAGTGGACGACCTAAGGTTTATCAATCCATGGGAGGCATAGGATGAAGATGGTCTCTCTCAAACAACCCTGCAACCAAATAACAAAGAGTCTCTTGTGTCCCCAACACACCCAATACAATGGCAAATTGTATAGGTGCACTAGTTCGGCGAAGAGATGGTGATACAAGTGCAATATGGATGGTAGATATAGGTTTTTGTAAACTGAAAATATAAAAACGGCAAGGTAGCAAGTAACAAAAGTGAGCAAAAACGGTATTGCAATGCTTGAAAACAAGGCCTAGGGTTCATACTTTCACTAGTGCAATTTCTCTCAACAATACCAACATAGTTGAATCATATGTAAATCTCTCACACGCGACAAAGAGTTCACTCCAAAGTCACAAATAGCGGAGAAAAAACGAAGAAATTATTGTAGGGTACGAAACCACCTCAAAGTTATCTTTTCCGATCAATCTTATGAGCTATTCCTATAAGTGTCACGAACAGCCCTAGAGTTTGTACTAAAATAACACCTTAAGATACACATCAACCAAAACCCTAATGTCACCTAGATACTCCAATGTCACCACAAGTACCCATGGGCTTGATTATACGATATGCATCACACAATTTCAGATTCATCATGTTCAATCCAACACAAAGAACTTCAAAGATTGCCCCAAAGTTTCTACCGGAGAGTCAAGACGAAAACGTGTGCCAACCCCTATGCATAGATTCCCATGGTCACGGAACCCGCAAGTTGATCACCAAAACATACATCAAGTGGATCAATAGAACATCCCATTGTCACCACAGATATCCCATCGCAAGACATACATCAAGTGTTCTCAAATCCTTAAAGACTCAATCCGATAAGTAAACTTCAAAGGGAAAACTCAATTCATCACAACTAGATAGAGAGGGGAAACACTCCATATGATTCATCTATATTAATAAAGCTCGCAGTACATCAAGATCGTGCCATCTCAAGAACACGAGAGAGAGATCAAACACATAGCTACTGGTACATACCCTCAGCCCCGAGGGTGAACTACTCCCTCCTCGTCATGGAGAGCGTCGGGATGATGAAGATGGCCTCCGGTGATGGTTTCGCCCTCCGGCAGGGTGCCGGAACGGGCTCCCGATTGGTTTTTCGTGGCTCTGGAGGCTTGCGGCGGCGGAACTCCCGATCTAGGTTTATTTTCGGAGGTTTATGTATTTATAGGAGTTTGTGGCGGCGGAAACAAGTCCAGGTGGACCACGAGGAAGTCACAAGCCAGGGGGCGCGCCCTAGGTGGGGGGGGGCGCCCCCCAGGCTTGTGGCCTCCTCGGTCACTTCCTGGCCCAGCTTTTTGCTCCAGTATTTTTTCTATTTTCCAAAAATATTCTCCGTAAATTTTCAACTCATTCCAAGAACTTTTATTTCTGCACAAAAACAACACCACGGTAGTTCTGCTGAAAGCAGCGTCAGTCCGGGTTAGTCCTAATAAAATCATACCAAAATCATATAAGATTATTGCAAACATGGCATGAATACTTCATAAATTGTAGATACGTTGGAGACGTATCAGCGCTGTCCTTGGAGGGTCAGCCCCCTGGCGCCCCTTGGACAGGATCTGCTTCTTCTTCCTGGGGACATCCTCGCGAGGCAGGACGTCCCCTTCATCGTCTGAGTGCTCGGCCGCTGCGGCACGGTAGGCGCGCTCGAGGGAGCAAACAACATCCTTCTCATCGCAGGCGATGGTGATGACGCCTCCACTCCCCGGCATCTTGAGGACGTTGTAGCCATGGTGAGTCACCGCCATGAACTTGGCAAGGGCGGGGTACCCGAGGATCGCGTTATACGGGAGGTGGATGTGGGCGACGTCGAAGACGATGAGCTCGGTGTGGTAGTTGTTACACCCGCCGAAGGTGACTGGCAGGCGCACTTGCCCGATGAGGACAGTGGAGCCATCAGTGACCCCCGAAAAAGGCTTGGTTGGCATGAGTTGGTCGTATGGCAATTGGAGCATCTCGAATGTCCCAATGGAGAGGACATTGAGCCCCGCGCCATCGTCGATGAGGGTCTTGGTGACGAGGATATTGCTGATGGTGGGCGTGCACAGCATGGGGAGCGCGCCCACCTTGGCTGAACACCTGAGTTGATCCTTGGAGTCAAAGGTGATGGCGCACTGGGACCACTTGAGGGGACGCGCAGCCTCGAGCTTCGGGAGAGCCGCGTTCACCTCCCGCGAGAACTGCTTGAAGATGCAGTTCGATGCTGGGGCCTGAGCGCCGCCCAGGATGCAAGCTATTGCCCTGACCTCCTGGAAGCCCCCAGCCCCGTTGTTCTGCCTGCCTTCTTCCTTCCTCCTGGGTGGCGGCGGCAGTGGGGGAAGGTCGGCCTCACGAGGGCGGGCCTCACGAGGCTGACCGTGACGTGACCCCTCCGGAGGCTCCTCGCGCCAGCGGTCCTCCCGTGCTTGATCGTGCCAGCGGTCCTCCTGAGGCCGGTCACGCCACTCCTGGCGCGGGTCTCGACTGTCCCAGCGGCCTCCGCCGCGGCCTCTACCACGAACATAGCCACGGTCGCCACGCCTAGGAAGTCGACCGAAATTCTCATCACGGACCACCCTGAGCTCCTGACAGTCGATGGTGTTGTGGCTATTGGTGCCATGGAAGATGCAGAATGGTCGTCCTCCCATGGGGGGTTCCTCGTCTCGACTGCGCTTCACCTCAGGTTCCGCCGCCAGCACCGCAGGGGCCTTGCGCTTCGTCTCCTTGGTCTTGGTCTTCTTGTCTTCGGGGTCCGCCTCCGGAAGCTCGAGGAGTGAGAGGCGTCCCTCTTCGGCCTTTGCGCACTTGTTCGCCAGGTTGAACATCTCCAGAGCTGAGCAGAGGTCATCGTTCATGGCAAGCTCCTCCCTCATCCTGAGGTCCCTGACGCCGTCGGTAAATGCCGAGATGATGGCCTCGTCCGACGCCCTCGGGATCTTGAGGCGGACGGTCGTGAAGCACTGTATGTACTTGTGCAAGGTCTCGCCCGGCTGTTGCTTCACGCGACGCAGGTCAGTCACAGCGAGGGCGCGGTCGCGGGTGCCTTGGAAGTTGGCGATGAAACGCTCGCGCTGGTCATCCCAGGAGGTGATTGACTTCTCCGGAAGGTTGAGGAGCCAGGAGAGCGCGCCACCCTTGAGGGCCATAGGGAACCAGCTAGCCATGACCTTGTCGTCCCCACCGGCCGCCTGGATGCTTAGTGAGTAGAGCTGTAAGAACTCTTCTGGATCTGGGGTGCTGTCGTAGCGAGGAGGCAGGTCAGGCTTGAACTTGTAGGGCCACACGGCCAGATGCAGCTCCGGGGCGATGGCGCGGCAACCCACTGGACCCGCGGGCGCTGCGGGCACGGGAGGGGCCCGGTCTTGGTGTTCCTGCGCTGCTGCCTCCAGGGGCGCACGGTCGTGACGCTGGCGCAGCGGCGCGGGGAGTGCACGCGCGTCAGCGCGTGGCCGCGACACCACCTGGCAGCTTACTTCATCTCTCACCCTCGCCGGGGGCCCGCGCGGCTGGTCGTCCTCCCATGGGGGGTTCCTCGTCGCCTGCCAGAGAGGGCTGGGCCGGAACGAGTAGGAGAGTGCCGAGGCGTCGCCGGCGGCACTGACGAGCTCCGGGATGCGCCCGATCCAGTCGTCGTAGCGGTTTGGTGCAGGGCGGTAACGCAGCAGCTCGCGCGCCATGAGGAGCGCGCCCGACCCGCGCGCCGGCCCGGGGCGAGTGTGGGAGGACGACCCAGTAGTTGGAATGATCGATGGAGTGGCGGTGTGGCCATCGTGCCGCACGGTGACCGGCTGCGACGAGTCCTGCTGCTCATGGGCATCTGGGCCCGTGGCGGCGTTGGCCACCCGGGAGGCGGATCGGCGCGCGGCGGTGCGGCCCACCGACGATGTCTGGGTGACACGAGCAGCAAGGCGCTCGGCGCGGGCTCGGCGAGCGTCAGCCATCGGAGCGGTGGAGCGCAGAAGGAGCGAAGTTTGAGGAAGACTACGAAACGCCCCCTACCTGGCGCGCCAAATGTCAGATTTCGGGCTCCGCAAAACCCAAAGAGGTTCGAACTCTGGGGCGTGTGCGAAGATCTCCACCAGCTTTGATCCCTAGCACGCAGCTCGATAGCCTAGCTCAACGAACTCGCTCGATGGCGAGGAAGAAGATAGCACACGAGGATTTACCCAGGTTCGGGCCGCTGCGAAGCGTAAAATCATACTCCTTCTTTTGGTGGATTGCCTCACGAGGAGGTTTGAGGATGAACTAGTACAGTGGTGAGCTGTCTCGCGAGGGCGCTCAGGTAGTCTCTCCCCTTCCTACGGTGCAGCCTCGCCTCTATTTATAGTGGCCTGGGTCCTCTTCACTAATCGCAAGGGCGGGAAGGGATCCCACAACGGACAAATTCGAAAGGTGACAGGAGGTACATCTTATCCTGACGAAAGGTGGTCCTCGCCTGCAAAGTGGCTGGTGGTGACGCGGTGCTAGGCTCGCAGGTGACATCCGTCCTGCCGTGCCCGCTGGCCTGGTCTCGTTGCACCGAAATGGAAACCTTTGGTGGGACGCCTCGGGAACCCGCGTATGCCTTTGCCTCCTTTACACTAAAGAGGAAATTGTCTCCTCTAGCGCGCTGGTGCCCGCCTGGCTCGCCGTGCGTCATCCTTGACCTCCCGAGGCCGAGCATTGCATAGAAATCTCCGCCGCTTGGGAGGGGGCCTGGGGAGGCCTCCTCCTTCCGGGAGCCTTGGCGTTGTCCTCCTCGCGAGGGTGGGGCTCTCGCGAAGGCCTTGTCTTGAGTGGAGCCGCGCCGGGCCATACGGACTATCGAGGCGGGCCACGCCCTGGGCCGCAGGTAGGCAAGTCTGGGTACCCCCGTTCCCAGGGCGCCGACAGTTTCCTTTCACATTCCACATTACCACGCGCTAATTTTTTCGCAAATCAGTTCACACCTACCAAACCTAAACGTGTTCTCACTTAGCAGCTGATTACTGTAGTAGGCTATAAAAAGACAAACTCGTACTCGAAAATTACCACACGTTCTTCACCCCCGCCACCAAAAAACAGGCCTTTCTTTGTTAGTCCTTCATTCCGTCTGCCATGGCCGGTAGGGGGGGTTCTGGGTCGAGATATAACCAGGGAAGAAAGACCAAAGCCCCGGAAGCAACCGAGAGGTCCCGCCGCCGTGCCACGGAAGCGCCAGAGAGCTCCAGCCACACCACTTTGGCCACAGCAGACATGTCCGGTGGCGCCGCGGAAGCTCGGCAGGATCTTTCGCGGAGAGGTGACGGCTCTCACAGTCACAAGCGCATTCGCGTCGGAGGCGAACTGAACGATTTGGCCGTCTTTGATTCCTCAGCCAGCGACGACATGCGCGCTGAGCTCGATAGGAAGGACGCCACGATTGATGACTTGGTGAAGCTGCTGGAGAAGAGCGACGCCTCGGTTGATAGGGCGACCAGCCTCATGGAGAAACTTATGTTGGAGAACGACGCCTGGAAGAAACTGCTCGAGAAGAAAAGTGCCTTGGAGGGGAGGCTGAAAGAACTCTCTGAGAAACTTTTGGAAGACTTGGCGAAGCTCTACATCGAGCGGGAGGGGCTGGTCAAGGAATCCGTCGAGCGTGTGAAGGAACTTCATGCGTACGCGACGCAGGCCATCGACGCTCTCGAGCAAAGAGCCCGCGCCATGGCCGCAATGCGGAAGATGTCAGATGAGAGGCGACAGGAGATAAATGTCATGGAGGCGATGAAGAAGGAGATTGAGGAACTCCGCGCCCCGCAATCCATGAAGAATTATATAGCAGCGGGCCAGATTTTTTTCTTTGTCTTCCTTCTTCAACCTCTTCCTTCTTCTTTTGCCCCTGTGTCTTTGGGGAGTTGCCACATGTGGCATTTTTTATTATCATGCATATGTAAGAAAATTATTATCTTTGTCGGTGCTAATTTGTTGTTTTATTATTTTGATCGTTTGTACATGTATACGAGTCGAAAACAAACAAAACGTCAAAGTTCTCGGCTAGGCATGAACAAAACAGTGATCACAAGCAAACTAGTCCCTTCGTCCAGGCGATTAACCACATGATAAAACAGTTGGTAGGACACCATTAATTCACAAGTTGGGAGCGAGGCGAGCGGGGGGGTGGAGGTCAAAGTATCGCTTCCTGATGAGCATGCTCAGTAGACTCTCATGCGTCCCGTCGAGCATGCACGGCGGACAGCTCTCACGCATCCTGTCAAGCCTGCACGGCGGACAGCTCGCACGGGTCCCGTCAAGCCTGCGCGGCGGAAAGCTCACATGCGTCCTGTCATCAACCTGGAGCTACACGCATGGCTCCCCCATATCAAGTATGCCCTCCGTTTCTTTTTAGTTAGCATATAAAATTTGGTCAAATTCAAAAAGAAACGGAGGTAGTAAAAAATGGACGCGTGGCACCAAATGGTTATCATACAAGTTTTGTATGTACAGGAATTCAATAAACCAATGTTATCAATGATTGCGGCCGAGCTATCATGCCTAAATGTTTCTAATTCATTCACATTCGTATGAAAAGGGCCCTAGAAAACTCAATTGATGTATAGAAAGGGACGAATTGGTGCACTAGAGGACACGTTGAATGTAGTTTCGTCACAAAAGGTGTCATGTTCCCTATCGAAACCACGAGGTTAGAGCATGTGCCTCTAGTTCAAAATTTGAACTACGCATATTAAATCCCTAGAAAACTCAATTAATGTATAAAAGGGGCCGAATCGGTGGACTAACGACTCATTGAATGTAGTTTCACCAACAAAGGTGATATGTTCCGTATCGAAATCACAAGGCTTCTTGAATAAGCTTTGGCTTGTAAGATGCATGTCCCAAATTTGTACCAAATTCGTCAGAAAACAAAATGCACACCATAGATGTGCCGTGGCATGAAACTTTGTAAGTTTCGTGAATTCATGGCGAGCTTTGGGTTCTCTCGGACTTTGAAACCAAGATTATCAATGTTTGCGGTCTAGTCACGACACCGAGATGTTTGTAATTCAGTGACCATCAGTGCATGGGATCTAAACATGGACCCAATGACACAAAATGGTTTTTAATCCATTTTGGTGCGTTGGAGCCCGTGCTTGTAATTCAAACTTAAGTTCTTCACATTAAGTGCATGCCTAGAAAACCCATATGTCGTTTCGACCACAAAGGTGACATGTTCCATATCGAAACCACCATGCTTGTCGTTTGAAGCTCCAATTTGTAAGAGGTTTGTCCCAAAACTTATATACCATGTCCTATAAGTGTCGTGTCGACACACTAGTTTAAATAATTTCACATTATAGCATTGCACTTGTATTAGCCTATGTTGCATGTAGAAAAAATATCAATGCAAGAAGAGACGTCGAATGTCGTTCCCTCCACAGAGGTGACATGTTCCGTATCGAAACCACGATGGTTCTTGAGAGAAGTTTTTGTGTGCAAGAGACTTGTCCCACATTGGACAAAAAATTATCATGTCGTATAAGTGCCGTGTCATGACACCGGGGTAAGTTTCAAGAATTTCAGACGAGTTGTGGATTTATGATG
Organism: Elymus sibiricus; assembly: GCA_039707655.1. Classification (NCBI taxonomy): domain Eukaryota; kingdom Viridiplantae; phylum Streptophyta; class Magnoliopsida; order Poales; family Poaceae; genus Elymus; species Elymus sibiricus. The sequence continues at coordinate 230,471,089 of CM077669.1, read as the reverse complement.
ATTTAATAGCCAAGTTTCTCAATGTTTGTGGCCTCGTCATGACTTCGAGATGTTTGCAATCCATTCACATTCATTTGCATGGGACCTAAACAAGGAACCCAAGGACACTAATACCTTTTTTTAACCCATTTTGGTGACACGAAGCATGTTCCTTTAGTTCAAATTTGAATTATGCACATTAAATGTCTACAAACTTGATTAGTGTAGTATACAAAAACCTAAACGAACCATGAATAATTTAAAGCAGTTCTATATGCATGTCTGAAGCTCGTGTGTGTGTATGCATGGTGTGTGCGTGTCGTGCTAGCTCGAGCTTCCTTCTTTCAGAAGTTGTCCAATTTGTATTAAAACGATGTTCTATCCAAACACGCTTCTCCCGCCACTCCCCCAATCGGTCTCCCGTCACTCCCCCAATCGGTTTCCCGCTGAAGCGCCGTCCCCGTTATCAACCTCTTGGACGAGGAGGACGAGATGGAGCAGGCCGGAGAGCAGGCAAAAGCAGCATCACGCCATCGAGCATCAGCAAGACGTCATCATCAACCCCCATGCCACCATCACACACGGTTTCCAGTACTACCAGTCTGCGATGCGTGTCTGGTCCCACCAGGTTCCCATCGGGGCATGCCTTGTATATGATAGGAGGCAACCATTACCAGCAAGACGCGGCTTTCCAGCCCGTAACCCATTCGAATGGAACTCGGAAGTTAAGCGTGCTTTTGGTGGAGTAGTCAAGGATGGGTGACCGGTTGGGAAGTTGCTAGATTTCAAGGTTCATTTAGGCGCGGTGTGATATGATCACTATAGGCATAAATAAAATGCATGTAGTGATATGTCATTCCGGCTAAATAATCTTGAGATCCTTGTTTTGAAAATATCCATGATTTTCTTTTGCTTCTTTTGCTGTTTTGAAAATGTCAAGGATCGAGTGAGTGTGTGTGTGTGTGTGTGTGTGTGATATGTCATTCCGGCTAAATAAATCCGATCATTGTTTTGAAAATATCCATGATTTTCTTTTGCTTCTTTTGCTGTTTTGAAAATGTCAAGGATCGTGTGTGTGTGTGTGAGTGTGTGTGTGTGTCTACCAATGCCTGTGTGAGGACCATGTGCTTACATTGTGCGGTTTCTGATGACAAACCTATCGGTGGGCCCTTAGGATCTGCCATGTCTTTTACTGACAACGTTGGAAGGCCAAGGATGGGTGGCGATGTGTGTGCGTGTGTGTGTGTGACCCATATGCTTGTGTGTGGACCATGTGTACATTGTGCGGTTTCCGACGACAAACCTATTAGTGGGCCCTTAGGGTGTGTCATGCCTTTTATTGACAATGCTGGAAGGCAAAGGATGGGTGACGGTGTGTGCGTGTAGGGGGGGTGCCCGCGTGTGCATGTGTGAACCCATGCCTGTGTGTGGACCATGTGCCTACATTGTTAGGACACAACAACAAACCTATCGGCGGGCCCTTAGGGTTTGTCATGCCTTTTACTGACAATGCTGGAAGGCCAAGGATGGGTGACGGTGTGTGCGTGTGTGTGTGTGCATCTCTCTGTGTGTGTGTGTGTGTGTGTGTGTGTGTGTGTGTGTGTGGACCATGCATGCGTCCATTGTGCGGTTTTTGACAACACGCTTATATACCGATGGGCCGCTATATATCATCCATTTGAGTGACAAAGCTGGAACGTCACCCTGCTACGTGTCATGTGTGTGTGGGGGTGGGGGTGGGGGGAGGGGAACGATATATATATATATATATATATATATATATATATATATATATATATATATACGTCCATAACGATCTAGATAGTATATATATAACCAATCTTAAGGGGGGTATATATATATATGTCCAGTTTTCTCAGCTAGGTGCATGCCACATCATAGATAGTGTACCATTGTGTATTAATTGTTGAAACACCACACCACAGCATCTTCGCATATACATTTGGCCATATGCAGGGGGATGGTGTTCTTCTAGCCCCGCTCAACTAATCTTCGATGACGTGCCAACTCATGGGACCGCGTGATCTATATATCGCTCTTGTCCGACAACAATATGTGACGGTTTGGCCATATTAAGGTATAAATTCTCCTGGTTGTCTTACGAAAATTCAGACATGGATAAATGTGTGACAAAGTTTGAACCAGGTCATGTGTTCATAGGACCCCATATATCCTCCGGCACATAGTGTAGGGGGTAACACCCTATATTATGTTTGTCATGAAACCCTTTTCTGTCACATTGAACACTTTTAGGCATGCACATATGCAGCATGTGCCACACATTAAAGTTGCGCATTGCTAATTTAAACACGACAACACCATGTTCGTACATATATATACTTCATCCGAACCTAATTACAAGTCTTTTTTACAGATTTCACTACGAACTACATATATATTTAGGAATAGAGGGAGTATATAATTGGGTCACTAGCGGGCATGGTTGTGTTTTGACCCTCTCTTGCTTTTTTTTTTCTCGTTTATCTCAAAGATGCTAGTATTATGTAAAATAGCAAACGAAACTGACGAAACAATCGTATGCGATTGTACCCCTAGTAGACACGAGTGTGCTACTCTAACCGTGTGCGATGCCCGTACACAGCAAAATCGGCCTTGCCTAGTGGTGCCAACCGTAAGCGTCAGCCAGTACAGTCAAGACAGCTGGACGCAAGGCACTTATCCACCTTCGAGACATCATTCCAGAGATGGCGAACGAGCCAGCTACTCGTTACCTACCTTTCTGGAAGGATGACATTGGCAAGAGTTGGATGTTGGTCCCATCCAAGGAGGATGGCATGCCACTCAGGTTCCAAACCTACTTCAGCTTCTCCGCCGATAGTATGGCTCACAACCTGATTAGGGAGTCCATGAAGCTCCACAAGGAACTTCACCACACCCGAGAGCTACTTCGTCAAGCCAAGATGCAGCCAGACGGGATCAAGAAGGATGGAGCCCCCGAGGGACGACCAGCTATCCCTTATAGAGGAGGAGTACCCCGAGTCAGAGATGCACCCACCCGTCGTCGCCGCATGAGTGCAAATCAGTATCGTGAGCTCTTCACCGCACCATCGGCGAAGTGTCGTCAAAGAGGACCTCCCCGATCTCCGACCCCTTCGACCGGAGACGACACGCACATGGATGACGACAAGGAAGAAGACCCGGAGGAGCGTGAGTATGAGACCAAGCACTCCACCACTTGAGTCTAAGAACCCCTAGGGTAGGAGAAGTCATGTATCCACTATGCGAAGTCGAGTCTGTGTAATGGTTCATATGAAACCATGTGTGTTTGTTGTTTGTGTCTTGATGTAAGTCACGCTTTTGCCTTAGGCAACATGTAAGCGACTACATCGTCTATCTTATCTTAATATTATGTGTTTGGTCTTTCGACCTCTGTTTGATCACACTTGCACTATATCAACCCCCTTAGGCGCGCTTTCTCTATTATTACTCCTCCATCTCTTTTGTCCTAGTTGTTTGGCTTGGCTGCTCCAAATAGGATGGTGACTGCAACCCGCGCGAGCACTTTTGGCAACCCCGACGCCGGCAACTCTGCCAGCAGCAGGGAGCTGGTGGGTCTGCTCACGCTGGAGATCACCAGGAGCAGCCACATGGCAACATTCCCCTGCCACCACCTCCACCGGAGAACATGACCATAGCTCAGTTTCTCCAAGTTATCTGGGAGGAGCGCCAAGCCAACACTGCTGCTATTCAGCAGATGGCCCAGGCCCTTGTGAAGAACCAACAACAAGGAAGGAATGGCAACGGCCGCTCCACTCTGTCAGAGTTCATGAGGAATTCGCCGCCAACCTTCACCGAGACTGCTGAACCTCTGGATGCTGATGACTGGATCCTCACCACCGAGGACCTCCTTGCACTGGTCAATTGCAATGAGGATTGTGAGAAGGTTCTTTATGCCTCCCGCTGCCTCGGAGGTACCGCCAGAGCTTGGTGGGATGGATTCAAGTTCATGCAAGGCAACCATGTGATCACTTGGGCTGATTTCAAGAATGGGTTCTGCAAGGCCACATTCCTACTGGGATTATGGCTATCAAGAAGCGTGAGTTCCGTGCACTGAAGCAAGGAAGTGGCTCTGTCAAGGAGTACATGCAGGAGTTCAACCTCCTGTCAAGGTATGCCCGTGAAGACGTCAACACTGAGGCAGCTAAGATGGAACGCTTCATGGAAGGAATACATCAAGCCCTGCAGTATCAGCTTGTTGTCTGCGACTATCGGACCTTCTTCAACCGGGTGAACAAGGCCCTCATGCTTGAGGACAAGTGTCATGCCATGGAAGACACTCGCAAGTGTGGGATGATCAGTAAGGGTAGTTCTAGCAACCAGAAGCCTCGCCCCTGGCAGCCAGTGCCAGCCAGGCCGACCTATCAGCCTCAGCAAGTCAGGACCCCTGCACCTCGTCCGAGCTACTAGCCTCAGCAGTACGCCAATCCCAGGACAGCTTACAACAACCCCAGCAACAATGGTGGACACAACAACAACCCAGGCCATGTCACTTTATTTGGATGTGGTCAGCCAGGGTACATCTATAGGCAGTGCCCCAACAAGAAGCCAGATGCACCGCGCCCCAATGCGCCAAACCAATGTCAAGGCCGTGGAGCACCACCAAGGAACCAAGCTCCCCGCAACCAGCCCAACAATGGCAAGGGTCGTGTGAATCACGTCACCGCTGAGGAAGCCCGGGAAGACCCGGACGCCATACTGGGTATGTTCCTTGTCAACTCAACCCTAGCAACCGTACTATTTCATGGTGGAGCTTCGCATTCTTTTCTTACCCAAAAGTTTGCAATAGAGAGTCGTATGAAACCTATACCTCTAAGTAGTCAGATGATGGTACAAACCCCGGGTTTAGTTTTGAGGACCAAGATTGGATGTAAAGGGGTTGAGATTAACATCAACGGGATAGACTTCCTAGCAGACATCATAGTTTTGGATTCCGCAAGGCTTGGATGTGTTCCTTTGCATGAATTGGTTAACCAAGCACCAAGGCTTGCTAGACTGTGCCAAGCGAATTGTTACCATGACAAATAGCCAAGGAGTTGAAGTCAAGTATGTTCCCAACCCGGCCTCCACTCAAGCCACACAGGTCAATTGTCTCTCGGGAATTGAGTTGGACCAAGTGCCAGTGGTATGCGAATACCCAGATGTATTTCCCGATGAGATGCCTGGAATGCCTCCTGACTGTGACATTGAGTTCATCATTGAGCTAATGCCCAGAGCAGGACCCATCTATAATAAGCCCTATAGGATGGGATCCGATGAGTTGGCTGAACTGAAGAAGCAACTGGCAGAGCATCTCAGGAAAGGAATTATCTGCCCTATTGCCTCTCCTTGGGGATCACCTGTTATGTTTGTGGAAAAGAGGGACGGTACTATTCGACTTTGTGTCGATTATCGATCTCTCAATGAAGTCACAATCAAGAAGAAGTACCCACTCCCCAAGATTGAAGACCTGTTCGATCAGCTGAATGGTGCCACGGTGTTCTCCAAGATGGACCTCAGGTCTGGGTACTATCAACTGAAGATCAGACCCCAAGACATTCCGAAGACGGCGTTCATAACCCGGTATGGCTTGTACGAGTACACGGTCATGTCATTTGGGTTAACTAATGCCCCTGCCAACTTCATGCACCTCATGAACAAAGTTTTCATGGAGTACTTGGACAAGTTTGTTGTCGTCTTCATCGATGACATACTCATCTTTTCCAAGTCTGAAGAAGAGCACGCGCAACACTTGAGATTGGTCCTGGATAAACTTCGACAGCACCAGCTTTATGCCAAATTCAGCAAGTGTGAATTTTGGCTGCACGAAGTTGGATTATTGGGCCATGTGTTGACTGCAGAAGGATTGTCAATAGAGCCTTCCAAGGTTGAAGCTGTGACTGAATGGCAATCCCCAAGCAATGTGAAGGAAGTCAGGAGCTTCCTCGCACTCGTGGGATATTATCGCAAATTCGACGAAGGATTCTCGAGCATTGCTAGACCCATGACTCAACTCTTGAAGAAGGACAAGAAGTTCGAATGGACGCCGAAATGCGAGGAAAGTTTCCAAGAGCTCAAGAAGAGATTGACTACAACCCCAGTTTTGGCCACTCCCGATATTCACAAGGAGTTTGTTATATATTGTGATGCATCGAGAACCGGGCTTGGAAGTGTTCTGATGCAAGAAGGCAGGGTCATGGCGTATCTTTCCAGACAGCTATGCCCCCACGAAGCGAACTATGCTACTCATGATCTTGAGTTGGCCGTAGTAGTTCATGCCTTGAAGACATGCCGGCATTATCTTCTAGGGAAGCGATGTGAGATATACACAGACCACAAGAGTTTGAAGTATATTTTCACTCAGAAGGAATTGAACATGAGGCAGCGAAGATGGTTGGAGTTGATTGTTGGAGATATTAACTAGAGGCAATCATGTATGATGATATTTCCTATGTGTTTATGAATAAACATAGTCCTTGGACATTATCAATGATGTGTATTAACAAGTACGTGACTTGTTTGTGAGACGATGCATTGTATGATGACTGTCCTAAATGGTCCCTAGTCATAAAGGTAGTGTGGACGCTCAGCCAGTTTGACTAGCATATGACACGGTGGATGGTCCGGTCTCACTGGCCATGTAGCATTGGATGCTAGCCGGATAATATGGACTCACAAATATCTGGTCAGATTTGACGTAGTCGGATCCAATTCGAGATAAGGTCTGAGTTGGATAGACCCGACTCTGAGACGCAACGATAGGTCATCTGTGAGTCTCTAGTACAACATACATTCTATGTCCTAAGACCTGAGCTGACGCATGTACACGGGATGGTGATAGACCTGCTTTGGGTCGACCAAATGCTACTCCGTAACTAGGTAGTTATAAAGGTCGGTTTCGGGCTTGTCCTGACACATGCTGCGACACATGGTTGACCAAGATGGGATTTGCCCGTTCGATCACGAGAGCTATAATCTGGGGCCCTCAGGTGATCCGACCTGGATAAGCATGGCCATGCGATGAGGATTATGAGATAATTCGAAGTGTTGGTCGAATTCACCAGAACGAGAAAGAGGTCGTGTTGCAACAAGGATGCCATGTCGCCTTGAGCACGATAACATATATTGTGTCGCAAAGGGAACAGAAGTGTGATGTACAAGTTCGCCTAACCAGCTTCATCAGACGCTTGGAGTCGGCACACTTTGCTAGAGGCCTCAACCGACTTGTCGAGTCGGATGTGATCTGAATCGTGACCAAGTGAATGAGAACCTAAGGGGTCACGCGCTTAAGGGAAGGAACACGTGGGCTTTAGGATCCGTGCGAGGCCCAAGAGTTGAGCCCACGCCAGATGCCTATATATAGTGGAGGTGCGGCACACCCATCAGGATGATCGCTTCGGCACCGTCATTAGGACTTTGCATGTGTTCAACTAGCCACCTCCACTCGCCGCTGAACTGTGTGATCGGACCTAGCAGTCCGCCGCACGGTGTTCCTCCTACACGCGCGGATACCATTAGAGGCGGTGCACTTGTGCCGCTCCGGCGAACCTATACATGGAATCTGGCGACTGGAAGTTCGAGGGAGATCGGACCAGTTGTTCGAGGGAGATCGGACCGGCAGTTCGAGGGAGATAGGACGAGGAGGAGACGGACCTCGTGGACGCGCTGCCCCAACTCTACTTCCGCTGCACGGCACTGCGCGTCTAGTGGTAACGATCTGTGATCCATCTCTGTAGCATGTTCTTGGATGTTCTGCGCGTAGGAAAATTTTAATTTGTATGCGATGCACCTAAGGAAGAACCCAACATCGATCAAGGACTATGACCTCAGTGTTCAATACCACCTTGGAAAGGCTAACGTGGTAGCAGATGCCCTAAGCAGAAAGGCTTGTTCCTTGAATTCTATGATTAAGGAAAGGCTACCCGCCTTGTGTGAGGAGCTTGAAAGATTTGGCTTGGAACTAGTTGCATCTGGATTCCTAGCCAACCTCGAAGCAAAGCCCACCTTGATGGATGATATTAAGGAAGCTCAGAAGGGACATGAGAGTATTGAAGGCATCAAGAGGAAGATCAAGGCAGTCAAGGCCCCAGGATTCTCAGTGGATGAACAAGGAGTTTTATGGTTTGGGAATCACATTTGTGTACCCAACAAAGTTGAGCTCAAGAACTTGATCTTGCAAGAAGCTCATGACATTCCGTACTCCATCCACACTGGAGGAACCAAGATGTACCAAGACCTCAAAACAAGATTCTGGTGGCATGGCATGAAAAGAGAGATAGCCACTTTTGTCGCTAAATGTGACATATGCCAGAGAGTCAAAGTTGAGCATCAATGACCCACTGGACTGTTACAACCTCTCAAAGTGCCCGAATGGAAGTGGGACAAAGTCGGAATGGACTTCATCACTAGGTTGCCCAGGTCAAGCAAGGGACATGATTCCATTTGGGTCATTGCCGATCACCTGACCAAGGTAGCCCACTTCATTCCCGTCAAGACCACCTACAATGGGAACCAGCTAGCCAACCTCTACATCAACCGGATCGTGAGCCTCCATGGAGTTCCTAAAGAGATCGTGTCAGACCAAGGAACCCAGTTTACCTCGAGGTTCTGGAATAGATTCCAAGAAGCCTTGGGAACCAAGTTGTCCTTCAGCACCCCTTTTTACCCTCAAACCAGAGGACAGACGGAACAAGTAAACCAAATACTCGAAGATATGCTTCGCGCTTGTGTTCTGGCATATGGATCCAAGTGGGAAGATTGTTTGCCATTTGTCAAATTCTCCTACAACAACAACTATCAGTTCAGTCTGCAGATGGCACCGTTTGAGGTGCTATATGGACGCAAATGCCGCACTCCCCTCAACTAGTGAGAAACCGGAGAAGGGCTAGTCTTTTAACCCGATATCCTCCACGAAGCAGAAGAGCAAGTTCAACTCATTAGAGAGCATCTAGAGACCGCCAAGTCAAGACAGAAGAGCTATGCCGACAAACACCGCCGAGACATGAGTTTCCGTGTTGGGGACTATGTCTATCTCTGAGTCACACCTCTCAAGGGAAACCAACGCTTCCACGTCAAAGGAAAGCTCGCACCAAGATATATCGGCCCCTTCAAGATCACCAACAGATGTGGAGAAGTTGCTTACTAGCTAGAGCTACCTTCCGAGTTATCCGACATGCACAACGTTTTCCACGTGTCACAACTCCGGAAGTGTCTCCAAGTTCCCAACCACCCCGACCTCTACAAGGACATAGACCATCAGGCCATCGACCTTCAGCCAGACCTTACTTATCATAAGAGACAAGTTCGCATCCTAGATGAAGCTAAGCGTTGCACCCGAAGCCGCACCATCAAGTATTTCAAGGTCCAATGGAGCAATCACACTGAAGCAGGAACAACATGGGAGCGTGAAGACTATCTTAGAACTGAGTTCCCTTATCTTTTTAGCGCCTAGACTAGGAATCCCGGGGACGAGATTCTTGTAAGGGGGGTAGGTCTGTCACACCCTATGTTTGTAGCACTTGCGATGTTGTGAGTTTATAAAAGTTTGGACCAATTAAAACTTTTTATGTGCTTATGCATGATTGAATTGTTTGCTATTTGCTTGGTTGCTTGTTTGTGTTTTAATTTCCAAAGATTCTTATTCTCTCAAGAACTCATTTCCTGGATCCAAACCTTTGCCCAATGACCATGCCATGTGTATAGGACCTAAAACTATTTTTATAAAATATTATTTTGGCCAAAAAACAGTTATTCAATTTAGGTTTTCAAAAACCCATGAATTGAGGTTTGTACTACAAGTCCTCAAATTAGGGAAACTATTCTTCCCCAATTATTTTATTCTGAACCTACTATATATAAGACTTCCCAAAACCACCAAATATTACTTTTAAAGATTATTTTCCTATTTTATTTAAAAGCTTTTTCCTAAGGCCAGAAATGGTCTTTCATGGGGAAAAATTATTTTAATGCTTTAAAAATATTTGAGGAAATTTAGCGAAACTGAGTGGACATATATTTTCCATATATATATATGAGTTTCAACACATGGTCATGTTCAAAATATTGGACTAAACCCTCCAAAACCCTTTCTGCATATTTCAAGCATTTGAAATATTTCTATAAGAAATATTCTCAACTAAATCTAGGAAAATTCTTTCAAGTCCCACATGCCAAATGTAATGATCTTGCAAAGTTTCATTCCTATCCAGATTTTTTTGGTTCACAAAAGTGCCTAAAAACAATTCCTGTCCAGATCCAAATTTGATCAACTCTACATTGCCAACTGTCTCCTACTGATCTCAAACTTTGTGGACATGCTCTAATCCTCAAATTATGCCACCACACCAAGTGGTGCATTAAGGAGAATTGATTTGCATGCCTAGATCTGTAGAAACCTGATTCTGTTGATTTCTAGGGTTTACAAAGTTTGCATTGGCAATTTCTTTAAAATGAGCTCAAGCTTGGTGATCCACCTTATTTTTACCTCCCATTTGATACTGTTAAATCTCACATCAATTGGGTAACAGTATCTTCCCAAAACAGCATCAAACACATTCTAGTGATTTGGTAAAAGCCATATTTTGACCCCTTCCATTGTTCTCCTTGCTCTCAACTTTTTTACTACAGTGCCTACCATGTCTCTTTTACCCCCAGTAAGAATTCCATAGCACCAGATCAATCATGGAGGGGTGAAAACCCACTTTAACTCCTCTTGACAGCCCCATTTCTCTCTTCTCTCTCTGCTCTCTCCCACTCATGATCTTTCCAGAGCATCTAAAGCTCCTTTTCAGTTGTTTACTCCCTCCTGAAGTGAATGGACACTAGTGGACACGCCAGAGCGCGCCAAAAGCGTCATCATGCCAGCCAAAGTCACGCTCTTGAGCGCGTTGCCGCGCTCCAGAGAGTTGACCTCTCTCTACTGGCCACCTCGGGACTCCCCTTCGCGTCATTCGATGCGCATCGACGTCCGACACATGCATCCCTTCCGGCCCCCTTCTCTCTCTCCCTCCAACGGATCTCCACACGGGCGTTGTGGACGGAGCCATCGCCGGTGAGCTCGCCGCCCGTCTGGTCGGGAGGTTGACAATGACCTGGTGGGGCCAGCTCGTCAGCCTCCCACCTCTCTCCCACATCTCTCTCTCTTTGCCATCGGGTGAAACCTGGCGGCGCGCACGCGCCTTGCTCGCCTGGGCTGGCTAGCCTTTGGGCCAGCCCAGCTACGGGTCGATTTGGCCCACGGCAGAGTGCCCCTTTTTCTTTTTCTTTTCTGGCATTATTTCCAAAACTTTCTCTGGATAAAATAAATGTCCAAATCCAATAATTTCAATTTCTAAAATCTTGTAATATTACAGCCTATTAAATGATGCCACTTGTGTAGCTTATTGAAAATAATATATGTACTGTTTGTATTTAAAACCTTGTTTTGAATATTCAAAACCACTGCTAAAATGACTTTCACAACTTTTGACATTTCAAAACTAGAACCTAGTAATTTTAATATTTTTAGTTTTTAACCTAGTATTTTACAAAAATGGTTTGACATTTTTCTAAGTGCTTTCATTTTTCTGTTTTGTGCTATTGTCTTTTGTTGTGCCCGTTACTTGCGAAGTTAGATTAAGAAGTTGACGAAGGAGCTGGACCAGAGGCATTTGAAGACCCCGAGGAATTTGTTGAGCTAGGCAAGCAGCCCTTTGACCATGTCTAAGAAACCTTGTTATGCATGTCATATTGCACTTGATATTGAAGCATCGGAATCATGATGATTATGGTGACCACCTTTATGGGTTGCCTCTGTTACTTTCCTCATTGATACTTGAATGACATGACTCTACTTCCTCTTTAGAGTTGTGTGGCTAGGAAGTAGATAGGTTGCTAAGCAGTTGCTATACAAAGTGGGACCGGAATTTGCATGGCAACGGAAATGAAAGTGTTTTCAAAGATTTTTCGAAAAATCCGTCGGGTGCCACTAATACACGAGGGAGATGTTGAGCGAGGTAACCACTTGATGAAGAAGTGGTGTACCGAGACAAGTGAGTGTGTTATTTTAAAAACGGATTGGTGTAAGTTGTGACCTTTATTCCAACCTTACATGTACAACCACGATACCCCTCATGGGACGGGGCTTTGTTGATTACTTTGTCGATGCTAGCAGGGAGCCCGCATTACTAGTGGCGGGAGTGACATGGTCACTCTTGATACGGGGTCATGCCGGAAAGGATGATCATGGGCTTTTTTTACAGACACCGGGCACACCGTTGGTCCCTTCATGGATGATACTTGTGATGTACATCATGCGGGCTGTGTGCCAACGAGTGGACTCTTTGTTTAGTATCGTTAGGGGAAAGGCATTGTTCGGGTACTTACCTCGGGTATGCAATATACCGCGAGTCGTGGCTTGATACGTCTCCAACGTATCTACTTTTCTTCACTCTTTTGCCCTTGTATTGGAATCTAATTTGCACGATTTGAATGGAATTAACCCGGACTGACGCTGTTTTCAGCAGAACTACCATGGTGTTGTTTTTGTGCAGAAATAAAAGTTCTCGGAATGGAACGAATTTTTTTGGTGATTTATTTCAGAATAAATGAAGATTATTGGAGACAAAATACATCGAAGAGGGGGGCCAGGGTGAGCATCACCCACCAGGGCGCGCCATGCCCCCTAGGCGCGCCCTGGTCCCACCTCGTGGCCCCACTTGCCCTAACTCCGCCACTATAAATTCCTAATTTCGAAGAGAAAAATTAGAGAGAAAGAATTATCGCATTTCACGATACGGAGCCACCGCCACCTCCTTTTCTTCATCGAGAGGCCAGATCTGGAGCCCGTTTGGGGCTCCGGAGAGGGGTGTTGTGGAACGTTGCATGGAAACAAAAAATTTCCTACGCACACGCAAGATCTATCCATGGTGATGAGCATCTACGAGAGGGAGAGTGGATCTACATACCCTTGTAGATCGCTAAGCGGTTAGCGTTAAGAAACGCGGTTGATGTAGTCGAACGTCTTCGCGATCCAAATCGCCGAGCGTCCCACGATCCAATCACGATCTAGTACCCAACGGACGGCACCTCCGCGTTCAGCCCACGTATAGCTCGATGATGATCTCCACCTTCTTGATCCAGCAAGAGGGAGCGGAGAGGTAGATGAGTTCTCCGGCAGCGTGACGGCGCGGCGGCGGTGGTGGTGGAACTATTCCAGCAGGGCTTCGCCTAAGCACCGCTGAAAACTAGAGGACTTGATCTATTGGGAGAGAGGGCTGCACCGTGGCTTAGGGTTGAAGTCCTTTTGCCCTCTCTCCCTCTAGTATATATAGGAGGAAGGGCAGGGAGGCCGGCGGCCCAAGGGCTGCCCCTTGGTGCGGCCGAAGTGGGAGGTGGAGGAGTCCTACTCCAATCCTACTAGGAGTAGGATTCCACTTCCCCACTTGGAAACCCTTTCCACCGTTGGGTTTTTCCCACCCCTAGCCGCATGGGCCTTAGTGGGGGGTTCGGCCAGCCCACTAAGGGCTGGCTTGACTCCTCCCACAGCCCATGAGGCCCTTTGGGTAGACAGCCCCCCCCCCCCCCCACGATGGTCCCCGGTACCCTCCCGGCATTCCCGGTACACTACCGAAATACCCGAAACTTTTCCGGTGACCAAAACGGGACTTCCTATATATCAATCTTTACCTCCGGACCATTCTGGAGCTCCTCGTGACATCCCGGATCTCATCCGGGACTCCAAACAACCTTCGGTCACCAACATACATAACTCAACTATACTGAAATGTCACCGAACCTTAAGTGTGCAGACCCTGCGGGTTCGAGAACTATGTAGACATGACCGAGACACCTCTACAGTCAATAACCAATAGCGGGACCTGGATGCCCATATTGGTTCCTACATATTCTACGAAGGTCTTTATCGGTTGAACCTCTATGTCAAGGATTCAGTTAATCCCATATGCTGTTCCCTTTGTTCTTCGGTATGTTACTTGCCCGAGATTCGATCGTCGCTATCTCTATACCTAGTTCAATCTCATTACCGGAAAGTCTCTTTAATCGTTCCGTAATACAAGATCCCGTGGCTAACACTTTAGTCACATTGCTTGCAAGGCTTGTTGTGATGTTGTATTACCGAGTGGGCCCTGAGATACCTCTCCGTCACACGGAGTAACAAATCCCAGTCTTGATCCATGCCAGCGCAACAGACACCTTCGGAGATACCTATAGAGCATCTTTATTGTCACCCAGTTACGTTGTGATGTTTGATACACACAAGGTATTCCTCCGGTGTAAGTGAGTTGCATGATCTCATGGTCATAGGAACAGATACTTTGACATGCAGAAAACAATAGCAATAAACTGACACGATCATATGCTATGTTCATAGTTTGGGTCTTGTCCATCACATCATTCTCCTAATGATGTGATCCCGTTATCAAATGACATCTCATGTCTATGGCCAGGAAACCTTGACCATCTTTGATCAACAAGCTAGTCTACTAAAGGCATACTAGGGACACAGTGTTGTCTATGTATCCACACATGTATCGGTGTTTCCAATCAATACAATTATAGCATGGATAATAAACGATTATCATGAACAAGGAAATATAATAATAACTACTTTATTATTGCCTCTAGGGCATATTTCCAACAGTCTCCCACTTGCACTAGAGTCAATAATCTAGCTCACATCACTATGTGATTTACATTGTAATGAATTTAACACCCATACAGTTCTGGTGTTGTTCATGTTTAGCCCTTGGAAGAGGTTTAGTCATCAGATCTGCAACATTCAGATCCGTGTGTACTTTGCAAATATTTATGTCGTCCTCCTTGATGTAATCGCAGATGGAATTGAAACGTCACTTTATGTGTCTGGTCCTCTTGTGAAACCTTGGTTCCTTGGCTAGAGCAATGGCACCAGTGTTGTCATAGAACAGAGTCATTGGGTTTAGTGCACTAGGCACTACTCCAAGATCTGTCATGAACTCCTTCATCCAGACACCTTCCTTCGCCGCCTCCGAGGCAGCGATGTACTCCGCTTCGCATGTAGAATCAGCTACCACGCTCTGCTTGGAACTGCACCAGCTTACCGCACCCCTATTAAGAATAAATACGTATCCGGTTTGAGACTTAGAGTCATCCGGATCAGTGACAAAGCTTGCATCGACGTAACCCTTTACAACGAGCTCTTGATCACCTCCATAAACGAGAAACATGTCCTTAGTCCTTTTCAGGTACTTCAGGATATTCTTGACCGCCGTCCAGTGTTCCACTCCTGGATCACTATGAAACCTTCCGGCCATACTTATGGCAAGGCTGACATCGGGTCTTGTGCACAGTATTGCATACATGATAGAGCCTATGGTTGAAGCATAGGGGACGACACTCATCTTTTCTCTATCTTCTGCAGTCACTGGGCATTGAGTCTTACTCAACTTCACACCTTCTAATACAGGCAAGAACCCCTTCTTGGACTGATCCATTTTGAACTTCTTCAAAACTTTGTCAAGGTATGTGCTCTGTGAAAGTCATATTAAGCGTCTCGATCTATCTCTATAGATCTTGATGCCTAATATGAAAGCAGCTTCTCCTAGGTCCTTCATTGAAAAACTCTTGTTCAAATATTCCTTCACGCTTTCCAACATTTCTATATTGTTTCCAATCAGCAATATGTCATCCACATATAATATTAGAAATGCTATAGAGCTCCCACTCACTTTCTTGTAAATACAAGCTTCTCCGTAAACTTGTATAAACCCAAACGCTTTGATCACCTCATCAAAGCGAAGATTCCAACTCCGAGATGCTTGCACCACTCCATAAAGGGATAACTGGAGTTTGCAAACTTTATTAGCATTCTCTGGATCGACAAAACCTTCTGGTTGCATCATATACAACTCTTCCTTAAGGAAACCGTTAAGGAACGCTGTTTTGACATCCATCTGCCAAATTTCATAATCGAAAAAGGCAGCTACTACTAACATGATTCTGACGGACTTATGCATCGCTACGGGTGAGAAGGTCTCATCGTAGTCAACTCCTTGAACTTGTGAAAAACCCTTTGCCACAAGTCGAGCTTTAAAGACGGTGACATTACCATCCGCGTCCGTCTTCCTCTTAAAGATCCATTTGTTCTGAATGGCCTTACGCCCTTCAGGTAATACTTACAAAGCCCATACTTTGTTTTCATACATGGATCCCATCTTGGATTTCATGGCCTCTAACCATTTCTCGGAATCCGGGCCCATCATCGCTTCTCCATAGCTCATAGGCTCATCGTTGTCCAACAACATGACCTCTAAGACAGGGTTGCCATACCACTCTGGAGCAGTACGCGTCCTTGTCGACCTACGAGGTTCGATAGAAACTTGATCCAAAGCTTCATGATCATCATCATTAACTTCCTCTTCAACCGATGTAGGCTCCACAGAAATATCTTTCTGCGCTGCACTACTCTCAGGTTGAAGTAAAGGTTCAACAACCTCATCAAGTTCTATCTTCCTCCCACTCAATTCTTTCGAGAGAAACTCTTTCTCAAGAAATTTTCCGTTTTTAGCGACAAACACTTTGCCTTCGGATCTGAGATAGAAGGTATACCCAACTGTCTCTTTTGGGTATCCTATGAAGACGCATTTCTCCGCTTTGGGTTCCAGCTTTTCAGGCTGAAGCTTTTTGACATAAGCATCACATCCCCAAACTTTAAGAAACGACAACTTTGGCTTCTTGCCAAACCACACTTCATATGGTGTCGTCTCAACGGATTTCGATGGTGCCCTATTTAAAGTGAATGCAGCTGTCTGTAATGCATAACCCCAAAACGATAGTGGCAAATCGGCAAGAGACATCATAGAACGCACCATATCCAATAAGGTTCGATTACGACGTTCGGACACACCATTACGCTGTGGTGTTCCAGGCGGTGTCAATTGTGAAACAATTCCACATTGTCTTAAGTGACTGCCAAACTCATAACTTAGATATTCTCCTCCTCGATCAGATCGTAGGAATTTAATCTTCTTGTTACGATGATTCTCAACTTCACTCTGAAATTGCTTGAACTTTTCAAACGTTTCAGACTTATGCTTCATTAAGTAAATATACCCATATCTACTTAAGTCATCAGTGAAGGTGAGAAAATAACGATATCCACCATGCGCGTCAAGGCTCATCGGACCGCACACATCAGTATGTATGATCTCCAACAAGTCACTTGCCCGTTTCATTGTTCCAGAGAACAGCGTCTTAGTCATCTTGCCCATGAGGCATGGCTCACATGTGTCAAGTAATTCAAAATGAAGTGACTCCAAAAGTCCATCAGCATGGAGCTTCTTCATGCGTTTTACACCAATATGACCTAATCGGCAGTGCCACAAGAAAGTGGTATTATCATTATCAATCCTACATCTTTTGGCATCAATGTTATGAACATGTGTATCATCACTTTCGAGATTCAATAAGAATAAACCCCTCACATTGGGTGCATGACCATAAAATATATTACTCATATAAATAGAACAACCATTATTCTCTGATTTAAATGAGTAACCGTCTCGCAATAAACAAGATCCAGATATAATGTTCATGCTTAACGCAGGCACTAAATAACAATTATTCAGGTTCATCACTAATCCCGATGGTAATCGAAGAGCGAGCGTGCCGACGGCGATCACATCAACCTTGGAACCATTTCCCACGCGCATCATCACTTCGTCCTTTGCCAGCCTCCGTCTATTCCGTAGTTCCTGTTTTGAGTTGCAAATGTGAGCAACTGCACCGGTATCAAATACCCAGGCACCACAACGAGAGTTGGTAAGGTACACATCAATAACATGTATATCATATATACCTTGTTTGTTGTTGGCCGCCTTCTTGTCAGCCAAATACTTGGGGCAGTTCTGCTTCCAGTGACCAGTTCCCTTGCAATGAAAGCACTCAGTTTCTGGCTTGGGTCCAGCCTTGGGTTTCTTCACCGGAGGGGCAACTGCTTTGCCACTCTTCTTGGAGTTACCCTTCTTACCCTTGCCATTCTTCTTGAAACTAGTGGTTTTATTGACCATCAACACTTGATGCTCTTTCTGAATCTTAGACTCAGCGACTTTCAACATCGCAAACAGCTCGGCGACTGACTTGTTCATCCCGTGCATGTTATAGTTCAACATGAAGCTCTTGTAGCTAGGTGGCAATGATTGAAGAACTCTGTCAGTGATCGCCTCTGCTGGAAGGGGCATCCCCAATTCAGCTAGACGTGTGGAATACCCAGACATTTTGAGTATGTGTTCACTGACAGACCCGTTCTCCTCCATCTTGCAGGCATAGAACTTATCGGAGGTCTCATACCTCTCGATCCGGGCATTCTTCTGAAAGATAAACTTCAACTCTAGGAACATATCATATGCTCCATGACGTTCAAAACGTCTTTGAAGTCCCGGTTCTAAGCCATACAACATTGCACATTGAACCATCGAGTAATCATCAGAACGAGCCTGCCAGGCGTTCACAACGTCTGGAGACTCAACTGGAGCGGGTGGATCACCAAGCGGTGCATCAAGGACATAACCCTTTTGGGAAGCTGTAAGGATAATCCTTAGATTACGGGCCCAGTCCACAAAGTTACTTCCATCATCTTTCAACTTAGCTTTCTCTAGGAACGCATTAAAATTCAGGGGTGCTACTGCACGAGCCATGATCTACAACATAAATTTTGCAAAAACAACTTAGACTATTTTTCAAGATAATGAGTTTAGTTAATCATATTAAAAAAACTCCCACTCAAATTGACATCCCTCCGGTCATTCGAGTGTTACATGATCCAAATCCACCAACTCAAGTCCGATCATCACGTGAGTTGAGGTGGTTTCAATGGTGAACATCTTCATGTTGATCATATCTACTATATGACTCATGTTCGACCTTTCGGTCTCTTGTGTTCCGAGGCCATGTCTGTACATGCTAGGCTCGTCAAGTTTAACCCGAGTGTTCCGCACGTGCAACACTGGCTTGCACCCGTTGTATGCGAACGTAGAGTCTATCACACCCGATCATCACGTGGTGTCTCGAAACGACGAACTTTCGCAACGGTGCACACTCGGGGAGAACACAATTTTATCTTGAAATTCAAGTGAGGGATCACCTTATAATGTTACCGTCGTCCTAAGCAAAATAAGATGCATAAAAGGATTAACATCACATGCAAATCATAAGTGACATGATATGGCCATGAACTTGTGCTTTTGATCTCCATCTCCAAAGCACCGGCATGATCTCCATAGTCACCGGCATGACACCATGATCTCCATCATCTTGATCTCCATCAACATGTCACCATGAGGTTGTCGCGCCGACTGTTGCTTCCACGACTATTGCTAACTCATAGCGATAAAGTAAAGCAAAAACGGCGAAAATAATTAAAGACAACCCAATGGCTCCTACCGGTTGCCGTACTCATCGACATGCAAGTCATGATATTCTATACAATACATGATCATCTCATACATCACATATATCTCATCATGTAATTGGCCATATCACATCACAACATACCCTGCAAAAACAAGTTAGACGTCCTCTAATAGTTGTTGCAAGTTTTACGTGGCTGCTACGGGTATCTAGCAAGAACAATTCTTACCTACGCAAAAACCACAACGGTGATACAAAAATTTCTTTTCAACCTTCTCAAGGACCGCCTTTGTCAAATCCGATCCGACTAAAGTATGAGAAACAGGCACCTGCCAGCCATCTTTATGCAACGAAGTTACATGTCAGTTGATGGAACCGGTCTCTCGTAAGCGTACGAGTAATGTTGGTCCGGGCCGCTTCATCCCACAATACCGCCGAAACAAGAAAAGACCAAGGGAGGAAGCAATCCGAATATCAACGCCCACAAACTCCTTTGTGTTCTACTCGTGATCTCATCTACACATAAACCTAGCTCAGATGCCACTGTAGTGGAACGTTGCATGGAAACAAAAAATTTCCTACGCACACGCAAGATCTATCCATGGTGATGAGCATCTACAAGAGGGAGAGTGGATCTACATACGCTTGTAGATCGTTAAGAGGGAAGCGTTAAGAAACGCGGTTGATGTAGTCGAACGTCTTCGCGATCCAAATCGCCAAGCGTCCCGCGATCCAATCACGATCTAGTACCGAACGGACGGCACCTCCGCGTTTAGCACACGTATAGCTCGATGACGACCTCCGCCTTCTTGATCCAGAAAGAGGGAGCGGAGAGGTAGATGAGTTCTCCGGCAGCGCGACGGCGCGGCGGCGGTGGTGGTGGAACTATTCCAGCAGGGCTTCACCTAAGCACCGCTGAAAACTAGAGGACTTGATCTATTGGGAGAGAGGGCTGCACCGTGGCTTAGGGTTGAAGTCCTTTTGCCCTCTCACCTTCTAGTATATATAGGAGGAAGGGGAGGGAGGTCGGCGGCCCAAGGGCTGCCCCTTGGTGCGGCCGAAGTGGGAGGTGGAGGAGTCCTACTCCAATCCTACTAGGAGTAGGATTCCACTTCCCCACTTGGAAACCCTTTCCACTTTTGGGTTTTTCCCACCCCTAGCTGCATGGGCCTTAGTGGGGGGTCCGGCCAGCCCACTAAGGGCTGGCTTGACTCCTCCCACAGCCCATGAGGCCCTTTGGGTCGAGAGCCCCCCCCCCCCCCCGATGGTCCCCGGTACCCTCCCGGCAATCCCGGTACACTACCGAAATACCCGAAACTTTTCCGGTGACCAAAACAGGACTTCCTACATGTCAATCTTTACCTCCGGAACATTCCGGAGTTCCTCGTGATGTCCTGGATCTCATCCGGGACTCTGAACAACCATCGGTCACCAACATACATAACTCAACTGTACCGAAACATCACCGAACCTTAAGTGTGCAGACCCTACGGGTTCGAGAACTATGTAGACATGACCGAGACACCTCTACAGCTAATAACCAATAGCGGGACCTGGATGCCCATATTGGTTCCTACATATTCTACGAAGATCTTTATCGGTTGAACCTCTATGTCAAGGATTCAGTTAATCCCGTATGCTGTTCCCTTTGTTCTTCGGTATGTTACTTGCCCAAGATTCGATCGTCGGTATCTTTATACCTAGTTCAATCTCCTTACCGGCAAGTCTCTTTACTCATTCCGTAATACAAGATCCCGTGGCTAACACTTTAGTCACATTGCTTGCAATGCTTGTTGTGATGTTGTATTACCGAGTGGGCCCTGAGATACCTCTCCGTCACACGGAGTAACAAATCCCAGTCTTGATCCATGCCAGCTCAACAGACACCTTCGGAGATATGTGTAGAGCATCTTTATAGTCACCCAGTTACGTTGTGACGTTTGATACACACAAGGTATTCCTCCGGTGTAAGTGAGTTGCATGATCTCATGGTCATAGGAACAGATACTTTGACATGCAGAAAACAATAGCAATAAAATGACACGATCATATGCTACATTCATAGTTTGGGTCTTGTCCATCACATCATTCTCCTAATGATGTGATCCCGTTATCAAATGACATCTCATGTCTATGGCCAGGAAACCTTGACCATCTTTGATCAACAAGCTAGTCTACTAGAGGCATACTAGGGACACAGTGTTGTCTATGTATCCACACATGTATCGGTGTTTCCAATCAATACAATTATAGCATGGATAATAAATGATTATCAAGAACAAGGAAATATAATAATAACTACGTTATTATTGCCTCTAGGGCATATTTCCAACAAGGGGAATCTTCGGTCTTCGTCATCATCAACCTTTCTCCATCGCCAATTCCATGATGCTCCCCACCGGGAGTGAGTAATTCCTTCGTAGGCTTGCTGGTCGGTGAGGAGTTGGATGAGATTCATCATGTAATCGAGTTAGTTTTGTTAGGGGTTGATCCCTATTATCCATTATGTTCTAAGATTGATGTTTCTATGACTTTGCTATGCCTAATGCTTGTCACTAGGACCCGAGTGCCATGATTTCAGATCTGAACCGTTTATGTTATCATCTCTATATCTATGTTCTTGATCCGATCTTGCCTAGTCATATGCACCTATTATGTGTTATGATCCGTCAACCCCATACTGACAATATTTGGGATACTTCGCGGTGATGACCGTAGTTTGAGGAGTTCATGTATTCACCATGTGTTAATGCTTTGTTCCGGTTCTCTATTAAAAGGAGGCCTTAATATCCCTTAGTTTCCTTATGGACCCCGCTGCCACGGGAGGGTAGGACAAAAGATGTCATGCAAGTTCTTTTACATAAGCAAGTATGACTATTTACGGAATACATGCCTACATTACATTGATGAACTGGAGCTGGTTCCGTGTCGCCCCAGGTTATGACTGTTACATGACGAATATCATCCAACGAGTTACCGATCCAGTGCCTGCGACCTTTTCACTTATTGTTCTTGCTAAGTTACTATTACTGTTGCTGCTGTTCCAACTGCTACAAAACTACTGCTACTACTATTACCGCTATTGTTACTGTCACTACCGCTACCAAACTATCATATTACTGTGCTACTGACCACTTTGCCACTGATATTTAATCTCCAGGTGTGGTTGAATTGACAACTCAACTGCTAATACTCTCAAGTATTCTTTGGCTCCCCTTGTGACGAATCTATAAATTTGGGTTGAATACTCTACCCTCGAAAACTGTAGCGATCCCCTATACTTCTGGGTTGTCAAGACCTTTTTCTGGCGCCATTGCCGGGGAGCATAGCAATATTTGTTGAGTCACTTGGTGTGGGGACCCCGACTCATAAGTCGTGATCACCGAATGCACGTGTACAGTGATCCCAGAGATCAATGCTCACTGGACACACAGAAGCTGAATAACAAGAGTCTTACATCCACATTTAGCGTCTTACACAAATAAAGACCATGAAGGTCAAGTCTTACATAGATAGGGCCACAAGGGCCAGACACTTAAACTTAACCAAGCAGCGGAAATCTTGATCGGAAGCATGAACCCATGCCATCTGCCTTAAACCTACAGGCATTCTGACCGGGAAGAGTCCTAGTTCGCATGTTCGTCACCAACGAACTCTTCACCATATTCCTGCTCTTCCATGCCTGGCCAATTAAATAACCAGTGGCAAGCCAGTGAGTACTTTGAATGTACTCGCAAGCAACCCAAGTTTTGGAACAAGGTATAACAATGCATGATATAGCACTAAGTAGGTAATTTTGCGGAAAGCTAATTTTTGAGTGCAATGACATGATCAAGATAACTAGTAATGGCATGCAACATGAGGATACAAGTATCCGCACAAACAGGTTACCGATATCAATATAATCAAGGTCTGAACATCTCATGTTCAACCATCATGTCAAGTCATCTGACTTATCTCAAGTACCATCTTTGTCACCTTCACACACACATACCAAGTTTAGTAAACATTGGACGTAGCACAAGAGCAGTCACCCAACTATCCTTGACCGTGGACACATCTATTCGAATAGTTTTACACTCTGCAGAGGTTGCACACTTTACCCACAAGACTCGGGAAACTTCTGTGTCAAGCCACGACTCGCGGTATTGTCCATACCCGAGGTAAGTACCCGAACATTGTCTTTCCCCTGATGATACTAAACAAACCGTCCACTCGATTGGTACCCAGCCCACATGATGTACATCACAAGTAACATCCATGTAGGGACCAACGGTGTGCCCGGTGCCTGTGAAGACAGCGCATGATCGTCCTTACTGGCACGACCCCGTATCGAGAGTGACCACGTCACTCCCACCACTAGTAATGTCTGCTCTATGCTAGTGCCCATCAAAGTAATCAACAAAGCCCCGTCCCATAAGGGGTATCGTGGTTGTACATGTAAGGTTGGAATAACGGTCGCAACTTACACCAATCCGTTTTCGAAAACCACACTCACTTACTTTCTCCGGTACACCACTTCTTTGTCAAGTGGTTACCCAACTCAACATCATCTCCCTCGGGCATTAGTGGCACCCGACGGGGTTTTCGAAAAGTCTTTGAAAACACTCTTGTTTCCAACACCATGCATATTCCCGTCCCATTTGCGTAGCATCTACTAAGCATCCTATCTACTCGCACGCGCACAACCCTCATAAGTATGGTAGGGTCATGCACGATGCAAGTATCAATGGAAAAGTATCGGAGGCATTCCCACCGAAGTGGTCACCAGATCAACATGATCATCATCACGGAAACAAGTGCTATATGACATGCAAGTAAACGGGTTCATAGTCATGGTCAAAGGGATGCTTGCCTGGCTCAACAAAGTCTTCGGGGTCTTCAAAGTCTTCGGGTCCAACTCCCACGTCAACCTCGCAATCTATCGTCGCGATTAATAACGGTAAAAAAATAGAATCATCACAAAAACAGAGCACAAGACGTACTTATAAAATGATGCCCTACTCTGATAAATACTACAAACTATACTAAAAATATCTTTCTATGGTTTTGTTGTGAGAAACATTTTTAAAACTATTTAAACAAATGCTAAAAATATTAAAAACTAGGTTTTAATTAAAATCACTATGTAAAACATTTACACAAAAATGCACAAGTGGCACTGTTAAATTCTACAGAATTTTCTAAGATTTATGTTGGAAAAATATTTGGCATTGGATTTTTATTTAATCATGTGGGATTTTTGCAAATAATGCCAGAAAAAGAAAAAGAAAAGGGCTCCAGTGCCCTGGGCCAGATCTGGCCACAGCTGGGCCGGCCCAGAGGCCAGCCAGCCCAGGCAGACCGGTGTCCCCCGCGCGCGCCAGGTTCAAACCTGACGGGCGGGGCCCGGCTGCCAGCGACAGCGAGGGCAGAGAGAGGTGAGGAGGAGGCCGACAGGTTGGGTCCCCCTGTCGGGTCTTCTTCCTCCTCTGGACCGAGCGGGGAGGGGCTCACCGGCGAGGCTACCGGCGGCGGCAAGTAGAGGCGACTGCGGGAATGGACTCAGGGGGTCATCGCCGTCTCGGGGGAGGTGGAGGCGGTCGTCGAGGTGGCCCTGGTCGCCGGCAACGAAGGGGCTGCGGCGGAGGTGCGTCGGTCGAGCTCCGAGGCGACGCTCCAAGCTGCAATCGACGCGGAAAGGGAAGGGGAGGTCATCAGTGAGCCATGGGAGGAGCAGAGGAAGAGGAATGGGGACCGGAGGGGGCCTGTACCCGGAGATCTCCGGCGAGCCGAGCCGGCGGAGCTCGGGTTCGATCTCGAGCTCAGGCGGCTCCGGGGTCGATTTGGTGGCACAGGAGGGCGATTGAGGAGGAGAGAGAGCCAGCAGAGGGCAGAGGGGAGCCCGGGGTGGCTTTATATAGACGGGGGCGCTGGCGCACCGTGGTCAGGGGATCGGGCTCCGCGGCAACGGCGCTAGCGACCATTGGAGGAGGTGGGAGTGAGCCTGAGGTACTCGTGGGAGTAGTCCACGACACGGGAAGGAGAGAGGGAGGCGCGGGGTGAGGCAGACGCGCCGCGCGTGTGGAGCCATGCATTGGCCGAATGGGGCGGCGTCGGGCACGCATGCGGGAGGGTGAGAGAGAGAGAGAGGGAGAGGAGGCTCCCGACATGGCAGCGTGTCGCGGACGCCGAGGCGCCTCGACTGGAGTGAGGGGACGGCTCGAGGCGGTCGGAAGCATGGGTAGGGCGCGGCGTCAACGCTTGGCCGTCCTGTAGCGCACTCTAGAGCGCGTTTTTGGCCATCATGCCAGATCTTTTGATGCGCTCTGGCGCGGCCACTTTTGTCCCGGGGCCGCAGAAGGAATAAAATAGGTGGGAGGGGGCATTGGAGGCTCTGGAAACAGCCATGAGTGAGAGGGGGCATAGAGAGAGGTGAAAAAGGGGCTGTCCAGAGAGGGAAAATGGGGGTTTCACCCTTGCCATCATGCTCTCTGGTGCCAGGACTTTTACCAGAGGTGAGGGAGGGTGGTATGGTGTTGTGGTAAAAATTTGGACTCAAGGAGAATAGAGGAAGGGGCTCAATCATTGTTCTTTGCAACCCACCAGAAGGTGTTTGATGCTGGTTTGGGCAAGTTAATTGATTATACTTGCCTTGATATTTACCAGGGTGATAATGTATGGGAATTTAGAGGGGGCCACAAATTTGAGATGGTTTGAGGGAAGTTCACAATGTAAACTTGGTAAACCCTAGATTTTGGCAGAATCAGATTTCTGTAGATCTAGGCATGCATTTCACTTCCCCCAAATCCACCACTTGGTGTAGCATCATTACTTGGGGTTTAGAACATGCCCACCAAGTTTGGGGTCAAGGGAAGAAACTTCACAATGTAAAGTTGTTCGAACTTGACTCTGGACAGGAATGGTTTTGGAATATTTTGGTGAAGTAAATAAATTAGGATTGAGATGAAACTTTGCAAGAGCATCACATATGACATGTGTGACTTGCTGGAATTTTCCTGGAATTTATTGAGAATATTTCTTATAGAAATATTTCAAAAGCTTGATTTGGGCAGAAAGGGTTTTGAGGGGTTTTTCCCATGATTTTAAACAAGACCATGTGTTGAAACTCATATATATGGAAAATATATGTCCACTGAGTTTCCCTAAATTTTCTCAAATATTTTCAAAGCATGTAAATAATTTTTCCCTATGAAAAACCATTTCTGGCCTTAAGAAAAAGCCTTTAAATAAAATAGTAAAATAATATTTAAAATTAATGTTTGGTGGTTTTGGGAAGTCATATATATAGTAGGTTCCAAATAAAGTCTTTGGGGAAAAAGGATCCACCCAATTTGAGGACTTGTAGTACAAACCTCAATTTAGGGGCTTCTGAAAACCTAATTTGAATAAATTCTTTTTGGCCAAAAATAATATTTGATAAAAATAGTTTTGGGTACCATTCACATGGCATGATCATTGGGCAAGAAGTTTGGATCAAGGAAGATGAATATGGAGAGGAGTAGAACCTAAGAGTGCCATACACAAACCACCAAACAAGCAAACAAGCAACCATTCAAACAAGCTCATGCACTCAAAAAGTTTTCATTGGTTCCAAATTTTATAAATCCAAGCATAGCAAAGTGATAGAAACACAGGGTGTGACAGACCTACCCCCCTTACAAGAATCTCGTCCCCGAGATTCCTAGTCTAAGCGCTAAAAAGAGAAGGGAACTCGGATCTAAGATAGTCTTCACGCTCCCAGGTTGCTTCAGCTTCAGTGTGGTTGCTCCATTGAACCTTGAAGTACTTGATGGTGCGGCTTCGGGTGCAATGCTCCGCTTCATCCAAAATGCGAACTGGCCTCTCATGATATGTGAGGTCTGGCTGAAGGTCGATGGCTTGATGGTCGATGTCCTTGTAGAGATCGGGGCGGTTAGGAACTTGAAGACACTTCCGGAGCTGTGACGCGTGGAACACGTTGTGTACATCTGATTGCTCGGAAGGCAGCTCTAGCTGGTAAGCAACTTCTCCTCGTCTATCGGTGATCTTGAAGGGGCCGATGTATCTTGGTGCAAGCTTTCCCATCACGTGGAAACGCTTGGTTCCTTTGAGAGGCGTGACACGGAGGTAAACATGGTCTCCAACACAGAAACTCATGTCCCGACGATGGGAATCAGCGTAGCTCTTCTGTCTAGTCTTGGCAATCTTGAGACGCTCTCGGACGAGTTGAACTTGCTCTTCTGCTTCGTGGAGGATGTCTGGGCCAAAGACTAGTCCTTCTCCGGTTTCCGACGAATTGAGGGGAGTACGACACTTGCGTCCATACAACACCTCAAATGGTGCCATCTGAAAGCTCAACTGGTAGCTGTTGTTGTAGGTAAACTCGGCAAATGGTTGGAAATCTTCCCACTTGGTTCCATATGCCAATACACAAGCACGGAGCATATCCTCGAGTATCTGGTTTAGTCGTTCCGTCTGTCCACCGGTCTGGGGGTCGAAGGCAGTGCTGAAGGAAAGCTGGGTTCCCAACACTTCTTGGAATCTATTCCAGAACCGCGAGGTAAACTGGGTACCTCGGTCTGACACGATCTCCTTAGGAACTCCGTGAGGACTCACGATCCGGTTGATGTAGAGGTTGGCCAATTGGTTCCCATTGTAGGTCGTCTTGACGGGAATGAAGTGGGCTACCTTGGTCAGGTGATCGACAATGACCCAAATGGAATCATGTCCCTTGCTTGACCTTGGTAATCCGGTGATGAAGTCCATCCCGACTTTGTCCCACTTCCATTCATGCACTTTGAGAGGTTGCAATAGTCCTGCGGTTCGCTGATGCTCAGCTTTCACTCTCTAGCATATGTCACACTTAGCAACAAAGGTGCCTATCTCCCGTTTCATGCCATGCCACCAGAATCTTGTTTTGAGGTCTTGGTACATCTTGGTTCCTCCAGGATGGATGGAATACGGAGTCTCATGAGCTTCTTGCAAGATCAAGTTCTTGAGCTCTACCTTGTTGGGTACGCAAATGCGCTTCCCGAACCATACAACTCCTTGTTCATCCACTGAGAATCCTGGGGCCTTGCCTGTCTTGATCTTCCTCTTGATGCCTTCAATGCTCTCGTGTCCCTTCTGGGCTTCCTTAATATCATCCATCAACGTAGGCTTTGCTTCGCGGCTGGCTAGGAATCCACGTGCAACTAGTTCCAAGCCGAAGCCTTCAAGTTCTTCATACAGGGCGGGTAGCCTTTCCTTAATCATAGCATTCAAGGAACAAAACTTTTTGCTTAAGGCATCAGCTACCACGTTAGCCTTTCTAGGGTGGTATTGAACACTGAGGTCATAGTCCTTGATCAACTCCAACCATCTTCGCTGCCTCATGTTCAATTCCTTTTGAGTGAAAATATACTTTAAACTCTTGTGGTCTGTGTATATCTCACATCGCTTCCCCAGAAGGTAATGTCGCCATGTCTTCAAGGCATGAACTACGGCTGCCAACTCAAGGTCGTGAGTAGCGTAGTTCTCTTCGTGAGGACGTAGTTGTCTGGATAGATATGCTACGACTCTGCCTTCCTGCATCAGAACACCTCCAAGCCCGGTTCTCGATGCATCACAATATATCACATACTCCTTGTGAATATCGGGAGTGGCCAAAACTGGGGCTGTTGTCAATCTCTTCTTGAGCTCTTGGAAGCTTTCTTCGCACTTCGGCGTCCATTCGAACTTCTTGTCTTTCTTCAAAAGCTGAGTCATGGGTCGGGCAATGCTCGAAAATCCTTCGACGAACTTGCGGTAATATCCCGCGAGTCCAAGGAAACTCCTGACTTCCTTCACATTGGTTGGGGATTGCCATGCAGTCAAGGCTTCAATCTTGGCAGGATCCACTGACAATCCTTCTGCAGTCAACACATGACCCAAGAATCCAACTTCGTGCAGCCAGAATTCACACTTGCTGAATTTGGCATAAAGCTAGTGTTCTCGAAGCTTGTCTAGGACCAATCTCAAGTGTTGCTCGTGCTCTTCTTCCGACTTGGAAAAGACGAGTATGTCGTCAATGAAGACGACAACAAACTTGTCCAAGTACTCCATGAAGACCTTGTTCATGAGGTACATGAAGTAGGCTGGGGCATTGGTTAACCCAAATGACATGACCGTGTATTCATACAGGCCATACCGGGTTACAAACGCCGTCTTCGGAATATCTTGGGGCCTGATCTTCAATTGGTAGTACCCAGACTTGAGGTCAATCTTGGAAAACACCTTAGCTCCATTCAGCTGATCGAACAGGTCTTCAATCTTAGGGAGTGGGTACTTGTTCTTTATCGTGACTTCATTGAGAGAACGGTAATCGACACAGAGTCGGATAGTTCCATCCCTCTTTGACACAAACAGAATAGGTGATCCCCAAGGAGAGGCACTAGGGTGAATGAATCCTTTTTTGAGCTGTTCTGCCAGTTGCTTCTTCAATTCAGCCAACTCTTCGGATCCCATTCTATAGGGCTTCTTATAGATGGGTTCTGCTCCGGGCATTAGCTCAATGATGAACTCAATGTCGCGGTCAGCAGGCATTCCGGGCAGCTCATTAGGAAAAACATCGGGGTATTCGCATACCACTGGCACTTGATCCAACTCAATTCCCGACAGACAATTAACCTGAGGGTTTGAGTGGAGGCAGGGTTGGGAACATACTTGACTTCTACTCCTTGGCTATTGGTTATGGTAACGATCCTCTTGGCACAGTCCAAGTAGCCTTGGTTCTTGATTAACCAGTCCATGCCTAGGATAACATCCAAGCCTTCTGACTTCAGGATGATAAGTTCTGCTAGGAAGTCTACCCCGTTGATGTTAATCTCAACTCATTTACAACCTATCCCGGACTTCATAACTGATCCCGGGGTTTGTATCAACATACGACTACCCCGGGGTGTAGGCTTCATGCCACTCTCTTGTGCAAACTTTTGAGTGACAAAAGAATGCAAAGCTCCACAATCAAACAGTACAGTTGCTGGGGTTGAGTTGACGAGGAAGATACCCAGTATGACGTCCGGGTCTTCCTGGGCTTCCTCAGCGGTGACGTGATTCACACGACCCTTGCCATTGTTGGGCTGGTTGTGGGGAGCTGGGTTCCTTGGTGGCGCTCCATGGCCTTGACCTTGGTTCGGCGCATTGGGGCGCGGTGCATCTGGCTTCTTGTTGGGGCACTGCCTAGAGATGGGTCCCGGCTGGCCACATCCAAAGCAAGTGACTTGTCCATGGTTGTTGTTGTAGTTCCCGCCGCCGTTGTTGTTATTGGGGTTGTTGTAAGCTGGCCTGGGATTGGCATACTGCTGAGGCTGGTAGCTCGGATGAGGTGCAGGAGGTCTAGCCTGCTGCGGCTGATAGGTTGGCTTGGCTGGGGCTGGCTGCCAGGGGCGAGGCTTCTGGTTGCTGGAACTACCCTTGCTAATCATCTTGCGCTTGCGAGTGTCGTCTATGGCACGACGCTTGTCTTCCAGCATGAGGGCCTTGTTCACCAGGTCAAAGAAGGTCCGACAGTCGCAGATGATGAGTTGGTACTGCAGGGTCTGCTGGAGTCCTTCCATGAAGCGTTCCATCTTAGCAGCCTCCGTGTTGACATCTTCAGGTGCATACATTGACAGCAGGTTGAACTTCTGCTTGTACTCCTTGATAGAGCCACTTCCTTGCTTCAGCGCTCTGAATTCTCTCTTCTTGATAGCCATGACCCCAGAAGGAATGTGGGCGGTGCGGAATCCTTCCTTGAAGTTATCCTAGGTGATCACACGATCGCCTTGCATGACCTTGAATCCATCCCACCAAGCTCTGGCAGTACCTCTGAGGCAGTGAGAGGCATACATCACCTTCTCACGATCCTCATTGCAATTGACCAGTGCAAGGAGGTCCTCGATGGTGCAGATCCAGTCATCAGCATCCAGTGGTTCAGCAGTCTCGGTGAAGGTTGGGGGCGAATTCCTCATGAACTCAGACAGAGTGGAACGGCCATTGCCGTTCCTGCCTTGCTGCTGGTTGTTCACAAGGACTTGGGCCATCTGCTGGATGGCAGTAGTGTTAGCTTGGCGTTCCTCCTGGAGAACTTGGAGAAACTGAGCTATGGTCATGTTCTCCGGTGGAGGTGGTGGCGGGGGAATATCGCCTGGTGGCTGCTCCGGGTGATCTCCAGCGTGAGCAGCCCCACCAGCTCCCTATTGCTGGCTGGAGTTGTCGGCTTCAGGGTTGGTGAAGAAGCTGTTGCGGGTTGCAGTCACCATCCTGTTTGGAGCAGCCAAGTCAAATAAATGGGATAGATGAGAGGGAAAGCAATAACGGAGAAAGCGCGCCTAAGGGGGTTGGTATAGTGCAAGTGTGGCAAAACAAGGGTTGAAAGACCAACACATATATTAAGATAAGATGGACGATGGAGTCGCTTACATGTTACCTAAGGCAAAGTGTTACTTACATCGGGACACAACAACAAAAGCAAACAACAAGCACACATGGTTTTATATGAACCATTACACGGACTCGACTTCGCATGAGGGGTACATGACTGATCCTACCCTAGGGGTTCTCGGACTCAGGTGGTGGAGTGCTCGGTCTCGTAGTCTCGCTCCTCTGGGTCTTCCTCCTGTTCAGCATCCGAGCAGGCATCGTTTCCGGTCGAAGGGGTCGGAGAACAAGGAGGTCCATCCCGATGATGCTTCGTCGGTGGGTCAGTGAAGAGCTCACGGTACTCCTTCGCACTCATGCGACGACGACGTGTGGGTGCATCTCTAGCTGGGGTTATTCCTCCTCGGTAAGCGACAGCTGGTCGTCCCTCAGGGGCTCCACCCTTCTTGATCCTGTCTAGTTTCGTCTTGGCTTGACGAAGTAGCTCTCGGGTGTGGTGAAGTTCCTCGCGGAGCTTCACGGACTCCTTAATCAAGTTGTGAACCAGACTGTCGGCGGAGAGGCTGAAGTAGGTCTGGAACCTGAGTGGCCACCCATCCTCCTTGGACGGAATTAACGTCCAACTCTCGCCATTCCCATCCTTCTTGAAAGGTAGGTAGCGAGTAGCTGGCTCGTCAGCCATCGCTGGAATGATGTCTCGAAGGTGGATAAGTGCCTTGTGTGCAGCTGTCTCGACTGCGATTGCCAGGGTCTCCATCTGTGGTCCTTCAAAGAACCAACTGGTCGGGGAGTCATTTTCCGTCACGACCACATCAACGTGGTACTCCTTCGTGACGGCATCGACCCAGTGCTCGTGGTAGAGGAAAACGGGTGATCGGCGATACTGGCACTTCTCCAGGCTATCCTCAAGGAGCAGTGGAAAGCCGGATGCTAGGAGGGCTTCGGGTACGACGGCCATCTACAAGGGTTTAAAGGGAGGAGAGTCAGTATAGTGCTGCGAGAAGACTAAAAGAGGTAAGAAGTGTAGAAACTCCTAAGCATAAGTGCTAGGCGTAGTTTTGAAAACAGTTTCATCCTAACTAACGTCCATGCTAACTAAGGGCTTCCTACAGTCAGGATGGCTCTGATACCAGCTCTATGGGGACCCCGACTCATAAGTCGTGATCACCGAATGCACGTGTATAGTGATCCTAGAGATCAATGCTCACTGGACACATAGAAGCTGAATAACAAGAGTCTTACATCCACATTTAGCGTCTTACAAAAATAAAGACCATGAAGGTCAAGTCTTACATAGATAGGGCCACAAGTGCCAGACACTTAAACATAATCAAGCAGCGAAAATCTTGATCGGAAGCGTGAACCCATGCCATCTACCTTAAACCTACAGGCATTCTGACTGGGAAGCGTCCTAGTTCGCATGTTCGTCACCAACGAACTCTTCACCCTATTCCTGCTCTTCCATGCCTCGCCAATTAAATAACCAGTGGCAAGCCAATGAGTACTTTGAATGTACTCGCAAGCAACCCAAGTTTTGGAACAAGGTATAACAATGCATGATATAGCACTAACTAGGTAAGTTTTGCGGAAAGCTAATTTTTGAGTGCAATGACATGATCAAGATAACTAGTAATGGCATGCAACATGAGGATACAAGTATCCGCACCAACAGGTTATCGATATCAATATAATCAAGGTCTGAACATCTCATGTTCAACCATCATGTCAAGTCATCTGACTTATTTCAAGTACCATCTTTGTCACCTTCACACACACACCAAGTTTAGTAAACATTGGACGTAGCACAAGAGCGGTCATCCAACTGTCCTTGACCGTGGACACGGCTATTCGAATAGTTTTACACTCTGCAGAGGTTGCACACTTTACCCACAAGACTCGGGAAACTTCCGTGTCAAGCCACGACTCGCGGTATTGTCCATACCCGAGGTAAGTACCCGAACATTGTCTTTCCCCTGACGATACTAAACAAAGAGTCCACTCGATTGGTACCCAGCCCACATGATGTACATCACAAGTAACATCCATGTAGGGACCAATGGTGTGCCCGGTGCCTGTGAAGACAACGCATGATCGTCCTTACCGGCACGACCCCGTATCGAGAGTGACCACGTCACTCCCACCACTAGTAATGTGGGATCTATGCTAGTACCCATCAAAGTAATCAACAAAGCCCCATCCCATAAGGGGTATCGTGGTTGTACATGTAAAGTTGGAAAAACGGTCGCAACTTACACCAATCCGTTTTCGAAAACCACACTCACTTACTTGCTCCGGTACACCACTTCTTTCTCAAGTGGTTACCCAACTCAACATCATCTCCCTCGGGCATTAGTGGCACCCGACGGGGTTTTCGGAAAGTCTTTGAAAACACTCTTGTTTCCAACACCATGCATATTCCCGTCCCATTTTGTAGCATCTACTAAGCATCCAATCTACTCCCACCCGCACAACCCTCATAAGTATCGTAGGGTCATGCACGATGCAAGTATCAACAGAAAAGTATCGGAGGCATTCCCATCGAAGTGGTCACCACATCAACATGATCATCATCACGGAAACAAGTGCTATATGACATGCAAATAAAGGGGTTCATAGTCATGGTCAAATGGCTGCTTGCCTGGCTCAACAAAGTCTTCGGGGTCTTCAAAGTCTTCGGGTCCAACTCCCTCGTCAACCTCGCAATCTATCGTCGCGATAAATAACGGTAAAAAAATAGAATCATCACAAAAACAGAGCACAAGACGTACTTATAAAATGATGCCCTACTCTAATAAATACTACAAACTATACTAAAAATATCTTTCTATGGTTTTGTTGTGAGAAACATTTTTAAAACTATTTAAACAGAGGCTAAAAATATTAAAAACTAGGTTTTAATTAAAATCACTATGTAAAATATTTACACAAAAATGCACAAGTGGCACTGTTAAATTCTATAGAATTTTCTAAGATTTCTGGTGGAAAAATATTTGGCATTGGATTTTTATTTAACCCTGTGGGATTTTTGCAAATAATGCCAGAAAAAGAAAAAGAAAAGGGCTCCAGTGCCCTGGGCCAGATCTGGCCGCAGCTGGGCCGGCCCAGAGACCAGCCAACCCAGGTAGACCGGTGTCCCCCACGCGCGCCAGGTTCAAACCTGACGGGCAGGGCCCGGCTGCCAGCGACAGGAAGGGGAGAGAGAGGGGAGGAGGAGGCCGACAGGTGGGGTCCCCCTGTCGGGTCTTCTTCCTCCTCTGGACCGAGCGGGGAGGGGCTCACTAGCGAGGCTACCGGCGGCGGCGAGGAGAGGCGACTGCGGGAATGGACTCAGGGGGTCGTCGCCGTCTCGGGGGAGGTGGAGGCGGTCGTCGAGGTGGCCCTGGTCACCGGCGACGAAGGGGCCGCGACGGAGGTGCGTCGGTCGAGCTCCGAGCCGACGCTCCAAGCTGCAATCGACGCGGAAAGGGAAGGGGAGGTCATCAGTGAGCCATGGGAGGAGCAGAGGAAGAGGAATGGGGACCGGAGGGGGCCTGTACCCGGAGATCTCCGGCGAGCTGAGCCGGCGGAGCTCGGGTTCGATCTCGAGCTCAGGCGGCTCCGGGGTCGATTTGGTGGCACAGGAGGGCGATTGAGGAGGAGAGAGAGCCAGCAGAGGGCAGAGGGGAGCCCGGGGTGGCTTTATATAGACGGGGGCGCTGGCGCACCGTTGTCAGGGGATCGGGCTCCGCGGCAAATGCGCTAGCGACCGTTGGAGGAGGAGGGAGTGAGCCTGACGTGCTCGTGGGAGTAGTCCACGACGCGGGAAGGAGAGAGGGAGGCGCGGGGTGAGGTAGACGCGCCGCGCGTGTGGAGCCATGCATTGGCCGAACGGGGCGGCGTCGGGCACGCGTGCGGGAGGGTGAGAGAGAGAGGGGGAGGAGGCTCCCGACACGGCAGCGTGTCGCGGACACCGAGGCACCTCGACTGGTGCGAGGGGGCGGCTCGAAGCGGTCGGAAGCATGGGTAGGGCGCGGCGTCAACGCTTGGCCGTCCTGTAGCGCGCTCCAGAACGCGTCTTTGGCCAGCATGCTAGATCTTTTGACGCGCTCTGGCGCGGCTACTTTTGTCCCGGGGCTGCAGAAGGAAAAAAATAGGTGGGAGGGGGCATTGGATGCTCTAGAAACAGCCATGAGTGAGAAGGGGCAGAGAGAGAGAGGTGAAAAAGGGGCTGTCCAGAGAGGGAAAATGGGGGTTTCACCCTTGCCATCATGCTCTCTGGCGCCAGGACTTTTACCAGAGGTGAGGGAGGGTGGTATGGTGTTGTGGTAAAAATTTGGACTCAAGGAGAATAGAGGAAGGGGCTCAATCATTGTTCTTTGCAACCCACTAGAATGTGTTTGATGCTGGTTTGGGCAAGTTAATTGATTCTACTTGCCTTGATATTTACCAGGGTGATAATGTATGGGAATTTAGAGGGGGACACCAAGTTTGAGATGGTTTGAGGGAAGTTCACAATGTAAACTTGGTAAACCCTAGATTTTGGCAGAATCAGATTTCTGTAGATCTAGGCATGCATTTCACTTCCCCCAAATCCACCACTTGGTGTAGCATCATTATTTGGGGTTTAGAACATGCCCACAAAGTTTGCAGGTCAAGGGAAGAAACTTCACAATGTAAGGTTGTTCAAACTTGACTCTGGACAGGAATGGTTTTGGAATATTTTGGTGAAGCAAATCAATTGGGATTGAGATGAAAATTTGCAAGAGCATCACATATGACATGTGTGACTTGCTGGAATTTTCCTGGAATTTATTGAGAATATTTCTTATAGAAATATTTCAAAAGCTTGATTTGGGCAGAAAGGGTTTTGAGGGGTTTTGCCCATGATTTTGAACATGACCATGTGTTGAAACTCATATATATGGCAAATATATGTCCACTAAGTTTCCCTAAATTTTCTCAAATATTTTCAAAGCATTTAAATAATTTTTCCCTATGAAAAACCATTTCTGGCCTTAAGAAAAAGCCTTTAAATAAAATAGCAAAATAATATTTAAAATTAATTTTTGGTGGTTTTGGGAAGTCATATATATAGTAGGTTCCAAATAAAGTCTTTGGGGAAAAAGGATCCACCCAATTTGAGGACTTGTAGTACAAACCTCAATTTAGGGGCTTTTGAAAACCTAATTTGAATAAATTCTTTTTGGCCAAAAATAATATTTGATAAAAATAGTTTTGGGTACCATTCACATGGCATGATCATTGGGCAAGAAGTTTGGATCAAGTAAGATGAATATGGAGAGGAGTAGAACCTAAGAGTGCCATACACAAACCACCAAACAAGCAAACAAGCAACCATTCAAACAAGCTCATGCAATCAAAAAGTTTTAATTGGTTCCAAATTTTATAAATCCAAGCATAGCAAAGTGATACAAACACAGGGTGTGACACTTGGGATTTATATCAATCTATCACTTTGAAGAATCTGAAGGATACTAAGACCAAGATTTTTCCCTCTACTACGAGGGGAGGTAAGGAACTGTCATCACACTCTACACTTGATTCACCTTCTATTATGAGTAAGCTTGCAACACCACCATATGCTAGTAATCCTGATATGTCGCAAGTTATTGATGATGCTACCTCTGCTATGAATTATTCTATTGATGATTCTAGTACCATGCTTGATGATAATGTGCCACTAGGAGAATTTCTTGATGAACAAATTGCAAGAGCTAAAGAGAATGAAACTACTGAAACTGATGAGATTGCTGAAACTGATAAAGCTTATGAAACTGATGATGACTATGAAACTCCTATTAGTCCTAGCTCTCCTAAGTTTGAAATGCCTAAGATACCTGAAGGTTATGTTATGGACGAGGAGATAACTAGAGAAATTCTTTCTTGCAAGGATAGAGACGATCTTAAGAAATTGCTACGCAAGTATAAGGAAAAGACTTTGAATGCTAGAATGAAATGTGATCCTAAGTTTGCTACTTCACCTATCTTTGTTACCGATAAGGATTATGAATTCTCTGTCGACCCAGAGTTAATTACTTTGGTTGAATCTGATCCTTTCCATGGCTATGAAACTGAAACTGTAGTGGCACACCTTACTAAGCTGAATGATATAGCCACCCTCTTTGCTCATGATGAGAAGATTCACTACTATTATATCCTTAAGTTATTTTCATTCTCATTAAAGGGTGATGCTAAGACATGGTACAATACTCTTGCTCCTGGTTGTGTGCGTAGTCCCCAGGATATGATCTACTACTTCTCTAAAAAATATTTTCCTGCTCACAAGAAACAAGCTGCCTTACAGGAAATATTTAACTTTGTGCAAATTGAAGAAGAGAGTCTCCCACAAGCTTGGGGGAGGCTTCTCCAATTGCTTAATGCTTTGCCTGATTATCCTCTCAAGAAAAATGAAATACTTGATATCTTTTATAATGGACTAACCGATACTTCTAGGGACTTCCTAGATAGTTGTGCTGGTCGTGTTTTCAGGGAACGAACTGTTGAACAAGCTGAGGAATTATTGAATAACATATTGAAGAATTATGATGATTGGACTCTTCCTGAACCACCGCCTAAACCCACTCCAAAGAAGAGGGGTATCTTATTTCTCAGTCCTGAAGATATGCAAGAGGCAAAGAAATCTATGAAGGAAAAAGGTATTAAAGCTGAGGATGTTAAGAATTTGCCACCTATTGAAGAAATAGATGGCCTTGACACACCACCACCTCCACAGGTGGTAGAGGTAAATTCTTTATTAAAGTTCAATGAAAGTGACATCCCTCACAATAAACATCCTAGTCAATGCTTATATGAGTTTGACAACTATATTATGAAGCAAGATCATTTCAATGCCCATGTTCTGAAACAATTGAAATACAATTCTGATATGATTCCTCGCTTGAGTGACTTGCTACTTAGAATCAGTAATGATGTTAGAGGTGTATGCCTCTATGGTTCAAACTCAGTTATAACAAGTTGCTAAGTCTCAAAAAGAATTGCTTGATGAAATGAATAATAATACGCATGATTTCGCTGCTAGAGTAGTAACTAGAGGAGGTAGAATGACCGAAGAACCACTTTATCCTGAGGGTCATCCTAAAAGAATTGAACAAGACTCTCAGAGAATTAATAGTGATGCACCTAGTCCTTCTAAGAAGAAAAAGAAAAATAAAAATGATAAGACTTTGCATACCTCTAGTGAACCTAAGACACAAAAACCTCCTGATAATAATGATGTCTCTATTTCTGATGTTGAAACTCAGTCTGGAATGAACATTCACCTAGTGATAATGAAAATGATAATTATGATGTTCATGATGATGCTCAACCTAGTAATGATGTAGAACCAGATAATGATGTTGAAATAGAGCCTGCTCTTGATCTTGATAACCCAGAACCTAAAAATAAACGGTATGATGAAAGAGACTTTGTGGCTAGGAAACATGGCAAAGAAAGAGAGCCATGGGTTCAGAAACCCATGCCATTTCCACCTAAGCCATCTAAGAAAAAGGATGATGAGGAATTTGAACGCTTTGCTGAAATGATTAGGCCAGTCTTTTTGCGTACCCGCTTAACTGATATTTTGAAGATGGCCCCTTATGCAAAGTATATGAAAGACATCATCACAAATAAAAGAAAGATACCGGAAGCTGAAATCTCCACCGTGCTTGCTAATTATTCTTTTAAGGATGGAGTACCTAAAAAACTTGGAGATCCTGGAATACCAACTATACCTTGCTCCATTAAGAGAAACTATGTCAAAACTACTTTGTGTGATTTGGGAGCCGGTGTTAGTGTTATGCCTTTCTCCTTATATAAAAGACTTGATTTGAATAAAATCACACCTACTGAGATATCATTGCAAATGGCTGACAAATGAACGGCCATACCTATCGGTATTTGTGAGGATGTGCCCGTTGTTGTTGCAAACGTTACTATCTTAACGGACTTTGTTACTCTTGAGATGCCCGAGGACGACAACATGTCGATTATCCTTGGTAGACCCTTTTTGAATTAATGGTAATGAGCACAAGGTTCACTTTCCGAAGAAACAATTCCAAGTGAATGGTATAAATGTTATTGAAGAATCTCCGACCATCAGTACTGAAAGTTTTCAATTACCTCTACCTACTGTCAAAAAGAAATATGATATACTTATTGTTGGGTATATGCACATTCCAATTGAGGTAACTTAGTGTTTTACGAAAGTTCTTCAGTTCATGCTAATCGGAAGTCGTTGTTAATAAGACTTGATCAACCTTATTAATGGTTCATTTTTGAGAGGCATGAAGTTGAGGAATCTAGTAAGCACAACTCTCTGCTCCCACCTTTTATTTTCTATTTTAGTTAATTAAATAAAATAAAATGCCATGCTTATCCTGTTTTCTGTTTTCTCCCTGAAATAAAAAATGACCCAAAAATAAAAATTCTCAGAATGCCCTGAAAATTTAACACGCTTTTTTCCGAATATTTATGAGTTTTTTGTGCAAATAACACCAGAGGGGGGTGCACCTAGTGCCCACAAGACACCAGGGCGCGCCAGCACCCCCAGGCGCGCCCTGGTGGGTTGTGGCCCTCACGTGGGCCCCCTCACTTATATGTTTAGCCCACATCATCACCTACCCCCAGCAAAAAATCACCACAGCCACCATTTTCGTGTTCTTGTTCTCAAACCCGCGGATTTTGATCTCTTTGCTCGAAGCTCCGTTTCCGAAACTGTTTGGAGGGATTGCTTCTTGGTATGTGACTCCTCCATTGCTCCAATTAGTTTTTGTTTTAGTGGGTTATTTTTAGAGTAATTAGCTACTCTTGGTGCTGCTGTAGATGAGCTTGCATGTTGAATTTTATAGTTCTAAGTAATTTGAATGCTCAATATGGCCTCTATGCATGCTTAGGAGTAGTTGCTAACAATCTTACAAAGTTCTGTTGACAAAAATTTTGTGGACTAATTTTTTTTCAGAATTTTTATAGGAATAAAATGCAATTCTTTAGGAGTTCTTCGAGGAGGAGATCCTCGGGAGCCTCATCAAGTGGAAGCTCAGTTCGACAGTCTTATGTTGAACCAAGCGAAAGCTCGATGCGAGATGCCGCCACCAAATCATGCTTGTGGCCTTGCGACGAGTTCATGGAAGGTGCAGGTATTAAGGAGGAATTTGATCAATTTATTCACAATACAGAGCTTGCCTCCTTCATCGCAGATAAGTGCCCCCAACACCTCGAGCTCACGAAAACCTTCACACAGAAATTTAAATATTTTCCTCGTGAGTCTAGAGTTTCGTTCAACCTATACGATCATTCCTTTACCATGCCGTTAGAAATGTTTAGCGATGCATGCAAACTTCCATATGAGGGTTCCCTCGATGAACTACCAAAATCTGAGTACGAGTCATTTTTAGTTAATCTTTGCTTTGCCGAATATAGGGGGTTACACAAGGGAGAATTAACAGCATCCATTTTCCTTCACTACAATATTTAGCACTCTTTAACAGTAAATGTGTTGTAGGCAAACAAGATTGTAGCACACTCTGTACTCATGATTTGAGTCTCATACACACTGCCATAACTGGGAATAAGGATTATAATCTTGGTGCAATTGTTGCACGGAGGTTGCAGCTTAATGCTGCTAGTGGTAATTTTTATGGAGGAATCTATGCCTCCCGTGTAGCTGAGAGATTAAATGTTTCACCTTGGCCTAATGACCCCATCCTACCCACTCAGTTTTTAGACTTTGATGCCATGAAGTGTCATAAGTTCCTTACGGGCACGGCCACCAACTATACCTAT
This sequence comes from Elymus sibiricus, assembly GCA_039707655.1. Classification (NCBI taxonomy): domain Eukaryota; kingdom Viridiplantae; phylum Streptophyta; class Magnoliopsida; order Poales; family Poaceae; genus Elymus; species Elymus sibiricus. The sequence goes on along the minus strand of CM077669.1, from coordinate 230,429,566 downwards.
AACTTGAGATTTAATAAAAAAAACGTTGTGCCTGTTGCTTTGCCTGCTCCTGCTCTCTTTGATTTTCACACTAGGGGAAGATATTATGTTCTTGAGAGCGAAGCCCATGCGTACAACGCGGAGGTTGAAGCTGCCAGGAGGGCCGCAGAGTCTGCTCCGAGGTTCTCAATGAGCCATCGCCCAGATTATTATTCATACGGATGGTGATTACCAAGCTAGGCCAAAATCCTAATCTTGGGGGAATACGTATTTCCACCGACACTTACATTCATGTTCACACATTTCATTCCAGTTGTTGGTGTTCACACTTTTTCATTGTATTATCCATGCTTGATTTGTTTTCTCGCTTTCTTCTTGTGTGTTTGAAAAACCTTGAGAAAACCCAAAAATATTTCCTACTTCTTTTTAGTTTTTCTTTCTAGCTTAGTTTAATTGTAGCATCAAAAGAAAACCCAAAAAGATTTCACGCTTCTTCTTTTACTTGTTGGGAGCTTTCCCATGTAAAAAGTTTTTCTCGTTTTTGTTTTCCTTCTTTAATTTGCTTTCTTCAAGAAAAACCAAAACTCCAAAAATATTTCAGTGTATTTCTCTGAAATTCTTTTCTTTTTACTTGAGCCGTACCTAGGAGAAGACCACAATGAAATCGTTGAGTGGTTCTCATCTGCATTATCGTTTATCTAACAAAGAGCCCATGTCACTTTGTCTTCTCCTCTTGAATAAAATGTTTGCAGATTCCATCTTAGTCCACGGCACTCTTGCACTATTATTATCTTCTTATCGTTCGATCGTGCAAGTGAAAGTCAATAATGACGACATTCGATGAATTGACTGTGGCAGAGAAAAGCGGGTATGAACTCAACTTGTTTTTTTTTGTAAATATGTTTAACCTAGTATCCCCTGATTCAGCTCATTATGATCAAACATGTTTGCAATGACCATTAGAGATTATAGTTGTTCATGCCATGCTTAAGTAGTTAGGAGTGGATAATGATTTATCTTGGGTGTCAACATGCATTAAAATGGTTGTGATGCGGTATGATGATATGGTATCCTCCTCTGAATGTTTCAAGTGGCTTGACTTGGCACATGTTCACGCATGTAGTTGAATCAAAACCAACATAGCCTTCATGATATTTATGTTCATGGTGTCCATATCCTACTCATGCTAGTATTCAATGTTGATTATATGTAATGCATGTTCATGACCGTTTTTGCTCTCTAGCTGGCCGCTTCTCAATCTAATTGCTAGCCTTCGCCTGTACTAAGCGAGAATACTGCTTGTGCATCAAAACCCTTAAACCAAGTTATGCCAGATGAGTCCACCATATCTACCTATATGCGGTATTACCTTGCCGTTCCAAAGTAAATTTGCATGTGCCACCTCTAAAAATTCAAATGAACATATGTTTTGTGTGCCTGGACCGCTCATGAAGCGACAGGGGGCGGTCAGTATCTTCCATGCTAAGCGGGTTATTCTCATGATGAGTGTTTATTCACTCGTCCTTACACAAGAGGGGCGGTAATAGGGATTCCCAGTCCTGAAATCAAAAATCAAAAATAATTAAACAAAACTCCCCCAGGAATGTTGTTGGTTTGGACGGTACCCGTGGATGCGGCTCGCCGTGGAGTGTGATTGTTGGTGGAGGGAGAGTAAACCTTTACTTTTATCGCTTGGGAACCACCGCTAATTTGTTTAGCATGGAAGATATTGATAACTCTTGGTCGTGACGTTGACAAGAAGGGTGTACCTCTCAAAATTATATCTATCTCTGTTTTAAACTTTCAGCTCTGACACCGCTGCAAATCCATGCTTCCCTTTGCGAAGGGACTATCTATTTACTTTTATGATGAGTCATCACCATCTTGAATAAGCGCCAGACCTGAGTGCACTATTGTCATCCTCATGCATTGTGTATAGTTGATGTTGGGTGCAGCATGACTGGATCTCTTCTACCATGAATTACAATGTTTAGTCGCTGCTTGAACTTTGGAGGTGCTCTGCATTTATGTTTTGCGGTCTCGGAAAGGGCTAGCGAGATACGACTATTGTCATATTGTATCATGATTGTTTTGACAAAGTGTTGGCGCTTGAGATATCTTATTATTGCTCACTAGTTGCTTATGTTATTGTTATGAGTAAATATAATTTCTAAGAGTTATTGTTGACATGGTTAGTCATAATATTTGCTGAAAACATGGGTGCTACTTAAGCATATATATGTAAACAAGAACAAAAGAGTTCATAAAAGTTTTTCTTTATCACTTTCAGTTTGTCAACTAAATTGCTTGAGGACAAGCAAAGGTTTAAGCTTGGGGGAGTTGATACGTCTCCAACGTATCTACTTTTCCTCACTCTTTTGCCCTTGTTTTGGACTCTAATTTGCACGATTTGAATGGAACTAACCCGGACTGACGTTGTTTTCAGCAGAACTACCATGGTGTTATTTTTGTGCAGAAATCAAAGTTCTCGGAATGGAACAAAACTTTTTGGAGATTTTTTTCAGAATAAATGAGAATTATTGGAGCCAAAATAGATTGAAGAGGGGGGCTAGGGTGAGCATCACCCACCAGGGCGCGCCAGGCCCCCTGGGCGTGCCCTGGTGGGTTGTGCCCACCTCGTGGCCCCACTTGCCCTAACTCGGCCACTATAAATTCCTAATTTCGGAGAAAAAAATCAGAGAGAAAGAATTGTCACGTTTCACGATACGGAGCCGCCGCCACCTCCTGTTCTTCATCAGGAGGCCAGATCTGGAGCCCGTTTGGGACTCCGGAGAGGGGAATCTTAGGTCTTCGTCATCATCAACCTTTCTCCATCGCCAATTCCATGATGCTCCCCACCGGGAGTGAGTAATTCCTTCGTAGGCTTGCTGGTCGGTGAGGAGTTGGATGAGATTCATCATCAACCCCATTATGTTCTAAGATTGATGTTGCTATGACTTTGCTATGCCTAATGCTTGTCACTAGGGCCCGAGTGCCATGATTTCAGATCTAAACCGTTTATGTTATCATCTCTATATCTATGTTCTTGATCCGATCTTGCCTAGTCATATGCACCAATTACGTGTTATGATCCGTCAACCCCATACTGACAATATTTGGGATACTTCGCGGTGATGACCGTAGTTTGAGGAGTTCATGTATTCACCATGTGTTAATGCTTTGTTCCGGTTCTCTATTAAAAGGAGGCCTTAATATCCCTTAGTTTCCTTATGGACCCCGCTGCCACGAGAGGGTAGGACAAAACATGTCATGCAAGTTCTTTTACATAAGCAAGTATGACTATTTACGGAATACATGCCTACATTGCATTGATGAAATGGAGCTAGTTCCGTGTCGCCCTAGGTTATGACTGTTACATGATGAATATCATCCAACGAGTTCCCGATCCAGTGCCTATGACCTTTTCACTTATTGTTTTTGCTAAGTTACTATTATTGTTGCTGCTGTTCCGACTGCTACAAAACTACTGCTACTACTGTTACCGCTATTGTTACTGTCACTACCGCTACCAAACTATCATATTACTGTGCTACTGATCACTTTGCCGCAGATATTTAATCTCCAGGTGTGGTTGAATTGACAACTCAACTGCTAATACTCTCAAGTATTCTTTGGCTCCCCTTGTTTCGAATCTATAAATTTGGGTTGAATACTCTACCCTCGAAAACTGTTGTGGTCCCCTATACTTGTGGATTATTATGGCTTGACATGGAAGTTTCCCGAGTCTTGTGGGTAAAGTGTGCAACCTCTGCAGAGTGTATAACTATTTGAATAGCCGTGTCCACGGTCAAGGATAGTTGGATGACCGCTCTTGGGCTACGTCCATTGTTGACAAAACTGTGTGTGTGTGGAAAAAGGAAGATACTTGGGTTGAGTCAGGATGACTTGATGTGATGATCGAACATGAGATGTTCAACTTCTATTCATATTTATATCTGTAACATGTTCGTATGGTTACTCGGAACCTCATGATGCATGCTTTTACATGTTGATAGGACATATCATTGCACTCAAATTAGCTTTCAAAATTACCCATTTAGTGCTATACCATGCTTTGTTATACCTTGTTCCAAAACATGGGTTGCTTGCAAGTACATTCAAAGTACTCATTTGCTTGCCACTGGGTATTTAATTGGCCAGGCATGGAAGAGCAGGAATATGGTGAAGATTACCTTGGTTACAAACATGCGAATTAGGACGCTTCCCAGTTAGAATGCATGTAGGGTTAAGGCATATGGCATGGGTCTACACTATCTTTCAAGATTTCCGCTACGAGTTTATGTTTGATGTTTGGCCTTCATGGCCCTATCTATGTAACACTTGACCATGATGGTCATTATTTGTGTAAGACGGTATGTATGGATGTAAGGCTCTTGTTATTCAGCTTCTGTGTGTTCAGTGAGCATTGATCTCTGGGATCCTTGTACACGTGCATTCGGTGAACACGACTTATGAGTCGGGGTCCCCACACTATCGTACATCCACTTAGATGGAGACTTCAACCCACAGAGGGACCTAACCAATGTAGGAGACACCACTCTCCAAAAGGTAATAGATGTGGTGTGGATGCTGAACTCCTTGCTCTAGTGCTTCAACGGACAGTCTCCTCAACACTTAATCACTCTCTCACAGAATTTGGCTTGGTAGAAGAGATTGATTGGGTGGAAAGCAACTTGGGGGTGCTATAAATCAAGATTCATATGGTTGGAGATGAAGATCTTGATCTCAACACATGAGTAGGTGGTTCTCGCTCAGAAAATGAATGGTGGAAGTGTTTGCTTGTTCTCAGTGCTTTCTCTACGAATGAGAGGGAGGTGGAGGGGTATATATAGCCATCTCCAAAAATCCAACCGTTACAATATTACTGCCCAACTCGGTGGAACCGGAGTAAAAACTCGGTTGCACCAACTACTGCAAAATGTCCTAACTTTTGGGTTCTCGGTGAGACCGATTCGGTTAGCGTGGCAGTTCTCACTTTGGTGGCACCGATTTGTAAAACTCGGAAATTCTGATTTTTCGCAAATGGACGCCAGAAGGTTGGTCACTACTTTTTGGTTGTACCGAAGTGAAACTCGGTTGTGCATATTTGCCAGGGTTTTGGCTTGGGTTCTGTCTAAGCAAACTCGGTGTGGACGATATGTGGAATGTTGGTGGAGCCGAATTTGATCTAGGGTTTAAGACAGATTTTTTTGTGGGAGAAATGTTGAGGGTTTTGGTGGCTAATCTCTAAGCACTTTGAGAAGCTAGATCATCATAGATACCTCATCCCCTTTTGTCTGTGATCAGTTTTGTAACTATGGGAAACCTCTCAAGCACCCGGATCGAACTCAGGGGAGCTAGATGCACCTGAGAACACACCTCCACTACGACAAAGACATGCATGCGAAGCACAAGGGGGACGCCGGAGTTTACCCAGGTTCGGGCCACCTTGCGATGTAAAACCCTACTCCCGCTTTGTGTGTTTTCTTCTCTGTTTGGTAGGACAGGTGTTACAAGCTACGAGGAAGAAGCAGAGCTCTCTCAAGAGGATGGTAGCTCAATCATTTGTCCCCTCTCTATGGTGGCGGTCTTCCCCTCTTCTCTTTGCCACAGGCATCTCTTCCCGAAAATATCGGCTGGAAAAGGGCGGCCACAGGGCGGAAATTCAAAGGGGGACAAACCAGCATTCTTTTCTGACAAAGCTGGTCTTTACCCTGTCAAAGGCGTCGTCCATGATGCGATCGTGGGCTCGCCGGTGACGTACGTCCCGGCGACCGGTGTCACACTGGTCTCCTTGCACCAATCAGGCAAGTATTCGAAATCGCCTTCTGGGGACAGTGGCTTGCCCTCCTTTTATCACTAAAGGGGAAAGATTCTTCTGCAGCGCTCGCTGGCGTCGTCCTTGCCTCCTCCGCTGGCGCTACACGTCATCCACGTGTTGGCAGACCGTTGTGTGGTCAGTATTGAACGGCCAATTCAAGCAGATAGCCTTGCGGGAAGGAGCCTCGCGGGACAGTCCTAGCGAGGCCTCTGGCCGCTCATAGACGTGCATCTGATGGGTCCCTCTTAGGAAAAGGTAGAACCTCGCGGAGCCGAATCCTCGTGGGGTGGCCTCCAGAGTCTTCCTATGGGATGGATGCCAGACTAGGCCTTTTTAGCGTAGATGATTGGGCCGACAGTAGATGGGCCGTGGTACCCTGGTTCCACTAGACCTACAGTAGGCCCCGGGCATGCGGCGCGCACGTTCTGCAAGAGGAGCACGGGACGAACTGCCAGGCCAGGAGATGGGACAGGATGCACCCACTTCTCCCACGACTCCTTGGGAACTTCACATCTGCCTTAAAACTGTCGCGCGTGTCGAGCAGAATCATCACTTCTTGCCTTCCACCAGACGCCTCCCTTACGAACTGCTTCTCCTTCCCAGCACACACGCCGCTCACTGTTCTTCTTCGCCTCCTTCTCCACCTTCGTCGTTGCTCGTCCAACTCCATGGCACCGACGAGGATGTCGGGACCCCGATCCTAAGTAATATGAATCCAGCCTGTAATATATCACATCACTTTGCGGCCTCGCGCACGGTAATCCCCACGGCTGTCACCTTTCCTTGACCGAGACCGTTTGCGTCTTTTGGCTCACGTATATGAATATGTCGCTAGCAATCATACGTCAGAGAACCCGGGTCGACATCGCTAGTCATAGAACCCAAGTAGCACATCCGTACAGGAACAAGCATACATAACCCAGGAGTGCAGGTGTCGGTCATCAGCATGTGTGGACGAGTCATAGCAAGATACACGGACACCATTACACCGCGAGACATTTCTGTCATCAACTACGTGTAGACGAGTCATAGCAGGCTCCATGGACTCCATTACACTTCGAGACATTTCCCCGTAAGGACAAACACAACAGCAAAGAAGTATACATGTCGGTCAATCAATGTGTCCGGAGCAGTAGCAAGCGACCATGGCTCAGTGGATGCACAAAGAGGCATTCCCCTGTAAAGAGGGCTACTACAGGCGCACGACTAGGTGTCAAACCCCACACATACCAATGCACGTCACACGTATGCACAACATGCATGATATGTGTAGATACAGCATGGCATCACAACAAAACTTTACAACACATCATTTATTTAAAGGGCTTAGAGAGCCTTTCATAATAGGTTCATGTAGGTAGGGGTCATATGACCCAACACTCAAGTCATACACACAAAGTCATACAAGCCTTGCGGAAGCATAAAGCTGTCTGAGTACAGACAGATGAAAGCATAAAAAGGCATGTGGCCTGACTATCTACCCTTCCATGGGGTCAGGTCGTAGCTAGGATACCAACTACTCATCGTCGTCAACGTCTAGATAGAACCCACTAGATGGATCATGGGTCTCCTCTGCAACAGTTATTAAGTAAACGTGAGTACAAAAGTACTCAGCAAGTCTTACAACAGATCTATCTACTCTTGCATATGTATCAACAAGGGGAGTTGTGGGGTTTCATGCAGCAAGCCAGCTCTGACTCTTGGCTATCATGTACTATGACTACCAGTAGTTTGAGTAAGTTAAGATAGCGCACACGACTCCACTAATCACCACAACAATACACTACCATGGATCCTCTCTCGTCTTCCTACGAGAGTGCCATCCACGGTACTCACACTTGTCTATGAGAGTGCCTACATATGTATCCATTTAAGTTATCTATGAACAACCTATGTTTCCAAGTAGTCCATATCCGAGGACGCGGCTATTCGAACAGTTTTATAACCATGGAGGGGTGTACTTTTTCACACACGCTCTCGCCACTTATCTCCATGTGCATGTCATGCACCTCGGCAACCTTCAAGTGGAAGCCCAGCGAGGGAGTTAACCACGACTGTTAACCACACAAGACCCTAGTCCAGGTTTATGGCCTATTTGAGACTGAACCCGCATGGAAGTCCGGCCGAAATTTTCGCTATAGCCTCAAATGATGTGCGCAGGGTTCCCAAGCCCACCGTTCGGGTGCCACTTGGTACACCGTGCCACTTGCCTGGCGCATCATAGCCCACCCCTAAGGTCAGCGCTACGCATGTCCTCCAGCATAAGCTACAAACACAAGAAACTACTTGCAACTCCTGGACAGTATACGAGGCGATTAATAAATCGAGCGGGGTCATATTTCAGGTCCCAACATGTGGTAGTAGCTAGTCTTGGATCACATACACGAAACTCAGTTCCTAAGAGCGGTTCCAATGAGACAACCCGCTATGTACTCTAACATAGCCTCTCACCGCTACCTTTACCAAATCGGGTTCAACATTTAACTCTCATCATTAGAACACATTCGTTTTCAGTCTGGTTCATCACCCAGATGAATCAGACCTAAGACAACTCTAAGCATAGCAAGCATAGCAGGGTAAAAGCACATCATGGCTCAAGCATCTACCAGGTTTGCTAGGTTGCTTGGTTTAGTTATTTGCTGTGACAATGACAAGTCATGCAGAGGAATGGGTTCAACTACCGCAACAGGTAACAGTTGAATCGCATTGTCCTAATGCAATAAACAAGACCAAGAGCGAGAGAGTGGGATTGTATCGGAATGTTCAAAAGGGTTGCTTGCATTGTAGGTCAGCGGTTGGATACTCTCCTTCGGTTGGATTCTCGCGGGTATCCTGCGGAGCAGAGCTTACCGCAACATATACAAAGGAACAATCACTACACATCAAGTGCGACAATATGACGCATGATTATGACATGGCAATATGAGTTGGATGAGCTAATGCATCTAGCATTAAGGTTAAATGAAGTTGGTTTGAACCCATGGTTCAAATTCAAACTCCACATATTAGGTTACATACTGCATTTGAGCAAAATGTCCAAGTTCTCCTATATAGGTTGCTCTATCATGCATGAGAATATCACAGATGGATTCTTTGGATTTTTCAGATCAATTTTCATATATAAATTATTTTCATCTGACTTGCAGATTAATTTATATGATTTTTAGAAGTTTTAAACCTTTTTTGGAATTTCCTTATTACTTTACCAGAAAAGACTTACTGCGTCAGCCTGACGTCAGCGGGTCAACGGACTGTTCAGGTCAAACCTGACAGGTGGGGCCATCCTGTCATAGACTGAGGGATAATCCAGAGTTGACTGGGGCTTTGACCCAGCGTGGGGCCCATTGTCAGTGTCTAATGTGTTAACTAATTAGTGATTAGGCCGCTTAATATCGCGGCCACATCCGCGTCGCCGGAGCTTCACCGGCGGTGACCAAAACAGCGGCGGTTTTACGCCGGAGTTGTGCAAACGGCGGCGGTTGGACGCGCGGAGACCACCAGAAGGTAGCCCACGCTCGTCCGCGTCTAGCAGGCAGGTTAGGTGGCCGCGGGGTCGCCAGAATCAACGGCGGCGACCAAGCTGGCGACGGCCGGAACTCGGGTTCCACCGAACCGAGGCTACGGAGCTCGACAAGGGCTGCGGGCAGGTGCTCTAGGCTTTTGGGGATGCGCTGAGTATGCTGGTGTGCTCAGATACGAGCTACAGCGGCTCTGGTCATGACGGCGACCAAGCTCAATGGCGGTGAGCTCAGGAGCTTTGGGGGCGATGGCTACCTCACGCAAAATAAAATGGTATCAGGGGGAAGCGATGTCGGAGCTCCAAACGGAACGGAGGCGGGGCTCAGCGTGCTCGGGGAGGCGTCAGAGGTGACGAATCAACGACGGCAAGCTTCAGGGTTCGAGGAGGAAGAAGAGCTCAAGGGCGACACTCCAGGGGCTCCAGCGAGGCGTGGCTCAGTGAGGAGGTCGAGGACGTCATGGCGGAACTCAGGGACGCGTCGTGGAGGTGAGGGAGGGGCGGAGGCACGCGAACGACGATGGCTTGCTGGCGATAGCTTCGGCCATGGCGACGGTGGGCGAGGGAGAGGCAGAGGGGGAGAACGAGTGGGCGAGCTCGATCGGGACGGCTCCGGGAAGCCTATCGCCACCATCGCATTGGCTCGGGGAAGCAGGCAGACTACTGGCTGCGTGGCGCAAACGCGGCGAGCGTCATGCCCGGTCTCGCCTCTGCCTATTGGCAAAGGTTGAAGACGACTGGCACGGGCCAGCAGTGCTGGGCCGACCAGTGGGCCACAGGTGAGCCTCTTTCCTTTTCCTTTTTTATTCTTGTCTGTTTTCTAATTTTTTGCTTTCTATTTTATTTGTTTGAGCAAAAACCCTAAAGACAAAAACCCTGGAATTTATTCTCGGGTATAAGTATAATATTTCTAAGCCCCACAATTAGTTTCAGCATTTTTGGAGCAACTAAAATATTTATAGTCTTTTAGTTGTCATTTTCAGCATCCTTTGTGGTTTATTTAAAATACCAAAAAGATTGTTAAATAGTGCATCACCTCTAGTATTGACTATAGTACTCCCCACTGAGAATAGGCACTCTACAACTAAGACTCCCCAAACTAGGCACATCCATCTTCCTCCCATGGTGATAAAACCAAGAGCAATGGAGAACAAACCTATGTTACCAATTGTGGGATCGAGAAGAGGCGTCTAGAGGGGGTGAATAGACTACTCGACCAAATAAAAACCTAAAATTTTCCCAATTTTATTGGTTGTCAAGTTATAGCAATTCTAACAGGTCTAGCACACCCTACACATGCAAGTCTACGAGTATAGCAGCGGAAAGTAAAGACATGCAAGTGTAAGTAGAGGGGTAGAGATATGAAGATCAAATACAATGAAGACATGAAGATTTTTGGCATGGTTCCGATAGGTGGTACCGTCGTATGTCCACGTTGATGGAGACTTCAACCCACTGAGGGTAACGGCTGAGCGAGTCCACGGAGGGCTCCCACAAAGGGTCGCAAATAAGCAAACTTGTCTATTCCACCATGGCTTACGTCCACGAAGGACTAGCCTCATTCCGGGTAGATCTTCACGGAGGAAGCGATCACCTTGTCCTTACAAACTCCTTGGTTCAACTCCACAGGATTTGGAGGCTCCCAAGCGACACTTAACCAATCTTGGAGACACCACTCTCCAAAAGGTAATAGATGTGGTATGGATGATGAACTCCTTGCTATAGTGCTTCAAAAGATAGTCTCCTCAACACTCAATCAATCTCTCACAGAATTTTGCTTGGTAGAAGAGATTGATTGGGTGGAAAGCAACTTGGGGAGGCTAGAAATCAAGATTCATATGGTTCGTGAGGAAGATCTTGATCTCAACACATGAGTAGGTGGTTCTCTCTCAGAAAATGAATGGTGGAAGTGTTTGCTTGTTCTGAGTGCTGTCTCTACGAATGAGAGGGAGGTGGAGGGGTATATATAGCCATCTCCAAAAATCCAACCATTACAACATTATTGCCCAACTCGGTGGAACCGGAGTAAAAACTCGGTTTTACCGACTAGTGCAAAATGTCATAACTTTTGGGTTCTTGGTGAGACCGATTCGGTTGTCCTGGGCAGTTCCTCACTTCGGTGGCACCGATTTGTAAAACTCGAAAGTTCTAATTTTTAGCAAATGGACAACAAAAGGTTGGTAACTACTATTCGGCTATACTGAAGCAAAACTCGGTTGTACCGATTTGCTAGGGTATTGGCTTGGATTCTGTCTAAGGAAAACTCGGTGTGGCCGATATGTGGATTGTTGGTGGCACCGAATTTGATCTTTAGGGTTTAGGATAGAATATTTTGTGGGAAATGTTGAGGTTTTTGGTGGCTAATCTCTAAGCACTTTGAGCAACCAGATCATCATAGATACCTCATCCCCTTGTAATAGATTGGCTTTCCTATGCACTCAAATGTGATTTCTCACTTAAAGTAAAATGTAGAGTCTTGATGCTTTGAAGATTTTGACAATCCTACTCCTTTCCTCCTTGGGGATCCTCCTCACAACTCCCAGCCTTTGCAATCTTTGGACTTAATCTGAAACAAACAAGGTAGAACTGTTAGTCCAAGAGATAATGTACATTTTCATGAATTATCAAAAGCTCCAAGGGAGAATATGTGCTTTCAACACAAGCCTTGTCTCGATGCTTCTGAAGGGAGTCCTCCGGGGCCTTCACGTTCTCTGCCTCCTGCACTCAGTGCTCCCACACCATCTCTGTCGCCACCTTCTCGCGAGTCTCGTCGGCGGCATGATCCAGAACCGCCTTGGCCTCCGCCAAGGCTTGGGACACCTGCTTCTAGGTCTCCTCGCTCTCCTGCTTGGAGCGAGCGGATTGGGCGAGGAAGACATCCCATGCCCCGACAAGGGCCTGCCAGCCTCGGGCCAGAGCCTCCTTCTCACCCAACAGGTAGACTTCAACACATCCAGCTGCCCGGCGCACCGAGCGGAGAAACGTGCCGGTGGACGCGTCGGTACCTACAGTCCCTGCCAGGTGAAGCACCGGCCCAACACCAAGTTTGAGCAACTGATAGGAGGTGGATCCTGGATGATCTACTCCACTTCAAAGATGGACTCATCCCCTTCACCGCGGGCAGCACTTCTCGACGGATCATCACGCCCCACCTGTCTAGAAAAGCCGGCCGGGGGACTTCCTGCTGGCGTCGCGGGAGTGCCGATGCTGCTACCCCAGGCGTCTCTGACCAGGGCCCTGGGAATCCCCATAGACCATATAACGGGGGCCTCCAGGGTCTAGTTGCTAGGACTAACAACGCTTCCCGGAGGACCATCTTGAAGGGTCCGGGAGACCTCTATATACACAATAGTGGAGGGCTCCAAAGCCGGGGGCATTCAGCGAAATCCAACTCACTTCGGGCTTCGCAGGCATCCACCCAAGGAACCTCCGTGTCCTCAGTTGGGCGGGCCACCACTCGGCTGCCATCATCAACTCCTCCAGTGGGATCGTCACTCTGGTCCATGCAGGTCCTGGCTTTCGTGGCCACACGCTTCACCTTCTTCGGAGGGCGACCGGGGCGAGATGGGATGCGTGCATGGCAGGTAAATTGTTAAAAATAGCATGAAGGCGGTGCAACCTATGCTCTCAAGTCATGGCTTGCTTACTCATCCATGGCCGTCCATGTCCTCTTGAGGCGAACAGAGTGGAGGGCGATGCTCGGGCCCGAACCTCCGGTAGGTCCGCTGGCGGGCCTGGCATGCTGCACGCCTGCCCAGGCTCGAGGGTGGGGAGATCCCTGATACGTCTCCGACGTATCTATATTTTTTAATTGTTTCATGCCATTATATTATCAATGTTGGATACTTTATATGCAATTATATGCCATTTTATATCATTTTTGGGACTAACCTATTAACCTAGTGCCAGTTCCTGTTTTTTACCTGCTTTTGGACTTTTCAGAAAATCAATATCAAACGGAGTCCAAATTGGATGAAAATTTATGGGAGTTATTTCTGGACATAAAGAGACCCAGGAAGCTTCGGGAGGAGGCAAGAACACCCACGACGTGGACACGAGCCTGGAGGGCGCGCCATGGGGTAGGGCGCGCCCCCCGAGCTCGTGGCCCCTCGTAACACCTCTTGGAGGGCGCGCCTCCCGACCTCCTTGTCCCCTCGTGGCACCTCCTGACCTAATTCCACTTCTATATATTACCAATTACACCAAAAACAACAGAGAGACACCTGAAACACTTTTTCTGCCGTCGCAAGCCTCTGTTCTTCCGTGATCCCATCTGGAGGCCTTTTCCGATACTCTGCAGGAGGGGGCTCGATCAGGACGTCATCTACATCAACCTTGCTGCCTCCATGATGATGTGTGAGTAGTTCACCACAGACCTATGGTTCCATAGTTAGTAGCTGTATGGCTTCTCTCTCTCTTTGATCCTCAATACCATGTTTTTCGTGATTCTCACGATGATCTATCCGATATAATCTTTTTTTGCGGTGCGTTTGTCAGGATCTGATGAATTGTGGGTCTATGATCAGATTATTCATTGAATGTAATTGAGTCTTTGATGAAATTTAGTATACATGATTGTTATAGCTTTGTAATTCTCCCTGATCTATCCGTTTGGTTTGGTCAACTAGATTGATTTATCTTCAGTAGGAGGAGTGCATTGTGGTGGGTTCAATCTTGTGGTCCTCTATATCCCGGTGATAGAAGGGGACAAGACACATATTTTATTATTGCTACTAAGAATAAAACGACGGGGGTCTGAACATATTGTTTGTCTTACTTTGTCTACATCATGTCATCTTGCTTAATGCGTTACTCTGTTTGTTATGAACTTAATACCATAGATGCAGAATCGTTTCGGTCGATTGGTGGAGTAATAGTATTAGACGCGGAATCATTTCGGTCTACTTGTGATGGACGTGATGCCTATATACATGATCATTGCCATGAATCACATCATAACTACGCGCTTTTCTATCAATTGCCCAACAGTAATTTGTCTCTCCACCATATGCTATGTGTTAGAGAGAGAAGCCTCTAGTGAAAACTATGCCCCCGGGTCTATTCAAATCATATTACTAAAGCCCTAGAAACCTTACTGCAATTTATTTACTTTAATTTATTTTAATTTTTATTTATTTATCTATCACAATCGGAAGTAATTCTTGCAAGTAACAAGTTCAAGGGCCTTGACAACCCTCTTGCCTGTGTTGGGTGCAAGTCTTTGGTTTTGTGTGTGTAGGTATTGTCAACATAAAGTTGTCGTGATTCTCCTACTAGTTCGATAACCTTCATTCTCACTGAGGGAAATACTTATCGCAACTATGTTTCTCCATCCTTCCTCTTTGGGGAAAAAACCAATGCAACTCACAAGTAGCAGAAAGAATTTGATGCGCAATTGCCGGGGAGACATCATCAACTTCTCACGAGTCCTTTCCTACAAACTATTGGTGCTATTATTGATATGAAAGAAGGTAATATAAGATTCCAATTCCCATTAAAGAAAGGGTTGGAACACTTTCCTAGGAAAAGGATTAAACCACCGGGTGAATCTATTACTAGAGCCACCTATGGAATTAATTTGAAGGATGACAATACTTGAAACAATGCTTTATGCCTAGCTAGGGGCACAAAACTATAGCGCTTGTTGGGGGGGCAACTCAATAGTTATCTTAAATTTTTGCTTTTACTTCCTGTTATTTTGAGTTCACGCAATTGTTGTTATTGTAATGGTTGTGCTTTCATGTTTCAATTAGTGTTTGTGCGAAGTAAAACCTTTGGGATGATTTAGATGATAGTAGAATTGATCCTATGCGAAAACAAAAACTTTTGTGCCCAGTATATGAATTTATTCTCTCTGATGGAACATGACAAATTGCTGAAATTTTTACATAGTATTGCTATACAAATTTTTTTGGCTGTCCTAATGTTTCCGAATTTTCGGAGTTACAGAAGTATGGTTCTAGTACAGGTCACTACAGACTATTTTATTTTAGACAGATTCTGTTTTTTGCCTGCATAGTTTGCTTGTTTCGATGATGCTAGGGATTATATCGGGGGTATAAGTCATGTAGAAGTTAGAATACAATACCTATTATGCAAGAATGAAACATTAATCAATTTATAACAATACCTAAAGTATTTTGTATGTTTATTATACTAACGGATCTCCCGAGGTTTTGTTCAGTTTTGTGTATTTTTCATGTTTTGGGTGAGACCACGATGGATGAAGGAATAAGGAGCGGCAAGACCCTAAGATTGGTGATGCCCAAGACACCCCAAGGTAATACTTGAGGAAGACCCAAGAATCTAAGCTTGGGGATGCCCCGGAAGGCATCCCCTCTTTTGTCTCCAATCTATCGGTATGTCACTTGGATCATCACATGATATGACTTTTGCTTGGAGCGTCGTGTATTATAGTTTGTTTTCCTTTTTAGTTTGTCACAATCATTGTTTGCTGGACACACCTTTTGATAGAGACACATATTGATCATGATTTGTTAGAATACTCTATGTGTTTCAGTTATATGTTTTGAGCTAGGCAGTTGCTCTAGTGCTTCACTTATATCTTTCTAGAGCACGGTGGTGGTCACATTTTATAGAAATAGTTGCACTCCCATGCTTCACTTAAATCAATTTGAGAGTATAAAGAATAGGAATGGTAATTTGCACGTATTATAAAACTAGTCCAAACAGGATAGGTATTCAAGGGGGATATAATAAAAACTTTCATGTAACTCACCAAATAGAAAACATGGGTTGATAGTATTGATGTATTAATATGAAAGGATATAGTTTCATGATCATTGGTTAGTAGAAATATTGTTATTAAAGTTTGTTATCGACTTCTCATCTAAGTATTGGTCATGGCATGGTGATGAGGTGTGAGCATTTTTATGTCTAAAAGGAAATCCTATCGCGTTGTTCGAATCAGGGGCGCGCGATGGTTAACTCCTCCCAACCTCCTCCCTAGGGGCATGCGGTATTAGTTTGCTTTGAGAGAGCTAATAAGGCTTTACAATAGGTATATGAGTTCTTTATGACTATTATGTGTCCATGGAGATACACACTCTCACATTTCCGTAATTTGCTAGCCTCTTCGGCACTATGCATTGCCCTTTCTCACCTCGAGAGTCGGTGCAAACTTTGCCGGTGCATCCAAACCCCGTGATATGATATGCTCTATCACAGATAAACCTCCTTATATCTTCCTCAAAACAGTCACCAAACTTACCTATTATGGCATTTCCATAGCGACTTCGAGATATATTGCCATGTAACCTCCACCGTTCCGCATGACTTGTGTGTTCATCATCATATTGCTTTGCGTGATCATATAGAGCTGACATAGTATTTGTGGAAAAGCCACCATTCATCATTGAATACATGTTACGCTAGATCATTGCACATCCTGGTACACCGCCAGAGGCATTCATATATAGTAATATTGTTTTTTATCGATTTGTAAGTAAATAAAAGTGTTATTATCATCATTATTAGAGTATTGTCCGAGTGAGGAAAGGATGATGGAGACTATGATTCCCCCACAAGTTGGGATGAGACTCCGGACGAAAAAAAAAGAGATAAAATGGGGGAGGCCAAATGAGGCCACCGTGAAATAATGAAAGAAAAAGAGAGAAGCGGCAATGTTACTATCCTTTACCACACTTGTGCCTCAAAGTGTCACTATGTTCTTCGTATAGAGAGTCTCTAGTTTTGTCACTATCATATACTACTTGGAAATTTTCATATAGAACTTGGCTTGTATATTCCGATGATGGGCTTCCTCAAATTCCCAAGGTCTTCATGAGCAAGCATGTTGGATGCACGCCCACTTAGTTCCATTTGAGCTTTCATACACTTATAGTTCTAGTGCACCCGTTGCATGGCAATCCCTACTCCTCGCATTGATATCGATTGATGGGCATCTCCATAGCCCGTTGATCCTCCTAGTGGATGCGAGACTTTCCCACCTTTTGACTCCTTTCATCTGTACCACCATATTTTATTCCACCCATATGCTACATCCATGGCTCAGGCTCCTGTATTGCATGAAGTTGAAAATGCTGAAGAACGTTAGAAGTACAATCCAATAGTCTGGTTTGACACTGGGGTGCTCCTGATTTATACTTATGTGGTGAAGACGGAGTTATGCCATGCCTAATATGATAAAATGAGTAGGGATACATTTTCTAATGATCGTATATTTTGAAACAGTAATGCTTATGCTTCTTATGTCCATGGATATTATTATGTTGATATTAATTGATTCATTGTTTCTCAATATCTATACCTGAAAGAGATTATATGTTGGGTATCATGCCACATCAAAAATTCTATTTTTATCATTTACCTACTCAAGGACGAGCATGAATTAAGCTTGGGGATGTTGATACGTCTCCGACGTATCTATAATTTTTTATTGTTTCATGCTATTATATTACTCCCTCCATTCCCTTATACAAGGCCACAAACTCATATTATAGGTACCAATGTAAAATTTAATGACAACTCTGTATGCCACCATTTCTTTTAGTTAATCGGTATGATTAATACGCCACATGCATGCAAGGAAGGAATGGGAAGAAAGTAACTGAGTGTCATTATGACTACATGCATGCAAGTATTAAACAAGTTGGTAGTACGAGAAAACATCATTAAATTTTGCCTCGATTACTGTTGGTGGCCTTGTATAGATGCAAAATGTATTTTTGATAGTGTCCTTGTATAAGGGAATGGAGGAAGTATCAATCTTGGATACTTTATATGCAAATATATGCTATTTTATATCAATTTTTGGGACTAACATATTAACCCAGTGCCTAGTGTCAGTTCTTGTTTTTTTGCCTATTTTTGGACTTTTCGGAAAATCAATATCAAACGGATTCCAAATTGGATGAAAATTTACGGGAGTTATTTTTTGACATAAAGAGACCCGGGAAGCTTTGGGAGGAGGCCAAAAGACCCACGAGCTGGCCACAAGCCTGGAGGGCACGCCCCTGAGCTCATGGGCCCCTCGTGGCACCTCCTGACCTAATTCCACTTTTATATATTCCCAGTTACCCCAAAAACAAAAGAGAGACACCTGGAACATTTTTTTCGCCGCCGCAAGCCTCCGTTCTTCCATGATCCCATCTGGAGGCCTTTTTCGGTACTCTGCCGGAGGGGGAATCAATCACGAAAGTCGTCTACATCAACCTTGTTTCCTCCATGATCATGTGTGAGTAGTTCACCACAGACCTACGGGTCCATAGCTAGTAGCAAGACATCTTCTTCTCTCTTTTTCACCTCAATACCATGTTCTGTGCGATTTTCGCGATGATCTATCCGATGTAATCTTCTTTTGCGGTGTGTTTGTTGGGATCCAATGAATTGTGGGTTTATGATCAGATTATTCATTGAAAGTAATTGAGTCTTTGCTGAACTTTAGTATGCATGATTTTTATAGCTTTGTAATTCTCTCTGATCTATCCATTTGGTTTGGTCAACTAGATTGATATATCTTCAATGGGAGGAGTGCATTGTAGTGGGTTCAATCTTGCGGTGCTCTATATCCCTGTGATAGAAGGGGATAAGACACGTATTGTATTGTTTCTAATAAGGATAAAAGGACGAGGTCTGAACATATTGCTTTCCTTAGTTTGTATACATTATGTCATCTTGCTTACGCGTTACTCTATTTATCATGAACTTAATACCATAGATGCAGAATCGTTTCGGTCGATTGGTGGAGTAATAGTAGTAGACGCAGAATCATTTAAATCTACTTCTCATGGACGTGATGCCAATATATATGATCATTGCCATGAATAACATCATAACTATGTGATTTTCTATCAATTGCCCAACAGTAATTTGTCTACCCACCGTATGCTATGTGTTAGAGAGAGAAGCCTCTAGTGAAAAGTATGGCCCCGGGGTCTATTCAAATAATATTACTAAAACCCTAAGAAACCTGCTAAAATTTATTTACTTTTATTTCCTTTTACTTTTTACTTATTTATCCATCACTATCATAAGTAATCCTTGCAAGTAACGAGTTCAAGGGGCTTGAGAACCCTCTTGTCCGCGTTGGGTGCAAGTGTTTGGTATTGTGTGTGTAGGTACAGTCGACGTGAAATTGTTGTGATTCTCCTACTAGTTCGATAACCTTTATTGTCACTGAGGGAAATACTTTTCGCTACTATACTGCCTCACCCTTCCTCTTCGAAAAAAAATCAACACAACTCATAAGTAGCAATCCCCCACCATGTTCCCCGATGATGCCTTGGTGGTTAAAGGAGGGACCGCCGCCAAGTCATCAACCACGACCGACGAGTTGTAAACAAAATCGACTTTGAGGGAAGGATGTGCCTACAACCAAAAGAATAAACTCAGCACTTACCGAGCATCGACGGCATGGCGCTGTTGCTGGGCTCGGGTAGTAGGGCCAGGGACTGAGGAAGACGGGCACGATTCCGGCCAGGCGGCGGAGGTGCGCTCCCCTAGCTGGGGTACTAGAGGACCTTTCGGATTCGCTTCCGTCAACCTGTTTCTCCGCCTCACTTTCCCCTGCCGCGTCCTCCCCAGCCTCTTGAGGCAGGAAGGGGTTCGGCCTCTCGGGGGTTCACTGGCCCCGCGGAGACAAGGCCCCACCTGTCGCACTCCGGCATCTGCTCTAGTATGGTGACACGGGATTCGTTGTGGTGGAGCATCTCTACCGAGTCCAATAATCCAGGAGTCTCGGTAGAATTGTACAAGGTCTCCATCACCAATGACAGTTGTTCCTTCGTGAGGGTGCCCCGGTGTAGGAACTGCTTGTCTTCCTCACCCGTCAGCATCCAGGTTGGTTCCTCCCTGGCCTGGAGAGGGGCAATCTGAGGACGGGCAAAGCAACACACCACCGCACGACCGGTTAAGCCCCGCTCCACCAACAATTTTATGCCACAAAAGATGGGCTTGAAGGATTCGTCGGCAATGCTCCTCCTCCATTACGGGCGTGTTGTCACCAGGGGGAGCCTCCGACACCTAGAACTGAGGTGAATCCCGCATGGTCTTCACCAACAACCAATTCCGGTGCCACTCCCTCACATGGGAGTATAGGTCCACCAGGATGTAACTCTTGCACGCCTTCGTTACTGCAAGATGGAAGGTTACGCACCCTGACATCTTTCAATCGGTGGTAGTGTTCAGGCATGGAGAGCTGCAATTGAAAAAGAGTTCCACCGACGGTCACACTCCGATGAAGCCCTCGCAGAGATGGACAAAGATGGATAGGACCATCACCGCATTCGGGTGAAGGTGGAGCATATGGAGGCCATAATGCTCCAGCATGACTAAGAAGAAATCTGAGAAGGGGGGCATGATACGTCTCCAATGTATCTATAATTTGTGATTGTTCCATGCTGATATATTATCATTCAAGGATACTTTTTGGGTCTTTATTTACCAATTTATAATATTTTTGAGCACTAACCTATTGACCCAGTGCCCAGTGCCAGTTGTTGTTTTCTGCATGCTTTTCACTTCTCAGGTTTATAGTACCAAACGAAGTCCAATTGCCACGAAACTTTTTGATGATTTTTTCTGGACCAAAAGAAGACCTGGAAACTTCGGAAGGAGGTCGGGAGCCGCAAGAGGGCCCCACAAGCCAATAGGGCGCGCCTTGTGGGGGTCGTGCCCTGATGGCTTGTGGCCCCCTCGTGGCTCTTCCGACCTCGTTCTCTGGCCTATAAATTCTCGTATATTGCAAAAACCCTAGAGGGAGTCCCGAAACTCTTTTTCCGCTACAACAAGTCTCTGTTCCGTCGCGAGGCCATCTGGAGCTCTGTTCCGGCACCCTGCCGGAGGGGGGATCGATAACGGAGGGCCTCTACATCAACCTTGCTGCCCTCATGATGATGTGTGAGTAGTTCACCACAGACCTACGGGTCCATAGCTAGTACCTAGATGGCAATCTCTCTATCTGTTGATCTTCAATACAATGGTCATCGCATCTTCGCTTCGATCTATCCGATGTAATCCTATTGTGCGGTGTGTTTGTTGGGACCCGATAAATTGTGGGTTTATGTTCAGATTATTCATGAAAAGTATTTGAGATATGTCTGATATATATTATATCTCTTAATGGCATGATCATTATAGCTTCATAATTCTCTCGGGTCTATTGAAATAGTTTGGCCAACTAGATTGATATTTCATCGGTGAGAGAGGTGTGTTGTGGTAGGTTCAACCAAACGAGTTTCTATATCCCAGTGACAAAGTAGGGGACAAGATACGTCTTTGTGTTGTTACTAAGGATAACACGATGGGGTTTATTCATATTGCTTGTGTTTACTTTGTCTACATCATGTCATCGTTCTCCATGCATTACTCTGTTTTACTTAATACTCTAGATGCATGTTGGATAGCGGTCGATGAGTGGAGTAATAGTAATAGGTGCAGGCAAAAGTCGGCCTATTTGTTTATGGACGTGATGCCTATATACACATGATCATTGCCGTGAAAATCGCATAACTATCCGCTTTTCTATCAATTACCCAACAGTAATTTGTTACCCACCGTATGCTACCTACATGAGAGATGTCGCTAGGGAAAACTATGGCCCACGGGTCTATTCAGTTATAAATTTACAAACGCTACTATTACCTTGCTACCTTTATTTACCTTTTAATTTATTTAGCAATTTATAATTATCTACAATTATCTACACAACTCATTTGCTTGCAAATAACGAGATCAAGGGGATTGACAATCCTCTTGCCCACGTTGGGTGCAAGTTGTTTGTTCTTTTGTGTGTAGCCGCTGAAGACGGTTGAGGATTGATATTCCTATTGGTTCGATAAACCTTGGTTTCATAACTGAGGGAAATACTTACCCACTTTGTGCTGCAATAACCCGTTCCTCTTCACAAAAAACCCAACGCAGATCACAAGTTTCAGGAAGGATTTCTGGCGCCGTTGCCGGGGAATATCATCACCAACTATCAAGTAAGTTCACACAAATTTTCATTCACTTGTTTATCTTTGTATTTTCTGTTATATTTAGTTTGTCTCATAAAAATCAAAAATACAAAAAATATTTATGTTTGCTTGTTACTAGTTTACTTCTTCGCTTGCTAGTTTACTTGTCTTGCTTGTTATGTTGCTTGTTCGGTCACCATGTCTCAAGATACTACTAAATTGTGTGACTTCTCAAATACTAATAACAATGGTTTTATTGGTACTCACATACCACCCGCCATTAGTGTGGAGGCTTTTTGTTATTAATGCCGCATTGCTATATCTTGTCATGAAGGATCAATTTTCGGGAAGTCCTAATGAGGATCCCACGTCACATCTTAATACCTTTATTGAATTATATGATATGCAAAATAAAAAGGATATGTATAATGGTATTGTGAAATTAAAATTATTTCCTTATTCGCTAAGAGATCAAGCTAAGGCTTGGTGTTCATCTTTACCTCATAATAGTATTGGAACATGGGATAAGTGTAAAGATGCTTTTATTGCCAAGTATTTTCCTCCTGCTAAGATCATCTCCCTTAGAAAACAAATAATGAATTTTAAACAGGAAGATCAAGAGAATTTTGCACAAGCTTGGGATAGAATTAAATTGATGATAAGAAATTGTCCTACTCATGGCTTAAATTTGTGGATGATTATCCAAAACTTCTATGCTGGACTAAACTTTGTGTCTAGAAATCTTCTAGATTCTGCTGCAGGTGGTACCTTTATGGATGTGACCTTAGGAGAGGCCACAAAACTTCTGGACAACATTATGACAAATCATTCTCAATGGCATACCGAAAGAGCTCCAACCGGTAAGAAGGTAAAATCTGTTGAGGAAATCGCTACTTTAAGTGAAAAAAGTGGATGCTCTTATGAATATGGTTGCTAGTAAAAATGCTCATGTTGATCCCAATGATATGCCCTTGTCTACTTTGATTGAGCAAAATAATTATGCTATTGATGTGAACTTTGTCTCGCGAAATAATTTCAACAATAATGCTTATAGAGGAAACTTCAATTCTAGACTGTATCCCGGTAATTCCTCTAACAACTATGGGAATTCTTATGGAAATTCTTATGGAAATTATTCAATAAATTATAATAGGATGCCCTGTTATCTTGATAACACAATTAAATAATTCATTGATTCTCAAAAGATTTTCAACACTATGGTAGAAGAAAAATTGCATGTAGTTGATACTTTGGCTAAAAACATGGATAGAATTGCTCTTGATGTGGAAACTCTTAAAAGTAAAGCTTTGCCACCTAAGTATGATTTTAATGAGACTATTAAATCTATTCAAATATCTATTAATGAAAGTAAGGAGAGGACCGCTAAGTTGAAAGCTATGCGGGAATTCTTAGAAAAAGCCCTTCCACCCGGTTTTTACCGGAATCATGACGAAGATCTTAAAATGGTTGGTACTTCTCCTATTGAATATTTGTTTACTTCTCTGAATATAAATGGTAACGGGACTGGAGATGAGTCAACTCTAGTTGAGAAGCGTCCCGTTTGCTTGGAGAGTGGTGATTTTGATGCTAAAACTGAAAAACGTGGGTTTGGAGAGGTCAAAACTTTACCTAGTGATGTGCCCACTATTTTGGATTACAAGGACTTTAATTATGATAATTGATATTTAGTAGAATGTATCTCCTTGTTTCAAACCATTATTATATCACCCAATGCTTATGGACAAAAAAACAAAGCTTTTACCGAACATATAATAGAAGCTATGATCAAAGCTTATGATGAGAAACTTGAGCTTGAAGTTTCTATTCCTAGAAAATTGCATGATGAGTGGGGACCTACTATCAAAATAAATATAGATAAATATTAATTCAATGCCTTGTGTGACCTTGGTTCTAGTGTTTCAACTATTCCTAAATCTCTTTGTGATGTGCTTGGTCTCACTAATATTGAAGATTGTTCCCTTAACTTGTATCTTGTGGATTCTACCATTAAGAAACCTCTAGGTAGAATTAATGATGTGCTTATTATTGCAAATAAAAATTATGTACCTGTAGATTTCATTGTGCTTGATATTCATTAAAATCCTACTTGTCCCATAATACTTGGAACACATTTCCTACGAACTATAGGTGCAATTATTGACATGTAAGAGGGAAACATAAGGTTCCCATTCCCATTAAAGAAAGGGATGGAACACTTCCCTAGAATAACCAACTTATGAATCAATCATGAGAGCTACTTATGGGTGGAATGTCAAAGATGACAATACTTGAAACTATGCATTATGCCTAGCTAGGGGCATAAAACAATAGCGCTTGTTGGGAGGCAACCCAATAGTTATCTTTAAATTTTTGCTTTTAACTTTCTGTTTGTTTTTTATAACATGATTATTGAATCTTTAATGATTATGTTTTTATGTTTGAATTAGTGTTTGTGCCAAGTAAATCCTTTGGGATGACTCACAAGATGAGTAGAATCGATGCTGAAACAAAATATAAACTTTTGACTCCAGTACAGGAATTTTCATTTTTTACTGGAGCGTGATAATGATCTGAATTTTTTTTAAAGTATTTATATACAAAATTTAGAGGTTTTCCTAATTTTTAAGAATTTGTAGAGTTACATAAGTATAGGTTCTCTGCAGATCATTATAGACTGTTCTGTTTTAGATAGATTCTGTTTTTATTTGCATAGTTGCTTGTTTTGATTATGCTATGGATTGTATCGGGGGGTATAAGCCATGGGGAAGTTATAATACAGTACTTATTATGCAATTATGAAATAATAATCAATTTATAACAGTACCTAAAGTATTCAATATGTTGCTTATACTAACGGATCTCACGAGGTTTTGTTGAGTTTTGTGTGATTGAAGTTTTCAAGTTTTGGGTGTTATCACGGTGGACAAAGGAACAACAAGTAGCAAGAGCCTAAGCTTGGGGATGCCCAAGGAACCCCAAGGTAATATTCTAAGGTAGACTCAAGCGTCTAAGCTTGGGGATGCCCCGGAAGGCATCCCCTCTTTCGTCTCAATCCATCGGTATGTCACTTGAAGCTATATTTTTATTCGTCACATGATATGAGTTTTGCTTGGAGCGTCATTTGTTTTTGTTTGATTTTACTTTCGGTTTGCCACAACTAGTGTTTGCTGGACACACCTATTTAAGAGAGACACACCTTCATCATAATTTGTTAGAATACTTTATGTGCTTCACTTATATCTTTTGAGCTTAGCAGTTGCTCTAGTACTTCACTTATACATTTCTAAGCACGGTGGCATGTAGATTTTATAGAAATAATTTCACTCTCGTTCTTCACTTATATTTGTTTGAGAGTTAATAAATAGTGACGATAATTTGCATGGGTCATAATACTAGTCCAAAAATACTAGGTATTCAATGAGTGATAATCAAAACCATCATGTAGCACATATAGAGAAATTGTGGATTAATGATATTGATGTGGTAATATGAAAAAGGTATGAGTTCATAATTGTTGATTCATAGAAGTGTCGATATTAAGATAGTTTAACTTCTTGTTCGTCTCAAAATTAAGGAGGCATGGTGATGATGTGTGAGCATTTCTATTCCTAATTGAAATGCTAGTGTTGTTTCGGGTCGGAAGCGCACGATGGTTAACTCCTACCAACATCTTCCCTCGGGGCATGCGAGTAGTACTTTGATTTATGATAAAACTAATAAAACTTTGCAATAAATATAAGAGTTCTTTATAACTAATGTGAAACCATGGACATACGCAATCTCACCTTCTCATATTTGCTAGCCTCTTCGGTACCGTGCATAGCCCATTCTCACCTCGAGGATCGGTGCAACTTTGGCCGGTGCATCCGAACCCCGTGAAATGATACGCTCTGTTACACATAAACCTCATTATATCTTCCTCAAAACAGCCACCATACCTACCTATCATGGCATTCCCATAGCCATTCCGAGATATATTGCCATGCAAATTCCATCGTCACCTCACATGACTAGTTCGTTCATCATCATATTACCTTGCATGATCATATAGAGCTGACATAGTATTTGTGGCAAAGCCACCGTTCATCATATTTTTGATACATGCCACGCTAGATCATTGCACATCCTGGTACACTGTCAGACGCATTCATATAGAGTCATATCTTCATATCAGTTCTACATGTCGAGTTGTAAGTAAATAAAAGTGTGATCATCATCATTGTTAAAGCATTGTCCCAGTGAGGAAATAAATATGGGGGAGGCCAAATGAGCCCACCATTTTGAATAAAAAAATGAGAGAACATCAGTGAA
The DNA here is from genome assembly GCA_039707655.1 of Elymus sibiricus. Classification (NCBI taxonomy): domain Eukaryota; kingdom Viridiplantae; phylum Streptophyta; class Magnoliopsida; order Poales; family Poaceae; genus Elymus; species Elymus sibiricus. Next base: position 230,403,000 of record CM077669.1, on the reverse strand, counting down.
GGGACTTTGCTACTATCTTTTACCACGCTTGTGCCTCAAAGTGGCACTTTGTTCCTTATGTAGAGAGTCTCATGATATGTCATTTTCATATGCTAGTGGGAATTACCTTTTCATTATTACAAACTTCGCTTGTATATTCCTATGACGGGCTTCCTCAAATGCCCGAGGTCTTCCTAAGCAAGCAAGTTGGATGCACACCCCACTTAGCTTCATTTGAGCTTTCATACACTTATAGCTCTAGTGCATCATTTATATGGCAATCCGTACTCCTTGCATTGACATCTATCGATGGGCATCTCCATAGCCCGTTGGTACGCCTAGTTGATGTGAAACTATCATCTCCACTTTTTGCCCCTTTGCTATCTACCAGCATATTCTATTCCACCTAAATGCTATGTCCAATGGCTCACGCTCATGTATTGCGTGAACAATAAAAAGTTGATGCATATTGAAAAAAGTACAATCCAATTGCCTGACTTGGACACCGTGGTGCTTGACATTTGTATTAATGTGGTGAAGATGGAGCCATGCCTTGCTAATATAATAAGATGAATGGGGGGTTTCTTCTACTTATAAGTATTTCCATGTTAATAATGTTGATTCATCGTTTCTCAATGAGCATACATGCATAATATTACATAATGGATAGCATGTCACATCAAAAATTCTGTTTTTATCATTTACCTACTCGAGGACGAGCAGGAATTAAGCTTGGGGTTGCTTGATACAGCTCCAACGAAGTCCAATTGCCACAAGTTGGACGAGCAAAAAAAATTGTTTTCTGCATGTTTTTCACTTTTCAGGTTTACAGTACCAAACGAAGTCCAATTGCCACGAAACTTTTTGATGATTTTTCTGGACCAAAAGAAGACCTGGAAACTTCGGAAGGAGGCCGGGAGCCGCACAAGGGCCCCGCAAGCCAACAGGGCGCGCCCTGTGGGGACAGGGGTCGCGCCCTGATGGCTTGTGGCCCCCTCGTGGCTCTTCCGACCTCATTCTCTGGCCTATAAATTCTCGTATATTACAAAAACCCTAGAGGCAGTCCCGAAACTCTTTTTATGCTGCCGCAAGTCTCTGTTCCATCGCGAGGCCATCTGGAGCTCTGTTCCGGCACCCTGCCAGAGGGGGGATCGATCACGGAGGGCCTCTACATCAACCTTGCTGCCCTCATGATGATGTGTGAGTAGTTCACCACAGACCTACGGGTCCATAGCTAGTACCTAGATGGCAATCTCTCTATCTCTTGATCTTCAATACAATGGTCATCGCATCTTCACTTTGATCTATCCGATGTAATCCTATTGTGCGATGTGTTTGTTGGGATCCGATGAATTGTGGGTTCATGTTCAGATCATTCATGAAAAGTATTTGAGATATCTCTGATATATATTATGTCTCTTAATTGCATGATCATTATAGCTTCGTAATTCTCTCGGATCTATTGAAATAGTTTGGCCAACTAGTTGATATTTCATCGGTGAGAGAGGTGCGTTGTGGTAGGTTCAACCTACGAGTTTCTATATCCTCGTGAAAAAGTAGGGGACAAGATGCGTCTTTGTGTTGTTGCTACTAAGGATAACACGATGGGGTTTATTCATATTGCTTGAGTTTATTTGTCTACATCATGTCATCGTTCTCCATGCATTACTCTGTTTTACTTAATACTTTAGATGCATGCTGGATAGCGGTCGATGAGTGGAGTAATAGTAATAGGTGCAGGCAAGAGTCGGCCTATTTGTTTATGGACGTGATGCCTATATACACATGATCATTGACCTAAAAATCACATAACTATCTGCTTTTCTATCAATTGCCACACAGTAATTCGTTACCCATCGTATGTTGCCTACATGAGAGATGCCGCTAGGGAAAACTATGGTCCCCCGGTCTATTCACTTATAAATTTACAAACGCTACTATTACCTTGCTGCCTTTATTTACCTTTTATTTTATTTAGAAAATTATAATTATCTACAATTATCTACACAACTCATTTGCTTGCAAATAACGAGATCAAGGGGATTGACAACCCTCTTGCCCTCATTGGGTGCAAGTTGTTTGTTCTTTTGTATGCAGCCGCTGAAGACGGTTGAGGATTGATATTCCTATTGGTTCGATAAACCTTGGTTTCACAACTGAGGGAAATACTTACCCACTTTGTGCTGCAATAACCCGTTCCTCTTCACGGAAAACCCAACGCAGATCACAAGTATGGGGGCACCAGGCCGTCGGCAAGGGAGTTGAGAAAGATGGGGACCATGTCCGCTTCTGCTCCTTGGTTTCCCGCTGACAGCATCTTCGTGAATGCCAACTCGTGTTCCTAGCCGGCGGCCAGGAAGTGAACCGTCTCCACCTTGGTGGCAGTCGCATAATCTGACTCATGGACGGCTCCAGCGGCTGTGGCTCCGCCGCCTCCTTGCTTTTCTTCCCCTTGTCTGCGACATTCTTGGAGCTATGAGACGCCATCGAAAAAAGATCCCGAATGAAGGCAGGTGCAAAAGGGGGAGGGTAGTTGTGGCGTCAACGCAAAATGTCTGGGGGTGTAGAGAGATTGAGGGGGCTTACGGCTCCTTGATCCCACACCCTTATAAGCCAAGGGTCCGTCGGGAGGGAAACCGCCTGCCACTCGGCGATAACTGTCCATGGTTTCCGCTTCCCAAGGGCTCATCGCAGGCATGGGCAGGAATCGAGGTGCCCCCGAAGTCTGGCAGACTCCCCCTCCAAACCATTCTCCAATACAGCACAAGAGAAGTCTTTGTTCCGGGTGCAGTTATGAGTTGCCCGCCGCCACGCGTCAAGGCTGTTGGGTAACGTGGACCCGTTCCCCGTCTCGAGCCGGCCCATCGTCAAGGCAGGTAATAGGCCCAGGGGATATTGTCGGCGTCAGTAAAACCATGGTATTACTAACCCTGCAAAACAAGCCTTGGCGTTGAAGGCTTGGAGATCTCTCGACCTCAGGAATCTTTGGTAGGAGACCCTGATGTGCCCGGCGGACCACAACCTTTGTCATAAAGGGACCGCACAAGAGGAGGACATTGTCTCTCTTCCGGGAAGCCGTTCGTGGGGCCTTCCCGGGAGGCCTAGGTAGCACATTACCTGCCTCTTCAGGAAAGTAAGCTTTGACCCTTGAGGCAGTGCACTGGTGATCATCGAGGAAACACTACTGCCTACGTCAGATATGGTACGAGGGACGAATGACTAGTCCTCTGCTACTTCTTGAGCTTGTGTTGGTTTTCCCTTGAAGAGGAAAGGGTGATGCAGCAAAGTAGATAAGTATTTCCTCAGTTGTTGAGAACCAAGGTATCAATCCAGTAGGAGATACAAGTAAGTCCCCAATCTTCGCACCTACACAAACAATCAAACTCTTGCACCCAACGCTATAAAGGGGTTGTCAATCCCTTCACAGTTATTTGCAAGGATGAGATCTGATAGAGATAGATATAAAAGATTGCTAAAGTGAAAAGTAAAACAAAAGTAAAAAGATTGCAGCAAAGTATTTTTGGTATTTTGGGTTTATAAATCTGAAAATATAATATGGAAAATAGACCCGGGGGCCATAGGTTTCACTAGAGGCTTCTCTCATGAAGGAAAATAATACGGTGGGTGAACAAATTACTGTCGAGCAATTGATAGAAAAGCGCATAGTTGTGACGATATCCAAGGCAATGATTATGCATATAGGCATCACGTCCATGTCAAGTAGACCGAAACGATTCTGCATCTACTACTATTACTCCACACATTGACCGACTCCTGCCTGCATCTAGAGTATTAAGTTCATGAAGAACAGAGTAACGCATTAGGTAAGATGACATGATGTAGAGGGATAAACTCAAGCAATATGATGAAAACCCCATCTTTTTATCCTCGATGGCAACAATACAAATACGTGCCTCGCTACCCCTACTTTGTCACAGGGTGAGGACACCGCAAGATTGAACCCAAAACTAAGCACTTCTCCCATTGCAAGAATTACCAATCTAGTTGGCCAAACCAAACCAATAACTCGAAGGGACTTGCAAAGATATGAAATCATGCATATAAGAATTCAGAAAAGATTCAAATAATATTAATAGATAATCTGATCATAAACCCACAATTCATCGGATCTCGACAAACACACCGCAAAAGAGTATTACATCGGATAGATCTCCATGAAGATCATGAAGAACATGGTATTGAAGAACAAAGAGAGAGAAGAAGCCATCTAGCTACTAGCTATGGACCCGAAGGTCTGTGGTGAACTACTCACGCATCATCGGAGGGGCAATGGAGTTGATGTAGATGCCCTCCGTGATCGAATCCCCCTCCGGCAGATTACCGGAAAAGGCTCCAAGATGGGATCTCACGGGAACAGAGGCTTCCGGCGGCGGAAAAGTATTTTCGTGGCTCTTTTTGGTATTGGGGGAATATTTGGGAATTTATAGGCCGAAGAATAGGGTTAGGAGGCCTGCTGGGGGGCCACAAGCCAGGGCCCCCCCCCCTAGGGCGCGCCTTGGTGGCTTGTCGCCTCCCGGTAGGTCTCCTGCCTTCATCTCCAAGTCTGGTAGGTTTCTTCTGGTCCAAGAAAAATCATCCCGAAGATTTTATTCCGTTTGGACTCCGTTTAATATTCCTTATCTGCAATACTCAAAAACAAGGAAAAAACAGAAACTGGCACTAGGCTCTAGATTAATAGGTTAGTCCCAAAAATAATATAAAATAGCATATTAATGCATATAAAACATCCAAAACAGATAATATAATAGCATGGAACAATCAAAAATTATAGATACGTTGGAGACGTATCAAGCATCCCCAAGCATAATTCCTACTCGTCCTCGAGTAGGTAAATGATAAAAACAGAATTTTTGATGTGGAATGCTACCTAACATATTTATCCATGTAATATTCTTTATTGTGGCATGAATATTCAGATCCATAAGATTCAAAACAAAAGTTTAATATTGACATAAAAACAATAATACTTCAAGCATACTAACAAGGCAATTGTGTCCTTTCGAAATAACATGGCCTCAGAAAGCTATCCCTACAAAATCATATGGTCTGGCTATGCTCCATCTTCCCCACACAAAGTATTTAAATCATGCACAACCCCGATGACAAGTCAAGCAATTGTTTCACACCTTTTATGTTCTCAAACCTTTTCAACTCTTACGCAAGACATGAGCGTGAGCCATGGCTATAGCACTATAGGTGGAATAGAATATGGTGGAGGTTGTGAGGAAAAAGGAGAAGATAGTCTCACATCAACTAGGCGTATCAACGGGCTATGGAGATGCCCATCAATAGATATCAATGTGAGTGAGTAGGGATTGCCATGCAACGGATGCACTAGAGCTATAAGTGTATGAAAGCTCAAAAAGAAACTAAGTGGTTGTGCATAATGATGAAAAATTCCACTAGTTATATGAAAGTGACAAAATAGGAGACTCTCTATCATGAAGATCATGGTGCTACTTTGAAGCACAAGTGTGGAAAAAGATAGTAGCATTGTCCCTTCTCTCTTTCTCTCATTTTTTTTTGGTGGGCATCTTTGGCCTCTTTTTTTTATGGGCTTCATTGGCCTCTTTTATTATTTGTAAAGTCCGGAGACTCATCCCAACTTGTGAGGGAATCATAGCTTCCACCATCCTTTTCTCTCACGGGGCAATGCTCTAATAATGAAGATCATCACACTTTTATTTACTTACAACTCAAGAATTACAACTCGATACTAGAACAAAATATGACTCTATATGAATGCTTCCGGTGGTGTACCGGTATGTGCAACGATCTAGCCTAGCAAATGACATCAAAAACGGGCAAGCCATGAAAACATCATGCTAGCTATCTTACGATCATGCAAAGCAGTATGAAAATGATGGTGCGTGTCATGAAAAACGGAACGGTGGAAGTTGCATGGCAATATATCTCGGAATGGCTATGGAAATGCCATAATAGGTAGGTATGGTGGCTGTTTTGAGGAAGGGTATATGGTGGGTTTAATGCACCGGCGAAAGTTGCGCGGTACTAGAGAGGCTAGCAAAGGTGGAAGGGTGAGAGTGCGTATAATCCATGGACTCAACATTAGTCATAAAGAACTCACATACTTATTGCAAAAGTCTATTAGTTATCGAAGCAAAGTATTATACGCATGCTCCTAGGGGAGAGGTTGGTAGGAGTTAACCATCGCGCGCTCCCGACCCTCACACAAAGGATGACAATCATTAAACAAATCATGCTCCTACTTCGTTACATAACGGTTCACCATACATGCATGCTACGGGAATCACAAACTTTAACACAAGTATTTCTACCAATCCACAATTACTCATTAGCATGACTCTCATATCACCATCTTTATATCTCAAAACTATATGCAAGGAATCAAACTTCTCATAGTATTCAATGCACTTTATATGAAAGTTTTTATTATATCCCTCTTGGATGCCCATTATATTAGGACTAAATTCATAACCTAAACCAATTACCATGCTGTTTAAAGACTCTCAAAATAATATAAGTGAGGTACAAGAGTTCAATTATTTCTATAAAATAAAACACCACCGTGCTCTAAAAAGATATAAGTGAAGCACTAGAGCAACATTGCCTAGCTCAAAAGATATAAGTGAAGCACATAGAGTATTCTAATAAATTCACGATTAATGCGTGTCCCCCTCAAAATATGTGTACAGCAAGGATGATTGTGTCAAACTAAAAAGCAAAGACTCATATCATACAAGACGGTCCAAGCAAAACACATATCATGTGGTGAATAAAAATATAGCCTCAACTAAATTTACCGATGGATTGAAGACGAAAGAGGGGATGCCTTCCGGGGCATCCCCAAGCTTAGGCTCTTTGGTATCCTTGAATATGGATTGGTGTGCCTTGTGCATCCCCAAGCTTAGGCTCTTGCCACTCCTTATTCCATAGTCCATCAAATCTTTACCCAAAACTTGAAAACTTCACAACACAAAACTCAACAGAAAACTCGTGAGATCCGTTAGTATAAGAAAAATAAATCACCACTTTAGGTACTGTTGTGAACTCATTCTTTATTTATATTGGTGTAATATCTACTGTATTCCAACTTCTCCATGGTTCATACTCCCCGATACAACCCATAGATACATCAAAATAAGCAAACAACACAAAGAAAACAGAATCTATCTAAAACAGAACAGTCTGTAGCAATCTTTAGACTTAGAATACTTATGTAAATCCAAAAATTCTGAAAAATTAGGAAAATCAGGGAAATTTGTATATCAATCTTGTGTAAAAATTTCAGACTCATTCGATGCTCTGGTGAATTTATAAAATTCCTGGACTGAGCGCAAAAGTTTCTGTTTTTCAGCAAAATCAAATCACAACCACCGTAGACCATCCCAAAGGTCTTACTTGGCTCAAACACTAATTAAAACAAGAAAACACAATTAATACAGAGGTAATAATGTGTAAAGCACTCAAAAACAGAAGCAAAAAACAAAAGCATAGAAATAAAATTGGGTTGCCTCCCAACAAGCGCTATTGTTTAATGCCCCTAGCTAGGCATAACGCGATAGATCTAGGTATTGTCATCTTTGGTATGCAATCCATAAGTAGCTCTCATAATAGATTCATAAGGTAATTTTATTTTCTTTCTAGGAAAGTGTTCCATGCCTTTCCTTACTGGAATTTGGAATCTAATGTTTCCTTCTTTCATATCAATAATTGCACCGATCGTTCTAAGGAAAGGTCTACCAAGAATAATAGGACATGTAGGATTGCAATCTATATCAAGAACAATGAAATCTACGGGCACATAATTCCTATTTGCAACAATAAGAACATCATCAATCCTTCCCATAGGTTTCTTAATGGTGGAATCCGCTAGATGCAAATTTAAAGAGCAATCATCAAATTCATGGAAACCTAGCACATCACATAAAGTTTTCGGAATCGTGGAAACGCTAGCACCCAAATCACACAAAGCATGGCACTCAAAATCTTTAATTTTAATCTTAATAGTAGTTTCCCACTCATCATAAAACTTCCTAGGTATAGAAACTTCCAACTCAAGTTTTTCTTCAAAATATTTCATCATAGCATCCACGATATTTTTATTAAAAGCTTTATTTTGATTATAAGCATGCGGAGAATTCAACATGGATTGCAACAAGGAAATACAATCAATCAAAGAACAACTATCATAATTAAAGTCCTTGAAATCCAAAAGAGTGGGTTCATTGCTATTTAAAGTTTTGACCTCTTCAATCCCACTTTTATCAATCTTAGCATTAAGATCTATAAACTCCGAATCATTGGGACGCCTTTTAACTAGAGTTGACTTATCTCCAGTCCCATCTTTATCAAGATTTATATTAGAAAACAAAGATTCAATAGGAGTCACATCAATCACTTTAAGATCTTCATCAATATTATCACGAGAACACACTTTTTCAAGCCATTCACGCTTAGCACGCATTCTAGCGGTTCTTTCCTTACACTCATCAATAGAAATTCTCATAGCTTTTAAAGACTCATTAATATCACGCTTGGGTGGAGTAGATCTAATTTTCAAAGAATCAATCTCAAGTGAAATTCTATCAACGTTCCTAGCCAAATCATCAATCTTGAGCAATTTTTCTTCAATCATAGCATTGAAACCCTTTTGCGAACTAATAAATTCTTTAATATTATTCTCAAGATCAGAGGGCATCTTATTATAATTTCCATAAGAATTGTTGTAGGAATTACCATAATTATTAGAGGAATTACTAGGAAACGGCCTAGGATTGAAATTACCTCTATACGCGTTATTACCAAAATTGTTCCTACCAACAAAATTCACATCCATAGATTCATTATTATTTCCCATCAAAGAAGACAAAGGCATATCTTTTCACTCAAAGTATTTATTTCTTCAATAGCATGCACTTTTTTACTAGTAGGAGATCTTTCGGTATGCCATTGAGAGTAATTTGCCATAATATTATCTAGGAGTTTAGTAGCTTCTCCTAATGTGATTTCCATAAAAGTACCACCCGCGGTGGAATCTAAAAGATTTCTAGAAGCAAAATTCAATCCCGCATAAAAAATTTGTATAATCATCCATAAACTCAAACCAGGCGCGGGGAAATTTCTAATCATTAGTTCCATCCTCTCCCAAGATTGCGCAACATGCTCATGATCAAGTTGCTTAAAATTCATTATATCGTTCCTAAGGGAGATGATCTTAGCGGGCGGAAAGTACTTGGAAATAAAAGCATCTTTACACTTATTCCATGAATCAATACTATTTTTAGGCAAAGATGAAAACCAAGTTTTAGCACGATCTCGAAGTGAGAACGAAAATAGCTTCAATTTAACAATATCATTATCCACATCTTTCTTCTTTTGCATATCACACAACTCAACGAAAGTATTTAGATGGGATGCGGCATCTTCACTGGGAAGGCCGGAAAATTGTTCTTTCATAACAAGATTAAGCAAAGCGGCATTAATTTCATAAGATTTTGCACTAGTGGCGGGAGCAATCGGAGTACTAATAAAATCATTATTATTAGTATTGGAGAAGTCACACAACTTGGTATTCTCTTGAGTCATCGTGACAAAGCAAGCGATCTAGCACACAAGCAAACGAAAAGACGAACGGAAGAAGGGCGAATAAAAAGGCAAATATTTTTGGTTTTTTCTGAAAATCCTTTTAGAAGTGGGGAAGAGGAAAACGAGAGGCAAATGGCAAATAATGTAAATGCAAGAGATGAGTTTGTGATGGGTACTTGGTAGGCTTGATGTAGATCTCCCCGGCAACGGCGCCAGAAATCCTTCTTGCTACTTCTTGAGCTTGCGTTGGTTTTCCCTTGAAGAGGAAAGGGTGATGCAGCAAAGTAGATAAGTATTTCCCTCAGTTGTTGAGAACCAAGGTATCAATCCAGTAGGAGATACAAGCAAGTCCCCAATCTCGCACCTACACAAACAATCAAACTCTTGCACCCAACGCTATAAAGGGGTTGTCAATCACTTCACGGTTATTTGCAAGGATGAGATCTGATAGAGATAGATATAAAAGATTGCTAAAGCGAAAAGTAAAACAAAAGTAAAAAAGATTGCAGCAAAGTATTTTTGGTATTTATGGTTTATAGATCTGAAAATATAATATGGAAAATAGACCCGGGGGCCATAGGTTTCACTAGAGGCTTCTCTCATGAAGGAAAATAATACGGTGGGTGAACAAATTACTGTCGAGCAATTGATAGAAAAGCGCATAGTTATGACGATATCCAAGGCAATGATTATGCATATAGGCATCACGTCCGTGTCAAGTAGACCAAAACGATTCTGCATCTACTACTATTACTCCACACATCGACCTACTCCTGCCTGCATCTAGAGTATTAAGTTCATGAAGAACAGAGTAACGCATTAGGTAAGATGACATGATGTAGAGGGATAAACTCAAGCAATATGATGAAAACCCCATCTTTTTATCCTCGATGGCAACAATACAAATACGTTCCTCACTACCCCTACTTTGTCACTGGGTGAGGACACCGCAAGATTGAACCCAAAACTAAGCACTTCTCCCATTGCAAGAATTACCAATCTAGTTGGCCAAACCAAACCAATAACTCGAAGGGACTTGCAAAGATATGAAATCATGCATATAAGAATTCAGAGAAGATTCAAATAATATTCATAGATAATCTGATAATAAACCCACTATTCATCGGGTTTCGACAAACACACCGCAAAAGAGTATTACATCGGATAGATCTCCATGAAGATCATGAAGAACATGGTATTGAAGAACAAAGAGAGAGAAGAAGCCATCTAGCTACTAGCTATGGACCCGAAGGTCTGTCGTGAACTACTCACGCATCATCGGAGGGGCAATGGAGTTGATGTAGATGCCCTCCGTGATCGAATCCCCCTCCGGCAGATTACCGAAAAAGGCTCCAAGATGGGATCTCACGGGAACAGAGGCTTCCGGCGGCAGAAAAGTATTTTCGTGGCTCTTTTTGGTATTGGGGGAATATTTGGGAATTTATAGGCCGAAGAATAGGGTTAGGAGGCCTGCTGGGGGGCCACAAGCCAGGGGGGCGCCCCCCCCCTAAGGGCGCGCCCTGGTGGCTTGTCGCCTCCCGGCAGGTCTCCTGCCTTCATCTCCAAGTCTGGTAGGTTTCTTCTGGTCCAAGAAAAATCATCCCGAAGATTTTATTCCGTTCAGACTCCATTTAATATTCCTTATCTGCAATACTCAAAAACAAGGAAAAAATAGAAACTGGCACTAGGCTCTAGATTAATAGGTTAGTCCCAAAAATAATATAAAATAGCATAATAATGCATATAAAACATCCAAAACAGATAATATAATAGTATGGAACAATCAAAAATTATAGATACGTTGGAGACGTATCACCCTTTGATACGTCTCAAACGTATCTACTTTTCCAAACACTTTTGCTCTCGTTTTTGACTCTAATTTGCACGATTTGAATGAAACTAACCCGAACTGACGTTGTTCTCAGCAAAACTACCGTGGTGTTATTTTTGTGCAGAAAAAGTTCTCGGAATCAGACGAAACTTTTTGTGAATTATTTCAAGAATATATGAAGAATTATGGAGCGAAGACCTGTCGGAAGGGGCTTCCTGTGGGCCACAAGAAAACAGGGCCCACCCCCTGGGTGCGCCCTGTTAGCTTGTGGGCCCCACGTGGCTCCCCCAACCCTAATTCCAGTCCTATAAATTCACATCTACGGAGAAAAAATCAGAGCGAAGATTTCATCGCGTTTCACGAGACGGATCCGCCGCCATCTCATATTCTTCCTCGGGAGGGCTGATGTGGAGCCTGTTTGGGGCTCCGGAGAGTGGAGATCGTCGTTGTCGTCATCGCCAACACTTCTCCATCAACAATTCCATGATGCTCACCACCGGGAGTGAATAATTCCTTTGTAGGCTTGCTGGACGGTGATAGGTGTGGATGAGATTGATCATGTAATCGAGTTATTTTGATAGGGCTTGATCCCTGGTATCCACTATTTTCTGAGATTAATGTTGCTATGACTTTGCTATGCTTAATGCTTGTCACTAGGGCCCAAGTGCCATGATTTCAGATCTGAACCTATTATGTTTTCATAAATATGAGAGTGTTTTAGAACCTATCTTGCAAGTTGTACGCACCTATTACGTGTCATGATCCGCACACCCCAAGGTGACAATAATTCGGATTCTTTCTGTTGATTATCGTAGTTTGAGGAGTTCATGTATTCATTGAGTGTAGGACAAAAGATATCATGAATTGTTCTGGTTCTCTATTAAAAGGAGGTCTTAATATCCCTTAGTTTCCTTATGGACCCCGCTGCCATGGGAGTGTAGGACAAAAGATGTCATGAAAGTACTTATTGCAAGCACGTATGACTTTATACGGAATACATGCCTATATTATATTGATGAATTGGAACTAGTTCTGTGTCGCTCTAGTGTGTAACTGTTACATAATGAATGTCATCCATATCTATCCATCGCTGATCTATGGCCTACGGTTTTCATATACTAAATCTTGCTAAGTTACTATTGCTGCTACTACTGTAACAATCACTACAAAACTGCAGCTGCTACTGTTACTGCTACTACTATTATGCTTTGCTACTAAACTTTTGCTACAGAAGGATACTTTAGGTGTGGTTGAATTGACAACTCAGCTGCTAACACCAATAAATACTCTTTGGCTCCCCTTGTGTCAAATCTACAAATTTGGGTAAAATACTTCCCTCGAAGACTGTTATGATCCCCTATACTTGTGGGTTATCACCCTCGTGCATGGGCTTCGATAGGATTCTTGCGGCCCAAGTTGTCCACGACATCTACAGTAAGATTTACCTGCTCCTTGCACCGCTACAGGGGCGGTACCTTACCGTCTACCGACGAATACTAGAGAAGGCAGGTAAGTATCCGGGGGCAACATGTTGCCCCGGAAGGACGTCATCATCACGCGGATAGGACTGCCACGGGCAGCCATGCTGCCATAGTACAAATTATACTCAAGTGCCTTCCCAACAAATCAGAGCCTCTGGCAAGGCCTCTCTCGACACTGTAAATAGGGGAGACCGAGGCCTCGGAAGGGGGTCGATCTTTTCACCATTGTAACACACTCATTGTAGCTCTGTACCATTGCAATACAACAAATCAAGAGTAGGGTATTACACCAAGATGGTGGCCCCAACCTGGGTAGTTCTTCGTGTTCATCCACTACATTTCATCCATGTCTTAGGATAGTTAGACGTGTTTAGTCCCTGGCCAAACTCTCAAAGAGTTGTTTCTCACAACTCATATGTACGTTCTTAGAAACCGAGAGACGAAGATAAAATAAAAAGGAAGTGGGAGACAAAAGCTTAACCGGAAGCCCAAGCGACAGGCTGAGCCCACCAAGTCCTCCAGCGATAGAAGCCTCTTCTTCCTCTTGTACAAAACACATCCAGCTGCTCCACGTTGACATCCTAAGTGATTTGATGGCCAAAGAGGCTTATTGCGCCCTATTTAGCATGTCCCCGGTTCCTTAGAGTCTCCCCTCGACTCCTTCCATCTCCCTCCTCCTCCTCGCACCGCCTAGGTTAGTTGTTGCACCCATGCCTTTACCATGTCCCGAGAGAGCTCGAGATCGATCTTGGGCTAGCTTACAGTGTGCCTCTGACCACTCTGCCACCATGGAGATGACCGCTGAAAACCTCTCCGTCTCCTACCATGACGCACGCCACCACATGACCCGGGATCGACCTCCCCAATCCCGTCTCCTTCCTCTGCCATGTCTTCTTCAGGGAGCCCGAAGCACCACCAAGATCAGTGCCTCACCCTCTCCATCATCTCCCTGGCTTCCACTTCATGCCCTACGGGACCTCGGTGAGTTCCTGCTTCTCCCGGGACTTTCCTTGCATCCTCTTCATCGTCCTAGCCATTGATCCGTTTGTGCCAAAGGCATGCTCGCCATGCTCTCGTCATGGAAAATTGTTCTTTTATTTATTATCCGTGTACACCCAAGAAGCTTTTGCACAGGCACACATCCACGCATGCACCGTAGCCCTCGCAGCTCGCATGTGTACCTCGAACCTCGCCAGCACCACAACCGCCCTGTTACGCCGTGCCTGCGAAGAGCTCGAGCAACCCCATGCGCGCAACTCCCGCAGCTGCTCCGCTTGCACTCGTTGCATCCACCCCAAAATCTACACGCCCATCGTTGTTTTCTAGCTGTAGCCGCTGCTATGTTCGCTCGCGGGAACCACCTCCGACCACCGTGCGCTCATGGCAAGTCAAGTGCTTGGCATGGGATCTGTTTAAGAGGAGCAGAGGCCTCGCAATGTCAAGCACCCAACAACAGTGCAGTGGTAGCACCACACGCCCATATCGTATCCGTCCATGGGCATGCTCCCGTTATTTCTTTTGTTTCGTTCAGATATATTCGATGATATAGTTCATATAACTCCGAACCTGTTTGCAATTTCAAAACTCGAACCAGCGGGGTGGTTAGTACCACTTCTTTGTGCCCACGCGACCAGGCATCAAATCCCCATAGCCTCAATCCTTTTCTGCAATTTTTGTCACCCGGATGGAAGTTGTGTTATTGGTTCATGTCCGACCAAGTCCACTTGTTTACACAAACACGAGAGCAACCTAGTTGGTCTTCCCAGCGCGCCACATGCATGATGTCGTGTGATCGATTGCAAGTGAACCCCAGTTTTTTGCCTCTGTTTTATCTTTTATTTTTTCGAGGGATCTGTTTTTTCCTTTTCCCAAACACACACACTCAGCCGATGGGCCAGATCTGCACTTGGGCCGCCGCACTATGTTGCTTCCGGCCCATGTATGTTTTTTTCCGCTCTATGGATTTTAGCATTATTCCAGGACTTGCATAATTACTAAATATTCATGCATAAAAATAACACATGTCATATATGCATATTGCTCAGATTTTCATGTACTTTCATAATATGCAACTTTGATCCATAGTAAAAGTGTTGAAAATTGCGGTTTGCATTATTGTTGGAAATATGCCCTAGAGGCAATAATAAATTAGTTATTATCATATTTCCCCGTTCATGATAATAGTTTATTATTCATGCTAGAATTGTATTGACCGGAAACTAAATACATGTGTGAATAGATAAACAAATACTGTGTCCCTAGTAAGCCTCTACTAGACTAGCTCGTTGATCAAAAGATGGTCAAGATTTCCTGACCATGGACATGAGTTGTCATTTGATAATGGGATCACATCATTAGGAGAATGATGTGATGGACTTGACCCAACCGTTAGCATAGCAAATGATCGTTCAGTTTATTGCTATTGCTTTCACTATGTCAAATACACGTTCCTCTGACCATGAGATCATGCAACTCCCGGATACCGTAGGAATACTTTGGGTGTATCAAACGTCACAACGTAACTGGGTGATTATAAAGGTGCACTACAGGTATCTCCGAAAGTGTTTGTTGAGTTGGCATGGATCGAGATTGGAATTTGTCACTCCGACTATCGAAGAGGTATCTCTGGGCCCTCTCGGTAATACAGCATCACAGAAGCCTTGCAAGCACCGTGACTAAAGAGTTAGTTACAAGATGACGTATTACGGAACGAGTAAAGAGACTTGCCGGTAACGAGATTGAACTAGGTATTGGATACCGACGATCGAATCTCGGGCAAGTAACATACCGCCAGACAAAGGGAACAACGTATGTTGACATATGAGGTTCACCGATAAAGATCTTCGTGGAATATGTAGGAACCAATATGAGAATCCAGGTTCCGCTGTTGGTTATTGACCGGAGAGTCGTCTCGGTCATGTCTACATCATTCCCGAACCCGTAGGGTCCGCACACTTAAGGTTCGATGACGATTTAGTATTATATGAGTTATGTGATTGGTGGCCGAAGTTTGTTCGGAGTCCCGGATGAGATCACGGACATGACGAGGAGTCTCGAAATGGTCGAGAGGTAAAGATTCATATATTGGAAGGCTATATTCGGACGTTGGAAAGGTTCCGAGTGATTCGGGTATTTTTCGGAGTACCGGGGAGTTACGGGAATTCACCGGGAGAAGTAATGGGCCTTTTTGGGCCATACGGGAAAAGGAGAGGCAGGCCACGTGAGGAGGCTCGCGCCCCCCCTTGCCCAAACCGAATTGGACTAGGGGAGGGGGCGCAGCCCCCTCTTTCCTTTCCCTCTCCCTTCCCTCTTTCCTACTCCGTATAGGAGGTGGAATCCTACTAGGACTAAGGAGTCCTAGTAGGACTCCCCACTTTGGTGTGCCCCTAGGGCCAGCCTCCTCCTCCCTCCCTCCTTTTTATACGGAGGGGGGGCGCCCCTTGGAGACACAACAATTGTTCCAAGCCGTGTGCGGCGCCCCCCTCCACCGTTTTCCACCTCGGTCATATTTTCGGAGAGCTTAGGCGAAGCCCTGCCGGAATCACTTCACCGTCACCGTCGCCACGCCGTCGTGCGGACGGAACTCATCTACTACCTCGACGTCTTGCTGGATCAAGAAGGCGAGGAACGTCACCGAGCTGCACGTGTGTAGAACTCGGAGGTGCCGTACGTTCGGTACTCGATCGGTGGAGCTCGAAGGATTGTTCGACTACATCAACCGCGTTGTGAGACGCTTCCGCTAACGGTCTACGAGGGTACGTAGACACACTCTCCCCTCTCGTAGCGATGCATCTCCATGGATAGATCTTGCGTGAGCGTAGGAAATTTTTTGAAATTCATGCTCCGTTCCCCAACAATTATTTGTACAGATGACGTGCTAAAATGGTTTATTTCATAACTAAATAACCGTAGCTCCTAATGAAATAAATTATATATGTAAATGGAGTAGAAAAACATATAGAATGACATAATGCACTTACTGTGCATGTTTAACAACTTTAAAATTGTGTTTTAAGCAGAACAATACGAATTTGAAATTTGCATACGGGGATTTTCCGTAATTGCTATGTGATGTTTCCGGCCTCATTTAAATTGGCTAAATAGGTAATTTACATATGCTTCAACTCTTGCCATTTTTAAAAACATTTAATCTTATTGAGTACATAAAACGAGAGTGAACTAAATAATTGAATTTGGAGTTTCGTCAATATGCAACTCGTCGCATATTAAGCATCTATCACGACCTACCTTTTCAGGCATATGGTCTCCGTGTGTCTCTATGCCAACCCCTGGATTGAATCGTCGGCATACACGGTAACGATGTTGTATTATGCACAAATGCATCCTTCATTACATCGCATGATCCAGAAATAAATAGTCTCTCAGACTCTAGTCATTGGCTAGCCAAATACACAGTCTTACAATAAGCAAACAATGTTCTTGATAAGCTAAAACGAAAGAAATCTAAGGTAGAAGTCTTGGTAAGCTCCATCAAGGCCACGGAGACGAATGACGAGTGGAGGCATGGAACCCTACGTAAGTTACTCCTCATAATAGTCACCTACAACATGATACGTTGCAGCCACTAGGGTCTATACATTGAATGTATTGGCAAGTCCAGAGTTAATGGAAACCTGTTCACCTACATGCACTTTGGCTGGTGGGGTTCAAGGCTCTTTTGCATAAACATAGTTTTGCCCTATACATTGTATAGTGGTCTACTCTTATAGCAGTATGACACTCCCGGTAACCCCGGTCGTAGTCTAGAGTTACTCCGGCACCCGTGGCGTAATTCCAATGCAGTTTGAGTATGTGCACTCCTGGTAACCCCGGTCATCCCAAGCTTCTCTTCAGAGACCCTGGTACCCCCAGTCCTCTGAGATCGGCGCCATAACTCCCCTTTGGTTCAACCCATTACTTTTATATGGAAGAGGTCAATGAGATCAAGCTGACAATTCTCAGATGAGTTGCTCAAAGTTGTCCATTACCGGGGGGCACGGCTAATCATGATTGGTTTTATACACTGTGTAGAGGTTTGTGTACTTAACCTGCGATTCCGATCACACCCTCTTGCTACTAAACTTCACTTGTGAAGTAGCTAGGTAGATCAAGACAACACTTTTTGGAAGTAGTCTCCCTCTCAAAATTGATAGACCAAGTCCAACCTACATACCTACATCTGCTGGTCTGCCACAGGAGGGTTCCCACAACTTACTCATCCTGACAGAGCCCATATTGTCTCACGGTCACACATGGAAGCTACTCAACTTTTGAACTCGTACAATCTCTGGTGACCGGGTGACATTCCTCACCAATGACTACACTCCGATGACCCAATCAAAGCCATTCCACCCAGATCAATTCATTAATTAAGTAGCAGTTAAGTACTCAACCATGCGGTTGTATGGTGGAATAATAATTGGTGTTTCCAAATCCACGTTATAGCGGCTAAGAAACTACTCGGTGGTTACAAGGTCAGGGTAAGTTTGGACCTAAGCTGTCAACAACTAGGTTGTACAAAATTTATCATCCTAAACTCACACACCTATCATGGCAAAATTATTATGCAATAAAATACTTAGTAAATGATCAAGTGGAGCTTGCCTTGGTTGCTATTGTCTACGGTGCACTCCTCACAATCATTGGGGTTGCACTCCTCGTAATATAACGGCAACAAACAATGAAACATAGCAATCATAAGCAAACAATCCATGCAAAGGGAAAACTTGCATGAATGCAAATACGCATCACACAAACACAAGTATTGGGTTTGTGGTTTGGTTCTGGTCAGTTTGTGTTTTCAATTTGAATTCATAGTTTGTTTTGCATTGCCTAAAGGATTTAATTTTTCACATCAACTCATTTGAACACATTAAATAAATGAGTTACACAAGTCACATCAATTTGGTTCACAAGTTTGAATTGTTTTTGAATCCTACTTGACCCTTAACTATATTTGATTTCATTTAATCAACATTTAAATTGACAAAATCTATTTGAAAATATTTGAATTAAGAGTTTAATCAAATTGATTTTAATTTGAACTCATTTGCAAATATTTCTTGTTTTTGACTTGCATTCAGTTGAAAATATTTGATTCAAATGTGACTTGAATTAATTTGAAAATAAATGAATAAGTTTGACTTGCATAATTTTTTGAAAACAATTCAACATGATGTATTATTAAATGATTTGGATTCAATTCATTTATAAACATTTGTATTAAATTCAAATGATTTGGATTGCATATATGATTTCATTTCTAATTCAAATAAAGTTCAAATTAATTTCAGAAGTTAATTTGAGATGTCCTAACAAGTCACAAATTATCCTAAAAATAACCTAGATTGTTTCTAATTTATTGATAATTTTTATTTCATTTTAGAATTCAAAAATCCTTTGTATTTAGAGTCTACATGTTTTTATCCAGAAGCTATCTTAAATTATTTTATAAATTTTTAAAAAACGTACAAATTTGATCTATGATTCACCAGTTCTAATTTGCAAAAAGAATCAACTCATTTGGAATTATAAATTAGAAGTTATGGCCTATTTGGTATTAGAATGAATCTGTTTGAATTTCAAATTTGGAAGTTCAATTTTATTTTTCTAAAATTATTTTATTCTGAAACTACATTTCATAAGGTTTCATTTTCAAAAAGAATCATTCAGTTTGGACCTCTAAATAATTAGTTATGATGAATTGAAGTTCCAGGGGCTTTTTTGGAATTGTGTATTTTCTTTTTAATTCACTAATATCTCTGAATTACACGTCGGACAGTGGGCGACACATAGCGTGTTCCTATTGGCTAGAAGGCGTTCGAGGCTTGCATTTGCGGCGAACGGACGAAGCCTAAAGGAAAACGCTTCGGAGTTTTAAGTGGTTTAATCGTGGACGTCCATGCTAGATCTAACGACTCATATTTAAATAGAGGGGTAGGGTTTTGTCTCACCGGACCTCACCAGAATCTCCCCGGAAAACATGAACGCGGTGGCACGGTGCTCGAGTGTCTAGGTTGCCGGTGTTCCAGGGGATCCTAGGCTACGTGGAGGGTGTGGGTGGATGAGGTGGTCGACGACGGTGACGATGGTGGCGTTAGTGAGGCTCGGTGGCGACGGAGTCGATGTCGGGGAGGTTTGCCGGAGTTGCGGGTGGCTCGGGTGTCGAGGCATGCTTCAACACGAGATTCCTGGACATACGGTTGGGTCAGAAGATGCACGCGAGCACGGCGATGCTAACGGACATGGCGCGGGGTCAAATGGGCGGCGGAGCACACCGGAGCAACAGCAACGACGGAGCAAAGCTTAGGCCTTTGTCGGACTTGACGTTGCAGAGGCCATTGGGCTCGTCAGTGATGTCCAGGGGTTTCGCCATGGAG
This sequence comes from Elymus sibiricus, assembly GCA_039707655.1. NCBI lineage: Eukaryota > Viridiplantae > Streptophyta > Magnoliopsida > Poales > Poaceae > Elymus > Elymus sibiricus. The sequence continues at coordinate 230,382,739 of CM077669.1, read as the reverse complement.
CGGTAGATTTCTTGGAGGGGTTGGTTGGACGTGGAGTGGTCGGGATTCGCCGAAATCACGTCAGTGATCTCTCGGTCGATGCGGACAGGTTGGAGGAAGTGAAGGCAGCCCGATGGCGCTCCGGTGGAATCGAGGAGGGGGTTTGAGAGAGGGGGTCTGAGGCTCTTTAACGGACGGCTCGGGCAGTGCGGGCATGCACGGAGAGCTGATACGTCCATTCTGCATCATGATTTCTTATTGATATTTATGTTATTCTTGTCCATTATTCCCTATTATCATACAATTCTTATGCTCCTTCTCTCTGAATATGTAAGGTACATCACAAAGAGAGAAATATTTGGAAACTGGAATTCTGGACTGAAAACCGAGGAAAAGGCAGAAAAATTAACAGACTCCAAATGACCTGAAACTTCACGGAGAATTTTTATGGAATATTTAAGAATTTCTGGGCTAAAAATATACCAAAGGGGGGCCACCTGCTGGCCACAAGCCAACAGGGCGCTCCCCCCCAGGTCGCGCCCTGATGGCTTGTGGGGCCCCTGCAGGCCTCCCGACGCCCCTCTTCTCCTATATGGTGTGTTTTACCCTAGAAAAAATCAGAAGCAATCTTTCGGGATGAAGCACCGCCGTCTCGAGGAGGAAACCTGGGCAGAGGCCCTTTTGCACTCCGGCAGTCAGATTCTGCCGAGGAAATTCCTCTCCGGGAGGGGTGATTGAAGCCATCGTCATCACCAACGCTTCCTCCTTCATTGGAGGACCAATCTTCATCAACATCTTCACCAGCACCATCTCATCTCCAACCCTAGTTCATCTCTTGTATTCAATCTTTGTCTCAAAACCTCATATTGGTACCTGTGGGTTACTAGTTGTGTTGATTACATCTTGTAGTTGATGCTTGTTGGATTACTTGGTGGAAGATATTATGTTCAGATCCATAATCTTTATTATTATACCTCTGATCTTGAACATGTTGATGAGGTGTGAGTAGTTACTATAGTTACTGAGGACATGGGAGAAGTCTTGTTATAAGTAATCATGTGAAGTTGGTATTCGTTCGATATTTTGATGATATGTATGTTGTTACTTTTTTTAGTGGTGTCATGTGAACGTCGACTACATAACATTTCACCATGTTATGGGCCTAAGGTAAGTCATTGTGGAGTAACAAGTAGATGATGGGTTGCTAGAGTGACAGAAGCTTAGACCCCAATTTATGTGTTGCTTCATAAGGGGCTGATTTGGATCCACATGTTTCATGCTATGGTTAGATTTATCTTAATTCTTATTTCGTAGTTGCGGATGCTTGCGAGAGGGGGTAATCATAAGTAGGTTGTTAGTTCAAGTAATAACAGCACCTTAGCACCGATCCACCCACATATCAAATTATCAAAGTAGCGAACGCGAATCAACTCAACATGATGAACATGACTAGACAGAAATTCTCATGTGTCCTCGGGAGCGCTTGCTTAATATTAGAGTACTTTTAGGCCTGTCCTTTGCTATTAAAAGGATTGGGCTACCTTGCTGCATCTTTGTTATTATTGTCACTTGTTACTTGTTACGAATTATCTTGCTACAAAACTATCTACTATTGTTACTTACAACACTTGTAGAGAATACCTTGCTGAAAACCGCTTGTAATTTCCTTCTGCTCCTCGTTGGGTTCGATGCTCTTACTTATCAAAAGGAGTATGATTGATCCCCTATACTTGTGGGTCATCAAGACTCTTTTCTGGCGCCGTTGCTGGGGAGTGAAGCGCCTTTGGTAAGTTGGAATTGGTAAGGAAACATTTCTATACGTGCTCAAATTTACTGTTGCTTGTCGGTATGAATGGTCACCCTTTGAGTGGCTTGTTCAGGGCATCTTCGCCTCGAACTGAAGATGTGGAAAATGTTCCTCAACCTACTGAACCTCCTAAAAATATTTATTATGAGATTCCTTTGGGTATGCTTGAAAAATTGTTATATAATCCATATGATGGAACGACTCATCCTGATTACCATTTGATATTTGTCGATGAAGTTTATGGATTATTTCAGCTTGCAGGATTGTCTGGAGACAAAGTTAAGAAGAAAGTTTTCCCTTTATCTTTGGAGGGAAAGGCATTAATGTGGTATAGGCTATTGGACGATGTTGGATCATGGGACTGGAATCGCTTCAAGCTGGAATTTCATCAGAAGTTTTATCCTATGCATCTAGTCCATCATGATCAAAACTTTATTTATAACTGTTGGCCTCGTGAAGGAGAAAGTGTCGCTCAAGCTTGGGGGAGGGTTAAATCTATGATGCACACCTGCCCCAACCATGAGCTCTCAAGAGAAATTATTATACAAAAAATTTATGCTCGGCTTTCTCATGATGATCAAGTACTACTCGATTCTTCTTCTATTGGTTCCTTTATGAAGAGACCTATCGAATTCATATGGGATCTTCTGGAAAGAATTAAACGCAACTCTGAAGATTGGGAACTCGACAAAGGTAAAGAGCCAGGTATAAAGCTTAAGTTTGTTTGTGTTAAATCTTTTATGGAAACCAATGATTTCTATAAGGTTAGCAATAAATATGGCCTTGACTCTGAGATAGTAGCTTCTTTCTGTGAATCATTTGCTACTCATGTTGATGACACGAGAAGTGGTTTAAATATCATCCACCCATTGAAATGCAATTAGAGGAACCTGTTAAAATTGAGGAGGAAGAAATAATTGTTAGCCATGTTGATCCAATTGTTCCTACTGCTTACATTGAGAAGCCACCTTTCCCTGTTAGAATTAAGGAACACGCTAAAGCTACAACTGTGGTTAATAAAAGTCATGTTAGAACACCTAAACATTTTGAGCAAATAAACATCGAGCCTAATGTTGCTATGGTCAAAGATCTTCTAGTTGCTAATATTGAGTGTCAGGTTATTTACTTATGTGGTGAAGCTGCTAGAATTGCGAAACCTGCTAGAACACGCAGGATGAGCTGGATAAAAATAAACCAGTTGTTGGCATGCTTGTGGTTTCAGTTAAAATTGGAGATCATTGTTATCGTGTCTTGTGTGACATTGGTGCTAGTGTTAGTGCTATTCATTTTTCCTTATATCAAGAAATTATGAATGACATAGCACCTTCTAACCTTGAAGACATTGATGTCACTATTAAACTTGCAAACAGAGACACTATTACACCACTTGGGATTGTTAGAGATGTTGAAGTCTTGTGTGAAAAAATTAAGTACCCAACTGACTTCTTAGTACTTGGTTCAAAACAAGATAATTTTTGTCCCATTCTATTTGGTAGACCTTTCTTGAATACTGTTAATGATGAGATTAATTGTGTTACTGAGAAGGTCAAAGTAAGCTTTAGTGATGTGTCTCATGAATTTAATTTCTCCAAGTTTGGTAGACAACCACATGAGAAAGAATTACCTAGTAAGGATGAAATAATTGGTCTTGCTTCTATTGTCGTGCCTCCTATAGATCCACTAGAACAATATTTGCTAGACCATGAAAATGATATGCTTATGAATGAAAGAAATGAAATAGATGACATATTTCTTACACAAACACCTATTCTTAAACACGACTCACCAGTTGATATTTTAGGGGATCCTCCTCTACCCAAGGGAGATCCCGTGTTTGAGCTAAAGACTTTATCCGATACTTTGAAATATGCTTACCTTGATGAACAGAAGATATACCCTGTTATTATCAGTGCTAACCTTTCAGAGCATGAAGAAAGAAGATCACTTAAACTCTAAAGAAGCACAGGGCTGCTAACGGATATACTCTCGATGGTCTTAAGGGCATAAACCCTACTCTATGTCAACACAAGATCAATATGGAACCGGACGCTAAACCAGTCGTTGACCACCAACGTCGTCTCAATCCTAAGATGAAAGAGGTGGTAAGAACCGAGATATTAAAACTTCTAGAAGCAGGTATAATTTTTCCTATTGCTGATAGTAGATGGGTAAGTCTTGTTCATTATGTCCCTAAGAAAGACGGTACAATTGTTGTACCTAATGATAAAAATGAGATTATTCCACAAAGAATTGTAACTGGTTATAGGATGGTGATTGATTTCAGGAAATTAAATAAAGCTACAAGGAAAGATCACTACCCTTTGCCTTTTATTGATCAAATGCTAGAAAGATTATCTAAGTACACACACTTTTTGTTTTCTTGATGGATACTGGTTTTTCTCAAATACATGTGTCAAAAGAGGATCAAGAGAAAACTACCTTTACTTGCCCTTTTGGAACTTATGCTTATAGGCGTATACCTTTTGGTTTATGCAATGCACCTGCTACCTTTCAAAGAAGTATGACTACTATATTCTCTGATTTTTTGAAAATATTGTTGCGGTATTCATGGATGATTTTTCTATTCATGGGACTTCTTTTAATGATTGCTTGAGCAACCTTGATCGAGTTTTGCAGAGATGTGAAGAAACTAATCTTGTCTTGAATTGGGAGAAGTGCCGTTTTATGGTGAATGAAGGCATAGTGCTTGGACATAAAATTTCTGAGCGAGGTATTGAAGTGGACAAAGCCAAAGTTGATGCAATCTAGAAAAATACCAAGCCCAAAAGATATCAAAGGTATAAGAAGTTTCCTCGGTCATGCTTGTTTCTATAGGCGTTTAATCAAAGATTTTTCAAAGATTTCTAGGCCGTTAACTAATCTTCTTCAAAAAGATATTCCCTTTGTTTTTGATGATGATTGTGTAGAAGGTTTTGAAGTACTTAAGAAAGCTTTGATTTCTGCACCCATTGTTCAACCACCTGATTGGAACTTACAATTTGAAATTATGTGTGATGCTAGTGATTATGTAGTTGGTGCTGTTCTAGGGCAAAGAGTAGACAAGAAATTGAATGTTATTCATTACGCTAGTAAAACCCTAGACGCTGCTCAAAGAAATTATGCTACTACTGAGAAGGAATTTTTAGCAGTTGTTTTTGCGTGTGATAAGTTTAGACCTTATATTGTTTATTCCAAAGTAACTATTTACACTGATCATGCTGCTATTAAATACCTTATGGAATAGAAAGATGCTAAACCAAGACTTATTAGGTGGGTACTTTGACTTCAAGAGTTTGACATGCATATTGTTGATAGAAAGGGAGCTAAGAACCCTGTAGCATATAACTTGTCTAGGATGGAAAATTTTCTTGACGACCCACTGCCTATCGACGATAAGTTTCCTGATGAGCAACTTGCTGCTATAAATACTTCAAGTAGCACTCCTTGGTATGTTGATTATGCTAATTATATTGTTGCTAAATATATTCCACCTAGCTTCACCTATCAACAAAAGAAAAAAATCTTTTATGATTTACGACATTACTTTTGGGATGACCCACACATTTATAAAGAGGGAGTAGATGGTGTTATTAGACGGTTTATACCTGAGCATGAACAAGAACAGATTTTAAGGAAGTGTCATTTCGAGGCCTATGGAGGACACCACGCCGGTGACAGAACTTCACACAAGGTATTACAATCCAGTTTCTATTGGCCCACCCTTTTTAAAGATGCTCGTAAGTATGTCCTTTCATGTGATGAATGCCAAAGAGTTGGTAACATCGGTAAACGTCAGGAAATGCCTATGAACTATTCACTTGCCATTGAACCATTTCATGTTTGGGGTTTTGACTTCATGGCACCTTTTCCTTCCTTGAATGGGTATACTCATATTTTAGTCGATGTTGATTACGTTACTAAGTGGGTAGAGGCTATTCCAACTAGTAGTGCTGATCATAACACTTCTATTAAAATGCTTAAGGGCATTATTTTTCCGAGGTTTGGAGTCCCTAGATATTTAATGACTGATGGTTGTTCACATTTTATTCATGGTGCTTTCCGTAAACTTCTAGCTAAATATGATGTTAACCATTGAATTGCATCACCTTATCATCCTCGGTCTAGTGGCCAAGTTGAATTGAGCAATTGAGAAATAAAATTAATTTTGCAAAAGACTGTCAATAGATCCAGGAAGAATTGGTCTAAGAAACTAGATGATGCTTTATGGGCTTATAGAACTGCTTATAAGAACCCCATGGGGATGTCCCCATATAAAATGGTATATGGAAAAGCTTGTCATTTACCTCTTGAGTTAGAACATAAGGCTTATTGGGCAATTAAAGAACTTAATTACGATTTTAAACTTGCCGACAAAAAGAGGTTATTTGATATTAGCTCACTAGATGAATGGAGGATACAAGCCTATGAAAATGCAAAATTGTTTAAAGAAAAGGTTAAAAGATCGCATGACAAAAGGATTCAAAAACGGGAATTCAATGTAGGAGACCTAGTTCTTTTGTACAATTATTGTTTTAGATTTTTTGCTGGAAAACTCCTATCCAAATGGGAGGGCACATATGTTGACGAGGAGGTCTATCGCTCCGGTGCTATAAAAATTAATAACTTCGAAGGCAAAAACCCGAGAGTGATGAGTGGGCAAAGAATCAAGCATTATATTTTAGGTACACCCATTAATGAGGAGACTAATATCATCCAGGTTATAACATCGAAAGAACGCATAAGGGAGGCCTTCCGGAACACTCCAGAAACCTGAAAAAGGGGTAGGTATGTGATACGGTAAGTAAATCGACTCCAAAAATTCCCAAAAAAAAATAGTTTATGTTGGTTTTGGTATTTGAGAAAAATTACAAAAATAAAAAGGAGTCAGGGGAACCCACGAGGGAGACACAAGCGAACAGAGCGCCCCCCCAGGCCACGCCCTGATAGCTTGTGGTGCCTTCGTGTGCCTCCCAGACTCTGATTTCTTCCCGAGCACGTATTCTGACCTAGAGAAAATCATTATATATACTCCCGTATGTTTTGACCACCGCATCGTGAGTTTCTCCTCTGTTCTTGTTTTGAGCTGTTTTTCTGGTAGATCTAAGAATTTGTCATCTCAAGATTCATATGGAGAGAGCTATGTCTCCCACTATGTGGCAGATCCAAAGATCTTTGGGGATATTTGTCCCTACCTATGGTCCACGGAAGAGGAGGAAGATACCGATTTGGAGGAGACGGAGGACGAAGGTCCAGATACCAGTTCAGATGAAGATGAAGATCCACTATCTCAGCCTGTAGATACGCACATGCAATTCAAGAAGTCAAGTCTCCCTAACGGAGTAAACAAATCTAAGATCCAATTTATCCCGTCTCGTTTTCTGCAGGAAAGCAAGGCAGCCTTATGCAAAAATTTATTGAAGCTCGAGCAAGAAAACTATGACTTAAGAGAGGAAAACTTCATCCTCAAGCGTAAGCTGGAGAAGAAGGGTATCACTACTTCATCACCACCTCCAACACCCAAGGAGGACGCTTGAGTACATGGATATGGGCATCATCCTTTGGCTTGTCCCAAGCTTGGGGGAGGTGCCCCGGTATCGTATCACCATCACTTTTACCACCATTACCTATTCTAGTTCGATCCTTATTTTTTCGCGATTTAGAGAAATAAAGTTTCAGATTTGCTTTGCTTAGGATTTTGCTTTGAGATCTAACTATCCTTGTAACCGAGTATGAGAGATATGTAATAAAGATTAGTTGAGTCTGTATGCTTTACTCTCTTGCACCAATCATCATAGCATGGCAAAAAAAATAGGAAAGATCATATTCTTATCTCATGAGGGGTAATGACTTCACATAGAAAATAGGTATAAGTAATAAAAGGTGTTGAAAACTAACAAACATAGCATTAGTAATTGATATAATCTATGCAAAAGTATGATAGAGAAGAGGAGACTTACATATAAATATATTAGCTTGGACACCTTTTATGACTGTGAGCCCCATCAAATAATAATGATCGAGTGTCAATGTTGGACATGGAAGACAACATAATGATTATGATTATTTACATTTGCATAGAAGTTATGTTGTCTTGGATCCCTTAACATGTTATGCTTGCCTTAGATCTTTTGCTAGCCAAAACTTTTCCGCACTAAGTAGAAATACTACTTGTGCATCCATAACCCTTTAAACCCAGTTTCTTGCCACGAGAGTCCACCATACATACCTATGGATTGAACAAGATCCTTCAAGTAAGTTGTCATCGGTGCACAAAGCAATAAAAATTGCCTTTAAATATGTATGATCATTTATTGTCAGGGAAAATAAGCTTTGTACGATCTTGTGATAGCGAAGAAATAAAAGCGACAGAGTGTATAATAAAGTTTACTATCACAAGGGGCAATATAAAGTGATGTTCCTTTGCATTAAGAGATTGCACATCTTAAACAAATAAAAGCACATGACAACCTCTGCTTCCCTCTGCGAAGGGCCTATCTTTTACATTCTTACAAAATTTTATTTTCGTGCAAGAATCAATAATATTCTTCCTTATTTCTACCTACCAATTCCCTAGTCGGTAAGCATTATGTGGTGAGGAAAGATCCAAACAAATATATCCAGTTGAATGTAGGTGATCATAACTCATTATTGTTGACATTATCCTTGAGGTAAATGAGTTGGATGGTGATAATAAAGCTTCCATCTTCCTTTGTGTCTGATGGAAACATTAGCTCCAAAAATATTCAATGAGTGTCAACAATCATAGAATGCTACATGCTAGTTGAGTATGTGAACTTGCTAGAAACGAAAGCTCTTACATAGACTCTTCTCTTGACTATGACAGTTATGATTATTTCAATGACTAATGTCATCGTTTATCGGTTTCCAATAAATTTTATGCTTCATACCACTACATTTGTGATTAGATTGTTACTTGTTTATGAGAAGCTATATGATGGAAAAATTGTTGATATGTTAAAATTCATGATACTTTCATGTCCGTATTCTATTTTTATCGACTTCTCTCTCTCAAATCACGTGGTCATTATTCTTGAGCTCGGTTTTCGCTTGAGGACAAGCGCGGTCTAAGCTTGGGGGAGTTGATACGTCCATTCTGCATCATGATTTCTTATTGATATTTACGTTATTCTTGTCCATTGTTTTCTATTATCATACAATTATTTTGCCCCTTCTCTCTAAATATATAAAGTACATCACAAAGAGGGAAATATCTGGAAACTAGAATTCTGGACTGAAAACCGAGGAAAAGGCAGAAAAATCACTAGACTCCAAATGACTTGAAACTTCACGGAGAATTTTTATGGAATATTTAAGAATTTCTAGGCTAAAAATATACCAGAGGGGGGCCACCTGCTGGCCACAAGCCAACAGGGCGCCCTCCCTCCCAGGCTGCACCCTGATGGCTTGTGGGGCCCCTGCAGGCCTCCCGACGCCCCTCTTCTCCTACACTAGTAGAGAAATGGTTAGCCACAACTTTAATTAGTGGCGCCTCATTTTCAATCCACGTCACCACTATTTTTTTCAAATAGTGGCGGCGTTGGCATATTTGGTACGTCATCACTATTTAGTTACTAATGGCGTGTCGTCTATAATTCAAGTTACTAGTATGTGCGATGCAACCGTTTATCCGACACCAAGTTAGTGATGGCGTGTAATTTTTTGATATGCCACCAGTATTGGATCTAGTGATGGCGTGGTACTTTTTACCACGCCACCACTAACCGGACAGATCTGTATAGGAAAAGAAAAATATGCCTAAATAGTAATGGTGTTGCGAGAAAGAAATACCCCACGTCACGAATAAAATATGTGTACAACGGCCCACAAGAAAGAGTTACGTGGCTGAGAGTCAACGCAGCCCAACCCCTCTCCCGATCTGGTCGTCTCTCCCCCAATCTCCAAATCATTGCCACCGTAATCAGCCGATTCCGGCGACCGCCGTCGGCACCCAGCACCATCCTATGGTTGCCTTGGCTCGTTTCTTCGTTTAGCGCTTCCTGGGCCGACGCACGACCAACCTTGGCTAGGGTTCCGGCATGGCGGCGACATGGCTGTTGGCGGCGCGGTACCCGTGTCTCTGCGTGATCCCCCTCGACGCCTTCCGACGCCACCACGCCGGCCATGTCGAGGATGGTGGCTAACCACGGCGACGTGCTGCACCTCCACCCGCGTATACGCCGGTTGCAAGCGGACGGTCGCTTGTCGTTCGTGGACGGCTTCTCTGGCGTCACGGACATGGTCATCAACTGCAGGGAGGAGGGCCGTGATGCAGCCCAAGTGCTACTGCCTCCGATGCAATCTGCTGGGATTGCCGCTGCGCAAGTGCCATTGTCTCTGATGCAATCTGTAGGTAATTTCTCCCCTGACTAGTGTGTTTCAGCATTATTTGATGGAATGCCCAACCCTCTCGGACATGAGTAGTATACCTATTTGATGGAATGCCTAGGGGAGAAATTTTGTATCCACCATTGATCTACCTAAATCAGCAGGTTCTTAGAACACGGACATGAATCAGCAGGTTTCGGCACACTAAATCAACAGGTTCCGGCACACTAAATCAACGGGTTTAGGCACACTTTGTTTAGCTTAAATTTACAGACATTGCTCCTTATATTTGGTGAGTATGAAATACAAAATAGAAACTGCAGCTGAGTATGAAGTAGAAAATACAAAATAGTTCACTCATTAGATGTTCTGTTTGGTGAGCAGAAAGAAAGCAGTTGCACAACCAGAGAAAAAGGTCAATCGTTTACCTGACCAAGTAGTGCTAATTTAGTTAATGGTAGGTACATGATTTCTTTGCGGATTTACGGTGCGTATTTCAGTGTGTAGCTGCTGAAGTATGTATGTAGGAGTGGTAGAGCACGGGTTTCAGGAGATACACACAAGATACCATGCTCGTGCATATTGTGTATAATGCACATTGGCATAGTTGATCACTATGATAACATTTTCACAATACTTATCACTAGTTTACAGTGGGGAATTATGTTATATGGTTTACAAGTAGTCTAGTTTTTGATAACTAGAAATTATGACCTATTCGCCACATGATTGTCACATGATGCTAAACAGTAGACTCCCAAGCAAATATTATGATGGCCAGCTTCAGTTAGCATTAACCAGGCATCGTATTGAGATTTAGGTAATTCGTCCTGCTTAGATAAACGAAATTAATCTAGATATTAAGATAGCATTTCACTAAACCTGTTCAGCAGTGTTATTTTTCTAGATGTAGCTCCAGAACTACATCACTAAACCTAGGAGGACAGTGATGACAAAATCGTACTACTGTATAAATCTTTGTATCTCTAGTGTTATTCATTGCGTTGTTGGTGTGGCTTGGTTGGTCGCTTGCTAGCTGAATTATCGTATGTTTGGCTTAGGAAGCGATCGCTAGCCAGAAGTTGGACATGAGGGGGAGAGGCAGGGGTCAGCAAACCCAAAAGGGCAGGGGTCACTAGAGTTGTTAATTAAGTTTTTCCGAATTTCTAGCGGTGCAATATAAGTTTATGTATTTCTGTCAAACTGTCAACTGCAGATCTTGCAGAGTAGTGGCCTATTCATAGTACTGGTCAAGGTGTCAAATACTTTGTTTTTGCTTTGGATCAAACCATTTCTTTTGTGTTCTGGAGTTTAGAGTCAACCCCACCTTGATTTTCCTCCATCCTCCACCACTGGTTGGATGGATATAAGAAGGGGATCAACTGTCGCTGCTTACTGTAATTGTTGCCTGAACATTACTGGACCAATCTAATGAACTTATAACATTATGTTGATCTCTTTTCATTCATGTATACTTTATATATAATATGTGTTGATCGGTGTATGCAATATACTACCAAGTACCAACTGAATATACTTAATTCAGTTTTGTTCAACTGTGATACTAGCGCCCCTATGTTTATGCTTCTTAGTTACGCATACTCAGTTTGATATAGTATGTACGTGAACTCATAAAAAGATGAATATACGACCATGGACGTTGAAGTATATACTTCACTACCTTAAGAAAAGTATATATACTTTCATTCCCTCAATAAAACGATAGACATAGGTATATACTAGTACATAAAATGAGGTATATACTTACAGTATATGTTTATATATACTTCATTTTATTTCCTCTGTATAAGTGTTAGGAATATAGAAGAATATGTTTAGTTGATTGTTGGCAGCATGAGAAGAATAGTGTTGTTCCTTAACTTGTAGAATCTAGAAGTAAAGAATATAAACGATGAAAAAACGTTGCATTTGCTGCCCAGTTTGTTGCTAACAGCAAGAACATGAACAGAGCAGCATTTGATTGTCTTGCTTTACTATGAATTATGACTAGTTTTGCTATCATGTGAAATCCTCTAGACATTTTCTTTCCCAATTATGTTTTCTTCTTGTAATTAGTTTATTTTTCTAGTGCTTGAGGTAACTTCTTGTTCATGTGCATTTCTTTGTTTGTGATGTAGTTTGTTAATAGCAAGGGGCTGCGGCAGCGACACCGACGACAACATCAACACGGGGTTGCGACGGTGACTAAGACATCGACACGGGGCTGCGACGGTGGCGGAGACATCGACACACGGCTGTGACGCTGACAGAGACACATCGACATGGGTTGCAACAGCACCGATGACGACGACGACGACGTCCACATGAGACTGCAGCTGCGACGACCACAACCTCTACATGCGGGCAGTATGTTGCACTTGTATGGATCTCGGCAATGTATTATATATATACTAGATAGCCCATTTTGTAAAGTTTTTTTTTCAAACTTGTTGTATTGCAAGTTTATGATTTTTTCCATAAACTAGTGCACATCGGATGGCTCAGTGCAAAGGCATTTCGATTTTTGAGGCTTTTTTCATTTTCTTTATTTGTTTAAAGACTAGCACATATGCCCATGTGTTGCAACGGGGAGAAAAATATTACACTTCCCTAGCCGAACAAGTATCAATTTTTCCTAATAGAAAAAAGAATTGTGCTTTCAGCCAAATCAATTTTGCAAAACTGGTAAGGAATGTATGGATTGTTTGGTTTGCAACTTTTCTATTTTATTTCAACCTCCACTATTTGCTTGTGCTATCCACTGGCAATGATGTACTAATTGTCAGTGCTTAATGCGAGACATATGTAGTATGAGAGACAGAAGAACATGTGAAATTGGGTTAGCTGTTATGACTGTTTCATTAACCGAAAACGGAAAACATGAATGATTATATTTTTTAAACCCGGGACAGTTTTTTCATGGGAAATCTTCTGAGAAATCTCTATCAGATTGCATAATTAATTGTTGTGTTCATTATGAGTTATCCCATGTGCATGCACGATATACTTATACATAAGAAAAAATCTTGTTATGAGACATGAACATCAGAATAAAGATGCGTATAGAAGCACTTATATATATGATGGGTGCTCGCGTGATGCATATATACAATAAATGAGAGTGCGTGCTTGTGTAGAAATAGTTCTTGTCTAAGGAGTAGGGAGTTCCTTGTTAATACAATTTCTTTTGACTATACCGAGAAAAGAAAAAAAAGGAGGCGATTGATGCGTACGTGCACTTGTCCTCATGCGTAAACATGTGCTTGCTTGCTACCATATGCTCGCTTTACTTGCGTGCATGTTCGTGACATGTCAACAGGTTAGAGTGTGGCAAACCAACCTGTGGTTGTATGGTTAGAGGGACAGTGGTATCCCTAGCCCACCAGAGTTCAAATCCTGGTGCTTGCATTATTTCTGGATTTATTTCAAGATTTTCGGCGATGCGCATTCAGTGGGAGGAGACGTTACCGTCGACGACGAGGTGCCTACGTTAACTTCGTAAATCTCAAGATGATATGTCGGCTCAATCTTAAAACAAACAGGTTAGAGTGTGCGTGCGTGCATGCATGAGGCCTCCAACTGCATGATCACGAGAATTCACTTACTCTAGCCCAATATGGCTGGCCTAGCGCCGGTAGACGGTTTCCTGCCCTGAGTAATTTCTTTACTTCGAAGGGCCAAATTTCAATCATGTCGTTCCCGGATTAATTCCTTTCCTTCTTAAGGCCAACAACGTGCTTGCACTTCCTTATTTATCGGATCTTCCTCTTGTTGTTTCTTCAGACTACTATGTATTTAAATCGGTAAGATTTGATCTAAAAAAGCGAGGTGGGATTAATCGGTACCATTAGATATACGGTTTTTGTAATTTCTGACCGTTCTGTCTGTTGCATGAGATCCGAACGATCCCGCACGTCCCGCTACAAGTCAACTACCCTCGCATGTCTCGCTTTGTCACACCGGTCTCCTACGCGAGAAAAATAAATGGCTCTGAGAGGAATCGAACCCAGTACCTCGTGAAAAGGTGGACCAAACTTGCATGCACGCTAACCAACTAACCATTGGTTGTCTCATTGTCTTACCACCTAATTTTATGCTTTTAAATAGCTCGTTGTTTAAAGTAGGCAACGCTATTGTTTCTCTCCATTATGGTAGCATGTCTCGTTGTCTTGCTTCTATTTCTACCTTGTCCGAGGAAAGTAAATAATGGGCTGGAAAATTAAGAGGATTGAAATGGGAGCACGCAATCCTTGCCCATTAAGGTAACATGTTTCGCTCCATTTCAAGACGAGGAGCACGCAACCAATGCATGTCATTGGGCTTCTGGACTTGATAACTTAGGTACAAAGACCACGATAACTTTGACACGTGGATAAAAGTTGTTGAAAACATAACATTGATATTTTTTTTTATAAATAGCATGATAATATGCGCTTCCGGATTTGATAACTTAGGTATAAACACCACGATAACTTTGACTCGTGGAAAAAAGTTGTTGAAAATATACTCCGGTAACATCTGTGTAAATAACGTGGTAATATAGGATCCCGGACCTAATAACTTAGGTACAAACACCACAATAATTTTGACCCATGAAAAAAAGTTTGTTGAAAATATACTCTGATAACTTTTTGTGTAAATAGCTTGATAATATATACCCCGGTCCTGATAATTTGGGTACAAACACCACGATAACTTAGGCCCATGAATTTTTTTGTTGAAAACATACCACTGATAACTTTTCATGTAAATAACATGATAATATACGCTTCCGGACATGATAACTTAAGTACAAACATCACGATAACTTTGACCCATGTAAAAAAGTTCTTTGCAAACATACTCCGGTAACATCTGTATAAAGAACATGGTAATATAGGCTCCTCGGACGGACGTGGAGTTTCTACACCTGAGCTCATATGCTCCTGGTGTAAACAGTAAAATAAATAAAATAGGAAAACATTTCAAAAAATTCTGAATTTTTTTATGACATACTTTAAGAAATGTTTGTTATGCCTGCAAAATTTCATCACGAAATGACATTGTTGGAAGGCGTGGTAAAAAGAACAAAATCGATGCTATGTAAATGTTACTTTCAAACACATTTTGGAGCTCTGATTTTGTATTTTTTCCACGACTTCCAACAATGTGATTTCGTGATGAAATTTTGCATGCACAACAAATATTTCTTAAAGTATGCCACAAAAAAAATTCAGAATTTTTTGAAATGTTTTTGTATTTTATTTATTTTACTGTTCACAGCAGGAGCATATGAGCTCAGGTGTAGAAAGGTACTTTCGCTCCCCGGACCTGATAACTTATATACAAACACCTAGATAACTTTGACCCGTGATTTTTCTTTTGAAAACATACTTTGATAACTTTCTATGTAAATAACATGATAATATAGACTTCTAGTCCTGATAACTTGGGTACAAACACCACGATAACTTTGGCCCATGATTTTTTTTATTGAAAACATACTCCGGTAGGATGTGTGTAAATAACATGATAATATATGCATAGCAAAACTGATAACTTATTTAGCCCATGCATGATAACTTTTGATCAAGAAAAAAAAGTGTTCGAAACATGCCAACATGGTATCTAGTTTCGAATGTCTCATCACGGCGGATTTTTTTTAGACAACAGATTTTGGATCGAACACACGGTTTGAGCTACAAAATATTTTGAAATTTCAAAATAAAGAGAATCTACGATGACATTAGTTTTTCTACACTTTTAGTGCATTTGCACGTGGGAGAAAGTTGGAATAAGTCATTTTTATGCCCGGAATTTGCATATGTAATCATTGTGGTAACTTATATAGCACAGACGTGATAACTTGCATACCCTAGGCGTCGTAACTTTGTACCCGAAAAAAAATATCGTCGAAACATATCAACATGAGATCTAGTTTCGTAGGTCTCGTCGAGATGATTTTTTTATGTGAAAACAGTTTTTCAATCCGAACGACGGTTTGAGCTACAAAACATTTTGAATTTGGAGTTTTAATGGAATCTTTTGTGATGTCATCAATTTTGTTCTTACATGCATGCGGGTTATAGGCTGAATCATTTGATAATAAAATAATCAGTTAACACATCTTGCATGCGAGCTTTGCATGCGATCCTGGCAACACCCTTCGTGCAGTCGGCCCTCGTGGGATGGAATCGTTCGGATCTTTAGCTATAATGCGAACGTTTGGAAGATATAACAGTCCTTAGATATATAGAAGCAACGTGGGCTATTTAATTTCTGAGCGACCCCAAAATTATTAAAAACCAATAATCTAGCTTAGCTGGTTGTGTCCTTTGGATGGCAAAGTACCGGTTCAGAGTTCGAATCTCCATCAGCGTCGTATTTTCCTCTTTTCTGTGAGGCCAAAAATATCAGTGTGACAGCAAAAAAAAATTGGGTGTCTCTGAGGCGCAACATTGGCAGCCAAAATTACGGACGGGAAATATCATTCGAGCTACCTACGAATGAAGCGGACAAGGGAATACGTCATAGGTGTACTTTTTATAATAATTATTACAAGAAAGGAACACGTCAAAAACCAATATAAAAAGGAACCTAACTTTCCTTCCTCACAACAGGTTAGGTAGGTTGCCTGGTTTGTGCGTGCGGTATCAAACCAGACGGGCAAGGATTGAGTCCTCGTGATGCATTTTAATTTTTGATTTGATGCAAGACGGGATGCAATTTTTTACATGCAACGAAAAAACGACGGACGGAAAAAAAGATGACGTACGAAAAACGCCTATGGACAAAATAAAGTGAAGAAAAAAAAATCCTTCATTTAATATCCGAGCCTCCCAGAGCCGTCTGCGCCGGCGAGCTCTAGCAGCAAGCCGGGCCACCCCATCCCCTCTGCTCCCTTCTCCTTCTTCTCCCTCCTTCCTCTTTCTTCTCTCTCTCTTAACTCCCTCTCTCTTCTCGTTTCTACAGGACCTCAAGCTGCCATGGATGTTGCACCGAGCTCAAGTCCAACAGTCCAACCCTGGAAGCGCCGCCCTCCTCAACCACGTCCAGATCCAGGCCGTTCCTATCGGATACACGTCGCCCAGTCCCTGGAGAGCCTCCTCCGCACTTCTTCCAGTGCGACGGAGCAGAGGACGTCCGGTCGCCAGGAAGCCTAGATCAGCTTCACGGGCGCGGCGGCAAAGAGGCGGAGGAGGTCCTGGACTCCTGGGCGGGGGAGGCGCGAACAACGGCGAAGAGGAGGGCCACCAGGAGAGGGCGCGCAGCTTCGCGGGCGCGGCGGCAAAGAGGCAGAGGAGGTCTTGGGCGGGGGAGGCGCGAACAGCGGCAAAGAGGAGAGCCACCGGGAGTGGGCGCGCGTCGACCACCTCGCAGCCGTCGGGGATCTGGAGGCCGGCCGGCGGAATCACCACCTCTGTTTTCTATCAGGCGGCGGACGCGGTGGGTTGGGGGCGACGGGGGTGTTGCGTCCGTCCGGCTCTTGTGAAGGAGCGATTCGTTTTTATCCAGCCCCTGCAAGCTCCAGCCGCCGCCGCTGCCATTCTGCATCGAGCCGCCGCGCCAGCGCCGCTCGAGCCGCCGTGTGCCCACGTTGACCTGGTCCCCAGACATATGGACATATGGACCGCGGGTTGAATATACTAAACTACAGGGTATTTTTTGTAAAATCGAAACGTTTTCCCAGATTTCACTTACAGAGGGACCGCGGGTTGATTTCATATAAACCCAGGGACTTTTTTGCAAAACATCTGACGACGTACGACCAGATACTCAATTCTCTTTATTATTAGGTAAAGATACATAGTATGAACTGGATGCATGGATGAAACATATGTATGCATGTACGTATATATTTGGAGAAATTTGTAATTATCAAACGTTTTTTTTAATGAAATTTTTAGTGCTGGCGTTTGAGTGTGTGTGCACCTCACTACTTTTTTTTTTTTGAGTGGAAAAAAAAAAGTAGTGTGCACCTCACTACTACCATAGGTATAGTGGTGGCGTCTCAAAATATACCACGACATAGATATTATAAGTACTGGTGGCGTGAGTGAATAGTGCCACGCCACAAGTAACAAAAATACCGATGGCGTCGGACCGCACGCCATTAATATTTGGTTAAATGTGGCGCCATATTAGTGGCGTCGACCTCTAACGCCAGCAAGGTGGTTTTTAGAACGCCAGCACTAGCGTTTTCTGCACTAGTGCTATATGGTGTGTTTTACCCTAGAAAAAATCATAAGCAATCTTTCGGGACGAAGCATCGCCGTCTCGAGGCGGAAACCTGGGCAGAGGCCCTTTTGCAGTCCGGTAGTCAGATTCTGTCGAGGAAATTCCTCTCCGGGAGGGGGAGATTGAAGCCATCATCATCACCAACGCTTCCTCCTTCACTGGAGGACCAATCTTCATCAACATCTTCACCAGCACCATCTCATCTCCAACCCTAGTTCATCTCTTGTATTCAATCTTTGTCTCAAAACCTCAGATTGGTACCTGCGGGTTACTAGTTGTGTTGATTACATCTTGTAGTTGATGCTTGTTGGATTACTTGGTGGAAGATATTATGTTCAGATCCTTAATCATTATTATTATACCTCTGATCTTGAACATGTTGATGAGGTGTGAGTAGTTACTATTGTTCCTGAGGACATGGGAGAAGTCTTATTATAAGTAATCATGTGAAGTTGGTATTCGTTCGATATTTTGATGATATGTATGTTGTTACTTCTCTTAGTGGTGTCATGTGAACGTCGACTACATGACACTTCACCATGTTATGGGCCTAAGGGAAGTCATTGTGGAGTAACAAGTAGATGATGGGTTGCTAGAGTGACAGAAGCTTAAACCCTAGTTTATGTGTTGCTTCATAAGGGGCTGATTTGGATCCACATGTTTCATGTTATGGTTAGATTTATCTTAATTCTTCTTTCATAGTTGTGGATGCTTGCGAGAGGGGTAATCATAAGTAGGTTGTTAGTTCAAGTAAGAACAGCACCTTAGCACCGGTCCACCCACATATCAAATTATCAAAGTAGCGCACGCGAATCAACTCAACATGATGAACATGACTAGACAAAAATTCCCATGTATCCTCGGGAGCGCTTCCTTAATATAAGAGTACTTTTAGGCCTGTCCTTTGCTATAAAAAGGATTGGGCTACCTTGCTGCACCTTTGTTATTATTGTCACTCGTTACTTGTTACGAATTATCTTGCTACAAAACTATCTACTATTGTTACTTACAGCACTTGCAGAGAATACCTTGGTGCAAACCGCTTGTCATTTCCTTCTGCTCCTTGTTGGGTTCGACACTCTTACTTATCGAAAGGACTATGATTGATCCCCTATACTTGTGGGTCATCAAGAGCGCGAGGAGTGGAGGTTGTGGGCACGGCCACACTTGGGTCGTGCGGGAGTGGGGCGGGCGGCGGTTGCGGGAGCTAGACAAAGCTAACAAGCGGGACATGCATGTTAGTGAGAGGAGAGAGAGGGAGAGAGCACGATGCGGGTTGGCTCGCAAGCTGGGCAGGCTGGCCTTTCTTCTTTTTTTTTTCCTTTTCTATTTCCTTTTTTTGTTTTCTCTCTGCTCTCTCTTTTTATTTTTATAAAATCAATTTTAATTTTCTTCCAAAATAGAATAGCTCCTAAATTAACTTGGGAATCTTTCTAAATTGATGAACATTTCCCAAGTATTTTTGCTCACCAAAAATATCATTATGCCTAGTGGGCCTATTTGAATAGTTTGAGTTCTCATATTTGGTTTTTCTGTTTTGTTTTTAATTTCCAGAGTTTTACTTATAGTTTATTTGCTAAAAAACTATTTTCAAACATTATTCCACTCAAAATAAAATAGGGCATATATATAATCTTGGAAAATTTCTTTCCGGCCCTAATGCAAATTTTGAAAAATAATTTTAGGGTGAAGCCTCCATGGCTTTCATTTGAATTCAAAGGGTGGTTTGAATTCAATGTTGGCCTTGTTGGCCTCAGAAACCAAATATGTAGAGAAAATATGAATGCAAATGATTCTAATTTCACAACCAAAATTTAGGATAAATTTAGGTTGTGACAGACTAACCACCTTAAGAGGTATCTCGTCCCTGAGATTCCGCTTGGCTAGCAAATAGGTGCTGGTGGTTCTTCTTGAGTTCGTCTTCGCGTTCCCAAGTAGCTTCTTCTTCCATGTGGTGATCCCATAACACCTTGCAAAATTTGGTTCAGGTGTTTCTTTCGACGATCTCCAAAATCCTTGTTGGCTTGTCCTTGTAGGTGAGGTCATCTCCTAGCCGGACTTCTGTCAGGGGTATCGTGTCCTACAATTGGGTCTCCATCATGTCTAGGTGACATATCTTGAGCCTTGAGACGTGGAGCATATCGTGTATGGCCGACAACTCTATTGGCAGTTCGAGTCAGTAGGCAACCTCGCCGCTTCAGGCAAGTACCATGTAGGGTCCGACGAATCTGGGTGCCAACTTTCCTTGACGCCGAAACGTCTCATTCCACGGATTGGTGAGACTCTAAGGTATACCCTATCTCCGACCTCATAGCTCACATCCTTCCTCTTAGCATCAGTGTAACTCTTCTACCTGGACTATACTACTTAAGACGGTCCTTAATCAGTATCACTTTCTCTTCAGCATCCTGTATAATGGGTTCTACACTTCCTCCCATATAGTGTCTCAAAGGGTGCCATATCGATGCTGGCATGGTAGCTGTTGTTGGAAGAGAACTCCGTGTATGGTAGGTTCTCGTCCCAACTAGATCCATAGTCCAGAGCACAGGCTCTGAGCATGTCCTCGAGCATTTGGTTAACTCTTTCAGTCTGACTGTCAATATGTGGGTGAAAAACTATGGTAAACTCCAGTTGGGTTCCTAACGATTCGCGTAGCTTCTCCCAAAACTTTGACGTGAACTGGGTTCCTCTATCGGGTACAATCTCTCATGGAACTTCGTGTTGGCTCACTATCTTAGTCATATAGATCTTCACCAATTTGGCGCTGGTGTAGGCGGTCTTTACAGGTACGAAGTGTGCCACTTTGGTGAGGTGGTCCACTGGTACTCATATCGAGTCGTAACCCGATTGTTTCCTGGGCAATATTGTGATGAAATCCATTCCAATGCAACCCCATTTCCATTATGTGGATGGCAGGAGTTGCAAAAGTCTTGTAGGTTCCTGGTGCTCAGCTTTGACTCTGCTGCACACGTCCCAAAGCGCAACATGCTCCGCAATGTCCCTCTTCATTCCGAACCACCAGAATCTATCCTTTAAATCCATGTACATCTTGGTGTTTCTGGGGTGTATGGAATAGGGTGAGTCACAAGCTTCTTGCATGATCAACTTCCAAAATTCAGGGTCATAGGGCACACAAACTCTATTCTCGTACCATATGACTCCTCCGTCATTCTCTCAGAATCCTTCAGCCTTCTCCCTCAGGTTGGTCCTGATTTTCCTAATGGCAAGGTCCTCTTTTTGGCCTTCCCTAATCCTTTCTATCAGCGCCGGCTGAACCTCAAAGCTCGCCATGTATCCTTTAGGAACAACCTCAAGTCTTAGCTCCATGAATGCCTGACACAACTCTGCAGATAACTCTCCGACTGGTAAGCTCTTGGCATAGGCCTTGCGACTAAGTGCATCAGCGACTACGTTTGCCCTGTCGGGGTGGTACTGTAGCTTCATGTTGTAATCCTTGAGTAGCTCCAACCACCTTCTCCGTCTCATGTTCAACTCCTTCTGTGTGAAGATGTACTTCAGGCTCTTGTGGTCGGTGAATACTTCACAATGATACGTCTCAAAAGTATCTACTTTTCCAAACACTTTTGCTCTTGTTTTGGACTCTAATTTGCATGATTTGAATGAAACTAACCCGGACTATCGTCACCTCCTGTTCTTCCTTGGGGGGGGGGGGGGGCTGATCTGGAGTCCGTTTGGGGCTCCGGAGAGTGGAGATCATCGCCGTCGTCATCACCAACCCTTCTCCATCAACAATTCCATGATGCTCACCACCGGGAGTGAGTGATTCCTTTGTAGGCTTGCTGGACGGTGATGGGTGTGGATGAGATTGATCATGTAATCGAGTTATTTTGATAGGGCTTGATCCCTAGTATCCACCATGTTCTGAGATTGATGTTGCTATGACTTTTCTATGCTTAATGGTTGTCACTAGGGCCCGAGTGCCATGATTTCAGATCTAAACCTATGATGCTTGTCACTAGGGCCCGAGTGCTCTGCTTTTGATTCACCTATTGTTTCGAATCGGCTTATGACACCACCACTTGATACTCATTCTAATATGTCGCAAGTACTTGATGATGCTACTTCTGAAATTAATGATGATACTACTATGCTTGATGAAACTGAAAATGTGCCACTGAATGAATTACTTGATACTCATATTGCTAAAGCTAGAGAACTTGAGAATGTTGAAATTGATGAAAACTTCGAATCACCTATTACGCCTAGCTCTCATAATAGATATGAATTGCCTGATGTACCCGAGGGTTATGTTATGGATGGAGAAATAGCTAGAGACTTTCTTGCTTGTAATGATAGAGATGAGTTGAAGAAACTACTATGCAAACTGAAAGAAAAATCTATGATGGAGAAAATGAAACATGATCCCAAATTTGCTACTTCTCCTATATGTGTTACTGATAAGCATTTGAATTCAGTGTTGACCCTAAGTTAATTACTATAGTAGAATTTGATCCTTTCTATGGCTATGAAACTGAGACTGTTGTGGGACATCTCACTAAATTGAATGATATTGCCACTTTGTTTACTAATGAAGAAAAGATGCGTTATTATTATATCCTTAAGATTTTTCCTTTCTCGCTAAAAGGCGATGCTAAGAAATGGTTCCTCACTCTTGCTCCTGGTTGTGTGCGTAGCCCCCAGGATATGATATATTACTTCTCTGAAAAATATTTTCCTGCTCATAAAAAACAAGTTGCCTTACAGGAAATATTTAACTTTGTGGAAATTGAAGAGAATCTCACTCAAGCTTGGGGGAGGCTTCTCCCGTTACTTAGAGCTTTGCCTGATCATCCTCTCAATAAAAATGAAATACTTGATATCTTTTATAATGGACTAACCGATGCTTCTAGGGACTACCTAGATAGTTGTGCTGGTTGTGTTTTCAGGGAACGGACTATTAGACAAGCTGAAGAATTATTGAATAACATATTGCAAAATGCCAATGATTGGATACTTCCTGAACCACCACCGGAACCTATTCAAAATAAGAGAGGTATTCTATTCCTTAGTCCTGGATATATCCAAGAAGCCAAGATGTCTACGAAATAAAAAGGTATTAAAACTGAAGATGTCAAGAATTTACCACCTATCGAAGAAATACATGGACTTGACACCCCGATATAGGTAGTATAGGTAAATTCTCTCCCTGCCTTTAATGAAAGTGATATACCTTATACTAAGACCCCTAGTCAATGCATGGATGAATTCGATAATTATATTGTTAAGCAAGAACATGTCAACAACTATGTCAAAGATCAATTAAGACGCAATGCCATGATGATAGATCGCTTAAGTGAGACTTGATGTATAGAATTGCTAATGATGTTAAAGGTCTATGTAAACATGCTTCTATGGTTCACACTCAACTAGACCAAGTTGCTAAGTCACAAAATGATTTGCTTGCTGAATTAAAAGATAACATGAATGATTATGTTGTTAGAGTAATGACTAGAGGAGGTAGAATGACTCAGGAACCCCTTTATCCCAAAGGTCACCCTAAAAGAGTTGAACTGGGTTCTTAGAGAATTAATGATGATGCACCTAGTCCACCTAGGAAGAAAAGAAAAAGAAAAATAATAGGACTATGCATGCTTCTAGTGAACCTGTTATAGAAAAACGTGTTGAGAATCGTAATGATGTTTCTATTTCTACTGATGAGACACAATCTGGTAGTGAACATTCACCTAGTGATAATGAAAATGATACTCACGTAGATGCTCAACCACATAGTAATAAAGAACCTGAAAATGATTTGGAAATAGAACCTGCTGAAAATCTTCATAACCCACATCCTAAAAATAAACGCTATGAAAAGAAAGACTTTGTTGCTAGGAAACACGGTAGAGAAAGAGAGCCATGGGTTCAGAAACCCATGCTATACCCTCGTAATCCTTCTAAGAGTAAGGATGTGGAAGAGTTTGAACGCTTTGCTGAAATGATTAGACATGTCTTTCTGCGCACTCACTTGACTGATATTCTGAAGATGCCTCCATATGCTAAATATATGAAGGACATTATTACCAACAAAAGAAAGAAACCTGAAACTGAAATTTCCACCATGCTTGCTAATTATTCTTTTGATGGTGGAGTGCCTAAGGAGTTGGGAGACCCGAGTATAGCCACAATATCTCGCTCCATTAAAAGAAATTATGTTAAAACTGCATTATGTGATCTAGGAGCCGGTGTTAGTGTTATGCATTTCTCTTTATATAAAAGACTTGATTTGAATAAGCTTACACCTACTGAAATATCTTTGCAAATGGCTGATAAATCCACTGCTATACCTATTGTATTTTGTGAGGATGTTCCTGTTGTGGTTGCAAACGTTCCTATCTTGATAGACTTTGTTATTCTTGAGATGCCCGAGGACGACAACATGTCGATTATCCTTGGTAGACCTTTTTAAATACTGCAGGGGCTGCTATTCATTGCAACAAGCGCAAGAACATACGATGCACTTTCCGAAGAAGCAATCTTCAGTGAATAGTATTAATACCATTGAGCTAATTGCCGCACTCACTATTGGAGGGATTAAATTTCCTCTCGCTACTGTCAAGAAGAAATATGATAATCTTATTGTTGGGGATATGCAAATCCCCATTGAGGTAACATAGTGTTTGGTTTCATGTCAATCGGAAACGGATACTAATAAGACTTGATCAACCTTATTAATGGATCTTTGTGCAAGACATGAGGTTGATGAATTTAGTAAGCACAACTCTATGTATCTTTAGTTTATTCTCTGCTATTTTTAGTTAAACAAAATAAAATGCCATCAGTTCCCAGTTTTTTGATTTTCTCATGCAATAAAAATGACCTAGAAATAAAAAGTCTCAGATTGCCACAAAATTTTAACATGATTTCTGTGGAATATTTAAAAAAAATGGTGCTGAAAGCACATCAAGGAGGTGCACCTGTGGGCCACAAGCAAACAGGGCGTGCCCACCCCCTGGGCGCACCCTGATAGCTTGTGGGGCCCATAGGGGCCCCCTACCTTATCCCTTCATCCCATGCCTTCTCTTACCTCCAGCAAAAATTCATAGTCACTCTATCGCTCGTGTTCTTGCTCCCAAACCTGAGATTTTTGATCTCTTTGCTCGGAACTCCGTTTCCAAAACTGTTTTGAGGAATTGCTCCTTGGTATGTAACTCCTCCATTCCTCTAGTTAGTTTTTGCTTTAGTGGTTTATATTTTGCATATATTTTTGTACTTGGTGCTATTGAAAATGAGCTTGCATGTTGAACTCTTTGAGTTCCAAGTAGTACGAATGCTTGATATGGCCTCTAGGTACCTATATGAGTAGTTGCTACCAATCTTGCAAAGTTTTATTAACATCATTTTGTGACCCCAAAAATTTCAGAAATTTTGCATAGGAAAAATGAATTTCCTTAGGAGGGGTTCTTCAAGCCGGAGTCCTAAAGGAGTTGTTCGAAGGACCCAGGACCAAGATATCAACATATTTCGCAACGCGGAGGTTAGGCCGTGTGAATGGCTACATGCACCTTTGATGAGCGAAGCAGGTTTCCACCAAGAGTTTATGCAATTCACTAGAAATGCCGGGATGACCAACTTTCTCACAGATGAGTGTGATCAATACTATCTCCTTACAAATTCCTTTGTGCAAAAATTTTGTTTCATAAATAGGCCCGATGCTCCCATGGTGCGCTTAGATTTATATGCAGAACATTATGAATTACCACTCTCCGAATTCTGTGAAATATGCTTGATTCCTTCTGACGGGGGAAATCGTGAGCTTAAATCAGAGGAGTTTGAGGACTTCCTCCTTACTTTAACTGTGGGAGATACTAGGGGTGTATCAAATGCCAGGGCCACCAGTTTACATTTTCCTGTTGTGCATTACTTTGCTTTATTCATAGGGAAATGTTTAACTGCTATGGGTCAGGGTGGCGGTCTCAGTGCCCCCACCCTTGCTATTTTGCGTCGCGCGCTATATGGCGATAACACTTATAGCTTAGGAGCTATTGTCGCACGTAGCTTGCATGTTAACCAGACCAAGGGCAAGATTCATGGTGGTATTTATGCCACTCGATTAATAAAACATTTTAATGTCAATATATGCCCCTCTAATTTCTTGTTGCCTAAGATTTATCTTGATCATTAGACTATGATAGATCACCAGTTCACTGATGAGCCCAAGCCTCCGCACCACAATCATTATAACCTAGTATAGAGCGAGGATACTCGTGATGTTATTATGTTGCTTGCACCTTCTTTGTTTGGCTATGATGCCAGGCATGGATATGTTGTCATGCCATCAGATATAATCAACTACCGGATCAGTTGGCTGAGGCGGAGGCCGCCGCCCAGGCATGGGACGCCCACGTGCCCCAGCCTAATTACTTCCCTGGACCCGATGGCTACTTAGGATGGTGATCACCAAGCTAGGCCAAAAGCCTAAGCCTGGGGGAGTACGTATTTCTCACCGACCTTATATTCATGTCCACACTTCATATCAGTTGTCGGTGTTCATCCTCTTTCATTGTATATCCATGTTAGTTTTATTCTTCCGCTTTCTTCTTGTGTGTCTGGAAAACTTTGAAAAATCTAAAAATATTTCTCGTTTATTTTTGGTTGTTCTTTGTCGTTTAATTAGTTTGTAGTCTTAAAAAAACCCAAATAGATTTCCTTTGTGTGTTGGGAGCTTTCCCGTGTACATAGTTTTTTCTCGTTTTTGTTTTTCCTTTGCTTGTTTACTTTCTTCGAGAAAATCAAAAACTCCAAAAATATTTCAATGTGTTTTACTAAATTTATTTTGTTTTTGTTGAGTCAATAAAAGGAGAAGACCACGATGAAAATGTTAAGTGGCTCTCATAAGCATTAATGTTGATCCAACGAAGAGCCAATGTTACCTTGTCTTCTTTGTTCTATAAATTGTTTCACAGATTCCAGCTTAGTCCACGACACACTTGCACTATTATTATTATCACATCGTTCGGTCGTGCAAGTGAAAGGCAATAATGACAATATTTGATGAAGTGATCGTGGTAAAGGGAGCTGGTATGAACTCTTCTTGTTTTCCGTTTTTGTAAATATGTTTAGCTTGTTCGATCTTGATTCAGCATACCATGAGTAAACATGTTTGTGATGACAATTGGAGATTATAGTTGCTCATGCCATGCTTAAATAGCTAGGAGTGGATAATGACTTATCTTATGTGTCAACATGCATTAAAATGGTTGTGATGTGGTATGGTAGTATGGTATCGTCCTCTGAGTAATTCGAGCGGTTTGACTTGGCCCATGTGCAAACATGTAGTTGATTCAAAACCAATGCAGCCTTCATGATGTTTAAATTCATAGTGTTTATATCCTACTCATGCTAGTGTTCAATGTTAATTATTTTCAATGCATGACTATGATCATTTTCGCTCTCTAGCTGGTCGCTTCTCAATCTATTGCTAGCCTTCACCTGTACTAAGCGGGAATACTGCTTGTGCATCCAAAATCCTTAAACCCAAGTTATTCCATATGAGTCCACCATATCTACCTATATATGATATTACCCTGCCATTCCAAGTAAATTTGCATGTGCCACCTCTAAATATGCAAATACGCATCTGTTTTGTGTGCTCGTACTGCTCACGGAGTGACGGGGTGGTCAGTATCTTCCATGCTAAGTGGGTTATTCTCAAGATGGGCGTTAATTCACCTATCATTGCATGAGAGAGGCTGTTAAAAAGGATGCCTAGTCCCACAAAATCAAAAATAATTAAACAAAACTCCCGGGACAGTCGAAATGTTGGAGAGCATCCGTGGATTCGGTCAGCCATGGGTTGTGTATGTATTGTGGATGGGAGTAAACTTTACAATTCCTCTTGGGAACCGCCAATAATGTGTTTAGCATGGAAGATAAAATCCTTTGTCATGACGTTGACAGGAAAAGCACACCACCCAAAATTATAATCTCAACTATGTTTTCAACCTTGAGCTCTGGCACCTCTGCAAAGCAATGCTTCCCTCTGCGAATGGCCTTTCTATTTACTTTAATGTTATATCCGAGTCATCATCTTCTTACTAAAATCACCAGACCGGAGAGCACTATTGTCATTCTTATGCATTAAGTATAGCTAATGTTGGATGTGAGCATGGCTGGATCTTTTCTACCCTGAATTATAATGTTTAGTCATTGCTTGAACCTTAGAGGTGCTCTGCATTTATGTTTTGCGATCTTAGAAAGGGCTAGCGAGATACCATGTCATCGTATTATATCATGATTGTTTTGAAAAATTATTGGCATGTGAGATATTTTATTATTGCTCGCTAGTTCATTATGTTATTTTCATGAGTGAATATAAGTGTTACCATCAATATGGTTATTTATGATTTATGCTGAAAGCCGGAACACTAGCTAAGCATATGTATAGCAACGAGAACAAAAGAGTTTGTAAAAGTGCTCTTTATCACTTTTAGTTTATCAACTGAATTGCTTGAGGACAAGCAATGAGTTAATCTTGGGGGAGTTGATACGTCTCAAACGTATCTACTTTTCCAAACACTTTTGCTCTTGCTTTGGACTCTAATTTGCATGATTTGAATGAAACTAACCCAGACTGACGTTGTTTTCAGCAACTACCATGGTGTTATTTTTATGTAGAAATAAAAGTTCTCGGAATCGTACGAAACCTTTTGTGAATTACTTCTAGAATATATGAAGAATTATGGAGCGAAGACCTTCGGAGGGGTGCTGCTTGTGGGCCACAAGTCAACAGGGTGGGCCCACCCCCTGGGCGTGCCTTGTTAGCTTGTGGAGCCCACGTGGCTCCCCCGACCCTAATTCCAGTCCTATAAATTCACATCCTTGAAGAAAAAATCAGAGAGAAGATTACATCGCATTTCACAAGACGGAGCCGCCGCCACCTCCTGTTCTTCCTCGGGATGGCTGATCTGGAGTCCGTTTGGGGCCTCGGAGAGTGGAGATCGTCGTCGTCGTCATCACCAACCCTTGTCCATCAACAATTCCATGATGGTCACCACCGGAAGTGTGTAATTCCTTTGTAGGCTTGCTGGACGGTGATGGGTGTGGATGAGATTGATCATGTAATTGAGTTATTTTGATAGGGCTTGATCCCTAGTATCCACTATGTTCTGAGATTGATGTTGCTATGACTTTGCTATGCTTAAAGCTTGTCACTAGGGCCCGAGTGCCATGATTTTAGATCAGAACCTATTATGTTTTCATGAATATGAGAGTGTTTTAGATCCTATCTTGCAAGTTGTATGCACGTATTACATGTCATAATTTGCATATCCCAAGGTGACAATAATTGGGATTCTTTCCAGTGATTGTCGTAGTTTGAGGAGTTCATGTATTCACCATGTGTTAATGCTTTGTTCCGGTTCTCTATTAAAAGGAAGCCATAATATCCCTTAGTTTCTATGGGGACCCTGACTCATAAGTCGTGATCACCAAATGCACGTGTACAGTGATCCCAGTGATCAATGCTCACTGAACACACAGAAGCTTAATAACAAGAGTCTTACATCCATACATACCGTCTTACACAAATAAAGACCATCGAGGTCAAGTCTTACATAGATAGGGCCATGAAGGCCAAACAACAAACATAAACGTGCAGCAGAAATCTTGAAAGATAGCGTAGACCCATGCCATCTGCCTTAACCCTACAGGCATTCTGACTGGGAAGCGTCCTAATTCGCATGTTCATCATCAACGAAATCTTCACCATATTCCTGCTCTTCCATGCCTGGCCAATTAAATAATGAGTGGCAAGCTAATGAGTACTTTGAATGTACTCGCAAGCAACCCATGTTTTGGAACAAGGTATAACAATGCATGATATAGCACTAAGTAGGCAAGTTGCGGAAAGCTAATTTTTTAGTGCAATGACATGATCAAACAACTTGTAAGCATGCATCATGAGTCACAAGCATCCGTAAGAACAGGTTACAGATATCAATATAAAGAAATTTTGAACATCTCATGTTCAACCATCATGTCAAGTCATCTGACTTAACTCAAGTATTCCTTTCTCCACACACACACAGCTTTATAAACAATGGACGTAGCCCAAGAGCGGTCATCCAACTGTCCTTGACTGTGGAGATGGCTATTCGAATAGTTTAACACTCTGCAGAGGTTGCACACTTTATCCACAAGACTCGGGAAACTTTCATGTCAAGCCACGACTCGCAGTATTGTTCAT
Source organism: Elymus sibiricus (assembly GCA_039707655.1). NCBI lineage: Eukaryota > Viridiplantae > Streptophyta > Magnoliopsida > Poales > Poaceae > Elymus > Elymus sibiricus. The sequence continues at coordinate 230,352,185 of CM077669.1, read as the reverse complement.
ACCCGAGGTAAGTACCCGAACGATGCCTTTCCCCTAACGATACTAACAAAGAGATCACTCGTTTGTGCCATCCCTCATGATGTACATCACAAGTATCATCCACGAGGGCACACAACGGTGTGCCCGATGTTTGTAAAAACAACCCATGATCGTCCTTTTCGGCACGACCCCGTCTCGAGGGTGACCACGTCACTCCCGCCACTAGTAATGTGGGCTCTCTGCTAGAACCAGCCAAAGTAATCAACAAAGCCCCGTCCCATAAGGGGTATCATGGTTTTACATGTAAGGTTGGAATAACGGTCGCAACTTACAGCAATCCGTTTTCGAAAACAGCACACTCACTTGCCTCGGTACACCACTTCTTTGTCAAGTGGTTACCTAGCTCACCATCATCTCCCTCGGGAATTAGTGGCACCCGACGGGGTTTTCAAAAAGTCTTTGAAAACATTTTTGTTTCCAACACAATGCATAATCCCATCCCACTTTGCGTAGCACTACTGAGAATCCTATCTACTTCAGCAACCTAACTACTCCCACCCACATAACCCTCATAAGGAGGTAGGGCCATGCACGATGCAAGTATCAACGAGAAAGTAACGAGGCATCCACCAAAGTGGCCACCACATCATCAAGATCAATTCATCAAAACATAAGGTCCTATATGACATGCATGAAAAAGTTTCTTAGGCATGGTCAAGGGGATGCTTGCCCGGCTCAACAAAGTCCTCGAGGTCTTCAAATGTCTCTGGTCCAGCTCCTTCGTCAACTTCGTAATCTAACGTCGCAAGCAATGAGCACACAATAAGATAATAGCACCAAACAGGAAAATAAAAGCACTCAGAAAAATGTCAAACCATTTTTGTAAAATACTAGGATGAAAACTAATGATACTAAAATTAATAGTTTCTGGTTTTGAAGTGCCAAAAGTAGTGAAAAGCATTTTAGCAGTGGTTTTGAATATTCAAAACTAGGTTTTAAATAAAACCAGTACATAAAATATTTTCAAAAAGCTGCACAAGTGGCATCGTTAAATAGTACATAATATTACAAGATTTTAGAAATTGGAATCAGTGGATTTGGATTTTTATTTTATCTAGAGGAATTTTTGGAAATAAGCTCAGAAAGTAAAAAAGAAAAGGGCCACTGTGCCCTGCGCCAGATCTAGCCGCAGTTGGGCCGGCCCGTAGCCGTGCCAGCCCAGGCGAACCGGCGCACGCCCGCGTTCAAACCTGGCGGCTAGGGCCCGAAGGCCAGCGATGGAGAGAGGAGGGGGAGGGAGGTGAGGATGACAGGCGGGGCCCGCCTGTCATCTCCAACCTCGCGACAGGGAGGCCGACGAGCTCACCAGTGAGGTTTCCGGCCACGGTGAGAGGAGCTGAGGGCAGGAACGTAGTCAGCGTCGAGCCGCCATTCCTATGGCGGTGGAGATGGTCGCCGGGGTGGCCTGGGTCGCCGGCGACGAGGAGCCCGCGGCGGAGGAGCTTCGGGTGAGGTTGCCGCTGATGGTTCCTGCAGCAATCCACACGAGAGAAGAAGGGGAACGCATCAGGGAGGAGAGAGAGGCCCAAAGGGGGGAGGGAACGAGGCCGAAGAGGGGCTATACCCAGAGATCTCCGGTGAGCTGACGCGGCGGACCTCGAGCTCTATCTCGAGCTTGGGAGCTCCTAGAGAAGAGTGGGTGAATCATGGGGTCGATTGGGGGGAGAGGGAGCCAGCAGGGGGGAAAGAGGGCTCGGGGGGGCCTTAAATAGCAGGAGCACTGGTGCACCGTGGATAGGGACTTGGCTCCACGGCAACGGCGCTGGTGACCGTTAGAGGAGGAGGGAGTGAGCCTGGGGTGCTCGTGGGGGTGGTGTAGGAGGCCAGGGAGAGAGAGAAGAGGCGCAGACTGGCTCTGGCGCTCGCGCGTGCGAGGCCATGCATTGGCCGAGGGGGGCGGCATCGGGCACGCGCTGGGGAGGGTGAGAGAGAGAGGGGGGGAGGAGGCTCCCGACACGGTGGCGTGTTGCGGACATCAAGGTGCATCGACTGGCGCAAGGGGGAGGCTCAAGGTGGCCAGGGCATGGGCAGGGCACGAGGTCAACCCTCTGCCTGTCTTGTAGCACGCTCCAGAGCGCATCTTTGGCCGGCATGATGAGGCTTTTGGCGCGCTCTGGCGCGTCCTCGAGTGTCCAACGGCTGCAAGAGGGAGTAAACAAATGGAAAGGAGCCTGGGATGCTCTGGAACTTGCCAGGAGGGAGAGAGAGTTGAGGGGAGGGGAGGAAAGTGGTTGTCCAGAGAGGGAAACGGGGGATTTTACCCCATGCAATCGTGCAACTGGGCGTCAGGAAATTCACTGGAGGTGAGAGGGGGTCTGTTGGTGATGTGGTAAAAAGTGGGGCTCAAGGAGAACAGTGGAAGTGGTCAAAATATGGTTTTTACCAAATCAACAGAAGGTGTTTGATGCTGGTTTGGGCAAGGAAAACTTCCTTACTTGCATTGAGATTTTACAGTGTCAAATGGGAGATGAAAATAGGGTGGATCACCAAATTTGAGCTCAATTGAAAGAAATCGCCATTGTAAACTTGGCAAACCCTAGAAATGAGCAAAAACTAATTTTCTTAGATCCAATCATCCTAATCTATTCTCCTAAATGCACCACTTGGTGTGGTGGCATTTTTTGGGGATTAGAGCATGCCCACAAAGTTTTAGATCAATAGGAGAAAGTTGGCAATGTAGAGTTGCTCAAATTTGGATCTGGACAGGAAGGATTTTGGGGCACTTTTGTGAACCAAAACAATTGGGATTGAGATGAAACTTTGCAAGATCATCACACATAGCATGTGTGACTTGATAGAATTTTCCTGGATTTATTTGAGAATATTTCCTATAGACATATTTCAAATGCTTGAAATAGGCAGAAAGGGATTTGGAGGGTTTTGTCCAATATTTTCAACATGACCATGTGTTGAAACTCATATATATAGAAAAATATATGTCCATTGAGTTTCCCTAAATTTTCTCAAATATTTTGAAAGAATAAAAATAATTTTTCCCTATGAAAGACCACTTCTGGCCTTAAGAAAAAGCCTTTAATTAAATTGTGAAAATAAACTTAAAAAATATTTGATGGTTTTGGGAAGTCTTATATATGGTAGGTTCCAAATAGAATCTTTGGGGCAAAGCATTCCACCCAATTTGAGGACTTGTAGTACAAACCTCAATTCAGGGGTTTTGGAAAACCTAAATTGAATAAATGCTTTTTGGACAAATTATTATTTTATAAAAATAGTTTTTAGTCCTATACACATGGCATGATCATTGGGCAGAGAGTTTTGATCAAGTAGGTGAGCATAGAGAGGAGGAGAATTTTTGTGAATTAAAACATAGACAAACATTCAAGCAAATAGTACTTAAGCAAATCATCACAAGCAAGCAAAAGTTTTAAATGGGTTCAATTTTTATAAAACCATAGTATATCAAAGTGGTACAATCACAGGGTGTGACAGACCTACCCCCCTTACAAGAATCTCGTCCCCGAGATTCCTAGGCTAAGCGCTAAAAAGATAAGGGAACTCGGATCTAAGGTAGTCTTCATGCTGCTAGGTTGCTTCTGCTTTAGTGTGGTTGCTCCATTGGACCTTGAAGTATTTGATGCTGTGGCTTCGGGCGCAATGCTCGGCTTCATCCAAGATGTGAACTGGTCTCTCATGATAAGTGAGGTCTAGCTGAAGGTTGATGGCTTGATGATCGATGTCCTTGTAGAGGTCGGGCGGTTGGGAATATGGAGACATTTCCGAAGTTGTGACACGTGGAAAACGTTGCACACATCTGATAGCTCGGAAGGTAGCTCTAGTTGGTAGGCAACTTCTCCTTGTCTGTCGGTGATCTTGAAGGGGCCGATATATCTTGGTGCGAGCTTTCCTTTGATGTGGAAGTGCTGGTTTCCCTTGAGAGGTGTGACTCGGAGATAGACATAGTCCCCAACACCAAAACTCATGCCTTGGTGGTGTGAATCGGCGTAGCTCTTCTGACTTGACTTGATGGTCTCTAGACGCTCTCTGACAAGTTGAACTTGCTCTTCTACTTCGCGGAGGATATCTGGTCCAAAGACTATTCCTTCTCCGGTTTCTAACCAATTGAGGGGAGTGCGGCACTTGCGTCCATACAACACCTCAAACGGTGCCATCTATAGACTGGACTGATAGTTGTTGTTGTAGGAGAACTCGGCGAATGATAGGCAATCTTCCCACTTGGCTCCTTATGCTAAAACACAGGCATGAAGCATGTCTTCGAGTATCTGGTTTACTCGTTTCGTTTGTCCTCTGGTCTGGGGATGAAAAGTAGTACTGAAGGACAGCTTAGTTCCCAAGGCTTCTTGGAATCTATTCCAGAACCTTGAGGTGAACTGGGTTCCTCGGTCTGACACGATTTCCTTAGAAACTCCGTGCAGGCTCACGATCTGGTTGATGTAGAGGTTAGTTAGCTGGTTCCCATTGTAGGCGGTCTTGACGGGAATGAAGCGGGCTACCTTGGTCAGGTGATCGACAATGACCCAAATGGAATCACGTCCCCTGCTTGACCTGGGTAATCTGATGATGAAGTCCATCCCGCCTTTGTCCCACTTCCATTTAGGCACTTTGAGAGGTTGTAACAATCCAGCGGTCGCTGATGCTTAGCTTTGACTCTCTAGCATATGTCACACTTAGCGACAAAAGTGGCTATCTCTCTTTTCATGCCATGCCACCAGAATCTTGCTTTGAGGTCTTGGTACATCTTGGTTCCTCCAGGATGGACGGAATACGGAGTGTCATGAGCTTCTTGCAAGATTAAGTTCTTGAGCTCAACCTTGTTGGGCACGCAAATGTGATTCCCAAACCATACAACTCCTTGCTCATCCACTGAGAATCATGGGGCCTTGCCTTTCTTAATCTTCCTCTTGATACCTTCAATGCTGCCATGACCCTTCTGAGCTTCCTTAATATCATCCATCACGGTAGGCCTTGCTTCGAGGTTGGCTAGGAAACTAGGTGCAACTAGTTCCAAGCCAAAGCTTTCAAGCTCCTCATACAGGGCAGGTAACCTTTCCTTAATCATAGCATTTAAGGAACAAGCCTTTCTGCTTAAGGCATCTGCTACCACATTAGCCTTTCCAGGGTGGTATTGAACACTGAGATCGTAATCCTTGATCAACTCCAACCATCTCCATTGCCTCAGGTTCAACTCCCTTTGAGTGAAAATATACTTCAAACTCTTATGGTCTGTGTATATCTCACATCGCTTTCCGAGGAGGTAATGTCGCAATGTCTTCAAGGCATGAACTACAGCTGCCAACTCAAGATCGTGGGTAGCGTAGTTCTCTTCATGAGGGCGTAGCTGTCTGGATAGATATGCCACGACTCTGCCTTCTTGCATCAGAACACCACCAAGCCCGGTTCTTAATGCATCACAATATATCACAAACTCCTTGTGAATATCGGGGGTGGCCAAAACTGGGGTTGTTGTCAATATCTTCTTGAGCTCTTGGAAGCTTTCTTCGCACTTCGGCATCCATTCGAACTTCTTGTCCTTCTTCAAGAGCTGAGTCATGGGTCTAGCAATGCTGGAGAACCCTTCGACGAACTTGCGATAATATCCCACGAGTCCGAGGAAGCTTCTGACCTCCTTCACATTGCTTGGGGATTGACATTCAGTCACGGCTTCAATCTTGGCAGGATCCACTGACAACCCTTCGGCTGTCAACACATGACCCAAGAATCCAACTTCATGCAGCCAGAATTCGCACTTATTGAACTTGGCAGAAAGCTGGTGCTCTCGAAGCTTGTTTAGAACCAATCTCAAGTGTTGCTCATGCTCTTCTTCATACTTGGAGAAGACGAGTATGTCTTCGATGGAGACAACGACAAACTTGTCCAAATACTCCATGAAGACTTTGTTCATGAGGTACATGAAATAAGCCGGGGCATTGGTTAACCCAAATGACATGACCGTGTACTCGTACATGCCATAACGGGTTATGAATGTCGTCTTTGGAATGTCTTGGGGTCTGATCTTCAGCTGATAGTACCCGGACCTGAGATCGATCTTGGAAAACACCTTGGCGCTATTTAGCTGATCGAACAGGTCTTCAATCTTGGGAAGTGGGTACTTGTTCTTTATTGTGACCTCATTGAGAGAACGGTAATCGACACATCGTCGGATAGTTTCGTCGCTCTTTGACACAAATAGAACAGGTGATCCCCAAGGAGAGGCACTAGGGCGAATAAATCCTTTTCTGAGCTGCTCAGCCAGTTGCTCCTTCAGTTCAGCCAACTCTGCGGATCCCATCCTATAGGGCTTCTTATAGATGGGTCCTGCTCCGGGCATTAGCTCAATAATGAACTCAATGTTGCGGTCAGGAGGCATTTCGGGCAGCTCATCAGGAAAGACATCTGGGTATTCACATACCACAGGCACTTGATCCAACTCAATTCCCGACGGACAATTAACCTGAGGGGCTTGAGCGGAGGTAGGGTTGGAACATACTTGACTTCAACTCCTTGGCTATTGGTCATGGTAACAGTTCGCTTGGCACAGTCTAGCACGCCTTGGTGCTTGGTTAACCAGTTCATGCCAAGGATCACATCCAAGCCTGGCGAATCCAAAACTATGAGGTCTGCTAGGAAGTCTACCCCGTTAATGTTGATCTCGACTCCTTTACATCCTATCTTGGACCTCATAACTGAACCCGGGGTTTGTATCAACATATGACTACCCAGGGGCGTAGGCTTCATACCACTCTCTAGTGCGAACTTTTGGGTAACAAAAGAATGCGAAGCTCCACAATCAAACAGGACGGTTGCTGGAGTTGAGTTGACGAGGAACGTACCCAGTATGACGTCCGGGTCTTCCTGGGCTTCCTCAGCGGTGACGTGATTCACATGACCCTTGCCATTGTTGGGATAGTTGCGGGGAGCTTTGTTCCTTGGTGGCGCTCCATGGCCTTGACCTTGGTTCGGCGCATTGGGGTGCGGTGCAACTGGCTTCTTGTTGGGGCACAACTTAGAGATGTGTCCAGGTTGACCACATCCAAAGCATGTGATCTGACCAGAGTTGTTGTTGTTCCTGCCGCCATTGTTGTTATTGGGGTTGTTGTAAGATGGCCTGGGATTGGCATACTGCTGAGGCTGGTAGCTCGGACGAGGTGCAGGGGGTCTGGCTTGCTGAGGCTGATAGGTTGGCTTGGCTGGGGCTGGCTGCCAGGGGTGAGGTTTCTGGTTGCTGGAACTACCCTTGCTGATCATCTAGCACTTGCGGGAGTCTTCCATTGCACGACGCTTGTCTTCGAGCATGGGAGCCTTGTTCACCAGGTCGAAAAAGGTCCGGCAGTCACAAACGATGAGTTGATACTACAGGTCTTGCTAGAGTCCTTCCATGAAGCGTTCCATCTTAGTGGCCTTAGTGCTGACATCTTCAGGGCATACCTCGACAGGAGGTTGAACTTCTGCATGTACTCCTTTACAGAGCCACGTCCTTCCTTCAACGCTCGGAAATCTCTCTTCTTGATAGCCATGATCCCAGAAGGAATGTGGGCCGTGCAGAACCCTTCCTTGAAATCAGCCCAGGTAATCACACGGTCGCCTTGCATGACCTTGAATCCATCCCACCAAGCTCTGGCGGTACCTTCGAGGCAGTGAGAGGCATAAAGCACCTTCTCACGATCCTCGTTGTAGTTGACCAGTGCAAGGAGGTCCTCGATGGTGCAGAGCTAGTCATCGGCATCCAGAGGTTCAGTAGTCTCAGTGAAGGTTGGGGGCGAATTCCTCATGAACTCCGACAGAGTGGAGCAGCCACTGCCGTTCCTGCCTTGCTGCTGGTTGTTCACGAGGACTTGAGCCATCTGCTAGATAGCGGCAGTGTTGGCTTGGCGTTCTGATACAGGGCACGCCCGTGTGCGTCGATCTTTCACGAATTGGAGGTGGATTTGTGAATGAACGCGAAGAACACGAAGAACACGAGGGGGAAAATCACACGAGGAAAACACTCAAGAACGATCCACGATCACACATCCACTAGAATCACCCAAGTACATGAGAATCACGGTCCACAAACAACCAAAGGATACACGTAACGGTAGTCTCCTCGCTCCGTAGGAGGAGATCTTGAATCCCGAGGGGATCTTCCCTTAGAGGGGCCTTGGCATCACTCCGGATCTTCTCACGTAGAGGGAATCACTCCACGAGGGAAAGGAGATAATGGAGCTAGGCTCAACAAGTGTATTTGCTAAACCTAAGATAACCCTAGAAAGAGGGAAAGGGGTCCTTTATATAGTGCTAGTGGAAAAGGGGGCGAGAGAGAGAGGGTACATGGGCCTCCAGCCCGCGTCTGCCCGCACAGGGGCCGGACGTCCGGGCCAGGGGCCGGATGTCCGGGGCTTCAGGGTGCGCCGGATGTCCGGGCCAGGGGCCGGGTGTCCGGGCTGAAGTCGCCGTCTTCGTTCGGTTCTGGTCCGGGGTCACCGGATTTCCGGGAGTGGTGGCCGGATGTCCGGGCTGGGGCCGGATGTCCGACGCCTGTAGCTTCTGCTGCTGGCCCTTGGTGCTGGTGCAGTCTCCAGGGGCCGGATGTCCGGGGCCTGAAGGATGTTCTAGCCTCCGTTTGCACGACCATTCCCATGGGGACTTGTCCTTCACCACGAGTATCTTCTAGGCCCTCTTCATTCCCGTTGTACCTGATCATGCAAAGGATTTCCGATTGAGGCAGCACCCAAGTTCCATGTGCATCAAAGAGAGAATCATAAAGGAGAGATGTCACCTCATGTTCAATAGCACGAGCTCGGGCTCTGGTCATGGGTCCCTTTGTGGCTTGATGTGATGGTGTAGAGTCCATGGGGATGTTGGTGGGATGCTCCACATCATCTCCCCCCCTCTTGGGTAAGATCCATCCTCGGATCAAGATCTTCATCACCATGGTAAGGGGATAGATCCGTGACGTTGAAGGTGTCACTCACGTTGTATTTGTCGCGTGGTATGTCGATCTTGTAGGCATTGTTGTTGTAGCGTGCCAACACCTTGAAAGGGCCGTAGGCTCAAGGAAGTAGCTTCGATTTGCGTTCGTTGGGGAAGCAGTCCTTGCGAAGGTGTAGCCAAACAAGATCACCGGGCTTGAACACCATGGGGTGTTTTTGACGTTGCGCTTGTTGCTGACGCGTTCCACTTGACGTTCAATCGTGCGCCTAGTATCTTCATGCATCCTCTTTATGTAGCTTTCCCTTGCACTTGCGTCCATGTTGACGCGCTCTTGTAGAGGTAGAGGTTGTATGTCCAATGGGGACAAAGGATTGAAGCCGTAAACCACTTCGAACGGAGACTTGCCGGTGGTGGAGTGACTTGCGCGGTTGTAGGCGTACTCGGCGATGGGTAGGCAATCTTCCCATTCCTTGATGTTCTTCTTGATCAACACGCGAAGTAGGGTAGAAAGCGTTCGGTTTGTCACCTCCGTTTGTCCATCGGTTTGAGGATGGTATGCCGAAGAGAAAAGAAGCTTGATTCCGAGCTTGGCGCATAGGGTCTTCCAAAAGTAGCTCAAAAACTTGACGTCGCGATCCGAGACAATGGTCTTGGGGATGCCATGTAGACGCAAGATGTCCCTACAAAAGAGATTCACAATATGTGAAGCATCGTCTATCTTGTGACATGGAATGAAATGAGCCATCTTGGAAAAGCGGTCCACAACGACAAAAACGGAATCATGGCCATTTTTTGTTCGTGGCAAACCAAGCACAAAATCCATACTAATGTCTTCCCAAGGTTGGAAAGGTATAGGTAGAGGCATATAAATACCATGGGATTGAGCTTTTGACTTAGCTTTGCGGCATGTAGAGCATCAGTTGGTGAAGCGTGCAACATCGCGAAACATCTTGGGCCAAAAGTACTTGTTGGATAGTGTGGCATACGTCTTGTCGCGTCCAAAGTGACCCATAAGTCCTCCACCGTGAGCCTCTTGCAAAAGCAACAAACAAAGAGAAGGCTTGGGTATACACAATTTGTTAGCACGCATAAGATAGCCATCTTTCATATAATAGTTCTCCCAACAAGTTTTCACTTGGCACATAGCGTAAGGATTAGCAAAATAGGCATCATGCTCATACAAGTCTTTGGTGTGCTCAAAACCAACAACATTCAATTCAAGTTGGGTAACTAGCATGCATTTGCGGGAAAGAGCATCCGCTACAACGTTCTCCTTACCCTTGATATATTTGATGACATAAGGGAAGGACTTAATAAATTCACTCCATTTAGCATGCCATTTGTTCAACTTGGTTTGACCTTTCAAGTACTTAAGCGTTTCATGGTCGGTATGGATAACAAACTCATGAGGTCGCAAATAGTGTTCCCACACATGTACGACTCTCACCAAAGCATATAATTCTTTGTCATATATGGGGTAGTTAAGTTGTGCGCCGGAAAGTTTCTCGCTAAAGTACGCAATTGGGCGCTTCTCTTGCATAAGCACACCACCTATTCCACTACCACTAGCATCACAACGCACTTCAAATGTTTTATCAAAGTTTGGCAAAGCAAGCAAAGGTGCATGAGTGAGCAAATTTTTAAGTTCATGGAAAGCGATGTCTTGTCAGGGACCCCATATAAATGGTGCATTCTTCTTGCTCAAAGCATGAAGAGGAGATGCAATAGTGCTAAAGTCTTTCACAAAGTGGCGATAGAAACCGGCTAGTCCTAGGAAGCTACGCACTTGTTGCAAATTCGTTGGTGTGGGCCAAGTTTTAATAGCATCAATCTTAGTTTCATCTACATGAACGCCCTTGGAAGATACTACAAAGCCCAAGAAAACTACCTTCTCAACACCAAATGTGCATTTCTCCATGTTTGCATAGAGTTGCTCTTTCCTAAGGATTTGCAAAACATCACGAACATGTGTAGCATGCTCCTCAAGAGACTTGCTAAAGACAAGAATATTATCAAAGTAGACCACAACACAATATCCTATGAGGGGTCGCAAAACATAGTGCATAACACGCATGAAAGTGCCCGGTGCTTCGGATAAGCCCATGGGCATCACCAACCATTCATAGAGACCTAATTTTGTCTGAAAAGCAGTTTTCCACTCGTCACCCTCTTGTATGCGAATTTGGTAGTAACCACTTTTTAAGTCAATCTTAGAAAATTTAGTGGCACCACTAAGTTCATCTAGCATATCATCTAAGCGAGAAATGGGGTGACGGTATCGAATGGTGATAGCATTAATAGGACGACAATCAGAACACATACGCATACTACCATCTTGCTTAGGCACAAGTATGACCGGAACCGCACAAGGACTCAAGCTCTCGCGTACATGCCCTTTATCTAGGAGTTTTTGGACTTGTCTTTGTATTTCCTTTGTTTCTTTGGGGTTGACGCGGTAGGGAGCCTTGTTAGGAAGCGGTGCTCCGGGGATGAGGTCGATGCGGTGTTCGATCCCTCGTTTTGGTGGTAGTCCCGGAGGTAGCTCATCGGGAAAAACATCCTTGAATTCCTGCAACAACTTAGATAACACAAGAGCAAGATGTTGTGAAGGGTTAGTCCGAACGACTTCATCTTTGCACACAAGTACATAGTGGAGAACGGTCGATGGGCTCTCACTCACATCCCTCAAATCTCGTTTGGTGGCTAAAAGAACTATATCTCTCATGTCCCTCATCGTGGAGTCGCTCAGTTTTGGCTTGTGGCACTCACTCTCTTTGAGGTGGATCACTCTCTCACTTTTATCTCCATGATGGTATGAAGCTTGCTTGTCGGCGATCACTTGACTTGGAGTCATTGGGCGGAGTACATATTGCTTGCCCTTCATCTTGAAGCTATATTGATTTGTCCGACTGTTGTGTGTGACGCCACGATCGAATTGCCAAGGTCTACCAAGTAGGAGGTGGCAAACGGACATGGCAACCACATCACACTCCAAAGTGTCTTCATATGCGCCTATCTTGAAGGAAACTTCCACGGTGTGGTCAACTTGGAGGGTTCCGGAGTCACTAAGCCATTGGACCTTGTAGGGCCGAGGGTGCTTTTTCTTGACCAATTGTAGCTTGGAACAAAGGTCTTCACTTGCTAAGTTGTGGCAACTCCCTCCGTCGATGATAACCTTGACGGATTTTCCTTGGATGCCCGCCTTGCTGTGGAAGATGTGGCAACGTTGGTCCTCGTCTTCTTGTTGTTGGAGCGTCAAAACTTTGGAGACAACGAGAGCGGGGCTCGAATCGTTGTCGCAAAAGATTTACGAATCTTCATCGTCATTCACTTGGCGGTGTATGGTCACTTGCTCCAAAGCTTGCATCTCGTCGTCACTCATAGAGTCATAGGTGCCATCGTCGAGGAGGATCATGTTGCGTTTGGTTGGGCATTCGAAGGTCTTGTGGCCTCGCCCTTGGCACGTGAAACACTTTATAGAGCTTGTCTTGGCGGAAGCATCCGGTGTTGGTGTAGAGGATGAAGCCCTCGGCTTGTAGGTGCTTGAGGTTGGTCGGCTTGACGAAGTCGTCTTTTCCTTGTAGCTTGACTTGTCTCCGGTAGGTGTTGTAGATTTCGTAGTTGAAGGTGTCGTTGTCGTAGTAGCTTGAGCACTTGAGCCGTAGGTCTTGGATGAGAACTTGGAGTACTTGTAGTCATCTTGCACTTGCCGTTCCGCCCTGGTTGCTTGGTGCACGAGCTCAAGTAGGTTTGAGTAAGGTTGGAAGTCGGCTATCTTCTTGACTTGGTAGTTGAGGCCATTCAAGAAGCGTGCCATTGTTTGCTCGTTATCTTCCTTGACATTGGCTCGGATCATAGCAATCTCCATCTCTTGATAGTATTCTTCTACGTACTTGGTTCCTTGCTTGAGTTGTTGGAGCTTCTTGAAGAGATCCCGGTTGTAGTGTGTAGGCACAAAACGAGCTCGCATGAGATCCTTCATTTGGGCCCAAGTGTTGATAGGAGGTTCTCCTCTTTCTCTCATCCGCTCAATAACTTGTTCCCACCAAATAAGGACATGGTCTTGGAACTCAAGTGAAGCCATGGCGATCTTCCTCTCTTCATCATAGTTGTGGAGGCGAAAGATCTTGTCAACTTTGAGGGCCCATGACAAGTAGTCTTCGGGATCATTGCTTCCGGAAAACTTTGGCATTGTGAACTTGAGCTTGCCGAAGCGTTGTTCATCATTGTTGTTGTGATGCCGAAATCCTTGTCTTGGAGGTGGATCCTCATTGTCATTGCCTTGAGCTTGTTGACGTTGATCTTGCCCTTGCTCATCGTCATGGTTGGGGTTGTCGTGATGATCTTGATGACGGAGACGAGGTGGACGCACTCGGTTGCACCTTTCGTAGTGCTCCTCTTGGCGATTGTCTTCTTCTTGTCGTTGTCGATGAAGGTCTTCTTGTTGTGCTTGGCGAAGTGCTTCTTGCTCTCGATGAGCTTGGCGGTTGCGCTCCTCCAAGGCGCGAGTAGCTTCTTGTAAAGCGCGATGTGCTTCAAGCGCTCGTTCATCACGGCGATGTTGTTCTTCTTCTCGACGTCGTTGTTCTTGTTCATGGCGTTGATATTCTTGCTCGGACGCGTCTTGTGCTTGTTGGCGGCGACGTTCTCGAGCGCGGACACGATCTTGCAATCCATTGCCATGAAATGGATTGTCTTGACGGTGACGACCTTGTGGAGAACTTGGGCCGGAGTGTTCGTCGCGACGGTGATCATGCGCTTGTGGGCTTGCGTCGGAAGAGTACGTCGTTGAGTTGCGACTTGGGTGACGACTCCTTGTCGATGTAGATGAGGAAGGTGCTCGAGTGACCATCAATGACCGGAGCTCCTCCATTTGGCTTGAGAGCATGGTGTCAAGGTATTCTCTTGTGCGTGTCTCGGAATCACGCAAGTTGAAGGCGAGTTGGTCAATGCGGTCATTCAAGACATCTTGAGCTTGAGTAATTGCCTTGTGTGCGCCGAAGAAGTGCAACTTGGTGACGTGGTTGTTCACGTCGTCTTCATTCTCCTCGAAGGCCGGGTTTGACATGATGTTCCTATCCATAGCACTCAACAAGATATAAGTGGAAGAGTGAGGAGACAATACCAAGTGGATCAAGATTACTCAATGTTCAAGTATGAAAATAGTAGAATTGGTACCGAAGATCGTCCTTCTCACACCTACACAAATAAGGCTTATGGAGTAGCTTGGTTAGGATAGTGGCACAAATTTCAAGCAATTCGAAAGAGAAGATTCAATAATGTTGAAAGAGATTCATAAACTTCGCAAGTTAGACAATGTGGATCAATAGCAATGGGACACGGAAACACACACACGGAATAAAATTGGGGTCATGCAACCAAGAATGAGCCAAAATGTGGAATCCACAGAAAATGCTCTCGTTGTACAACACTAGAGAGACGGTAGCATGATTGCTCCAATGGGCGCGATACGCACTTGTGCACACCCTACAATGAACCAAAAGTGTCGTCTTCCTATTCCCGACTTGCTATGTGTGTATGCGGCACGTGTCACTCGCTCAAGTGATCCAAGATGATCAAATATGCTATGCGAATCTTGCGATGCTATTGCTCTTTTGCTTAAAAGCTTTGCTTCTCTTTTCTTTTGCAATGATGTTTTGTATGGTCACAATGCGGGACGTGCACACCAAGATAGCAATTATGTATGCGGGGACTATGTTGTAACACAAAAGATGATACTAAGATATATGCACGCAATTGAAGCTATGCGGAGTATGTATCACTAAAGTGCACAAGTAGCGTAGCCCGGCAATACTCAATGGCTAGTCTCGATAGGCAAGTAACGCAAATAGGCTCGGGGTAACAATGCAATGGCAAGGGTATGGACAAGAGTGTCGTCGCGGTTACCGTCCTTGCTTACGGTGAAGTGTCAATGAAGAGTTGGTTGGCGACGATCCGGGGCGATGATCAGCGGCGATGTCGATGAAGAACCACTCCTAATTAGCCGAGACACCTTAGGAAGTGGCGATGCTCGTGACTCAAAATCTCAAATGCAAATGGGTTGAGGAAGAAATGGCGGAGGGTTGCGGAAGAAATGGCGGAAAGGAACAAAATCTGTCAAAACCGGAGGCAAAACAGCTTTGCTGTTCTCCAGGGGCCGGATGTCCGGGCTGCCTGGGCCGGATGTCCGGCGTGCCGGATGTCCGGGGGTACGGGCCGGATGTCCGGGCCTCCCGAATCCGGATCCAATCTCAGGATCCCTATAAACTAGAGGATGAACACGAAAAAATTTCGGCAAAATTGGGGCGATTTGACGGTGGAAAATGATGGGGATGGTGGGGAAACGCTAGATCTACCTGTCCACAACGAAATCCACGGATCCAAATCAACAAAATCTCCTCAAATCAAACGAATCGAAGAAATTTGGTAGGGCTATTTTTGTGGGGATTTTCGAAATTAGGTCAAAAGAAAACAAAATCGGCTAGAAAACGGTGGGGGAGACTCCAAATTCGTGATCAACGTGGCTCATGATACCAATATGATACGGGGCATGCCCGTGTGCGTCGATCTTTCACGAATTGGGGGTGGATTTGTGAATGAACGCGAAGAACACGACGAACACGAGGGGGAAATCACACGAGGAAAACACTCAAGAACAATCCACGATCACACATCCACTAGAATCACCCGAGTACATGAGAATCATGGTCCACAAACAACCAAAGGATACACGTAACGGTAGTCTCCTCGCTCCGGAGGAGGAGGTCTTGAATCCCGAGGGGATCTTCCCTTAGAGGGGCCTTGGCATCACTCCGGATCTTCTCACGTAGAGGGAATCACTCCACGAGGGAAGGGAGATAATGGAGCTAGGCTCAACAAGTGTATTCGCTAAACCTAAGCTAACCCTAGAAAGAGGGAAAGGGGTCCTTTATATAGTGCTAGTGGAAAAGGGGGCGAGAGAGAGGGTACATGGGCCTCCAGCCCGCGTCTGCCCGCACAGGGGCCGGACGTCCGGGCCAGGGGCCGGATGTCCGGGGCTTCAGGGTGCGCCGGATGTCCGGGCCAGGGGCCGGATGTCCGGGCTAAAGTTGCCATCTTCGTTCGATTCTGGTCCAGGGTCGCCGGATTTCCGGGAGTGGTGGCTGGATATCCGGGCTGGGGTCGGATGTCCGGCGCCTATAGCTTCTGATGCTGGCCCTTGGTGCTGGTGCAGTCTCCAGGGGCCGGATGTCCGGGCTCCGGGCCGGATGTCCGGCGCCTGGAGGATGTTCTAGCCTCCGTTTGTACGACCATTCCCATGGGGACTTGTCCTTCACCACGAGTATCTTCTAGGCCCTCTTCATTCCCGTTGTACCTGATCATGCAAAGGATTTCCGATTGAGGCAGCACCCAAGTTCCATGTGTATCAAAGAGAGAATCATAAAGGAGAGATGTCACCTCATGTTCAATAGCACGAGCTCGGGCTCTGGTCATTGGTCCCTTTGTGGCTTGATGTGATGGTGTAGAGTCCATGGGGATGTTGGTGGGATGCTCCGCATCACGTTCCTCCCGGAGAACTTGGAGAAACTGAGCTATGGTCATGTTCTTCGATGGAGGTGGTGGCGGGGGAATGTCGCCATGTGGTTGCTCTTGGTGAGCTCCAGCATGAGCAGTCCCACCAGCTCCCTGTTGCTGGCTGGAGTTGCCGGCTTCAGGGTTGGTGAAGGAGCTGTCGCGAGTTGCAGTCACCATCCTATTTGGAGCAGCCAAGTCAAACAACTGGGATAGATGAGTTGGAAAGCAACAATAGAGAAAGCGCGCCTAAGGGGGTTGGTATAGTGCAAGTGTGATCAAACATAGGTCGAAAGACCAAAGACATTATATTAAGATAAGGTAGATGATGGAGTCGCTTACATGTTGCCTAAGGCAAACGTGCGACTTGCATCAGAACACAAACAACAAAAACAAACAACAAGCACACATGGTTTCACAAGAACCATTACACAGACTCAACTTCGCATGAGGGGTACACGACTTATCCTACCCTAGGGGTTCTCGGACTCAAGTGGCGGAGTGCTCGGTCTTGTACTCACGCTCCTCAGGATCTTCCTCCTGGTCATCATATGTACAGGCGTCGTCTCAGGTCGAGGGGGTAGGAGAACGAGGAGGTCCATCCTGACGACGCTTCACCGGTGGTGCGGGGAAGAGCTCATGGTACTCCTTCGCACTCGTGCGACGACGACGTGTGGGTGCATCTCTAGCTGGGGGTACTCCTCCTCTGTAAGCGATAGCTGGTCATCCCTCGGAGGCTCCATCCTTCTTGATCCTGTCTCACTTCATCTTGGCTTGACGAAGTAGCTCTCGGGCGTGGTGAAGTTCCTCATGGAGCTTCACGGACTCCTTAACCAGGTTGTGAGCTAGACTGTCGGCGGAGAGGCTGAAGTAGGTCTGGAACCTGAGTGGTGTTCCATCCTCCTTGGATGGGACCAACGTCCAACTCTCACCAGTATCATCCTTCCTGAAAGGTAGGTAGCGAGTAGCTGGCTCGTCCGCCATCTCTGGAATGATGTCTCGAAGGTGGATAAGTGTCTTGCGCGCAGCCGTCTCGACTGCGAGCGCCAGGGTCTCCATCTGTGGTCCTTCAAAGAACCAACTCGTCGGGGAGTCGTTTGCCTTCACGACAACGTCAACGTGCTACTCCTTCGTGACGGCATCGACCCAGTGCTCGTGGTAGAGGAAAACGGGAGGTCGGAGAAACTGGCACTTCTCTAGGCTATCCTCAAGGAGTAGGGGAAAGCCGGATGCTAGGAGGTCCTCGGGTACGACGGCCATCTACAAGGTTTGAAGGGAGGAGAGTCAGTAAGGGTTTGAAATAGACTAGAAGAGAAGAGAAGTATAGAAATTGTTGCACTTAGCAACAAGGCATAGTTTTTGAAAAGGGTTTTATCCTAACTAACGTCCATGCAACTAAGGCTTCCTACAGTCAGGATGGCTCTGATACCAGCTCTGTGGGACCCCGAGTCATAAGTCGTGATCACCGAATGCACGTGTACAGTGATCCTAGAGATCAATGCTCACTGAACACACATAAGTTGAATAACAAGAGTCTTACATCCATACATACCGTCTTACACAAATAAAGACCATCGAGGTCAAGTCTTACATAGATAGGGCCATGAAGGCCGAACAACAAACATAAACTCGCTGCGGAAATCTTGAAAGATAGCGTAGACCCATGCCATCTGCCTTAACCCTACAGGCATTTTGACTGGGAAGCGTCCTACTTCGCATGTTCATCATCAACGAAATCTTCACCATATTCCCGCTCTTCCATGCCTGGCCAATTAAATAACGAGTGGCAAGCCAATGAGTACTTTGAATGTACTCGCAAGCAACCCATGTTTTGGAACAAGGTATAACAATGCATGATATAGCACTAAGTAGGCAAGTTGCGGAAAGCTAATTTTTGAGTGCAATGACATGATCAAACAACTTGTAAGCATGCATCATGAGGTCACAAGCATCCGTAAGAACAGGTCACATATATCAATATAAATAAATTTTGAACATCTCATGTTCAACCATCATGTCAAGTCATCTGACTTAACTCAAGTATTCCTTTCTCCACACACACACAGTTTTATAAACAATGGACGTAGACCAAGAGCGGTCATCCAACTGTCCTTGACTGTTGACATGGCTATTCGAATAGTTTTACACTCTTTAGAGGTTGCACACTTTACCTACAAGACTCCGAAAACTTCCGTGTCAAGCCATGACTCGCGGTATTGTTCATACCCGAGGTAAGTACCCGAACAATGCCTTTCCCCTGACGATACTAACAAAGAGTCCACTCGTTGGTGCCATCCCTCATGATGTACATCACAAGTATCATCCACGAGGGCACGCAACGGTGTGCCCGGTGTCTGTAACAACAGCCCATGATCGTCCTTTCCGGCACGACCCCATCTCGAGAGTGACCACGTCAATGATAACCCACAAGTATAGGGGATCACAACAGTTTTCGAGGGTAGGGTATTCAACCCAAATTTATAGATTCGACACAAGGGGATCCAAAGAATATTTGCAAGTATTAGCAATTGATTTTTCAATTCAACCACACCTGGAGATTAAATATCTGCAGCGGAGTGATCAGTAGCATAGTAGTATGATAGTTATGATAGCAGTAGTAGCAGTAATAGTAACGGTAACAGCGATAGCAATAGTTTTGTAGCCAGTGTAACAGTAGCAGTAGCAATAGTAACTTAGCAAGAACAATATGTGGAAAACTCGTAGGCACTGGATCGGTGAACTCGTTGGATGATATTCATCATATAACAGTCATAACCTAGGGCGACACAGAACTAGCTCCAGTTCATAAATGTAATGTAGGCATGTATAGCATAAATAGTCATACGCGCTTATGGAAAAGAACTTGCATGACATCTTTTGTCCTACCCTCCCATGGTAGCAGGGTTCATAAGGAAACTAAGGGATATTAAGGCCTCCTTTTAATAGAGAACCGGAACAAAGCATTAACACATAGTGAATACATGAACTCCTCAAACTACGGTCATCACCGGAAAGTATCCCGACTATTGTCACTCCGGGGTTTACGGATCATAACACATAGCAGCTGCATATGACTAGCAAGATCGGATCAAGAACATAGATATAATGGTGATAACATAAACGGTTCAGATCTGAAATCATGGCACTCGGGCCCTAGTGACAAGCATTAAGCGTGGCAAAGTCATAGCAACATCAATCTCAGAACATAGTGGATACTAGGGATCAAGTCGTAACAAAACTAACTCGATTACATGATGAATCTCATCCAACTCCTCACCGACCAGCAAGCCTATGAAGGAATTACTCACTCCCGGTGGGGAGCATCATGGAATTGGTGATGGAGAAGGGTTGATGATGATGAAGACCGAAGATTCCCCTCTCCGGAGCCCCAAACGGGCTCCACATCTGGCCTCCCGATGATGAACAGGTGATGGCGGTGGCTCTGTATCGTAAAACGCGATGAAACTTTCTCTGCTATTTTTTTCTCTGGAAATAGGAATTTATAGTGCCGGAATTAGGGTCAGTGGGGCCACGAGGAGGGCACAACCCACCAGGGCATGCCTGGAGGGGGTGGCGTGCCCTGGTTTATCGTGCCCAGCCAGGGAACCCCTTCCGGTGGTTCTTGACTCCAGTATTTTTTATTTATTGTAAAATAATTCTCCAAAAAGTTTCGTCCAGTTCCGAGAACTTTTATTTCTTCACAAAAACAACACCATGGTAGTTCTGCTGAAAACAATGTCAGTACGGGTTAGTTTCATTCAAATCATGCAAATTAGAGTCCAAAACAAGAGCAAAAGTGTTAGGAAAAGTAGATACGATGGAGACGTATCAACTCCCCCAAGCTTAACCCATTGATTGTCCTCAAGCAATTCAGTTGACAAACTAAAAGTGATAAAGAAAAACTTTTACGAACTCTTTTGTTCTTGTTTACATATATATGCTTAAGTAGCACCCAGGTTTTCAGTAAAGACTATGACTAACCATGTCAGCAATAACTCTTAAAAATTATATTAGCTCATATCAATGACATAAGCAACTACAGAGCAATAATAAAATATCTCAAATGCAAACACTTTGTCAAAACAATCATGATATAATATGACAACAGTGGTATCTCGCTAGCCCTTTCTGAGACCGCAAAACATAAATGTAGAGCACCTCCAAAGTTCAAGCAGCGACTAAACATTGTAACTCATGGTAGAAAAGATCCAGTCATGTTGCATCCAACATTAACTATACATAATGCATGAGGATGACAATAGTGCTCTCAGATCTGGTGCTTATTTGAGAAGGTGATGACTCAACATAAAAGTAAATAGACAGCCCCTTCGCAGAGGGAAGCAAGGATTTGCAGAGGTGCCAGAGCTCAAAGCTTAAATCAGAGATAAATATAATTTCGGGAGGTACACCCTTCCTGTCAATGTTACGACCAAGAGTTATCAATATCTTCCATGCTAAACAAATTAGCGACGGTTGCCAAGCGGTAAAAGTAAAGGTTTACTCCCCCTCCACCAACAAACACACTCCACGGCTAGCCGAATCCACGGGTACCGTCCATACCAACAACATTCCTGGGGGAGTTTTGTTTCATTATTTGCAATTTTTTTGATTTCGGGACTGGGAATCCCTATTACCACCCCTCTCGTGTAAGGAAGAGTGAATAAACACTCATCATGAGAATAACCCGCTTAACATGGAAGATACTGACCGCCCCCTGTCGCTCCATGAGCAGTCCAGGCACACAAAACATATGTTCATTTGAAATTTTAGAGGTGGCACATGCAAATTTACTTGGAACGGTAGGGTAATACCGCATATAGGTAGATCTAGTGGACTCATCTGGAATAACTTTGGTTTAAGGATTTTGACGCACAAGCAGTATTCCCGCGTAGTACAGGTGAAGGCTAGCAAATAGGTTGAGAAGCGGCCAGCTAGAGAGCGAAAACGGTCATGAACATGCATTATGAATAATAAACATTGAATACTAGCATGCGTAGGATATGGACACCATGAACATAAATATCGTGAAGGCTATGTTGTTTTTGATTCAACTGCATGCGTGAACATGTGCCAAGTCAAGCCACTTGAAACATTCAGAGGAGGATACCATATCATCATACTACATCACAACCATTTTAATGCATGTTAACATCCAAGATAAATCATTATCCACTCCTAGCTACTTAAGCATGGCATGAGCAAGTATAATCTCTAATTGTCATTGCAAACATGTTTGATCATAATATGATGAATCATGGATACTAGGTTAAACATATATACAAAAACAAAAACAAGTTGAGTTCATACCCGCTTCTCTCTGCACAATCACTTCATCAAATATCGTCATTATTGCCTTTCACTTGCACGACAGAATGATATGAAAATAATAATAGTGCAAGACTGCCATGGACTAAGTTGGAATCTGCAAACATTTTATTCAAGAGGAGAAGACAAAGTAACATGGGCTCTTTGTTAAATTAAGAATAATGCACATGAGAGCCACCCAACATTTTCATCGTGGTCTTCTCCTTGGTACGACTCAAATAAACGAAAAAGAAATTCAAAGAAACACACTGAAATGTTTTTTAGAGTTTTTGGTTTTTCTTGAAGAAAGCAAATTAAAGAGGGAAAAACAAAAATGAGAAAAACTATTTCCACGGGAGAGCTCCCAACAAGTAAAAGAAGAAACGAGAAATCTTTTTGGTTTTTATTTTGCTACTACAATTAAATTAAACTAGAAAGAAAAGCCGAAAAGAAGTAAGAAATATTTTTGTATTTTCTCAAAGTTTTTCAAACACACAAAAGGAAGCGAGAAAATGAATCTAGCATGGATAATACAATGAAAAAGTGTGGACACCGACAACTGGAATGAAATGTGTAAACATGAATATAATGTCGGTGGAAATACGTACTCCCCCAAGCTTAGGCTTTTGGCCTAGCTTGGTAATCTCCATCCATAATAGCCATCCAGTCCTAAGTCGTAGTGCGGTGGCGACGGCACCTGAGCGTCCCACTCCTGGGGCTCCTCCTCAGCCACTGCCAGGTTGTCCCGATAGGTTGTAATGTCCTCTGGCATGATCCTGTATCCGTTCCTGGCAGTAGAATCAAACAAAGTAGGTGCAGGCAACGGGATAACATCACGGGTAACCACGTTGAATACTAAGGTGTAGCGAATGTTATGAAAAGAATCAGCTGCATCAATAAATTGATGATCCTGCAATGCCTTGTGATCTAGATAAACTTGGGACAAGGGATATTCATGTGGGCAAATCTGAACATTAAAGTGTCTCGCTAAACGAGTATCATAAATACCACCATGTATCTTGCCCTTAGTCCTGTTAAGGTGTAAACGACGTGCAATAATGGCCCCCATGCTACAGGTGTGATCATTGTGCAGTGCACGGCGTAAAATGGTGAAGTCGGGGGCACTGAGTGCACCAACCTTCTCCCTAGTGGTTAAACACTTCGCGATGAATAAAGCAAAGTAATGCACAGAAGGAAACTGCAATCTGATGGCAATGGCATTTGACACGCCTCTTTCATCACCCACTGTTAAAGTGAGAAGAAAGTCGCCAAACTCCGCTGGTCTAGGCTCTCTTAATTCCCCATCAGAAGGAATCAAACATATGTCACAAAAGTCAGTGAGCGGTATCTTATGGGTTTCAGCATATAGATTAAACTTCACCTCAGGAGGATTATTCTTACTCAGAAAATGAAAACTTTGCACAAAGGAATTTGTAAGGAGGTGGTGTTGGTCACACTTAGCTGCGAGGAAGTTGGTCAGCCCAGCATTTGCAACGAATTAGGCAAACTCTAGATGGAACCCGGCCTCCTCCATGAAGGCATCATGCGGCCATTCGCACGGCCGCACCTCCGCCGTTCTCGGAGTGTGGAGGTCATTGTCCGATGATTCCCCAATGACTCCTTTAGCATTCTTCTTGGAGGAAAACTTCCTATAGAAATCCATCTTATTCCTATAAATGAATTTCTGAAAAAATTAGTCTACAAAATTTTTGTCAACAAAACCTCGTAAGATTGATAGCAACTACTCCTAAGGATGCCTAGAGGCCATATTAAGCATTCAAAAAACTTAGAACTCTAAGAATTTAACATGCAAGCCCATCTACAGCAGCACCAAGAGTAGCTAATTATTCTAAAAATAAACCACTAAATCAAAAACTAATTGGAGCAATGAAGGAGTCACATACCAAGTAGCAATCCCCCAAATCTGTTTCGGAAACGGAGCTTCGAGCAAAGAGATCAAAATCCGCAGGTTTGAGAGCAAGAACACAAGAGTGAGAGCTATGGTGATTTTTTTCTGGAGGTAGGAGATGACATGGGCTAAAGGGATAAGTGAGGGGACCCATGAGGGGACCACAACCCACCAGGGTGCGCCTGGGGCTGCTGGCACGCCCTGGTGTCTTGTGGGCACTAGGTGCACCCCCCTCTGATGTTATATGCACCAGAAATTCAGAAATATTCAGACAAAAAATCTTGTTAAATTTTTAGAACATTCTGAGAACTTTTATTTTTGGGTCATTTTTTATTGCATGGCGAAAACGGAAAACAAGATAAACATGGCATTTTATTTTATATGACTAGGGAGAATAGAAAACAAAAGGTGTGAGCAGAAGGTTGTGCCTACTAGATTCATCAACTTCATACCTCTCAAAAATTATCCATTAATAAGGTTGATCAAGTCTTAGTAACAACCACTTCTGATTAGCATGGAACCGAAGAACTTTCGTAAAACACTACGTTACCTCAATGGGGATATGCATATCCCCAACAATAAGTATGTCATATTTCTTTTTGGCAGCAGGTAGAGGTAGTTGGAAACTTCCAATAGTGAGTGTCGGAGATTCTTCAATAACATTTATACCATTCACTTGGAATTGTTTCTTCGGAAAGTGCACCTTATGCTCATTACCATTGATATGAAAAGTGACTTTGCTTTTACTGCAATCAATAACAGCCCCTACAGTATTCAAAAAGGGTCTACCAAGGATAATCGACATGTTGTCGTCCTTGGGCATTTCAAGAATAACAAAGTCTGTTAAGATGGTAACATTTGCAACAACAACGGGCACATCCTCACAAATACCGATAGGTATGGCAGTTGATTTGTCAGCCATTTGCAATGATATTTCAGTAGGTGTGAGTTTATTCAAATCAAGTCTTTTATACAAAGAGAAAGGCATAACACTAACACCAGCTCCCAAATACACAAGGCAGTTTTGACATAATTTCTTTTAATGGAGCTAGGTATAGTTGGTATTCCAGGATCTCCAAGTTTTTTAGGTACTCCATCCTTAAAAGAATAATTAGCAAGCATGGTGGATATTTTAGCTTCAGGTATCTTTCTTTTATTAGTGATGATGTCTTTCATGTATTTTGCATAAGGGGGCATCTTTAAGATATCAGTTAAGCGGGTACGCAAAAAGACTGACCTAATCATTTCAGCAAAGCGTTCAAACTCTTCATCATCCTTTTTCTTAGATGGTTTAGGTGGAAAGGGCATGGGTTTCTGTACCCATGGCTCTCTTTCTTTACCATGTTTTCTAGCCACAAAGTCTCTCTTATCATATCATTTATTTTTAGGTTGTGGGTTATCAAGATCAATAGCAGGTTCTATTTCAACATCATTATCTGGTTCTTTATCATTGTTTGGTTGAGTATCTTCATGAACATCATCATTATCATTTTCATTATCACTAGGTGAATCTTCATTACCAGATTGAGTTTCACCATCGGAAATAGAGACATCACTATCTTTAGGAGGTTTTTCTATCTTAGGTTCACTATAGGTATGCAAAGTCCTATCATTTTTCTTTTTCTTTTTCTTTTTAGAAGGACTAGGTGCATCAGTATTAATTCTCTGAGAGTCTTGTTCAATTCTTTTAGGATGACCTTCAGGATAAAGAGGTTCTTGGGTCATTCTACCTCCTCTAGTCACTACTCTAATAGCATGATCATTCATATTATTATTCATTTAATTAAGCAACTCTCTTTGAGATTTACCAACTTGTTCTAACTGGGTTTGAACCATAGAGGCATGTTTTCCTACACCTCTAACATCATTACTCATTCTAAATAACAAGTCACTCAAGCGAGCAATCATATCAGAATTATATTTCAATTGTTTCACAACATTTGCATTGAAGTGATCTTGTTTCCTAATGTAGTTATCAAACTCATATAAGCATTGACTAGGATCTTTATTGTAAGGGATATCACTTTCATCAAACTTTAATAAAGAATTTACCTCTACCACCTGTTGAGGTGGTGGTGTGTCAAGGCCATGTATTTCTTCAATAGGTGGTAAATTCTTAACATCCTCAGCTTTATTACCTTTTTCCTTCATACATTTCTTTGCTTCTTGCATATCTTCAGGACTGAGAAATAAGCTACCCCTCTTCTTCGGAGTGGGTTTAGGCGGTGGTTCAGGGAGAGTCTAATCATCATAATTCTTCAATATATCATTCAATAGTTCTTCAGCTTGTTCAACAATTCGTTCCCTGAAAACACAACCAGCACAACTATCTAGGAAGTCCCTAGAAGCATTAGTTAGTCCATTATAGAAGATATCAAGTATTTCATTTTTTCTTAAGAGGGTGATCAGGAAAAGCATTAAGCAATTGGAGAAGCCTCCCCCAAGCTTGTGGGAGACTCTCTTCTTCAATTTGCACAAAGTTAAATATTTCCTGTAAGGCAGCTTGTTTCTTATGAGCAGGAAAATATTTTTCAGAGAAATAGTAAATCATATCCTAGGGACTACGCACACAACCAGGAGCAAGAGTATTGTACCATATCTTAGCATCACCCTTTAATGAGAACGGAAATAATTTGAGAATATAGTAAGATGTGCCAACACAGTTTCAGTTTCATAGCCATGGAAAGGATCGGATTCAACCAAAGTAATTAACTCTGGGTCGACAGAGAATTCATAATCTTATCGGTAACAAAGATAGGTAAAGTAGCAAACTTAGGATCACATTTCATTCTAGCATTCAAAGTCTTTTCCAAATACTTGCATAATAATTTCTTAAGATCATCTCTATCCTTACAAGAAAGGATTTCTCTAGCTATCTCCTCATCCATAACATAACCTTCAGGTATCTTAGGCATTTCCAATCTAGGAGAGCTAGGTCTAATAGGTGTTTCATAGTTCTCAGTTTCAAAGACTTCATCAGTTTCAGTAGTTTCATCAGTTTCAATAATTTCATTCTCTTTAGCTCTTGCAATTTGTTCATCAAGAAATTCACCTAGTGGCACATTATCATCAAGCATGGTACTAGCATCATCATAAGCATCATTCATAGCAAAAGTAGCATCATTAATAACTTGCGACATATCATGATTAATAGCATGTGGTGTTGTTGCAAGTTTACTCATAACCAAAGGTGAATCAAGTATAGAGCAAGATGGCAATTCCTTACCTCCCCTCCTCTTAGAGGGAAAAATCTTGGTTCTTGTATCCTTCAGACTTCATAGTGATCAATTGATATAAATCCCAAGTGACTCAACAAATATAGCTATGCTCCTCGGCAACGGCGCCAGAAAAAGGTCTTGATAACCCACAAGTATAGGGGATCGCAACAGTTTTCGAGGGTAGAGTATTCAACCCAAATTTATAGATTCGACACAAGGGGATCCAAAGAATATTTGCAAGTATTAGCAGTTGATTTGTCAGTTCAACCACACCTGGAGATTAAATATCTGCAGCGGAGTGATTAGTAGCACAGTAGTATGATAGTTATGATAGCAGTAGTAGCAGTAACAGTAACGGTAACAGCGATAGCAATAGTTTTGTAGCCAGTGTAACAGTAGCAGTAGCAATAGTAACTTAGCAAGAACAATATGTGGAAAACTCATAGGCACTGGATCGGTGAACTCGTTGGATGATATTCATCATATAACAGTCATAACCTAGGGCGACACAGAACTAGCTCCAGTTCATAAATGTAATGTAAGCATGTATTCCGTAAATAGTCATACATGCTTATGGAAAAGAACTTGCATGACATCTTTTGTCCTACCCTCCCGTGGCAGCGGGGTCCATAAGGAAACTAAGGGATATTAAGGCCTCCTTTTAATAGAGAACCGGAACAAAGCATTAACACATAGTGAATACATGAACTTCTCAAACTACGGTCATCACCGGAAAGTATTCCGACTATTATCACTCCGGGGTTTACGGATCATAACACATAGCAGGTGCATATGACTAGCAAGGTCAGATCAAGAACATAGATATACTGGCGATAGCATAAACGGTTCATATCTGAAATCATGGCACTCGGGCCCTAGTGACAAGCATTAAGCATGGCAAAGTCATAGCAACATCAATCTCACAACATAGTGGATACTAGGGATCAAGCCCTAACAAAACTAACTCGATTACATGATGCATCTCATCCAACTCCTCACCGACCAACAAACCTATGAAGGAATTACTCACTCCCGGTGGGGAGCATCATGGAATTGGCGATGGAGAAGGGTTGATGATAACGAAGACCGAAGATTCCCCTCTCCGGAGCCCCAAACGGGCTCCAGATCTGGCCTCCCGATGAAGAACAGGAGGTGGCGGCGGCTCCGTATCGTAAAACGCGACGAAACTTTCTCTCCAATTTTTTCTCCGAAAATAGAAATTTATAGTGCCGGAATTAGGGTCAATGGGGCCACGAGGAGGGAACAACCCACCAGGGCGCGCCTGGAGGGGGTGGCGCGCCCTGGTGTATCGTGCCCAGCTAGGGCACCCCCTTCGGTGGTTCTTGACTCCAATATTTTTTATTTATTGTAAAATAATTCTCCAAAAAGTTTCGTCCAGTTCCGAGAACTTTTATTTCTGCACAAAAACTACACCATGGTAGTTCTGTTGAAAACAACGTCAGTCCGGGTTAGTTTCATTCAAATCATGCAAATTAGAGTCCAAAACAAGAGCAAAAGAGTTAGGAAAAGTAGATACGATGGAGACGTATCAGTCACTCCCGCCACTAATAATGTGGGCTCTCTGCTAGAACTGACCAAAGTAATCAACAAAGCCCCGTCCCATTAGGGGTATCATGGTTGTACATGTAAGGTTGGAATAACGGTCGCAACTTACACGAATCCGTTTTCGGAAACATCACACTCACTTGCCTCGGTACACCACTTCTTTGTCAAGTTGTTACCTAGCTCACCATCATCTCCCTCGGGCATTAGTGGCACCCGACGGGGTTTTTGAAAAGTCTTTGAAAACACTTTTG
This sequence comes from Elymus sibiricus, assembly GCA_039707655.1. Lineage (NCBI taxonomy): Eukaryota > Viridiplantae > Streptophyta > Magnoliopsida > Poales > Poaceae > Elymus > Elymus sibiricus. Next base: position 230,323,458 of record CM077669.1, on the reverse strand, counting down.
TTTCCAACACAATGCATAATCCCGTCCCACTTTGCGTAGCACTACTGAGCATCCTACCTACTTTAGCAACCTAACTACTACCACCCGCATAACCCTCATAAGGAGGTAGGGCCATGCATGATGCAAGTATCAACGAGAAAGTAACGAGGCATCCACCAAAGTGGCCACCACATCATCATGATCAATTCATCAAAACATAAGGTGATATACGACATGCATGAAAAAGTTTCTTAGGCATGGTCAAGGGGTTGCTTGCCTGGCTCAACAAAGTCCTCGGGGTCTTCAAATGCCTCTGGTCTAGCTCCTTCGTCAACTTTGTAATCTAACGTCGCAAGCAACGGGCACACAATAAGACAATAGCACCAAACAGGAAAATAAAAGAAATCAGAAAAATGTCAAACCATTTTTGTAAAATACTAGGGTGAAAACTATTGATACTAAAATTATTAATTTCTGGTTTTGAAGTGCCAAAAGTGGTGAAAAGCATTTTAGCAGTGGTTTTGAATATTCAAAACTAGGTTTTAAATAAAACCAGTACATAAAATATTTTCAAAAAGCTACACAGGTGGCATCGTTAAATAGTACATAATATTACAAGATTTTGGAAATTGGAATCACTGGATTTGGATTTTTATTTTAGCCAGAGGAATTTTTGGAAATAATGTTAGAAAAGGAAAAAAGAAAAGGGCCAATGTGCCTTGGGCTAGATATGGCCGCAGTTGGGCCGGCCCATAGCCGCACCAGCCAAGGAAAACCGGCTCGTGCGCGTGCCTCCGTTCAAACCTGGCGGCTAGGGCCCGAAGGCCAGCGACAGAGAGAGGAGGGGGAGGGAGGTGAGGATGACAGGCGGGGCCCGCCTGTCATCTCCAACCTCGCGACAGGGAGGCCGGCTAGCTCACCGGCGAGGTTTCCGGCCACTACGAGAGGAGCTGAGGGCAGGAATGGAGTCAGCATCGAGCCGCCGTTCCTGTGGAGGTGGAGATGGTCGCCGGGGTGGCCTGGGTCACCGGCGACGAGCAGCCCGCGGTGGAGGAGCTTCGGGAGAGGTTGCCGCCGATGGTTCCTGCAACAATCCGCACGGGAGAAGAAGGGGAACGCGTCAGGGAGGTGAGATAGGCCCAAAGGGGGAGGGAACGGGGCCAGACAGGGGTTGTACCCAGAGATCTCCGGTGAGCTGACGCGGCAGACCTCGAGCTCCATCTCGAGCTCGGGAGCTCCTGGAGAAGAGTGGGTGAAGCAGGGGGTCGATTGGGGGGGGAGGGAACCAGCAGGGGGAGAGAGGGCTCGGGGGAGGCCTTAAATAGCAAGGGCACTGGTGCACCGCGGGCAGGGGCTAGGGCTCCACGCCAATGGCGTTGGCGACCGTTAGAGGAGGAAGGAGTGAGCCTGGGGTGCTTGTGGGGGTGGTGTAGGAGGCCAAGGAGAGAGAGAAGAGGCGCGGAGAGGGTTCCCCTCTAGTCCTTGGCTTCCATGGCTCCCGGAGGGCGAGAACCCTCCAAGATTGGATTTCTCTTCTCTTGTTTCTCTCTATTTTTTTGGTATTGTTTCTAAGGTCGAGTATCGGTTCTTGAATATTCGGAGATCCGTAACTCCGATTGGGCTGATATTTTACACGATTTTTCCCGCAAATTATCTTTCTTGTGGTAAGAAAAGGGCATCAACAGACTTAAGGAGGCGAACCCAAGAGGCTAAGGGCCTTGTAGTGCCACTAGCGGTTGTGGGGCCCTTGTGCACCGCCTTATGCTGATTCCTTCGCCCAAAAATCTGATATTTTTGATAGAAACTCCGCAAGCATTTCAACGTGTTCCGACTCCGTGAATTTTTGACCTATATTTCCGAAAACAATAGAAAACATGAATTGGTCTTTGACACTAGATTAATAGTTTAGTCGAAATAAAAATAATATAAATTGCGACCAACAATATGTAAAAGTAGTATGATAATAGTATGAAACAAAAAAATTATAGGTGGGTTTGAGACGTATCAATTGTGCATCCACTATGGTTAGGCGTTTGTTCTAAGCATAAAGCATCCATGATTGATTGTGGATTGACTGAAGAACAAGTTTGTGAAGTTCCTTGGGGATCTGCCTTGAAGATCTGCCGTGAGTGATTGAGCACACTCATAGTTGGTTGTAGCTCAAGAAGAATATGGCGAGGACTTCCGTTTCCAAGTTAAATCTCAACCCTTCCAAACAGACGTAGAGTTGTGCTAGCAACTTGAACTGGGCGAACAAATCATTGTATTCATTAAGCCTTCGTGTTCTACTTTCTTGCTCTCAATTTACTTCTATTCTTTGTATTGCGAAGAACTTGCTACTTCTATGTTATTCTATGTGATGACTACGATCTGTTCCTTTTCATTCCGCCGCACTTGCTATGTTTAACTTTGTCTTCGTTGTGTCATATGCCACCATGCTTATGATATTTATGTGACATATTAGTCTGTTTGCTACTAAGTACTTTCTTATTTGAGCAATTGGTAATCTCTACAACATTTGCCCTGATAGTTGTGTCTGTTTTACTTCCGTTAGTGTATTTCAAGCGAAGTAAAGTTGAAGATCTCCCACCCCTGGTCGATAATTGGGCTTACACATACAATTTCATGTTTGTTGCGCCTCAATGGCTAATGAGGTGAAGCGATGTTGCGACAAACTTGGCATGCGCCGACATGGCGGCTCTGGATGCGGGCACAGACGACAACCTTCTTGTCGGCCCGTGAGACAAGTTACAGGTCGGGCACTGCGCCTGCCCGTGCAGGTGGGGGCGTGCGAAATGGTGGAGGTTGTAGGCCCCTACGAGGCCAAGATGCGGGGCGTCCTGGTCGACGTCGACAAGGGTGGTGCGGCGGCCCTCAAGCACGCCTTGGACGACATCCTAGCACGCCACCCACTGGCTTGACAAGAACAGCACGACGACGTCGTCCCGCCCTGCTCTGGTTCGACGCCGCCACGTCCGTCGTCCACATGGTCGAGCCCTGTAACTATACCTGGCCATAGGCCGAGCCGGGCTGGGCCAAAAAAGCCCGGTGTTGAAAACCCAGGCCCGACCCGACCGTCGATCCTAATAAATCAGGCCCGATCCCGAAGAGGCCCGATCGGCCTGGCCCGACTATGGTTGAAATCCCGTTTTTCACAGGCCCGAGCCTGGCCCGGCCCGACCGTCAGGCTCAATTTCCAGGCCCGAGCCCGGCCCGATGGCATGATTAGGCCCAGGCCGACCCGGGATTTTTGGGCCGGGTCGAGTCTGGTCGTCCAGGCCGGGCTGCCCAAGGCCAGGTATACCTGTAACAACTACTCGTTAGTCGTTACCCATGTTCACCACGTCGGCTTGCCACATACGCCGGCCACTGCTACGGCTCGTCTCGTCCTCCCAGCCGCGAAATCGCTGCTGCCGCGTCCGCACCTCCTCTTCTCCAACCACGACCAAAAGATCTAATGAGAAGAGGTGAGACTACTCGCCTCGATGCAGGCTGTAACTTAGAAAAATCCTTAGCCCCGGCGCCCCCACGCAGAGAGAGGTTTCATGCTGGAGGAGGGGCTCGTGCCTCTCGTCGTCGTTCTCTCATCACCACCATGAAGCCTTGGCCACCTTGCTCCCATACACCACTTGCCAGTCCGCCTCCATCGCACCCACCTCCGCCCCCGCATGATGCCCTTGGAGAAATCGTCAGGAATGGCCGCAGTACCCTCGCTGTGAATGTCAGGAGAGAGAGTGGTCAACTAGGGAGAATCCAACACAATAAGCTGCGGGACAATGGCACACTCTGGCTGCATCCACGTAGGCAACACTAGAAGACAAAAATATTAGCCAGGCCATCACGTTGTTCTCTTTTTGTCAGAAGAGATAGAGAGACGCAACCGAGTCCTCACCCCTTTTCCTTTCCTCTCCCCTCACACAACCTATCCTTTCTCTTCTTTCCCATTCTTAGCTAGGCCATCGGGGAGGCGGGGCGGAGGAGAAAGAGAAGGAGGTGAGGCGGAGGAGAAGGAGGAGGGGACCTGCGAGCACGCCGTCGGCTGTGTGCCCTGAGGGAGGCTTGGGTGGGAGGAGAAGACGGCGGCGGCGGTTTTGATTTGTGATCTGCCACCTGTGCCGCCACAAGGACGGATGACAAGATCTGAGGTGAGCCTGATCCCTCCCCTCTTCTCGTGTCCCATGGAGGACGACGGCGGCGCGAGCAATGGCAGCCTCATCTCGGTGGCGAAGGAGGAGGAGATGTTCCTCAAGGCATCGATGGGCTCCGGCAGGCTCTAGATCGAGGGCTCCCTCAGCTTCAATAGGCTACAGGTCGTTCCATGGTGTCATTGATGAGCAAGTCCAGGGAAGAGCTGGAGGTAGAAAACCCTAGCCTCCATGCTCCTCTCCATTGCTTTGCTTCTTCCCCTGATTCCTTTTCCCCCCTTTTTTATCTTTGTGGTGTTATTAAGTTGGCTACTCCAGTTTTAATTTTGAGGTGCCAATCTTGCTACAGGTTGCTGCGTGGGTCTCTTTTTCTCTAGGGAAGCTACCTCACGGGAATATTGCATCTCTGAATTGGTGTAAATGGAATTCATCATCTTTGGTTTAGAGCAGAATAAGATAATCATTCTTCAAACATTTTGCAGACAGAACAAACGGGCCATTGTTAAACTGATCTAAGCGATTCAAGGTAATTACAGGGTAACAGAGGGAATTGTTTACCTGTATAAGCACTCCATGTTCTGGCTTGTCAACAAAGACTTGAAACCACATAATGTCTTCTTGGATTGTAACATAATCCCAAAGATTGCTTACCCCTCTAGGGCGGCTCGGGTGGAAACCCTTAACCGCGCCGCCAGGCGCCTCCATCCCCATCCTCCCCTCCGTCGCCACCGGAGGAAGCCGCCGGGCAAAGCCCCGGGCGGCTGACGGTGGCGGCGGAGGATCTCTTCCCTCCTGCATCGGATCGGGTGAGGCGGGTCACCCCATGGCGCCGGGGCGCTTCTTCCCGATCTGTGTCGTGGCGGCGCGGCGGATTGCCTCCGGCGATGGCGCAAGGTGGCGGCATGGTGCTGGGCGGAGGCGGCTGAGTTGCAGGGCTTCGTGGAAGATCGGATGGTGCTGGCCGCTCGGCGCATTCGCCAGGTCACGGTGGCCTTGGTCTCGGTGGCCGGCGGCTCGACGGGTCGGCGGCGGCGACGGAACGTGGCCGGTGGCAGCGGCAATGTTCGGCTTGGATCCCGGGGCGGCAGCCCTGGAAGGTGGAGGCATGTGAAACTCGGGCTTCCCACGACGTCATGGCGTGGTGCAGTCCTTGTCCAAGGCGGATCTGCGCCGACGATCTAGTGGTTTTTGCTACGGACTCGTTTGGATCAGAGACGGTGACGAGCGCGGGGGATCCATCTCGGCGGCTCTCGCGGTTTGGCGAGGTGGGGTGGGAGCCCTCCTCCCAGGCTCCAGTGGTGGCACACTCAGGCAGTGGCCGGTGTGCCAGGGTTCCTACGGTGGCAGTGCTGTCGTGGATGGTCGCCGGATCTAGGTGGCTAGATCTGGGGCTTTGAAGGCGGTCGGGACGGTGCACAGGTTGTCGGGTGGATTTCTATGGGACGGATCTGGGTGAAAACCTGGTCTTCGGTCTGTGGCCAAAGCCGGTGATGACGGCGCCCTTATCATCGTTTCCTTCATGAAGGCACCATCGAGGTGAAGCTCCCAATTTCACCCAATACCTGCCGGGGGAAACCCTAGATCAGCAGATCGGAGGACGGTGACACTCTTGTGTCATTTCCCCCTTGGGGGCGTCATTCTTGGAGGTGCACGCGGGCTCGAGGGACCAGTGGATGGCTTCTTTGGTGGAGCGGTGCTTCATCCTACATATTCATGGCGTTGGATCTCGGCAGCATGGAGTAGTGGAGGATTGGCGTCCGACATGTGGCGATGGACTCGCGCGGGAGGATGACGTTGTCTGGCGTCGTGGTGGCGTCGATGGCAGAGAGGCCTGGCAAGGTGGATGCGTCAGTAGCTGCGAGGATGGATCGATGGAAGACGGAGGTGACGGCCCTTGCAGCGTGCACGTGTGGTGCCCACTGGGAATGTGTCGGACCGGTGTGTCACCCAGTCCAGGCGTTGTGGCTTGGATGGGGCATCTGGCTTTAGATGTTAGGCTTTGGTGCGATGTCTATTTGGTATTTGGCCCGGACATTCGGCACCCCTTCATCAAGGGAATAGGAGTAGCGACATGTGTTGCCTAGATGGTGGCTTCTGACTTACTGATGTATTACTTTGTAAGGTCTTGATGAATAATTAATAAAATGGCTGCATGCATCGTCGAGATGCAGAGGCCGGGGTACATCCTCCTTTTCTAAAAAAAAGCTAGAGCACTGCGTTCAAATGTAGTAGAAGAGCGCACGAGTAGGGTCGTCAGAACCAGGAAGCAGCTACGTAATATATCAATCATCACAGATTCCCACGATTTTGTCTTCAGTTGTTCTAATCTTACAGTTTTGATATCTTTTGTTTCACTTTTCAGTGGTTACAAAGTTCTGGAGTATGCATCTCGAGGAGTTTACTCCATGAAGACAGATGTGTTCAACTTTAGTGTTTTGGTTCTGGTGATTATTAGTGGCTGAAAGAATACCATGCTCAACAAGCAAGGGGATATAGTGGGTGATCTTGCACGAGATGTGAGAGAACTAAACATATATTTCAAGTTCACATTCACGAGATGTTTACTTTTGTTGCCAGATTATTTTCCTTCTTTTGCGATGCAGTTCTCTCATGTTGAATAACTATTTCTTTTTTTTTGAAGGGCATGGCAGTAGTTCTGCCTTTTCATATTAGAAGAGGGAAAAAGGAACCAAGGTTCCAATTGTTGTACAGAGCGTCACACACTCAGAAGAACACAAACTCAGAGGAAAGACCCCACACACTAAACAGTAGCCTCCTTGAACATTGCTATTTCATCTCTGGCCATAGCAGCGACAGTCTCGGGGGAGCATCTCTTTCCTTCAAAAGTCCACCTATTTCTCTCTTTCCAAAGATTCCACGCGACGTAAATAGCCGAGGTGATCTGCGTGCGTGTAGTTGAGTTATTGCGCAGATTCCAAACCCTCCTCCACCAACCCTTAATAGTTATCGAGGTAGAAGCAACAGTAGTAGCCTCAGGATCACTTTGTTGAAAGGAGAACCAAACCTCCCGGGCAAATGGGCAGGTCAAAGTAAGATGGGCAGCCGACTCGATAATCTGATCACAGAAAGTGCACTTCTCGTTGTGTGGCCATCCCCTCGTCGCTAGCCGATCAGCCGTCCAGATTTTGTTCTGGAGCAATAACCAGAGGTGGAATTTAACCTTCGGCTCGGCCTTGCCCTTACACACAGAGAGCAGCTGCGGCTCAGCAATGCGGCCCAAAAACTGGGCCTTGTAGGTGGTAGCGGCAGAGTAGCATCCGTCAGCAGAGAACCTCCACCGAATGGAGTCAGGGACATCAGAGAGCACTATGTGTTGGAGCAGCTCCCACAGCTTGATAAATTGGTTGAGCAGCTCCTCAGAAGCAATCCTCTCCAGGCCCTTCATCCAGCGGCCATTATCAAGTGCCTCCTTCACAGTTAAATTTTTCCGTCTCGCCAAGACGAACAGACCAGGAGCAATATTGACTGGAGCAATGCCTCCCAACCAACGATCATGCCAAAAATGCGCACGCTGACCATTCCCCAGAGAGATCTCAGTGCAAGCCGAGAAGAATAACTTATCAATGCGATCGCAAGGGATGGGGATGCCCAGCCAAGGCCTAGGGGTGGTAATCCATTCAAGCCAAGCCCAACGCAGTCGAAGAGCCCTACCAAAGCAGGCAATATCTTTGATTCCAAGGCCACCCAGATCCTTAGGGGAGCACACCCTCCTCCAGTTAACTAGACATTTGGCTCCGCTGCACTCATCATCACCGTTCCAAAGGAAATTGCGCTGAATCTTCTCCAGCTTCTTTATCACCCATTTGTCAATAGCAAAACTGGTAAGGAAATAAGTGGCCATGGACGTAAGCACCGAATTTATTAGCGTGAGCCTGCCGGTTTTTGCCATCAGTTTGCCTTTCCATCCCTTGAGTCTGCCAGCCATTCCCTCAATGAGCGGGATTATCTCAATTCTCCTGAGCTTGCGGTAGCTAAGCGGGAGACCAAGGTAGCGACACGGAAGAGAGCCCGTCGTCCCCCCAAAGTCCTGAATGATATCCTGGATGTCAACACCCTCGCATCTGATTGGGTAAGCAACGCACTTCAGGGCATTGATCCTTAGTCCAGAGGCCTCCCAAAACCTATCCAGAATTGCTCTGACCGCCTGCACCTCCTCCTTAACAGGGTTAATAAAAAGAGTCGCGTCATCAGCGTACATGCTAGTACGTAGCCTGGCAGACTTGGGCCCAAGCTGAGATAGAACACCCCTCTCCGTCGCAAGGTCGAGCAACCTCCGAAGCGGCTCCATGACAAGAATGAATAGCATTGGGGACAGGGGGTCTCCCTGTCGCAGGCCACACATGTGCTTGAAAGGAATGCCGGGGGTGCCATTAAGCAAAATCCTAGATGAGGTGGAGCTCAGAATGGCAGACACAATGTTTCTCCAGCGCTGCCCGAAGCCAAATGCAGACAAGGTCTCCAGCAAGAAACCCCAACCAACTGAGTCAAAGGCTTTCGCAATGTCAAGCTTCAGGAAAACTAGCGGCTTCTTCTTAGTGTAGGCTTCTTTGATAACATTGTGCACATACAGGAAGTTGTCTTGAATGCACCTCTTTTTAATAAAAGCACTTTGGGAGTGAGAAACCATGGAATCGAGCTCCGGGGCCAGCCTATTGGAAAGTAACTTGCAGAGGATCTTGGCAATGCTATGCATCAAACTGATTGGCCTGTAATCCAAAGGGCTGCCGGGAGCATCCTTCTTAGGCAGTAGCACAATATGAGCTGAGTTCAACAAATGCCATTGATCCGTTCTGAGAGAGTGAACCAGATCAATAGCCCTCATGAGGTCATACTTCAGAATATCCCAACAGCTCTTGAAGAATAGCCCAGGGAAGCCGTCAGGGCCAGGTGCCTTCTCACACTGCATCGAATCAATCACCTCCTTCAGCTCCTCCATGGTGAAATCAGCATCAAGGTGTCGCAGGTCTTGGCGTGGTAGCTGTAGAAATTCCCAATTTAACTTGCAGCTGGCCTTGAATGGCACTCCCATAAGGCCCTTGAAATGTTGGAGAAGGATCTCCGCCTTCTCCTCGTGGATATTAGTCTCTGTTCCACATTGCTTCTTGAGGGTAGGAATGTGATTTTTCTGGCGTCTGCCATTGGCTCGCAGGTGGAAAAGCCTCGTGTTTGCATCGCTAACTCTGATTGTGGTCAATCTGGACTTCTGCCTCCATCTTGCCCTGTCAATGGCCGCCAACCCAAGCAGTCTAGCCTTTAATAGACGCCTCAAATTTAGTTCATCAACAGACAGGACCCTCTCATCTTGAGCCACATCCAAATGGAAAAATAACGTCGTTGGCGATAGCCTCCTGCAGCCTCAAGTCGGACATGCGAGCTCTGCTCCACTTTTTGAGGGCGGCGGCCGTGCGACACAGCTTGGTGTGCAGAACTCTGAAAGCGTCCAGGGATCTCACATCTCTGCCCCAGGACTCCTGAACAATTTCCCTAAACCCAGGCAAAGAGACCCAAAAAGCCTCAAATCTGAAACCTTGATAACGCTTGATCATCATCTTCTTGAGTAGCAGGGGGCTGTGATCTGAAATGGCCGTGGAGGCAGGCAACAAATTGTATTGGGGGAACCGCAGTTCCCAATCACGAGTCATGAATATACAGTCAAGCTTGGAGCAGGTGCGGTGGCTATTGTCACTAGACCAAGTGAACCTCCTTCCAATCAACTGGAGCTCTCTAAGTTCAAGATCCTCGATGACACTTCTAAACCGGCCCATCATACGAATGTTGATGTTGGAGTTGCTCTTCTCATTTGCTCTCGCAATAAGGTTGAAATCACCAGCAATAAGCCATTCATTCTGCGCTAAAACCTTGATGTCATGGATCTCCTAAAGAAAAACAATCTTGTCTTGACCATCTTGCGGTCCATACACAGCAGTAAGTGTCCACGAGGAGCCATCCGATTTATCGGTCACGATGGCAGACAGAGAGAAAGAACTCGGCGCAGCCAGCAATGGTGTTATTGCAAAATCAGCACTGCACGCAATCAGGATACCGCCTCGCGTGCCATCAGCCCCCTTAAAAAGGTAATTATCTCCAAACCTGGGTCCCAAAGTTTCCACCACCAAGGTCCTCGAGAGATCTGCGACCTTGGTCTCTTGCAGGCACACGATGTTACAGTTCCATCCATTGCACAAATTCTGAACAGCACGGCGCCGCGCCGGGTTATTCAGGCCCCTTACATTCCAATTCAGAAGGTGTATATCCATGGGGTAACCAGGATCGACACAGGCACACCATGCCTCAGGGAGCAGCAGCAGAACACAGGCATATGCACACCCTGCTTCAAGGAGCAGCAGCAGAACAAACAGCGGGCAGACACAGGCACAGGCACACCCTGCTTCAGGGAGCAACAGGAGAACGAACAGCGGACAGAAACGAACAACATAACAGCCGTGAGTTCATATCCTTCAGACAGAGAACACAACACAGTAGAACAGCAGCAATGGCCTCGTGCAAACGATTCCCAGCAATAGGACCACCACACACCTAGCAAATTCGAGTGTTGTACAATCATGGGAAACAATCTAACCCAAATACACAGCAGAACTGAGGAAACATCAGGTGCAGGCCGCCTGATCTCTAGCGTTCTTGAACTTGGAGGAGGTAGCGGAGGCCTGGCATATGTGGTAGGAACAAAGGTTGCATGAGCTTGTGGATCCATTGTTAGCGGACGGATATGAAGTCGTTGAGATAACAATATGCGCTCACGTGGCACTGCCTTGTGCTCAGGAAGATCCAGCAGACTGGCCCGGCATGACATATTTTGCTGCAATGCTGAACTCTAAAAGCATAAGCTTACCAATGGAGCCTAAGCAGCCCGCTGCGTTGATCCATGGGTGTGCCGACTATATAAGATCGGTTGCAGGAATGTACAATGTGTATTCCAATGAGGCTAGAGGTAAATATATCCTTTTGTGAACTAAAAATCCATGGTAAAATAGATGCTCATGGTACTGCAGGTTCTTGTAATCCACTTCAAATGTATGTGAGAATCTGATCTCATTTTGAATGTTTGTGTGTTGCCTTTCTCCAATTCCTCGACAGGTTAATCCAATTGGGTGATATGATTCATGGAGTTGATTTCTCTGACATATTTAACGGGTATGGTACTATTAGTTCATGAACATAAGAGCAGCTCCAGAAAGATGTGCTTGAGAGGTTCTTACGAGCCCTGTATATATATACCTCCAGGTACTATCTTATTTTTATTTGTATTACAACAAGGGTAGTGGACAAAACTTTGGTCAGCTGATGTTTGTAACCACTTAACATGTTGGGTACCTTATATTGCATTTTTTACCAATATGTTCTTGTTGCAATTTCTGAAACTAAATCTCAAATAAGCTTAAATGAGTGCAAGTTGTTACTACTTTGTAGTTTTTTTTAAATAAACCCAAGCTTTATTCATTAGAGATAACCAGTACATCGTTTGCGAGGATTGTTACAATTTCACATAAAGGTTCCTCAAACCACTCCGAAGTAAAAGAAAATCTAGCTAGTCTAGCAAGCTCATGAGCTACTTTATTTGCTTCTCTGTTACAATGTTCGAATCTTGAAATTATAAAATCACAGGCATAATGAAAACAGTCATCGAAAATTGCCGCCACCACTCCTGCCGTATGCCCTCCGTCCTTCATGGTCTCAATCACTTCAAGGTTGTCGGAGTTAATGATGAGGTGGTTACATCCTGCCCTTTGTGCTAGTGTTAGACCAAATTTGAGAGCTAAGGCTTCCGCCGTTAAAACAATAGTCAATCTTCCCGTTTCTTCCAGTGATGAACCTACCTTTGTCATCTCTCAGAACAGCCCCCATCGTTCCCTTAAGATTATCATGGTCAAAAGAAGCGTCAACATTAAGTTTAACAAACCCCCTAGGGGGACATGACCAACCCCCTTTTCTCATAGTGGCCTTAGTGGACGATGCATTCACATAATTTGACGTATGGGCTAGAATCCCCATTGAAATCTGTTGCACATTTTGCGTTATCTCGTTATGCACCACTTTTCGTCTCTCCCACCAAAGGTACCATGCAGCAATAGCAATCATTTCATGTACATTGTGATGGCCCAAAATACATAAATCTTGATCTGGCAATAGCAACAAATATGCCAACACCTCTTCTCCACCACGATCGATCCTGCATGCTTTATCAATAATATCATCCAACCCTAGCCTTTTCCATACCTCCTTGGCTTTACTACATAGGAAGAGCATGTGTTTTGCGTCTTCTAAGCCCTCTGAACAAACAGGGCAAATGGGCGAGATCTTCATATGTCTATTTGCAAGTGTAACCCGACATGGAAGCGTTCCATGAAGCGTGCGCCATATAAAGATTTTAACTTTTGCCGGACAAGATTACTGCCAGATTTTACTCCAAATAGGGTTTGTTGTGGTTCGTCCCATCCCATTAGAATATTTTAATTTATTTCCATACTGGTAATCCCACTCCACTGAGTAGGCGGACCAAACCGAGAACATACCATTTTTCGTAAAGCTCCTAGCAATGAAGTCTGGCATATCATATTGAGGTAGTGGGATAGACAGAATCCGTTGTGCATCGATGGGCCACATTGTTTGTGTAATGAGTTCTTCATCCCAAGTATTCGAAATAGGGTTGATCAGGTCACCTACCTTAGACAATAGTCATCCCCCTTAGGCGTTACAATTTTCCTTGTGACACAATTTGGAATCCAAGCATCGTCCCAAATGTTAATATTATGTCCATTCCCCACACGCCAAATATATCCACGTTTTAAACATTCTGTACCGGCCATGATACTTTGCCATGTAAAGGAAGAGCCTTTTTTCAACTTGGTGTTCAATAAATCGCCATCTGGATAGTACTTAGCTCTTAGGATTGTAGCACACAAAGAGTCCGGTTTATCAATAAGACGCCATGCCTGTTTGGCTAGTAATGCCAAGTTGAAACAGTGAATATCGCGAAATCCCATCCCTCCTTGATTTTTAGGTACACACATTTTCCACCAGGCCATCCAATGCATCCTCCTCTGGTTCTCCTCGTCTCCCCACCAGAAATGCGTTATCGCGTCAATGATTCCTTTACAAAATTTTTTAGGAATTTTAAAGACCGACATTGCGTAGGTGGGTATGGCTTGGATAACAGCCTTTAGCAGGATCTCCTTCCCCCCTGCTGATAATAATTTTTCCTTCCAACCACTAATTTTCTTCACAATTCGTTCAATCAGAAATTGGAAACATTCTTTTAGTCCCATTCTTTTATTGTCTTACATTTCCAGCCACCTTATAGTCCCATTCTTTTATTGTCATTGTCATGCTGCAATAAGACCCATAGAACAAAAGGTTCAATCATCGCAACTAATAGTGCATTTAGTGGTTGAGGATCTCATATGTTTTCCCATTAAACATGATATACCTATATACATAGTCTTCCTTCCTTCAAATGTTAAATGGTTCTTATATTAGCTGCTAGGTTAGCTATGGATGGGCTTTTTAGTTTGTCATAGGCTGATTGGCATCACTAAAAAATTAAGGCAAACTGAAATGCTACAAGAAATGATAGCTTTATACTTTGTCCATTGTTCATTGCATAATCTTTCCCTTGCCTGGACATTATCGACTTATCTTATATCATTACTTCAGTTATTTGCCCTGATAAATATTTAGTACTGATGTACTTATGTACTAGCGCCGGAAGCGCGGCGTCACGCCGACGCCGCGCCTGTCCGTTGTTGCCTCCGTTATCATTTATCCTATTGTTTGTTTTGTCTTAGAGCATTTAGGCCATACAAATCCGTCCCATGGGGGCTCCAGTATTTCATATCCTTGTGATTTGAACAATAAGCTTATTCTTGTATGAGTATCAATCGACATCTTTAAGTAACCGGTCGACCATACGGCGGATCCTAGAGTGTGTATATGAACCATCAGTTATACAAAGTGATTAAATCTAGTAAATCTAATAAATTCGTAGTACATAATGAGCAGTCTACTGTTCTTCGTTTGAAAATATAAGAGCGATCATACGAAAGAAAATAGCTAGACTGAACTATGCGAGTTAATCGAACTAAAACTATTGCAGCAAATTAAAATCTTCTCATATTGGGTACCAGATGTTCAAAAGAAGAAAATTAGGCTGAGTAGAACAGATCAGATTTTCCAAAACAGATAAATTGGTAAGATAGAAACAAAACAGATCAAATGAAGTAGCAGTTGTGTTGTCGGATGATGGCAACGGTAACGAATCATCCAGAATACATATAGATGAAGTAGAATCATGGCTCAATGTTGATGCTTCATCTGAAGTAGAGACTGAACAAACAAATTACCATTTCTAATATGTTGAACCCACAATGCCAATTCAGCCAATTCCTCACGTGATTCAAGAGAAGCTCCAATGGCAACAGGCGCAAGACACATATTTATATGCAACTTCAGAACCTTGATATGCCTCCATAAAGGTGACATAACCAGAGAAGCTCCAATAATTTCAGTCTTAGCACCTTCTTGCATAAGAGGAAGTACTTGCTTAAAATCGCCACCAAGAACAACAACCTTTCCTCTTAAAGGGAAGAGTGACCTTGAACTATCATATGCTGCAAGTATATCTCTGAAAATTCTGTCAAGAGCTTCAAAGCAGTGACGGTGGACCATTGGAGCTTCATCCCACAGGACCAAGCAAGCTTTATCAGGCAAAATCGCATCTGGGGAACCTTGTACATAGAACATTGGGTGATACAACTGATTTGTATAGGTAACTTGAAGCAAGAATGGCATGTTTGTCCACGAGGAAATAAAAAAGATGTGACCCATAAAGAAGCAATAGCAAGAACGATTGGAGCATCTGATGTTGGTGTTGTATTAATTGTGTTCCATAGCAACGTTTTGCCCATGAACAGTCGAAAATCTATGAGGCGACAACCAACCTTCTGTAGTGCATTAAAATTAGGGAGAACAAAGAAAATAATATGAGGAGAATATCGCTAATTTTTTTTAAATAATACACTTTTTTTAATAAATTTGAGAAATAATACACCGTTTAGATATTTTCTGAAAATAGGATCCAGTCGGCTGAGGTTAAGCCGACTGGACCTAGTCGGCCACGGTATAGCCGATTAGGGCTAGTCGGCTTACCCTAAGCCGACTGGATGCTACTTCCTGCAGTCCAGTTAGAGGAGGAACTAATCGGCTTAGGCTAAGCCGATTGGAACTAATCGGCTTAGGCTAAGCCGATTAGTTCCAATCAGCTTAGCCTAAGCCGACAGGTGCATTTTCAGCCAATAGTTTCATCGAACATAATTTTATCTCACCACCCTCGGTCGATGCAATTTCCCGCAAAACTTTTGCACAATATGTTTCTGGCATTATCCTTCCCGCCATATTTTTTCCCGCGAACCCCGTCCGGCCATTATTTCCCGCCATATTTTTTCCAGCCAATCCCTTCCCGCCATTATTTCCCGCCAACCCTTTCACGCCATATTTTTTCCCGCGAACCCCTTGCGGGCATTATTTCCCGCCATATTTTTTCCCGCCATCCTCTTTCCCGCCAACCCTTCCTTTCTCGCCAGCTTCTTTCCCGCCAACCCTTTCCCGGCATCTTCTTTCCCGCCAACCCTTCTGTTCCCGCCATGTTCTTTCCCGCCAACGCTTTCCCGCCATCTTTCTCTTCTCAACCTATAAAACCCCCTCCACAGAAAGGTTGTTAAGCAGTGCAGTGTAGTCTCGTAAACATGTCCCATTATCCTTTCGATCGTAGTTTCCACCCGAGTATGTCGAAACGTCTTCTGAGGTTAGCCAGCAATTTGGAGATAGACAATAGGATAGTTCCATGGGACGAACTCCTCAGTAGTGACACCTTACTGAATGAGTTGGCTCACGCATTAAGTAGGTGCGGGTGGCCTGCAAGGACCTTTGAGGAGATACGAAAAGAACTTCTCAGGTTGCATGGAAGGTGGAAGAAGCAACAACATAAGGGTGAAGCATTCCTAAAGGCTGCAGTAGAACATACTTATTTATGGACCCAAGACAGCGAGGACGAAGACGATAACTTCATGCCGAGCACCAAGGCCAAGACACCCGCATCGTCGAAGGGCAAGAGTGCCTCATCGTCGAAGGGCAAGAGTGCCTCATCGTCGAAGGGCAAGAGTGCTGCATCGACGGAGGATGACGATGATGTCTTCATGTATTTTGTATGCAGTATTATTTAAGGTCAGTCGTACCGTTTAATTCAGATGTACTTGTATCTTAATTATCTGTAGCAGTCTCTCTGGAAATGTAACTCGATTAACAATGCGAATGAATAGAAATACGTCTCTCGCATACATAGGTAGAATATGTCTCTCGCATACATAGGCAGATATATGTCTGTCGCATACATAGCTAGATATAAGTGACACACAAGCATCAGCCACGTCGTCCGCCACGTCGTGGAGGTGGTGTCTCCGGCGTCGGCCACATATACCTGTGGGGTGGCCGGACGTTACGGGGAGGAAGCTCGGACCCGTCCTGGTCATACTGTGTTTCCTGTGTGGGAGGTGGTGCAGGAGTCGAATACATGTCCATCCACTCGTTGTGCTGCGACAAGTATTCCTGTGTGTTATGCCCATCTTCATGGTCACTATCCCACCTGGATTCAGACATAGACACGTCATGTCCGGACATAGACGCCATATATCCGTAGCCTGCTATGGGAGGGATGGAACATAAGTAATGACGAAATACGTAGTCCCAATCGATATTGAAAAGAATTAATATGAAGAAACATACCTGTAGAAGGGGGTTGCATCACGTAGCCTGACGTGGGACCCTGCTGGTGTGGTCCTGGCCGAAACACGTAGCCTGACGTGGGATCCTGCTGGTGCTGCCACGCCGAACTACCAGCCTGGTCAGGACGTGGTGGCCTGGGCGTCCACTGCTCTGCTAGACGTGGACGCGGGTCATGTCGGTGATGTGTGGGGTCTACCTGACCAGTCGAGTGACGCGGCTGCTGCTGCTGCGTGGAGTGACGCGGGGGGCGTTGTACGGGCTGCTGATGAAGAACGCCCGAAGTGCGTGTGCACGTGATAGCCCGATACACAGCTCGTAGCCTCCCCTCAATGCGCGCCATCCAGTTCTGCATCTGAGGCCGATGAATGAGTAGTGGTGCATCCGAAAGTGAACGCCGATAGTTGGACACCTCCTCGCCAAGTCCGTAAGTCAACTCAGCCTGAAATTGTCACGACGATTATTAAGTATGCACGGCAAAGTATGTAACAACTAGATGCATTACATAAAGAGAATATATCTTACCGCGTACTGCCTAGAGCCCGAAATATCATAGCTCGGGTACATATCGGACGTACTAGGGGCAAGTATATCATCTGGGTGAGTGTGTTGAACGATGCATAACCGTGTTCTGCTCATGTACCGCTGCAAATAGAGATTGAATTCATCGAGATCAAACTCGACATTCTCCTGCCACACATGTGTGTTCGCGGTCTCCCATTGTATAACGTACGGCTGAACCCTAAGTAGCCACTCAGCAGCAGTCCTGTTAATCCCCTTCCTTGTGATCCTAAAATTATGGTGTTTGTTAAACAATTAACTAATGCTTCACTATGGACAATTGTGAAAGACAATTCAATATTGAATAACAAGACAATACCTGTGGATGTGTCCTGGCACCGGGTCCTCTGTAGGGGGAGGCTCCTCCAACTGCTGAAGACCAAATTGCCTCATAACCCTCTGCTGGGCCATCTCCTCGGCGAAGACATTGAATATGATCTTCGATTTCGTCATCCAGTAATCACTATCTCTGAAGCATAGCTCAGACATACCGCCGGGGTATCTTGCATTCATGACTTCTTGCGTGTACGGCTGCCAGATCACCCCAGTGTACAAATCAAACTGCTCGTTGAATGCCCTGTATGCTCGCCTAGTCTGATCACCAGCATAGCGTCTCTGCGGCAAACACAAGTTAGTTTCAGCCATAGTGTACACAAAGAAGAAAATTATAACACGAGACATACCTTGCGACGTGTCCAACACAGACCGAAAGTAGGCATGTCGATGCCTTCAGCATCGAACATTACGGGCATAGGCTCATGAATACGTATGTCCGGTCGTCCTATAGAGAACCTCTCCCACGACCACAGTTGTAGAAATAGAGGGCATCCAAGAAGGTCTGACTTGGGTGCCGTAAGCTGGCAGGCATTGCACATACCTCGATATGTAGCCGCTAAGACCGCCGAACCCCAACTCCTCTGTGTGATCTGATCCGGCGTCTCAGCGCTCGCGATCTCTAGTGCAATAGGGATGTAGAGCGCGCTTATAGTGGTGACATGGTTCTCTATGAACATCACCTTACCGAGAAGCCACAGTATATATGCCTCCAGGCTGCGAGTGATCTGTGTCGCATTCAACGGGACCTGCGGATACCCCGGGAACTTCTGGATCTGTATTGAGCAAAGATAAAGCATTAGTACATAGCGAAGGTATCTTCTGTAAAACCAGATGCACGACAACTGAAAGATATGAGGCAGGGGAACTAACCTGGAAATGGAGCAACCAATCATACTTAGGTCCGTGATGCTCCGATGCCAGAGCCGGAGCACCGTCATAAAGACCCGCGAAACTTTGTGCAAAACCTTGCTGCCAACGAGCCGGTGCCTCCAACGTTCCTATGGCATGACCTGCCAACGGTAGTCCCAACAAAAGTGACACATCCTGCAGAGTAGGAGCCATCTCTCCCCAGCGGAAGTGAAACGTGTGGGTCTCAGGCCTCCACCGGTCCACTAAGCACGTGAGCAAAGAGGTGTCGATGGCGACGCGTCTGGAGGTATCCGTGCGCTCAACCAACCGCGCGAAAGGTAATAGGCCAGCCCATTTCAACCTGCATGTCAGGGCAATTCAGTTAGTGTGTCTCATCAATATACATGATTGAAACAAATAAATAAAGCACGTACCGTTCAACCCATCCCTGGTGTATCTTCCAGTCTTCCCTTTGAGTGCGAGTGGACAGGGGCTCAAGCTGGCGCTCATAACCTATCGCCGCACGATGTTTACTATCAATTTCCGGATTAAGCAACGACATTCCCGCCATTCCTGCACATACAAATTTCAAACATAGTGCCACAATTAATACAAATTTCAAACTTAGTGCCACATTTAATACAAATTTTAAACATAGTCCACACTTAATACACATTTCAACATAGTGCCACAATTAATACAAATTTCAAACATAGTGCCACACTTAATACAAAGTTCAACATAGTTCCACACTGAATACAAATTTAGAACTTAGTGTCACACTTAATACAAATTTAGAACTTAATGCCACACTGAATACAAATTTAGAACTTAGTGTCACACTGAATACAAATTTAGAACTTAGTGCCACGCAGCCTAACTTCTTCCTCTCCCTCTTCCTCCTCTTCCTCCTCTTCCTCCTCTGCCTCCTCGTCCCCGGTTGCCTCGTCCACGCCCAGTACCACTGGCAGTGACGAAAGTGGGACAATTAGTGTCCCTGTGGCCAAATTCATTGCATAAAATGCATTGCATAGTGGGGCCTCCCGCTTCAGATTCATCCATATCATTCCGGATGCGCTGACATTGTCGTCTACCTCTACTTGTACGCATATTCCCTGCGTCTGGAATGTACCGCCTTTCAACAGGATTAACGGTGTTGAAGTTACCCATTGAGCGAAATCCCAGCAACTCACCTGTCCAGGTATTGAGGACGGACTCTTTTAGAAAATATGGAGACACAAATGAGATTGCGTCCATTCCAAGCTGCCCGCAAGCAGCAAGTACATGGGAGCATGGTAGGTGAAGCAACTTCGGTTTGTTGCATGTGCACTCACACGTTGGCCAGACTTCATTTCCAATTTTCACCTCATGCGTCCTCGGCTCATTTGCACAGCCGAATTTGTTGTTAGCTAAGCGGACCTCAAACCTTCTTTCTTGATTACCAATGGGGACTACAGTGTGTGACCTGGCTTTTTCCATCTTTTCTTCCATGTACTTCATAATCCTTTCACAGTAACGTGTGCTTGGGTTGTTCAAGATATGTTGCTCTGCTTTTTGACGTCTATCTCTGAAGTACTTCACGGTGCCATAGAAAATACCCTCAACGATGGCTGTAAGTGGCAATGCCCGGTTTCCTCTGAGGACAAAGTTGTATGTTTCTGCGAGGTTGGTAGTCATGACACCGTACCTTGCTCCATGTGTGTCATGCAGCAAAGACCACCTCTCCAGAGGCTCATGCTCTATCCACTGCTCAAAGGTTTTAATCGACCGCCCGAGCCTTCTCCTAGTACCAGGTGGGTCAAATCCTGGCAAGTCACAAAGCCCAACAGGCTCCTCCTCCACGGCCGCTGTTCTTGTTGCTAACTGTGCTGCTACTGCTTCAACATGTGCTCTCACCGCTGCATCTCTTGCAGCTTTCCTGTCCCTAACGTGTCTCTGTGTGCACACACTAAGTCTTTCACGTATCAAATTGTACTTCCATAGCTGGTTCTGCTTGCAGAGTTTTTTGAACAGATTCATCAGGTTCTTATTTCTGAACTGCGAGAAGAAATTAGCCCCCAGATGGCGCATGCACCAACGGCTCTGCAAGTCCTGCCATGGAGTTTGTTCCTCAGGACCAGGGTTTGTTAGTGTCTTTATCGCACTGAGTATACCTGCATGCCTGTCATGAAGGATGCACACATTGGGCTTATCCTTCACAGTTGCTATTTTCAATTGCCTGAAGAACCATGTCCAACTTTCAATGTTCTCACTCTCCACAAATGCAAATGCGAGTGGGACTACTTGATTTTGGCCGTCTTGACCAATGGCTGTCAGGATCTGACCCTTGTACTTGCCAGTGAGAAAAGTGCCATCTACACATATCACCGGTCGACAATGCCTGAAAGCTTCGATGCATACACCGAAAGAGAAGAACAGTCGATGCAGCACCCTCACAGTTGGGAACTCTGGCATGAAGAGGTCTTGGATGTCGACATAGGTGCCCGGATTCCGGTCCTTCAGCGTGTGGAGGAGCCGGACAACTGAGTCATATGCATCGAAATAAGAACCAAATCTGCTCTCAAGCGCCCTTTGCTTAGCCCTCCAAGCCTTGCCATAAGAAATTCTGTACTTGAACCTGACGAAGACTTTTGTCTGGATAGCCTTAACTTCCATCGCTTTGCTCTCCACTATCTCACTGTAAAACAACCGAGCAATAAGCGTGGACGAAAGGTTGCCATGATCTTGAGGGATGCAGGGAATAAGACATGTGTGATGAACTAGGTCACTGATCACCCAACTTGTGCCATACTTAGGGAGATAGCCGTGCACCCTGGCGGGACAATTTGTGTTGTTGCATACCATTGTCAAGTATTTCTGACTTGACACATCAGCTCTTAAAACCCTTTGTGTGGACATTGCCCATTGAATGATTGTGTCCTTCAGAGCTTCCTTGTTGGGATACATAGCACCCGTCGCAATGTTATTCTGGTGATATTGCCAGGCAGAATCATGCCCATCGTTCACGGTCATTGCAGATGAGAAGTCATGATTCCAAGAAGCAGGATTCGGGACCTCCTCTGCATTTTCTTCTTCATCCGACTCGTCGGAATTATCGGCATGACCACTATCAATATCGGTGTCTTCTTCTTCCATGATGTTCTGCATGTGCCCATCTACCTCGTCAGCGTCCGCCTCGCCACTATAAGCCTCGCCACTGTAATAACCATCGGCATTTCCTCCTTGTACCTGACTACTCTGCCCTTGTTCCTAACCATCATCTCCAGCATTTGACATAGATAACATCATCCCGGTACTGCTTTGCCCAGGATCGTAACCACCCTGGCCTTCAGGCGCAATTACCTCCTTCACAACGGGAAGCACTAAGGCACAAGGATTGCATCCCCTGCTTTCGCAACCTTGTAACCAGCGCACCCACTGAGAGTCCCGCTCTATTGGCCTCAAATAGAAGAAAACGTTCGAACTTGACCGGGTCCACAATGCATGAACACCCATGGTGTGCGTTTCAGTATTCAGCCCTAAACATGCTGTCACCCATTCTTTCAACTGACTAAGAGACC
The DNA here is from genome assembly GCA_039707655.1 of Elymus sibiricus. NCBI lineage: Eukaryota > Viridiplantae > Streptophyta > Magnoliopsida > Poales > Poaceae > Elymus > Elymus sibiricus. The sequence goes on along the minus strand of CM077669.1, from coordinate 230,301,215 downwards.
ATGTTTGAGGGTCGGTCAGTGGCACCTCTATGTGCTCAAATTCACTCAGATCAACCCCAATCTCATTTGTTTGGACATTACCAGGACCGTAGAAAAATATGAACTTCACTACATCAGACATCTCGGCTCACCTATAAAATTATTTAACATGGACAGACAACTGTTAAACAACATGACAAACTACAAATATTCGCACTCATAAATATTTGACAAGTACATATATTACGGAATATTAACGAAGCTAAATATTGAAAATAATGACAGATATTTGACATCCACATATAATACGGAATATTACCGGAGCAACTAAAAATACTGACAGACCTAAATATTTGACATCCACATATAATACGGAATATTACCGGAGCAACTAAAAATACTGACAGACCTAAATATTTGACATCCACATATAGTATAGAATATTACCGGAGCAACTAAAAATATTCACACAACTAAATATTAGACATCTAAATATATTACGGAATATTAACGGAGCAACTAAAAATATTCACACAACTAAATATTAGACATCTAAATATATTACGGTTACTACCGGAGCAAATAACAATATTCGCACACACTGCCGGAGCAACTACGACAGAGAAAATGTCTGTTCAATTATACCCTTGAAGCGTGCCAAGTAACGACGAACGGCGGCCTTCAATCACCGGAGTCGGAGCATCCACCACACTGCCGGAGCCTCCACCACCACAACCTCCACCTTCACCACCACCACAACCTCCACCACCTCGACCAAAATGGTAACCACCACCACCACCACGAGCTACCTCATTAGTAGATCGAGGTCTCCCTTGCTTCCCCCAACTCTCTAGAATGCATTTACGGTGGAAAAAACGCAAGAAATCAGCTAAGTTTTGTGTATTTTTGGGGGATAAGAGAGAAGAACAAGGGAAGAAGATAAGAACAGAAGAAGAGCAAGATACGAACAGAAGGGGAGGAGGAAGATAAGAGAACAGAGGAATAGCCGCGCGGGTGGGGTGGTAAGGACCCTGTCGGCCGCGCCGGGGCCGACTGGAGGCCTGTCGGCCGGGCCCCAGCCGACGGCAGCTGTCCAGGCCGAGTGGGGAGGGGCGACGTGTTCGAGCCACTCATCGGCTGCCACGTGGACGATACGCCAGCTGTCGGCTTCGCACTGGCCGACAGGATCCTGTCGGCTTAGCCTCAGCCGACTGAAGCCAATCGGCTGCGGCTCGACCAACTGGATATTATTTTTGTAAAATATCGAAACCGTGTATTATTTTCGAAATTTAGTAAAAAAAGTGTATTATTTAAAAAAATAGCGAGAATATCATCATATGATAGTTGCTGCCTTAGCTGAATCAGGAAAATTAAAGCAAAGACTGTCATTTACCAACTCTATCCAGGCTAAAGTAAACATCAAGGAATTCAAGCCAAGATAGAGTATCCAATCTACGCAAGAGAAATAAGGCATGAAGATATCCATCTTTTATGCAAACTTTCAGTTCCGCGAGTACATTCACCAAGTCGAAAAAAGTGAACCACCATCAATCGAAGTGAACAACCAATGTGTTTGAATGGCAGAAAAACAACCTAATAACAGGCATATGTCATATGATCTACCTGAAAGATCATGTACGACCTGAAAGAATGGACGTTTCGCTCAGAGCACAAGAGATGATAGGGGTGGAGGAGCCGAGAGACTCACCTGAAGTCTGAGCCGGATCAGGAGCGGCCACTGCCGTCATCGCATGGAGGTGAGATCCCAGGAGTAACCGAAGTCACAGTCCAGCAGAAGTGGCACCGCTGACCGGAGCCTCCGCCCAAAGACCCGCCGCCGTCGTTCTCTTTTCATAAAGATCTGCTCAAAGAGAGGACGCAGACTGCCCAGCCAAGGGAAACACGATTGAAAGTAGATGAAGAAGACTGGGGCGCGCCATGGCCACGATCTCACCCATCGCCAGCTTCAGGTCGCGATCTGAGGAGGTATAGGTCGTGGCCGGCAGGCTCCCATGGCTAGAGGGGGAAGGGGTGGCGCCTGCGCCGCTGTCGCTGCCACCATTGGTGATGGCCGCTTATGCCATCCAAGACGGAGAGGCTGAGAGAAAGAGATGTTTGGGGGAGGAATAATGCGCTTCGTGGCTGTTCGCGTTGAGGCCAACTCCACCCACGACGATTTCGTTCATTTGGGGTGGGAATGAGGCCGTGTCCGTCCGAATTTCTGTTTGGGTCGGCCCGAACACGCGGCTGCATCTTCGACCCCATCTCGTCTGCCGGAGGCCAAGTACAATAAAATCAAGCATAGCAAAAATGGTTCAAATCATGCAAAATGTTCCATATTCGAAATAGTCTTTTATTACAACCCAATTAACATTTAAAAATATGAAATAGTCTTACAAGACCACTCAAAGTTTGTGCGCACGTAAAGATATTAAACCGATAGATCTACTGATTGCCAATGTGTTCCCACATGTGCTCAACCAAGTCATCTTGCAGCTGCTTATGAGTGTCCCAATCACGCATCTCACGATGGAACTGGACGAACTGTTGAAAGGTTGCAGGAGGTAGGTGCTCAGGCTCAACATTCTCACCCTGGAAATCAAACATTTGGTCGTAGATGCTGCCATCTCAGGCAGCAAAGCAAGGTGGACGACCGCAGGCGGAGGGCGGAGCGAGAACATGTGGAGGAAGAAAAGGGGTCGTGCCGCCGACGGGCAAGGTGCACGGCGTGGGTGGCATCGGCGATGGCGAGGGGCGGAGGGCGGAGCGAGGAGCGAGGACAGGGGAGGAAGAAAATGGCCCGTGTCCCCGCCGGGGGGGCAAGGAAGGACAAGGGCACGCGACGCGTCCGTCCGCGTGTGTCCGTTTGGCTGCAAACGCGACCCAAACTTGGGCCGGGAATCGGTCGAAAGCGGACCGAAAATGGACATTTGTTCATTTGCGGCCGCACGTTGGGCCGCGATTTGTGTCCGTTTACCCCCAAACGGACGCGGGCGGACGATTTGGGATCGTGCGTTGGAGTTGCCCGCAGCGGTGATGGGTCAGTCAAAACAGAACGGATGACCGAGATAAGTAGGAACCTTTGACTTAGAGATATTTTCAGTGTCTCTTAAGCGGTAAATCCTCGTTATAGGCAGCAAAAAAGGGCAAAAAAACAGGAAAAGGTGAAAGCTTCCCGCTTTAGTATTTTTACTTATTTCTACGATGCAACTTTTGATTATCTCGAAGAAATTGATTGCCCGAATTAGTTTCTAAGGTAATGATATACTAACTTCTATTATGCTGATCCATGGAAGTTTAGGTTTCCATTCTTCAACTCCTTGGGCGTGCCCAGTTTAATAATAAGTAAATTGTATTTATTTGCACATGGAAATATGATTGCTCATATGATGATGAATTGGTACGTTGTTTGCTTCTTTAGGTTACTTGCTTTTTTCACATTTGATAGAGAGCAAGAGCTACATGTTCATCTGCTTTTCTTATATGTAAAGAATTTGGATTTCATCTTCATGTACTATCTTGGATATCATGAACTCAAACAATTTTAGCAGATCTTTATGCTGGTTTCATGGAGGCGATGGAGTCTGCAAATGAATTTTCCATCAGCAATAATTTTCTGGTGAGATTACGTTGCTCGCTCATGGTGTGTTCAATGAAATGAATTTGTTGTTTATTCTGAGAGGCTCGTCGTGGCGTTCGGGCTGTTTGCCATGCCGGCCGGTGCGCCCATCCGCGTGTTCAAGAACCTCTGGCTCATTCATGCCATGGCTGGTATACATGCTAGGATGCCTCTCCCTGCTGAGTCACAATTTCATGAAATGTTGTTGTCAAATGCAAATAATCAGTGTATATTTAATTTTCACACGCATTTTCTTATTGATCTGTCCAGTAATACAACAGGTATAGTTGTAGGAGCATCACATTGTACTAACATTTAAGAAAGCAATGATGTTTCAAATTTCTCAAGAAATTAATTTTGACATGCGGCCGATGAAATAGTACCATGATCTGAATTTATATTAGCAACTACTTCCTCCGTCCCGAAATAAGTGACTCAACTTTGTATTAACTCTAGTACAACATTAGTACAAAGTTGAGTCACTTATTTTATGACGGAGGGAGTACATGTTATCCCTTGATGCAAGATCGGGAGGGTTGCTATTAGATCCGGGCGAGCTCCTCATGTTCCAGATTACTGATAAATGGTGCCATGTATTGATGTAGATGTGTACACACAAGCTGGCCAAAAAGAACAAAAAAAGGGCGCATACAATCTGGCACCGCCCATAAGAGCAACTCCAACGCGTCGACCCATTTCGTCCGCGCGCGTCCGTTTGGGTCGGCGCGGATAGAAAAGTCGGCCCAACGCGCCGACCCAAACGGACGCGCGTCCGCTTTTCGTCCGCCTGCCGACCCATTTCCGGCCCATTTTTGAGTCGGATTTGCGTCGGCGCGGACACAAGACGGATGCGCGCGCGCCCGCCTACTCCTCCCTGGCCCGCTGGTCGGTGGCAGCCTCCACCATTTCCCTCCATTTTCCCCCAAAACCCTCCCGCCCGCGCGCGCTCTCGCCGCTCGTCATGGACACTGACATCGATGCCGCCGCCGGCCTCGCCTCCCTCGCCTCGTCCGGCATCACGTCCGCCCCCTCCGGCAAAGGCAAGCCTCGCGCCCCCCGCAAGACCGCCGCCGCGCCCAAGCCGAAGAAGAAGCTGACGGCCGAGGAGCGGGCATGGGAGTCGACGAAGAGAAAGAACCGGAGGCACGCGGCGGACACGAGGGAGGAAGCCATCGCGGCGGCCGCCATCGCCGCCGCCGCGCAGCAGGAGGCCACCAATGCCCGCGTCGCGGCGGCAACGAGGGAGGCGCTAATGTACTTGGGGTTAAACCCTGGCCAGCACGGCCTCGTCAACGCCGCCGTGGCTGCGGCCAGCACCGACTCATCGGCGTTTCCTCGGATGGTGCTGCCCGACTCGCCCCGCGCGTCGGCGACGCAGCCGATGCCCTGCTTTCACGTCTACCCGCAGGCCTCCCGACTCTCCGGGGAGTGCTCGCCCGAGGTGAGCGTGGTGGCGCCTTCCACGCCCGCGCCCACGCCCATCGACCTCAACGCCACACCGGTGGCCAGTGGCTCGTCATCCGGAGGGGCGAGGAAACGCGTGCGGCAGATGCCAACGGACGTGCTGCCAGGCGCACGCAACCTATTCAACGAAATGCCGGCCTCCGGCGACGCTGACTACATGCAGAACATCATCTTCAAGGGTGGTGCGCCGGCCGCTGGCTACGATCCCGATGAGACACAAAGCCAGGACGGCCGAGGGTCGTTCACCTTTAATCAAGATCAGGCCGCCTTCATGCATGATCAGGTCGGCGTGGACCTGGACGGCTTCCCGCTCGACCACGAGTTTCCGGAGGACTACGGTCTCGAGGAAGAGGATGAGGTGGACATCGAAGGGGAGCCTTTGTTCGAGGACGAGCTCGCCAACCAAGCTGCCGGGGAGATTCCGAAGCGCAAGAGCAGGCGGACGAAGGCGTACATGGCGGCCGAGGACAAGCTTCTTTGTGAGTGTTGGAGGGACATTGGGCAAGACCCCAAGACCGGCGCCGAACAAAAGGCATCAACCTTTTGGACTCGTGTTCATCGTGAGCTCCATGAGCGCAAGAAGTTTCCACCGTACCAAATTCAAAGCACGCGCGGATGGGTGTCCATTTCGAAGAGTTGGAAGGTGATCCAACAAGAGTGCAACAAGTTTTGTACCACTCTTGAGAGCATCAAGGCACGCCCCGTGAGCGGCATCGGCATGCAAGACATGGCATGCTAGCAAGCGGCCCTCTTTGTGTCATTCCGTTTATGCTTGCATGTCCATTTCCATATCCATGTGCAATTCATTTGTAGGCATTCCAAACTTTGGAGGCATTCAAGGTCCAACACAATGGCAAGTGCTTCAACCTCTCCCATTTTTGGAGGGTCATCAAAGACGAGCAGAAGTTCAAGGCGCAATATGCCTCCCTCAAGTCGCGGGGGGGGGGGGGGGAGAAGGCCGTGGAGGAGGAAGACGGCGAGAATCCACGGCCGCGGGGGAAGACCAACTCCAAGAAGGAGGACAAGCGGGATGCGGCGTCAAACGCCTTGATCGCAAGCGTGGAGGGCATGATGACCAAGAAGGACTCGTGGGAGGAGCGCCGGCGATACAAGGAAGAACAAATGAACGCCTTCATGGAGATCCAAAGAAGGAGGCTTGACATGGAGGCGGAGAAGCAAGCCAAGATGCTTGAGATGGAGGCGGAGAAGCAAGCCAAGATGCTAGAGATCGAGGCCGCCAACGCCAAGACCAAGGCGAAAGAAGTGGCTCTCGCGAGCATGATGACGGGGGTGGAGATCATGAAGGTGGATCTCAACACTGTGTCGCCAAGGAAGAGGCCGTGGTTCGAGAAGATACAGGCCGACATGCTCAAGGTTGACGACGAGTGATCTATGGCGACGAGCGCCATCCTTTTTTGTATGTCGGCAAGTGTGCTGGCATGACCACGGCCGCGATGGCGTGGTCGAACTCTCCCGCCCCTTTTTTGTGTGCTGGCATGTGTGCCGGTCGCTGGCAAGTGCGCCAGCTGAACTGCGTGCTCTTTTTCTTAAGCTGGCATTGTATGTGGCGCTGGCATGGTGCCGGCATGAACTTCGGACGACGACATGGCCGCTGACATGATCTATGGCCGCGGATCTTTTTCGAAATTTGCGTTCGGACATGAAATGGGTCGCAGCCGTTGGGCACACTGCCGACCCAAATCTTAAAGAGGGCGAACATCGAGTGGACGGCCGACCCAAATGGACAAAAAGCGGACAAATCCGCCGTCCGTTTGGGTCGACGCGTTGGAGTTGCTCTAACACACCCTCAGGCGGCGCCACAGGGTGGCGCCCCGGTCCCTAGTGTGAGAGGAAAGTGGAAGGGGTCAAGGGAATGAGAGACGCGAGAGGACCCGTCACCCACTCATCCTCATGTGCAACCTTGTTCGCTCCATTCAAACACTGCACGGATGTTATCTCTCATCTGAGTCACTAGTGATCTGTGCACTGAGATTCACGCAACCCATCTAACGGCCCACAGGGCGTTTGCTGGGAGGGCTAGAAAATCTGACGTCAGCAAGATGACATTTCCGGGAAAAAAGAACTCAACAAAGATAGGCAAAAAACACATATTTGACCTTATTGCGAAACTAATTCAAGATATGAACTGCACTTGGAAAAAATCATAAACTGACCGTTTTGTGTGGCGCCTGACAGCCGGGCGCTGCACTGCACTATGCAGCGCCTTGGTCTTAGGCGCCGCACTCCCGGCCAGCGTGGCAGCCCGGGGTCAGGCGAGGCCCCACAGTATAATGTGCAGTGCCTAACGCTTAGGCGCCACACATGAAATGTGCAGCGCCCAGCCCTTAGGCGCTGCACTGTCTGTGTGTCACTTAGGCTGCCCCCACCCCCCACCCCACCCCACACACCCCCACCCCACCCACACCCGAAGCTAAGCTCCCCCCTCTCTCCCCCTCTTCCCTCCTCTCAAATCCTTCTCAAATCTTGCAAATCCGGAGTATTTGTCCATGGATTTCGAAGCCAACCCCTCCCTTAAGGTAATCTCCTCCGATCCCCTCGTTTTCATCCATAGGAATTGTCACATTTGCTCAAATCTTGCTATTTTGGGGAAACCCTAGGTTTGGCTTGGATTTGGAAATTTGTGTTGAAACATGTTATGTTTCTTTGCCAATTTGCTAGGGTTAGGCTTCCTACTATGCTAGGTTAGGTTTATGTGTGTTGTTATGTTGGGGTTAGGGTTAGGGTTATGCTATGGTTAGGGTTGTGGTTATTGTTAAGTGGGGGTTAGGGTTATTGTTTCATATCTATGTTAGGGCTTATGTATTTTGTGCAAATATTCGGTTAAGTACTTATTGGATATATGTGTGTTTTTGATTATTTTAGGGATGGGAAGAACATGTGTTTATGTTCATCATGTGGATAAAGAGGCCTTTTTGAAAGGCAATGTTGAGCCGGACCCGGATGAGCTTGACATGGTGTTTGAGAGTAGTCCTAGCTATGCGGATGTCTTGGAACAAGTGAGGAAGGATTTGAATTGGATGGACCCAAGTGACGTTGTTGAGTTGGAGGGAAGGCATAATATTGGTTTTGTAATGCACATCCGTTGGAAGACAATGTGTGTGAACTCCGAGCAACGTTGGGTTGCATACAAGGAGACGGTTGCCGAATCTCTAGACAAGGCTCTTGAGTTATTTCCCTCCAAGAAGGTTGAGTCTAGTTTGAATTTGGACTTGAACCGGAACCCCTCCCCGTTGGTTGCTAGTACTCCCCCACCCATGAACCAAGATCAAATGAGTGAACCTCATTTGACGCAACAAGTTTGGCCAACATTGAGCCCGATTTCAAACAACCAAAATGAAGCTTTTCAAGAGGAGAATGATGAGTACGAGGAGGATGACAACGAAGTTGATCTCCATGACAACAATGTGGGTGATCTCGACAAATATAATGTGCAAGAGACAATGGACCAATCCATCCCTTTTTCCCGTTCATATGCATCAGACTCGGATGACAATGGTCCCGATGAAGAAGTTGATGAGGAGGGGTTCACGGCGAAGGAGGCCGAAGCATTTAAGAAGGTATTCCGATGGGATCACAAGACACCATTGTTCAAGGATCTTAGTCTCGCAGATGAAGCCGTTGTAGATGGTGGCAAATGTATATCTCTTGGAGCTAGGCCGTTCTCACCGTGATTTGGAAGACGGCAAGAACAGGATATATCCCGGTTGTGAGTTTGGATCCTTCTTGGAATTGAAGATGTGGCTCGACAACTACTCGGTTACGCATTATTGTCCACATAGAGTGGCCAACTCGGACGTCAATGTGCGTTACACGGTTCAATGTGAAGTGCCAAGATGTCCATGGATTGTGCGTGCAAGGCCATGGAAAGGAGGTCCCACTTGGCGCATAGTGAGTTGTGTACCAAGTCACATGTGCCGACACAAGAATGCGGATGGCAAGCTTGTGTCTCAAGAACACAGATAACTCACGTCCGAGTTCATCGCTTACAGGTTTTCCAACCAAATATCCACACTTCCAACAATGAGCATTAAGAGTGTCATTGACCTTGTGAAAGCCATCTTTCATTACAAGGTGAAGTACGACAAGGCATGGAAGGCAAAGCAAGCCGCATTCAAGATGTTGTATGGCAACTGGGAGGAAGCATACAACTGACTCCCTAGGTTGTTGTTAGCTATGGCCGCCACAAACCCAGGCATGGTTCATGTGGTCGAGCCTCATGGGCACAAAACATTGATTCACAACGGGAGGACCGTCCGAGTATTTGGCCGTGCATTTTGGGCCTTTGAGCAATGCGTGAGGGCTTTTGAGCATTGTCGGCCCGTCATCGCCATTGATGGCACGTTCTTGACCGGACAATACAAGGGCACTATATTGGTTGCAATAGCAAGTGATGCCAATAACCGGGTTTTGCCTTTGGCTTTTGCTTTGGTTGAGGTCGAGAACAATGATAACTGGGAGTGGTTCTTGCGTCAATTGAGAACAAGGGTAATACCGGCTGAAAGGGAAATTTGTGTCATATCGGATCGCCATCAAGGAATTCTAAACGTGGTGGTGGTTGACATTCCCGGACATGCAAAGTTGCACCATCGATGGTGCATGAGGCACTTTTGTGCAAACTTTTATAGGGCATGTGGTATCAAGGAGTTGGCCGATGATCTTCAAGATTGTTGTCTCGCTTTCTCCGACAAGCGGTTTGCCAACTTGTACAATGCATTGCTCACACACAAGAAACTTGATGCAGGAGGTCTTGACTTTCTCAATAAGAACATTGTAGAAAGGAATAAGTGGGCACGTGCTTTCGATGAAGATGGCCGGAGGTACGGTCAAATGACAAGCAACATGGCAGAATGCTTCAATAAGGTGCTCAAGGGTGTACGTGCATTACCCGTGACGGCAATAGTTCAATACACATTTGACAAGATGAATGCGTACTTTTTAAAGTACTCAATGGAGACGGATAAGCAGATTGCTGGTGAGAACAAGGAAAAGCACAAGTATAATTTCCCACCAAAGGTTGAAGAATGGTTGGAATTTCAATCACGGAAGGCAGACTCCCAAGAAGCTGTACTATATGACGACAACGATTGGATGTATGAAGTGAAAGAGCCTGGAGGAACCACAAACGATGGCCACCAACACGGAGGCCGGGCTTTCGAGGTCTCCCTAACACGGTGTGATTGCACTTGCATGAGGCCATCGTTGCTTCATTTCCCATGCTCGCACTTGTTAAACGCATCTCGTGTTAGGAATGTGGACGTCAATCACCCTCTTACCGTGCGGGAGTCTGAGTTCTCAATCATGACGGTAAAGAATATATGGGCTCCCCGGTTTAAGCCATATTTGGACCAATCACAATGGCCGGAGTATCATCGAGTTCAACTATGGCCCGACCCGGAATTGAAGGTCATTAGACGAGGAAGACGTAAGACAAAGCGTCTTAGAGGTGACATGGACGGATGGGGTCGTGGTGGCGGTCCAGAATCCGGCCCGGCCAATTCCAAGAGCCTCGTGAGCAATCCCGTTGTGGGGAGTGCAATGATGGGGGACACAACACAAGAACTTGTAGCAAACCAAGAAAGAGATCAAAGAAAAATGATGCAAGCACAAGCCAAGCAAATGGTAGCCAACCAAGTCAACCAAGTAGTAGCCAACAAAGCCAAACAAGTGCCCAAGTGCCAAACCAATCAAATCAACGAGGAACTAGGCAACAAAGAGGGAGTCAACTAGGTCTTGGCCGTGGTGGTAGAGTCTGTGGTGATGGTCTTGGCCGTGGTGATGGTAGAGGCCGCGGTGGTGGTCTAGGCCGTGGTGGTGGTGGTAGAGGCCGTGGTGGTGGTCTAGGCCGTGGTGGTGGTAGAGGCCGTGGTGGTGGTAGAGGCCGCGGTGTTGGTCTAGGCCGTGGTGATGGCCTAGGCCTTGGTGGTGGCTATGGCCGTGGTGGTGATCTTGGCCTTGGCGGCGGCCGTAGTGGAGGAATGTTTTCTTGGCTCAATGGACCATTGCCGTATGTGACTTACTATTATCTTGTTATTTTGGCTCAATTTTTATGTTGTTATTGTCATTCGAGCTGTGTAGCGCCTAAGGGCTAGGCGCCACACATGTTAATGTGCAGCGCCTGACGCTTAGGCGCTGCACATCTGTGTGTCACTTAGGCTGCCCCCACCCCCCTCCCACCCACCCTCACCCCACACACCCCCACCGCGCACACAAACCCGAAGCTTAGTGCCTCCCCTCTGCCCCCCCCCTCTCAAATCCTTCTCAAATCTTGCAAATCCGGAGATTTTGTCCGTGGATCTCGAAGCCAACCCCTCCCTTAAGGTAATCTCTTCCGATCCCCTCCTTTTCATCCAAAGGAATTGTCACATTAGCTCAAATCTTGCTAGTTTGGGGAAACCCTAGTTGTTGCTTGGATTTGGAAATTTGTGTGGAAATGTGTGGGGAAACCCTAGTTTTGGCTAGGGTTAGGCATTTGAATGTGTTGATGCATTTACCTCTATACATGTCAATGTGTTGAAATTTGTGGGGAAACCCTAGTTTTGTAGGCATGGCTTCATCCGGTTCCATGACGAGGCCACCGTGTGCTAACCAAGAAGACATGCCGAGCAAGTGGGAGGACGCATCTTTGGACAAGGTGAAGGAGAAAGATGTGAACATCCCGCCATGTTAGTGTGGAGATGTTTGCAAGGTGAAGGTGTCCACCGACCGAAAGAAGTCATGGACGGAAGGGAGGAGATATTTTGTATGCCCCAACTATGCTTATGATCGTGCGCGTCCAACTAACACCTATGACCGACCACCGGTATGCTAGAGAAGTAACATGTTACTCTGAAATGTGTGTCAACACTAACAAAAAATTTGTATGCAGTCACCGCCTCCTCTATGCAAGTACTTCACGTGGATAGATCATGAAGTGCCAGAAGATGTTCAAAAGGACCTATATCAAGATTGTCTTTGGCGCCAGCGGCGGTTCGAAGAATCGCTTCGAAGAGGCTTGGAGGAAGAGCGTCGTCAAAAGGAGAGGATGGAGCGGAAGAAACGAGAGGAGGAGAGGGCGCGCAAAGCAAAACTTGCTCGTGAGGAGGAGAGGGCAAGAAAGCTTGCAAAGGCTCGCGAGGCGCAAGCGGAGGATGAGGCACGTGACAAGAAGGGGAAATGGTCTCGTTCGACTCAGTAGGGACTCCGCTTCGGTGCACTCGTCATGGAACCGGATGTACCCATGCCGTATTTGTCATGAACCATCTTCTAAGGCAAAAAGCCATTTGTCGTCAACTATCTCGTAGTAGGCCTAAATTTGTCATTTCGAATGAATCTGTCGTGGACTATCTTGTAGACTTAATTTGTAATTTCTAATGAATGTGTCGTGGACTATCTTGTAGACATAATTTGGCTATGTTAGACATTTGAATGTGTTGTCCTGGACTATCTTTGGAATCGTAAAAAAAGTGCTTCTGTTTTTGCAGTTTTGCAGTTAACAGTACTGCAGCGCCTAAGGGTCAGGCGCTGCACTATACAGTGCAGCGCCCTAGAGTCAGGCGTCACACAGTATAGTGCAGCGCCTGGCCCATAGGCGCTGCACACTGACTTAGGATTTTTGGGCACGAGAAGCTGCTGCAAAGGTTCTGTTGCTTCGATAGGATATATAGTGCAGCGCCTGACTGTTGGGCGTTGCACTGTATAGTGCAGCGCCCGACCCTTAGGCGCTGCAGTTCTGTTAACTGCAAAACTGTAAAAACATAAGTAGTTGACAACAATTTCAATTCATTTCAACATCACAACACTTACAATAAATTCAACATCACAGCAATTTGAACAAACACAAGTAATATGCCGACGAGTTCATCATTTAAGACAATTCAAACAGAAGTAGCACACTACTAAGAGTTCACCAACATATCACATAACCTCACAAGTTCATCAACCTAATGAAACGGCGACAAGTTCAGTTTCATAATAAAAACGACAACGACTAATGCCTTTCCGCGCGTGTTCCTGCCGCCACGCCTGGTGGCTATCTTCTTCCTCCTGACAGGAGGAGCCTCCTCTTCCTCCTCCGCCTCATCATCCAAACTCGCCATCTGCGAACTCCCTACAACCACCTTTGGGTTGCCTCTGTTGTCATAGTCGGTGGGCGTGTACCGGTGTATGGGCTTCCTAGGCTTCAACATGTATGCGGACCGAGCTTGAGCGTCTGCCAAAGTCATTTCATCATCAAGCTCCTCAACCTATCACACAATCAAACAATATGGTAAAGACCGGCGTCGTAATCAAGTGAGAATTACATCTAAAAGATTAGTCATACCTGTTGGGTGACCACACCCTCATCATCCAAATAAGCATATGAGGAACTCACATCGTCCCCCTGATGGTGAGATAAGGGGTCTGATGGTGTACCAGACCTAGAGGCAGATGGTTCATCATATTCTGGGTCACGGCAACCGAGAAGGTTCGATAACCGCCTTAACTTCTTCGCCTGACGCTGTAACATGAACAAGTGTATAAGATACCAAACTCCGCAACATATGTAACATGGACACCTGAGTGCGATATGTACCTTGAGGAATTTTCGTAGTGGACCTTCATCATTGCCTTCTCCAACCGGTGTCTTCTCCAGAATAGACTGGCTTTCATCAGCTGCTTTCTTGATTTGGTTGCGCTGCGGATGAGAACGATGTAACACGTTAGCCATTCAAACATGTGTAATACAGCCAACGGGAAAGTAAAGAAGGGAACACTTTACCACATAGTTAATCACCGGAACAGCAGGGACTCCTAGCCCTTCCCTGACATTTTTGTTGTACTGCTGCTTTGATAGATCCTCAAAGTTTGCGGGATCTTCAAGAATATCCTTAGTGTATGCCGGCGGGCATAACTCAACTCTAGCATTTTGAAGAAACCATCGTAGGTAGTTATCGAAAGCAAGTGAGCTATGCTCACGAAGCTGGGCGCCTGCACTTTTACGAGCTTGCTCCACACTAAGATGGAAACGGGTAACATAGGATGAATGATGCTTGTCCCAGTCCTTTATCTTCCGCTGCCTTTTCCTGTCCAACCTGCATGGTAGAAAACCAAACATTAGCACAATCAAAAAGGAGTGGCGATGCTAAGTCAATACGGTTCATGCTCTCTTACCTATGAAGTGCTTTGTCCGTGTCCACCCATTCCGGCGGGTGAGGCTGGAACAGACCAAACTGACGATACACGCGGTGTGGCAAATGAAGCTCAACCGCCTAGTTGCATATCAGTGGGCACCGCATAAGCCAAAGATCCCTATCCCGCAAGCACATCGGGTTGAGGACAAACTCGTGGGTGACCCCTAATGTGTCATTCGCGCCACATGGCTGCCATTCCACCTATCAAATAGGACAACAACGCAACATTGATGACAAGTTTTCAGACAAGCATGAGAAATGATTGATGTAATGTCCTCGTTACCTGCTCAGGCGTAATCGTGTCCAACTCGGCGATGTACTTTTGGTACATGAGATTGACATCGTTCGTCATCTCGGATACCACATCCCACTTGTAAGCCCAAGTGGGGCGTCGTAAATCGCCTTCTTCATCCCAAGGATTAAACTTGATGCTCTTCGGGCGTCCAACAGGCAGACGCTCCCAGCTCCATACAGAAAGTAGAAGCAGATTACCACCAATGCATGCACTATTAGTGATCCTGCAACACGCATCGTCCAGCTGCATATAAAAGAAAACAATGTTAACTTGATAGCAAGGTTGCATTGCTAATGAAGAAATGAATTGATAACAAAACAAACCAACTACCTGTCAGTACAAGTAGGCAAGTGTTGTTGAACCCCAGCCCCATCTGCTCTCGAAGACGGTCAACGCCTTTAGCCACATCCATGGAGCGTTCTTGCCTGTGGCGTCCGGAAACAAAGTCCTCGAGATAACGTACCACATATAGACACGAGCATGTGTCTGGATCACATCTTCAGTGGCACCCATAGGGCAATGCGCAAAGTTTGCTTGAATCCACGTGAAAGGAGCTCCGGCTGCTTTCCTTTCCTTCTTCTTCTTCTCTTGTCCCTCCTCTACATCAGCCTCAGCCTCGGTAGGAGCCATACCGATAAGAGGAGTCATCTGCTCGCGCCACCCATCAGAATCGGTGCTCATACAGAGAGGCCTCCCGTCGATAGGAAGACCGGTGATCAAGGAGTCATCCTGGAGCGTCACGGTCATCTCCCCAGTCCGAAGATGGAAACTATGTGTCTTCGGCCTCCACCGATCAACAAGAGAGGACACCAGTGGAGCGTTGAGGTTCGGCGTGGACCGGCTGACCAACTGAATCCACGGGAGGAGTCCTGCCTGCTCGATGTAGGGTGTGTAGCGGTCATCGTAGGGCATGGCAGCACTAGAGACCCCGTGATACCGAATCTTCAGAGGTTCAAGCTTCTGCAAAAAACAAGTAATGACAAATATTAGGGCATGTCAATTTCAACTAAAGGCAAATTTGCAAAATATCTAGATTACTCATTATTACCATCCCCTTCTCGCGCATCATGTAGGCCCGGTGTTGTGTGTCATGGGCATCGTCGAGAAGGCAAACCATCCTTACAAAGTTCAAACAATAAACATATATGAGTTCATCTCAAATATCGGTATACACTAAACATCTCATATGTGTTCACCTAAACATCTCATATGTATTCATCTACATAACTCAACATCTCATATATAGCTACAAAACTCAACATCTCATAATTATCTACACAACTAGGCATCTCATATATATCTAAAAAAACTAAACAATGTAGGGTTTCACTAACAAGAATCATATATTGTGAACTAATGAACAATACTACACATCCTACATCACAACACCCAATCTTGGACAAATAAATATCCAAACCAAGCAAATTAAGGGTTCCACCCAATCTAGGACAAATCTCTAAAATGGCAACGATTTTACGGAGGAAAAGAAAGGAAACGGAGGAGTTTACCTAGTAGGAGGGATTAGAGATCGATTCCACGGCTGAAATCTCCAGATCTGAGAGGGGTGTGTGGGGAGGGGGGGATCGAAGGGGGCGCCGCCGTTGCTCTCTAGACAGAGAGGAACGGCTGGGAAGGAGAGGGAAGAACTGCCTAGGAAGGGCTGACCCGATGCGGCTTAAGTCAATGTGCAGCGCCTAAGCGCTAGGCGCTGCACATTATACTGTGCAGTGCCTGGCACTCAGGCGCTGCACGGCTGGATGTGGGGCCCCGCCTGGCCCCGGGCTGCCACGCTGACCGGGAGTACGGCGCCTAAGACCAAGGCGCTGCATAGTGCAGTGCAGCGCCCGGCTGTCAGGCGCCACAAAAAAACGGTCAGTTTGTAAAAAAATTCCAAGTGCAGTTCATATCTTGAATTAGTTACGCAATAAGGTCAAATATGTGTATTTTACCACAAAGATAGTCCCACCTTTACAGTCCGTGGCGCAACTATCGAGAAGCACGGGGTGCGATGACTAACCAGGACCGCTAACCCAAACCCACCTCGAGCCCAATCCAGCGAAAACCCCGAACCCTAATACCGACTCGAACCGATCCCCATCTCCGATCCGATCCGATCCGATGCTTCCCATGGTCGACGACCCCTCCGCCGGCGCTGCTGCGTCCTCCTCCTTCCCTGACGCCGACGCCTATGGCAACGGGGACTCTGAAGACATCGACTTCCCTGTCGATCCAATTCCCAACCCACCCTTCTCCTCCTCTGCTCCCGTCGCCGCCCCCGCCTCCGCCACGGCCACGGTCGGGGAGCGGCGGCCCCTGTTCCAGAGGCTATGGACGGAGGAGGATGAGATCGTGATCCTACGCGCGTTCGCCGAGTTTACGGCGCAGCGGGGCACGGCGTTCGCGTCCCACCAGTACGACACGGAACCCTTCTACGAGGAGATGCGCCGCCGCCTCCAGCTCGATTTCTCCAAGAGCCAGCTCGCCGAGAAGCTTCGCCGCCTTAAGCGCAAGTACCGCAACTGCGTCGAGCGCCTCCGTTGCTCCGGCAACACGTTCTCCTTCCGCTCCCCTCACGAGCAGGCCGTCTTCGAGATCGCTCGCAACATCTGGCGCCCCTCCTCCGACAAGCACGGCCGCGACCCCAACGCCGCTGACTCTGAAGACGACGCCACCATCACTGCCACGAATGCCGCAGCCAACGGAGACGCCAAGTCCCCGTCCTCCTCAAAGGCGCATCGCCGCCGCCGCAGGCGCACGGCTGACTTGGCTGCCGATGCATCCGAGGCGCCTCCGCCGTACACATCGGGGTCCATGCCTGTGAAGACGGAGGACTCGCTACCGGCATTCTTTCCTCAGGTCTCCATGGACGGTGCTGAGCCTGTTGTGGCGCCAGTGGTGAACACGGAGAGCAGCGTCCTGACGCCTCTGTTCAAGGAAATGGTCCGTGCCATGCTAGGCATCGGTGGCTGCCCGTCGCCGCTGGGCCTGGGAGCAAAGGTGCCGGAGCAACCATCTGCAGTTCTCGGGATACCCATGGAGGGGGAGAAGTGGAGGCAGCAGAGGATTCTGGAGCTGGAGGTGTACCTGCGGCGGATCGACCTGCTGCAGGACGAGGTGAAGTCGGCACTGGAGGAGCTAAAGTCCACGCCACCAACATGATGATTGTGGCCGGCTTCACCATTCCTTGGTTCAATTGTCATTAGTCCCAGGTACCGTCCATAAAAGATAAGTCTAAGGCCTGTTTGAAACGCAGGAATTTCGCCCTTGTCCCAGGAGACAAATATATATATCAAATTTGCGGCGTTCGCAACGCTGCCTTTGCTAGCAGTTGTGTTAGGCTCGGAGCAGTAGAGTTAATTTACGTGGTTCTGGTTGTCAATTTATGTGGTTTTGAGTGTCGGTCAGCTGGTTTCTTATATATATATATATATATATATATATATATATATAGGTAAATTATGTGGGGCACCTAAGTGACTGGGCACCTAGGCTGTTATGGTAAGTCATGCATGGCATCCAATTCACAAAATAATGCCTTTCCATGTTCTGTTTGCATGCAATGGTACCTTCTGTTTCATGGCATCCAATTCACACACACACACACACACACACACACATGTTTTTACTATATTTACCATCTCTAATTTCATTTGTTGGTAACCATTTTACTATTTACCATCCACACCTTGCATCTTTTTTACTGCTACCAATTAGTGAGCGTAGTAATTCGTTACTGCATGTTAGCAAGTTTTACTACATGAAACCATCAATAAATCATTCGTCGGTACTACAAATTAGTGAGCGTAGTAATTCGTTACTACATGTTAGCAAGTTTTACTACATGAAACCATCAATAACTCATTTGCGGGTAAATTTTTTATGTTTATTACTATCTATACAATCCATATTACTGCCAATGAATAGTGAATCATAATCGGGCCGTAGCGGACCACGCATCGTAACAAAATAAAATGCATTACTTTTTGTTGCACATGCCGCTACCGTCTGCAAATTAGCGGTGCAGAGCGCCTTCTCCGTGCGCGCGCCTTGCTCGCCGAATTAGGACCGACCGGAGCGCATGCTAAGCCATAATGCGCGCACGCTCACAATAGCGCCACCGTGTGTGTATTCTGATCCCCACGTTCTGATCCCAAGATCAGAATAATATTGGGATCAGAATAATATTTTGATAACGATCGGTCCTATAAGGACGCGAGACGTTCCTGAACTCCGAACCCGCAGCGAAACAAAAGAAAGAACCTTCCCCTCACCACACACAAAAAAAACCCTTGAAACCCCACCTTCCCCACCTCTTCCCATTCCCAGCCGCTGCCATCCTCGTCGCCGCCCGCCTCCTCCTCCTCCCAATGGCCGGCGAGCCTCCTCCCAATGGCCGGCGAGCCTCCTCCCAATGGCCGACGCGCCTCCCCCTCCTCCCCACGCCCCCCCCCTTCTTCCACCGCGGCGGTGGCCTTCCTCCGCCCTCAACCGTCGCCGCGACCTGGGCCCTGAACCGCTGGATCCTGTCGCCGAGGACCATGACCCCAACCACCGGATGCCGCTAACGCGCCTCCTGCCTCCTTCCGGCATGCCGCCGCCGCCTCCTCTAGCGCGCCGCCGCACAACCCCTCCCTGGGGGCCTCACCACTGCCACCCTTCACCCACCACCGCCACGGTTCCCCGCCCCTCCACCCGTCGTCGTCGTGGTTGCCCCCACCAGCCGCCGCTGCTCCCGACGACGGGTGTTGCGCCTGACCAGGCCTAGCTCCTCCCTCACGACCACGTCCATCGCCATGAGCCCCTCCTTCCTTCTCTGCTCCGGCCACGAGCGACTCCGCCGTTGTGCTACACGCCACCACCGACGACAAGCACCGCCAGAGTCCTGCCGTCCCTAGGCTCCTTCTCCATCCACCACGGGTCACTGTCCACACGGCTGCCGTGACCTCCACATAAACAACAGTTTCTTCAGGATGCAGTTCAACAAAAGAATCTGCAGCAATTCTTCAGTGGCTTATTACTCCATCAACAATTCATGTTGTGCTGGTGTTTGGTGCTTGCTGTTTACAAAAAAGAACCATTTCCTTGGCCAATTTTGAAAAAAATGCATAGTAAAAATGTGCTCTCAAACGTGTCTGTTATTATGTTGGCGAAAGGAGTTTCCTATACTTCAACAACTTAACTGGTTATGTATCATTAAAGTGCAATATACTGCAGTCCAATGTTTGATTTTTCAGTAGCCACTGTGTTCATTGACCAATTTTGTGCAATGAAAAAACAACAGGTAAAAATGTTTATGATGCTTTATAGTAAAAACATGTAACGTCCAAGATGCGGTACTATCCCTATTAAGGCGTGAGGGCCTCGATGGGGATAGAAGCGCATCTAGTCGTTTTGCAAGTACAGAAATCATTGCAATACATGTAATGAAGAGATGGGTATAGGAGTTGGCTTACACTCGCCACAAGCTAACTTACAAATCCACACAATTATTCATACATTCGTCCAGAAGACAGGGTCCGACTACGGACGAAATCAAACGATAAAAGAAAGCAATGATACTGTCTTGCTAGCCCAGGAACACAACCACGAAGCTCCCCTACTCATCCGGATACGTCACGTACATACGCCTACGTTCTTCATCGTACTCCCACTGGAGCTGAGAAACATCATCTGGCACGAACTCGTCAGTACACGTACCTGTATTGTTGTAGTAATCTATGAGCCACAGGGACTCAGCAATCTCATAACCCGGGTACCGAGACTATGTAAGCTAATAGGTGAGGAATGGTTAAGTGGTGAAGCTGCGGCAAGCACTAAGCATGTATTTGGTGGCTAGCTTACGAGAGCAAGAATAAATATGGTGGACTACGCATAACGGCCGTGAACTAGAATGATCACTAAGTGATCATGAACAACTACTTACGTCAATCATAACCCCACCGTGTTCTCTCTCGGTTCATGTTCACGAGCAGAGACAGTCACGGTTACGCACACAGTTGGTGTATTTTATTTGAGTTTACTTCAAGTTTACTATAGCCGGGTGTTAAACAAATTTCCAAGTTGCCACATAACCGCGGGCACGGCTTCTCGAAAAGATTTAACCCTGCAGGGGTGCTCCAACGCATCCATCACAAACTAACCACACGCCGCGGGAATAACCTCGACCACGAAACCCGTGATCTCCTTGGAAATTCCGTTGGAAAACCTCAACCTCGAGATAGCCCAAAGTATCGTCGGAATCCCTCGCGCAAGACATTCGAAAAAGGTAAAACAAGTCCAGCAAGACCTCCCGACGTGTCGATGATCCCGATAGGAGCCGCGTATCTCGTTCTCAGGACACGGCGGATTGTCCAAACTTCCGTTAGGCCAATCACAGAGTTGCCCCTGGCGGCCACCGGCGGTTGACAGGTTGGACCAACACTCATGAGGAGCACTGGCCCGGGGTTGATTAATTATCCACAGGGTTGCAAAGCCCTATGCATTTTTATTAGGTTGTATAGCAAATGTAGTACCAATGTTGGGACTTGCCAGACAAGTTTTAATCTAAAACGAATAGTCAAGGGGGTCCCCATAACAACCCCGAGCATGTTAGGAGCGCAAAATATGGAACATAACACCGGTACTCGGAACTAGGGCGGCAAAAGTGGAACAAAACACCGGGCAAGAGGCCAAGCCTTCCACCATCACCATATATATATGTGCATTAAATTAAATAGCAATGATATTGTGATATCTCAGAAATCCATGTTGGCACATGGAAACAGCTTGCACCTGCAACTAGCAACGCTATAAGATAAGGGCTGAGCAGCGGTAACATAGCCAATCAATGTTTTGCTAGGAAGTGGAGGGGTTCGAGGCTTTCATGGCAATTTGGGAGGCTGGCAATTTAAGTGGTAGGTAACGGAACATAACGGTAGAAGCGAGACATCTAGCATAGCAAAAATAGTGTGGGGATCCGGGTACGATCATCTTGCCTGTTGGGTCTTCAGAGGGACAAAGAGCTGGGTCCTCGTAGTTGTTCTCGTTAGGATCCTCGTACTCAGGCTCGACACTCGGGTCTACCCAAAGAGAAAACAACACCAAATAAACATCCAAACAAAGTGCAATGCGCAACCAAAGATGATGCATGACCAATTTGAATTATTTAACAAGGCAACCCTATGCTAGTCATGTTTCTCATGCAATTATTGAGTTCTTTAGTATTCTGGACAGAATCTCATCATAAGTTATTTGAACATGCATGAATATGGCAAATATGAATGCTCCTCATAAAAACGATGCAAATGCATATGTAAAACATTACAAACGGAGTAACGGAACTCACAGAACACTCACGGCAAGGTACGGACGGTAACGGAGACAAAAACAAAGATGAAGAAGGCCATGGGCTATTCCTTGGTATTCCAAGGATGCCACTGGATTGGAAATGCAAATCTAGAAAGAATATACCTAATGATCATGCAAAACCATTGGGTATAACTCCCACAAGTCACAAAATAAACAAACACACATTCTGTCCACAAACAGCAACATGCCATATTGCAACAGACATAACAAGAGCTACAACAAGCTACAAAGCACCACAAAGGCATGGACCTTGAGTAAACAAGATACTTAACAAATCGTCTAACTACAGCAACATGAATGGAAGCAAGAATCAATAGCAATTAAGCTCTCAAGATGGCATATTGAATCAGTATTTAGGGACTTAGTGAAAATTACCAGTTTTACAAATCTGAGTTACCAGGATGGCATTTTGACAACAACCTTTACATATGCTACACGGACTTTCATGGCATGAAAATTAACAGGGTTATAGAGGACAACATGCACTTCAATTCACTCCATTATGTCAACATCAACAAGTGCACAGATCACTGGCTATCATCCTCACAACATGGCATAATGAGAAAAATAGTCTCTCAGACTAGCAATTTTAACAAGTGGTAAGCAGTGCATATTATTAACAGAATGAAATGTTGACAACAAGTTTAAATAAGATGCAATAGCTCTACCTACAAGCACTTGGCACACACTAACAGAGGATGACATGCTCAACAATACTTACCATTGTGCCAATCTCAAAGGAGCTAAATATACATGGGAATCATCAAGACAACATGGCAACAAAATAACAGATTTTGACACTTAGAATATTTGAGCATTTGAAAACAACATTTTTGGGGCATGTTGACAACAAGATTACCACTCCTATCATGATTTATCATGGCATGCAAAAATACCAGGGGCTAGCAGACACATCAATGAACATTTTTCATGTTGACAAGTTTATCATAAGGTGCAAGAATAAAATCATGTGAAAAAGACAAAATGCCACCTTATCACAAAACAACATTTTCACAAACTTGCTCAAATGATAAAACTAATGCCACCAATGGATTCACTGCATTTTTCTACCCCAAAATCATCTATCATATGCCTATGGTCCCATGGACAAAACTCCCACAAATCCAATTCGAAATTCACCCAATTCACTTATAACATGGTATATGCCAAATTTGGCATGTCCCAATATAGCAGTGACAGATCAGGAAATAACCAAGTCTGAAATATTTCCTTAAAAGGAAATATCACAAAACACTGAAAAAAAAACACAAAACAAAATAAAAACAAACAAGGCCCCACCTGGCATAGTCACCAGGGGCCCTGTGGGAATGACATGTGGGCCCAGGGCCCACTGTGAGTGGCTGGAATAAATCGGGAAAAAGGGGTGGAGACGGGGATTCGAACCCGAGACCCCTCGGTCGAACGGACTCGGTCGGACCAACTGGCTAGGGCGCGACTTGTGCTAGGAGACGGGCTCGGGGCCTAAAGAACACACTGAAGCCGCCTGCTTCTCCCTCCCTGAGACAGGAAGTGTGACGGCGTCGCCGGCGAGCAAGGCGACAATGACGGTGGTTGTGGGCTACCGACAGGGGTGCGGAACACCTAGGGGGTTCCGTTCCCGGGGCTGCGGGGTGCTACAAAGCGCGGGGTTGAGGAGCTCGAGCTTGAGCTCTTCTCTGGCACCGGCGACAGCGAGGTAGAGGCGAAGCAGGGGCTAGCTCGTGAGCGAGCTGGGCGTGGACGTGCTATGCGGGCCGGTGCGTGTGCGGGGATGCGGGGCGCGCGCTGGGACGGGAGCACCGCTGTAACGCCCAAGATGCGATCCTATCCTTATTTTGGCTCGAGGGCCTCGACAGGGATAGAAGCGCATCTCGTCGTTTCGCAAGAATGGATATCATTACAAGTACATGTAAAGAATAGATGAGTATATGGTATTGGCTTACACTCGCCACAAGCTAAATCAAGATCACATCAATACAACAACATATACAATCATCATACAGAAGAGCAGGGTCCGACTACGGACGAAATCAAACGATAAAATGACATCCATCCTTGCTATCCTAGGCTGTCGGCCTGGAACCCATCCTATGATCGATGAAGAAGAAGAAGAACTCCAATCAAACAAGCATCACGCTCACGTCAAATTATTGCATTACCTGTACCTGCAACTGTTGTTGTAGTAATCTGTGAGCCACGGGGACTCAACAATCTCATTTCCAAGGGTATCAAGACTAGCAAAGCTTAATGGGTAAGGTATGGTTAAGTGGTGAGGCTGCAGCAAGCACTAAACATTTATTTGAGTGGCTAACTTACGAGTACAAGAATAAAGGGGGATGATTGTCGCATAAACGGACGTGAACTAGTAATGATCACTAAGTGATCCTGAACACCTACTTACGAGTCAAACATGACCCCACCGTGTTCTCTCTCGGTTCCGAAATTCACGAGAAGAGACAATCACGGTAACGCACACGGTTGGTGTATTTTATTTGAGTTTACTTTAAGTTTTCTATGACTGGATGTTAAACAAATTTTCCAAGTTGCCACATAACCGCGGGCACGGCTCTCATGAAAGATTTAACCCTGCAGGGGTGCTCCAACTCATCCATCACAAACTAACCACAAGCTGCGTTGGAATTCCTCAACCGCGGGATAACCCGTAGTATTTGCGGAATCCCGATGGAAAATCTCAACGTCGAGATAGCCCGAAGTGTCCTCGAATTCCCGCGCACAAGACGTTCGAGAAAGGTAAAACAAATCCAGCAAGGCTGCCCGGCGTGTCAATGAACCCGATAGGAGCCGCGTATCTCATTCTCAGGACACGACCGGATGAGCAATACGTATGGTGGCCTGATAGAAATCCCCCGAGTTGCCCCGGGGTGGCCCCGCAAGTGGCTCTAGTTTGGACCAACACTCATGAGGAGCACTGACCCGGGTTGTTAATTAATTATTCGCGGGTGCCGGCGGGTCCCTATGCAATTCTATTAGTTATTAGGCAAATGGAGTACCAATGTTGGGCCTTGCTAGACGAGTTTTATCCAAAAACGAAAATCAAGGTGGTCCCCATAACAACCCCGAGCATGTTAGGAGCGCTCAATATGGAACATAACACCGGTACACAAGTAACTAGGGCGGCAAAAGTGGAACAAAACACCGAGCAAAAGGCCAAGCCTTCCACCTTTTACCAAGTATATATGTGCATTAAATTGAATAGCAATAATATTGTGATAGCTCAAAAACATCCATGTTGGCACATGGATACAATTGCACCTGCAACTAGCAACGCTATAAGAAGGGCTGAGCAAGCGGTAACATAGCCAAACAATGGTTTGCTGGGATGTGGAGGGTTAGAGGCTTATCATGGCATTTGGGAGGCTTGAGTAGGTAGCGAGACAAGCGATAGAAACGAGACATCTAGCATGGCAATGATAGTAGTGGTATCCAGGGAAATGATCATCTTGCCTGAGATCCCGCTTGGAAGAAGATCGAGTCCATGAAGAAGACGAACCAACGTAGTCGAACGAATCTTCACACTCCGAAGCGGTTTCGGAACTCTATCGGGAAGAAGCAAATCCGGAAACAAACAATCAACACACGATAAACACCACAACATATTCATGATATGATGCACAACAAGGATGATGCATGTTATGCATGACATGACTGAGCATGACAATCGACTCCTACACATTAAGTGAAGCTCGATATGCAACGAGTTGCATATCGACGAAACTCCATGTTCAACTCTTATGTTCGATCTCGTTTAGCTACTCAACAATATTAAATGTTGTTAAACATGGCAAGAGGTGAAGCACAAGTAAACTAGACATCTAGGCATATTAAATGAGGTCGGAAACAACATATAACATTTCCGAAACAACCCCATGTGCAAATTATGAATTCGGTCTAGATCTGAACTACTCATGTTTTATATTTATTAAAAAGGGAAATAAAGTGCACCGCGTGATTCTACACGTCATACTAGTCGATATACATATAGAGATCATATGAAACGGAGGTACGGTCTAGAAGATATGACTAACACAAGATGCATATGTCATGAATGCAAAATGCATGCAAACAACCACCACAAACATGTTAAATCATGGATGCAACAAGATATTATGAAACTACATGAAATTCTAGTCAAGTTTCATGTGGTACATGTTCAAAACGGAGTAACGGTTCAACACTAGCAAGCAACACAAGTTATAGACATAATCTGCCCAAAACAGCGACATGGCATTTTGCACACATGAAAACAATAAGCTACATGATTCTACAATGTACAAACAAGACATGGGGCTGTAGCCTACATGATGCACAATAATTCATATCATCACAGCAAATTGAGTAGAAGCATGGATCACTAGGAAATAAGCTCACAAGATGGCAATAAAATATAGCAGATTAGGACTTAGTGAAAATCACAGTTTTTAACAAAGCAGTTTTATCATGAAGACATATTGGCAGCAGTAAAATTATATGCTACAGGTCATATATTGGCATGAAACTTAACAGCATGGTAGAGGACATGATGCACTACAATTCATTCCATTATGGCAACATCAAATTATGCACAGATTCATGGCAAACATCAACACAACATGGCATTCTCAAATAACCAGATTCTCAGACTTAATGAAAATTAGAGTAGACAAGAGCAGTAGTTCTTAACAGATTGGCATGTTGGACAGCAGAATTAATTATGATGCAAAACCTATTCATGCAAACTATTGGCACAACATGATAGAGCATAACATGCCTAACAATAAATCACATTGTGGCAAAACCAAAAGAGCTATAGATCAATAGCAAACCACATGGCAAGACAGCAACAAAATAACACAGATTTCAGACTTAGAAATATTTTAGCATCTCAAAACAGCCACCTTTTATAGCACGTTGGCAACAAGAAAATAACACCTACACATGGATTTCTATAGCAACCAAAATACGAGGGCCTAGCACACATGTCCAAGGGCATATCTCATGTTCAAAATTATTTCATATCATGCATGGATTAAATCACACAAAATAAACAAAAGGGCATCATAGCAAAATAACATGCACACAAAATTGCTCAAATGACAAAACTAATTGCACAGATAAATTATATGGATTTTTCTACCCCAAAATCATATATAATATGTGGGTTTTTACTATAAAACAACTGACACAACATTTATGCGAGATTAGGACATAAACCATTTTAGCAAGTTATTTAAGAAAATTAAATGCAAACAACACTTAAACATTTTTAGCATGCATGAAAAAGCGATACAAATAATCTACACATTTTACATATATGGTTTGCTTAATTCGGATGCATGCTTAAATATTTATGCGCAATGCAAAACATGACAATTATGCAAATTAACAGAAAATGGCATGTTAAACATTTTTATCATCTGCGAAAGCGGGATATTGCGAATCTACACGAAATTCTACATGTTTTAAATATATAAAGTTATTACATGCGATGCACGGTTATTTATTTATGAGCAATGCAAAATGATGGTTTTTTGTGTAATTATTAATGCACTGGTTAATTGGAGAAATTCGCACATACTAAAAAAAACACCTACGGGCCAAATCTAATATGAACTGGGCCAACAGGGTCGGGCGCTGGATAGCTATGACACGCACAAAGCGTTGGACAGGGAGGTGGCGCTCACCTTGGGCCCGCAGGAGCTGGGCCGGCTTGAGGTGGCGCGAGCTGGGCCTCGTGCGGAGGGGCTGCCCACGCGGGAGCGCGGCAGGCCGACCGCGGCTGTGGTTGGGCCTCGCGACGGTTGCGGCCCACGTGGTCACGGGTGAGTGCTGGCTCGATGCGGGCGTTGTGGGGACCCCGACTCATAAGTCGTGATCACCGAATGCACGTGTACATTGATCCCAGAGATCAATGCTCACTGAACACACAAAAGCTAAATAACAAGAGTCTTACATCCATACTTAGCGTCTTACACAGATAAAGACCATGAAGGTCAAGTCTTACATAGATAGGGCCATGAAGGCCAAATAACAATTATAACTAGCAGCGGAAATCTTGATTGAAAGCGTAGACCCACGCCATCTGCCTTAACCCTACAGGCATTCTGACTGGGAAGCGTCCTAGTTCGCATGTTCGTCACCAATGAACTCTTCACCATATTCCTGCTCTTCCATGCCTGGCCAATTAAATAACTAGTGGCAAGCCAATGAGTACTTTGAATGTACTCGCAAGCAACCCATGTTTTGGAACAAGGTATAACAATGCATGATATAGCACTAAGTAGGTAATTCTTGCAGAAAGCTAATTTTGAGTGCAGTGATATGATCAAATAACTTATGTAAGTATGCATCAACAGTTGGCAGATATCCATAAGAACAAGTTACAGATTTCATCATAAGCAAGGGTTGAACATCTCATGTTCAGTCATCATGTCAAGTCATCGACTTAACTCAAGTATCATCTTTCTCCCACACGTACACACACACGCCAAGATTGTGAAAACATCGAACGTAGTTTAAGCAGGACCTCCAACTGTCAATGACCGTGGACACGGCTATTCGAATAGTCTTACACTCTGCAGAGGTTGCATACTTTACCCACAAGACTCGGGGAACTTCCGTGTCATCCACGACTCGCGGTATATTACACACCCGAGGTAAACACTCGAACATTGCTTTTCCCCTGACAACACTAAACAAAGAGTCCACTCGTTGGTTCGTGTCTTCATGATGTACAAAACACGAGCATCACTCAACATAGTACCATCCATGAAGGAACGCAACGGTGTGCCCGGTGCTTGTAAAGATAGTACATGGTCGCCCTACTAGGCACAACCCCGTATCGAGAGAGTAACTCATACTCTCCCGCCACTAGTAATGCGGGCTCCCTGCTAGTATCGACCAAAGTAATCAACAAAGCCCCGTCCCATAAGGGGTATCGTGGTTGTGCATGTAAGGTTGGGACGGTCAGCAAATCTTAAATCCATCCGTTTTCGAATGCACACACACACACACACAACTTGCTCCGGTACACCACTTCTTTATCAAGTGGTTACCTAGGTCAACTTCATCTCCTTCGGGCATTAGTGGCACCCGACGGGGTTTTCAAAAAGTCTCTGAAAACACTTTGTTTCCAACTCCATGCTTATCCCCATCCCACTTGAGTAGCAACTACAAGCAACCTAACTACTCCCACCCGCATAACCCTCATAAGGAGGTAGGATCATGCACGATGCAAGTATCAATGGTAAAAGTATCAGGGGCAACCCATCGAAGTGATCACCACAACATCATGATCAATATATCGAAAATAAAGTGCTATATGCCATGCAATTAAAATGGTTTCTTAACATGGTCAAAGGGCTGCTTGCCTGGCTCAGCAAAGTCTTCGAGGTCTTCGCGCGCTTCTCGTCCAACTCCGAGCACTCCGTCTATCTCGTCAACTACCGTCGGTAAACAACCATAATAAGCAACCCAACAAGTAGAAAATAAAAGTGCTCTATAAATAGGAGTTTTATCTTTCTTGGACACCTCTGGTCATGAGAAAAATAACCAAGGACGTTTTATTGGATGTGGGTCAAGGGGGAGTTTTGAATGGTGGAAATGAAGGAAATGATGATCCTATAATATGTCCACAGAAATGTTTTAACAAAAATGAGTGGATGAACCTATCAAGCAGGACATGATTTTAGAAGATTTTAGGAAGTGGTTTCACTGGATTTGGAGTTGGTATGAATTTCCTAGGGATTTGCAAAGTGGATTATGTATAAAGGAATGGCTCACTAATTTATATGGCAGAGGTAGTGTAAGGAAAAATGTTCATCACTTAGTGCATGAATTTAGGATCACCTAGGAGTTAGAACCATTGCATTTGGAGTTAGGGTGAGCTCCCTAGGAATTTCCAGAGTTGTAAGCAGAAAATCAAAAATAGGCTTTAATCATATAGGTGTACAGGAAACTTTTCTGGAAAAATGTGCAATGCACATATCTGGTTAGGCCAAGATTATAGGAACCTGTAGGAATTTGAATCATCAAATTTGGAATTATATTTATTTAATTACGATTTTTGGGAGTTCATGTTAAAAGAAAAAGGAAAAAGGGGGGTTATACCTAACGGGCCGGATGGGTGCGGAGGCAACTGGGCCGGCCCAGCCGCGGGGTAGGCCGCAGTGACGTCGATGGCGTACTCTATGGAGTACGCCTCCGCTGCGGGGAGGCGGGAAACGGCGAGGCGCTTCCACTTATACCGGGGCCCGGCCGGTCTGTCGCCGACAGGCGGGGTCCGCCTGTCGGGCTAATCTCCCACCTCCCGCTTGAGCAGGAGGGAGCCAGAGGCGGGCAGACGAAGCGCTCGCCGACGTTCTCTCGGCGGTACATGCCACTTCTGACGACGCCCAGCACACCAACGCACTCGGGGAGCCGCGCCGCATCCATTCCCGCGCTGAGCACCGGCAGGGGAGAACCGCATCAGCGCTGACGTAGATGGCCACGGAAGAGGCCGTCGGCCATCACCATCTTCGAGCTCACGGCTGCCCGGGAAGGAATGGAGGCTTCAGGGGGGGGCTTTGCGACGGCTAGGAGGGGACATAGGAGTGAGCAGGGACGAGGGGGAGCTCGGCTTGGCACGAATTTTGGGCCGAGGCCGTCGGAGTTGCTTCGGCCATGGTCGGAGATGGAGGGCAAGGGAGGAGTGAATGGGTGGTTTGGGGGAGTCGCGGGGGTGAGAGGAGGCAAGGGGAGCCGAGAGGGGGGCTCGGGGAGACCTTAAGTGGCCACAGCACCGGAGCACCATGGACAGGGAGTTTGGCGGGGTCAAGGCCATTGCTAGAGCTCACGGGGGCAGGCTCGGGCGTGTCTACGAGCTTTGTGGGCGCGGTTCACGACCAGGGGAAATGATAGGGAGGAGCCAGGGGGACAAAGGAGCGCACGTGCGAGCTCGCCCACTGGCCAAGCCGGGCGGCCATGGCGCGCGTGTGAGGAGGCCACAGGAGGAGGAGAGAGGAGGGGCCCGACAGGGTGCCGTCTCCCGGACGCCGAGGCGGCCTCGGGGGACACGATGGGGAGGCCCGAGGCTGTCGGGGCTAGCGATTGGGGGGTAGCTACAGTGCGGGTGCGCACGGTAGCGCGCTCCAAAGCGCCCATATGGCATGCCATTGGCCTCTAAGATGCGGCCAAGCATGTCCAGAAGCTTCAGGGAGGTAAAACAAAGGAAAAATTGCATAGGATGCTCTGGGGTTTCCATTAGAATAGGAAGGAAGTGGAGAAGAAGGTAAAACATTGCTGTCCAGGGGTAGAAATGGGGATGTTACCCCACAAATAATTGAGATGTGGTCATGCAAAGTTTACTGGAGGTAGAGGGCATCTAGGTGGGGATGTGGTAAAAGTTTGAGATCAAGGAGAACCCATCTCGTGCTCCATTCATTGTCCACAAAATTGTTGCAGAAGGTGTTTGATGGGTGTTTGAGCCAGATAAATAGGTTTACTTGGCATGAAACTTAACAGGATTAAATGATAGGTAAGAATGAGCTTGACCACAAATTTTGAACTCATTTGAGGAAAGTTGCCAATGTAACTTTGGCAGACCCTAGAAATTAACAGAAATATGTCTCCATAGATCTGATCATGCTAAGACATTCTCCTTGATGCTCCACTTGCTGTGGCGGCATAATTTGTGTATTAGAGAATGCCCAAAAAGTTTGGGATCAAATAGAGAAACTTGACAATGCAAAAATTCCCAATTCTTGAAATCAGGAGAAATGGGTTTGGGGGGATTTGGACAAGTGGATCTGTTCTCCTTGATGCACCACTTGGTGTGGATGCATTATTGGAGGATTAGAACATGTCCACAAAGTTTGGGGTCAATAGGAGAAACTTCACAATGTAAAGTTGTTCAAATTTGATTATGGACAGAGATGGTTTTGGGCTTTTTGGTGAAGCAAAACAATTGGGATTGAGATGAAACTTTGCAAGATCATCGTGACACGCTGGAATTTTTGTGGATTTATTTGAGAATATTTCTTATAGAAATATTTCAAATGCTTGATTTAAGCAGAAGGGTTTTGGAGGGATTTGTCCAATATTTTGAACATGACCAGTTTTGGGATATTTTGGTGAAGCAAAACAATTGGGATTGAGATGAAACTTTACAAGATCATCACATATAGCATATGTGACATGCTGGAATTTTCCTGGATTTATTTGAGAATATTTCTTACAGAAATATTTCAAATGCTTGATTTAAGCAAAAAGGGTTTTGGAGGGTTTTGTCCAATATTTTGAACATGACCATGTGTCGAAACTCTTATATTTGGACAATATATGCCCACTGAGTTTCCCTAAATTTTCTCAAATATTTTGAAAGCATAAAAATAAATTTTCCCTATAAAAGACCTTTTCTGGCCGTAAGAAAAAGCCTTTAAATAACATAGGAAAATAATCTTTAAAAATAATATTTGGTGGTTTTGGGAAGTCTTATATATAGTAGGTTCCAAATAAAGTCTTTGGAAAAAAACATCCACCCTAATTTGTGGACTTGTAGTACAAACCTCAATTCAGAGGTTTTTGAAAACCTAAATTGAATAAATGCTTTTTGGCCAAAAGAATATTTTTATAAAAATAGTTTTATGTCCTATACACATGGCATGATCATTGGGCAAATATTTGGGGCAAGAATATGAGTCTAGAGAGAAGGAGGAATTTTATGAATTAAAGCACTAGCTAGCAAACAAGCAATTATCAATTAAGTCAAGCATCTCAGGCACACAAAAAGTTTTAATTGGTCCTAATTTTTGAGCTATGTTAACTTAGACAGAAGAGGCAAAACACAGGGTGTGACAGACCTACCCCCCTTACAAGAATCTCGTCCCCGAGATTCCTAGGCTAGGCGTAGAAAAGATGCGGGAAATCCAGAAGTGAGGTAGTCTTCACGTTCCCATGTGGCTTCTTCTTCGATGTGATTGCACCATTGGATCTTGATGTGCTTGACGATAGGGCTTTGAGTGCATCATTGGCTTCGTCTGAGGGTGAACGGGGTTCTTGTAATATGCTAGGCTTGCCTAGAGGTCAAGGGTTTGGTGAATGAGGTTTGGCAAGGGTCTGGCTTGCGGGTGTATTCCATAGTCGGAATAAAGGGCAAAGTAGTGTCTGCGTGCTGGTCCTGGGGTTGCTGATGTTGGTTAGTGACATCTAGAGGTCTCGCGGTAGAATAGGAGGGTCGAGTCTTGGTGTAACTCCTCGTTGACGGAAAGTCCTCATCTTCCTCAAAGCATGAGGTCTTTAGTCGCAGGTGGTCTTCATCCTTGAGAGTGTTGAAGCGCATCATCGTAGGCTTCTCGTCGCGATCTTCTGCTTGAGTAAGTTGCTCAGGTATGCTCTCCATTCATCTTCGGCCATTTGTCCTCGTTGTTACGGACGCGCGTTTCTGGCGGGTCTTCGAGTGTCTGGTCTACTGGTCTCTCTGTAGCCATTTGTGGGAAGGTTTGGTTGAGTCTCGTCCCTAAGACTAGCTTAGCGATTTGGTGGCAAAATGGTCTCTTCCATCTTAGAGGGTCTCTGAGGGGTTCTAAATAAGCTGACTATCCAGAAGTATAGAACAGCCATCTAGTCCCCAAGGTCTGAGGCTTGGCAAGCGGGGTGAACTACCTTTGACAGGTGGTTTGCCATGATCGAGTCAGGGTTTACGCCCTAAATTGGATTAAAAGGGGCTGGTAACGAAGTCATGTCAGTCATCCACTCCATTCTAGGCATCTGAAGTGAGTAGGGACGTCATGCTCATCGTACACCATCAAAGCGGTGAGGGGTGCTATGAACCTCTCGGTTCCTTCCTAGTCAGGAATTGATAGGTGACTACTTAAAATAAGGGGCTCTTTAATCCTCTTGTTGTCCAAGGGCTTCATAGTGCTTGAACGTCGGTGCTTCTTGATATAGTCTAGTTGATGTAGCCGGCAGAGGAGCGGTGGTTAACTTCTCTTGCTTCTTCCTCTTCGTTGACGTGGCTTCCAGCCACATTGGTTCTTCATGTTCTCGGGTAAGATTATGTTCTACTGCTGGGAGGATGCTTCAAGGAGTCCAACCGCTTTAAGGTAAAACCTTACACTTTGAGAGGCAAGGCAGTTGGTGCTTCTGGGGCTTATCCAAATAGGACTAAGGTGTTCCTTTCTCTCATTGGGTAACTAAGTATGTCACCCGTGAAGATGGCAACATATTTCCCCAAGTATCACACAAACACAGTGTTCGTGGGGTATGTGAGAGAAGCGGGCGTAAGTCAACCTAAAAAAAGGGCTTGACGATGTATCCATTAACCGTAAGGTGTGGACGGTGTGGTCCTGGGGTAAGACTCGGGATCCAACCTTTGGACAGTTAGTCTTATCCTCTTGGGGGCTGTATTTGTCCCAGGTGGTCATTTGTCAGGGGTTTGTGGTCCTTCGAAATCTAGTACTTCGTGTCCACCTTCCTTAGTGGCAGGATTGGCGGTGGTCGAGGTGGAGTATCGACCATAGCCTTCCGACTCAGAGCCAGAGCCTATGGTCATAATTCGACCATATTATGGCTCGGTAAAGCTTAGGGGTTTCAAGGATCTTAGGATGTGAGTGAACGTCTGTCACCTTATCCTTGAGCACAATTACTAGATGCCAATAGTCCTAACTTTCTCCAAACAAAATCACCCTATATCATTGAAAGTACCATTTATTTAAGTCAACTCCATCATCACTCATGCTATTCAAACCCAAGGTTTGAGAGAAGGACTAAACCAAAATCTCATATGTATACTATAGCTAACTCAAATATATATATATATATCCCTATGTAAAAATCCTCAGGAAGCATACAAGCTGCTAAGCTTGATTGTGATGCTACAAATCCAAGTATTCAGCTAACACATCCAAGGTCTAAGGTGTTGCATCTCTATGCTAAGGAAACACATAATACACCTATCCAAGATCTTGTTTCCTCCCTAAGAATCCAATTTAATCGATCCACGAATACCATCCAACATCACATGATCCATCACTGCTACAGATCCAATACTAGTGATTGTTCCATGTATCCCCTAGAGTTCCTAAAATCCCCGAATTCTAGAAAGATCTATCTCATCTCAGTACAACCAGCAATTCCCATCATGATGATCTAGTAAACTCCGATGTTAGGTGCATATGGATCCTTGAATCAATTCTGACAATCATCCAATATTCCTGGTTTGTCTTCCACCGAAAAACATGGTATCAAGATCAAGATCATCGGACTAAATCCAATTTACTCCGAACCATGTAGTTTGATTGATCCTGAGCACCTATTAGAATCTCCTATTTTAATCCTAGGTTTACATCTAGTAATAATTCCCTACTAGTTACTCCAGTCACTATCGTATCACCATCAATCCACTATCAATATTACTTGCCAAAGTCAAGCTATTAATCCACAAAGAATTTCAGCTTGTGATCATATTTGTCCTACTAAATCCAATTTACTCAAGGGAGAATTTATGCAACTCTATTAATTTGATCCACCAAGTTCTTCTACCAACATGAAAGTATCGTAATCCACCAAAGGTCCCAGCCATATCCTTAATATATCTTATCAAATCATTAGGCTACTAATCATATATCCTCAAAACGATCTTTCATATGGCATCGTGAGATCAAGTGCTAGCTTAAGGATGTAATGTGTTTGCTCACTATGATCACTCCCATTATGAAACCCAGTGTTAGACCAAGGTTATCGAAGCTTAACCAGTGCTCTCACGCAAACCCGTATGTTAAGAACATGGTTAAGGGTTTGAGCTGGGGGTATCTAGTGATGTCTGGGTCTATCTAGGGAAGGGCTTCCAACCTTGAGGGGAAAACATAACCCTTACAGGGTTGCACTAGGTTGAGTAGGTTGTCGTCACGAGTCTTCAGTGCTAGTTGATCGATGAGGTGGATCCTTGGTGCATCTTGTCTTGCTGGTCTTTAGTTGACGAGAGGGGAAGAGGGAAGGTAGCATAGAGGGGAGTTCCTAAGGGGTGGTATAGTGCAAGTGTAATCAAACAAGTGCCGAAAAGTCCAATCACACTCATTAAGATAAGGTGGGTGATGTAGTCGCGTACTTGTTACCTAGGGCAAAAGTGAGACTTACACCAAAGCATAATAAGCAAAAACAAGCAACACACATCATGATTCCATTCAAACCATCTCACGGACTCGACTTCGCATAGGGCATATACGACTTATCCTACCCTAGGGGTTCTCGGACTCAGTAGTCGTGCTTGCTTCGTGTCTTGGAGAGGGGTACGCTCGGTCTTCTGGGTTTTCTTCAGGTGTCGCTATGTCTCTTGTTGTTATTTGTCGAAACGATCCGGGTCGCGCCTGAAGAGTCCTTGACAACTTCGCATCTGGTGAGTTAACGATGAAGGTGGTTCCTTGTGGCTGTCGTTGACAGGGTCTTATATTGTCTTCATAATCGATCCAATGCCTTCTTGTCTTCTGAGACGTCGAGAGTTCCAGGTGGGTAATCCTTTATGCAATGATATTACCAAGGCATGGTAGAGTTATAACCTGCCGGTTACGTTGATGATAATATCGACACCAAGAGCGGGGGATGAAGAGAACCGTTTTCCTGCTCATTATGGTGAGGCGGACCAAATGGCAAGGTTCTCATCCACCGGTGGTTGCCGACACAACAATGAAAAGGACAGGGTTGCTCTATTAGCGATGCATATCATGACATTGCATGTCTTGTGCCCTGGTCATCGAAGGCCAAGGTGGCATCATCCTAGGGCAGTGTCGAGGGTGTCACCATCTTCTGAGTCTTGACATCCTCATCCTTCGAGAAGGTATGTTCTGTTGGTATCTTCTTGTCGTAGTGTCGTCAAACTTGTGTGATTGTTTGGCAAGGTGGCTTCCTTCCAGGTTACCCACGAGGATTTCAAGGAATCCAGTGGTCAGGGGCTCAAGGGTACTATCGACCATTTGCAAGGTTTTGAAAAGTAGACGAGGAGAGCCAAAAGAAAAATGGTGGAAGTGCTAAGGCACAATCCTTCAGTATCTTTGGAAGCTTAGAGGAGGTAAGAAATATGGTAGTCTTTGCAAGTGATTTGAAGGGTATGGAAAAACAGTTTTGTCCTAACTAACGTCCATGCTAACTAAGGGCTTCCTACAGTCAGGATGGCTCTGATACCAGCTCTGTGGGGACCCCGACTCATAATTCGTGATCACCGAATGCACGTGTACACTGATCCCAGAGATCAATGCTCACTGAACACACATAAGCTGAATAACAAGAGTCTTACATCCATACTTAGCGTCTTACACAAATCAAGACCATGAAGGTCAAGTATTACATAGATAGGGCCATGAAGGCCAAATAACAATTATAACTAGCAGCGGAAATCTTGATCGAAAGCGTAGACCCACGCCATCTGCCTTAACCCTACAGGCATTTTGACTGGGAAGCGTCCTAGTTCGCATGTTCATCACCAACGAACTCTTCACCATATTCCTTCTCTTCCATGCCTGGCCAATTAAATAACTAGTGGCAAGCCAATGAGTACTTTGAATGTACTCGCAAGCAACCCATGTTTTGGAACAAGGTATAACAATGCATGATATAGCACTAAGTAGGCAATTTTTGCAGGAAGCTAATTTTGAGTGCAGTGATATGATCAAATAACTTATGTAAGTTTGCATCAACAGTTGGCAGATATCCATAAGAACAAGTTACAGATTTCATCATAAGCAAGGGTTGAACATCTCATGTTCAGTCATCATGTCAAGTCATCGACTTAACTCAAGTATCATCTTTCTCCCACACGTACACACACACGCCAAGATTGTGAAAACATCGAACGTAGTTTAAGCAGGACCTCCAACTGTCAATGACCGTGGACACGGCTATTCGAATAGTCTTACACTCTGCAGGGGTTGCACACTTTACCCACAAGACTCCGGGAAGTTCCGTGTCATCCACGACTCGCGGTATATTATATACCCGAGGTAAGCACCTGGACATTGCTTTTCCCCTGACGATGCTAAACAAAGAGTCCACTCGTTGGTCTGTGTATTCATGATGTACAAAACACGAGCATCGCTCAACATAGTACCATCCATGAAGGAACGCAACGGTGCGCCCGGTGCCTGTAAAGACAGTACATGGTCGCCCTATCAGGCACGACCCCGTATCGAGAGAGTAACTCATACTCTCCCGCCACTAGTAATGCGGGCTCCCTGCTAGTATCGACCAAAGTAATCAACAAAGCCCCGTCCCATAAGGGGTATCGTGGTTGTGCATGTAAGGTTGGGACGGTCAGCAAATCTTAAATCTCTCCGTTTTCGAAAGCACACACACACAACTTGCTCCGGTACACCAATTCTTTATCAAGTTGTTACCTAGATCAACTTCATCTCCCTCGGGCATTAGTGGCACCCGACGGTTTTTTTTAAAAGTCTTTGAAAACACTTTGTTTCCAACTCCATGCATATCCCCATCCCACTTGCGTAGCAACTACAAACAACCTAACTACTCCCACCCGCATAACCCTCATAAGGAGGTAGGGTCATGCATGATGCAAGTATCAATGGTAAAAGTATCGGGGGCAACCCACCGAACTGGTCACCACAACATCATGATCAATATATCGAAAATAAAGTTCTATATGCCATGCAATGAAAATGGTTTCTTAACATGGTCAAAGGACTACTTTCCTGGCCCAGCAAAGTCTTCAAGGTCTTCACGCGCTTCTCGTCCAACTCCGAGAACTCCGTCTATCTCGTCAACTACCGTCGGTAAACAACCATAATAAGCAACACAACAAGCAGAAAATAAAAGTGCTCTACAAATAGGAGTTTTATCTTTCTTGGACACCTCTGGCCATGAGAAAAATAACCAAGGACGTTTTATTGGATGTGGGTCAAGGGGGAGTTTTGAATGGTGGAAATGAAGGAAATGATGATCCTATAAGATGTCCACAGAAAATGTTTTAACAAAAATGAGTGGATGAACCTAACAAGTAGGGCATGATTTTAGAAGATTTCAGGAAGTGGTTTCACTGGATTTGGAGTTGGTATGAATTTCCTAGGGATTTGCAAAGTGGATTATGTATAAAGGAATGGCTCACTAATTGATATGGCAGAGGAATTGTAAGGAAATATGTTCATCACTTAGTGCATGAATTTAGGACCACCTAGGAGTTAGAACCATTGCATTTGGAGTTAGGGTGAGCTCCCTAGGAATTTCCAGAGTTGTAAGAAAAAAATCAAAAATAGGCTTTAATCATATAGGTGTACAGGAAACTTTTCTGGAAAAATGTGCAATGCACATATATGGTTAGGCCAAGATTTTAGGAACCTGTAGGAATTTGAATCAATAAATTTGGAATTATATTTATTTAATTATGATTTCTGGGAGTTCATGTTAAAAGGAAAAGGAAAAGGGGGTTATACCTAACGGGCCGGATGGGTGCGGAGGCAGCTGGGCCGGCCCAGCCGCGGGGTAGGCCGCAGTGACGTCGATGGCGTACTCTATGGAGTATGCCTCCGCTGCGGGGAGGCGGGAAACGGCGTGCTACTTCTTGAGCTTGCGTTGGTTTTCCCTTGAAGAGGAAAGGGTGATGCAGCAAAGTAGATAAGTATTTCCCTCAGTTGTTGAGAGCCATGGTATCAATCCAGTTGGAGATACAAGCAAGTCCCCAATCTTCGCACCTACACAAACAATCAAACTCTTGCACCCAACGCTATAAAGGGGTTGTCAATCCCTTCACGGTTATTTGCAAGGATGAGTTCTGATACAGATAGATATAAAAGATTGCTAAAACGAAAAGTAAAACAAAAGTAAAAAGATTGCAACAAAGTATTTTTGGTATTTTTGGTTTATAGATCTGAAAATATAATATGGAAAATAGACCCCGGGGCCATAGGTTTCACTAGAGGCTTCTCTCATGAAGGAAAATAATACGGTGGGTGAACAAATTACCGTCGAGCAATTGATAGAAAAGCGCATAGTTATGACGATATCTAAGGCAATGATTATGCATATAGGCATCACGTCCGAGTCAAGTAGACCGAAACGATTCTGCATCTACTACTATTACTCCACACATCGACCGACTCCTGCCTGCATCTAGAGTATTAAGTTCATGAAGAACAGAGTAACGCATTAGGTAAGATGACATGATGTAGAGGGATAAACTCAAGCAATATGATGAAAACCCCATCTTTTTATCCTTGATGGCAACAATACAAATACGTGCCTCGCTACCCCTACTTTGTCACTGGGTCAGGACACCGCAAGATTGAACCCAAAACTAAGCACTTCTCCCATTGCAAGAATTACCAATCTAGTTGGCCAAACCAAACCAATAACTCGAAGAGACTTGCAAAGATATGAAATCATGCATATAAGAATTCAGAGAAGATTCAAATAATATTCATAGATAATCTGATCATAAACCCACAATTCATCGGATCTCGACAAACACACCGCAAAAGAGTATTACATCGGATAGATCTCCATGAAGATCATGAAGAACATGGTATTGAAGAACAAAGAGAGAGAAGAAGCCATCTAGCTACTAGCTATGGACCCGAAGGTCTGTGGTGAACTACTCACGCATCATCGGAGGGGCAATGGAGTTGATGTAGATGCCCTCCGTGATCGAATCCCCCTCCGGCAGATTACCGGAAAAGGCTCCAAGATGGGATCTGACAGGAACAGAGGCTTCCGGCGGCGGAAAAGTATTTTCGTGGCTCTTTTTGGTATTGGGGGAATATTTGGGAATTTATAGGCCGAAGAATAGGGTTAGGAGGCCTGCTGTGGGGGCCACAAGCCAGGGGGGCGCGCCCCCCCTAGGGCGCGCCCTGCAGGCTTGCGACCTCCCGGCAGGTCTCCTGCCTTCATCTCCAACTCTGGTAGGTTTCTTCTGGTCCAAGAAAAATCATATCGAAGATTTTATTCCGTTTGGACTCCGTTTAATATTCCTTATCTTCAATACTCAAAAACAAGGAAAAAACAGAAACTGGCACTAGGCTCTAGATTAATAGGTTAGTCCCAAAAATAATATAAAATAGCATATTAATGAATATAAAACATCCAAAACAGATAATATAATAGCATGGAACAATCAAAAATTATAGATATGTTGGAGACGTATCAAGCATCCCCAAGCTTAATTCCTGCTCGTCCTCGAGTAGGTAAATGATAAAAACAGAATTTTTGATGTGAAATGCTACCTAACATATTTATCCATGTAATATTCTTTATTGTGGCATGAATATTCAGATCCGCAAGATTCAGAACAAATGTTTAATATTAACATAAAAACAATAATACTTCAAGCATACTAAGAAGGCAATTGTGTCCTTTCGAAATAACATGGCCTCAGAAAGCTATCCCTAAAAAATCATATGGTCTGGCTATGCTCCATCTTCCCCACACAAAGTATTTAAATCATGGACAACCCCGATGACAAGTCAAGCAATTGTTTCACACCTTTTATGTTCTCAAACCTTTTCAACTCTTACGCAATACATGAGCGTGAGCCATGGATATAGCACTATAGGTGGAATAGAATATGGTGGAGGTTGTGAGGAAAAGAAGAAGAGAGTCTCACATCAACTAGGCGTATCAACGGGCTATGGAGATGCCCATCAATAGATATCAATGTGAGTGAGTAGGGATTGCCATGCAACAGATGCACTAGAGCTATAAGTGTATGAAAACTCAAAAAGAAACTAAGTGGTTGTGCATAATGATGAAAAATTCCACTAGTTATATGAAAGTGACAAAATAGGAGACTCTCTATCATGAAGATCATGGTGCTACTTTGAAGCACAAGTGTGGAAAAAGATAGTAGCATTGTCCCTTCTCTCTTTCTGTCATTTTTTTGGTGGGCATCTTTGGCCTCTTTTTTTTATTTGGGCTTCATTGGCCTCTTTTATTATTTGTAAAGTCCGGAGACTCATCCCAACTTGTGAGGGAATCATAGCTTCCATCATCCTTTTCTCTCACGGGACAATGCTCTAATAATGAAGATCATCACACTTTTATTTACTTACAACTCAAGAATTACAACTCGATACCTAGAACAAAATATGACTCTATATGAATGCTTCCGGTGGTGTACCGGGATGTGCAACGATCTAGCCTAGCAAATGACACCAAAAAACGGACAAGCCATGAAAACATCATGCTAGCTATCTTACAATCATGCAAAGCAATATGAAAATGATGGTGCGTGTCATGAAAAACGGAACGGTGGGAGTTGCATGGCAATATATCTCGGAATGGCTATGGAAATGCCATAATAGGTAGGTATGGTGGCTGTTTTGAGGAAGGGTATATGGTGGGTTTAATGCACCAGCGAAAGTTGCGCGGTACTAGAGAGGCTAGCAAAGGTGGAAGGGTGAGAGTGCGTATAATCCATGGACTCAACATTAGTCATAAAGAACTCACATACTTATTGCAAAAGTCTATTAGTTATCGAAGCAAAGCATTAGACGCATGCTCCTAGGGGAGAGGTTGGTAGGAGTTAACCATCGCGCGCTCCCGACCCTCACACAAAGGATGACAATCATTAAACAAATCATGCTCCGACTTCGTTACATAACGGTTCACCATACGTGCATGCTACGGGAATCACAAACTTTAACACAAGTATTTCTACCAATCCACAATTACTCACTAGCATGACTCTCATATCACCATCTTTATATCTCAAAACTATATGCAAGGAATCAAACTTCTCATAGTATTCAATGCACTTTATATGAAAGTTTTTATTATATCCCTCTTGGATGCCACTTATATTAGGACTAAATTCATAACCTAAACCAATTACCATGCTGTTTAAAGACTCTCAAAATAATATAAGTGAGGTACGAGAGTTCAATTATTTCTATAAAATAAAACACCACCGTGCTCTAAAAAGATATAAGTGAAGCACTAGAGCAACATTGCCTAGCTCAAAAGATATAAGTGAAGAACATAGAGTATCCTAATAAATTCACAATTAATGCGTGTCCCCCTCAAAATATGTGTGCAGCAAGGA
This sequence comes from Elymus sibiricus, assembly GCA_039707655.1. Lineage (NCBI taxonomy): Eukaryota > Viridiplantae > Streptophyta > Magnoliopsida > Poales > Poaceae > Elymus > Elymus sibiricus. The sequence goes on along the minus strand of CM077669.1, from coordinate 230,258,328 downwards.
TGATTGTGGCAAATTAAAAAGCAAAGACTCATATCATACAAGACGCTCCAAGCAAAACACATATCATGTGGTGAATAAAAATATAGCCTAAAGTAAATTTACCGATGGATTGAAGACGAAAGAGGGGATGCCTTCGGGGGCATCCCCAAACTTAGGCTCTTTGGTATCCTTGAATATGACTTGGTGTGCCTTGGGCATCCCCAAGCTTAGGCTCTTGCCACTCCTTATTCCATAGTCCATCAAATCTTTACCCAAAACTTGAAAACTTCACAACACAAAACTCAACAGAAAACTCGTGAGATCCGTTAGTATAAGAAAAATAAATCACCACTTTAGGTACTGTTGTGAACTCATTCTTTATTTATATTGGTGTAATATCTACTGTATTCCAACTTCTCCATGGTTCATACCCCCTGATACAACCCATAGATACATCAAAATAAGCAAACAACACAAAGAAAACAGAATCTGTCTAAAACAGAACAGTCTGTAGCAATCTATAGACTTTGAATACTTCTGTAACTCCAAAAATTCTGAAAAATTAGGAAAATTAGGGAAATTTGTATGTCAATCTTGTGTAAAAATTTCAGACTCATTCGACGCTCTACTGAATTTATAAAATTCCTGTACTGAGCGCAAAAGTTTCTGTTTTTCAGCAAAATCAAATCACAATCACCGTAGACCATCCCAAAGGTCTTACTTGGCTCAAACACTAATTAAAACAAGAAAACACAATTACTACAGAGGTAATAATGTGTAAAGCACTAAAAAACAGAATGAAAAACAAAAGCATAAAAATAAAATTGGGTTGCCTCCCAACAAGCGTTATTGTTTAACGCCCCTAGCTAGGCATAACGCAATAGATCTAGGTGTTGTTATCTTTGGTATGCAATCCATAAGTAGCTCTCATAATATATTCATAAGGTAATTTTATTTTCTTTCTAGGAAAGTGTTCCATGCCTTTCCTTAATGGAAATTGGAATCTAATGTTTCCTTCTTTCATATCAATAATTGCACCGATCGTTCTAAGGAAAGGTCTACCAAGAATAATAGGACATGTAGGATTGCAATCTATATCAAGAACAATGAAATATACGGGCACATAATTCCTATTTGCAACAATAAGAACATCATTAATCCTTCCCATAGGTTTCTTAATGGTGGAATCCGCTAGATGCAAATTTAAAGAGCAATCATCAAATTCATGGAAACCTAGCACATCACATAAAGTTTTCGGAATCGTGGAAACGCTAGCACCCAAATCACACAAAGCATGGCACTCAAAATCTTTAATTTTAATCTTAATAGTAGGTTCCCACTCATCATAAAGCTTCCTAGGTATAGAAACTTCCAACTCAAGTTTTTCTTCAAAATATTTCATCATAGCATCCACGATATGTTTAGTAAAAGCTTTATTTTCATTATAAGCATGTGGAGAATTCAACATGGATTTCAACAAGGAAATACAATCAATCAAAGAACAACTATCATAATTAAAGTTCTTGAAATCCAAAAGAGTGGGTTCATTGCTAATTAAAGTTTTGACCTCTTCAACCCCACTTTTATCAATCTTAGCATTAAGATCTATAAACTCCGAATTATTGGGATGCCTTTTAACTAAAGTTGACTTATCTCCAGTCCCATATTTATCAAGATTTATATTAAAAAACAAAGATTCAATAGGATTCACATCAATCACTTTAAGATCTTCATCAATATTATCACGAGAACACACTTTTTCAAGCCATTCACGCTTAGCACACATTCTAGCGGTTCTTTCCTTACACTCATCAATAGAAATTCTCATAGCTTTTAAAGACTCATTAATATCACACTTGGGAGGAGTAGATCTAATTTTCAAAGAATCAATCTCAAGCGAAATTCTATCAACGTTCCTAGCCAAATAATCAATCTTGAGCAATTTTTCTTCAATCATAGCATTGAAACCCTTTTGCGAACTAATACATTCTTTAATATTATTCTCAAGATCAGAGGGCATCTTATTATAATTTCCATAAGAATTGTTGTAGGAATTACCATAATTATTAGAGGAATTACTAGGAAATGGCCTAGGATTGAAATTACCTCTATACGCGTTATTACCAAAATTGTTCCTACCAACAAAATTCACATCCATAGATTCATTATTATTTCCATTCAAAGAAGACAAAGGCATATCATTAGGATCAATAGGAGCACTCTTACTAGCAAACAATTTCATTAATTCATCCATCTTTTCACTCAAAGTATTTATTTCTTCAATAGCATGCGCTTTTTTACTAGTAGGAGATCTTTCGGTATGCCATTGAGAATAATTTGCCATAATATTATCTAGGAGTTTATTAGCTTCTCCTAATGTGATTTCCATAAAAGTACCACCCGAGGCGGAATCTAAAAGATTCCTAGAAGCAAAATTCAATCCCGCATAAATTTTTTGTATAATCATCCATAAACTCAAACCATCCGCGGGGCAATTTCTAATCATTAGTTTCGTCCTCTCCCAAGATTGTGCAACATGCTCATGATCAAGTTGCTTGAAATTCATTATATCGTTCCTAAGGGAGATGATCTTAGCAGGCGGAAAGTACTTGGAAATAAAAGCATCTTTACACTTATTCCATGAATCAATACTATTTTTAGGCAAAGATGAAAACCAAGTTTTAGCACGATCTCGTAGTGAGAACGGAAATAGCTTCAATTTAAAAATATCATTATCCACATCTTTCTTCTTTTGCATATCACACAACTCAACGAAAGTATTTAGATGGGATGCGGCATCTTCGCTAGGAAGGCCGGAAAATTGTTCTTTCATAACAAGATTAAGAAAAGCGGCATTAATTTCATAAGATTCCGCACTAGTGGCGGGAGCAATCGGAGTACTAATAAAGTCATTATTATTAGTATTGGAGAAGTCACACAACTTGGTATTCTCTTGAGTCATCGTGACAAAGCAAGCAATCTAGCACACAAGCAAACAAAAAGCAAACGAAAAGACGAACGGAAGAAGGGCGAATAAAAATGAAAATCTTTTTGGTTTTTTCTGAAAATCATTTTAGAAGTGGGGGACAGGAAAACGAGAGGCAAATGGCAAATAATGTAAATGCAAGAGATGAGTTTGTGATGCGTACTTGGTAGGCTTGATGTAGATCTCCCCGGCAACGGCGCCAGAAATCCTTCTTGCTACTTCTTGAGCTTGCGTTGGTTTTCCCTTGAAGAGGAAAGGGTGATGCAGCAAAGTAGATAAGTATTTCCCTCAGTTGTTGAGAACCAAGGTATCAATCCAGTAGGAGATACAAGCAAGTCCCCAATCTTCGCACCTACACAAACAATCAAACTCTTGCACCCAACGCTATAAAGGGGTTGTCAATCCCTTCACGGTTATTTGCAAGGATGAGATCTGATAGAGATAGATATAGAAGATAGAAGATTGCTAAAACGAAAAGTAAAACAAAAGTAAAAAGATTGCAGCAAAGTATTTTTGGTATTTTTGGTTATTGATCCGAAAATATAATATGGAAAATAGACCCGGGGGCCATAGGTTTCACTAGAGGCTTCTCTCATGAAGGAAAATAATACGGTGGGTGAACAAATTACTGTCGAGCAATTGATAGAAAAGCGCATAGTTATGACGATATCTAAGGCAATGATTATGCATATAGGCATCACGTCCGAGTCAAGTAGACCAAAACGATTCTGCATCTACTACTATTACTCCACACATCGACCGACTCCTGCCTGCATCTAGAGTATTAAGTTCATGAAGAACAGAGTAACGCATTAGGTAAGATGACATGATGTAGAGGGATAAACTCAAGCAATATGATGAAAACCCCATCTTTTTATCCTCGATGGCAACAATAAAAATACGTGCCTCACTACCCCTACTTTGTCACTGGGTGAGGACACCGCAAGATTGAACCCAAAACTAAGCACTTCTCCCATTGCAAGAATTACCAATCTAGTTGGCCAAACCAAACCAATAACTCAAAGAGACTTGCAAAGATACGAAATCATGCATATAAGAATTCAGAGAAGATTCAAATAATATTCATAGATAATCTGATCATAAACCCACAATTCATCGGATCTCGACAAACACACCGCAAAAGAGTATTACATCGGATAGATCTCCATGAAGATCATGAAGAACATGGTATTGAAGAACAAAGAGAGAGAAGAAGCCATCTAGCTACTAGCTATGGACCCGAAGGTCTGTGGTGAACTACTCACGCATCATCGGAGGGGCAATGAAGTTGATGTAGATGCCCTCCGTGATCGAATCCCCCTCCGGCAGATTACCGAAAAAGGCTCCAAGATGGGATCTCACGGGAACAGAGGCTTCCGGCGGCGGAAAAGTATTTTCGTGGATCTTTTTGGTATTGGGGGAATATTTGGGAATTTATAGGCCGAAGAATAGGGTTAGGAGGCCTGCTAGGGGGCCACAAGCCAGGGGAGGCGCCCCCCCTAGGGCGCGCCCTGCAGGCTTGTGACCTCCCAGCAGGTCTCCTGCCTTCATCTCCAACTCTGGTAGGTTTCTTCTGGTCCAAGAAAAATCATATCGAAGATTTTATTCCGTTTGGACTCCGTTTAATATTCCTGATCTGCAATACTCAAAAACAAGGAAAAAACATAAACTGGCACTAGGCTCTAGATTAATAGGTTAGTCCCAAAAATAATATAAAATAGCATATTAATGCATATAAAACATCCAAAACAGATAATATAATAGCATGGAACAATCAAAAATTATAGATACGTTAGAGACGTATCACGGTGGGGCGCTTCCACATATACCGGCCCGGCCGGTCTGTCGCCGATAGGCGGGGTCCGCTTATCGGGTTTATCTCCCACCTCCCGCTTGAGCAGGAGGGAGGCAGAGGCAGGCAGACCGAGCACTCGCCGACATTCTCTCGGCGGTACCAGCCACTTTCGGCGACGCCCAGCACACCGACGCACTCGGGGAGCCGCGTCGCATCCATTCCCGCGCTGAGCACTGGCAGGGGAGAACCGCAACGACGCCAATGTAGATGGCCACGGAAGAGGCCGTCAGCCATCACCGTCTTCGAGCTCACGGATGCCCGGGAAGGAATGGAGGCTTCGGGGGGGGGGGGGCTTTGTGGCGGCTAGGAGGGGACATAAGAGTGGGCAGGGACGAGTGGGAGCTCAGCTTGGCACGAATTTTGGGTCGAGGCCGCCGGAGTTGCTTCGGCCATGATTGGAGATGGAGGGCAAGGGAGGAGTGAATGGGTGGTCTGGGGGAGTCGCGGGGGTGAGAGGAGGCAAGGGGAGCAGAGAGGGGGGCTCAGGGAGACCTTAAGTGGCCACAACGCCGGAGCACCGTGGACAGGGAGCTTGGCGGGGTCGAGGCCGTTGCTAGAGCTCACGGGGGTAGGCTCGGGCGTGTCTACGAGCTTTGTGGGCACGGTTCACGACCAGGGGAAAGGATAGGGAGGAGCCAGGGGGGTACAGAGGAGCGCGCGTGTGAGCTCGCCCACTAGCCGAGTCGGGCGGCCATGGAGCGCGTGCGAGGAGGCCACAGGAGGAGGAGAGAGGAGGAGGCCGACAGGGTGCCGTGTCTCGGACGCCGAGGCGGCCTCGGGGGACATGATGGGGAGGCCCGAGGCTGTCGGGGCTAGCGATCGGGGGGCGGCTACCGTGCGGGTGCGCACTGTAGCGCGCTCCAGAGCGCCCATATGGCATGCCATGGCATGCCATTGGCCTCTTGGACGCGGCCAAGCATGTCCAGAAGCTTCAGGGAGGTAAAACAAAGGAAAAATTGCATAGGATGCTCTGGGGGTTCCATTAGAATAGGAAGGAAGTGGAGAAGAAGGTAAAACATTGTTGTCCAGGGGTAGAAATGGGGCTGTTACCCCACAAATAATTGACATGTGGTCATGCAAAGTTTACTGGAGGTAGAGGGCATCTAGGTGGAGATGTGGTAAAAGTTTGAGATCAAGGAGAACTCATCTGGTGGTCCATTCATTGTCCACAAAATTGTTGCAGAAGGTGTTTGATTGGTGTTTGAGCCAGATAAATAGATTTACTTGGCATGAAACTTAACAGGATTAAATGATAGGTAAGAATGAGCTTGACCACACATTTTGAACTCATTTGAGGAAAGTTGCCAATGTAACTTTGGCAAACCCTAGAAATTAACAGGAATATGTTTCCATAGATCTGATCATGCTAAGCCGTTCTCCTTGATGCCCCACTTGCAGTGGTGGCATAATTTGGGTATTAGAGAATGCCCAAAAAGTTTGGGATCAAATAGAGAAACTTGACAATGCAAAAATTCCCAATTCTTGAAATCAAGAGAAATGGGTTTGGGGGGATTTGGACAAGTGGATCTGTTCTCCTTGATGCTCCACTTGGTGTGGATGCATTATTGGAGGATTAGAACATGTCCACAAAGTGTGGGGTCAATAGGAGAAACTTCACAATGTAAAGTTGTTCAAATTTGATTCTGGACAGAGAGGGTTTTGGGATATTTTGGTGAAGCATAAAAATTGGGATTGAGATGAAACTTTGCAAGATCATCACATATAGCATATGTGACACGCTGGAATTTTCCTGGATTTATTTGAGAATATTTCTTATAGAAATATTTCAAATGCTTGATTTAAGCAGAAAGGGTTTTGGAGGGTTTTGTCCAATATTTTGAACATGACCATGTGTTGAAACTCTTATATATGGACAATATATGTGCAATGAGTTTCCCTAAATTTTCTCAAATATTTTGAAAGCATAAAAATAAATTTTCCCTATAAAAGACCATTTCTAGCCTTAAGAAAAAGCCTTTAAATAAAATAGGAAAATAATCTTTAAAAATAATATTTGGTAGTTTTGGGAAGTCTTATATATAGTAGGTTCCAAATAAAGTCTTTGGAGAAAAACATCCGCCCTAATTTCAGGACTTGTAGTACAAACCTCAATTCATGGGTTTTTGAAAACGTAAATTGAATAAATGCTTTTTGGCCAAAAGAATATTTTTATAAAAATAGTTTTATGTCGTATACACATGGCATGATCATTGGACAAATATTTGGGGCAAGAATATGAGTCTAGAGAATAGGAGGAATTTTATGAATTAAAGCACTAGCAAGCAAACAAGCTATTATCAATCAAGTCAAGCATCTCAGGCACACAAAAAGTTTTAATTGGTCCTAATTTTTGAGCTATGTTAACTTAGACAGAAGAGGCAAAACACAGGGTGTGACAGGCGTTCTCCTCACGAACACAGGGACGGCGGTGCTGCAGATCAGCATGGCAGCATCTTCCGACGACGTTGGGCGACGCGGCGGCGCGGAGGGCCAGATCTGGCGAAGATGGGTCGAGGGTGGCCGGATCCGGGGGCGGTCGGGGCTTTGCCGACTAGATCAGGGCATGGCAGGGTCGCGAGGTGAGGTGGCGGCTCAGATGCCTCGGGTGGCTGGCGCGGGAGCTCGCCTGAGCCTCGGGCATGGAGTCTCTATGGGCACGGGAGCGGCCAGCCTGGCTTCTCCGATGGGGCGGCTCGTCTCCGGCGATGAGGCAAAGCCCAGGCGCAGGGCGCATGGGAGGCGAGGCTCTGGATCGGGAGCTCCTCTCACAATCTGGAGTGAGGGCGGCGGATGGGCTTCGCGGGCTTTGCGCGGGCCCATGTGGGCCGACGGCTGAGGAGAGAGGAGGCTGCACGCATGAGGCTATGGATTGGCGGCGGCGGCGCGGAACTCGAGGAAGGGCTAGGTTTCCAATTTAGGTAGGATAGGGTGTCTATTTATAGCAGTTTTGGCTAGGGTTTGGGTCTAGGGGTGCTTTCGGAGCCCTCCCATCGCGATCTGACGCTCCGGTCGAAGGGGGGGGCTAGGGTAGGACTTAGTGGGCTGTGTTATAGGGGATGTGGGCTGAGAAGATAGGGAGGTTGGTGGCCCGTGACATGATTTTGAAATACCGAAACATCCGCGATATAAACTGGCCATAGCCATTATAGGTTTAACGATTCGGGCATCAAACGGACTCTGATTGCGACAAAATTTGACAGGCGGTCTAGCTACACGATATTAAGGCCGCATGCCAATTTTTGACCCAATCCGAGAATATTTTTCGTGCACCTTTAAAAACAATATTTTATCGATGCCGCGGGCGCGTGCATGTGTGGTTGGTCTTGAAATGATCGTCGACGAGAACGGAGAGAACAGGCAACTACTAACGGGTGCAAGTTTTGAAAAATGAGTGACGATGCTATGCAGATGATGCGAATGATGCGATGATGAGTGCGACAACCAAACGAGTCACACGATGACAACAGAATAAAATTGGAATCTTCTGGAGCGTCGGTCTTGGGCTGTTACAACTCTCCTCCACTTACAAGAGATCTCGACCCGAGATCTTAGAATGAGAAGGGGAAGAGGAAGAAGAAAGGACAAGGTAAAACTTAGTTGCTTCTTTGACAAACAAGTGAAACCAATGATCCTTGAAGGTTTCAACAAGACGAAGAATGACATGAGTACAAGCAAGAATTCAAAAGAAATTTGGGCAGCACTTCGGTAGCAAAACTTGATAAGATGGAAAGAACTTGAAAAGAGGGCACAACACTCCGGCTGAATGGATAAGCAAGGATAGAACATGATCTTGACGAAGCGAGATGATAGATCGAAGAGAGCAACACACAATGCCTCCGTAACAAAAGAATAGGGGCTAGATCGATGGAAGGAAAAGAACGAAGAAGAAAATGACAACTTCCACGACAATTGAACTTGAAAAGCATCTTTGCAAGAAGAGATTGAACGGAGTTGTTGGAACATCAACAACAAAAAGAAAAGCTTGTTATGGGCTTATGGAAAACAACTCAAAATTATGAGGTGACAACCGGCCACAAACGAAAACAATTGGTTGCTTGAGAGTAACAAGATATGCAAAACTTCTTTCATCGAGAGGATAAGAGAAAACTTGGATCATTGACAAACACCATGATAGCAATAATCTTTAGGAAGTGCTTTAGGTGAAATCCAATCCAAGATAACTCTAAGAAAGGAATGCTGGGTTTAAATATCTCATTCTTGATAACTTCTCTTCGAGACTCCTCATGAATCAAGAATGATATAACACCGTCTCAAAACATAAGGGAGAAAGAATTGCACTTTGAAATGCAAGAAAAAGAATACTTGAGCTCTCCGAACAAGAATCATGAAGAACACTTCTAGAATGAATTAAATCCTTGACGAACCACCATGATGAATCTCCGTATACAAAAGAATGAAGTTTGAAAGAATATGATTATGACCTTCCAAGAATTAGATGAAGCTTCGCGAAGAGATACTGAGAAAACTTGAGACTCCGGAAAGACAAGATAACAACTTAGAATCGAGAATTTGATATCATGAACAACTCCGAAAGAAGGATTGAAATCATCTTGATGAAACAAGAATAATAGTTATGTTATGCTTATCCTTCATCAAGTTAAATTGATGACAAGCAACGGATTTCGCACACCACTTATTCTTCTTGAAAAGAATTGAAGAGAGAGAGAGATATAGAGCACAAACTTGAAGAAGTCTTGAATGAGTACACCGGTAAGAGTTCACAAACGAATGAGGATACTAAGAATTAATAGATATACATGAGAATGAAGAGACCATGATCCGCTTAACAGAAAACTTCAACAAGGCACCAGAATAATTGAGATACGAACGAAGGGACAACAATTGAGAAGAATTGTAGAACGAGAGCTGAAAGATGAGAGCGAAGAAATCGTCTGAAATGATGGCCTTCGGACGATCGAGAAATGAACACAACATTGAAATGCTCGGGATAGATATGGAAGGAATTACACATGATTGAAAACAATTAGAGAGGATAGCAACAAGATGAAACCATGAATCTCTAGGAGAATGGAATAAGATTTAAGAGAAACACTCCTTCGGTCTTCAACATAGAGAATGATGGTGAGAAACACCACCAAGTATTACTGAGTCACTTTGGAACAATGAATAAGGAAAAGTTGAGCCAACAATGAAAATGATTTAGAAGCGATCTTTGAGAAGGAATATGACTGATGAAATTCATTCTTACGTAATATTGAAAAGAACTTGAGGACATCTCTAGAAGATTAGAAGAGCCAGGTAAGATCCTGGGGATAGCTTGTGGGTTATGGGCCCACTCAAATAGAACACCGTTGAAACAAATGCTTAGAAGGAGAGATTGCACCGGTACAACATTAAGAACTTGATGAGGTGAGAACCTCAAAATATTTTGAAGGTTTGAATGAAAAACCGAATCTTCTGAGATATCTTCAGCACTCCGGATAGAATAGAGAGAGGGAAGAATAAGCAAGAGAGGCTTGATTAAGAATTTCAACACGGAAACATTTAACGAGTGAACAGGATATGATGTACATGGAGGGGTTGAATTGAATCCGCCGGAGAAGAAAACTAGAATGAAGAACTACTAACTTGAAACTCTTGATAGTCTTCACAATGAATCACCGGATACAATACAGGAGAAAAGATAGCGGAAGCATCAATGAAAAGAACGACACCTGGATGATAATTTAATCATTGAAGAAAAAGGGCGGGAGGGTGGGGAAAATCAAAGACAACTTGGGACGGATGAAACGAACTCCGGGAAAAAGGGAAGATGAGGATAGATCTTGCAAATATTGGAGAGGGTTGAATCATCTTGAAGAGAAGTACTCCAGATAGGAAAGACTTACATGACAATTGATTGAGCAAAAGGAATAGCATTCCCATAGAAACATGAGAACACCGCTTATGAAAAATATGAAATCATCACTTGACATCGGAGCAACTCGAGTTACCATACTCCAACAAAACAAAGGACGAGGCTTGCAAATTAAGCCGGAACAAATGCATAACCCATTTGCATTTGCTGGAAGGATAATCCTAGGTAACTACTTGAATTCCCACCTGAGAACTCCCGAAATCTTTCTGGTTATGCAATGTGGTCCAACGGATACATGGATCAATTACTGAATAAATGACTCAACTCCTAGCAATAATACTACCCACCAGTGTATCACATCCGTCAACACATAACCAGAGAAACCTCGGAAATTCATCTACCTTAGACCCTTGTAATCACAACGATACTAATCATGGCAGTACATGTGATCCCGCTCCCCAGTACTGGGTGCCGCCACACTCTTCGCACCATGAATAGTGTTGAAGCAATTTCGAACATCTACGTCCTGAGATACCAAGGAAACTGAATGATAACGATGTGTCAACAATCCACTGGAGCTCAACTCTCCGGGTCCAATCCATACGACCGGGAGGCACCAAGAACATAATTCCGGTCACATCGACATCATAGAGGTTTCAAAATACCCGTGTGATCCTAAAAAAATATGAGTGAGAAGAGGGGAAGAATTAAAATTCCTATGTCACGATTCCTCACTAGAGCATAGAAGAGGAGTAAAAAGAATCCTACTCTCTGCTATATAACTAGACTCAAAGTAGTTTTTCACTAGACTCGACTCGGCCAAGTTCGATCAATCAAGGCGGCTCCTAGGTTGGTACTGCTCTGATACCAACTTGTAACGCCCAAGATGCGATCCTATCCTTATTTTGGCTCGAGGGCCTCCACAGGGATATAAGCGCATCTCCTCGTTTTGCAAGAATGGATATCATTACAAGTACATGTAAAGAAGAGATGAGTATATGGTATTGGCTTACACTCGCCACAAGCTAAATCAAGACCACATCAATACAACAACATATACAATCATCATACAGAAGAGCAGGGTCCGACTACGAACGAAATCAAACGATAAAATGACATCCATCCTTGCTACCCCAGGCTGCCGGCATGGAACCCATCCTATGATCGATGAAGAAGAAGAAGAACTCCAATCAAACAAGCATCGCGCTCACGTCAAATTACCGCATTACCTGTACCTGCAACTGTTGTTGTAGTAATCTGTGAGCCACGGGGACTCAGCAATCTCATTTCCAAGGGTATCAAGACTAGCAAAGCTTAACGGGTAAGGTATTGTTAAGGGGTCAGGCTGCAGCAAGTACTAAGCATTTATTTGAGTGGCTAACTTACGAGTACAAGAATAAAAGGGGATGATTGTCGCATAAACGGACGTGAACTAGTAATGATCACTAAGTGATCCTGAACACCTACTTACGACTCAAACATGACCCCACCGTGTTCTCTCTCGGTTCCGAAATTCACGAGAAGAGACAGTCACGGTAACACACACGGTTGGTGTATTTTATTTGAGTTTACTTTAAGTTTTCTACGACCGGATGTTAAACAAATTTTCCAAGTTGCCACATAACCACGGGCACGGCTCTCATGAAAGATGTAACCCTGCAGGGGTGCTCCAACTCATCCATCACAAACTAACCACAAGCTGCGTTGGAATTCCTCAACCGCGGGATAACCCGTAGTATTTGCGTAATCCCGACGGAAAATCTCAACCTCGAGATAGCCCGAAGTGTCCTCGAATTCCCGCGCACAAGACATTCGAGAAAGGTAAAACAAATCCAGCAAGGCCGCACGACGTGTCGACGAACCCTATAGGAGCCGCGTATCTCGTTCTCAGGACACGACCGGATGGCAATATGTACGGTGGCCTGATAGAAATCCCCCGAGTTGCCCCGGGGTGGCCCCGCAAGTGGCTCTAGTTTGGACCAACACTCATGAGGAGCACTGGCCCGGGTAGTTAATTAATTATCCGCGGGTGTCGGCGGGTCCCTATGCAATTTTATTAGTTATTAGGCAAATGGAGTAGCAATGTTGGGCCTTGCCAGACTAGTTTTATCCCAAAACGAAAATCTAGGGGGTCCCCATAACAACCCCGAGCATGTTAGGAGCGCTCAATATGGAACATAACACCGGTACACAAGTAACTAGGGCGGCAAAAGTGGAACAAAACACCTAGCAAAAGGCCAAGCCTTCCACCTTTTACCAAGTATATATGTGCATTAAATTGAATAGCAATAATATTGTGATAGCTCAAAAACATCCATGTTGGCACATGGATACAATTGCACCTGCAACTAGCAACGCTATAAGAAGGGCTGAGCAAGCGGTAACATAGCCAAACAATGGTTTGCTGGGATGTGGAGGATTAGAGGCTTATCATGGCATATGGGAGGCTTGACAACAAGTGGTAGGTAGCGAGACAAGTGATAGAAATGAGACATCTAGCATGGCAATGATAGTAGTGGTATCCAGGGAAATGATCATCTTGCCTGAGATCCCGCTTGGATGAAGATCGAGTCCATGAAGAAGACGAACCAACGTAGTCCAACGAATCCTCGCACTCCGAAGCGGTTTCGGAACTCTATCGAGAAGAAGCAAATCCGGAAACAAACAATCAACACACGATAAACACCACAACATATTCATGATATGATGCACAACAAGGATGATGCATGTTATGCATGACATGGCCGAGCACGACAATCAACTTCTACACATTAAGTGAAGCTCGATATGCAACGAGTTGCGTATCGACGAATCTCCACATTCAATTCTTATGTTCGATCTCGTTTAGCTACTCAACAATATTAAATGTTGTTAAACATGGCAAGAGGTGAAGCACAAGTAAACTAAATATCTAGGCATATTAAATGATGTCGGAAACAACATATAGCATTTCCGAAACGACCCCATGTGCAAATTATGAATTCGGTCCAGATCTGAACTACTCATGTTTTATATTTATTAAACAGGGAAATAAAGTGCACCGCGTGATTCTACACATCATACTAGTCGATATACATATAGGGATCATATGTAACGGAGGTACGGTCTAGAAGATATGACCAACACAAGATGCATATGTCATGAATGCAAAATGCATGCAAACAACCACCACAAACATGTTAAATCATGGATGCAACAAGATATTATGAAACTACATGAAATTCTAGTAAAGTTTCATGTGGAACATGTTCAAAACGGAGTAACGGTTCAACACTAGCAAGCAACACAAGTTATAGACATAATCTGCCCAAAACAGCGACATGGCATTTTGCACACATGAAAACAATAAGCTACATGATTCTACAATGTACAAACAAGACATGGGGCTGTAGCCTACATGATGCACAATAATTCATATCATCACATCAAATTGAGTAAAAGCATGGATCACTAGGAAATAAGCTCACAAGATGGCAATAAAATATAGCAGATTAGGACTTAGTGAAAATCACAGTTTTTAACAGAGCAGTTTTATCATGAAGGCATATTGGCAGCAGCAAAACTATATGCTACATGTCATATAGTGGCATGAAACTTAACAACATGGTAGAGGACATGATGCACTACAATTCATTCCATTATGGCAACATCAAATTATGCACAGATTCATGGCAAACATCAACACAACATGGCATTTTGAAATAACCACATTCTTAGACTTAGTGAAAATTAGAGTAGACAAGAGCAGCAGTTCTTAACAGATTGGCATGTCGGACAACAGAATTAATTATGATGCAGAACCTATTCATGCAAACTATTGGCACAACATCATAGAGCATAACATCATAGAGCATAACATGCTTAACAATACATCCCATTGTGGCAACACCAAAAGAGCTATAGATCAATAGCAAACCACATGGCAAGACAGCAACAAAATAACACAGATTTCAGAATTAGAAATATTTAGCATCTCAAAACAGCCACCTTTTATAGCATGTTGGCAACAAGAAAATAACACCTACACATGGATTTATATAGCAACCAAAATACCAGGGCCTAGCACTCATGTCCAAGGGCATATCTCATGTTCAAAATTATTTCATATCATGCATGGATTAAATCACACAAAATAAACAAAAGGGCATCATAGCAAAATAACATGCACACAAAATTGCTCAAATGAAAAAACTAATTGCACAGATAAATTCTATGGATTTTTCTACCCCAAAATCATATATAATATGTGGGTTTTTACTATAAAACAACTGACACAACATTTATGCGAGATTAGGACATAAACCGTTTTAGCAAGTTATTTATGCAAATTAAATGCAAACAACACTTAAACATTTTTAGCATGCATTAAAAAGCGATACAAATAATCTTCACATTTTACATATATGGTTTGCTTAATTCCGATGCATGCTTAAATATTTATGCGCAATGCAAATCATGACAATTATGCAAATTAACAGAAAATGGCATGTTAAACATTTTTATCATCTGCGAAAGCGGGATATTGCGAATCTACACGAAATTCTACATGTTTTACATATATAAATTTATTTCATGCGATGCACGGTTATTTATTTTATGAGCAATGCAAAATGATGGTTTTTTTGTGTAATTATTAATGTACTGGTTAATTGGAGAAATTCGCACATACTAAAAAAACAACTACGGGCCAAATTTGATATGAACTGGGCCAACAGGTCAGGCGCTGGATAGCTATGACACGCACAAAGCGTTGGACAGGGAGGTGGCGCTCACCTTGGGCCCGCAGGAGCTGGGTCGGCTTGAGGTGGGGTGAGCTGGGCCTCGCGCGGAGGGGCTGCCCACGCGGGAGCGCGGCAGGCCGACCGCAGCTGTGGTTGGGCCTCGCGATGGTTGCGGCCCACGTGGTCACGGGTGAGTGCTGGCTCGATGTGGGCGTTCTCCTCCTCGCGAACGCAGGGACGGCGGCGCTGCAGATCAGCATGGCAGCATCCTCCGGCGACCTTGGGCGGCACGGCGGCGCGGAGGGCCAAATCCGGCGAAGATGGGTTGAGGGTGGCCGGATCCGGGGGCGGTCAGGGCTTCGCCTGCTAGATCAGGGCTTGGCAGGGTCGCGAGGTGAGGTGGCGGCTCGGCGGCCTCGGGCGGCTGGCGTGGGAGTTCGCCTGAGCCTCAGGCGTGGAGTCTCTATGGGCACGGGAGCGGCTGGCATGGCTTCTCCGATGGGGCAGCTCGTCTCCGGCGACGAGGTAGAGCCCAGGCGCAGGGCGCACGGGAGGCGAGGCTCTGGATCGGGAGCTCCTCTCCCGATCTGGAGCGAGGGCGGCGGATGGGCTTCGTGGGCTTTGCGTGGGCCCGGGCGGGCCGGCGGCTGAGGAGAGAGGAGGCTGCGCGCAGGAGACTGTGGTTTGGCGATGGTGGCGTGAAAATTGAGGAAGGGCTAGGTTTCCAATTTAGGCAGGATAGGGTGTCTATTTATAGCAGTTTTGGCTAGGGTTTGGGTCTAGGGGTGTTTTCGGAGCCCTCTGATCGCGATCTGACGCTCCGGTCGAAGGGGGGGCTAGGGTAGGCCTTAGTGGGCTGTGTTAGAGGGGTGTGGGATGAGGAGAGAGGGAGGTTGGTGGCCCGTGACATGATTTTGAAATACCGAAACGTCCGAGATATAAACTGGCCATAGCCGTTATAGGTTTAACGATTCGGGCATCAAACGGACTCTGATTGCGACGAAATTTGACAGGTGGTCTGGCTAAACTATATTAAGACCGCATGCCAATTTTCGACCAAATCCGAGAATATTTTTCACGCACCTTTAAAAACAATATTTTATCTATGCCGCGGGCGCGTGCGTGTGTGGTTGGTCTCGTAACGATCGTCGACGAGAACGGAGAGAACATGCAACTACTAATGGGTGCAAGTTTTGAAAAATGAGTGACGATGCTATGCAGATGATGCGAATGATGCGATGATGAATGCGACAACCAAACGAGTCACACGATGACAATGGAATAAAACGGGAATCTTCTGGAGCGTCGGTCTCGGGCTGTTACAACCGCGGAGACGGAGAAAGAAAGCACGAGGCTTTCTCTCTCTGAAGAACTCCTTCAGAGGCTCGTTGGAGCGCGGCGAGCGCATCGATGGCAGGGACACTACGCGAGCTACGGGCGTAGAACGGCAACGGGGAAGGCATGGATTGGGTGCGGGGACTACATCCTTTACCTAAGGCAAGAAGGGGACGGCGGGGATCCAGGGGAAGACATCGGCAAGGCGGGGTTCTCCGGCGAGCTCTCGGATCTGGGGCTGTGCAGGATGAAGATGACGACGAGGCGAGCCTTGGTGTCCCGCGAGCCGTCGAGGAAGGAGAGGAGCAACGGGGACTCCCTTCCCACGCTCCAGAGAAGCGAAGGCACGACGAAGAGCTCAACTCCGGGCTCGGGCTGTTGCTCGGCCGGAGCACGGCGGACAGGGCGATGGCATGGCGCGGGGAGGCTTACCTGAGCGGCGGCGCGAGGAGGACAGGGAGAAAATGGGACGAGGGTCGACCCTAGGGCACCGGGGGCATCTTTTATAGGAGTTGGGGAGTGCCGTCGGCCATCAAATCAACAAGGACGGCGACGTGGCTTCCCTGGATGCGCGCCGTGCAGAGGAGGGAGACGACGCGTGCGGGGAGGCCGGCTGGGCTGCGGTGCTGAGCTAGTTGGACCGCGAGGGCGCAAGGAGGCCCAGGTGAGGCTGGACCCTCTCTCTCTCTTGAAAAGAAAGTTTTTCCCCTTTTAAATTAAACAGCAAAACAAAATAAAAACAAGGGGGGGTTTGAAAGAGAATCTTTGAGAAAGAAAAATAGTTTTGCACTCACAAAATTATGCTCTAATTAATAAAAAATGGTTTGGGCATTTTAGAGAAAACAAATAAATCACATATATTTATGATTGGAATATGTTTTGCAAAGAATCAAAAGGCAAACATATTAAACACGGTTGACAGCTAATTTACAATTATTATCAGATTATTTAGAAGAAGTGCAACATTAACTAGAGAGGATAAGAGCAAACAAAAACATCACCTACTATCATTGCTAATAAAAGGGTTTAGGCATGGTTTTGTAAAAGAGTTTGGGAGGGGATCCACACACACAAACTCACTTGCAAGCACACCTCTCCACACATACACTCACACCAACAACAAGCACACAAGCTTATGATGTAACAAATAATTTATGTGATGATGCCATGATGCCATTATGCAATAAGGAATGTCATCAAGCAATTTTTATTAAACCCAACCCACATGAGGGCAAACATGGAGGTCATACATGGAATATTACAAGGGAATGCACGTGGGCTGTTACAACTCTCCCCCACTACAAGAGGATCTCGTCCCGAGATCTATGAATGGAAGAATTCGGGAAATTCGGAACGGCGGAGGTCCTCACGTTCCCAAGTGGCTTGTTTGTCGGAGTGATGTGACTACTTCACCTTTAGAAACTTGATTGACTTGTTGCGAGTCTTATGCTCAGTCTCTTCAAGGATAGCAACTGGATGCTCATGATAGGATAGCTCTGCTTGGAGATCAATGTCTTGGAGATCAACGGTGCGCTCGGGAGTCTTGAAACACTTCCGGAGCCGAGAGACGTGAAACACATCATGCACATTTGAGAAATTGGAAGGAAGCTCGAGTTGGTAGGCAAGGTCTCCCCTCTTGCCCACAATCTTGAAAGGACCCACAAATCGTGGAGCGAGCTTTCCTTTGATGCCAAAGCACTGAGTGCCCTTCATGGGAGACACTCTGAGATAGACAAAATCATCGATCTGAAAGGTCATGTCACGATGCTTGCTATCATAATAGCTCTTCTGACGGGATTGAGCTGCTTTGAGATTTTCACGAATGACACGACACATTTCTTCTGCTTCAGGGATCATGTCATTCCCAAGGATTTGACGCTCAGCGGTTTCAGACCAATTGAGCGGGGTACGACACTTCCTGCCATAGAGAATCTCGAAAGGAGCCTTGCCGGAACTTGCTTGGAAACTATTGTTGTACGAGAACTCAGCAAACGGGAGGCAATCTTCCCACTTCATGCCAAAACAAAACACACAAGCTCTGAGCAAATCTTCGAGGATTTGATTGACTCTCTCAACTTGACCACTAGTCTGGGGATGGAAAGCTGTACTGAAATGGATCTTGGTACCCATTGCAGTCTGGAAGGAATCCCATAACTTGGAAGTGAAGATGCTTCCACGATCTGAAGATATAAGATGAGGAATACCGTGCAAAGAAACTATCCTTGATGTGTACAGCTCTGCCAGTTGAGCTGCCGAGATAGATTCTTTGATCGGAAGGAAGTGGGCAACTTTGGTGAGCTCGTCGATGACCATGAAGATGGCATCATTACCTCTCTTTGACTTGGGAAACCCAGTGACAAAATCCATCTCAACATGATTGAATTTCCACTCTGGGATAGGCAAAGGCTGAAGGAGACCTGCTGGACGTTGATGTTCCGCCTTCACTCTGTGACAAACATCACACTCATTCACAAACTGAGCAATCTCACGTTTCATACGAGTCCACCAGAAGGTTTGCTTGAGATCCTGATACATTTTGGAACTGCCTGGATGGATGGAGAGGAGAGAATTATGTGCTTCATCCATGATAACTTTCCTGAGTTCCCCTTTTGGAACCACCAGACGGTCCTCGAAGAACAAGGTATCTTTGTCATCAACACGGAAGCACTTATACTTTGAAATGCTCTTGGCCATACCTTTCTTCACTTTCTTCACCATAGCATCAAGAAGCTGAGCTTGGTGAATCTGATCTTCCAAAGTCAGAGAGACTTGACGATTGGCAAGAAATCCATGAGGAACAACTTGGAGATTGAGCTTGCGGAAAGCTTCACAAAGCTCGGGTTGGAGAGGCTTGAGGATGAGACTGTTGCAGTACGCCTTTCTGCTCAGCGCGTCTGCAATGACATTTGCCTTACCCGGAGTATACTCAATGCTTGGATTGTACTCCTCGATCATTTCCCACCAACGTGTTTGCCGAAGATTGAGATTCGGTTGAGTGAAAATGTACTTCAAGCTTTTGTGGTCAGTGAACACCTGAACTGGTCTTCCCAACAGTAGATGTCTCCAGGTCATCAGAGCATGAACAACTGCCGCCAGCTGTCGGTGCACTAGTACAGGGGTACCCAGTGCCCCTGACTTATGCATAATAGGTAGAAGCAAAAAAATCCCGCCAATCATCAAGACCAAGACTCCAGCAAGCTCAACGCGAGAGCCCAAGCCTGGGCTGCGACGCGCCAAGCACGTCCCCGACGCTTGCCGAGGACCAAAACGAACACACATCCCAGAAGACCCGGCAAGCCATTTCCCGGCAGGTGTGAGCCATCCAGCCACCGCTCCACCGCATCGCTACGCCTGTCACTTATCAATGCGGTGTCGAGCCCTCAGGCGATTAATCAGCTCTCGCTAAGCACGTGGTGACGCATTCCAAGGCAAGTTACACTCGGTTGACACCCGCCCTGCAGCATGTCAAGATCTTAATCAACGACCAGCCAAGAGGTGGCAAGAGCTTGCCGGGGATGCACCCCCAAGCGCCACCTAGGCAGGTAATCATGGCATTTTGTCCTAAATGCTAGAGTTAGGTACGATAGCTCTGCTTAGCTATCTAATCGATAGATAATGTCTGTTTTGCCATTGTGGTAACCCCTTGCACTATAAAAGGAGGCCCAAGGCAACCTAGCTCAAGGTTGGCAACTCGAACCCCCGAACACTTGTACTCGCATAGCCGCTCTTCCCCCGACAGCAGTCCTTGCCGGGGTTAGGCGCCCTGCGTTCTTCGTGCTCCTCCAATCAATCCACCAAAAAGCAAGAGTAGGGTTTTACGCTTAGCAGTGGCCCGAACCTGGGTAAAATGCCTGCGCCTTGATTGTTGCGCCATCTCATGCTCTCCGCTCTTCGTGCAACGTGACCCCCCTTGCCGAACCACACGGGACCTCTAGTCCCATAGGTGATCATGAGCATCCGTGCCCCGACATCTTTGGCGCGCCAGGTAGGGGGCGTGCATCATTTGCGCGAACCCGAGTTCGTGAACGGCGAATCAGTCTTCATCATCATCTTCTTCAACAATGGCTCCGAAGAAGAAACCCAGCGTGGCCGCGCATCCTTCCACTTCAAAGGCTCCTTCACACACGACCGCCGGCGCCGTAGGCACCGTGGCCGTCGCGGGCGAGACGGGCATCGTGGACGACGCGGTCGGCGCAGGAGGCGCCCCCGTCTAGCCTTTCGTGGCCGGAAATGGAGCAGGAGGCGCCGGAGGGGAGCAACTATAGCAACAACATGGCGAGCTCGGCCTCGACGCCACAGGCGGAGGGAACGTCCGTTCATCACCTCCCCGCCGCGTGGATGGCCAAGGCCGCCTCAGAGGCGCCCAGTCCGGTGCGAGCCGTGGCCTTTCGGCCGCACCAGTCGCCAGCGAGATTGTTGGGCGTGCACCTCGTGCGGAGCGAGACGGGGCGCCCAGCGGAGCCGCAACTCCTTAGGATCGGCCCACGGGCCACCAGAAAGCTCCAGCGAGTGGCGGGCGGCATCAAGGACGCGATGACGCTTCCCTTGGTCCTACCAAGAGTCAAGCCACGTCGCGGTCCGCCTCTTTTGCCATGCCTGGCACCACCCAGGAGGTCATGGCGAGAGTCCAGATGCTACTCAACTTCATACCAGCAGCTGATAAGACGGATGAATGGAGAGCCACCATTCAAAGTTTGATTTCCTTCGTTGAAGCCAACAAGACCCAGCATGCAGAGCCGTCGCGACGTACGCGAACAGCAGCGGCGGCCCAGGGCGGCGAGCGCGTTGAAGGGGCCACCACAACGGTGCAATCCCCTCCGCGACAACAGGCCTAGAGGCAGCCGCTGCAAGCTTCGCATACTGACAAGCGCGGTGAGGCGTCCATAATCTCGTCTGGTCCGCACGACCGCCGAGACCAACGGCTTGTCCTTGAAGCCCAGCGAAAGGAAGACGCGCGCATCGCCATCGAGCGACGCCGAGAAGCACACCGTCAATCCGACAAGCGCAACGGTCCAGACATTGGCGACCCTGCGCCCAGCGTTGGCGGGTACCTTCCTTACGAGGTTGGTTGCCCTGCCTTCACTAGCGAGCTGCGGCGGGTCCGCTGGCCGTCGACCCGAGCTTTCAAGCCTGAGTTACCGGAGAAATACGACGGGAAGCTGAACCCCGCGGAGTTCTTGGGCATTTGCACGATAGCTGTTCAAGCTGCGGGAGGCAGAGATGAAAAGGTGCTCGCCAACTATTTCCCTTTGGCGCTCAAGCCAAATGTGAGATCATGGCTGATGCACCTGCCGGAGAATTCCATTTCCTCTTCGGCTGATCTGTGCAACGAGTTTGTTGGCACCTTCACCGGTGGTCATCAAGAACAAGGCTAGCCCAGCGATCTCCAAGTCCTCCCACAATGGGAGGGATAAACTTTGAGAAGTATATCCAAAGATTCAGCCGAGTGCACCGCAACATCCCTGAGATCCATCCCGCAGCGGTGATTGCCGCGTTCCACTCGAACATGCGCAACAGGAGGATGCGAGCCAAGATGAATGTCAAGCTCCCCAAGACTGTCAATGAGCTTTACACTTTGGCGGATACGTGTGCTCGAGCTGAAGAAGGGAGCCGACTTCCCGGAGAAGAGGCGGGCGTCAAAGTGGACTCTGATGATGACGACGATGCCCCTGACCCGAAGGGAAGGAACATGAAGCGCAACAAGAAGCGTAAGGGAAAAGCAGTGCTGGCTGTCGAGAGCTCCGGAGACCTCAGTTCAGGCAAGAAGACAAAAGCTGAAACCCCCGGCAAGGGAGCTGCTGCGTGCGCTGATTGCCGGGAGGCTGCTGCCGCTGAGAAGACCGGGAAGTCCGACGGGCCGTACTGCAAAATTCACCGCACTAAGGGCCATGATCTCCAAGAATGCCGACAGGTCGAGCAACTTGTTGAGAAACAGAGGGCCGAGTACGAGAAACGCGATAAGGAAAAAAGGCCAGGACGGCGCTGCCGGGAAGGGCCGTGGCAGGGGTGGTCGCCGCGGCAAAACCCCGCAGCAAAAGGAAAAACCCGCCAGAGGCCGAGAGAAGAAGGAAACAGATGATATGAGTGAAGATGAGGATGATGATGAGGATTCCAGTGACAGGGAGTTCCAGAAAGCAACCGAAGCAATGTGCGTTGATGGGGGTGCGTCCTTGCACTCCTTTCGCCGCCAGCTCAAGCAGTGGGCGCACGAGGTCAATGTTGTGGAACCGACTGCAGAATCTATGAAGCCACTCAGATGGTCCCGCACGCCTATCATCTTTGACGAAGAGGATCACCCTGACCGTACCACCACGGTTGGGTGTTTGCCATTGTTGGTTTCCCCGACAATCCGCAACCTCAAGGTGTCTAAGATGTTAGTTGACGGTGGGGCCGGATTGAACTTGATCTCTCCTAGAGTGGCTGAGAAACTGCAGATCCTTGATGAAGAGCTCGAAGCCATGGGTACATTCCAAGGAATCAACCCCGGCAGGAGCCGGCCCAAGGGAAAGATCACTCTGCCTGTGACATTCGGCGGAGAGTTGAACTTCCAAACAGAGAGGATAGTGTTTGACGTCGCCGAGATCCCACTGCCTTACAACGGAATCCTTGGTCGCCCAGCGCTGGCAAAGTTCATGGCGGCATCCCACTATGCCTACAATACTTTGAAGACGCCAGGGCCCATTGGGCTCATTTCCATCCCATCCGACAAGAAGAACACGGTTATTTGCGTGGACCAGATGTATCGCGATGCGGTAGCAGCTGAAGCCACAGAAATCCCAGCTCCCGCCAAGGACACAAGGAAAATAAAGAAGACTGGCAAGAACACCGACAGGGACTCCGGAAAGCGCGCCTCTTCGGAGTGTGCCGCACCTGTCGACGACCTGCCGGAGAGTTCCGCCAGCAAGAAGACCAGGGTCACCTATCCTGAGACGAAGAAAGTCCCGGCAAGGGAGGATGGCACTGGTGGTACCTTCACCATCAGTGCTACCCTTACTGACAAATAGGAAAGCACACACGTTACCTTCCTACGGGAGAATGTCGATGTGTTTGCCTGGCAACCATCTGACATCCCCGGTGTTCCTAGGGAGGTAATTGAGCACCACCTTGCTGTCTGCCCTCATGCCTGACCCATCAAGCAAAAGGTTAGGAAACAGGCCTTGGAGCGGCAGCAGTTCAGTGCCGAGGAAATCAAGAAGCTTGAAGCAGCTGGTTTGGTCAGAGGGGTACTACATCCAACTTGGCTGGCAAACCCGGTGGTGGTACGAAAGGCAAATGGGAAATGGAAGCTTTGCATAGACTTCACGGACTTGAACAAGGCTTGCCCGAAGGACCCTTTCCCCTTGCCGCGCATAGATCAAATTGTTGATTCCACCTCCGGATGTGACTTGCTCTCCTTTTTGGATGCCTACTCCGGCTACCACCAGATATTTATGAACAAGGAAGATGAGGAGAAGACCGCATTTATAACTCCTTGCGGCACTTACTGCTTTGTACGTATGCCCTTCGGGTTAAAGAGTGCTGGTTCGACCTTCGCCAGGGCTGTTCAAATTGGTTTTGGACCTCAGCTGTACAGAAATGTGGAAGCCTACATGGATGACATCATGGTCAAGACCAAGGATGAAGCCACTCTCATACAAGATCTGGAGGAAACTTTCGCAAACTTGCGCAAGATCAACCTGAAGCTCAACCCTGAAAAGTGTGTGTTCGGCGTCCCATCCGGCAAACTGCTTGTGTTCTTCGTATCTCAGCGAGGAATAGAAGCCAATCCCGACAAGATCAAAGCGATCGAGCAGATATAGGGACCCAAGACCATCAAAGATATTAGACGCCTGACCGGATGTGTTGCCTCGTTGAGTAGGTTCATCTCCAAGTCCGCTGAGCGCGCCTTGCCGTTCTTCAAAATCCTGAAGAAGGCTGGCCCGATGAAGTTGAACCCGGAGGCAGATGCAGCGCTGCAAGATCTAAAGAAATATCTGTCCTCTGCTCCCACCTTAGTCGCTCCTAAACCTCAAGAGCCGTTGCTGCTATATTTAGCGGCAATGAATCAAGTGGTTAGTGCAGCGCTGGTGGCGCAGCGGGGAGTTGATGAAAATTCAGCAGCCGCTGCTGATGCTGCCGGGAGCGAGAAAGAAACATCCGTGGCAGGGCTCGACACAGGCCAAGGGGGATCTCATCATACGGTTGACAGTGAATCCAAGGAAGTGGCAAAGAAGAAAGTGGTGCAGCGGCCCGTGTACTTTGTCAGTTCCCTACTACAGGGGGCTAGGTCAAGGTACTCCGGAGTACAAAAGCTGATCTTCGACATCATCATGGCATCGAGGAAGCTGCGCCACTACTTCCAAGCCCATGAGATAACAGTTGTCACCCGTTTCTCGTTGCAACGCATACTGAGAAACCCCGAAGCCACTGGCAGGATAGTTGAGTGTGCACTGGAGTTGTCAAGCTTCGGATTAAAGTATGAGAGCACTTCCACCATTCAAAGCAGATCCTTGGCGGAGTTTATTGCAGAATGGACACCCACGCCAGATGATGAAGCTCCGGAGACAATCCTCCCCGGCAAAGAGGCACCCAAGGATTGGATCATGTACTTTGACGGTGCCTTCTCACTCCAGAGCACTGGAGCAGGTGTGCTCCTCATCGCCCCGACCGGAGAGCACCTCAAGTACGTCGTCCAGATGCACTTTCCCCGGGAGGAAGCCACCAACAATACCACTGAGTACGAGGGGCTCCTTGCCGGACTCAGAATCGCGGTAGAATTGGGAATAAAGAGGCTGATCGTCCGAGGAGACTCTCAACTTGTGATAAAGCAAGTCAACAAGGATTATCAGAGCCCGCTGATGGAAGCCTACGTGGAAGAAGTGAGGAAATTGGAAGAGCACTTCGATGGACTGCAAATAGAGCATGTGCTACGAGCAGAAAACAACATTGTTGACCACCTATCGAAGTGCGCTGCGCAGAAGCTTCCTGTGGAACCAGGAACCTTTGTTCTCCGCCTCACCCAACCATCAGTGTCCCCATCTGTGATGTCCAAGAAGAGAAGAAGGCTGAACTCCGGCAAGCATTTCCCAGTAGAGCTTCCCGAAGCCGCTGGTAGAGAGGCTGCCGGGGAAAATCCCGTTCCGGTTGACGAGCAGCTCCCTCCCGCAGGACCTCAGGGTCTAGCGGTTGAGACAAGCGCTCCCGGAGACGTGGAGATGCCTTTAGTCCTTGTTGTCGAACCACATGCTCCAACCTGGGTGTAGCATATAGTCCATTTCCTTCAAACGGGAGAACTCCCCAAAGAGTAAGAGGAAGCCGAAAGAGTAGCCCGTCGATCAAGTATGTACCAGTTTGTCGATGACACTCTGTACAGAAGGCGGCCGAACGGTGTGACATTGAGGTGTATCTGCCGGGAGGATGGACTGAAGCTGTTGGCGGAGATTCACGGAGGAGTATGTGGTTCCCACATTGGATCAAGGGCCCTTGCCGGGAAAGCTTTCCGACAAGGTTTCTATTGGCCCACTGCCGTCCAAGACACTACTGAACCGGTCACCAAGTGCGAAGCCTGCCAGTTACACTCCAAGAACATCCATCAACCAGCGCAAGCCCTGCAAACAATCCCTCTATCCTGGCCATTCTCGGTCTAGGGGCTCGATATCCTGGGCCCCTTCCCCCGTGCTATCGGGGGCTTTGAGTTCTTGTTCGTGGCAACCGACAAGTTCACAAAGTGGCCTGAGGTGGAACCAGTGAGAAAGGTGACCGCACAAGCAGCTATCAAGTTCATGAAAGGACTGGTGTGCCGTTTTGGAATGCCTAACAATGTGATCACCGACAACGGCATTGAGTTCATGAGCCGCGCCTTATGCAATATATCCAAAACCTTGGAAGCAAGGTCTCCTTCGCCTCTGTTGCTCACCCGAGAAGCAACGGGCAAGTCGAGAGGAGGAATGCTAAAGTGCTGCGTGGACTAAAGACAAGGACTTTCGATAAACTGCGGAAGAGCAGCAGGCGCTGGATAGATGAGCTGCTGATGGTTCTTTGGTCCCTCAGAACGACACCAAATCGAGCTACCGGCCAGACGTCATTGTCCCTAGTGTACGGGGCAGAAGCAGTGCTCGCCACAGAACTCATATATGGGTCACCTCGAGTGCTTGCCTATGATGAAGTAGAGCAACAGCAGCTGCGGCATGACGATGCCACGCTCCTCGAGGAGGACCATCTCCGGGCTGCTGTGCGTGCTGCACGCTGCCAGCAAGCTCTGCGCCGCTACCATAGCCGCAGAATTCAGGCCCGGAGCCTTGAGGAAGGCGACCTTGTCCTTCGGCGTGTTCAGTCCGCCAAGGGTACAAACAAGTCGACCCCGAAGTGGGAAGGCCCTTACCGGGTAGTACGAGTACCAGACCTGGCGCAGTCCGTCTGGAGACCGAAGATGGCACCAAGGTGAAGAACTCATTGAACATTGAGCATCTTCATAAGTTCTACCCGTAAGGCGTGGCTGTCGGGCTCAGTCCCCGGCAGCCACCTTTTGTACAAGCCTTGCCGATGTTGCATGTAACCCTTTGTACAAAGCCAGGCGCAGACCCTGTGCAACAATAATAAAGCTAGGCATTGCATCATATCATCATCCTTACATGCTCATTACGCATTTTTATGACTGCAATGTTAGCGCTTTTAAGTTATTAAGATTTGCTAGAATGCTTGATGAAACCATGCATGTTTTACCATCAAGAAACCAGGAAAGGGAAACAAGGGAACAAAGATGGCGGCCCATCACGCTTGAAAAGAAGATACTACCTGGAAAAGATAAGTATATCACATATTTACGGTTCAGTACTTCTCATTTTCTCAAGGAAACCCTTAGTATGTTCCTTACCGCGGGATGTGGAGTCATCCACGTGGTGAAAACCCTTGTCGGGACGAGCCGTCCCCCTGTCCTTGCTCATGGAGGTGACAGCCCCGATACCGACAAGGAGCTCTGCCGGGGAACAACGCCAACCTGTTGCCGGGGGCTCGTTCCCCCACTTTGGCACTCGTGGTTTGAATGATGACCCGACAAGTAGCTCCGTGCGGCAGAGACGAAACATACTAATGCAGTACAAATAAGGAAAGAAAAGGGATAGTACTTGCAGGAGGAAAATAGCATTCTATTCTCTTTCATTTTCGATACAAATGGGATGAAGATTACACGAGAGGGCACCTCTTTTTAACAACTCTTTATTTGGCTTTCTCCCCTAGGGGCAGATTACAAAAATAAAAAGAGCAGAGGGAGACCCCCAACAGAAGACCAGCCTAACCCCGTTAGGACCAGCATTGCATGGACGGTAGTTCCACCGGAAAGGAGGGCGAAGACGAAGTCTATGAGCCTGCCGGGGTCCAGCTGAGAAGAAGAGGCGGCGCCCAAGTCAAGAACCCCCGGCAAATTGCTCTGCCGGGAGGAGGAGGAGGAGCGCGATGACGGTGATGGTGCGGCCGACGATCAGCTAGATCCCAGGTCGTCGTACTCCGACTTGACGGCCTGGGACTCGTCGTCGTCGTCTTCACCGACACTGTCCTCCTCGTCGCTATCGCTCGAGGAGGAGCTTTCGACATCGCTCGAGCTCTCCTCACATCATCCAAGACGGGCGCCCGAACGCCCGTAAATCTTGACGGAGAGCAGGTCGGCCTCCATCATCTTGAAGCGGAGGACGTGCCCATCCATGAGGTTGTGGGCGCGGGCGAAGGTTTTCCACCCACGCCTGAGAAGCATGACGCGACGCTCTGGGTACTCGACGTCCACCCGCGCGGCACCATTACAGCAACCATGCGCCCGCAGCCATAGGGCGTGCGTCTTGTCAACCTCCATCACCCTAGCGAAAGGGTGAGGGAGGCGCAGGTGGCCTCGGAGGGGACCACGCAGCTTGATGACGAACTCCAGCGCCGTTCCCTCGGCATGGGTCTCCTCCAGGGGAGGGTCTGGCGTTGGAGGAGGAAATGAAGCGGCGCTCCGCCTCCCCCGACCACGGGCTCCGCGTCGACTGCGGCCCCTCCCAGCTCCTCTGCCGCGTGCACTCGAGCCACCCTCCGCCTCCACGGCTGAAGAAGTGGCATGATCCCGACGGGAACCCCTCGCCGTTGAGGCGGAGGCCAGAGGCCGCCCTCGTCCCCTAGGCATGCTATCGGCGAGCGCAACTCAGGACAAAGAAGCAGAAGGGCGAGCTCTGTAGGTTTACACTCAAGGAGGAAGAAAGGATGGGTGAGCATCGCCCCTCGCGACCCCCCCCCCAATTTATAGGGGGGAGCACGGGGGCTGGCTCTCCTCCATTCCAAAGGTCGTTGCCCATCTCCACCAATTCCATCGCCCACGATCACGGGCGAACAGGTAACCGCCCCATTGCTCCAATCCATGGCGCTGCGGTTTCTACCACGATCAGGACTTTAAGTCACGTGCGCCCGTCGCTAACTCCCCGCTATGCATATGGCGCGCGTGGCGGAAACGACCTGAGGTGGTGGGTCAGTGCTGACCAATAAATTGGCAGTTACTCCCTCACATTGCGCGCCTGTGCACGAAACTTGGGCCTGACCCAACGGCACTTGGCGAGCACGTGTGGGCCAGTCCTGGTGGCTCCTGTCGGTGCACTAGTACATGGGTACCTAGTGCCCCTGACTTATGCATAGGCGGTAGAAGAAAAAAAAACCGCCAATCATCAAGACCAAGACTCCAGCAAGCTCAACGCGGCAGCCCAAGCCTGGGCTGCGATGCGCCAAGCACGTGTTGGAAATATGCCCTAGATGCAATAATAAAGTGGTTATTATTATATTTCCTTATTCATGATAAATGTTTATTATCCATGCTATAATTGTATTGATTGGAAACACAAATACATGTGTGGATACATAGACAACACTGTGTCCCTAGTATGCCTCTAATAGACTAGCTCGTTGACCAAAGATGGTCAAGGTTTCCTAGCCATAGACATGAGATGTCATTTGATAACGGGATCACATCATTAGGAGAATGATGTGATGGACAAGACCCAAACTATGAACATAGCATATGATCGTGTCAATTTATTGCTATAGTTTTCTGCATGTCAAGTATCTGTTCCTATGACCATGAGATCATGCAACTCACTGACACCGGAGGAATACCTTGTGTGTATCAAACATCGCAACGTAATTGGGTGACTATAAAGATGCTCTACAGGTATCTCCGAGGGTGTCTGTTGAGTTGGCATGGATCGAGACTGGGATTTGTTACTCCGTGTGACGGAGAGGTATCTCAGGGCCCACTCGGTAATACAACATCACAATAAGCCTTGCAAGCAAAGTGACTAAAGTTTTAGCCACCGAATCTTGTATTACGGAACGAGTAAAGAGACTTGCCAATAACGAGATTGAACTAGGTATGGAGATACCGACGATCGAATCTCGGGCAAGTAACATACCGAAGAACAAATGGAACAACATACGGGATTAACTGAATCATTGACATAGAGGTTCAACCGATAAAGATCTTCATAGAATATGTCGGAACCAATATGGGCATCTAGGTCCCGCTATTGGTTATTGACCATAGAGGTGTGTCGGTCATGTCTACATAGTTCTCGAACCCACAGGGTCTGCACACTTAACGTTCGGTGGCGTTTTGGTAGTATTGAGATACATGTGTTGGTGACCGAAGGTTGTTCGGAGTCCCGGATGAGATCCCAGATGTCACGAGGAGCTCCGGAATGGTCCGGAGGTAAAGATTTATATATAGGAAAGTGGTATTTGGGTTCCGGAAAAGTTTCGGGTATTTCCGGTAGTGTACCGGGAGTGACGAATGGGTTCCGGGGTCCACCGGGTGGGGCCCACCCACCCCGGGGGTCCACATGGACCCAAGAGGTGGCGCACCAGCCCCAAATGGGCTGGGGAACCGACCCCATAAGGGCCCATATGAAAGCACAATGTGCTCCCTTGGTGGTTTTGATAATTCATGACAACATACATTGTCTCTTGGAAAAATATTTCTATCTAGTGTATTTCAGATAAAAGTCCATAGAGGAAGAAGGGTTGGCAAAAAGGATTGTGGAGAACCCCAAGATGCAAGAAAATGGATTGGCAAAGCTTCAAGCAAGAGGACTCTACATTTTACTTTGTGAGAAATCACTTTGAGTCCATAGGAAAGCCAATACTATTAAAAGGGGGTAAGGTACTGTTGGTGAACAAAATGCTCATACGTGCACAAGTGATAGTCACCAAAAACATCCACAAGCTCTTCCACAAAAGTCTGTCCAAAGTCAAATATCCAAAATCGGTGCAACCAACACTTTCCACTCGGTGCCACCGATTCCCATACTCAGACAGACCTAAGCCAAACCCTAGCCTTTCGGTGCAACCGATTCTGCTTCGGTGCCACCGAGTTTGGGTTGCCAACTTTCTGTTACCCAATTTCAAAAAATCGGTCGGACCGAGTTTGTGTTATCGGCATCACCGAGATTGGGCAATCTGACCGTTGGTCACCTTATCGGTGCAACCGAGTTTCATATATCGGTCTCACCGAGATTCAAAAGTTACTGCCTTTTGGTCACTTCGGTACCACCGAGATTAACACATCAGTGTCACCGATTTGGTCACTTTAGGTGTAACGGTTGGATTTTTGGAGATGCCTATATATACCCCTTCACCACCACCTACTCGAATGAGAAGCACTCAGAACTATTCCATACTTGCCCCATCCAATTTTCTGAGAGAGAGCCTCCTACTCATGTGTTGAGATCATGCCATTCCATTCCAACCATATGAATCTTGATCTCTAGCCTCCCCAAGTTGCTTTCCACCAATCCAATCTCTTCCACCAAGCCAAATCTGTGAGAGAGTGATTGTGTGTTGAGGAGTCTATCATCTTGAAGCACAAGAGCAAGGAGTTCATCGACATTGCCGAGCCTATTACCTTTTGGAGGGTGGTGCCTCCTAGATTGGTTAGGTGTCGCTTGGGAGCCTCCTACTTCGTGTTGTGGAGTTGAACCAAGAAGTTCGTAAGGGCAAGGAGATCGCCTACTTCGTGAAGATCTACCCATAGTGAGGCTAGTCCTTCGTGGACGGAAGACGCTATGGAATAGTCAAGGTTGCTACTTCGTGGACCCTTATGGGTCGAGCCCTCCATGGACTCTCGCGACCGTTACCCTCCGTGGGTTGAAGACTCCATAAACGTGGACGTACGATAGCACCACCTATCGGAACCACGGGAAAAATCTTCGTGTCCCTCATGCGTTTGATCTCCCTATCTCAACTCTTTACTTCATGTGCAATGTCTTTACTTTCCGCTGCCATACTTGTTGACTTGCATGTGTAGGGTGTGCTTGACTTGCTATAATTGTTAAAATCTGCCAACCTATTTACTTGGGAAAAGGTTAGGTTTTAAATCACTGCTAGTAGTCTATTCACCCCCCTCTAGACACTCTTGTAGTGATCCCACAATTGGTATAAGAGCTTTGGACTCCATTGCTTCGGTTTAATCACCGTGGAGGAAGATGGATGTGTCTAGTATAGGGAGTTTGAGTTGTAGAGTGCCTATTCTTGATGGAGAGTACTATAGTCAATGGAAAACTTTGATGCTTGAGCTGTTTAATGAGTTTCAATTGAGCAAATATGTTAAGAGCCCCTATGTTCCTCCCATTGATCCTTTACATCCCACACACGAAGAGGAAATTGATATGCTATGCAATCTTAGAACTGTTAATCTCATTGTTAGAGCATTGCCTAGAAATGTGCTTAATCAAATGAAGAATTTTGAACGTGCTTA
This sequence comes from Elymus sibiricus, assembly GCA_039707655.1. Taxonomy (NCBI): domain Eukaryota; kingdom Viridiplantae; phylum Streptophyta; class Magnoliopsida; order Poales; family Poaceae; genus Elymus; species Elymus sibiricus. The sequence continues at coordinate 230,225,871 of CM077669.1, read as the reverse complement.
TACCTTGTGGAATGACTTGGAGAAACGAAATCCAAGTTATTCATTGAGTAATCTTGATGAAATTCTTCATAAAACTATTGCCTTCCACAAAATGACGCCTAGTAATCCCAAGTTTGATGACTATCTATTTGAGCTTAGAGACCTCATGCGTGCTAAAGGAGATGTCATAACCATAAGCAACATCATTGTAGAAGCCATTCGAATTCATAATCTTGAACATTGTCATGATCACAATCCTAACGAATCTCTTGTTCTTTGTGACGAGGATTTCCCACTTGATGATGACAATGTGGAGCATGGCTACTATGATGAAGATGAGCTGTTCGACATCGAGTATGAGAAGATCATGAAGAATCTAAGTCTCATGGCAAACTTCAAGGATTACATGTTCGGAGGAAAAGAGTGGACTCTCGATAGCGGATGCACCGACCATATGACCGGAGATAGAGAAATGTTTGAAGAGATCACACCAAACCATGGACCGCGAAGGTACGTAACATTTGGAGACAACTCCAAGGGTAAGGTACTTGGTCTTGGTAAGGTGGCCATATCTCATGATAGCTCTATTCAAAATGTTATGCTTGTTGAATCTCTTGGCTACAATCTTCTTTCCGTATCTAGACTGGCCGACTTTGGTTTTAATGTGCTATTCACGAAAATAGATTGCCAAGTGTTTCGTCAAGATAATCATAAAATGGTCTTTACCGGTTTCTGTAGAGGTGATCTATACATTGTCGATTTCACTAAGAGATCCAAACCTCGTACTTGTCTTATTGCAAAATCTTGTAAAGGTTGGCTTTGGCATAGAAGACTAGGACATGTTGGCATGCGTAACTTAGACAAGCTTATCAAAGGTGATCATATACTTGGTTTTAATGATGTTATCTTTGACAAAGATAGACTTTGTAGTGCTTGTCAAGCTGGAAAGCAAGTAGGTGGAAGTTATCCCGTTAAGAATATCATGACTACTAGGAGACCACTCGAGTTACTTCACATGGATCTTTTTGGTCCCAATGCTTACAAGAGTCTCGGTGGAAATTCCTGTGGTCTAGTTATAGTTGATGATTTTTCCAGATTTACGTGGGTATTCTTCCATGATGATAAATCGCAGGTGCAAAAGATCTTCAAGAACTTCGTTCGCAAAGCGCAAAATCAGTTTGAAGTGAAGATCAAGAAGGTTCGGAGTGATAACGGATCGGAGTTCAAGAACACCCATGTGGATACCTATCTTGACGAAGAAGGTGTTTCACATGAGTTCTCGGCTACGTACACACCTCAACAAAATGGAGTTGATGAGAGGAAGAACCGGACGCTTATTGAGATGGCAAGAATGATGCTTGACGAATACAAGACGCCAAGACAGTTTTGGGCAGAAGCCGTGGAAATAGCATGTCATGCCACAAACCGACTTTACTTGCACAAGCTTCTCAGTAAAACGGCATACGAGCTACTCACCGGTAACAAACCCCAAGTTGGATACTTTCGAGTATTCGGCTCAAAGTGCTACATTCTTGATAAGCATCGTTGTACTAAATTTGCTCCTAAATCTCATGAAGGATTCCTACTCGGTTATGGATCGAACTCTCACACATACCGTGTCTACAACAACTTCACTCGAAAAGTTGAAGAGACGGTAGATGTGAAGTTTGATGAATCTAATGGTTCGCAAGTCGAACAATTGCCAAATGACGTAAGTGATAAGGATCCTTCGGAAGCTATCCAAGACTTGTCCATCGGCAAGATTCGTCCCATGGAGGTGAAGGAAAGTACTTCATCAACTCAATTGGAAGCCCCTACTTCACGTCAAGGTGAACCTCAACACGACATGGAGGCATCCACAAGCAGTACACGACAAGATGATGAAGAGGAGGAAGTACATCATGAAGATCCACCACAGCCTCCTTCACCACCACCTCAAGGGACCGACACCTTCGACAACAATGAAGATGAAGGAGATGATGATGAAGAAGAAGCTCCACCATCCAACAAGCCAAAGCTACCCCGAGTTCGAGCACAAGTGACCAAGAACCATCCTCTAAACCAAATCTTTGGTGATATACAAACAGGGAGAATCACTCGCTCTAAAACTCGCCTAGCTAACTTTTGTGAGCATTATTCTTTCATCTCTAGCATTAAACCCTTGAAGGTAGAACAAGCTCCTGAAGACCCGGATTGGGTGAACGCGATGCATGAAGAGCTTCACAACTTCGAAAGGAACGAGGTGTGGACACTCGTGGAGAAGCCCAAGAATGAGCACAACATCATCGGAACCAAATGGGTGTTTCGGAACAAGCAAGACGAAGACGGTCAAGTCGTACGCAACAAGGCACGTCTCGTAGCCCAAGGATATACGCAAGTCGAAGGTATGGACTACAGTGAGACCTACGCCCCCGTCGCTAGACTTGAAGCTATTCGCATTCTTCTTGCTTATGCTAATCACCATGATATCACGCTTTATCAAATGGACATTAAAAGTGCCTTTTTAAATGGTGAGATTGAAGAAGAAGTCTATGTTAAGCAACCACCTGGATTTGTGAATCCAAAGAAACCTAATCACGTATACAAGCTTCGTAAAGCTCTTTATGGTCTTAAGCAAGCCCCTCGTGCTTGGTACAAATGCTTAACGAAGTTTCTCATTGAAAAGGGTTTTGAAATTGGTAAAATTGACGCAACCTTATTCATTAAGAGAGTTAATGGTGAATTATTTGTGTGCCAAATCTATGTGGATGATATTATCTTTGGATCTACTAACCCACAATTTAGTGAAAGATTTGGAAGGTTGATGTCCGAGAAGTATGGGATGTCCATGATGTGTGAGCTGAAATTCTTTCTTGGTTTGCAAATCAAGCAAACAAGAGAAGGAACTTTCATCTCTCAAACTAAGTATACCAACGACTTGATCAAGAAGTTAAACATGCAAGAATGTAAAGGTATGAAAACTCCTATGCCTACTAGTGGACATGTTGATCTTACCAAGGAGGACGAACCGGTTGATCAAAAAATTTATCGATCTGTGATTGGTTCATTGCTATATCTATGTGCCTCTCGTCCTGATATTATGCTTAGTGTGTGCATGTGTGCTAGATATCAAGCTGCACCAAAAGAGTGTCATCTTTTGGCCATAAAACGTATTGTGAGATATTTGATACAAACACCAAACTTTGGCATTTGATATCCCAAGGGATCTTCCTTTAACCTTGTTGGCTATTCCGATTCGGACTATGCCGGTGACAAGGTTGATAGAAAAACCACCTCGGGTACTTGTCAATTTTTGGGTAGATCTCTTGTGTCTTTGTCCTCCAAGAAACAAAACTCGGTATCTCTATCTACTGCCGAAGCTGAGTATATTGCTGCCGGATTGTGTTGTGCACAATTACTATGGATGACACAAACGCTTAAGGATTATGGAATCCATGTTAAAAATGTTCCATTACTTTGTGACAATGAAAGTGCTATTAAAATTGGTCATAATCCTGTGCAACATTCTCGAACTAAACATATTCAAGTTAGACATCATTTCATTCGTGATCATGTTGCCAAAGGAGATATCAATCTTAAGCATGTCCGTACTAACAAGCAATTGGCCAATATCTTTACTAAGCCACTTGATGAGAAAATGTTTTGTTACTTGAGGAGTGAGTTGAACATCATTGATGCTTCAAACTTGAGCTAGACTAACTCGATTGCATGCAAGGGCATGAGCTTACTTGATACTTCCATGGTACTCTTGATATATTATCTTATACCATGGAATTCTATGCTCCCTTGTATTGCATCTAACCTTTTGTAGGTACTTGGAAGAACCTCATTCCACAAGATTGCCATCAACTCCAATCATAAGCAATCTTGTCATGACCAAGTATCCACAAGTTCTCTTGATGATAGAAGGAAGAAGACAACAAGAACATATCCTTGACATATATTTATACTTCACAATTGGTATCGTGTCATATCATGTTCTTCCTTGGTTGACTAACCTATGTAGGTGACAAGTGAACTAAAACGAGAAGGATTGCTCCCAACTCAAGATGATCTTCATCAACCTCAAGCATCCTCAACAAGTTCACCTACAAGCCACGTCATCAACATCACTGAAAGGTATGTACTCATATCCTTGAAAAGGCTTTACTCCAAGTCATGAGCTAAAGCAACTCAAGTGATATGAAAACTTTAAAATGCTTAATCGAAAATTGGTAATCCCATTTTGAGCTTAACGATGAGTATGACCTATGATCAAGTATTCTTGCTTGGCTCCAAGTCAATATACTCTAATATAGGTGACCCAGTCACCGCCCATCATCTAGTTAAGAATCTTGTGTGGTTCATTCTCTATTTGCAAGATTTCTTGGAACCACTCAAATCTTTTCTAGTTGATATCTTTCTGTAAACTCTTTTGAATTTTCTTGGAAACTTCTTTTGACACTTTGTTAAAAGGTTTTCTACATCTATCTGCAAGTTTCTCAAACATTGCCAAGTTTCTGTTTTAGCCTCGGAGCCACCGATACAAATAACTCGGTTCTATCGAATTAGCAGATGAGCTACAAAACTGTTGGAAATATGCCCTAGAGGCAATAATAAATTGGTTATTATTATATTTCCTTGTTCATGATAATCGTTTATTATCCATGCTATAATTGTATTGATTGGAAACTCAAATACATGTGTGGGTACATAGACAACACTGTGTCCCTAGTAAGCCTCTAGTTGACTAGCTCGTTGCTCAAAAGATGGTGAAGGTTTCCTAGCCATAGACATGAGATGTCATTTGATAACGGGATCACATCATTAGGATAATGATGTGATGGACAAGACCCAAACTATAAACGTAGCATATGATCGTGTCAGTTTATTGCTATTGTTTTCTGCATGTCAAGTATCTGTTCCTATGACCATGAGATCATGCAACTCCCTGACATCGGAGGAGTAACTTGTGTGTATCAAACATCGCAACGTAACTGGGTGATTATAAAGGTGCTCTACAGGTATCTCCGAGGGTGTCTGTTGGGTTGGCATGGATCAAGACTGGGATTTGTTACTCCGTGTGACGGAGAGGTATCTCAGGGCCCACTCGGTAATACAACATCACAATGAGCCTTGCAAGCAATGTGACTAAAGTGTTAGCCACGAGATCTTGTATTACGGAACGAGTAAAGAGACTTGCCGGTAATGAGATTGAACTAGGTATAGAGATACCGACGATTGAATCTCGGGCAAGTAACATACCGAAGAACAAAGGGAATAGTATACGGGATTAACTGAATCCTTGACATAGAGGTTCGAGCGATAAAGATCTTCGTAGAATATGTAGGAGCCAATATGGGCATCCAGGTCCCGCTATTGGTTATTGATCGTAGAGGTGTCTCGGTCATGTCTACATAGTTCTCGAACCCGCAGGGTCTACACACTTAACGTTTGGTGACGATTAGTATAGTTGAGTTATTGTGTTGGTGACCGAAGGTTGTTCGGAGTCCCGGATAAGATCCCGGACATGACGAGGATCTCCGGAAGAATCCGGAGGTAAAGATTGATATATGTGATAATAGTGTTTTGATCTCCGGAAGGGTTCCGGAATTCACCGGAAGGGGTTCCAGATGTTTACCGAAGTGTTCGGGTGCAGCAACACTTTATATGAGCCAAAGGGGTAAAGCCCACGAGGTATTGGAAAGTGCAAAAGGAAGTTTTGCTGCTGCCTTAAGCGGTACTACCGCTGGTGAGGCAGTACTACCGCGTAAGCGGTACTACCGCTTGTGTGAAGCGGTACTACCGCATAAGCGGTACTACCGCTTGTGTGAAGCGGTACTACCGCATAAGCGGTACTACCGCTTGTGTGAAGCGGTACTACCACTCAAGCGGTACTACCGCTCGTGAGCGGTACTACCGCTTGTGCGCGGTACTGCAGGGATCCGAGTTGGACTCTTTTCCTGCGGGCCAAACCAACCTTGTGCGGGCAAAACCGACCTGGAGGAGGCTTTTACTCCAAGTTTAGACCCCAAGGCTCAACATATAAATAGAGGGGCAGGGCTAGCACACGGGACACATAAGATTTCCCAAGCCGTGTGTCGGCAACCCTAACCCTCTAGTTCTCCCGTCATAATCTCCGTAGTGCTTGGCGAAGCCCTGCAGAGATTGTTCCTCACCACCATCACCACGCCGTCGTGCTGCCGGAACTCATCTACTACTTCACCATCGCTCGCTGGATCGAGGAGGTGAAGGCGTCATCAAGCCGTACGTGTGTTGAACGCGGAGGTGCCGTCCGTTCGGCACTAGTTCGTGATCGGATCGAGGGACGACTTGCGATTTGGATCGCGGAGACGTTCGACTACGTCAACCGCGTTTCTTAACGCTTCCGCTTAGCGATCTACAAGGGTATGTAGATTCACTCTCCCTCTCGTAGATGCTCATCACCATGGATAGATCTTGTGTGTGCATAGGTAAATTTTTGTTTCCCATGCAACATTCCCCAATAGTGGCATCTGAGCTAGGTCTATGCGTAGATGAGATCTCGAGTAGAACACAAACGAGTTGTGGGCGTGGGTGTATACATATTGCTTGCCGTTACTAGTTGATACTTGATTCGGCGGTATTGTGAGATGAAGTGGCCTGGACCAACATTACTCGTACGCTTACGAGAGACCGGTTCCTTCAACTGACATGTAACTTCGTTGCATAAAGATGGCTAGCGGGTGTCTGTCTCTCTCACTTTAGTTGAATCGATTTCAATGAAGAGGGTTCTTTTAGAAGATCAAAAAGCAATCACTACACCACGTTGTGGTTTTGCGTAGGTAAGAACGGTTCTTGCAAACCCGTAGCAGCCACGTAAAATTTGCAACAACAATTAGAGGACATCTAACTTGTTTTTGCAGGGTATGTTGTGATGTGATATGGCCAATTACATGATGAGATATATGTGATGTATGAGATGATCATGTGTTGTATAGAATATCACGACTTGCATGTCGATGAGTACGGCAACTGGCAGGAGCCATAGAGTTGTCTTTAATTATTTTCGCCGTTTTTGCTTTACTTTATCGCTATGAGTTAGCAATAGTCGTGGAAGCAACAGTCGGCGCGACAACCTCATGGCGACACGTTGATGGAGATCAAGATGATGGAGATCATGGTGTCATGTCGGTGACGATGGAGATCATGCCGGTGCTTTGGAGATGGAGATCAAAAGCACAAGTTCATGGCCATATCATGTCACTTATGATTTGCATGTGATGTTAATCCTTTTATGCATCTTATTTTGCTTAGGACGTCGGTAGCATTATAAGGTGATCCCTCGCTTAAATTTCAAGATAAATTGTGTTCTCCCCGAGTGTGCACCATTGCGAAAGTTCGTCGTTTCGAGACACGCCGTGATGATCGGGTGTGATAGACTCTATGTTCACATACAACGGGTGTAAGCCATGTTACACGTGCGGAACACTCGGGTTAAACTTGACGAGCCTAGCATGTACAGACATGGCCTCGGAACACAAGAGACCGAAAGGTCGAACATGAGTCATATAGTAGATATGATCAACATGAAGATGTTCACCATTGAAACCACCTCAACTCACGTGATGATCGGACTTGAGTTGGTGGATTTGGATCATGTTACACTCGAATGACCGGAGGGATGTCAATTTGAGTGGGAGTTTTTAAGTAATATGATTAACTAAACTCATTATCTTGAACAATAGTATAAGTTGTCTTTGCTATATTTATGTTGTAGGTCATGGCTCGCGCAGTAGCACCCCTGAATTTTAATGCGTTCCTAGAGAAAGCTAAGTTGAAAGATGATGGAAGTAACTTTGTGGACTGGGCCCGTAATCTAAGGATTATCCTTACGGCTTCCCAGAAGGCTTATGTCCTTGATGCACCGCTTGGTGATCCACCCGCTCCAGTTGAGTCTCTAGACGTTGTGAACGCCTGGCAGGCTCGTTCTGAAGATTACTCAATAGTTCAATGTGCAATATTGTATGGCTTAGAACCGGGACTTCAAAGACGTTTTGAACGTCATGGAGCATATGAGATGTTCCAGGAGTTGAAGTTTATCTTTCAGAAGAATGCCCGGATCGAGAGATATGAGATCTCCGATAAGTTCTATGCTTGCAAGATGGAGGAGAACGGGTCTATCAGTGATCATGTACTCAGAATGTCTGGGTACTCCACCCGTCTGCCTGAATTGGGGATACCCCTTCCGCCAGAGGCTATCACTGACAGAGTTCTTCAATCATTGCCACCTAGCTACAAGAGCTTCGTGTTGAACTATAACATGCACGGGATGAACAAGTCAGTCGCCGAGCTGTTTGCGATGCTGAAAGCCGCTGAGTCTGAAATTCAGAAGGAGCATCAAGTGTTGATGGTCAATAAAACCACTAGTTTCAAGAAAAATGGCAAGGGTAAGAAGGGTAACTCCAAGAAGAGTGGCAAAGCAGTTGCTCCTCTCGTGAAGAAACCCAAGGCTGGACCCAAACCAGAAACTGTGTGCTTTCATTGCAAGGGAACTGGACACTGGAAGCGGAACTGCCCCATGTATTTGGCTGACAAGAAGGCTGCCAACAAACAAGGTATATATGATATACATGTTATTGATGTGTACCTTACCAACTCTCGTTGTAGTGCCTGGGTATTTGATACCGGTGCGGTTGCTCATATTTGCAACTCAAAACAGGAACTGCGGAATAGACGGAGGCTGGCAAAGGATGAAGTGACGATGCGCGTGGGAAATGGTTCCAAGGTTGATGTGATCGCCGTCGGCACGCTCGCTCTTCGATTACCGTCGGGATTAGTGATGAACCTGAATAAATGTTATTTGGTGCATGCGTTAAGCATGAACATTATATCTGGATCTTGTTTATTGCAAGACGGTTACTCATTTAAATCAGAGAATAATGGTTGTTCTATTTATATGAGTAATATCTTTTATGGTCATGCACCCGATGTGAGGGGTTTATTCTTATTGAATCTCGATAGTAATGATACACATGTTCATAACATTGATGCCAAAAGATGTAGAATTGATAATGATAATACCACTTTCTTGTGGCACTGCCGTTTAGGTCATATTGGCGTAAAACGCATGAGGAAGCTCCATGCTGATGGACTTTTGGAGTCACTTGATTTTGAATCACTTGACACATGTGAGCCATGCCTCATGGGAAAGATGACTAAAACGCCGTTCTCTGGAACAATGGAACGGGCAAGTGACTTATTGGAAATCATACATACTGATGTGTGCGGTCCGATGAGCATTGAGGCACGCGGTGGTTATCGTTACTTTCTCACCTTCACTGATGACTTAAGTAGATATGGGTATATTTACTTGATGAAACACAAGTCTGAAACATTTGAAAGTTCAAACAATTTCAGAGTGAAGTTGAGATTCATCGTAACAAGAAGATTAAATTCCTACGATCTGATCGAGGAGGAGAATATCTGAGTTATGAGTTTGGCAGTCACTTAAGACAATGTGGAATTGTTTCACAACTGACACCGCCTGGAACACCACAGCGTAATGGTGTGTCCGAACGTCGTAATCGAACCTTATTGGATATGGTGCGATCTATGATGTCTCTTGCTGATTTGCCACTATCGTTTTGGGGTTATGCATTAGAGACAGCTGCATTCACTTTAAATAGGGCACCATCGAAATCCGTTGAGACGACGCCATATGAACTTTGGTTTGGCAAGAAGCCAAAGCTGTCGTTTCTTAAAGTTTGGGGATGTGATGCTTATGTCAAAAAGCTTCAGCCTGAAAAGCTGGAACCCAAAGAGGAGAAATGCGTCTTCATAGGATACCCAAAAGAGATAGTTGGGTATACCTTCTACCTCAGATCCGAAGGCAAAGTGTTTGTCGCTAAAAACGGAACATTTCTTGAGAAAGAGTTTCTCTCGAAAGAATTGAGTGGGAGGAAGATAGAACTTGATGAGGTTGTTGAACCTTTACTTCAACCTGAGAGTAGGGCAGCGCAGAAAGATGTTTCTGTGGAGCCTACATCGGTTGAAGAGGAAGTTAATGATGATGATCATGAAGCTTTGGATCAAGTTTCTATCGAACCTCGTAGGTCGACAAGGACGCGTACTGCTCCAGAGTGGTATGGCAACCCTGTCTTAGAGGTCATGTTGTTGGACAACGATGAGCCTACGAGCTATGGAGAAGCGATGATGGGCCCGGATTCCGAGAAATGGTTAGAGGCCATGAAATCCAAGATGGGATCCATGTATGAAAACAAAGTATGGGCTTTGTAAGTATTACCTGAAGGGCGTAAGGCCATTCAGAACAAATGGATCTTTAAGAGGAAGACGGACGCGGATGGTAATGTCACCGTCTATAAAGCTCGACTTGTGGCAAAGGGTTTTTCACAAGTTCAAGGAGTTGACTACGATGAGACCTTCTCACCCGTAGCGATGCATAAGTCCGTCAGAATCATGTTAGCAGTAGCTGCCTTTTTCGATTATGAAATTTGGCAGATGGATGTCAAAACAGCGTTCCTTAACGGTTTCCTTAAGGAAGAGTTGTATATGATGCAACCAGAAGGTTTTGTCGATCCAGAGAATGCTAATAAAGTTTGCAAACTCCAGTTATCCCTTTATGGAGTGGTGCAAGCATCTCGGAGTTGGAATCTTCGCTTTGATGAGGTGATCAAAGCGTTTGGGTTTATACAAGTTTACGGAGAAGCTTGTATTTACAAGAAAGTGAGTGGGAGCTCTATAGCATTTCTAATATTATATGTGGATGACATATTGCTGATTGGAAAAAATATAGAAATGTTGGAAAGCGTGAAGGAATATTTGAACAAGAGTTTTTCAATGAAGGACCTAGGAGAAGCTGCTTTCATATTAGGCATTAAGATCTATAGAGATAGATCGAGACGCTTAATATGACTTTCACAGAGCACATACCTTGACAAAGTTTTGAAGAAGTTCAAAATGGATCAGTCCAAGAAGGGGTTCTTGCCTGTATTACAAGGTGTGAAGTTGAGTAAGACTCAATGCCCAGTGACTGCAGAAGATAGAGAAAAGATGAGTGTCGTCCCCTATGCTTCAACCATAGGCTCTATCATGTATGCAATACTGTGCACAAGACCCGATGTCAGCCTTGCCATAAGTATGGCCGGAAGGTTTCATAGTGATCCAGGAGTGGAACACTGGACGGCGGTCAAGAATATCCTGAAGTACCTGAAAAGGACTAAGGACATGTTTCTCGTTTATGGAGGTGATCAAGAGCTCATTGTAAAGGGTTACGTCGATGCAAGCTTTGTCACTGATCCGGATGACTCTAAGTCTCAAACCGGATACGTATTTATTCTTAATAGGGGTGCGGTAAGCTGGTGCAGTTCCAAGCAGAGCGTGGTAGCTGATTCTACATGCGAAGCGGAGTACATCGCTGCCTCGGAGGCGGCGAAGGAAGGTGTCTGGATGAAGGAGTTCATGACAGATCTTGGAGTAGTGCCTAGTGCACTAAACCCAATGACTCTGTTCTATGACAACACTGGTGCCATTGCTCTAGCCAACGAACCAAGGTTTCACAAGAGGACCAGACACATAAAGTGACGTTTCAATTCCATCTGCGATTACATCAAGGAGGACGACATAAATATTTGCAAAGTACACACGGATCTGAATGTTGCAGATCCGATGACTAAACCTCTTCCAAGGGCTAAACATGAACAACACCAGAACTGCATGGGTGTTCGATTCATTACAATGTAAAATCACATAGTGATGTGAACTAGATTATTGACTCTAGTGCAAGTGGGAGACTGTTGGAAATATGCCCTAGAGGCAATAATAAATTGGTTATTATTATATTTCCTTGTTCATGATAATCGTTTATTATCCATGCTATAATTGTATTGATTGGAAACTCAAATACATGTGTGGGTACATAGACAACACTGTGTCCCTAGTAAGCCTCTAGTTGACTAGCTCGTTGATCAAAAGATGGTGAAGGTTTCCTAGCCATGGACATGAGATGTCATTTGATAACGGGATCACATCATTAGGATAATGATGTGATGGACAAGACCCAAACTATAAACGTAGCATATGATCGTGTCAGTTTATTGCTATTGTTTTCTGCATGTCAAGTATCTGTTCCTATGACCATGAGATCATGCAACTCCCTGACATCGGAGGAGTACCTTGTGTGTATCAAACGTCGCAACGTAACTGGGTGATTATAAAGGTGCTCTATAGGTATCTCCGAGGGTGTCTGTTGGGTTGGCATGGATCGAGACTAAGATTTGTTACTCCGTGTGACGGAGAGGTATCTCAGGGCCCACTCGGTAATACAACATCACAATGAGCCTTGCAAGCAATGTGACTAAAGTGTTAGCCACGAGATCTTGTATTACGGAACGAGTAAAGAGACTTGCCGGTAACGAGATTGAACTAGGTATAGAGATACGGATGATCGAATCTCGGGCAAGTAACATACCGAAGAACAAAGGGAACAGTATACGGGATTAACTGAATCCTTGACATAGAGGTTCGACCGATAAAGATCTTCGTAGAATATGTAGGAGCCAATATGGGCATCCAGGTCCCGCTATTGGTTATTGATCGTAGAGGTGTCTCGGTCATGTCTACATAGTTCTCGAACCCGCAGGGTCTACACACTTAACGTTTGGTGACGATTAGTATAGTTGAGTTATTGTGTTGGTGACCGAAGGTTGTTCGGAGTCCCGGATAAGATCCCGGACATGACGAGGATCTCCGGAAGAATCCGGAGGTAAAGATTGATATATGTGATAATAGTGTTTTGATCTCCGGAAGGGTTCCGGAATTCACCGGAAGGGGTTCCGGATGTTTACCGAAGTGTTCGGGTGCAGCAATACTTTATATGAGCCAAAGGGGTAAAGCCCACGAGGTATTGGAAAGTGCAAAAGGAAGTTTTGCTGCTGCCTTAAGCGGTACTACCGCTGGTGAGGCAGTACTACCGCGTAAGCGGTACTACCGCTTGTGTGAAGCGGTACTACCGCTCAAGCGGTACTACCGCTCATGAGCGGTACTACCGCTTGTGCGCGGTACTGCAGGGATCCGAGTTGGACTCTTTTCCTGCGGGCCAAACCGACCTTGTGCGGGCAAAACCGACCTGGAGGAGGCTTTTACTCCAAGTTTAGACCCCAAGGCTCAACATATAAATAGAGGGGCAGGGCTAGCACACGGGACACATAAGATTTCCCAAGCTGTGTGTCGGCAACCCTAACCCTCTAGTTCTTCCGTCATAATCTCCGTAGTGCTTGGCGAAGCCTTGCAGAGATTGTTCCTCACCACCATCACCACGCCGTCGTGCTACCGGAACTCATCTACTACTTCACCATCGCTTGATGGATCGAGGAGGTGAAGGCGTCATCAAGCCGTACGTGTGTTGAACGCGGAGGTGCCGTCCGTTCGGCACTAGTTCGTGATCGGATCGAGGGACGACTTGCGATTTGGATCGCGGAGACGTTCGACTACATCAACCACGTTTCTTAACGCTTCCGCTTAGCGATCTACAAGGGTATGTAGATTCACTCTCCCTCTCGTAGATGCTCATCACCATGGATAGATCTTGTGTGTGCGTAGGTAAATTTTTGTTTCCCATGCAACATTCCCCAACAAAAACAACATCTCGGTACCACCAGAAAGTTTGTATCAGAGTCACCGATATAATTTCTTCTCTAAATCTGTGTTTCTTTAATGATCTTACAAGTAATGTCTTTGTTTCTTCGATGATCCCTTTTTAAAAAAAAATAATAATAAATTTTTTTAGGGGGAGAAATTCTTTATTCAAGGATCCCTAACTTAAAGGAGGAGAAGTCTTACAAGCTCTCAGATCAGCCAAAGGGAGAGAAATTATTTTCAATGATTCCCTCAATTTTATTTTCTATGATTGAAAGCACAATGTGCTCCCTTGGTGGTTTTGATAATTCATGACAACATACATTGTCTCTTGGACTAATATTTCTACCTAGTGTATTTCAGATAAAAGTCCATAGAGGAAGAAGGGTTGGCAAAAGGATTGTGGAGATTATGGAGATACCCCAAGATGCAAGGAAATGGATTGGCAAAGCTTCAAGAAAGAGGACTCTACATTTTACTTTGTGAGAAATCACTTTGAGTCCATAGGAAAGCCAATACTATTAAAAGGGGGTAAGGTATTGTTGGTGAACAAAATGCTCATACGTGCACAAGTGATAGTCACCAAAAACACCCACAAGCTCTTCCACAAAAGTCTGTCCAAAGTCAAATATCCAAAATCGGTGCAACCAACACTTTCCACTCGGTGCCACTGATTCCCATACTCAGACAGACCTAAGCCAAACCCTAGCCATTCGGTGCAACCGATTCTGATTCGGTGCCACCGAGTTCAGCTTGCCAACTTTCTGTTACCCAATTTCACAAAATCGGTCCGACCGTGTTTGTGGAATCGGCGTCACCGACATTGGGCAATCTGACCGTTGGTCACCTTATCGGTGCAACCGAGTTTTATATATCGGTCTCACCGAGATTCAAAAGTTGTCACCTTTTGGTCACTTCGGTACCACCGAGATTCACACATCGGTGTCACCGAGTTGGTCATTTTAGGTGTAACGGTTGGATTTTTGGAGATGCCTATATATACCCGTTCACCACCACCTACTCGAAAGAGAAGCACTCAGAACTATTCCATACTTGCCCCATCCAGTTTTCTGAGAGAGAGCCACCTACTCATGTGTTGAGATCATGCCATTCCATTCCAACCATATGAATCTTGATCTCTAGCCTCCCCAAGTTGCTTTCCACCAATGCCATCTCTTCCACCAAGCCAAATCTATGAGAGAGTGATTGTGTGTTGAGGAGTCTATCATCTTGAAGCACAAGAGCAAGGAGTTCATCGACATTGCCGAGCCTATTACCTTTTGGAGGGTGGTGCCTTCTAGATTGGTTAGGTGTGGCTTGGGAGCCTCCTACTTCGTGTTGTGGAGTTGAACCAAGAAGTTTGTACGGGCAAGGAGATCGCCTACTTCGTGAAGATCTACCCATAGTGAGGCTAGTCCTTCGTGGACGGAAGCCGTTATGGAATAGTCAAGGTTGCTACTTCGTGGACCCTTATGGGTGGAGCCCTCCATGGACTCTCGTGACCGTTACCCTCCGTGGGTTGAAGACTCCATAAACGTGGACGTACGATAGCACCACCTATCGGAACCACGGGAAAAATCTTCGTGTCCCTCATGCGTTTGATCTCCCTATCTCAACTCTTTACTTCATGTGCAATGTCTTTACTTTCCGCTGCCATACTTGTTGACTTGCATGTGTAGGGTGTGCTTGACTTGCTAAGATTGTTAAAATCTGCCAACCAATTAACTTGGGAAAAGGTTAGGTTTTAAATTCCTGCTAGTAGTCTATTCACCCCCCTCTAGACACTCTTCTAGTGATCCCTCAATTGGTATTAGAGCTTTGTTCTCCATTTCTTCGGTTTAATCACCGTGGAGGAAGATGGATGTGTCTAGTATAGGGAGTTTGAGTTGTAGAGTGCCTATTCTTGATGGAGAGTACTATAGTCAATGGAAAACTTTGATGCTTGAGCTGTTTAATGAGTTTCAATTGAGAAAATATGTTAAGAGCCCCTATGTTCCTCCCATTGATCCTTTACATCCCACACACGAAGAGGAAATTGATATGCTATGCAATCTTAGAACTGTTAATCTCATTATTAGAGCATTGCCTAGAAACGTGCTTAATCAAATGAAGAATTTTGAATGTGCTTATACTTTGTGGAATGACTTGGAGAAGCGATATTCAAGTTATTCATTGAGTAATCTTGATGAAATTCTTCATAAAACTTTTGCCTGCCACAAAATGACGCCTAGTGATCCCAAGTTTGATGATTGTCTGTTTGAGCTTAGAGACCTCATGCGTGCTAAAGGAGATGTCACAACTATCAACAACATCATTGTATAAGCCATTCGAATTCATAATCTTGAACATTGTCATGATCACAATCCTAACGAATCTCTTGTTCTTTGTGACGAGGATTTTCCACTTGATGATGACAATGTGGAACATGGCTACTATGATGAAGATGAGTTGTTCGACATCGAGTATGAGAAGATCATGAAGAATCTAAGTCTCATGGCAAACTTCAAGGATTACATGTCCAGAGGAAAAGAGTCGATTCTCGATAGCGGATGTACCGATAATATGACCGGAGATAGAGAAATGTTTGAAGAGATCACACCAAACCATGGACCGCGAGGGTACGTAACGTTTGGAGACAACTCCAAGGGTAAGGTTCTTGGTCTTGGTAAGGTGGCCATATCTCATGATAGCTCTATTCAAAATATTATGCTTGTTGAATCTCTTGGCTACAATCATCTTTCCGTATCTAGACTTGCTGACTTTGGTTTTAATGTGCTATTCACGAAAGTAGATTGCCAAGTGTTTCGTCAAGATAATAATAACATGGTCTTTACCGGTTTTCGTAGAGGTGATCTATATATTGTCGATTTCACTAAGAGATCCAAACCTCGTACTTGTCTTTTTGCAAAATATTCTAAAGGTTGGCTTTGGCATAGAAGACTAGGACATGTTGGCATGCGTAATCTAGACAAGCTTATCAAAGGTGATCATATACTTGGTGTTAAAGATGTTATCTTTGACAAAGATAGACTTTGTTGTGCTTGTCAAGCTGGAAAGCAAGTAGGTGGAAGTCATCCCGTAAATAATATCATGACTACTAGGAGACCACTCGAGTTACTTCACATGTATCTTTTTGGTCCCAATGCTTATAAGAGTCTCGGTGGAAATTCCTATGGTCTAGTTATAGTTGATGATTTTTCCAGATTTACCTGGGTATTCTTTCTTGAAGATAAGTCACAGGTACAAAAGATCTTCAAGAACTTCGTTCGCAAGGCGCAAAATCAGTTAGAAGTAAAGATCAAGAAGGTTCGGAGCGATAACAGATCGGAGTTCAAGAACACACATGTGTTTCACATGAGTTCTCGGCTACGTACACGCCTCAACAAAATGGAGTTGTTGATAGGAAGAACCGAACTCTTATTGAGATGGAAAGAACGATGCTTGACGAATACAAGACGCAAGACACTTTTGGGCAGAAGCCGTGGAAACAGCATGTCAAGCCACAAACCGACTTTACTTGCACAAGCTTCTCGGTAAAACGGCATACGAGCTACTCACCGGTAACAAACCCCAAGTTGGATACTTTCGGGTATTCGGCTCAAAGTGCTACATTCTTGATAAGCATCGTCGTACTAAATTTGCTCCTAAATCTCATGAAGGATTCCTACTCGGTTATGGATCGAACTCTCACGCATACCGTGTCTACAACAACTTCACTCGAAAAGTTGAAGACACGGTAGATGTGAAGTTTGATGAATCTAATGGTTCGCAAGTCGAACAATTGCCAAATGATGTAGGAGATAAGGATCCTTCGGAAGCTATCCAAGACTTGTCCATTGGCAAGATTCGTCCCATGGATGTGAAGGAAAGTACTTCATCAACTCAAGAGGAAGCCCCTACTTCACGTCAAGGTGAACCTCAACACGACATGGAGGCATCCACAAGCGGTACACGACAAGATGATGAAGAGGACGAAGTACATCACGAAGATCCACCACTACCTCCTTCACCACCACCTCAAGGGAATGACACCTTCGACAACAACGAAGATGAAGTAGAAGATGATGATGAAGAAGCTCCACCAGGCAACAAGCCTAAGCTACCACGAGTTCGAGCAAGAGTGACCAAGAACCATCCTCTAAACCAAATCTTTGGTGATATACAAACAGGGAGAATCACTCGCTCTAAAACTCGCCTAGCTAACTTTTGTGAGCATTATTCTTTCATCTCTAGCATTGAACCCTTGAAGGTAGAACAAGCTCTTGAAGACCCGGATTGGGTGAACGCAATGCATGAAGAGCTTCACAACTTCGAAAGGAACGAAGTGTGGACACTCGTGGAGAAGCCCAAGGATGAGCAAAACATCATCGGAACCAAATGGGTGTTTCGGAACAAGCAAGACGAAGACGGTCAAGTCGTACGCAACAAGGCACGTCTCGTAGCCCTAGGATATACGCAAGTCGAAGGTATGGACTACAGTGAGACCTACGCCCCCGTCGCTAGACTTGAAGCTATTCGCATTCTTCTTGCTTATGCTAATCACCATGATATCAGGCTTTATCAAATGGATATTAAAAGTGCCTTTTTAAATGGTAAGATTGAAGAAGAAGTCTATGTTAAGAAACCACTTGGATTTGTGAATCCTAAGAAACCTAATCACGTATACAAGCTTCGTAAAGCTCTTTATGGTCTTAAGCTAGCCCCTCGTGCTTGGTACAAATGCTTAACTAAGTTTCTCATTGAAAAAGGTTTTGAAATTGGTAAAATTGACGCAACCTTATTCACTAAGAGAGTTAATGGTGAATTATTTGTGTGCCAAATCTATGTGGATGATATTATCTTTGGATCTACTAACCCACAATTTAGAGAAAGATTTGGAAGGTTGATGTCCGAGAAGTATGAGATGTTCATGATGTGTGAGCTGAAATTCTTTCTTGGTTTGCAAATCAAGCAAACAAGAGAAGGAACTTTCATCTCTCAAACTAAGTATACCAAGGACTTGATCAAGAAGTTCAACATGCAAGAATGCAAAGGTATGAAAACTCCTATGCCTACTAGTGGACATGTTGATCTTACCAAGGAGGATGAACCGGTTGATCAAAAAGTTTATCGATCTATGATTGGTTCATTGATATATCTATGTGCCTCCCGTCCCGATATTATGCTTAGTGTTTGCATGTGTGCTAGATATCAAGCTGCACCTAAAGAGTGTCATATTTTGGCCGTGAAACGTATTGTCAGATATTTGATACAAACACCAAACTTTGGCATTTGGTATCCCAAGGGATCTTCCTTTAACCTTGTTGGCTATTCCGATTCGGACTATGCAGGTGACAAGGTTGATAGAAAATCCACCTCGGGTACTTGTCAATTTCTTGGTAGATCTCTTGTGTCTTGGTCCTCCAAGAAAGAAAACTCGGTATCTATATCTACTGCCGAAGCTGAGTATATTGCTGCCGGATCTTGTTGTGCACAATTACAATGGATGACACAAACGCTTAAGGATTATGGAATCCATGTTAAAAATGTTCCATTACTTTGTGACAATGAAAGTGCTATTAAAATTGGTCATAATCCTGTGCAACATTCTCGAACTAAACATATTCAAGTTAGACATCATTTCAATCGTGATCATGTTGCCAAAGGAGATATCAATCTTAAGCATGTCCGCACTAACAAGCAATTGGCAGATATCATTACTAAGCCACTTGATGAGAAAACGTTTTGTTACTTGAGGAGTGAGTTGAACATCATTGATGCTTCAAACTTGAACTAGACTCACTCGGTTGCATGCAAGGGCATGAGCTTTCTTGATATTTCCATGATACTCTTAAAATGCTATCTTATACAATGGAATTCTATGCTCCCTTTTATTGCATCTAATCTTTTGTAGGTACTTGGAAGAACCTCATTCCACAAGATTGCCATCAACTCCAATCATAAGCAATCTTGTCATGACCAAGTATCCACAACCCCTCTTGATGATGGAAGGAAGAAGACAACAAGAACATATCCTTGACACATATTTATATTTCTCAATTGGTATCATGTCAAAGGGATATATATTGTTCTTCCTTGCATGACTAACCTATGTAGCTGACAAGTGTACTAAAACGAGAAGGATTGCTCCCAACTCAAGATGATCTTCATCAACCTCGAGCATCCTCAACAAGTTCACCTACAAGCCATGTCATCAACATCACTCAAAGGTATGTACTCATATCCTTGAAAAGGCTTTACTCCAAGACATGAGCTAAACCAACTCAAGTGATATGAAGACATTAAAATGCTTAATCGAAAAATGGTAATCCCATTTTGAGCTTAACGATGAGTATGACCTATGATCAAGTATTCTTGCTTAGCTTTTAAGTCAATATACTCTAATATAGGTGACCTAGTCACCGCCCATCATCTAGTTAAGAGTCTTGTGTGGTTCATTCTCTATTTGCAAGATCTGTTGGAACCACTCAAATCTTCTCTAGTCGATATCTTTCTGTAAAGTCTTTTGCATTTTTCTTGAAAATTTCTTTTGACACTTTGTTATTGGCAATGTTTGAGAAATCTCGATCTACTTCGAAGTCTCCATTTTCAAAATCACTTTGCCAAGTTTCTGTTTTAGCCTCGGAGCCACTGATACAAATAACTCGGTTCTATCGAATTAGCAGATGAGCTGCAAAAAATAATCTCGGTTCCACCGACTTGTTTGTCTCGGAGTCATCGATTTTATTTCTTCTCTAAATCTGTGTTTCTTTAGTGATCCTACAAGTAATGTCTTTGTTTCTTCGATGATCCCTTAAAACAAACTTAGGGGGAGAAATTCTTTATTCAAGGATCCCTAGCTTAAAGGAGGAGAAGTCTTACAAGCCATCAGCCAAAGGGAGAGAAATTATTTTCAATGATTCCCTCAATTCTCTTTTCTATGAACTGTACTTTCAATGACCCTTGTTCTCAAGGATCCCTTCTTAGTCAATGATCCGTGTATCTGACTCTCTGTATGACCTTTTTGGAAATTAATGCCAAAGGGAGAGAAATACCAAAGCTTCAATGCTAAAGGACGAGATACATGCTTATGCAAAGGGGGAGATATAATAAAGGGGGAGAATATCAATGTTTATACTTATATAAACAAGGGGAGAATACCAAAGTAAGGGGAGAAAAATATGTTCGGGAGAAAAATATGTTTATTTCATTTGTCTACTCATGTTAGATTTTTCTCACCCTATCCAATCCCAATATGTACATACTAAGATTCAAGGGGAGAGGATGATCTACTATTTTCATATCTAAGGTGTGAAAGTTCTAAATGATTTTGGAGACATATCAATCTTAAGGACTACTATCTTCTATATGTTCTCCATATCTTGGTACTTTCGAGTTCTATTGCCTTGTTGATTAGTAGAATACTCTTGTGTTTCCTAACACTGTTTTCTCAAGTGTGTTTCTACTACAAGAATGCTCAAGAACTCAAGGTAAGTATATGCATCACATCTTTGATCAAGATGATCTCTTGCTTCTTGCACATATTGTTTGCAAGAGTGAAGTCTTGAACAAAGATACATGTCATTCACATATATTTGATGCACATAGCCAAGATACACATGACTCATTATATACCTTCTACTATATGTGTGTCCATGCATTCCAAAAGCAACTATCCTTTAAAAGGATTGCACACGTTTCGGGGGGAGCAAGTCTAAGTCATGTGTCTCTCAAAGTCTTCATTATATCCATGCATATTTTTATTTGAAGCTTTGATTGTATGTTGTCATGAATTACCAAAAAGGGGGAGATTGAAAGCACAATGTGCTCCCTTGGTGGTTTTGATAATTCATGACAACATACATTGTCTCTTGGACTAATATTTCTACCTAGTGTATTTCAGATAAAAGTCCATAGTGGAAGAAGGGTTGGCAAAAGGATTGTGGAGATTTTGGAGATACCCCAAGATGCAAGGAAATGGATTGGCAAAGCTTCAAGCAAGAGGACTCTACATTTTACTTTGTGAGAAATCACTTTGAGTCCATAGGAAAGCCAATACTATTAAAAGGGGGTAAGGTATTGTTGGTGAACAAAATCCTCATACGTGCACAAGTGATAGTCACCAAAAACACCCACAAGCTCTTCCACAAAAGTCTGTCCAAAGTCAAATATCCAAAATCGGTGCAACCAACACTTTCCACTCGGTGCCACCGATTCCCATACTTCGACATACCTAAGCCAAACCCTAGCCTTTCAGTGCAACCGATTCTGATTCGGTGCCACCGAGTTCAGCTTGCCAACTTTCTGTTACCCAATTTCACAAAATCGGTCCGACCGAGTTTGTGGAATCGGCGTCACCGAGATTGGGCAATCTGACCGTTGGTCACCTTATCGGTGCAACCGAGTTTTATATATCGGTCTCACCGAGATTCAAAAGTTGTCACCTTTTGGTCACTTCGGTACCACCGAGATTCACACATCGGTGTCACCGAGTTGGTCATTTTAGGTGTAACGATTGGATTTTTGGAGATGCCTATATATACCCCTTCACCACCACCTACTCGAAAGAGAAGCACTCAGAACTATTCCATACTTGCCCCATCCAGTTTTCTAAGAGAGAGCCACCTACTCATGTGTTGAGATCATGCCATTCCATTCCAACCATATGAATCTTGATCTCCAGCCTCCCCAAGTTGCTTTCCAAATTGACCATAGAGGTGTCTCGGTCATGTCTACATAGTTCTCGAACCCGCAGGGTCTGCACACTTAACGTTCGGTGACGTTTCGGTAGTATTGAGATACATGTGTTGGTGACCGAAGGTTGTTCAGAGTCCCGGATGAGATCCCGGATGTCACGAGGAGCTCCGGAATGGTCCAGAGGTAAAGATTTATATATAGGAAAGTGGTATTTGGGTTTCGGAAAAGTTTCGGGTATTTTCGGTAGTGTACCGGGAGTGAGGAATGGGTTCCGGGGTCCACCGGGTGGGGCCCACCCACCCCGGGGGTCCACATGGGCCCAAGAGGTGGCGCACCAGCCCCAAATGGGCTGGGGAACTGACCCTATAAGGGCCCATATGCCCAAGAGGAAAAAAGGTGGAGATAGGAAGGAATAGGACTCCTTCCTAATATGAATCCACTTCCTAGTAGGAACTGGATTGGACTCCTCCTTGTCCTGGTTTGGCCGACCCCTAGGGGAAACCCTAGGGAGGCTTGCTCCTCCCTCTCCCTCCTATATATACTAGAGGAATAGAGCCCCAAAATACACGGCCACGTGCTAGTTCTCTATTCTCTAGTTCCTCCACCAAATAGATTCCGGTAGTGCTTAGGCGAAGCCCTGCCGGGATAACTCCACCACCACCACCATGCCGTCGTGCTGCTGGAGATCTCATCCACCTCTCTGCCCCCTCTTGCTGGATCAAGAAGGCGGAGATTGTCATCGAGCTGTACGTGTGCTGAACGCGGAGGTGCCGTCTGTTCGGCGCTAGATCGGGACGGATCGTGATTGGATCGCGGGACGGCTTGCGATTTGGATCGCGAAGACGTTCGACTACATCAACCGCTTTCTTAACGCTTCCCGCATAGCGATCTACAAGGGTACGTAGATCCACTCTCCCTCTCGTAGATGCTCATCACCATGGATAGATCTTGCGTGTGCGTAGGAAATTTTTTGTTTCCCATGCAACGTTCCCCAACAGTGGCATCATGAGCTAGGTCTATGCGTAGATGAGATCACGAGTAGAACACAAAGGAGTTTGTGGGCATTGATATTCAGATTGCTTCCCTCCTTAGTATTTTCTTGATTCAACGGTATTGTGGGATGAAGCGGCCTGGACCAACCTTATTCGTACTCTTACGAGAGACCGGTTCCATCAACTGACACGTGACTTTGTTGCATAAAGATGGCTGGCAGGTGTCTGTCTCTCCCACTTTAGTTGGATCGGATTCGACAAAGGCGGTCCTTGAGAAGGTTGAATAGCAATTTGTGTATCACCGTTGTGGTTTTGCGTAGGTAAGAATCGTTCTTGCTAGATACCCATAGCAGCCACGTAGAACATGCAACAACAATTAGAGGACGTCTAACTTGTTTTTGCAGGGTATGTTGTGATTTGATATGGCCAATGACATGATGAGATATATGTGATGTATGAGATGATCATGTTATGTATAGATAATCACGACTTGCATGTCGATGAGTACGGCAACCGGCAGGAGCCATAGGGTTGTCTTTAATTTATTTTTGCTGTTTTGCTTTACTTTATCGCTATGAGTTAGCAATAGTTGTAGAAGCAATAGTTGGCGCGACAACCTCATGGCGATACGTTGATGGAGATCAAGATGATGGAGATCATGGTGTCATGCCGGTGACGATGGAGATCATGCCGGTGCTTTGGAGATGGAGATCAAAAGCACAAGTTCATGGCCATATCATGTCACTTATGATTTGCATGTGATGTTAGTCCTTTTATGCATCTTATTTTGCTTAGGACGACGGTAGCATTATAAGGTGATCCCTCACTAAAATTTCAAGATAAAATTGTGTTCTCCCCGAGTGTGCACCATTGCGAAAGTTCGTCGTTTCGAGACACCACGTGATGATCGGGTGTGATAGACTCTACGTTCGCATACAACGGGTGCAAGCCAATGTCGCACATGCGGAACACTCGGGTTAAACTTGACGAGCCTAGCATGTACAGACATGGCCTCGGAACACAAGAGGCCGAAAGGTCGATCATGAATCATATAGTAGATATGATCAACATGGAGATGTTCACCATTGAAACCACCTCATCTCACGTGATGATCGGACTTGGGTTGGTGGATTTGGATCATGTCACACTTAGACAACCTGAGGGATGTTGATTTGAGTGGGCGTTCTTAAGTAATATGATTAATTGAACTCATTATCATGAACATAGTCAAAATGTCTTTGCAAATTATGTTGTAGATCACTAGCTCGCGTTGTAGCTCCCCTGTGTTTTTTTATACATTCCTAGAGAAAAATAGAGTTGAAAGATGATGGTAGCAATGATGCGGACTGGGTCCGAGATCTGAGGATTGTCCTCATTGCTGCACAGAAGGCTTATGTCCTTAATGCACCGCTCGGTGCGCCAGCCCCTCAAGCGTCGTCTGTAGATGTTGTGAACATCTGACAGGCACGTTCTGATGACTACTTGATAGTTCAGTGCGTCATGCATTACGGCTTAGAATTGAGGCTCCAAAACATATTGAACATCACGGAACATATGAGATGTTCTAAGAACTGAAATTGGGATCTCAGGCTCGTGCCCGTGTTGAGAGGTATGAGACCTCCAACATGATTCTTTGCCTGCAAGATGAAGGAGAATAGCTCAATCGGTGATCATGTGCTCAGATTGTCTGGGTACTACAATCGCTTGAATCGAGTGGGAGTTGATCTTCCAGATAAGATAGTGATTGATATAGTTCTCCTAGTCACTGCCACAAAGCTACTAGAGCTTCGTGATGAACTATAAAAATGCCAGTGATGGAAATAATGATCCCTGAGCTATTCGCGATGTTTGACACTGCGAAGGTAGAAATCAAGAAAGAGCACCAAGTGTTGATGGTTAGTAAAACCACTAGTTTCGAGAAGGGCAAGGGCAAGGAGGGAAACTTCATGGATGGCAAGCCAGTTGCTGCTCCAGTGAAGAAACCCAAGGTTGAACCCAAACCCAAGACTAAGTGCTTCTATTATGAGGAGAGCGGTCGCTGAAGTGGAACAACCCTAGATACTTGGTAGATAAGAAGGCTGGCAACGTCAACGGAAGTATATTTGATATACGTATTATTCATGTGTACCTTACTAGTACTCCTAGTAGCACCTGGGTATTAGATACCGGTTCAGTTGCTATTGTTAGTAACTCGAAATAAAAGCTACGGAATAAACGGAGACTAGCTAAGGGCGAGGTGACGATGTGTGTTGGAAGTGTTTCCAAGGTTGATGTGATCACCATCGCACGCTCCCTCTACCTTCGGGATTGGTGTTGAAACCTAAATAAATGTTATTTGGTGTTTGCGTTGAGCATGAACATGATTGGATCGTGTTTGTTGCAATACGGTTATTCATTTAAGTTAGAGAATAATGGTTATTCTATTTACATGAATAATACCTTCAATGGTCATGCACCCGATGTGAATGGTTTATTGAATCCCGATCGTAGTAATGCACATGTTCATAATATTGATGCCAAAAGATGCAAAGTTAATAATGATAGTACCACATATTTGTGGCACTGTCGCTAAGGTCATATTGGTGTACAGCGTATGAAGAAACTCCATGCTGATGGATCTTTGGACTCACTCGATTTCGAATCGCTTGAGACATGCGGACCATGCCTCTTGGGCAAAATGACTAAAACCCCGTTTTCCGGTATGATGGAGCGGGCAAGTGACTTATTGGAAATGATACATGTTGATGTATGCGGTCCAATGAGTGTTGTAGCGTGCGGTGGATATCGTTATTTTTCTTACCTTCACTGATGATTTGAGTAGATATGAGTATATTTACTTAATGAATCACAAGTCTGAACGTTTGAAAAGTTCAAACAATTTCAGAGTGAAGTTTGAGATCATCGTGACAAGAAGATAAAATGTCTACGATATGATCGTGGAGGTAAATATCTAAGTTACGAGTTTGGTATACAACTTAAGACAATGTGGAAGTTGTTTCACAACTCACGCCACCTCGAACACCATAGTGTGATGGTGTGTTCGAACGTCGTAGTCGTGCTCTATTGGATATGGTGCGTGCTATGATATCTCTTATCATTTTGCCACTATCGTTTTGGGGTTATGCATTAGAGACAACTACATTCACTTTAATAGGGCACCATCTAAGTCCGTTGAGATGACACCGTATGAATTATGGTTTAGCAGAAACCTAAGCTGTCGTTTCTTAGAGTTTGGGAATGCGATGCTTATGTTAAAAGACTTCAACCTGATAAGCTCGAACCCAAAGCGGATAAATGCGTTTTCATAGGATACCCTAAGGAAACAGTTGGGTATACCTTCTATCTCAGATCCGAGGGCAAAGTGTTTGATACTAAAACGGGTCCTTTCTTGAGAAAGAGTTTCTCTCGAAAGAATTGAGTGGGAGGCAAAGTAGAACTTGATGAGGTTATTGAACCGTCACTTCAGTTGGATGGTAGCACGACGCAGAAAGATGTTTTCTGTGGTACCTACACCGAATGAAGAGGAAGTTAATGATGATGATCATGACACTACGGATCAAGTTACTACCGAGCCTCGTAGGTCGACAAGAAATCGTACCGCCCCTGAGTGGTATGGCAATCCCGTGTTGGAGGTCATGTTGTTAGACAACAGTGAACCTACGAGCTATGAAGAAGCGATGGTGGGCCCGGATTCCAACAAATGGCTAGGAGACATGAAATCCGAGATAGGATCCATGTGTGAAAACCAAGTATGGACTTTGATAGACTTGCCCGATGAACGGCAGGCCGTTAAGTACAAATGGATCTTTAAGAAGAAGACAGATGCTGATGGTAAATATCACCATTTATAAAGCTCGACTCGTCGCAAAGTAGTTTTTGAGAAGTTCAAGGAGTTGACTACGATGAGACTTTCTCACCCGTAGCGATGCTAAAGTCTGTTGGAATTATGTTAGCAGCTGCTGCATTTTTCGATTATGAAATCTGGCAGATGGATGTCAAAACAGAGTTTCCTTAACGGTTTTCCTGAGGAAAGGTTGTATGTGATACAACCAGAAGGTTTTGTCGGTCCTAAGGATGCTAAAAGGTATGCAAGCTCCAGTGATCCTTCTATGGACTGGAGCAAGCATCTCGGAGTTGGAATATATGCTTTGATGAGGTGATCAAAGCTTTTGGGTTTATACAAAGTTTATAAGAAACTTGTATTTACAAGAAAGTGAGTGGGAGCACTATAGAATTTCTAATAAGTATATGTGGATGACATATTGTTGATCGGGAATGATGTAGAAATTTCTGGAAGGCATAAAAGGTTGTTTGAAAGGTGTTTTTCAAAGGAAGACCTGGATAAAAGGCTACTTAAATATTGGGCATCAAGATCTATAGGGATAGATCAAAACGCCTGATAAGACTTTCAATGAGTGCATGCCTTGACAATATTTTGAAGGAGTTCAAAATGGATCAGACAAAGAAGGAGTTCTTGCCTGATTTGTAAGGTGTGAAGTTGAGTGAGACTCAAAGCTCGACCACGGGAGAAGAGAGAAAAAGGACGAAGATCGTCCCCTATGCCTTAGCCGTAGGCTCTATATAGTATGCCATGCTGTGTACCGCACCTGGTGTGTGCCTTGCCATGAGTCTATCAAGGGGCACATGAGTGATCTAGGAGTGGATCACTGGACCGCGGTCAAAATTATCCTTAGTAACTTGAGGACTGAGGAAATATTTCTTGATTATGGAGGTGATAAAGAGTTCGTCGTAAAGGGTTACGTCGATGCAAGCTTTAACACCAATCCGGATGATTCTAAGTAGTAATCCGGATACGTATAGTGGAGCAGTCACTTGGAATAGCTCCAAGTGGAGCATGGTAGCAGCATCTACAGTATGTCATAGAGATTTGCAAAGAACACACGGATCTGAATGTTGCAGACCCGCTGACTAAAACCTCTCTCACAAGCAAAACATGATCGAACCCCAGAACTCATTGGGTGTTAGATTCATAACAATGTAAATCACATAGTGATGTGAGCTAGATTATTTACTCTAGTGCAAGTGGGAGACTGTTGGAAATATGCCCTAGAGGCAATAATAAAGTGGTTATTATTATATTTCCTTATTCATGATAAATGTTTATTATCCATGCTATAATTGTATTGATTGGAAACACAAATACATGTGTGGATACATAGACAACACTGTGTCCCTAGTATGCCTCTAATAGACTAGCTCGTTGATCAAAGATGGTCAAGGTTTCCTAGCCATAGACATGAGATGTCATTTGATAACGGGATCACATCATTAGGAGAAAGATGTGATGGACAAGACCCAAACTATGAACATAGCATATGATCGTGTCAATTTATTGCTATAGTTTTCTGCATGTCAAGTATCTGTTCCTATGACCATGAGATCATGCAATTCACTGACACCGAAGGAATACCTTGTGTGTATCAAATGCCGCAACGTAACTGGGTGACTATAAAGATGCTCTACAGGTATCTCCGAGGCAGTCTGTTGAGTTGGCATGGATCGAGACTAAGATTTGTTACTCCGTGTGACGGAGAGGTATCTCAGGGCCCACTCGGTAATACAACATCACAATAAGCCTTGCAAGCAAAGTGACTAAAGTTTTAGCCACATAATCTTTTATTATGGAATGCGTAAAGAGACTTGCCGGTAACGAGATTGAACTAGGTATGGTGATACCGACGATCGAATCTTGGGCAAGTAACATACCGAAGAACAAAGGGAACATCATACGGGATTAACTGATCCTTGACATAGAGGTTCAACCGATAAAGATCTTTATAGAATATGTAGGAACCAATATGGGCATCCAGGTCCCGCTATTGGTTATTGACCATAGAGGTGTCTCGGTCATGTCTACATAGTTCTCGAACCCGCAGGGTCTGCACACTTAACGTTCGGTGACGTTTCGGTAGTATTGAGATACATGTGTTGGTGACCGAAGGTTGTTCAGAGTCCCGGATGAGATCCCGGATGTCACGAGGAGCTCCGGAATGGTCCAGAGGTAAAGATTTATATATAGGAAAGTGGTATTTGGGTTTCGGAAAAGTTTCGGGTATTTTCGGTAGTGTACCGGGAGTGACGAATGGGTTCCGGGGTCCACCGGGTGGGGCCCACCCACCCCGGGGGTCCACATGGGCCCAAGAGGTGGCGCACCAGCCCCAAATGGGCTGGGGAACTGACCCTATAAGGGCCCATATGCCCAAGAGGAAAAAAGGTGGAGATAGGAAGGAATAGGACTCCTTCCTAATATGAATCCACTTCCTAGTAGGAACTGGATTGGACTCCTCCTTGTCCTGGTTCGGCCGACCCCTAGGGGAAACCCTAGGGAGGCTTGCTCCTCCCTCTCCCTCCTATATATACTAGAGGAATAGAGCCCCAAAATACACGGCCACGTGCTAGTTCTCTATTCTCTAGTTCCTCCACCAAATACATTCCGGTAGTGCTTAGGCGAAGCCCTGCCGGGATAACTCCACCCCCACCACCACGCCGTCGTGCTGCTGGAGATCTCATCCACCTCGCCGCCCCCTCTTGCTGGATCAAGAAGGCGGAGATCGCCATCGAGTTGTACGTGTGATGAACGCGGAGGTGCCGTCCGTTCGGCGCTAGATCGGGACGGATCGTGATTGGATCGCGGGACGGCTTGCGATTTGGATCGCGAAGACGTTCGACTACATCAACCGCGTTTCTTAACGCTTCCTGATTAGCGATCTACAAGGGTACGTAGATCCACTCTCCCTCTCGTAGATGCTCATCACCATGGATAGATCTTGCGTGTGCGTAGGAAAAATTTTGTTTCCCGTGCAACGTTCCCTAACAACACGTCCCCGACGCTTGCCGGGGACCAAGACGAACACACCTCCCAGAAGACCTGACAAGCCATTTCCCGGCAGGTGTGAGCCATCCAGCCACCGCTCCACCGCATCGCTACGCCTGTCACTTATAGATGCGGTGTCGAGCCCTCAGGCGATTAATCAGCTCTCGCTAAGCACGTGGCGACGCATTGGAAGCCAAGTTATGCTCGGTTGACACCTGCCCTGCAGCATGTCAAGATCTTAAGCAACGACCGGCCAAGCGGTGGTAAGAGCTTGCCGGGGATGCACCCCCAAGTGCCACCTAGGTAGGTAATCATGGCATTTTGTCCTAAATGCCGGAGTTAGGTATGATAGCTCTGCTTAGCTATCTAATCGATAGATAATGTCTGTTTTGCCATTGTGGTAACCCCTTGCACTATAAAAGGAGGCCCAAGGCAACCTAGCTCAAGGTTGGCAACTCGAACCCCCGAACGCTTGTACTCACATGGCCGCTCTTCCCCCGACAGCAGTCCTTGCCGGGGTTAGGCGCCCTGCGTTCTTCGTGTTCCTCAAATCAATCCACCAAAAAGCAGGAGTCGGGTTTTACGCTTAGCAGTGGCCCGAACCTGGGTAAAATGGTCGAGCCTTGATCGTTGCGCCGTCTCATGCTCTCCGCTCTTCGTGCAACGTGACCCCCCTTGCCGAACCACAAGGGACCTCTGGTCCCATAGGTGATCGTGAGCATCCGTGCCCCGACACCAGCTCAAGGTCATGAGTGGGGTAGTTCTTCTCACTAGGCTTCAACTGATGGGAGGTGTAGGCAACCACCTTTATGTCTTGCATTAGAACACCACCAAGACCTTGGAGGGAAGCATCACAGAACACTTGGAAAGGTTTGGATTCATCTGGAGGAGTGAGAACTGGAGCTGAAGTCAGCTTTTCCTTGAGTGTATTGAACGCCACATCACACTCAGGAGTCCACACATACTTGACACTCTTCTGGAGGAGGTTAGACAAAGGCTTTGCAATTTGTGAGAAGTTCTCCATGAATCTTTTGCAGTAACTTGCAAGCCCGAGGAAGCTCCGAAGCTGCTTAACATTCTGAGAAGGCTCCCACTTCAAGATGGCCTCAACTTTCTCAGGATGCACCTTGATGCCCTCGGCAGAGATGACATGTCCAAGGTACACCACTTCATTGAGCCAAAACTCACACTTGGAGAACTTAGCATAGAACCGATGCTCTCTTAACTTGTCAAGCACAAGCCGGAGATGCTCTGCATGCTCTTCTTCGGTCTCTGAGCAAACAAGAATGTCATCCAAATACACCAAGACGAACTCATTCTTGAAGGGAGAGAAGATGAAATTCATCATTCTGGAGAAAGTCGGAGGCGCATTTGCGAGACCAAAGGACATGACGGTGTACTCATAAGAGCCAAAACTCGTCCTGAAAGCAGTCTTTGGAATATCTTCTTCACGGATACGGATTTGATGATAGCCCATCCGAAGATCTAACTTTGAGAAAACCTTGGCACCTTTCAATTGCTCAAACAACTCATTGATGTTGGGAAGTGCATACTTGTTCCTGATTGTCTTTTTTTTCAATGGACGGTAATCGACGCATAGTCGGTCCATGCCATCCTTCTTCTTGACAAAAAGAACACCACAACCCCAAGGTGAAGAACTTGGTCTGATCACACCCAGACGCTCTTGTTCATCTAGCTGCTTCTTCAATTCTTTCAGCTCTTCGGGACCAAGCTTAGAAGGACGCTTGCATACCGGTTCAGTTCCAGGCTCAAGTTCAATCACAAACTCCACTGGCCAGTGAGGAGGCATTCCTGGCAATTCTTCTGGAAATACATCTTCATACTTAGAAACGACGGGGATTTGAGAAATGGCAGAAATTTTACCCTTCTCATTCCGAGAAAAGAGCCGAATAGTATCATCGCGAGCAGCGAAAATGATCACATCTTCAGAAGGATGAGTCAATTGGACTTCTTTGGCTTTACAATCAACATAAGCCTTGTTCATCGCCAGAAAATCCATGCCAAGAATAAGATCATTATCGGAATTGCCGAGAACAATTGGAGAGGCCAGAAAGGAATAGCTGCCCATATTGATAGAAACATCCGGAACCACATAGCGAGAATTCATTTGCATTCCCGGCAAAACCACAGTTAACGACCTAGGCAACTCTTCACAGAAGAACTCATGCTTTGAGACGAAAGGTCTTGATATGAATGAATGCGATGCACCAGTATCGAACAACACTTTTGCAGGATTAGAATTAACCGAGAGATTACCCATTATCACTTGAGAAGACTCCTATGCTTGAGCTGCATTCACATTGTTCACCCTTGCATACTTGGGATTTTGCCTCACCATAGCACTGCCTGGGGGCCAGATAGGAGGAGGAGGCGGAAGACGCCGCTGGTTGGTGCACTTGTTGGAGTAATGGCCCTTCTGACCAAACTTGTGACACGTAACATCTAAGAGCGGACGGAAGTTTCCTGGAGGAGGAACATTTGATGACTTGGGAGCCTAAGGCCTCTGCTGAAAACCTGGGTTGGGTGGGTGGGAAGGACCACGACCACCGTGCTGCTTCTACTGTTGAGGAGGACGAAACAGAGGTGGAGGAGGAACCCAATACTTCTGCTGCTTAGGAACAATCTGAGAGTTGGACGAAGAAGGATTGGAGTCTCTGAACCGCTTCTTGGAATTCTCAAGCTTGAGCTGAACTGCCTCAAACTTTAGAGCCAAGTTATAGAACTGATCAAACACAAGAGGCTCATGAAGGACGAGAGCGAGCTGAAGATCTTCTCTGAGGCCACCTCTGAACTGATAAATCTTAGACTTCTCATCAGGAACGTCTTGCTTAGCATAGCGGGCCAGATTCTTGAATTCAGAATTGTACTGATAGACAGACATACTCCCCTGCTTTAGGTTCCTGAACTTCTCACGCATACCCTCGACAAAGCTCGTCGGGATATGATGAGCTCTGAAGTCATGGCAGAAATCATCCCAGGTGAGTGCACGGCCACCTGTGGAATCCTTGTACTGCTACCACCAATCTGCTGCCTGACCCTTGAGCTGGAAGGTCGCAAACTTGACATAGTCCTCAGGCCTGGCATTGCTGCACTCAAAATGCTTGTTCATGTCACGGAGCCAATCGTCCGCATCAAGAGGTTGATCACAGCAGGTGAAGGACTTTGGCTGATTTGCGAGGAACTAGTTCAGAGTTGCAAAGTGCAGCTGATTATTGAAATTCCCTTGATGACCTTGTTGTCCCTGATTCTGGAAACCTTGCAACAAACTGAGCAACATCTGGGTGTTGGCATTGGTTGCGGCCATCACTGCCTGCCATGCCTCCGGAGGTGGAGGTGGTGGTGGGGGTGGTGGAGTATCAGACTGCTCCCCCTCACGACCTGTGTTCCCACGAGTTGCCGGAGCCATCCTGAAGATGGTCAAGAAAATCAGCACACCATTGACAAAGATGATTGGAATAAGCTGAATCAAATGGCTTGAACGAAAGTGCAACGGGATATCATCAACTGCATTCAAACTGCAAATAGTAAGAACGCCTCTACTGGTTCGTGATAACATATTAGATCATGAAGCCACTTGAAATAACACAACAAGTATTGAGCTAAGGTTGCTCGGAACAATGTATAAACCATCATACATCTATCAGAAGATGATCCTAGGATACTATTGGAAATCCCACCTAAGAACTGCCGAAATCTTTGGTTATGCAATCGGGTCCACGGATACACGGAGTTTTATCCATTACTCAACTCCTAGCAGTAACACTACTCTCCAGTGTATCTCATCCGTCAACACACAACCAGAGGTCTCGGAAACTCATCTACCTCAGACCCTCGTAATCACAACGATACTAAAGATGGAAGTACATGTGATCCCGCTCCTGAGTACTGGGTGCCGCCACACTCTTCGCACCACGAGCAATTTCGAACATCCGCGTCCTAAAGTACTAAGGAAACTGAACAATAACGATGTGTCAAGAATCCCTTGGAGCTCTACTCCCCGGGTCCAATCCATACAGTCAGGAGGCACCAAGAACATAATTCCGGTCACATCGGTATCATAGAGGCTCCAAAATACCCGCGTGATCCTAAAAAAATTGAGTGAGAAGAGGGTAGAATCAAAATTCCTAAGTCGTAATTCCTCACCAGAGTATATAAGAGGAGTAAAAGAATCCAACTCTCCGATATAACTAGACTCAAAATAGTTTTTCACTAGACTCGACTCGGCCAAGTTCGATCAAGCAAGGGGCTCCTATGGTCGGTATGGCTCTGATTACCAACTTGTAACGTCTAAGATGCGGTACTATCCCAATTAAGGCGCGAGGACCTCGATGGGGATAGAAGCGCATCTAGTCGTTTTGCAAGTACAGAAATCATTGCAATACATGTAATGAAGAGACGAGTATAGGAGTTGGCTTACACTCGCCACAAGCTAACTTACAAATCCACACAATTATTCATACATTCATCCAGAAGACAGGGTCCGACTACGGACAAAATCAAACGATAAAAGAAAGCAATGAAACTGCCTTGCTAGCCCAGGAACACAACCACGAAGCTCCCCTACTCATCCGGATACGTCACGTACATACGCCTACGTTCTTCATCATACTCCCACTGGAGCTGAGAAGCATCATCTGGCACGAACTCGTTAGTACCAGTACGTGTATTGTTGTAGTAATCTGTGAGCCATAGGGACTCAGCAATCTCATAACCCGAGTACCGAGACTATGTAAGCCAATAGGTGAGGAATGGTTAAGTGGTGAGGCTGCATCAAGCACTAAACATGTATTTGGTGGCTAGCTTACGAGAGCAAGAATAAATATGGTGGACTACGCATAACGGTCGTGAACAAGAATGGTCACTAAGTGATCCTGAACACCTACTTACGTCAATCATAACCCCACCGTGTTCTCTCTCGGTTCATGTTCACGAGCATAGACAGTCACGGTTACGCACACAGTTGGTGTATTTTATTTGAGTTTACTTCAAGTTTACTATAACCGGGTGTTAAACAAATTTCCAAGTTGCCACATAACCGCGGGCACGGCTTCTTGAAAAGATTTAACCCTGCAGGGGTGCTCCAACCCATCCATCACAAACTAACCACACGCCCCGGGAATAACCTCAACCATGAAACCCATGATCTCCTTGGAAATTCCGTTGGAAAACCTCAACCGCGAGATAGCCCAAAGTATCCTCGGAATCCCTCGCGCAAGACATTCAAGAAAGGTAGAAAAAGTCCAGCAAGACCTCCCGACGTGTCGACGATCCCGATAGGAGCCGCATATCTCGTTCTCAGGACACGGCGGATTGTCCAAACTTCCGGTAGGCCAATCACAGAGATGCCCCTGGCGGCCACCGGCGGTTGACAGGTTGGACCAACACTCATGAGGAGCACTGGCCCGGGGGTTGATTAATTATCCACGGGGTTGCAAAGCCCTATGCATTTTTATTAGTCCGTTTGGCAAATGTAGTACCAATGTTGGGTCTTGCCAGACAAGTTTTAATCTAAAATGAATAGTCAAGGGGGTCCCCATAATAACCCCGAGCATGTTAGGAGCGGAAAATATGGAACATAACACCGGTACTCGGAACTAGGGCGGCAAAAGTGGAACAAAACACCGGGCAAGAGGCCAAGCCTTCCACCATCACCATATATATGTGCATTAAATTAAATAGCAATGATATTGTGATATCTCAGAAATCCATGTTGGCACATGGAAACAGCTTGCACCTACAACTAGCAACGCTATAAGATAAGGGCTGAGCAGCGGTAACATAGCCAATCAATGTTTTGCTAGGAAGTGGAGGGGTTGGAGGCTTTCATGGAAATATGGGAGGCTGACAATTTAAGTGGTAGGTAATGGAACATAACGGTAGAAGCGAGACATCTAGCATAGCAAAAATAGTGTCGGGATCCGGGTACGATCATCTTGCGTGTTGGGTCTTTAGAGGGACAAAGAGCTGGGTCCTCGTAGTTGTTCTCGTCAGGATCCTCGTGCTCAGGCTTGACACTCGGGTCTACCCATAGAGATAACAACACCAAATAAACATCCAAACAAAGTGCAATGCACAAACAAAGATGATGCATGACCAATTTGAAGTATTTAACAAGGCAACCCTATGCTAGTCATGTTTCTCATGCAATTATTGAGTTCTTTAGTATTCTGGACAGAACCTCATGATAAGTTATTTGAACATGCATGCACATGGCAAATATGAATGGTCCTCGTAACACCGATGCAAATGCATATGTAGAACATTGCAAACGGAGTAACGGAACTCACGGCAAGGTACGGACGGCAACGGAGACAAAAACAAAGATGAAGAAGGCCATGGGATATTCCTTGGTATTCCAAGGATGCCACTGGATTGGAAATGAAAATCTAGCAAGAATAGACCTAAAGATCATGCAAAACCATTGGGTATAACTCCCACAAGTCACAAAACAAACAAACACACAATCTGGCCACAAACAGCAACATGCCATATTGCAAACAACAAAACAGGAGCTACAACAAGCTATAAAGCACCACAAAGGCATGGACCTGGAGTAAACAAGATACTTAGCAAAACATCTAACTACAGCAAGATGAATGGAAGCAAGAATCAATAGCAATTAAGCTCTCAAGATGGCATGTTGAATCAGTATATAGGGACTTAGTGAAAATTACCAGTTTTACAAATCTGAGTTACCAGGATGGCATTTCGACAACAACCTTTACATATGCTATAGGGACTTTCATGGCATGAAAATTAACAGGGTTATAGAGGACAACATGCACTTCAATTCACTCCATTATATCAACATCAACAAGTGCACAGATCTATGGCTATCATCCTCACAACATGACATAATGAGAAAAATAGTCTCTCAGACTAGCAATTTTAACAAGTGGCAAGCAGGGCATATTATTAACAGAATGACATGTTGACAGCAAGTTTAAATAAGATGCAATAGCTCTACGTACATGCATTTGGCACACACTAACAGAGGATGACATGCTAAACAATACTTACCATTGTGCCAATCTCAAAGGAGCTACATATACATGGGAATCATCAAGACAACATGGCAACAAAATAACAAATTTTGACACTTAGAATATTTGAGCATTTGAAAACAACATTTTTGGGGCATGTTGACAACAAGATTACCACTCCTATCATGATTTATCATGGCATGCAAAAATACCAGGGGCTAGCACACACATCAATGACCATTTTTCATGTTGACAAGTTTATCATAAGGTGCAAGAGTAAAATCATGTGAAAAAGACAAAATGCCACCTTATCACAAAACAACATTTTCACAAACTTGCTCAAATGATAAAACTAATGCCACCAATGGATTCACTGCTTCTTTCTACCCCAAAATCATCTATCATATGCCTATGGTCCCATGGACAAAACTCCCACAAATCCAATTCGAAATTCACCCAATTCATTTATAACATGGTATATGCCAAATTTGGCATGTCCCAATATAGCAGTGACAGATCAGGAAATAACCAAGTCTGAAATATTTCCTTAAAAGGAAATATCACAAAACACTAGAAAAAAACACAAAACAAAATAAAAACAAACAAGGCCCACCTGGCATAGTCACCAGGGGCCCTGTGGGAATGACATGTGGGCCCAGGGCCCACTGTCAGTGGCTGGAATAAATTGGGAAAAAGGGGTGGTGACGGGGATTCGAACCCCAGACCCCTCAGTCGAACGGACTCGGTTGGACCAACTGGCTAGGGCGCGGCTTGTGCTAGGAGACGGGCTCGGGGCCTAAAGAACACACTGAAGCCGCCTGCTTCTCCCTCCATGAGACAGGAAGTGCGACGGCGTCGCCGACGAGCAAGGAGACGATGACGGCGGTTGTGGGCTACCGGCGGTGGTGCGGAACACCTAGGGGATTCTGTTCTCCGGGCTGCGGGGGGCTACAAAGCGCGGGGTTGAGGAGCTCGAGCTTGAGCTCTTCTCTGGCGTCGGCGACAGCGAGGCAGAGGCGAAGCAGGGGCTAGTGCACGAGCGAGCTGGGCGTGGACGTGCTATGCAGGCCGGTGCGTGTGCGGGGATGCGGGGCGCGCGCTGGGACTGGAGCACCGCGGAGACGGAGCAAGAAAGCCCTTGGCTTTCTCTATCTGAAGAACTCCTTCAGAGGCTCGTTGGAGCGCGGCGAGCGCATCGATGGCAGGGACACTACGCAAGCTACGGGTGTAGAACGGCAACAGGGAAGGCATGGATCGGGAGTGGGGACTACCTCCTTTACCTGGCGGGGATCCACGGGAAGACGTCGGCGAGGCGGGGTTCTCTGGCGAGCTCTCGGATCCGGGGCTGCGCAGGAAGAAGATGACGACGATGCGAGCCTTGGCGTCCCGCGAGCCGTCGAGGAAGGAGAGGAGCAACGGGGACTCCCTTCCCGCGCTCCAGAGAAGCGAAGGCGCGACGAAGAGCTCAACTCCGGGCTCAAGCTGTTGCTCGGCCGGAGCACGGCGGACAGGGCGACGTCAGGGCGCGGGGAGGCTTACCTGAGCGACGGCGCGAGGAGGAGAGGGAGAAATGGGACGAGGGTCGATCCTAGGGCACCGGGGGCATCTTTTATAGGAGCTGGGGACTGCCGTCGGCCGTCAAATCAACAAGGACGGCGACGTGGCTTCCCTGGATGCGCGCCGTACAGAGGAGGGAGACGACGCGTGCGGGGAGGCCGGCTGGGCTGCGGTGCTGAGCTAGTTGGGCCGCGAGGGCGCAAGGAGGCCCAGGTGAGGATGGACCCTCTCTCTCTCCTGAAAAGAAAGTTTTTTCCCTTTTAAATTAAACAGCAAAACAAAATAAAAACCAGGGGGGTTTGAAAGAGAATCTTTGAGAAAGAAAAATAGTTTTGCACTCACAAAATTATGCTCTAATTAATAAAAGATGGTTTGGGCATTTTAGAGAAAACAAATGAATCGGATATATTTATGATTGGAATATGTTTTGCAAAGAATCAAAAGGCAAACATATTAAACATGGTTGAGAGCTAATTTACAATTATTATCAGATTATTTAGAAGAAGTGCAACATTAACTAGAGAGGATAAGAGCAAACAAAAACAACACCTACTATCATTGCTAATAAAAGGGTTTAGGCATGGTTTTGTAAAAGAGTTTGGGAGGGGATCCACACACACAAACTCACTTGCAAGCACACTTCTCCACACATACACTCACACCAACAACAAGCACACAAGCTTATGATGCAACAAATAATTTATGTGATGATGCCATGATGCCATGATGCAATAAGGAATGTCGTGAAGCAATTTTTATTAAACCCAACACACATGAGGGCAAACATGGAGGTCATACATGGAATATTACAAGGGAATGCACTTGGGCTATTACAAAACAGTAGGTTGGCAGGATAATGTGTTGATGAACCAATTTAGTAGGGCTGCATTGTTGATAAAACATGGCTAGCTGGGTACTACAGGGTATTTTAAACTTCAGTAATATGCTTCATTGTGTGTGTTACAATGACAAATGTGGACGCACCTCTCTTCCTTCTCCGTTTTCGGCGAAGATGACGAAGAAGGTGAAGTTCTACTATAGGAATACGCCAAGTTGAGATAACAAAAGGAGGAAAGCAAAACTACTCCTATATTAGGCATGAAACATAGACAGGTATATTAGTTGCTCCTGGACATATACAACAATGATTTTTCCAGTGTTCTTAGTTGCTCCTGGACATATACAACAATGATTTTCCAGTGTTCAGTAATGAAGAATGTCATGACACATGTATATTAGTTCCTCCATGGACATGTACTGCATGGAGTTGCCCATATTTATGTAATACTTTTTGTGGAGCTTTATAAAAACAATGTGTTTTGTCATTATCTCTGGCCGACCACCATCGTCTACCACGACCACCCATGAATGGCGCCACGCGCCGCCGCCACTTCCTTCCGCATGGGCCTGAATCTCCACCATCCCTCAAGTTCCACTAGGCCCCATGCGGCTCCCGTGCCGTCGCCGCCTACCTACCATCGCCCGACGCCTCCATCTCAACACCATTGTCATGACCCACCCTCCATTTGTTGGTCGCTACTAGCTGCTATTGCTGCAACGCGCCTCACCGTCTAGCTGTGTTGGTGTGCTGCTGCTGCAGTTCAACTAGAATGCGACATAGAGATTTCCGAGAGAGTTTAGCCTGCCTCGCAGTCTAGCTGTAAGTTTAAACATTTATGAAAAAACTAAAGTTCAAATTTAAATTACGGAGCAGTTCAATGCTTAAATAAACTCACATTTTCCTTATTTATTAAAGAATAAAATCAAGAAGTTCGAATTTAAAAAGCAGAGAAGTTCGAAGTTGATAAAAAAACTCATATTTTCTCGTTATTAAAGAATAAAACGGATACATTCAATTTAAAATAATGCAGAAGTTCGATGTCTGTAATAAAATGGAGAAGTTCAAATTAAATTAGCTGAGCAATTCAAAGTTTATGGTGGATCTATTCTAAGAACACCCCATAAGACCTTATTCTCACGTCAGAACGTTATTCTCACAACACCCTACCAGAACACCCCGCACCCCACACGCGCGCCGGAACACCACCGAACTGCAACAAAACCCACCCCAGCCCGACGCACCCCAACCCACCAAACCCACCATCCCCTTCTTCCACGGTCAAGCCCTCACCCACCTCTCCCCGTTGCCCACCTCCCGACCGCAACCCATGCCCGATCCCCACCCCCGCGAGCACGAGGCTCTAGCGCGGCGCACTCGCTGGATCGCGAGCGGCCGCGCCTCTCCTGGAGGCCCGCTCCTCCTTCCACTGCCCCCGTGCCCCCAACCTTCCTCCAACATCGCCGGCAACCATGGCCGCCTCTGATGTGCCGCCGACCCGCCATGACCTACCACTGCTGCCAGCCACCTTCGGATCCGGCGCATCGGCGCCCGGCCCGCCGACCATCGCGCCACGTACGCGGATCCGCCCGATCAAAGGATCCGCTCCTTCTCCAACCTTCTCCTTCCATGACGGTCAACCCCGGCAACTAAACGGGCACCTTCCCCAATGGCGGCAGCGGGAAGTCTGCAGTTGGTGGCTTGTGCGGGTGCAGTGCAGCAGGCGCACACTTGTAGTACGCCAGCGCGGCAGCCCGGTGGATCCACCCCGACCTGTGCCGTCGACCTTCATGAGCGGATTCGTGTCTTCTCCACCGTCGGCATAGATCCATGCTGCGTGCACCCACATGGTCGTCACTTGGTCGGATCCATGTCCATGGCGCCGGCCACCGCTTACATCTTCCTCTGTTGGTCCCCGCCGACATCTCTCCCCCCCGCGCCCCTCCTCTCACTCCTGACCGGCGCTGACCTCCAGCCTCTGGCCGCACCAGCGCCATTGTGCTGGATGGCCGGCGACTCACCTACCTTTTCTTTGGAGGTCGGATCCCGCGCTGTCAATAGATGCAAGGTTCCCCACACGCCTTCCTTGTCCCATGGCAGATGCAAGGTTCTCTCCCACCGACGAACAGGGAAAAAATGTGAGCACGGCGAGGTTGGTCTTGCAGTTCACTTTTTTTGTATTTGTGGTTGAAATCTTCAGTGCACGGCGAGGGACGGATCCAGTGCTCCTCCGACGTGCTCCGATGGGGAAGTCCTCCCCCTCTCTGCTGCTCGTTGCCTGATTCCACCCGCTTTCTCTATTCTGCAGGTCCAGCAGCACTCCCGTCCTGCAGTTTGACCTCACAGATGTTCAGATAGTGCGTCGCCCGCGTGAAGTTTGCCTGGTCCATCGATTCGGTGCGGTGCGATGCATCGCCGACGTTCAGTTCGGGACATTTTTTCCTTCGGATTTTACTTGTGCACAACATTGCAGTACGCCTAAGTCATTGGTGCGGAGCGGCTGTGCGTTCTGTTGTAGTTCTTTCTTTTTTATTTTCCAGATTTACAAAGAAAAAAAATCAAAAAACTATAGTTCATTATAAAAAAAAAACTCGGAATGCCATTTGATGCAGTTCGGCTGTGGGCGATACAATGCAGTCCGTCTATATTATCTCTTACGGCTGCTCAGTGGTCCACTTCCGCACGGCTCGCGGTTCACTTCCCTGCTGAAAAAACTACCCTGATCCACATGTCCATCGTTGTGTATGTAGCTCACTATTCAAAGGGATATGAGAAAAAGAGGTTCAAATGCAATGCAACAACAGTACATATTTTTTAAAAATCAAGGTAATGCGGTTGGCTAATGTGATGGTGGTCGTGTAAAACTAATGAATGGACATTACATTTTGAAGGTCACTTTGTTTTCTCATGCGGTTCATTATAAATTTTTCCGTGGTTCACTTGGTAAACATAAACGAAAACATGTCAAAGTAGCTCGCTTTTTATTAGATATAGTTAGGAAAAAAGACAATTATTACTCACGCGGTACACTTTCGATAGTGTCGCGGTTCACTTACTTCCAGTGTGAAGTGCAGAAAAAACGTTACGAAAACGACAAAAAAGTAAATGTGGTTCACTTCTCGATAGTGTTGCGGTACACTTACATCTGATGGAAAGTGCGATCCACTTCCTCGTGTTAAAAAATTTACGTAGCACAAAAGAAAATCATGTAGTTCGCTTCCTTGTATGATGCAGTGCGGTTTTCAGTCTGAAGCAATGCGTTCTTCAGTCCGATGCCGCTCACGCGTCGATTTTGGTGTTGCGAAAAATAAAGTGTCCGTTTTTCAGTAAATTCAAAACCGCTCTTAAACCGTACAGAATTAGAGAGAGTGTTCTACATGAAAAAGTTGCGTCTCATTGATATCTTTCCATAGACGTATCATTTGAT
The DNA here is from genome assembly GCA_039707655.1 of Elymus sibiricus. Lineage (NCBI taxonomy): Eukaryota > Viridiplantae > Streptophyta > Magnoliopsida > Poales > Poaceae > Elymus > Elymus sibiricus. The sequence goes on along the minus strand of CM077669.1, from coordinate 230,182,949 downwards.
TCATTCTGACGAGCAGTTTAGAAAATCATGAAAATAAGCTCACTGCCAATCATCGGCCGCCGCACCATTTTCAAAATTCATTTTAAACCGTGAGGAATCTCAACAAATGTCCAACATATGAAAGTTGCGCCTATTTCATAGATATACAAAGCCGTATCACACGCCCCTTTCGGACAAACCATTAAAAAACTACAGCGAAAACCATACCAAACAGTTCACAAAATTTGAAAAACAGAATTCCACGTTAAATTTTGAACTGCTCTCAAACCGTAAAGAATTAGATAGTGTAATCTACATGAAAAAGTTGCGCCTCGACGATGTCTTTCCAACGCCATATCATTTGATTCATTCCGACGAGTGGTTTAGAAAAAAACGGGAAAATATGCTCGCTGCCACTCGTTGGGCGCCCACCGTTTTCGAATCTTCTCTTAAACCATGAGGAATCTGGAAAAGTGTTCAACATGACGAAGTTGCATATTTTCCGTCGCTATCCAACGATATATTATACGCCTCGTTCTGACAAATCGTTTAGAAACTGGAATGAAAACGGTGCCGGAAAAACACGTGCAGTTTTTTCTGCCGACATTGTAGTGTACTTTGGCTAGCAATGCAGTCCTTTTAGTTTCCGGAGGAGGTTCAAAAGTGTTGTCAGAATAATTATTCTGCATCCAATGTTAGAATAGACAAATGTTTCCTACCATGCAGTGGTAGTTACCACCACGTGAGTTTTGTATGTTGTATGTAGTATCTATCAAAACGAATAGTATGTGCATGTAGTATGTAGTATATAAGAATGTTTAGGTAACATAAATACTAATTTTTTGGTAGCATGTATCTTATTTTGAGTATGCTCTTTTTTACGTACATATATGCATTTATTTCACAAATATAATAAAAACCACGGGCCAACTTGCAATTTTTTCATATAACTCACTTTGAAGTATCTTATATATAGTATATGAACATACTTATAATGATAAAATAGTATATATACTACCACATGATAGTATATCAAACATGTGGGGTAACTACCCCTGGGTGGTAGGATATATATGATCATGAATAAGCATGGAGTTTTCCAAATCACAAGTGTAGACGTACCAGCGTGAAACCTGCGTGTGTGCTACTACTAATGCAAAGTACTAAATCGCCAGCCCATATTGTCATGAAGCTGAAGAGCATTGTGTGCTTGGTGTGCTGTGCTATTTTTTTGCGGAAAAACATCCGATCTATTCATCTTCAAACATGATAGTACAACGAACACTAGAAATAATAAAAATTACATCCAGATTCATAGACCACTTAGCAACGACTACAAGCACTGAAGTGAGCCGAAGGCGCGCCGCCGTCATCGCCCCTCCCTCACTGGAGCGAGGCAAAAACTTGTTGTAGTAGACAGTCGGGAAGTCGTCGTGCTAATGCCCCATAGGACCAGCGCACCAGTATAGCCACCGTCGTCGATGAAGAGTAATGTAGATCGAAAGGATCCAACCTGAAAACACGCGAACACAGACGAACGACGAACAGATTCGAGCAAATCCACCAAAGACAGATCCGTCGTAGACACATTCACACGCCCACCGACGATGCTAGATGCACCACCAGAACGGGGGCTGGGCGGGGAGAACCTTATTCCATCTGCAAGGAGCCGTCGCCGTCTCGCCTTCTCGAGCAGGACACGAACACTAACAAAACTCGAAAACACATCTAAAAACGGAGCCCTCCCACCGGCAAGGGCCGGGATCCACCGCGCCTCCATGGCCCTAAGGCCACCGGAGACGAGGCGGACCAGTGACGGCGCCGGCGGGAGGCGAAGAAACCCTAATTTTATTGGGGGAGGCGGTGGCTACGTGAGCATTGTGTGCTTGGTGCACTGTGCTAATTAGCGCAATAATAAAAAACACTAAGCAGAACTCCGAGGAAGGAAACAAATATACTCTAATATGAGGAGTACTGTATTCCTTATTTCAATACGGACTACATACAGACTGACCGAAATAAATTGCTAACAAATTTCACCTCCGTTTCAAATTATAAGACGTTTTGAATATTTTAATATAGATCACATACAACATACAAAGTGAAGTGAGTAAAAAAACACAGCAAAATGTGAAAATGTCGTTTGGATCTCGGCCTACATGGAGGCCGGTGTTTGAAAATTCCAAAATTAATAAAAAAGTCTGAAAAATACAGATATACATGAAGACATAACACACATCTGTGTAAATTTTCAGGACGAAATACGTTGAAACGAGGTGTGTAAAAAGACAAATCTGTGACTTTTTAACACATGATTCTATTCATCCCAAAAGTCCATGAATTTATTCTTTTTGCACAGATCGCATCTCAAGGTATTTCATCCTGAATTTTCGCACACATATACATTTCATCCTTGTATACTTGAATGTTTTTTCAGGTGTTTTTGAAACTAGGAAGTTTGAATTTTGAATTTTTCAAAAATAAAGGGCTCCAAAAGGCCCTACTTCTCCCGCGTCTATATACATTTAGTTAGAAAAAAGTTAGAACTTCTCATAATTCAAATACTAGCATAACCAAGTGGGGCAAAAGCTCTGAAGGGAATCGAAAGACATCTCTCGCTCTCTGCCTCTGAATGCGTTGGACAAACGTTCCTCGAGGCCCTAGACCTAGACAACACCAATTATTTCACTGACCCATGCCTCACTGACTATCAGGAAAAGTAAGGGCAACTCAAACGGATGCATGGTTTGTTTTTTTCTTTTTTCGTTTGGATCTGATGGGCGCTCGTTGTCTGTTTGTGCCTGATCGATGCGTCCAACCAGCCGCAAAATTGGCAGCACATAAAAAGGTGGTTGTTCAACCACGCCATACGTCTCGGCCGTGGTCTTGCCGACACACTTGTCGGTACAAAAAGATAGCGCTCTACGCCATAGATCAATCATCAAGCTTGAGCATCTCCTTTTGCATCTTCTTGAACCAAGGCCTCCTTCTTGGGGACACCACACTCAAGTCCACCGTCATGATCTCCACCTCCTTCATCATGCAAGCGAGCATCACTTCTTTTGCTTTGGTCTTGGCATTGGTCGCCTCTATCTCGAGCTTCTTCACTTGCATGTCCACATCCAACTATAGCTTCTTTGCTTGCATTTCCGCCTCCATGTCTAGCTTCTTCGCTTGCATTTCTGTCTCCATCTCTAGCTTCTTTGCTTGCATTTCGGCCTCCATCTCGACCTTTTGCTTTTGTATCTCCATGTAGCCCTTCATCTACTCATCTTTATCTTGCCCACGCTCCTCCACTCTTGTTTCATTTTGAGCCATCATGCCTTACAAAGTTTCTTGCAAGGCAAATCTTGCTGCATCACGCTTGTCCTCTTTATTGGAGTTGGTCTTTCTCCATGAACTCTTCTCTCCCTCATCATGGTCCTCGACAACTTTGGACCTTCATACTGCGGCATATTGCTCCTTGAACTTCTCGTCACCTTTTATGATCATCCAACAATGGGTGAGGATGAACGACTTGTTCCCATGTTGGGTCTTGAATGCTTCCAAAGCGTGTAATGCCTAAAAATGAAAAAAACGAATGCATATTCGTATGCGCAATGGACATGCAAGCATCGGAAACGGGAATGAAGATGGAGGAGTTGTATACCATGTCTTTGATGCCGAAGCGACTCACGGGACGACATCAATGCTCTCAAGGGTGTCATAAAACTTGTTACACTCTTGTTGTATGACCCTCCAACACTTTGAGAGGGACACCCAACCACTCTTGCTCTCAAACTTCTACGGCGGGAACTTCTTGCGTTCATGGAATTGGAGGTGAACTCTCAACCTAAAGGTTGATCCTTTTTGTTCGCTGCCGATCTTGGGATCTTGTCCAATATCTCTCCAACATTCACAAAGGAGTTTGTCCTCATCCTTTGTGTATTCTTTCATGTGAATGCTTTGGCACTTCTTTACTTGCGCATTGGCTTGGTTTGTGAGCTCGTCGGCAAACAAAGGCTCCCCCTCGATGTCCACTTCCTCTTCTACATCTTCCTTCGGCAAGCCCTCTTTGCCGACTGAATGGCCCGTTGCGTGTCCATCAACTCCTTCTTGGAATGCAGTGCCTATTTACCGACGGCACAAGGATTGTCGATGGAGGAGGCGAAGCCCGCGACGACGTTGGAGTTCGGCGCGTCGGCCATGGTGTCGATGCTAAAACAGGCGGATCTCGGGTAGGGTTGTGGATCTAGGAACAATGGTAACATGAAGAGTAGGGAGACGTTGTTTACCCAGGGTCGGGCCCTCTCGAAGAGGTATAACCCTACGTCCTGCTTTGATTGTATTAATGATGGGGTATCGAGTACATGTTGATGATCTATCTCCAGAGTTGTGTAAGCTCTAAACCCTAAGTTGAATAAGTTGTTCTCTCTACGGACTAAACCCCTGGGCTTATATAGGTACTCAGGATGAGAGGTTACATCTTTAGGTCGGTTGTAGTCATGCCGAATAAAGAGCCATCCTTGGGGTACATGCCAAGTCTTTGGAGGTTTCCCTTCTTCACACGAGCAAGTCTTGACGCGCCCACAAGCCTACATGCAATGGCTTAATGGGCCCTTAGTTCGACCCACATTGACCGATCACCACCGGCTGGTACCCCCTAGTCCAGGACACCCTCGGTAGCCCCTGAACTGGTCTCTAATCGTCGAGGATGGATGCACTCTTCGGAACTTCTGGCTTCGGATGTCTTCGGCTTGGCAGGCGAGTTCTCCTAGGAAAAGTTCAAAAAAGCACTCTTAATCGAGCGCTTATGCGGGCCTATGCGTGGTGCGCCCACTCACCGCCTCGCTTCGGGCGTGTGCGCTGGGAAAGGCATGGTGCGCGCCTAGGAGGAGCGCCTTTCTCGCTCGGGTGCGAATAGGCACGCAGAACGACGACCAGGCACGCAGAATAGAGATGGGGGGCGTCCAACATGAATGAGTTAAAGGGCTCGCAGTCACGGGATTGAAGGAAGAAACCCAAACCGAGCCCGTGCTAGGGTTAGTTCTTTCTCTCCTCTCCATTCCTTGCGCCGTCAGACAAGGGAACCCGCGCCGCTGGTAGCCGCACGTCCGCCGCCGCGGAGCCGAAGCTTCTCCTCACTCTCGTCCTCACCTCAGCGGGATCTTCTTCCTCTCTGGCTCCTTCCTGCGCTGTCGGCTGCTCCTTCTCCGAGCTCACCCCGCTGTGGATATCGCGCCCCCGTGCTCTTCTTCGATTCAGGCAGGTGAGCCCCATGCTCGTCGTTTCTTCTTCACCTCTCGTTATGCTCTGCTCTGTAGTGTGTAGTGTATTTGGCTTGCTGTTGCCTGCCTGAGTGCTGACTGTTGACTGTTAGTAGTACTGCTATACTAGTACATAGAAACGTAGTGGTTGTTGTTGCTTAGTAGTTAGTAGCTGCTGCTGCCTGCTGGTGCTACTAGCCGCTGTTGTCTGCTGGTGCTACTAGCTGCCGCTTCTTGCTGCTGTTGTTTGCTGCTGCTTGCTGCTTGCTGCTAGCTGCTAGTTGCTAGTTGCTACTGCATTACTGCTAGGTGCTCGCAACTGCTATTGATAGTTGTTGCTGCTATTAATTTGTTGTTGATTTTGTAAGCAGGATGTCAACATCATAGAACACCACCGCCGATACAAGGTCAGAAAGGCCGATATCTCTTAAGAGGAAGTCGAATGATGTTGGATGGAACTATGGGAAGCTATGTGATGTGGCAAACAAGGAGAAGGTGAAGTGTGACTTTTGTGGCCATATTAGAACCGAAGGAATTAACCATTTCAAGTTACACATCATGGGCACCACCTCAAGCGTTATTTCATGTTTAAGATCAAGTGTGGAGGCTAAAGCAATATGGCAGAAAGCCCTTTATGCTTATGAGGCAAAGAAAAAAGTAAGGCGGAAGTGAGGGCTGATGTGCATGTTACAACCCTAAATGAAGCAAGGGAGATTAGAGAATTTGTTTGTGTTGGAAGCACATCACCGAAGCCCAACAAATTAGGACCAATGGACAAGTTTGTGCGTCCTATTGATGGTAAATCAAGCAAAGAGGAAGCCTTGAGGCAGCTAAGTATGAATGAAGCACTATTCAAGGAGAGAAGAGCTCAATGTTCACCATATTTGCTAGATGGGTGTATTCACATGGTAATTTCAAACTCCTTCATTTATTTGCTTGCTTGTGTTTGAAATGATTGCTTGATTACAAAGACTAAATTTGTTTGCATTGTTTTGTTGCTTTGCTTGTAGGCATACCATTTAATGCTCTTGACAACGATGAGTTTTGTCAAATGTGTGAGGCCATAGGAAAATTTGGTCCTGGATATGAGCCTCCTACTCAAATGAGCTTAGGGAGAAGTTGTTGAGTGAGGAATATGCAAGGACCAAGAGTTTGTTAGATAAACGTGGGATGGAGAAGATAAAGCTTGGATGCACCATCATGCCCGATGCATGGACAAACATGAAGAGGAGGAGTATAATGAATTTGTGCATGCATTGTAGTGGGGGACAAGTTTTCTCAAATCAAAGGAAACATCAGATGTGTCACATACAAGTGAAGTCATCTTTCAGCTAGTGTACAACGCAATTGAGGAGGTAGGGGTGGAGCATGTGATGCAAGTGGTGACGGACAATGCTTCCAATAACATGGGAGCCAAGTAAATGTTGTTTGAGAAGAGGCCAAAGATCTTTTGGAGCTCTTGTGCAACTCACACTATCAACTTGATGCTCCATGGAATTAGCAAACTCAAAAGATTCAAGACAATAATTGATCAAGCAAATAACTTCACCATCTTCATCTATGCTCATCACAAGACTTTGGCATTGATGAGGGTTGCTACAAAAAGGAGAGATATCATAAGGCCGGGGGTGACTAGATTTGCTTCCGCTTTTCTCACTTTGCAAAGTTTTTTTGGAGAAGAAAGATGCTTTAAGGTGTATGGTGGTTGAAAGAGCTTGGGAAGATATGAGTCATGTGAAAACAAAGGAAGGCAAGGATGCAACGACGACAGTGATGGATGCTAACTTTTGGAAAGGCGTGCTCCTATGCATAAAGGTGTTTGAGCCATTAGTGAGAGTTCTTCGTTTGGTTGATGGGGATATTAAGCCATCGATGGCTTGGCTGTATGGAGAGTTGGTGAATGCAAAGAGGGAAACGAAGGAGGCATTTAACAACTTGGAGAAGAACTACAAAGATACTATGGCCATTGTTGACAAGAAGATGAATGGAAGACTTGATTCTCCACTCCACATGGCCACATATGTGTTGAACCCACACTTCAATTATCCGGATAGCTCCATCTTAACCACTGCAAATGAAGGATTCCAGGGTGTGCTGAACAATACTTTGCAAATGATGATTATACTTGCATGGTGGTTATCAATGATGAGTTTTTGAAGTATGAAAACAAAGAAGGAGCTTTTGGAAAGAGGCTTGCAAAAGCATGTGAAAACAAAAGCTAAAAAGCCCAAGTATACTTGCTAGCTCCTGCCCCCTACTTGATGTTGCTCTTGCTGTTCCTTCTGTTGCCTTGCTACTGCTACTTGCTTGTTGCTGCTACCATGCCGCCGCTGCTGCTGCCATACCACTGCTGCTGCTGCCATGCCGCTGCTCCTGCTGCCTTGCAGCTGCTACTGCTACCTTGCTGATACTACTACCTTGTTGCTGCTACTACTACCTTGCCGCTGCAGCTACTACTAACTTGCTGCTCCTCCTGTCCAATTTCAAATTTTTAGTTGGTTGGTGGAAGCTTTATGGAGGAGAAACACCAAATTTGAAAGAAATGGCTATGAGAATCCTCTCTCTAACCTCTAGCTCTTCTAGTTGTGAAAGAAACTGGAGTGCATTTGAATCGGTATACCTCTCCTCTCATTTTTGTTTCCTCTCATTTGTCTCCTCTCATGTTTTCGAATATGCTCATTTGATGTTTAATATGTAGATACATACCAAGAGAAGAAATAGGCTCACAACAGAGCAATGCAACAACTTGGTCTTCATAAGGTTCAATAATAGAATGTTGTCTAGGAAACAAAAGCTCCTGGAGAAGAAGAAATGGGATGTGCTCATCAGCACCGATGTTGCCGAAGCTCAAGGGTTTATATTTCAAGGAGTAGATTATCATGCAAATGTAGTTTATCTTGATGAGGATGATGGGGATGTCCATCCGACTACGGGGATATCATGGGATATACTTGGTGAAGCTATGGGAGCACAAGAGCAACTCCAACTTCGTTGGAGTGCAAGAGTGAGAGACCTTGAGGAGGAGGAGTTTAAATCTGATGGTGATGATGAAATCGTGGATGACGAAGACATTGAGTATGAGGATGATTGAGAGGCATTGAGCAAGTGATCATTGCGTGATGGTTGGCATCATACCATCAAGTGATCAAGTTATCATGCATTTGTCTTTTGTTTGTTATTTGTTATGTAAGAGACTATGATGAAGTGGTGAGACTATTGTGGATCGTGGTCGTGGTACTTTGGTTTGGTTGAACTAAGCAAGTTGAAGACTTTTATTTGTTAGGTAATATGCTTGCTTGTGAAGTTGTGATATGATTTGCTCATTGGTCTGCTTTGTTGCTACTTTGCTATTATGCTTTGATTGCTCATTCAATTTGGAGAATCTGGGAAAGGGAGAAGGTTGTGAGCCAACTAGATAAGATTCTTATTACAATTGTATTTACATTATTATATATATGATGCATTCAAAGATTTGGATGATTTGATTGCTTGTTGGTTGTTGCTGCTAGCATCTTGTCATCTTCTTTATGATGTATGTAGCTTCTGACCGCTACATTGGAGGGAGAAGATCAGAGGACAACACACAAAGAGGGAGGGGCAACATATTGGAGGGAGAACAATGTTACAAACTTATAATTATGCCTTCATTTGACATTCTACCTTTATTTTTTAGGGATTTCTATTCTTGTGCCCCTGGTTCCTTAGTTGTACTCATTCATTCCCACGCTCTTAACGTTTGCTCAGTTTTCCCCACTCTCTTGTCCAAAACCCTCACAACGGAGGATGCCGTCGGGTCAATGGTTTGACCGTTAAGTGCTGACAAGTGGGGCCTTGGTTTCCTTGGACTGTTGGCCCGATGCGCGCCTGAAAGCACATATGCTCCCTTGGTGGTTTTGATAATTCATGACAACATACATTGTATCTTGGGCTAATATTTCTACCTAGCTTATTTCAGGTTTAAGTCTACAGAGAGGATTGGCAAAGGATTGTGAGGAGAACCCCAAGATGGAAGGAATAAGATTGGCCAAGCTACAAGCAAGAGGACTCTACATTTTACTTTGTGAGAAATCACTTTGAGTCCATAGGAAAGCCAATACTATCAAAAGGGGGTAAGGTATTAATGGTGAATGAAATGCTCAAGTGATCAAGTGATAGCCACCAAAAACATTCACAAAACTCCCCTACAAATATTCTGTCCAAAGCCTAACATGCAAAATCGGTGCCACCAACATTTCCCACTCGGCCCTACCGATTTTCATCTCAGACAAAAACCCTAGCCAAACCCCATTCTCGGTACCACCAAGTTGCATTTCGGTGCCACCGAAAACGGTGACCAACTCTCTGCTGTCTCATTTTTAAAAATCGGAATTTCTTATTTTTGAAAATCGGTGCCACCGAGTTCTGGAAACTGCCTAGGTGAACCTTGTCGGTACCACCGTGAATTCTATATCGGTTCCATCGAGATTCCTAAAGTTGCTACATTTTGAACACTTCGGTGCCACCGAGTTTTCACTTCGGTTTCACCGAGTTGGTAAATAATGGTGTAACGGTTGGATTTTTGGAGAAGCCTATATACACCCCTCCACCACATCCCACTCGCAAGAGAAGCACTCAGAATAGTTCCACACTTCCCATATCCAAATTTCCGAGAGAGAACCACCTACCCCTGTGTTGAGGTCAAGATCATCCACTCCAACCATATGGATCTTGATTTCTAGCCTCCACAAGTTGCTTTCCATCCAATCAATATCTTCTACCCAAGCCAAATCTGTGAGAGAGTGATTGTGTGTTGAGGAGACTATCATTTGAGACACAAGAGCAAGGAGTTCATCGTTACTATCGAGCCTATTACCTTTTGGAGGGTGGTGCCTCCTAGATTGGTTAGGTGTCGCTTGGGAGCCTACTACTTCGTGTTGCAGAGTGAACCAAGAAGTTTGTACGGGCAAGGAGATCGCCTACTTCGTGAAGATCTACCCATAGTGAGGGTAGTCCTTCGCGGACGGAGGCTGTTATGGAATAGTCAAGGTTGCTACTTCGTGGACCCTTATGGGTGGAGCCCGCCATGGACTCTCGCGACCGCTACCCTCCGTGGGTTGAAGACTCCATAAACGTGGATGTACAATAGTGCCACCTATCGGAACCACGGGAAAAATCCTTGCGTCTCCAAATTGCGTTTGATCTTCCCATCTCTACTATCTCTTACATGTGCTTGTCTTACTTTCCGCTGCCATACTTGTTGACTAGCATGTGTAGGGTGCATTAGACTTGTTATAATTACTAAAACTTCCCACCAATTAACTTGGGAAAAGTTTGGTTTTAATTCTTGCAAGTAGTCTATTCACCCGCCCCTCTATTGGTATCAGAGCTTTGGTCTCCATAGCTTCGGTTTCATCACCATGGAGGAAGATGGATGTGTCTAGTTTGGGGAGTCTTAGTTGTAGAGTGCCCGTTCTCGATGGGGAGTACTATAGTCAATGGAAATATGAAATGCTTGAGTTATTCAATGAATTCCATTTGAGCAAGTATGTTAAGAACCCCTATGTACCTCCCATTGATCCTTTACATCCCACACACAAAGAGGAAATCGATATGCTTCGTAATCCTAGAGCGGTTAATCTTATCATTAGAGGATTGCCTAGAATTGTGCTTGACCAAATGAAGAATTTTGAGTGTGCTTATACTTTGTGGAGTGATTTGAAGAAACGATATCCAAATTATTCATTGAGTAATATTGATGAAATTCTTCATAAAACCATTGCTTTTTACAAAATGATGCCTAGTGATCCTAAGTATGATGACTATCTATTTGAGCTTAGAGACCTCATGCGTGCTAAAGGAGATGTCATAACTATCAACAACATCATTGTTGAAGCCATTCGCATTCATAATCTTGAACATTGTCATGATCACAACTCTCACAAATATCTTGTTTCTTATGACGAGGATTTCCCACTTGATGATGACAATGTGGAACATGGCTACTATGATGAAGATGAGTTGTTCGACATCGAGGATGAGAAGAGAATGAAGAATCTAAGTCTCATGGAAAACTTCAAGGATTACATGTCCGGAAGAAAATAGTGGATTCTCGATAGTGGATGCACCGATTATATGACCGGAGATAGAGACATGTTTGAAGAGATCACACCAAACCATGGACCGCGAAGGTATGTAACTTTTGGAGACAACTCCTAGGGTAAGGTACTTGGTCTTGTTAAGGTGGCCATATCCCATGATACCTCTATTCAAAACGTCATGCTTGTTGAATCCCTTGGCTATAATCTTCTTTTCGTATCTAGACTAGCCGACTTCGGTTTTAATGTGCTATTTACCAAAGTAGATTCCCAGGTGTTTTGTCAAGACAATCATAACATGGTCTTTACCGGCTTTCGTAGAGGTGATCTATACATTGTCGATTTCACTAAAAGGTCCAAACCTCGTACTTGTCTTATTACAAAACCTTCTAAAGGTTGGCTTTGGCATAGAAGACTAGGACATGTTGGTATGCGTAATCTAGACAAACTCATCAAAGGTGATCATATTCTTGGTGTTAAAGATGTTATCTTTGAAAAAGATAGACTTTGTAGTGCTTGTCAAGCTGGAAAGCAAGTAGGTGGAAGTCATCCCGTAAAGAATATCATGACTACTAGGAGACCACTTGAGTTACTTCATATGGATATTTTTGGTCCCGATGCTTACAAGAGCCTCAGTGGAAATTCCTTTGGTCTAGTTATAATTGATGATTTTTACAGATTTACGTGGGTATTCTTTCTTGATGATAAGTCGCAAGTACAAAAGATCTTCAAGAACTTCGCTCGCAAAGCACAAAATCAGTTTGAAGTGAAGATCAAGAAACTTCAGAGCAACAACGGATTGGAGTTCTAGAACACAAATGTAGATACCTTCCTTGACAAAGAAGGGATTCTACATGAGTTCTCCGCTACGTACACGCCTCAACAAAATGGAGTTGTTGAGAGGAAGAACCGAACTCTTATTGAGATGGCAAGAACGATGCTCGACGAATACAAGAAGCCAAGACACTTTTGGGTGGAAGACATTGAGACAGCTTGTCATGCCACGAACCGACTCTACCTTCACAAGCTTCTCGGTAAAACGACATATGAGCTACTCTCCGGTAACAAGCCCCAAGTTGGATACTTTTGGGTATTCGGCTCCAAGTGTTACATTCTTGATAAGCATCGTTGTTCAAAATTAGCTCCTAAATCTCATGAAGGTTTCCTAGTCAGTTACGGATCAAACTCTCACACTTACCGTGTCTACAACAATTTCACACGAAAAGTTGAAGAGACGGTAGATGTGAAGTTTGATGAATCTAATGGTTCGCAAGTCGAACAATTGCCAAATGATGTAGGAGACAAGGAACCTTCGGAAGCTATCCAAGACTTGTCCATTGGCAAGATTCGTCCCATGGAGGTGAAGGAAAGTTCTTCGTCAACTCAAGTGGAAGCCCCTACTTCACATTAAGGTGAACCTCAACACGACATGGAGGCATCCACAAGCGGTACACGACAAGATGAAGAGGAGGAAGAAGTTCATCATGATGATCCACCACAACCACCTTCACCACCACCTCAAGGCCACGACACCTTCAACAACAACGAAGAAGAAGATGATGATGAAGAAGCTCCACCAGCCAACAAGCAAAAGCTACCCCGAGTTCGAGTAAGAGTGGACAAAAATCATCCTCTAAATCAAATCTTCGGTGACATACAAACCGGGAGGAGGCGCATGAAAAGGAAAGTTGCTGCTGCCCGGGGACCGAGGCCCTCTGTCTCGTTGATGGATGCTGCCAATATGATAGAACTATCAGATGATAAGTTTGATGATGAAGCTCTAGCGAAGCTCATCCAACAGAAAGAAGAGGAAGCTAAACGTCTTGAAGACTTGCCTCTCTTTGATCCATCCATTCTAGATCACTTCATTGATGAATGGTTTGCTGATCCCTCGCTCACCATCGACGCCCTTCAACTTCCCATTGTCCTGAGTGTTACCTTCCAAGGGCTGGTGAATGAGGAGCTTACTATAGCACAAAAGGTCATAAAACAAAAGGCTATGATTAGCCATGAGAAGAATGTCTTCAAGGACAACGTCCACAAGCTCAATGCTGACCAAATACACGGCTATCAACTTATGATGAAAGACCTCAAAGCTGAGTTTGAAAAGAGGTGTGAGGCTGTCAAAGGTGCCCTAGTGCGTCTCAAGAAGAAAGCTGCCATTATGGTTCAGGCACACAATGACATGCTGAAGAGAAAATCTCTTGGACAACCTGCTCTCGATCCAAGGATCATGGAGAGATCCAAATAGGCTTCAATGTCTTCGAGCCAAGCCACTCCCTCAAGATCAGAATCTTGGGGCATTGTCTTCCCAGCTGGCTTCTCAGGCTCAAGGTCACCTCCTCCTTCCTCTGCTGTATCCAGCAAGAAGATAAAGAAGGCCAAAGCTGAAGCCCGAAAACGCAAGAGAGCTCAGCCCGCTGAACTACAACACACACTCAGCCAAAGCCAAAGAAACCAAAGTCTTCGCGACCTGCTCAAGTTTTGACTATCACACCGCCTGCTCCACCACCTGCTCCAGAGGAACCCCTCCGTGTGACGCCTATCTCAGTGGGCCCTCCAGTAGATGCAAATACTGAGAGGCAAGTCATTCTTCATGAGCCTGCTCCTACAGAGGCTCAGACCACTGAAGACATTCCAGCTGCCAACCCCAATGCAGCTGAAGACATTGTTCATGAAGACAATGTTGTGCAAGATTCGGTGCCTCAAATTGATGCACCGATGGTATCATCGCCCCCACAAGAAAGCGAGTACGTGGACATTGGCACCCCACTCAGGCCAAGAATTACTGAAGCTGATCCTGGTACTCCTTCACCGCCGTTCTTTCCCCTTGCACCAAGATCACCTGAATCGCCATTCGTCGCCAAGGAGACAGAAAACACTGCTCGTGCGTCGCCTCTTAGAAGGCTTCGCCGTGGACCAAGACCTGCTATGGCTTCAATGCATAGCTTTCTTGAAGATGAAGCTCATGTCTCACCAACTGCACCAGTTGATGAAGTGCTCATGATTGAAGATGTTCCTAGAGATCACTCTGAGCATGAAGCCAAAGCTGCTGAAGACAATGAAGCTAACAACACTATGGGCAAAGTCAATGCCCCTGATGGTCCTCCTGTCCCTGCCACACCATCGACCGATGACAATGCTGAGAATATCGTCATGGCTCGCAATAGGGAAGGAGACATGGTCCCTACAAGATGGCCCAGGCTCATTGCTCCACCAAGGATGGGGCCTCAGTATGAATTCAACATCCATCGCCGCCCCAACGTCATGAACCCAATGCCTAGACTTCCAAATCTTCGCTAGCCGGCCCTGCAAGACCATTGGTCTTTGAAGTTAGAAGCTTCAGATTGAACAACACCTTCCTTGACTCAGACCGCAATCCATACAACCGTCGAAAGATACAATCTGACATATTTTTGGAGTGCTCCACAACGTCAGTACTAGATATGTGTTCTCTATGGACAAAATATGACTTTCGCCACAAGTGTTGGGGAACGTTGCATGGGAAATAAATATTATCCTACGCACACGCAAGATCTATCCATGGAGATGTATAGCTACGAGAGGGGGAGTGTATGAGAGGGGGAGTGTATCTACATACCCTTGTAGATCGCTAAGCGGAAGCGTATATAACACGGTTGATGTAGTCGTACTCTTCACGATCCAATCGTGATCCAATCCGATCCAGCGCCGAACGGACGGCACCTCCGTGTTCAGCACACGTGCGGCTCGATGAGGTCTCCTCCTTCTTGATCCAGCAAGAGAGGAAGGAGAAATAGATGGGATCTCAACCAGCACGATGGCCTGGTGGAGATGGTGGCGTCGCAGTGCCGGCAGGGCGTCGCCAAGCGCCTCCGGAACGACGTACGAGGAAGAAACAGGAGAGACGGGAGGAGGGCCGCGACCGTGGGAGGTTCATCAGCCCCCTTGCACCTCCCCACCTTTATATAGGCATGGGAGGGGCTGGTGGCTTACCCTCTAAGCCCCTACGGTCGTTGGTCAAGGGGGGAGGAAGGAAATCTCTCCTTTCCTTCCCGACCGATCACTATCCCACCTTTTTAGGGATCTCGATCTTATCCTTTTGGGATATGATCCTATTCCTTTTAAGGGGGGATCTTGATGCGCCTTTCCTTCCCGACCGATCACTATCCCACCTTTTTAGGGATCTCGATCTTATCCTTTTGGGATATGATCCTATTCCTTTTAAGGGGGGATCTTGATGCGCCTAGACCAGGGGTGTGGGGACTTTCCCCATTACCCACGTTCATGTGGGTCCACATGCAGGTGGGCCCCACTCCGGAACCTTCTAGAACCTTCGCGGTACAATACCGAAAAATCCCGAACATTTTCTGGAATCCTGAATATGACTTCCCATATATAAATCTTTACCTCCGGACCATTTCGGAGCTCCTCGTGACGTCCGGGATCTCATCCGGGACTCTGAACAACATTCGGCCACCAACATACATATCCCAATACTACTCTTGCCTCACCGAACGTTAAGTGTGCACACCCTACGGGTTCGAGAATCTCCGGTCAATAACCAATAGCGGGTCCTGGATGCCCATATTGGTTCCCACATATTCCACGAAGATCATTATTGGTCGAACCACGATGCCAATGATTCAATCAATCCCGTATGCAGTTCCCTTTGTCCACTGGTATGTTACTTGCCCGAGATTCGATCGTCGGTATCTCCATACCTAGTTCAATCTCGTTACCTGCAAATCTCTTTACTCGTTCCGTAATGCAAGATACCATGACTAACTCCTTAGTCACATTGCTTGCAAGCTTCTTATGATCTTGTATTACCGAGTGGGCCCAGAGATACCTCTCTGTCATACGGAGTGACAAATCCCAGTCTTGATCGATGCCAACCCAACAGACACCCTCGGAGATACCTGTCGAGCACCTTTATAGTCACCCTGTTACGTTGTGACGTTTGATACACACAAGGAATTCCTCCAGTGTCCGGGAGTTGCATGATCTCATGGTCGTAGGAACAGATACTTGACATGGATAAAGCAGTAGCAATAAACTGACACGATCAACTGCTATGCTTACGGTTGGGTCTTGTCCATCACATCATTCTCCTAACGATGTGATCCCGTTATCAGCTAATAACTCATGTCTATGGTCAGGAAACCTTGACCATCTCTGATCAATGAGCTAGTCTAGTAGAGGCTCACTAGGGACATGGTGTTGTCTATGTATATCCACACATGTATCTAAGTTTCCGATCAATACAATTCTAGCATGGATAATAAACGATTATCATGAACGAGGAAACATGATAATAACCAATTTATTATTGCCTCTAGGGCATATGTCCAACAGTCCCCCACTTGCACTAGAGTCAATAATCAAGTTCACATCACCATGTGATTAACACCCAATGAGTTCTGGGGTTTTATCATGTTTTGCTTGTGAGAGAGGTTTTAGTCAACGGGTCTGCAACATTCATATCCGTGTGCACTTTGCAAATCTCTATGTCATACTGTAGATGCTGCTACCACGCTCCACTTGGAACTATTCCAAATGGCTGCTCCACTATACGTACTCGGATTGCTACTAAGAGTCATCCGGATTGGTGTCAAAGCTTGCATCGATGTAACTCTTTACGACGAACTCTTCATCACCTCCATAATCGAGAAACATTTCCTTAGTCCTCTAGTTACTAAGGATAATTTTGACTGTTGTCCCGTGATCCACTCCTGGATCACTCTTGTACCCCTTGACAGACTCATGGCAAGGTACACACTAGGAGCGGTACACAGCATGACATACTATACAGAGCCTATGGATAAGGCATAGGGGACGACCTTCCTCCTTTCTCTTTCTTCTGCCGTGGTCGAGCTTTGAGTGTTACTCAACTTCACACCTTACAAATCAGGCAAGAACTCCTTGTTTGACTGATTCATTTTGAACTCTTTCAAAATTTTGTCAAGGTATGTACTCATTGAATGTCTTATCAGGCGTTTTGATCTATCTCTATAGATCATGATGCCCAATATTTAAGTAGCTTTATCCAGGTCTTCCTTTGAAAAACTCCTTTCAAACAACCCTTTATGCTTTCCAGAAATTCTACATTATTTCCGATCAACAATATGTCGTCCACATATACTTATCAGAAATTCTATAGTGCTCCCACTCACTTTCTTGTAAATACAAGTTTCTTATAAACTTTGTATAAACCCAAAAGCTTTGATTACCTCATCAAAGCGTATATTCCTACTCCAAGATGCTTACTCCAGTCCATAGAAGGATCGCTGGAGCTTGCATGCCTTTTAGCATCCTTAGGACCGACAAAACCTTCTGGTTGTATCACATACAATCTTTCCTCACGGAAACCGTTAAGGAAACTCTGTTTTGACATCCATCTGCCAGATTTCATAATTGAAAAATGCAGCAACTGCTAACACAATTCCAATAGATGTTAGCATCGCTACGGGTGAGAGAGTCTCTTCGTAGTCAACTCCTTGGACTTGTCGGAAACCACTTTGCGACAAGTCAAGCTTTATAAATGGTGACAATTACCATCAGCGTATGTCTTCTTCTTAAAGGTCCATTTGTACTTATCGGCCTGCCGTTCAATGGGAAAGTCTACCAAAGTCCATACATGGTTTTCATACATGGATCCTATCTTGGATTTCATGGCTCCTAGCCATTTGTTGGAATCCGTTCCCACCATCGCATCTTCATAGCTCGTAGGTTCACTGTTGTCTAACAACATGACCTCCGAGACACGATTGCCATACCACTCAGGAGTGATATGATTCCTTGTCGACCTACGAGGCTCAGTAGTAACTTGATTTGAAGTTTCATGATCATCATCACTAGCTTCCTCTTCATTTGGTGTGGGCGTCACAGAAACATCTTGCTGCGTCGTGCTATCATCCAACTGAAGTGACGGTTCAATAACCTCATCAAGTTCTACCTTCCTCCCACTCAATTCTTTCGAGATAAACTCTTTCTCGAGAAAGGACCCGTTTTTAGCAACAAACACTTTGCCCTCGGATCTGAGATAGAAGGTATACCCAACTGTTTCCTTAGGGTATCCTATGAAGACGCATTTGTCCGCTTTGGGTTCGTGCTTATCAGGTTGAAGTCTTTTCACATAAGCATCGCATTCCCAAACTCTAAGAAATGACAGCATAGGTTTCTGCCAAACTATAATTCATACGGTGTCATCCCAATAGACTTTAGATGGTGCCCTATTTTAAAGTGAATGTAGTTGTCTCTAATGCATAACCCCCAAAATGATAGCGGCAAATCGGTAAGAGACATCATAGTACGTACTATATCCAATAGAGCACGGCTACGACGTACGGACACACCATCACACTATGGTGTTCCAGGCGGCGTGAGTTGTGAAACAATTTCCACATTGTCTTAAGTTGCATACCAAACTCGTAACTCAGACATTCACCTCCATGATCATATCATAGACATTTTGTCCACTTGTCACGATGATCTTCAACTTCACTATGAAATTGCTTGAACTTTTTAAACGTTTCAGACTTGTGTTTAATTAAGTAAATATACCCATATCTACTCAAATCATCAGTGAAGGTAGGAAAATAACGATATCAACCGCATGCTTCAACACTCATTGGACCGCATACATCAACATGTATCATTTCCAGTAAGTCACTTGCCCGCTCCATCAAACCGGAAAACTGGGTCTTAGTCATCTTGCCCATGAGGCATGGTCCGCATGTCTCAAGCGATCCGAAATCGAGTGAGTCCAAAGATCCATCAACATGGAGTTTCTTCATGCGCTTTACACCAATATGACCTTAGAGGCAGTGCCACAATTATGTGGTACTATCATAATTAACTTTGCATCTTTTGGCATCAATACTATGAACATGTGTATCACTATGATCGATATTCAATAAACCATTCACATTGAGTGTATGACCATTGAAGGTATTATTCATGTAAACAGAATAACTATTATTCTCTGACTTAAATGAACAACCGTATTGCAATAAACACGATCTAGTCATGTTCATGCTCAACGCAAACACCAAATAACATTTATTTAGGTTCAACACTAATCTCGAAGGTAGAGGGAGCCTGCGATGGTGATCACATCAACCTTGGAAACACTTCCGACACACATCGTCACCTCAGCCTTAGCTAGTCTCCGTTTATTCCGTAGCTTTCACTTCGAGTTACCAATATTAGCAACTGAACCGGTATCTAATACCCAGGTGCTACTAGGAGTACTAGTAAGGTACACATCAATAACATATATATCAAATATACTTTTGTTGACGTTGCAGCCTTCTTATCTGCCAAGTATCTGGGGCAGTTCCGCTTCAGTGACCGTTCCCCTCATAACAGAAGCACTCAGTCTCGGGTTTGGGTCCAATCTTGGGTTTCTTCACTGGAGAGATAACTGGCTTGCCATTCTTGAAGTTTCCCTTCTTGCCCTTGCCCTTCTTGAAACTAGTTGTCTTACCATCAACACTTGATGCTCCTTCTTGATTTATACCTTTCTTGTGTAAAACATCGTGAATAGCTCAGGGATCATCATCTCCATCCCTGGCATGTTATAGTTCATCACTAAGCTCTAGCAGCTTGGTGGCAGTGACTTGGAGAATTGTGTCAATCACTATGTTATCAGGAAGATCAACTCCCACTTGATTCAAGCAATTGTAGCGCCCAGACAATCTGACCACATGCTCACCGATTGAGCTATTCTCTTTCATCTTGCAGGCAAAGAATCTTGTTGTAGGTCTCACACCTCTTAACATGGCACGAGCCTGAAATCCCAATTTTAGCTCTTGGAACATCTCATATGATCCGTGACGTTCAAAACGTCTTTGGAGCCTTAATTCTAAGCCATAAAGGATGACGCACTGAACTATCAAGTAGTCATCAAAAACGTGCCTGTCTGATGTTCTCAACACCCACAGACGACGCTTGAAGGGGTGGCGCACCGAGCGGCACATCAAGGACAAAAGCCTTCTGTGCAGCAACTGAGGACAATCCTCAGATCACGAACCTAGTCCGCATAATTGCTACTACCATCTTTCAACTTAGTTTTTCTCTAGGAACATATCAAAATATAGGGGAGCTATAGCGCGAGCTATTGGTCTACAACATAATTTGCAAAGATATTTTGACTATGTTCATGATAATGAGTTCAACTAATCATATTACTAAATAACTCCCACTCAAATCAACATCCCTCAGGTTGTCCGAGTGTAACATGATCCAAATCCACCAACCCAAGTCCGATCATCACGTGAGATAGGGTGGCTTCAATGGTGAACATCTCCATGTTGATTACATCTACTATATGACTCATGTTCGACCTTTCGGTCTCCTGTTCCGAGGCCATGTCTGTACATGCTAGGCTCATCAAGTTTAACCCAAGTATTCCGCGTATGTAAATCTGGCTTACACCTGTTGTATGCGAACGTAGAGTCTATCACACCCGATCATCACGAGGTGCTTCGAAACGACGAACCTTTGTAACAGTGCATACTCGGGGAGAACACAATTTATCTTGACATTTTAGTAAGGGATCATCTTATAATGCTACCGTCGTTCTAAGCAAAATAAGATGCATAAAAGCATTAACGTCACATGCAAATCATATAAGTGACATGATATGGCCATCATCATCTTGTGCTTTTGATCTCCATCTCCAAAGCACCGGCATGATCTCCATCGTCACCGGCATGACACCATGATCTCCATCATCGCGTCTTCATGTGGTTGTCGTCCGAACTATAGCTTCTACAACCATTGCGAACTCATAGCGATAAAGTAAAGCAAGAACGGCGAAAATAAATTAAAGTCAACCCTATGGCTCCTGCCGGTTGCCGTACTCATCGACATGCAAGTCGTGATAATCTATACAAAACATGATCATCTCATACATCACATATATCACATCATGTCTTTGGCTATATCACATCACAACATGCCCTGCAAAAACAAGTTAGACGTCCTCTACTTTGTTGTTGCAAGTTTTACGTGGCTGCTATGGGCAACTAGTAAGAACCGTTCTTACCTACACAAAGACACAACGGTGATATTCAAGTTGCTATTTAACCTTATACAAGGACCACCTCTGTCGAATCCGATTCAACTAAAGTGGGAGAGACAGACACCCACCAGCCATCTTTATGCAACAAGTTGCATGTCAGTCGATGGAATCGGTCTCTCGTATGTGGACGAGTAAGGTTGGTCCGCGCCGCTTCATCCCACAATACCGCCGAATCAAGATAAGACTAAGGAAGTAAGCAATCTGAACATCAACGCCCACAAACTCTTTTGTGTTCTACTCGTGCATATCATCTACGCATAGACCTAGCTCATGATGCCACTGTTGGGGAACGTTGCATGGGAAAAAAAAATTCCCACGCACACGCAATATCTATCCATGGAGATGTATAGCTACGAGAGGGTGAGTGTATGAGAGGGGGAGTGTATCTACATACCCTTTTAGATCGCTAAGAGGAAGCGTATATAACGCGGTTGATGTAGTCGTACTCTTCACGATCCAATCGTGATCCAATCCGATCCAGCGCCGAACGGACGACGCCTCCGCGTTCAGCGCACATGTGGCTCGATGACATCTCCTCCTTCTTGATCCATAAAGAGAGGAAGGATACGTAGATGGGATCTCAACCAGCACGACGGCGTGGTGGAGATGGTGGCGTCGCAGTGCCGGCAGGGCTTCGCCAAGCGCCTCCGGAACGACGTACGAGGAAGAAACGGGAGAGACAGGAGGAGGGCCGCGGCCGTGGGAGGGTCATCATCCCCCTTGCGCCTCCCCACATTTATATAGGTGTGGGAGGGGCTGGTGGCTTACCCTCCAAGCCCCTAGGGTGGTTGGTCAAGGGGGGAGGAAGGAAATCTCTCCTTTCCTTCCCCACCGATCACTAACCCACCTTTTTAGGGATCTCGATCTTATCCTTTTGGGATATGATCCTATTCCTTTTAAGGGGGGATCTTGATGTGCGTAGACCAGGGGTGTGGGTACTTTCCCCATTACCCACGTTCATGTGGGTCCACATGCAGGTGGGCCCCACTCCGGAACCTTCTAGAACCTTCGCGGTACAATACCGAAAAATCCCGAACATTTTTCGGAACCCTGAATATGACTTCCCATATATAAATCTTTACCTCCGGACCATTCCAGAGCTCCTCGTGACATCCGGGATCTCATCCGGGACTCCAAACAACATTGGGTCACCAACGTATATATCCCAATACTACTCTAGCCTCACCGAACGTTAAGCGTTCGGACCCTACGGGTTCGAGAATCATGTGGCCATGACCGAGACACCTCTCCGGTCAATAACCAATAGCGGGACCTGGATGCCCATATTGGTTCCCACATATTGCACAGAGATCATTATTGGTCGAACCACGATGCCAAGGATTCAATCAATCCCGTATGCAGTTCCCTTTCTCCATCGGTATGTTACTTGCCCGAGATTCGATCGTCGGTATCTCCATACCTAGTTCAATCTCATTACCAGCAAGTCTCTTTACTCATTCCATAATACAAGATACCGTGACTAACTCCTTAGTCACATTGCTTGCAAGCTTCTTATGCTGTTGTATTACCGAATGGGCCCAGAGATACCTCTCCGTCATACGGAGTGACAAATCCCAGTCTGGATCCATGCCAACCCAACTGACACCCTCGGAGATACTTGTAGATAACCTTTATAGTCACCCAGTTATGTTGTGATGTTTGATACACACAAGGCATTCCTCCAGTGTCTGGGAGTTGCATGATCTCATGGTCGTAGGAACAGATACTTGACATGGATAAAGCAGTGGCAATAAACTGACACGATCAACTGCTATGCTTACCGTTGGGTCTTGTCCATCACATCATTCTCCTAATAATGTGATCCCGTTATCAGCTGACAACTCATGTCTATGGTCAGGAAACCTTGACCATCCCTGGTCAACGAGCTAGTCTAGTAGAGGCTCACTAGGGACATGGTGTTGTCTATGTATCCACACATGTATCTGAGTTTCCGATCAATACAATTCTAGCATGGATAATAAACGATTATCATGAACGAGGAAATATGATAATAACCAATTTATTATTGCCTCTAGGGCATATTTCCAACAACAAGCATCTCTGCTTTGAAGCTATGAAACATCTTCCCTGTTTTGATCAAGCACTGGATTGTGTTTGGGATGTTGGACAGTTACCATTTGTCACTGATCATGAAGACTGGAATGAGGAACTCTTCCTCCAGTTCTATGCAAATCTCCACATCTCTTGTTTTGGTAGAGACCTGAACACGTGGAAGATGGATTTCATGATCCGTGATGAACACATCACTGCCTCTGCATTGGACTTCTTCCCTGCTACCCCTCTTGCTGCCTCTGGAGAAGACTTAGATCCTCGATCTGAAGCCTATGCTGCTGTCACTAGAAGTATTTTTCAAATGCCAGAGTCCAATATGACTACTATGCTTACATTGATGAAGCCTTTGGCTCCAGATGCAGAACTGCCCATGTCATTCTTTGTTGATGATCTTTAGTATGTGCCAAGGACAATCTATCATATTGTTTGGCATACAATCTGGTGAATCAAAGGGCATAACTCAACTCGCAAGCTTGAAGGGGCTCTGAAGACATTGGTCTACAACACTGTCTATGGCATCGGTTTAATATTCAAGATTTATTTCTCCACAATATGGCAGCAAATGGCATCAATCTCTTTGAGCCGAAGATATATGCCCCATGGATTATGCGTTTCATCAAGTACAACCAGGTTTCTACCCTCTGCTCGCAATCATGGCATTTATCTTCCAGACATTGAAATTGTCCAAGCAGATCTCTATCCCTCCAAAGGCAACAACCCCATCGTGGAAGGCACCAGTGGCACTGCTGAAGATGAAGGTCTTCACCTTCTGTCTGATCTCACAAGGGAAAGATTGATTGGCTCATTTCGCCAACCTCGACCAAGTGCCACTGCTACTGAAGCCACTGCTAGCACTCTGCCTCGCCAAAACCTACCAAGAAGAGAGCGTGCCCTAACTGATCGGGAACTTCTAGTCTCTCTGATTCAGAAGCAGGATTGGCACCACTAGTGGACGCGAAGACAAATGCATTCCATGGTTCAAGATATCAATCGAATTCACAATCTCACCACCAAGAATGCCTTTGTGTCCTATGAAACCAGTCGTCGCGCATGGAAGACTTTTACCATGATGGCTCCTGAGGAAGATCTTCGAGAGGATGGCTTCAACCAACGCTACAAATTTGGTGCACCACCTCCCAACACGGAGAAATGACGCAAGACTCCACTGCTCGAAGACAATGATTTCTCCTCGTCGGCACCTTCAGTCAACGTCAGGCTTGCAGATGAAGCCGATGATGCAACCTCTCTGCCTCCATCGACTCAACGACACGGCACGGCACCAAGCTCGTCTACACCAACGCACCATGACCCTACTGCACTGTCGACCTCAACTCATGCTGGGGACGCGTAGTGCTCGATGTCTTCGTCCCTTTTTGGTCATGCGATGACAAAGGTGGAGAAGCATTGGGTGATAGTCTTCAAACAGGTCTATCGATATGGGCTGGGTGCTGCTACTTTTGTTAAGTTTACAACTCTCGTTCTGAACATTTGCTATCTGGGTTGTAAAACTTAAGTCCTGATGGATGTCTGGACACTTTATGTTTACCGTACTTTTGGCGCTACTTGGGTTGTAAAACTTAAGTCCTGATGGATGTCTGCACACTTTATGTTTACCGTACTTTTGGCGCTACCTCAAGTTTTGTCATATGCGCGAAGCCATACTGTAGACGTCCATTTTCATTATGCATTTCATTATCTTTGAAATATCATTTAAATGCATAGTGATTCGATTACAAGATATAGGGGGAGATCTCCTCAAACTCTAACCTGCCATGTGCTTTTGCATTCCAAGCAAAATCTTTATAAGCACATCTTCAAAGGGAGCTCTCTATATCTTGCAATCATAATCTCCAAGTCTTTATATTCACATATTTATATCCCTGTTGAAAAATTCAACTAGTTTGTCATCAATCACCAAAAAGGGGGAGATTGTAAGTGCATCTAGTGCCACCCTTGTTTGGTTTTGGAGTATTGAAGACAAACGTGTTTGAGCGACTAATGTGTTTGTGAGAGTTCACAGGTTAACATAGGTATAAGTCCGTGGAGATTCAGTTTAACCGTCGAAGACGACCCCTAAAAATTTCCGAAGACATTGATGATGGCCGAAGCCATTGGTGGTACGCGAAGATAATCGCTTGAAGATAATGAAACGCGACGAAGAAGTCTTTTGGTAGTTTTGTTTCTTCTTTCCTGAGTCATAGGAACCACCGTACTGTTAAGTGGGGTCGATGTGATTGAAGTCAGACACTGATGTGATGCTCAACCCATACCTATGTCTTCGAGTAAAGACAATGAGAGTAAATCTCTTCCAGAGTTGGTTGAGTCAGCTTTACTTGTAGCCCAAGTAAAGCTGCCGCGTGTGTTTGAAATCCGGCAGTTGGGACACGTGTCGGTTGGCCATTGCCCCAGGGTCATTTCGGTCATATCAGGTCGGGTTGCCTGTTGGCTATAAATAGCCTACCCCTCCACCATAAGAAGGTGGCTGCTCAGAGAGAGATACGGTTGTTGTTGTTTTGGAGGAACCCACCTCGAAGACATTGAGAGAGAGAAATATCCTGCGAGGATAAACCTAAAAACCTAGAGCTAGTGTGTTTGAGCAGCACCGAAGTCGTTCTGTTCTGAGTGAACTGAAGACTTATTACACTTGAAGACTGTGATCTTCCAGACGGTTAGGCGTCCGGGTCTAGAGCATCCAAGAGTCATCGTGGATTGCCGGGTGACCAAGTTTGTACGTGTTTCGGAAGTCTCCCCTGAAGACTTACCTGAGTGATTGGGCGCTGTCTAAGTGACTTCGGCTCAAGGGGAACAAGGTGAAGACGAGGTCTTATGAGTTGAATCTCAGCCTCCCCAACCAGACGTACAGTTGTCACAGCAACTGGAACTGGTCCAACAAATCCTATGTCTTCATCAAGCTACTGGTTCTATCCTTCACTCTCTTACATTCTGTTCTGAACCGTGAAGCCTTTGCTTGAATACTACTGTTTGAAGACATACCCCAAAGACATTCATATCTGTTGTTTATCTTCATACTGTCTAAGTTTGTCTTTGACTCTGCTTACTGTGTATAATGATAATGCTCAACTTGCTTGTATGTCTTCCCTGTATTGCATGCCTTGCCTAGATCCTTGATAGTATCCCTACTTGATCCTGTTTTGCTTCCGCATATTTCAAACACATTCATTTTTTCGAAGCCTTTCATAAAAATCACCTATTCACCCCCCCTCTAGTCGATAACTAGCACTTTCATTAAGAGTGATAAATAGTTTTGTAGCAAGATAATTCATATTGAGTGACAAGTAACAATAGTAGCAAGTGTGCAGCAAGGTAGCCCGATCCTTTTTATAGCAAAGGACAGGCGTGAAGGAACTCTTATATATAGCAAAGCGGTCCCGAGAAAATATGGGAATTTCCTTCTAGTCATGTTCATCATGTTTAGGTTATTCACGTTCATTACATTGATAATTTAATATGTGGGTGGACCGGTGGTAAGGTGTTTTTCTTAGTTGAACAAGCAACCCACTTACGATTACCCCCTCTCGCAAGAATCCGCAATTATGAAAGAAGAATTAAAATAAATCTAACCATATCATGAAGCATATGGATCCAAATCAGCCCCTTACGGAGTAACACATAAACTAAGGTTTAAGCTTCTGTCACTCTAGCAACCCATCATCTACTTATTACTCCACAGTGCCTTCCCTTAGGCCCATTGGATGGTCGAGTGTCATGTAGTCGACATTCACACGACACCATTAAAGGAAGCAACAACATACAATACATCAAAATATCAAACGAATACCAACTTCACATGATTACTTATAACAAGACTTCTCCCATGTCCTCGGGAACAAAAGTAACTACTCACAAATCATCACCATGTTCAAGATTAGAGGTGTCATAATGATGAATAAGGATCTGGACATATTATCTTCCACGAAGTAAACCAACAAGCATCAACTACAAGATGTAATCAACACTGCTAGTAACGCACAGGTACCAATCTAAGGTTTTGAGACAAAGATTGAGTACAAGAGATGAAGTAGGGTTCAAGATGAGACGGTGCTGGTGAAGATGTTGATTAAGATTGGCCCTCCAACAAAGGAGGGAGCGTTGGTGATGACGATGGCTTCGATCTCCCCCTCCCAAAGAGAGATTTCCCCGGCAGAATCACCCTATCGGAGTGCAAACGGGCCTTTGTTAAGGCTTCCGCCTAGAGACGACGGCACTTCGTCCCGAAAGCTTCTCCCTTCTTTTTCTAGGTCAAAACATATCTTATAGCAGAAGAGGGAGGCTCTGGCCCCTGCGAGGGGCCCACAAGCTATCAGGGCGCGCCCAGGGGGCTTTTGGCCAGCAGGTGGCCCCCCTCTGGTATATTTTTTCTCCATAATTTCAGATATATTCCAACAAAATTCTTCGTGAAGTTTCAGGTCAATTGGAGTCTAGTGAATTTTCACCCTCTTTCTTGGTTTTCAGGTCTAGAATTCCAGTTGCCGACAATTTCCCTCTTTGTGATGTACCTTGTAAACTCAAAGAGAAAAGGCATAAGAATTGTATCATAAAGTGGAATAATGGACAAGAATACTATAAATATTGATAGGAAGTCATGATGCAAAATGGACGTATCAACTCCCCCAAGCTTAGACCTCGCTTGTTCTCAAGCGAAAGCCGAACTCGAAAATAATGACCACATAATTTGAGAGAGAGAGAGAGAGAGGTGTCGATAAAAACAAAATACGGACATGAGAGCATCATGAATATTAACATAGTAGCAAGTTTTTCATCATATGACTTCTCATAGTCAAGTAACAATCTGTCCACAATACTGAAGTATGAAGCATAAACTTTATTGACAATCAACAAACTATGTTCTTAGTCATTGAGACAATCAGAATTCATCATATTTCAGAGAAGAGTCTACGCAAGACCTTTCAATTTACCAAGTTCACATACTCATTTATCATTTAGTCTTCTATGATTGCTGACACTCATTGCATATTTTTGGAGCTAGTGTTTCCATTGGACACATAGGAAGATAGGGGCTTTAATGTTTTTCCCACCCAACTTATTTACCTCAAGGATAATGTCAATAATAATAACTCATGATCATCTACATCCAATGGGATATATATATATATATATATATATCTGTATCTTCCCCAACACATGATGCTTGCTACTAAAGAGTTAATAGACTTGAGTAAATATGAACTTGACTCTTGCATGGAAGTAAGTACTTGAAAGGTAAATTCATAAAAGTAAAATATATGCCCTTTGCAGAGGGAAGCAGAGGTTGTCATGCGCTTTTTATTTTTGGATGTGCAAAGTCTTAATGTAAAGGAACATCACTTTATATTGCCCCTTGTGATAACAAACTTTATTATGTAGTCTATCGCTTTTATTTCTTTGTCATCACAAGATCGTACAAAGCTTATTTTCCCCTCAAATAAAATATCGTACATATTTAAGAGAAATTTTTATTCCTTTGTGTACCGATGACAACTTACTTGAAGGATCTTATTCAATCCATAGGTAGGTATGGTGGACTCTCATGGCAAGAAACTGGGTTTAAGGGTAATGGATGCATAAGTAGTATCTCTACTTAGTGCGGAAATTTTCTGGCTAGCAAATGATCTAAGGCAAGCACCACATGTTAAAGGATCCAAGATAATATAACTTCTATGTGATAGTAAATAAACATAACTCATTAACTTCCTTGTCCAACATCAACAATTTGATCATTATATAATATTTGACGGGGGCTCACAATCATAGAAGATGTCAAAGATAGTGTATTTGCATGTGAATCTCCTCTCCTCTATCATATTTTTTTGATGGATTGTATCAATGACTATCACTATGTTTGTTAACTCCCAACAACTTTTATCGATCATACTTTTTTCTATGTGAAGTCATTACTCCCCATGGGATTAGCATATGATTTTTCTTTTTCTTTATTTTATTTCATTGCTATGATGATGGTTGCGTGAGAGTAAAGCAAACAAACTCAATTAATATTTATTATATAACTCTCACACTCGATTACAAAGATAGGTAGATCGCAAAGCAAACACTAAAAGCAAGGCAGCACTAATTTTTTTTCTCTAAATCACGAAACACTAGGGATCAAACTAAGATAGATGATAATGGTAAAAGTGATGGTGATACGATACCGGGGCACCTCCCCCAAGCTTGGAACAAGCTAATGGTGGTGCCCATACCCATGTACTCAAGCGTCACTCTTGGGTGATGGTGGTGATGATGTAGTAGGTTGGTTCTCCGCAATGGAGAGCATGGTAGCCTTTAGCTCCTTCATCTCATGAAGCAACTGGTGAATTATTAAGGAGTTCTTTTGTATTTCCTCCATAAGATGTTTGTTCTCCAGTCACCAAGAGCTTTTCGCTGCATCACTTTCACTTGGACAAGATATATCCCAATTGGACGGTACACGCGAGCGAGAAATATTCTCAACTCCATAGTTAAGGATAAGGTTGTGGAAATTCTTTTCATGTAACCTACCAAGGGGTCTCCTCAAAGTGGATTCATCTTGTGCTTCTCGTGCCAACTGGGCCCTCCTACCCATTGGTGGAAACGGGTTCAGAGAGGTGAAGATACCTGCTAGTGTCCCACGTTTCGAGGCATGGGCATGCACTTCCATGGAGTCCATAGGTTCCTTTCCCGATATAACTTCCTTAGTTCCTTCTCGTTCAAGCTCCATCTGCAACAGCCAAGCCTGGTCCTCAATATTGTTGGAGGAGGACAAACACATAGCTTTCACACCATGAGAAATCTGTCACAAAAACAGCCCGAAACAAGGACACAGGAGAAACTTGCGATGCGGTGGTCAAAACACATGGGAGTATATATAATGATTTTTTTCTAGGTCAGAAAACGTGTCTAGGAAGAAAACCGAGTCCGGAAAGCACACGAGGGGCTCACAAGCTATCAGGGTGCGCCCAGGGGGTGGGCACGCCCTGTTGGCTTATGGCTCCCTCGTGGCCCCCCCTGACTTGTTTTTATTTTTGTAATTTTTCAAAAATACCAAAAGCAACAAAACATATTTTTATGGAATTTTTGGAGTCGGTTTACTTATCGTATCACATACCTATTCCCTTTTCAGGTTTCTGGAGTGTTCCGGAAGGTCTGTCTTGTGTGTTCCTCCGGTGTCATCACTTGGATAATATTAGTTTCAACATTAATGGGCATACCTGAGATATAAAGCTTAATTATTTTCCTATTAACCACTCTCGAATGTGTGCCTTCAGCATTATTGATTTTGATAGCACCGGATCGGTAAACCTCTTCAACGATATAAGGTCCTTCCCATTTGGAGAGAAGCTTACCTGCAAAAAAACTGAGATGAGAATTGTAAAAAAGAACTAGGTCTCCTACATTGAATTCCCGTTTTTGAATTCTCTTTTCATGCCATCTTTTAACTTTTTCTTTAAATAACTTGGCATTTTCATAGGCTTGTGTCCTCCATTCATCTAATGAGCGAATATCACATAACCTCTTTTCACCGGCAAGCTTAAAATCATACTTGAGTTCTTTAATTGCCCAATAAGCTTTATGTTCTAATTCAAGAGGTAAATGACAAGCTTTTCCATAAACCCTTTTATATGGGGACATTCCCATTGGATTTTTATAAGCAGTTCTATAAGCCCACAGAGCATCATCAACTTTGTTAGACCAATTCTTTCTAGATCTAGTAACGGCTTTTGCAAGATTAGTTTTATTTCTCGGTTACTCAATTCAACTTGACAGCTAGACCGAGGATGATAAGGTGATGCAATTCTATGGTTAACATCATACTAAGCTAGAAGTTTACGGAAAGCACAATGAATAAAATGTGAACCACCATCAGTCATCAAGTATCTATGGACTCAAACCTTGGGAAAATAATATCTTTAAGCATTTTAATAGAAGTTTTATGATTAGCACTACTATTTGGAATAGCTTCTAGCCACTTAGTAATGTAATCAAAAGCAACTAAAATATGAGTATACCCATTAGAGGAAGGAAAAGGTCCCATATAATCAAAGCCCCAAACATCAAATGGTTCAATAGCAAGTGAATAATTTATAGGCATTTCTTGACGTCTATCAATGTTACCAATTCTTTGACATTCATCACAAGAAAGGACATACTTACGAGCATCTTTGAAAAGAGTAGGCCAATAAAATCCAGACTGTAATACCTTGTGTGTAGTTCTGTCACCAACATGGTGCCTCCCGTAGGCCTCGGAGTGACACTTCCATAGGATCTAATCCTGTTCATGCTCAAGCACATAACGTCTAATAATACCATCTACTCCTTCTTTATAAAGATGTGGGTCATCCCAAAAGTAATGTTTTAAATCATAGAAGAACTTTTTATTTTGTTGATAGGTGAAACTAGGTGGTATACATTTAGCAACAATGTAATTAGAATAATCTGCATACCAAGGAGTTCTACGGGAAGCATTTATAACAACTAATTGCTCATCAGGAAAATTATCATCAATAGGCAGTGGGTCATCAAGAACATTTTCCATTCTGGACAAGTTATCCGCTACAGGATTTTTAGCTCCTTTTCTATCAACAATATGCAAATCAAACTCTTAAAGTAAAAGCACCCACCTAATCAGTCTAGGCTTAGCATCTTTCTTTTCCATAAGGTATTTAATAGCAACATGATCAGTGTGAATAGTAACTTTGGAATCAACAATATAAGATCTAAAGTTATCACAAGAAAACATGAATGCTAAAAATTCCTTCTCGGTAGTAGCATAATTTCTTTCAGCATTTTCTAAAGTTTAACTAGCATAATGAATGCCATTCAATTTCTTGTCTACTCTTTGCCCTAGAACAGAACCAATAGCATAACCACTAGCATCACAAATAATTTCAAATGGTAAATTATAATCAGGTGGTTGGACAATAGGTGCAGAAATCAAGGATTTCTTAAGTATTTCAAAGGCTTCTACACAATCATCATCAATAACAAATGGAACATCTTTTTGCAAAAGATCGGTAAGAGGCCTAGAAATCTTAGAGAAATATTCAATAAAACGCCTATAGAAACCAGCATGACCAAGGAAACTTCTTATACCATTAATATTTTTAGGACATGACATTTTCTCTATTGCATCTACTTTGGCTTTGTCTACCTCAATACCTCGTTCAGAAATTTTATGCCCAAGTACTATACCTTCATTCACCATAAAGTGGCACTTCTCCCAATTCAATACAAGATTAGTTTCTTCACATCTCTGCAAAACTCGATCAAGGTTGCTTAAGCAATCATCAAGAGAAATCCCGTAAACGGAAAAATCATCCATGAAAACCTCAAATATCTTTTCACAAAAGTCAGAGAATATAGCAGGCATACATCTTTCAAAGGTAGCAGGTTCATTGCATAGACCAAAAGGCATAAGTCTATAAGCATAAGTTCCAAATGGGAAAGTAAAAGTAGTTTTCTCTTGCTCCTCTTTTGACACAGGTATTTGAAAAAATCCAGAATATCCATCAAAAAGAAAAAATGTGTGTGCTTAGATAATGTTTCCAACATTTGATCAATAAAAGGCAATGGGTAATGATCTTTTCTAGTAGCTTTGTTTAATTTCCTAAAATCAATTACCATCCTATAACCAGTTACTATTCTTTGAGGAATTAGTTTATTTTTGTCACTAGGGACAACAGTTATACCTCCTTTCTTAGGAACACAATGAACATGACTTACCCATCTACTATCAGCTATGGGATAGATTATACCTGCCTCCAGAAGATTTAATATTTAAGTTGTTACCACTTCTTTCATTTTAGTATTTAAGCGATGTTGATTGTCAACGACAGGTTTAGCATCCGGTTCCATATTAATTTTATGCTGACATAGTGGGACTAATTCCCTTAAGATCATCAAGAGTATATCCAATAGCATCTCGGTGCTTCTTCAGAGTTTTGAGTAACCTCTTTCCTTCATGCTCTGAAAGGTTATCACTAATAATAACATGATATATCTTATTTTCATCAACATAAGCATATTTGAATGTATCAGGTAATTTCTTTAGCTCAAACACGGGATCTGCCTTAGGTGGGGGAGGATCCCCAAAGATCTTGACTGGAAAGTTGTGTTTAAGGATAGGTATTTGTCTAAAGAATATCTCATATATTTCATTTCTTTCATCCATATGCATATCATTCTCATGGTCCAGCAAATATTGTTCTAAAGGATCAGTAGGAGGCACAACAATAGAAGCAACAACAATAATTTCATCTTTATTAGACAATTCTTTCTCATGTGGTTGTCTACCAAACTTAGAGAAATTAAATTCATGAGACACATCACCAAAGTTTACTTTAAACTTCTCTGTTACACAATTAATTTCAGCATTAACGGTATTCAAGAAAGGTCTACCAAATATAATGGGACAAAGGCTATCTTGTTGTAAACCAAGTACTAAGAAATCAGTAGGGTACTTAATTTTTCCACACAAGACTTCAACATCTCTAACAATCCCAAGGGGTGAAATAGTGTCTCTGTTTGCAAGTTTAATAGTGACATCAATATCTTCAATTTCAGCGGGTGTTATGTCATTCATATTTTTTGATGTAAGGTAAAAGGTATGGCACTAACACTAGCACCCATGTCACACAAGCCATGATAACAATGATCACCAATTTTAACAGAAACAACGGGCATGCCAGTGTGGGGACCCCGACTCATAAGTCGTGATCACCGAATGTACGTGCACAATGATCCCAGAGATCAATGCTCACTGAACACACAGAAACTAGATAACAAGAGTCTTACATCCATTACATACCGTTTTACTCAAATATGGCCCTTATGGCCAAGTCTTCAAAAACTTGCAGCAGAAATCTTCAACGATAGCGTGAACCCATGCCATTTTCCTTAACCCTACAGGAATTCTGACTGGGAAGCGTCCTAGCTCGCACGTACGTCACCATGGTAATCTTCATCACAACCTGGTCTTTCATGCCTGGCCAATAAAATAACCAGTGGCAAGCCAATGAGTACTTTGAATGTACTCACAAGCAACCCATGTTTTGGAACAAGGTATAACAATGCATGATGTAGCACTAAGTAGGTAAGTTTTGCAGAAAGCTAATTTTGAGTGCAATGACATGATCAAGTAACTTAAGTAAGCATGCATCAAACGTAGACATGTGTTAATGTGAACAAGTCATAGCTATCATCATAAGCAGGGGTCGAACATCTCATGTTCATCATCATTCCAAGTCATCGGACTTAGCTCAAGTATCATCTTTGTGTCATCCACTCACACACCAGTTTGTGAAAACATCTGGACGTAGTTTAAGCAGCACCACCCAACTATCCTTGACCGTGGACACGGCTATTCGAATAGTTTTACACTCTGAAGAGGTTGCACACTTTACCCAGAAGACTCGGGGAACTTCTGTGTCATCCACGACTCGCGGTATATTACATACCCGAGGTAAGCACCCGAACAATGTCTTTCCCCTAGCAATACTAAACAAATAGTCCACTCATTGGTGTCATCCCTCATGATATACATCACACGTATCATCCATGAGGGCACGCAACGGTGTGCCCGGTGCCTGTAAAGACAGCGCATGGTCGCCCTACCAGGCATGACCCCGTATCGAGAGTGACCTCGTCACTCCCGCCACTAGTAATGCGGGCTCTATGCTAGTACCCACCAAGGTAATCTACAAGGCCCCGTGCCATAAGGGGTATCGTGGTTGTACATGTAAGGTTGGGACGGTTGACAAATCTTAAATCTAATCCATTTTCGAAAACACACATACTCACTTGCTCGGGTACACCACTTCTTTCTCAAGTGGTTACCTAACTCAATATCATCTCCCTCGAGCATTAGTGGCACCGGCGGGGTTTTCGAAAAGTCTTTGAAATCATTTCCTTTCTGACACCATGCATATCCCGATCCCACTTGCGTAGCATCTACTAAGCATCCTATCTACTCTCACCCGCACAACCCTCATAAGGAGGTAGCATCATGAACGATGCAAGTATCAATGGAAAAAGTATCGGAGGCATCCCACCGAAGTGGTCACCACATCAACATGATCAACATCATGAAATAAAGTGCTATATACCATGCAAAAAAGGGTTTCATAGTCATGGTCAAAGGGCTGCTTGCCTGGCTCAGCAAAGTCTTCGAGGTCTTCACACGCTTCTCGTCCAACTTCGAGCACTTCGTCAACTTCGTCAACTATCACCGGAAACAACCGCAATAAGCAACTCAACAAGTAGAGAAATAAAAGTGCTCTATAAATAGGAGTTTTATTTTTCTTAGACATCTCTGGTCATAAGAAAAATAACCAAGGAGGTTTCATTGGATGTGGGTCAAGGGGGAGTTTTGAATAGTGGAAATGATGATCCTATAAGATGTCCACAGAAAAATATATTTTTGTATAAAGGATTGGATGGTCCCAACAAATAGGGCATGCTTTTAGAAACATTTAGGAATTGGTTTCACTGGGTTTGGATTTTGGAAGAATTTCCTATGATTTTCCTAATATGGAATAATGGAAAAGGGAGCTATTTAATAGGTACATCAGATATAAGTCATGGCAAAAATGTTAATCCAAGGCTAGAAAAATAGGGCATGACTTTTAGTGTCTCTGGAAATTTGAACCACTCCATTTGGAGTTCATATGAGTTCCCTAGGAATTTGCAAAGTGGGCTTCTACATGGTCCAAATTCAAATTTGCATTTGAACATAACAGAAAAATTTTCTGGAAAAATGTGCCGTGCACATATTTGGATAGCACATGATTTTAGGAATCTGTAGGATCCAGAATCACCAAATTTGGAGCTGAAATTAATATTCTATGAATTATTTGCCTCTATAAAAAAAAGAAAAAGGAAAATAATAGAAATTACCAAAAATAGCTAAACCGCGCACTGGGCGCGAGATAGCACCGGGCCGGCCCAGCAGCCGCAGCCGTGCGGGGCCGGGGCGACGTCGAAGGCGTACTCCATAGGAGTACGCCTCCTGTGCAGAGAGGCGCAGCCCGCAGAGGGCGTCTCCACTTAAACGGGAGCCCGACCTATGGCTCGCCGACAAGAGGGGCCCACCTGTCGGGTCCGCCTTCCACCTCCCTCTCGAGCGGGGAGAGGTAGAGGAGGCATGACCGAGCGACGCCGGTGCTCGCCCCGGTGGCTCCGGCCACCTCCGGCGACGCTCCGGCCACCGGCGTGCTCAGAACGGAGGGCCACATCCACCAGGGAGCTTATCCTTCGCCGGGGAGCTCCGGAAGGAGCGGGGCCTCGGCTGTGGCGGAGGCCGACGACGGCGACTGTGGGGGGCGGTCCTCCGGCCACCGGAACGAGGAAAGGAGCGCGGAGGGGGGTTTGTGGTGGTGCTAGGGTGCTCAGATGTCATCCGGAGGAGAGGAGAGAGGCGGGGCTACACGAATTCGCCGGAGGACGAGGCGGTGCCATGGCATTCATGGGAGAAGGAGGAGGGCACGTAAGCTCTGATAGCTCGGTCCAGGAGCTTCATGGGAGTGAGAGGGAGAAAATGGGCACTGCAGGGAATTGATGCCAAAAACATATCTGGGTGGCTTAGGTATGAAAGGACTACATCACCACCAAAGTTCACCTCAGGGAGATGAGACTACAGAGCACTGATAGTTCAAGGCTGCATTTGCTGCCATAATGTAGGTTCAGATGATTTGCTCATATTTACCACATGAGCATGCCACCTATGGGCTTGGATTAATGCATCAGTATGCAATTGAGGTTGTGAAAGTGTTTGGGGGCCTTTGTATGAACAGAATAATGGGAGAGGGGAAAGAGAGGTCTTGCCATGGTAAAAACAAAGGGGAAGTGAGGGAGTTACCCCCCAAATGATTGAGCAGAGGCCATGGCAAGGTTACTGGGGGTAGAAGGGGGTTAGATTATGTTGTGGTAAAAAGTTGGAGACAAGGAGAATCTTTTTGAGTCCACTTCCTTTGTCCACAAGCTTATGGATGAAGGTGTTTGTGATGTGGTTGGGCTGGGGAGAGGAATCCTATGGCCTTGAGATTCACCAGGGGTAAATGGTAAGTCCATTTGGTCCTGATCACAAGTTTTGAGCACATTTAGAGAAAGTGGCCAATGTAAAAGTTTCAAACCCTAGAAATGGGTAGAAGTGGAGTTGCTTAGTTCTATCTAAGCAAAACTATTCTCCTTGATGCACCACTTATTGTGGTAGTATTATATGGGGATTAGAACATGCCCAAAAAGTATGGGGCCCAATGGGGAAACTTGACAATGTAAACATTCCCAACTTTTGAAATCAGCAGAAAGGGGTTTGGGGGGATTTGGGCAAGTGGATCTGTACTCCTTGATGCACCACTTGGTGTGGATGTATTATTAGAGTTTTAGAACATTTCCACCAAGTTTGAGATCAATAGGAGAAACTTCACCATGTAAAGTTGTTCAAATTTTATTCTAGACAAAGAGGGTTTTGGGACATTTTGGTGAACCAGATCAATTGGGATTGAGATGAAACTTGGCAAGATTATCACATATGTCATATGTGACATGCTAGAATTTTCCTGGATTTATTTGAGAATACTTCTTATAGAAATATTTCAAATGCTTGAAATAGGCAGAAATGGTTTTGAAGGATTTTGTCCAATATTTTGAACATGACCATGTGTTGAAACTCTTATATATGGACAATATATGTCCATTGAGTTTTCCTAAATTTTGTCAAATATTTTGAAAGCGTAAAAATAATTTTCCCTCTGAAAGACCATTTCTGGCCTTCAGAAAAAGCCTCTAAATAAAATATGAAAATAAGTTGTAAAAATAATGTTTGGTGATTTTGGGAAGTCATATATATACTAGGCTTCAAATATGGTTTTTGAAAGAATTTAAATACCATAATTTGAGTACTTCTAGTTCAAGCCTCAACTCAGGGGGTTTTGCAAACCTAAATTAAATAAATGCTTTTTGGCCAAAATAATATTTGATAAAAATAGTTTTAGGTCCTATACACATGGTATGATCATTGGACAAGAGTTTAGATCAAGGAAAAGAGTTTTGAGAGTAGGAGGGAGTTTTATGAATATAGAGCACCAGCAAGAAATCACACAGCCAGCAATCAAGTCAAACATCACAAGCACACAAAAAGTTTTAATTGGTCCTAATTTTGAGCTATGTTAACTTAGACAGAAGAGGCAAAACACAGGGTGTGACAGACCTACCCCCCTTACAAGAATCTCGTCCCTGAGATTCCTAGGCTAGGCGTAGGAAAGGTGCGGGAATTCAGAGGTGAGGTAGTCTTCACGTCCCCATGTGGCTTCTTTCTCGATGTGATTGCTCCATTGGATCTTGAAGTGCTTGATGATATAGCTTGGAGTGCATCATTGACTTCGTCTAAGGGTGAACGGGTGTTCTGGCAAGGGCCTGGCTTGCGTGTGTATTCCAAAATCGGAATACGTGGCAAAGTACTATGTCTGCGTGCTGGCCCTGGGGCTGTTCACATTGGTTAGTGAGATCCAGATGTCTCGTGCTTAGACGAGAAGGGTCAAGGTCTTGGCGTAATTTCTCGGTGATGGGGAATCGTCGACTTCGTTGGAGCAGTTGACCTGCTGGTGCTCGTGGTCTTCAACAATAAGGATGTCGAAGTTTGTTGACGTAGGCTTCTCTTCGAGATCTTCTTCTTGAGTGAGTTGTCTAGTTACGTTCTTCATTCATCCTCGGCCGTTCGTCTTCATCGTCACAGACGCACGTCTCTGGCGGGTCTTCGAGTGTTCGGCCTACTAGAAACTCTTTAGCCATTTGGGGGAAGGTTTAGTTGAGTCTCATCCCTAAGACTAGCTTAGAGACGCAAAACTGTCCCTACCTTCTAGGAAAGTTTTTAAGGGGTTCTGGATGAGCTGGCTACCCGAAAGTATGGACCAACCATCCAATCCCCAGGGTCTGAGGCTTGGCAAGCAGGGTGAACTACCTCTGACAGGTGTTTCACCATGATCCAGTCAGGGTTTACGCCCTAGATTGGACCAAAAAGGGGCTAATAATGAAGTCATGCCAGTCATCCCACTCCGTTCTAGGCATTTGAAAAGGATAGGGACGTCATGTTCATCATACACCGTCAAGGTGGTGGAGTGAGGGGTGCTATCATCTTCTCGGTATCCTCCTAGTCAGGAACTAAGGGATGATCAGTCATAGCAAGGGTCTCTCTAATCCTCTTGATGTGCAAGGGCTTCATCGTGCTTGGACATCGGTGCTTCTTGATATAACCTAGTGGATGTAGCCATCAGAGGAGCGGTGGTTGACTTCTCTTGCCTCATCCTCTTCGTCTTTCTGGCTTCCCAACCATAGTGGTTCTTCGTCTTGCTTGGGTAAGAATGTCTTCTGCTGAAGGGAGGGTGCTTCGAGGAGTCCAACTCCTTCAAGGTGAAACCTTATACTCGAGAGGCATGGTAACTTGTGCTCCTGGGGCTTTTCCCAATAGGACTAAGGTTTTCCTTGCTCTTCTTATTGGGTAAATAAGCATGTCATCCATGAGGGCAACTACGTATTTCCCCAAGTATCACACAAATACACTGCTCATGGGATATGTGAGAGGAGCGGGTATTTGTTACGGATGGTCACTAGTTCAAGGGTTTGTGATCCAACGCAATCTAGTTCTTTGTGTTCACCTTCCTTTTGAACAAGATTGGTGGTGGCCGAGGTGGAGTATTGGCCATAGTCTAATGACTGAGAGCCAAGACCTATGGTCATGATTCGACCATATTATGGCTAGGTAATGCTTCGGGGTTTCAAGGAGCTTTGGATGTGAGTGAACGTCTAACATCTTATCCTCGAGCACAGTTATTAGAT
The DNA here is from genome assembly GCA_039707655.1 of Elymus sibiricus. Lineage (NCBI taxonomy): Eukaryota > Viridiplantae > Streptophyta > Magnoliopsida > Poales > Poaceae > Elymus > Elymus sibiricus. The sequence goes on along the minus strand of CM077669.1, from coordinate 230,142,684 downwards.
GCCAATAGTACTACCAATTACTCCAAACAAAATCATCGTATATCATCAAAGGTATCACCTCATATAAGTCACTCCAATATTACACGTGCTACACCTATCTCCGTATCTTTAAGAGAAGGACGACCCATACTCTCAAGCATACTCTATAGCCATTCATCCTATATCCCTATGTAAAAATCCTCGGGATAACATACAAGCCGCTAAGCTTGATTGTGACACTACAAATCCAAGTGTTCAGCTAATGTATCCAATGTCTAAGGTGTTGCATCTCTATGCTATGGAAACACGTAATAAACCAATCCAAGATCTGCTTTCCTTCCTACGAATCCAATTAATCGATCACGAATATCACCCACTATTACATGATCCATTACTGCTACAAATCCAGCATCGATGTGTCCCACATAATCTCCTCGAGTTCATATAATCCACATATCATTGGAAGGACTATTATCACAGTATATCCACAAACTTCCAACCTCATGACCAACTAAACTCCAAGGTCGAGCTTATATAGATCTCTAAATTATCCCTAACATCATCCGATTCCTCCTACTTATCATCCACCGAGGAACATGGTATCATGATCATGATCATTGGACTAAATCCAAATTACTCCGAAGCATGTAGTCTTGACTAATACCAACACTCTATTAGGATTACCTATTTAAATCCAAACTCCACGTCCACTAAGAGGTCCTACTTGTTCCTCCAAGAATCTCACCTTGTGATCATAATTGCCCTATTAAATCCAATATACTCAAAGGGGAAGCAAGTTATGTTACTCTGTCAACTTTGGTCTTCCAAGTTCGTCTACCAACATAAGGGTCTCACGATCCACCAAAGAGTCTCATCTATATCTTCAGGACATCTATTATGGCTAAATCAAATCATTGTCCACAAATCATATATCCTTAGAATGATTCTTCCTATGGCATCAAGGTTCTAGTGCTAGCATAAGAATGAAGGATTTTTGTCCACTATGATCACTAGCTCCATAATGAACCTAGGGCGAAGCAGGGGTTATTGAAGCTCAATCGGTGCTCTGGCAATTCCGTGTATTAAACACGTGATCAGAGGCTTGAGCTGGGGAAGCTTGTGAGGTCTAGGCTGGTCTAGGGAGGGGTTTCCACTCTTTGAGGGAAAAGCATAGCTCTACGGGGTTGCGTCTGGTTGAGTACATTGTAGACATAGTCTCCAACGCTAGCTGTCTGTCGAGTTGGATCCTTGGTGCATCTTGTCTTGCCAGCCTTCTGTTGACGAGATGGGGAAAGAGGGAGAAGTAGCATAGAGGGGAGTGCCTAAGGGGGTGGTATAGTGCAAGTGCAATAAAACAAGTGCCGAAAAGGCCAAACACATTCATTAAGAGAAGGTGGGTGATATAGTCGTGTACTTGTTGCCTAGGGCAAAAGTGCGACTTTCACCAAAGCACAACAAGCAAAACAAGCAACACACATCATGGTTCCATTTGAACCAGCATACGGACTTGACTTCGCATAGGGGACACACGACCTATCCTACCCTAGAGGTTCTCAGACTCAGTAGTCGTGCTTGCTTCGTGTCTTGGAGAGGTGTCCGCTCAGTCTTCTGGTTCTCCTTCAGGTGTCGCTATGTCTCTTGTTGTTATTCGACGAAACGATCCTGGTTGTGCCTGAAGAGTCTTTGACGACTTCGGGTCTGGTGGGTTGACAACGAAGGTGATTCCTCATGGCTGACATTGACAGGGTCTTCTGGTGTCTTCGTAATCATGCCAGTGCCCTCTGGTCTTCTGGGATGTCGAGGGTCCCAGGTAGGCAATCCTTCATGCAATGATATTAACAAGGCATGTTAGAATTATAACTTGCCTATTACGTTGATGATAATGTCGACACCAAGAGCGGAGGATGAAGAGAACCGTTTTCCTGCTCACTATAGTGAGGCGGACCAAATGGCGAGGTTCTCATCCACCGGTGGTTTCCGATACAACCACGGTGAGGGCAAGGTTGCTCTATTAGCGATGCATACCATGACATTGCATGTTTTATGTCCTGATCATCGTAGGCCAAAGTTGCATCGTCCTGGGGCAGTGTCGAGAGTGTCACCATCTTCCTAGTCTTGATGCCTTCATCCCTCAAGAAGGTATCTTCTGTTGGTATTGTCTTGTCGTGGTGTCGTCAAACCCGTGTGAATGTCTGGCAAGGTGGCTTCCTTCCAGGTTACCCACGAGGATTTCAAGGAATCCAGTGGTCAGGGGCACAACGGTACAATCGACCGTTTGCAAGGTTTTGAAAAGTAGATGAGGAGAGCCAAAAAGAAAAACGATGAAAGTACTAAGGCACAATCCTTCGGTATCTTTGAAAGATTAGGAGAGGTGAGAAATATAGAGGTTTTGTAAGTGATTTTGAAGGGTCTGGAAAAATAGTTTTGTCCTAACTAACATCCATGCTAACTAAGGCTTCCTATAGTCAGGATGGCTCTGATACCAGCTCTGCAGGGACCCCGAATCATAAGTCGTGATCACCGAATGTACATGCACAGTGATCCCAGAGATCAATGCTCACTGAACACACAGAAACTGAAAAACAAGAGTCTTACATCCATTACATACCGTTTTACTCAAATATGGCCCTTATGGCCAAGTCTTCATAAACTTGCAGTGGAAATCTTCAAAGATAGCGTGAACCCATGCCATCTGCCTTAAGCCTACAGGCATTCTGACTGGGAAGTGTCCTAGCTCGCACGTACATCACCATGGTAATCTTCATCACAACCTGGTCTTTCATGCCTGGCCAATCAAATAACCAGTGGCAAGCCAATGAGTACCTTGAATGTACTCGCAAGCAACCCATGTTTGGAACAAGGTATAACAATGCATGATGTAGCACTAAGTAGGTAAGTTTTGCAGAAAGCTAATTTTGAGTGCAATGACATGATCAAGTAACTTAAGTAAGCATGCATCAAACTTAGACATGTGTTCATGTGAACAAGTCATAGCTATCATCATAAGCAGGGGTTGAACATCTCATGTTCATCATCATGCCAAGTCATCAGACTTAGCTCAAGTATCATCTTTGTGTCATCCACTCACACACCAGTTTGCGAAAACATCTGGACGTAGTTTAAGCAGCACCACCCAACTGTCCTTGACCGTGGACAAGGGTATTCGAATAGTTTTACACTCTGCAGAGGTTGCACACTTTACCCACAAGACTCGGGGAACTTCCGTGCCATCCACGACTCACAGTATATTACATACCCGAGGTAAGCACCCGAACAATGTCTTTCCACTAAACAAAGAGTCCATTCGTCAGTGCCATCCCTCATGATATACATCACACGTATCATCCATGAGGGCACACAACGGTGTGCCCGGTTCCTGTAAAGACAGCGCATGGTCGCCCTACCAGGTACGACCCCGTATCGAGAGTGACCTCGTCACTCCCGCCACTAGTAATGCGGGCTCTGTGCTAGTACCCACGAAGGTAATCAACAAGCCCCCGTCCCATAAGGGGTATCGTGGTTGTACATGTAAGGTTGGGATGGTCGACAAATCTTAAATCTAATCCGTTTTCGAAAAAAAAAACACTCACTTCCTCCGGTACACCACTTCTTTCTCAAGTGGTTACCTAACTCAACATCATCTCCCTCGGGCATTAGTGGCACCTGTCGTGGTTTTGTCACGGCAAGATGTCCGGGTTAACGGACTTAGGTGTGAGGCCATCGCAACTATGTGGCGGCTTGAGAGGGGTTGGTCGGAATCGAGAGACGCGAGTTTACCCAGGTTCGGCCCCTCCGATGGAGGTAAAAGCCTACGTCCTGCTTTGTGTGTATTGATGATGAGGATGATCTCTCGGTTACAAGGATGTTGTCTTGCTACCTTTAATCTCGAGAGCCTCTAATCTGTCTATCTCTAATGACTTGAGTCTGTCTTCGCTTCTCCCTCTAGGGGTGCTCTACCCCTCCTTATATAAGTGGAAAGGGTAGGTTTACATGTAGAGTCCTACTAGGAGTAGGATTAGGACTAGTCACTCTTGAATCCTAATCCGGGTCTTGTTTCCTTTGTGAGGGAGTCTTTCCTCTCCTTGGACCTTCTCTTGTGAGCCGCCCCTCCAAGCCCGTTCACGAGCCGCCTTGCCGGCTTGCTCGCTAGGCCTTGGGCCTTGTCGCTCGTCTGACCCGCCTGCCGGGTCACCAATGAACCGCCAAGTCTCGACCGGGTCACCCGTGAGTCACCAAGTCCTGGCCGGGTCATACTTCCTGCTGGGTTATACTTGCGGGGTAATATCCCCGACATTAGGCCCCAGGTTAGCTTGAATTTATTCATGCTAAGCTCCTGAAATAAGAATAAATTTGTTAAGTGACCGGCTCACTCCCCTGGCCGGCTTATTTCACTGAAGTGGATCCCCAAAAATCCGGGTTTCTTCTTCATATGAACGAGCCGTCTTCTCAATCGTCTTGCTTATCAGTGTCCTTTGAAGTAATTAAAATATTGGGAATACAACACCCATATGCCATTGAGTCGGCCTCCAATACTCTTCAACTTGTAAAGCCGGGTTGCTCATATAAATTCTGCCGAGTTATGATCTTTTGATAATGTTGGGTCATGATTGTTGGTGACGCCGGGTCAAACAACTAGACTCCAGCTGACTTGATAAAAATATTGGGATGAAAGTCCATCTGATGTAGAACCGGTCTTTAATACTTTAGCTCCATGAAGAAATGAAACCTAGTTCACTCAAAATTTGATAGCTAAAAAATGTTCTGCTATTTCTATCTCCATATTACCTGTAGCCCCCAAGCTCCGAGTCTGTCCATGATGACTTGGTGCTTTGCAATAATATTTTTTGACTGTGTAGCCCCTAAGTGCCAGGTTGTCTTGCCTGCAGCAACCTGGGACTTGTAACTGTCTTATACCTTATAAAGCTTCAGCTGGTGTAGCCCCCAAGGGTCGGCTCATCAGTATGTGATGGGCCGGGTCTTCAATTTGAACCTCATAGTCTGTTAAACAGCTGAATACTGTAGCCCCCAAGTGCCAGGTCAGTAAGAAGTACTGGGCTGGGACTTTAGAAAAATATAGAAAGGCCGGCTCATCTCCTTGAGATAACAGGGTCTTTGTTGACAATGTAATGATTTGAAAACCAGCTTGCCTTAGCCCCCAAGTGCCGTGGTGCGTGCTTGCAGTGACATGGGACTTGCATACTTGATATAAACTGGACTTGAATAATGTAGCCCCCAAGTGTCGGGTCATCTGCCTGCGGCGACTCGGGACTGTGTGAGAATAATATGACTCATCATAATTTGTTGAATGAATCCTTGACCGTGGTTGCAATATAACCCGGTATGAATATCCCGGAATAACTCCTTTGTCTTTGAAATGAACTCCCTGCTCGTGGTTGCGGTGCAACCCAGCAAATATATATTTGAGAAATCCATGAGTGATGTAGTATACTACAGAGCACTGGTTTAAGAAATCCAATAGCCGGTCAATTAAATGACACGGCATTATATCTGATAGGGCGGCTCTTCAAGAATAATCAATTTTCCAAGCTGGCTTGAAAAAACCCCAATCATTTAATACTGGTTATGATAAACCATGATGAAGATCCAGCCATGTTGGTTATTAAAGATCTATTGTTCTTGCAGAGGTTACGATGTAACCCGATTTGGTGACCGGCTTTCCGCAGCATAAACAAATATGGATATGCATGTATGATGATGCATGATATGATGACGCAATGTAGGATGATGTATTGCAAGATGCAATGTATGACTCAAGCTGCTTTGTATGGACATAACCATCTTTCTTCACACTTAATGGCGGCTTATCTTAGGAGACAAGACCTGCAAAAACAACAAGACATAGTATATTCTGTATCGTTTTGAGGGCGGCTTGAGAAGCACAACCCAAAGATGTTAAATCTTTGATGACCTTCCTTTTTCTTCCTTTTTTGTTTTTCGAAAACTCATATGCTGGTTCTTCTGGGTGGACTCGCTACTTGAACTCTTAACAGTACAGGGTCTCTAGTGAGAGTGACCGTCAATTGCTTTGAGTGCCTCAGGGTCTCTAGGCGAGATTTAACTGATAAGAGCGCAACGAACCAGAGAGAGACGCAGCAACCGGCGGGTCATGCCCCCAGGGCCCATAAGCTACCTCTCATGTGTCATAAATCCGTCGTTTGAACCTTAAACAGTGCAGGGTCTTTAAAAGAGTAACTGTTTAAGAGTACGAACGGGCCACATAGCGGAGAGTTGGCAGCAGATGGGTGAGTTTATCCTCGCTTTCTGTAAGCCAGTCCTCACGTGACAAGATCCGCCAGTTTAACTTTGACCAGTACAGGGTCTCTAGTGAGAGTGACTGTCAAATACTTTGAGCAGCTCAGGGTCTCTAGTCGAGATTAACTGGCAAGAGTTCGGCGGGTCACCTAGCGGAGCAGCAGCAGCATACAGGCAGGTTTAACTCGAACTTGCGGTGGCTGAAGAGCTGATCAAGAGGGTGTGTAAGCTAAACCCGGTGGGTTGGAAGCCCCCAAATGACCTTGTTGATGGAGTCAACTTTTGGGTATACAACCCGGCCTTACGGTGGCTGAAGAGCCGATCAAGAGGGTGTGTAAGCTAGACCCGGCGGGTTGGAAGCCCCCAAATGACCTTGTCGACGGAGTCAACTTTTTGCACCATCTTGTAAGCTGCCATCTTGTATGAAGAAACGGCAGAAGCCTCCAAGTGACTTTATGATGATCCAATGAATCCGGGCACCCATGTTTGAATGGTGCATCACGGCGGCTAGTCCTCTTCGGCAACCTTTACTTTTTCCTGAGAATTTAAACTTTGCAAGAGATAGACTCCTCTTGAACCGGACGTTGAGCCGGATATTGAGAGCTCAGAACTTTCTGAGTGATAGATTTCTCTTGAACCGGATGTTGAACCGGAAATTTTCGCCAAATGTGATAATTGTCCCTGGGTACCGGGGTCTTGAATTTGTAACAACAGCGGTTGAACCACTCTCTCGAGGCCGCAGCGGTTCAGGGACGAATGACGGATGCGAGGCCTCGGATGTAACCGCTGGGGCGACGGCATGCGGCGGAGGCAGGGCCGGCTGGAGAGGCAGCAGATGCTGTAACGGCTCAGAGGCGAAGTCCAATGAGGCGAGTCAGTGAGGCGACTCGAGGCGAGACCGTGCGGGTCACTCAGCGGCGAGGGCGCGAAGGCAGCCCATTGCAGAGACCGAGCAACGGGCCACTACACGTCCATATCCTCCTATGGGCCGTTGATAGCTTTTTTTTAAACAGGCAGCTAGCAGCTTCTCTGTTTCTCTTCTTCAGGTCCCGGTCACAGCAGGTGGCTTGAGCGGGATCCGGCGGGGGCGCACGGGGCGCAGCCGGCCGCGGCGCTCGACGTGGGAGCTGGCGGTGGAGGCGCTCGACGCAGCCGGCCAGAGGTTCGGTAGGAGAGCTGGCGAGGTACGAACAACCTCGTCTCCACGCAGGCTGCGACGACAGTTTGTAGGCAGAGCGAGGCGAGTACGCGGAGCCGTGCGCGCGTGTGAGAGATTCGGCGTGGACGGGTCCGGGTCAGCGCGTGACTGGAGGCCGAGTTGGTAGTCAAAACAGAGCGGGGCAAGGCCACGGCACCGGGGCGCGGGAGAGGATGGAGCGAGCTCGCGGGACGCGCCTACTCTGATGACGGCGGAGAGGCTTGGCGACTCGGCAAGGGGCCACTCGGAGGCAGCGGAGATTTGAAGCAGCAGGCCAGCTCGACGCAAGGCGGTGAAGAGGAGCCCCCAAGTTCGAGGCGGATCCAGTTGACGAAGTGGGCCACGATGGTGCCTGCGGCTACTGCGGAGGAGAGGCGCCGGCGGGCTGAGGCGGCGGCTCAAGACTGGGGCGAGCAAAGCCGGAGCGAGGTCGTTTGGCGGCTTGGGGAACAGGCGCGAGGCCGTGGCGAGGCAACGGCGGAAGCTGGTGAGGCCGCGGCGGCGGCTCAGACGGAGGTGGCCTGGAGGCGACCGGCCGTCGGAGGCGGCTCAAGGCGGGAGCGAGGCGCGGCAACAACGATTGGCAGTAGAGGCGGGCGGCTCGGAGGCGGTCGTGCAGAGGCAGGTCGACAATATGTGGCCAGCTCGAAGCGTGCTGAAGTGACTCGGCGCGAGGGCGTGAGGCGAGCGGTTCGTACGGGAGGTGAGGCGGCTCCTCCGGCGGCCGAAGCAGAGGCGGAATCCGGCGGTGAGGGCCAGGCACGACAGCCGGGCTCGAAGAGAAGCCGCGGCGATGACGGACCGCAGCTGTAGAGGAGTTGGACGGCGGCAACTGGGCCACTGCTGTGAAGGTGGGCGGCGGCTCAGCATTGGCCGCGACCGAGGAAGCCCCCGGCGACTCAGCATTGGCCGGTTGACGCCGTTGTTGATGAAGATCGGACCAATTGAAATCTGAATCTGTCCAATCGCGAGCTTCTCGATCCCTGAGAGAGATCCCTCCAAGAACATAATCCACCGTGCGTCGCCCCACGGTGGGCGCCAACTGTCGTGGTTTTGTCACGGCAAGATGTCCGGGTTAACGGACTTAGGTGTGAGGCCATCGCAACTATGTGGTGGCTTGAGAGGGGTTGGTCGGAATCGAGAGACGCGAGTTTACCCAGGTTCGGCCCCTCCGATGGAGGTAAAAGCCTACGTCCTGCTTTGTGTGTATTGATGATGAGGATGATCTCTCGGTTACAAGGGTGTTGTCTTGCTACCTTTAATCTCGAGAGCCTCTAATCTGTCTATCTCTAATGACTTGAGTCTGTCTTCGCTTCTCCCTCTAGGGGTGCTCTACCCCTCCTTATATAAGTGGAAAGGGTAGGTTTACATGTAGAGTCCTACTAGGAGTAGGATTAGGACTAGTCTCTCTTGAATCCTAATCCGGGTCTTGTTTCCTTTGTGAGGGAGTCTTTCCTCTCCTTGGGCCTTCTCTTGTGAGCCGCCCCTCCAAGCCCGTCCACGAGCCGCCTTGCCGGCTTGCTCGCTAGGCCCTGAGCCTTGTCGCTCGTCTGACCCGCCTGCCGGGTCACCAATGAACCGCCAAGTCTCGACCGGGTCACCCGTGAGTCGCCAAGTCCTGGCAGGGTCATACTTCCTGCCAGGTTATACTTGCGGGGTAATATCCCCGACAGCACCCGATGGGGTTTTCGAAAAGTCTTTGAAATCATTCCCTTTCCGACACCATGCATATACCGATCCCACTTGCGTAGCATCTACTAAGCATCCTATCTACTCCCACCCGCACAACCCTCATAAGGAGGTAGGGTCATGCACGATGCAAGTATCAATGGAAAAAGTATCGGAGGCATCCCACCGAAGTGGTCACCACATCAACATGATCAACAAATAGAAATAAAGTGCTATATGCCATGCAACAAAAGGGTTTCATAGTCATGGTCATAGGGCTGCTTGCCTGGCTCAGCAAAGTCTTTGAGGTCTTCACACGCTTCTCGTCCAACTTCGAGCACTTCGTCTACTTTGTCAACTATCGCCGGAAACAACCGCAATAAGCAACTCAACAAGTAGAAAATAAAAGTGCTCTATAAATAGGACTTTTATTTTTCTCGGACATCTCTGGTCATAAGAAAAATAACCAAGGAGGTTTCATTGGATGTGGGTCAAGGGGGAGTTTTGAATAGTGGAAATGAAGGAAATGATGATCCTATAAGATGTCCACAGAAAAATATATTTTTGTATAAAGGATTGGATGGTCCCAACAAATAGGGAATGGTTTTAGAAACATTTAGGAATTGGTTTCACTGGGTTTGGAGTTTGGAAGAATTTCCTATGATTTTCCTAAGATGGAATAATGGAAAAAGGAGCTAATTAATAGGTACATCAGATATAAGTCATGGCAAAAATGTTAATCCAAGGCTAGAAAAATAGGGCATGACTTTTAGTGTCTCTGGAAATTTGAATCACTTCATTTGGAGTTCATATGAATTCCCTAGGAATTTGCAAAGTGGGGTTCTACATGGTCCAAATTCAAATTCGAATTTGAACATAACAGAAAAGTTTTCTGGAAAAATGTGCAGTGCACATATCTGGATAGCACATGATTTTAGGAATCTGTTGGATCTTGAATCACCAAATTTGGAGCTGAAATTAATATTCTATAAATTATTTGCCTCTATAAAAAAAGAAAAAGGCAAATAAAATAAATTACCAAAAATAGCTAAACCGCGCACTGGGCGCGAGATAGCACTGGGCCGGCCCAGCAGCCGCAGCCGTGCGGGGGCCGGGGCGACGTCGAAGGCGTACTCCTGAGGAGTACGCCTCCTGTGCAGAGAGGCGCAGCCCGCGGAGGGCATCTCCACTTAAACGGGGGCCCGGCCTCTAGCTTGCCGACAGGCGGGGCCCACCTATTGGGTCCGCCTTCCACCTCTCGCTCGAGCGGGGAGAGGCAGAGGAGGCGTGACCGAGACACGCCGGCGCTCGCCCCGGTGGCTCCGGCCACCTCCGGCGACGCTCCGGCCACCGGCGTGCTCAGAACGGAGGGCCGCATCCACCAAGGGGCTTATCCTTCGCCGGGGAGCGCTGGAAGGAGCGGGGCCTCGGCTGTGGCGGAGGCCGATGACGGCGACCGTGGGGGGCGGTTCTCCGGCCACCGGAATGAGGAAAGGAGCGCGGAGGGGGGGGGGGGTTTGGTGGCGCTAGGAGGAGAGGAGAGAGGCGGGGCAACACGAATTCGCCGGAGGCCGAGGCGGCGCCATGGCGTTCATGGGAGAAGGAGGAGGGCATGGGAGCTCCGATAGCTCGGTCCAGGAGCTTCGTGGGAGTGAGAGGGAGCAAATGGGCACTGCAGGGAATTGATGCCAAAAACATGTCTGGGTGGCTTAGGTATGAAAGGACTACATCACCACCAAAGTTCACCTCAGGGAGATGAGACTACAGGGCACTTGTAGTTCAAGGCTGCATTTGCTGCCATAATGTAGGTTCAGATGATTTGCTCATATTTACCACATGAGCATGCCACCTATGGGCTTGGATTAATGCATCAGTATGCAATTGAGATTGTGAAAGAGTTTGGGGGCCTTTGTATGAATAGAATAATGGGAGAGGGGAAAGCACAGTCTTGCCATGGTAAAAAGAGAGGGGAAGTGAGGGAGTTACCCCCCAAATGATTGAGTAGAGGCCATGTCAAGGTTACTGTCTCGCCCAAGATGCGATCCTATCCTTATTTTGGCACGAGGGCCTCGACAGGGATAGAAGCGCATCTCGTCGTTTCGCAAGAATGGATATCATTACAAGTACGTGTAAAGAAGAGATGAGTATATGGAATTGGATTACACTCGCCACAGCTACATCAATATCACATCAATACAACAACATATACAAACATCATACAGAAGAGCAGGGTCCTACTACGGACGAAATCAAACGATAAAATGACATCCATCCTTGCTATCCCAGGCTGTCATCCTGGAACCCATCCTAGATTGATGATGAAGAAGAAGAACTCCAAATCAAACAAGCTACGCGTTCACATCAAATCATCGCATTACCTGTACCTGCAACTGTTGTTGTAGTAATCTGTGAGCCACAGGGACTCAGCAATCTCATTTCCAAGGGTATCAAGACTATTAAAGCTTAATGGGTGAGGTATGGTTAAGTGGTGAGGCTGCAGCAAGCACTAAGCATTTATTTGAGTGGCTAACTTACGAGTACAAGAATAAAGGGGGATGGTCGTCGCATAAACGGACGTGAACTAGTAATGATCTCTAAGAGATCCTGAACACCTACTTACGAACAAACATATCCCCACCGTGTTCTCTCTCGGTTCAGAAATCACGAGAAGGGACAGTCACGGTTACGCACATGGTTGGTGTATTTTATTTGAGTTTACTTCAAGTTTGCTATGACCGGGTGTTAAACAAAGTTTCCAAGTTGCCACGTAACCCCGGGCACGGCTTTCCGAAAGATTTAACCCTGCAGGGGGTGCTCCAACTCATCCATCACAGACTAACCACACGCTGCGGGAATAACCTCGACCACGAATCCCGTGATTTCCTAGGCAATTCCATTGGAAAACCTCAACCTCGAGTTAGCCCGAAGTATTCTCGGAATTCCTCGCACAAGACGTTCGATAAAGGTAAAACAAATCCAGCAAGGCCTCCCGGTGAGCCAGATCCGCATCTAGAGCCGCGCGGTCTCTATCTACGGGCATCATCCGTCTATGCGATGTGGACGGTAGCCTGAAAATGCCTCGAGTTGCCCCGAGGTGGCACCGCCGACTGCTAGGTAGGTGAACCAACACTCATGAGGAGCACTGGCCCGGGTTGTTGATTAAAGATCCGCGGGTGCCGGCGTGTCCCTATGCAATTTTATTAGTTATTAGGAAAATGGTAAAACCAATGTTGGGGCTTGCCAGAAGAGTTTTATCCCAAAACGAAAATCAAGGGGTTCCCCATAACAACCCCGAGCATGTTAGGAGCGCAAAATATGGAACATAACACCGGTACACAAGTAACTAGGGCGGCAAAAGTGGAACAAAACACCGAGCAAAAGGCCAAGCCTTCCACCTTTTACCAGGTATATATGTGCATTAAATTAAATAGCAATAATATTGTGATAGCTCAAAAACATCCATGTTGGCACATGGAAACCATTGCACCTGCAACTAGCAATGCTATAAGAAGGGCTAAGCAAGCGGTAACATAGCCAAACAATGGTTTGCTGGGATGTGGAGGGTTAGAGGCTTATCATGGCATTTGGGAGGCTTGACAAACATGTGGTAGGTAGCGAGACATCGATAGAAACGGGACAACTAGCATGGCAATGATAGTAATAGTATCCAAGGAAATGGTCATCTTGCCTGAGATCCCGCTTGGAAGAAGAACGAATCCATGAAGAAGACGAACCAACGTAGTCGAACGAATCCTCACACTCCGAACGCTTTCTGAACTCTATCGAGAAGAAGCAATCCGGAAACAACAATCAACACATGATAAACACCACAACATATGCATGACATGATGCACAAACAAATATGATGCATGTCAAGTTTAAATATGCAAGGCATGGCAAATCACAACAATCGATTACTACACGTTAAGTGAAGTTCAATATGCAACGGGTTGTATATTGACGAAACTCCACGTTCGAAACATTTAGTTCACTCTCGTTTATTTACACGGCACGTTTAACTGTTGTTAACATGGCAAGAGGTGATGCATAATGAAACTACACTATCTAGGCATCTTAAATGAGGTCGGAAACAACTTATAGTATTTCCGAAGCGACCTCATATGCAAATTTAGAAATTGGTCCAGATCTGAACTAACCATGTTTTATATTTATTAAACAGGAAAGTAAAGTATACCATGCAATTCTACACATCATTCTAGTCGATTTACATATATGGAACATCTCAAACGGAGCTACGGTCTAAAAGATATGACCTTCACAAGATGAACATGACATGAATGCAAAATGCATGAAAATAACAACCACAAACATTTCAAATCATGAATGCAGCAAGATATTATGATACTACGTGAAAATCTAAGCAAATATCATATATGGCATGACCAAAACGGAGCTACGGGTCAACCACAACAACCAACACAAGTTTTAGTGCAAATCTGTCCAAAACAGCAACATGGCATATTGCACGCATGAAAACAACAAGCTCCAAGATCCTAATATGCACAAACGAAGCATGGGGCAGTAGCATATAACACACACTTCATTTCATCTTCACATATCATACTCAAAAGAGTCATGGATCACATGGTAGGAAGCTCACAACATGGCAACAAAATATAGCAGATTAGGACTTGGTGAAAATAACAGGTTTTAGGAAAGCAGATTTTTATGGAGGCATATTGGCATCAGTAAAACTATATGCTACAAGTCATATATTGGCATGAAACTTAATAGCATGGTAGAGGACATGATGCACTACAATTAATACCATGGTGGCAAGGTCTAATTATGCATAGAAACGTGGCTAGCATCATCACAACATGGCATTATGAAGAAAACAGATTCTCAGACTTAGTGAAAATTAGAGTAGACATGTGCAGCAGTTTTTAACAGATTGACATATTGTACAACAGAATTAATTATGATGCTAAACTTATTCATGCAAACTATTGGCACAACTTGATAGAGCATAACATGCTTAACAAAAGACTCCATTGGAGCAACCACAAAAGACTCCTAGATCAATAGCAAATCACATGGCAACATGGCAACAAAATAATAGTTTCAGACTTGGTGAAATTTAACTATCTCCCAAAACAGCAGTTTTTGACTAGGCATGTTGACATGGCAAGAACAGTAGCATAACAACCCTCTATGAGCATGGCAAGGACACTAACAGCAAGAAGACATTACACACTACCAAACATATCATTGGCACATGTTCATACGGGTCATGGATTGCTTAACACGAGCACCGCAAAATGGAACTTATTGTTAACAGATTTCAGTTTTATCATGATAGCAACTTAAGAGTAAGATATGCACATGATAATGAACTCCTACCTAGCAACCAGAGGCATGGCATCAAAGTAGACATATTATAGGGCATATCTCATGAAGAAACCACATGCAACGGAGCTACGGTTTAGATGCAATCATCCGCGCGAAATCGAATAAATTAACAGATTTACACCTAACGACACGATGCACTTTTTCAACAGAGATTACATCAAGCAAATGCATCCTAATTCTCATGCAAATGCAACCATGTTGTAGAGCACGAAAAGTAGAACATTTTTCATATGTAGCACATCTTCATCGGGCAAACGAGCACAAAGTTATGGCATGATTAGAATGCATAGATGATGTTTTTCACAGACACGAAAATGACTTAGAAGAAATCAACCTTGGGCCGGATCGGGATGTCGGGGTCCAGATCCGCGGCAGCGTTGTTTGGATCGGGGAATCCGGCGGTCCAGGGAGGAATCGGGACGGGGCCGGCCATGGCCGGAGTTGGCGTGTCTCTGGCAATGCCGGCGAGCGGGGGGCGCGCGAGTTGGCATGGGGCTCCAGCTGCGCCGCGGATCCGGCCTTGGAGCCGTCGGATCTGGCCGGAGGGATAGGAGGCGGGGCGGCGTGGAAGCTCCAGGGCGGCGGATCTCGATGACGCCGGCGAGGAGCTCCGGGCGGCGGCGGATCTGCGGGGGAAGAAGGAGAGAGGCCGTGAGGGAGAGAGAATGAGAGGAGGGAGAGGGCGGCGACCTCCGGCACGGCGGCGGCCAGTCGCCGGCGAGATGGAGCGCGGCGGCGGGGTGTGTTGGAGGAGCTCGGGAGGAGCTAGGGCAGAAGCGGGCGGCGGCGCGCGGGCTTACCCGGGCCCTGGATGGGCTCGGGCGGGCTGCACCCGGGCCCCGCGGGCCTGGCGCGGCTGGAGCGCTGGCTGGAGGCGCTGGGCGCCCACGTGGCGCGAGGGGGTTGGCCGCGAGGGTGGCTGGCGGCGGCGCGGCGAGTGGGACGGCAACAAGTGGCGGCGCTCGGCTGGGAGGGCACGGAAATTGAGGAAGGAGGAGGGAGAAGGCCAGATTTGGAAGAGGAGGCTTGCTATTTATAGCAGGGGAGGTCTAGGGTTAGGTTTAGGTGGGGTTTTGCCCGTTTTCGGACCTTCGGATCTCGATCCGACGGTCCGGAAGCGGAGGGGGCTAGCAGGGCCATGTGGGCTGTGTAGAGGGGGTGTGGGCTGAGAAGAGAGGGAAGTTTGCGGCCCGTGACAGAGTTTAAAACACCGAAAACGTTCGATAATAAACCGATGACGGTGCCGCTACGGTCGACCGTTCGGCTATCAAACGACCTCCGATTGGGACGAAATTTGGCAGGCGGTCTACCTACAATAAAACAAGACCGCACGCCAACTTTTGACCCAATCCGAGAATATTTCATACGCACTTTTAAAACAATATTTTAAAGATGTCGTGGGCACGTGCGTGTGTGGTTGGACTCAAAACGGTCAACGACAAGAACGGAAAGAATCGGCGACTACGAACGGATGCACGTTTTCGAAACGAGTGATGATGCTATGCCGATGATGCGAATGATGCGATGATGAAGGCGACAACCAAACGAATCACACGACGAGAATGGATATAAAAGGGGAATCTTCTGGAGCGTCGGTCCCAGGCTGTTACAACTCTCCTCCACTTACAAGAGATCTCGACCCGAGATCTTAGAATGAGAAGGGAAGAGGAAGAAGAAAGGAAGAGGTAATACTTGGTTGCTTCTTTGACAAACGAGTGAAACCAATGAAACTTGAAGGTTGGAAAGAGATGAAGAATGACATGAGGAACAAGCAAGAATTCAAGAAATTTGGGCAGCACTTCGGTAGAAAAGAGAAGCAAAGCATGATGAGATGGAAAGAACTTGAAAAGAGGGCATAACACTCCGGGTAAATGGATAAGCAAATGAAAGAACATGATCTTTGATAAAACAAGATGATGGGATGAATAGAGCAACATCACAATGCCTCCGGAACAGAAGAATAGAAGCTAGATCATTGGAAAGAAAAGAACGGTGAAGAAAATGACAACTCCTACCACCATTGAATTTGAAAAGCATCCTAACAAGAAGAGATTGAACGGAGTTGTTGGAAATCAACAACGAAAGAAAAGACTTGTTGTGGGGTTATGGAAAACATCTCAAAATAATGAGGTGACCACCGGCCACAAAAACAAACAATTGGTTTCATTGAGATCAACGAAGAGATGAAAACTTCTTTCACCCAGAGGATACATTGAGAGCTCGGATCATTGATAAACACCATGATAGCAACAAACTTTAGGAAGTGCTTTAGGTAAAATCCAATCCAAGATAACTCTAAGAAAGGAATGATGGATTTTATTATCTCACTCTTGATAATTCTCTTCGAGACTCCTCATGAATCAAGAATGCTATAATACCATCTCAAAGATAGAGAGAAAGAATCACACTTGAAATGCAAGATAAAGGATATTTGAGAAACTACCACAGAATCTTGAAGAACACTTTGAGAATGAAAGGAATCTTTTATGAACCTCCATGTAGAGCCTCCATGAAGAACTCCGGGTAGAAAATGATAATGGAAAACAAATGAAGATTGAAAAGAACAAGAGTTGAAGCCTTGAAATGGCTTAGATGAAGCTTTGAGATACTTGAGCAAACTTGAACTCCGGGAAAGAAAAGATAAACAACTTAGAACCGAGAATTTGATAAGCTGAACAACTCTGGAAGAAGGATTGAAATCATCTCAAGGAAACAAGAATAAGAATTATGTTATGCTTATCCTACATCAAGTTAAATTGGTAACAAGCAATGGATTTAGCATAGCACTTATTCTTCTGGAAAAGATTGAATAGGGAGAAAACAAGCTTGAAGAAGTCTTGAACGAAACACCGGTATGAATTAGAATGGATGGGGCTATTGCGAATGAATGGAGATACACGAAAATGAAGAGATCACGATCTGCCTAGCAGAAAACTTGAACGAAGCAACGAAATACTTGAGATACGAACAACGAGACAACAATTGAGAAGAATTTGAGAACGAGAGCTGAAAGATGAGAACGAAGAAATCTTCTGAAATGATGGCCTTTGGAGGATCAAGAAATGAACACAACATTGAAATGCTCCGGATAGATATGGAAGAATTACTCATGATGGAAAACAATTAGAGAGGATAACAACAAACTGAAACCATGAATCTTCGAGAACGGACAAAGATTTAAGAGAAACACTCCTTCGATCTCAACGCTGAGAATGATGACGAGAAACTACATCATGAATTACTGAGACACTCCGGAACAACGAATAAGGAAAGGTTGAGCCAATGATGAAATGATTGAAGCGATCTTGGGAAAAAAAGAATATGACTGATGGAATTCATTCTTACGTCATATTGAAAAGAACTTGAGATCTCCGGGAAAGATTAGAAGAGCCAGGTAAGATCCTGGGGAAGAACATGTGGGTTATTGGCCCACTCAAAGAAAACACCATTGAAACGATTGCTTAGGAAGAGAGATTGCACCGGTACAAATGAAAACTTGATGAGGTGAGAACCTCGAAATAATTGAAAGGATATGGACTGAAACACGAGTCTTTTGAGATATCTTCAGCACTCCGGGTAAAATAGAAAGAGGCTTGGCTGAGAATTTCCAACATGGGAAAGCATTTAACGAATGAAAAGAATATGATGAACACTAAAGGCTTGAATTGAATCCACCGGAAAAGAGAACAAGAACAAGAATGATGAACTTGAGCACTTGAGGATCTTCACAATGGATCACTGGATACCATACGGAAGAAATGATAGCGGAAACATCAATGGCGAGAAAGGCACCTGGATGATAATTTAAACATTGAAGAAAAGAGCGGGAGGGTGGGGAAAAACAAAGACAACTTAGGACGGATGAAAAGAACTCCGAGAAGAAATAAGAGGATAGATCTTGCAAATATTGGAGAGGATTGATTCATCTTGAAGAGAAGCACACCGGTTGAAAAGAATTTCATGACAACTCCGGTTGAACAAAAGGATTAGCTTTCTCATAAAAATATGAGAACACCGCTTAGGAAGGATATGAAATCACCACTTGACATCGAAGCAACTCGAATTACCATACTCCAACACAAACAACGGATGTGGCTTGCAAATTAAGATGGAAACAAACACAAACCCATTTGCATTTGTTGGAAGGATAATCCTAGGTAAACTACTTGAATTCCCACCTAAGAACTGCCGAAATCTTTCTGGTTATGCAATCTGGTCCAACGGATACATGGATAAATTACTGAATAAAACACTCAACTCCTAGCAATAATACTACCCACCAGTGTATCACATCCGTCAACACATAACCAGAGAAACCTCGGAACTCATCTACCTTACACCCTCATAATCACAACGATACTAAAGATGGCAGTACATGTGATCCCGCTCCCCAGTACTGGGTGCCGCCACACTCTTCGCACCACGATTAATATTGAAGCAATTTCGAACATCTGCGTCATGAGATACTAAGGAAACTGAATGATAGCGATGTGTCAACAACCCCTGGGAGCTCAACTCTCCGAGTCCAATCCAGAGTTCCGGTCACATCGACATCATAGAGGTTCCAAAATACCCGCGTGATCCGAAAAAAATTTGAGTAATAAGAGGGGTAGAATTAAAATTCCTACATTAAGATTCCTCACCAGAGCATAGAAGTGGAGTAAAAAGAATCCTACTCTTCGATATATAACTAGACTCAAAATAGTTTTTCACTAGACTCGACTCGGCCAAGTTCGATCAATCAAGGGGGCTCCTAGGTCGGTAAAGGCTCTGATACCAACTTGTCACGCCCAAGATGCGATCCTATCCTTATTTTGGCACGAGGGCCTCGACTGGGATAGAAGCAGGAGGGAGAAGGCTAGATTTGGAAGGGGAGGCTTGCTATTTATAGCAGGGAAGGTCTAGGGTTAGGTTTAGGTGGGGTTTTGCCCATTTTCAGTCCTTCGGATCTCGATCCGACGGTCCGGAAGCGGAGGGGGCTAGCAGGGCCATGTGGGCTGTGTAGAGGGGGTGTGGGCTGAGAAGAGAGGGAAGTTTGCGGCCCGTGACAGAGTTTAAAACACCGAAAACGTTCGGTAATAAACCGATGACGGTGCCGCTACGGTCGACCGTTCGGCTATCAAACGACCTCCGATTGGGACAAAATTTGGCAGGCGGTCTACCTACAATAAAACAAGACCACATGCCAACTTTCGACCCAATCCAAGAATATTTCATACGCACTTTTAAAACAATATTTTAGAGATGCCGCGGGCGCATGCGTGTGTGGCTGGACTCAAAACGGTCAACGACAAGAATAGAAAGAATCGGCGACTACGAATGGATGCAAGTTTTCAAAATGAGTGACGATGCTATGCCGATGATGCGAATGATGCGATGATGAATGGGACAACCAAACGAATCACACGACAAGAATGCAAATAAAAGGGGAATCTACTAGAGCATCGGTCCCGGGCTGTTACAGTTACTGGGGGTAGAAGGGGGTTAGATTATGTTGTGGTAAAAAGTTGGAGACAAGGAGAATCTTTTTGGGTCCACTTCTTTTGTCCAGAAGCTTATGGATGAAGGTGTTTGTGCTGTGGTTGGGCTGGGCAGAGGAATCCTATGGCCTTCAGATTCACCAGGGGTAAATGGTAAGTCCATTTGGTCCTGATCACAAGTTTTGAGCACATTTAGAGAAAGTGGCCAATGTAAAAGTTTGAAACCCTAGAAATGGGTAGAAATGGAGTTGCTTAGTTCTATCTAAGCAAAACTATTCTCCTTGATGCACCACTTATTGTGGTGGCATTATATGGGGATTAGAACATGCCCAAAAAGTTTCGGGCCCAATGGGGAAACTTGACAATGCAAACATTCCCAACTTTTGAAATCAGCAGAAAGGGGTTTGGGGGGATTTGGGAAAGTGGATCTGTCCTCCTTGATGCACCACTTAGTGTGGATGTATTATTAGAGTATTAGAACATTTCCACCAACTTTGAGATCAATAGGAGAAACTTCACCATGTAAAGTTGTTCAAATTTGATTCTGGACAGAGAGGGTTTTGGGATATTTTGGTGTACCAAATCAATTGGGATTGAGATGAAACTTGGCAAGATGATCACATATGTCATATGTGACATGCTAGAATTTTCCTGGATTTATTTGAGAATATTTCTTATAGAAATATTTCAAATGCTTGAAATAGGCAGAAATGGTTTTGAAGGGTTTTGTCCAATATTTTGAACATGACCATGTGTTGAAACTCTTATATATGGACAATATATGTCCACTGAGTTTTCCTAAATTTTCTCAAATATTTTGAAAGCATAAAAATAATTTTCCCTCTGAAAGACCATTTCTGGCCTTCAGAAAAAGCCTTTAAATAAAATATGAAAATAAGTTGTAAAAATAATATTTGGTGATTTTGGGAAGTCATATATATACTAGGCTTCAAATATGGTTTTTGAAAGAATTTAAATACCCTAATTTGAGTACTTGTAGTTCAAGCCTCAACTCAGGGGGTTTAGCAAACCTAAATTAAATAAATGCTTTTTGGCAAAAATAATATTTGATAAAAATAGTTTTAGGTCATATACACATGGTATGATCATTGGACAAGAGTTTAGATCAAGGAAAAGAGTTTTGAGAGTAGGAGGGAATTTTATGAATATAGAGCACCAGCAAGCAATCACACAACCAGCAATCAAGTCAAACATCACAAGCACACAAAAAGTTTTAATTGGTCCTGATTTTGAGCTATGTTAACTTAGACAGAAGAGGCAAAACACAGGGTGTGACAACCAGCAACTGATTTAATTTTATCTAACTCACCCCGCTTATGTCTAACAGGTTTTGCAATTCTAGTAGCTTCATCGAAGAAGTAAATAACCT
Organism: Elymus sibiricus; assembly: GCA_039707655.1. Lineage (NCBI taxonomy): Eukaryota > Viridiplantae > Streptophyta > Magnoliopsida > Poales > Poaceae > Elymus > Elymus sibiricus. Next base: position 230,121,323 of record CM077669.1, on the reverse strand, counting down.
GTACATCAATATTATCAACTAGGAGATCTTTTACCATAGGAATATTAGGTTCTACATTTATTTGTTCATAAGGTTTAGGTGTCCTAATATTGCTTTTATTAACCATAGTTCTAGCTTTAGCATGTGTCGGCCCAGTGGGAACAGGGGTACCACGGCCCGTCTGTCGGCCAAACCAGGAGGCGACGCTAGGCCAACACAAGAAGGAAGATCCCCGCCTTTCCTCCCCTAGGAGAGTTGCCTCATGAGGGGTAGGGCCCCTTGGCATGAGGCTTAGCCCTGTCGAGGCTGCCTGGCGCGCGAGAGCGACTCGTGAGGCCCCCCTCACGAGGTAGCCTCGCGGGGTAGGTTGTACGGGGCCAGCCGCGGCACTCGGCTCTTGTTACAAAGGTGATCCCCCCGATGTCATGATGAGGACAGAGGGGAGAGAACATGACAGTTTCCATTCTAGTGATAAGGGAGGTAGTGGATCCCGCCTCCCCCAAAGCAAGTCCCAAAGAATTTCCTCCTTGGTGTCGGAGGATCAGGACGGAGGTCATCGCCGAGCCCACCAGCGCGTCACGAAGACTACATTAGCTGGCTGAGACCGCCTTTTGTTACGATAGGACTGGGTTCCTGTCCCCCTTTGAATTGCCGCCCTATGGCCACCCTTTCCCGCTGGTGTTTTCGGGGAAGAGGACCAAGGCACTACAAAGGGGGCAGGGACGCCGCCTCCACGTAAGGGGATCGAGCCATTTTCTCTCCCCCAGATCTCGTGTACCTCCAGCATAGCTCTTCTTCGCAGAGCAATCCAACACTAAGCAGGAGTAGGGTATTACACCACACAGTGGCCCGAACCTGGGTAGCTCGCGTGTCCTCTGTCGTGTCCGGCGAGAAGCAGCGAGTTCATCGTCGATCCAATTATGTTAGTCGTCGAGTTGTAGGTAGCCAAGCTAAGCCCCCAGTGTTCGAATCTTATTCGTGGAGAAGTTCTAGGACGCAGATCCCAGACTCAGACATTTGGCGCGCCAGGTAGGGGGACTTGCCGTCTTCGCGCCATCGACCTCGACGTCAACCTCGACATGGACGAAGCCGTCGCTCGCCATGAACGCGCTCCATGTCGAGCTACCGCCAGGGTCCACCCAGTGCCTGCCGCCCGTGACACCCAGGGGCGGCGCACTCGCGCCGCCACCGAGCCGGTGGGGGAGCGCGCCTCCTCCTCCGCCCACCCGTTGGTGAACGAGCAGGCGTGCGGCTGCATCGTCTCCACCTCTTCGCTCGCGCGCCGCGACGACCCCGTGCCGCATGCCGCGCTGCTCATGGCGCAGGAGCTGCTGCATAACCGCCCCTTTGAGGATGTCTATGAAGCTTGGCTCATACGCATCACCAATCTTGTCGACGCGGCACGTGACGGCCCGGCACCCTTGCACTCCTTGCCCACTCTGTCGTCGCATGCTGGCCCCACGGAGCACGATGTTCCTCCTCCTCCTCCACCGCCAGCTCGCCGTGCGGCCGAGCGGCGCCCCAAGACGCATGTTCCGGCTCCGTCCCATGAGTCATCCGCACCGGTCGGCAACGACGACAGTGGCCAAATCGTTCACCACGTGCCCCCAGACATATGCGTGGCCCTCGAGAAGGCACCCAACCGCCGGGACATCGCTCCGGTGGGACGCCAAAGCTTTGCGGCCCTCGAAGGAGGCGCTGCCACCGTCGGGGGCTACCTCGCTCTCAGGCTCGAGCTGCGCGGCATGGGGTGGCCTGACAATTTCAAGTCGGAGCTCCCTCCCCGCGGCGATGGCAGCACCAACCCCGCGGAGTTCCTCCTGCTCTACACCCTTAGGGTCTGATAGTTGTGATCTGCATTGGGTTTTCCGTGAAGTGGAACGGGTAATTGCAACACAAAGTGGGTAAGTATTTCTCTCAGATATGAAACCAAGGTTTATCGAACCAATAGGAATATTAATCATCAACCATCTTCAGCGGCTGAACAAAAAGAGCAAACAACTTGCACCCAACGCGGGCAAGAGGGTTATTAATCCCCTTGATCTCGTTATTTGCAAGAAAATGAGTGTTGAAGATATGCCCTAGAGGCAATCATGTATGATGATATTTCCTATGTGTTTATGAATAAAGATAGTTCTTGGACATTATCAATGATGTGTATTAGCAAGTACGTGACTTGTTTGTGAGACTATGCATTGTATGATGACTGTCCTAAAGAGTCCCTAGTCAAAAGGGTTGTGTGGACGCGCAACCAGTTAGACTAGCATATGACACGGTGGATGGTCTGGTCTCACTGACCATATAGCATTGGATGCTAGCCGGATAATATGGACACAGAAAGATCTGGTCGGATTTGACATAGTCGGATCCGAGTCGAGATAAGGTCTGAGTTGGACAGACCCAACTATGAGACGCAGCGATAGATCATTTGAGAGTCTCTAGTACAACATACGTTATGTGTCCTAAGAACTGAGTTGGCGCATGTACTCGGGATGGTGACAGACTTGCTTTGGGCCGACCAAAGCTACTCCGTGACAGGGTAGTTATAAAGGTAGGTTTCGGGCTTGTCCAGACCCATGCTACGAGACGTGGTCGAGCAAGATGGGATTTGCCCCTCCGATGAGGAGAGATATACTCTGGGCCCCTCGGGTGATCCGACCTGGATAAGCATGGCCATGCGATGAGGAATATGAGATTATCCGAAGTGCTGGTCGGATTCACCGGAACGAGAAAGAGGTCGTGCGGCAACAAGGATGACCATGCCACCTTGAGCACGGCAACATATATCGTGTGGCAAAGGGAACAGAAGTGTGAAGTACAGGTTCGCCTAACCAGCTTCATCGGACACTTGGAGTCAGCACGCTTTGCTAGAGGCCGCTATCGACTGGTCGAGCCGGATGTGATATGACTCGCGACCAAGTGAACGAGAACCTAAGGGGTCGCGCGCTTAAGGGAAGGAACACGTGGGCTTTAGGATCCGTTCGAGGCCCAAGAGTTGAGGCTGCGATGGATGCTTATATATAGTGGAGGTGTGGCACACCCATCTGGTTGATCGCTTCGGCGCCGTCATTAGGGCTTTGCATGTGTTGGAAGTAGCCACCTCCACTCGCCGCCAAACTGTGTAATCGGACCTAGCCGTCCGCCGCACGGTGTTCCTCGTGCACGCGCGGATACTGATACATCTCCAACGTATCTATAATTTTTGCTTGTTCCATGTTGTTATATTATCATTCTTGGATGTTTTACAAACATTTTATAGCAACTTTATATCATTTTTTGGGACTAACCTATTGACATAGTGCCAAAGTGCCAGTTGCTATTTTTTCTTGTTTTTTACTTCGCAGAAAATCAATACCAAACGGAGTCCAATCGCGACGAAACTTTTTGGAGATTTTTTCTAGACCAGAAGACACCCAGTGGGCCAAAGAAGTGCCGGGGGAGTGGGCCGAGGAGACCACAACCCACCAGGCCGCGCCAGGGAGGGCCCGACGCGCCCTGATGGGTTGTGCCCTCCTCGGGGCCCCTCTCCACCGCCTCTGATGCCTATAAATTCCCAAATATTCCAAAAACCCTAGGGTAATCGACGAAACACAATTCCAGCCGCCGCAAGTTCTAGAACCTCGAGATCCAATCTAAACAACATCACGGAGGGGTTCATCTTCCTCATAGGTGCCTCTTCGATGATGCGTGAGTAGTCCACCATAGACCTACGGGTCCGTAGGCAGTAGCTAGATGGCTTCCTCTCTCTCTCTCTCTTATGATCCTCAATACAATGGTCTCTTGGAGATCTATTTGATGTAAACTTTTGCGGTGTGTTTGTTGGGATCCGATGAATTTTGAGTTCATGATCAGTTTCTAATAATGAATCTTATTTGAGTCTTCTTTGATCTCTTATATGCATGATTACTTATAGCCTCGTATTTCTTCTCCAAATCTTTTGTTTAGTTAGGCCAACTAGATCGATTTTTCTTGCCATGGGAAGAGGTGCTTTGTGATGGGTTCGATCTTGCGGTGTTCTTTCCCAGTGACAGAAGGGGCAGCAAGACACGCATGTATCGTTGGTATTAAGGAAAACAAGATGGGGTCTATTCCTACATGAATAGATCTTGTCTACATCATGTCATCGTTCTTATTGCATTACTCCGTTTTTCCATGAACTTAATACACTAGATGCATGCTGGATAGCGGTCGATGTGTGGAGTAATAGTGGTAGATGCAGGCAGGAGTCGGTCTACTTATCTTGGACGTGATGCCTATATAATGATCATCGCCTAGGATATCGTCATGACTATTCGATTTTCTATAAATTGCCCAACAGTAATTTGTTCACCCACCGTGCGCTATACTCATGAGAGAAGCCACTAGTGAACCCTACATCCCCCGGGTCTACTTTTCCAACATATTGCTTTCCGATCTACTTTTTTGCAATCTTTGTTTTCAGATCTACAAAACCAAAAACCCCAAAACATATTGCTACACATTTGCTCTTTTTATTTTGTGTTCTTGAGAGATCTATCTCTCCTATCTATCACTACCTAATCTATCTTATCACCGTAGAGAGATTGACAACCTCTTTTTCGCGTCGGGTTGCAAGTATTTGTTGTTTGTGTGCAGATGCTGCTTATTGGGTGCTGGTGATCCTCCTACTGGTTCGATACCCTTGGTTTCATAACTGAGGGAAATACTTACCGTCACTGTGCTGCATCATCCCTTCCTCTTTGGGGAAATACCGGCGCAGTATCAAGCCACGTCAAAGGAATTTCTGGCGCCGTTGCCGGGGAGGAAGCGGTCTCTTCTACGTGCCTATCGTAGGCGCCGTGGGGACTCCATCATCATCTACCATGTTCCTAATCACAAATCTCATCTCCTTGCAATTACATTATTTGCCATTTGCCTCTCGTTTTCCTCTCCCCCACTTCACCAATTTGCCGTTTTATTCGCCCTCTTCTTCGTTTGCCTTTTTCTCGCCGAATCTCTTCCTTGCTTGCAATCTTGTTTGCGTAGTCACGATGACTCAAGAGAACACCAAGTTGTGTGATTTTTCCAATACTAATAACAATGATTTTAGTAGTACGCCTATTGCTCCTTTCGCCACTAGTACGGAGTCTTGTGATATTAATGCCGCTTTGTTGAATCTTGTCATGAAAGATCAATTTATCGGTACTCCTAATGAGGATGTCGCGTCCCATGTAATCACGTTCGTAGAATTGTGTGATATGCAAAAGAAAAAAGATGTGGACAATGATATTGTTAAGTTGAAACTATTTCCTTTTTCCTTGCGGGATCGTGCAAAAAATTGGTTTTCCTCTTTGCCTCGCAATAATATCGAATCTTGGAATAAGTGCAAGGATGCTTTTATCACTAAGTATTTTCCACCCGCGAAAATTATTTCCCTTAGGACGCAAATCATGAATTTTAAGCAACTTGAGTATGAACATGTTGCACAATCTTGGGAGAGAATGAAGTTGATGCTAAGAAATTATCCTACTCATGGTTTAAATCTTTGTATGATCATACAAATTTTTTATGCGGGATTGAATTTTGTCTCTAGAAATCTTTTAGATTACGCCGTGGGTGGTACTTTTATGGATATTACTTTGGGTGAAGCTACTAAATTGCTAGATAATATCATGGCTAATTATTCTCAATGGCATACCGAAAGAGCACCTACTAGTAAAAAAGTTAATTCGGTAGAGGAAAATAGTACTTTGAGTGATAAGGTTGATGCTTTGATGAAATTGGTTGCTAGTAAAAATGCTCCTATTGATCTTAATGATGTGCCTTTGTCTACCTTGATTGATCAAAATAATGATTTCGTAGATGTGAATTTTGTCTCACGAAACAATTTCAATAACAATGCTTATAGAGGTAATTTTAATCCTAGGAATTTTCCTGGAAATTCCTCTAATAATTATGGTAATTCCTATGGTAATTCTTCTTACAATAATAATAGGAACACCTCTGATCTTGAGAGTAATATTAAAGAATTTATCAATGCGCAAAAGGCTTTCAATACTACGATAGAAGAAAAGTTGAATAAGATTGATGATATGTCTAGAAGCATTGATAGAATTTCTCATGATGTTGAAAATCTCAAGTTGAAAGCTTTTGTGCCTAAGATTGATGAATCTATTAAAGCTTTATATGTCTCTATGGATGAAAGTAAGAAAATAACCGCTATGCTTAGAGCTAAAAGAGAAATCTTAGAAAAATCGTTTTCTAGTGATTGCCTTCATAAGAAAGATGAATATCTTAAAGTGATTGGTGTTTCTTCTATTGATTCCTTATTTAGTAATGTTAAAATCGATAATTAAGGGACTGAAGTAGAGTCCACTTTAGCTAGAAGGCGTCCCAATAATTTGGAGGGTGAAAATCTTTATGCAAATTTTGATAAAAGTGGGTTTGAAGAGGTCAAAACTTTAACTAGTGATGTGCACACTATCTTGGATTGCAAAGACTTTAATTATGATAGTTGTTCTTTGATTGAATGCATTTCTTTGCTGCAATCCATGTTGAATTCACCCCATGCTTATGAGCAAAATAAAGCTTTTACTAAACATATCGTTGATGCCATGATGAAATCTTTTGAAGAAAAGTTGGAGTTGGAGATTCTATTCCTGGAAAATTACATGATGAGTGGGAACCTACCGTTAAGGTCAAGATAAAAAATTATGAATTCTTTGCTTTGTGTGATTTGGGTGCTAGTGTTTCCACGATTCCGAAGTCTCTATGTGATGTGCTTGGTCTTACCAATATTGTAGAATGTTCTCTTAATTTGCACTTGGCGGATTCTACTATTAAAAAGCCTTTGGGAAGAATTAAGGATTTTCTTATTCTTTCAAATAGGAACTATGTGCCTATTGATTTTATTGTACTTGATATTGATTGCAATCCGTCTTGTCCCATTATACTTGGTAGACAGTTTTTACGCACTATAGGTGCCGTGATTGATATGAAAGAAGGCAATATTCGTTTTCAATTTCCCTTGAGAAAGGGTATGGAACACTTACCTAGGACAAGAATTAAGCCACAATATGAATCAATCATAAGGGAATCCTATGGATCCAAAACCAATGATGACAATACTTGAGTCTATTCGTTATGCCTAGCTAGGGGCGTAAAACGATAGCGCTTGTTGGGAGGCAACCCAATGAATAAATAAATTTTTGCTTTTTCCTTTCTGTTTTTGAGTGTTGACACAATTATGCCTATGTTATGATTTTTTTGATGGTTTATTTAGTGTTTGTGCCAAGTAAAGCCTTTAGGATGATTCATAGGATGAGTAGAAGCAATGCTGAATCTGAAACAGAAATTTTGCGTCCAGTATATGAATTTTCATTTTTTGATGGAACGTGATCTTGAGCTGAAATTTTAAAACAGTGTTGCTATACATATTCCTTATGTTGTCCTAATTTTTCATAATTGTTAGAGTTACAGAAGTATGGGTAGAGTACAGATTACTACAGACTGGTCTGTTTAAGACAGATTCTGTTTTCGTTGCATTGTGTGCATGTTTTGATGAATCTATGGGTTATATTGAAGGGTATGAGACATGGTAAAGTTAAAATACAGTAGGTATAATGCAATAATAAAATATGAATGGGTTTGCAACAGTACCTAAAGTAGTGATTTGCTTTATTATAATAACGGATCTCACGAAGATTTTGTTGAGTTTTGTGTGATTGAAGTTTTCAAGTTTTGTGTGAGATCACGATGGATGAAGGAATAAGGAGTGATAAAAGCCTAATCTTGGGGATGATACCACACCCCCAAGATATATCCAAAGAGAAACAAGCAACTAAGCTTGGGGATGCCCCCGAGTGTCATCCCCTCTTTCTTCTAACGACCATCGGTATTTTACGTGGAGCTATATTTTTATTCGTCACATATCATGAGTTTTACTTGGAGCGTCTTGTATCTTTGCTTACTTTGTTTGTTACTTTTTCCCTTGTATCCTTGCTGGACACACCTATTTGAGAAAGCCAAAATCATGCTATGATTTGTTAGAATTGCTCTATGTGCTTCACTTAAACTTTTTGAGCTATAGAATTGCTCTAGTGCTTCACTTATATCTTTTTGAGCACGGTGTGCTTGGAAATTTTAGTAGAAATACTCTCATGCTTCACTTAGATTAATTCGAGAGTAGGTAAATTTTGAAGAAATCCTCTCATGCTTCACTTATACCTTTTTGAGAGATGAAATCTTTATGCTCATGTGCTTCACTTAAATTTGTTTGAGCTTGCCAAAAAGCAATGGCAATATATGAAACTAGTCCCAAAGTAATAGATATCCAAGGAGGATATAATAAAAATTTCATGAAGATCATTGGACAAATTAAACTTGATTCCTTGTAATAGTTTTGAAACATGATGATAGTAATATGTGAGTCATGTTAGTGAGTAATTATGCTTAGTAGGAATATTGGTGTTAAGGTTTGTGATTCCTTATGCGTGCACGAAAGTCAATAGTTATGCAATGAAGTTACATCCTACTTGTGGTGCATTATTCGGTGTTAGTTATGCTCAATTGTCACTTATGTGAATTTTTGTTTCTTTTTTTGGTTGCTTCCCAATCTATTTTCTAGCCTCCATTTGTACTAAGTAGAAATACTACTTGTGCATCCAAAATCCTTAAACCAAGTTTTGCCTTATGAGTCCACCATACCTACCTATATGCGGTATTTCCGTGCCGTTCCAAGCAAATTTGTATGTGCCATCTCTAAATTTCCAAAATAAATTTTCTCTTTTGTGCCCATACCGCTCATGAAACGGTGGGGAGTGTCCAATATTTTTCCATGCTAGATGTGTTATTCTCAAGCTGAGTGTTTATTCACTTGTCATTGCACGAGAGTGCGGCGGTAATAGGGATACCCATTCCCGAAATGAAAAAGAAAAAAAAATTACTTTATGTTGTCAAATAATAAATTCCTTGGAAAGTGTTGGTATGGAAGGCAACCGTGGATACGGCCCGCCATGGAAAGTGAAAGTTTGGTGGAAAAAGGAATAAACTTTATTTTCTGTTTGGGAACCGCCTATGATATATCTAGCATGGAAAGTATTGTGAGCTACTTTGTTGTTTTCGTTGACAGGAAAAGCATGCCACCCAAAATATTTTTTGTCTCCCAATTTCAACCGTGAGCTCTGGCACCTCTACAAATCCCTACTTCCCTCTACGAAGCGCCTATCTTTTTACTTTATGCATTTTTATTTTTAGTTTGAGTCTCCATCTTCTCTTATAAGCACCAACTAGGGGGCACTATGATCATACTTGAGCATTGGGCATAATTAATATTTGAGTGTGTTTCATGAATGGATCAATGATTGAGCATGATGGGCTAGGGATAGCTTTCTTTAGTGTTGATATTTTGAAAGACATGGTTACTTGTTGACATGCTTGAGTATTGAAGTCACTATGTTAAAACTTTACTATTGCTTTGAATCATTTACAAGTCCAAATGTCCATGCTATATAAAGAAAAGAATCTGATGAACATGTTAGGCAGCATTCCACATCAAAAATTCTGTTTTTATCATTTACCTACTCGAGGACGAGTAGGAATTAAGCTTGGGGATGCTGATACGTCTCCAATGTATCTATAATTTTTGCTTGTTCCATGCTGTTATATTATCATTATTGGATGTTTTACAATCATTTTATAGCAACTTTATATCATTTTTTTGGGACTAACCTATTGACATAGTGCCAAAGTGCCAGTTCCTGTTTTTGCTTGTTTTTTACTTCGCAGAAAACCAATACCAAATGGAGTCCAATCGCGACGAAACTTTTTGGAGATTTTTTCTGGACAAGAAGACACCCAGTGGGCCAAAGAAGTGCCGGGGGAGTGGGCCGAGGAGACCACAACCCACCAGGGCGCACCAGGCGGGCCCCGGCGCGCCCTGATGGGTTGTACCCTCCTCGGGGCCCCTCTCCACCGCCTCTGATGCCTATAAATTCCCAAATATTCCAAAAACCCTAGGGGAGTCGACGAAACACAATTCCAGCCGCCGCAAGTTCCAGAACCTCGAGATCCAATCTAAACACCATCACGGAGGGGTTCATCTTCCTCATAGGTGCCTCTCCGATGATGTGTGAGTAGTCCACCATAGACGTACGGGTCCGTAGGCAGTAGCTAGATGGCTTCCTCTCTCTCTTATGATTCTCAATACAATGGTCTCTTGGAGATCTATTTGATGTAAACTTTTGCGGTGTGTTTGTTGGGATCCGATGAATTTTCAGTTCGTGATCAGTTTATATCCATGAATATTATTTGAGTCTTCTTTGATCTCATATATGCATGATTACTTATAGCCTCGTATTTCTTCTTCGAATCTTTGGTTTAGTTAGGCTGACTAGATCAATTTTTCTTGCCATGGGAAGAGGTGCTTTGTGATGGGTTCGATCTTGCGGTGTTCTTTCCCAGTGACAGAAGGGGCAGCAAGACACGCATGTATCGTTGCTATTAAGGATAAAAAGATGGGGTCTATTCCTACATGAATAGATCTTGTCTACATCATGTCATCGTTCTTATTGCATTATTCCATTTTTCCATGAATTTAATACACTATATGCATGCTGGATAGCGGTTGATGCAGGCAGGAGTCGGTCTACTTATCTTGGACGTGATGCCTATATAAAGATCATCGCCTTGGATATTGTCATGACTATTCAATTTTCTATCAATTGCCCAACAGTAATTTGTTCACCCACCGCGCGCTATACTCATGAGAGAAGCCACTTGTGAACCCTACGGCCCCCGGGTCTACTTTTCCAACATATTGCTTTCCGATCTACTTTTTTGCAATCTTTGTTTTCAGATCTACAAAACCAAAAACCCAAAAACATATTGCTGCATATTTGCTCTTTTTATTTTGTGTTCTTGAGAGATCTATATCTCCTATCTATCACTACCTAATCTATCTTATTACCGTAGAGAGATTGACAACCTCTCTTTCGCGTCGGGTTGCAAGTATTTGGTGTTTGTGTGCAGGTGCTGCTTATTGGGTGGTGGTGATCCTCCTACTGGTTCGATAACCTTGGTTTCATAACTGCGGGAAATACTTACCGTCGCTGTGCTGCATCATCCCTTCCTCTTTGGGGAAATACCGACGCAGTGTCAAGCCACGTCAGATACCATTAGAGGCGGTGCACTTGCGCCGCTTAGGCGAACTTCTATGTGGGATCCTGCGACCGGCTGTTCGAGGGAGATCGGTCCGGCTGTTCGAGGGAGATCGGACGAGGAGGAGACGGACCTCGCGGATGCGCTGTCCCAACTCTACTTCCGCTGCACGGCACTGCGCGTCTAGTGGTAATGATCTGTGATCCATCTCCGTAGCATGTTCTTGCTTGTTCTGCGCGTAGGAAAATTTTAATTTGCATGCGATGCACCTACGGTAGAACCCAACTATGAGTTGAGTAGATAATTGTAGATAATTGTAAATTGCAAAATAAAATAAAAATTAAATAAAGGAAGCAAGGTAATAGTAGCGTTTGTAAATTTATAAGTGAATAGACCCGGGGCCCATAGTTTTCCCAAGCGGGATCTCTCATGTAGGCAGCATACGGTGGGTAACAGATTACTGTTGGGCAATTGATAGAAAAGTGGATAGTTATGCAATTTTCACTGCAATGATCATGTGTATATAGGCATCACGTCCATAAACAAATAGGCCCACTCCTGCCTGAACCTATTACTATTACTCCACTCATCGACTGCTATCCAGCATGCATCTAGAGTATTAAGTAAAACAGAGTAATGCATGGAGAACGATGACATGATGTAGATAAAGTAAACTCAAGCAATATGAATAAACCCCATCGTGTTATCCTTAGTAGCAACAACACAAAGACGTATCATGTCCCCTACTTTGTCACTGGGATATAGAAACTCGTTTGGTTGAACCTACCACAACGCACCTCTCTGACTGAAGATAGATCAATCTACTTGGCCAAAGCATATCGATAGATCAGAGAGAATTACGAAGCTAGAATGATCATGCAAATAAGAATCTTAATATTGAGAGGTTACTCAAATACCTTTCATGAATAATCTGAACATAAACCCACAATTCATCAGATCCCAACAAACACACTGCACAATAGGATTACACCGGATAGTTCAAAGCGAAGATGCGATGATCATTGTATTGAAGATCAAGAGATAGAGAGATTGTCATCTAGGTACTAGCTATGGACCCGTAGGTCTATGGTGAACTACTCACACATCATCATGAGTCCAGCAAGGTTGATGTAGAGGCCCTCCGTGATCGATCCCTCCCTGGCAGGGTGCCGGAACGGAGCTCCAGATGGCCTCGTGACGGAACAGAGACTTGCGGCGGCGTAAAAAGGGTTTCGGGACTACCTTTAGGGTTTTGCGATATTAGAGAATTTATAGGCCGGAGAGGGGTGTTGGGAGACGCCCGTGGGGGCCAACACACTTCAGGGCGCGCCTGCCCCCCAGGGCGCACCCTGTTGCATGCTGGTGCCTTCGTGCGGCCTCCGGTCTCCTCCCGAAGCTTCCTGCGCCATCATCTCCGCCTTCACCAACGGTGTCACATACGTGAATATGTGCGAGAAGCTCTCCGTCAGGGGCGAGCTCGACTCCGTGGCAGAGGTTTTCCTCCTTGCTGACCACGGCGCCAATGTTGAGGAGGGGCGCCTCTCCCTCCGTGGCGACCGTGACGCAGAGCCTGGCGCCGCGAAGTCCAAGGGCAAGGATGTCTAGCGCAAGGGCCCCGCCGTGCTTGCGGCAGAGCCAGACGGCAAGCACGGCAGCGGCAGCGTGGATGCCAAGAAGGATGGTCGCCCTTCTTGCGCCTACCACAACACAAACACGCACAATACGGAGGACTGCTACGAACTCAACCTCCTTCGCGAGGATCGTGTCAGCCACCGCGGCAGCTGCAAAGAGCGCCTCGGGGGTCGTGGGGGAGGCTGCCCCTGGGGTGACAACAACAACAACAACAACAACAACAACAACAGAGCCGAAGGCAGCAGTTGTCGAGGCTGGCAGGGCCAGCCGCGACAAGCGGACCTTCCGGCCATCACTCCCCGGCCCCGCGCAAATGACCCCCCTCCTGCCGAGAATGATGGGGGCTACCAGGAGCCCCGCAGAGTGGCCTGCATCCTAGGCGGGCCTCAGGCCCCTCCGACCAACCGCCGCTTCAAGAAGTTCTCTCGCGAGGTGAATGCGGCCCTCCCTGCACCTCAGTCTTCCAGCCGCCTTAGGTGGTCGGAGTTTTCCATTGCCTTCGACGCCAGCGACCACCCCAAGTCCACCAGGGTCGTGGGTGTTGTCCCCCTGTAGTGCAGTCCCACCATCAATAACGTGAAAGTCACCAAGACTCTCATCGACGGCGGGGCAGGCCTCAACGTGCTCTCTGTGGAGACATTCGAGACACTTCAAGTGCCCTGTGAGCATCTAATGCCTACCAGGGTCTTCTCGGGTGTCATCGACGGCTCTACCCACCCCCTAGGTCAAGTGCGCCTTCCTGTCACCTTTGTCACCCGTAGGAACTACCGCACGGAGTTCATCGTCTTTGATGTGGCCCACATCGGCCTACCCTACAACGCCGTCTTGGGCTACCCCACGCTCCCCCGGTTCATGGATGTGACCCACCATGCCTACGGCCTTGTCAAGACGCCCGGTTGCAGCGGCACCCTCACCATCCACTGCGACAAGAAGGACGCAATCCACACCCTCGAGCACGCCTGCCGATGAGGACATCTCCAGGCTTCCTGAGGAGGCGCCCGCAAGGAACAAGCCCCTGCTCAGAGTCCAAGAAGGCGTCGCCGGACGGGTGCGGTGCCAACACCTCCCTCGCCACCAGCGGTGGCCCCTCTTCCAAATAGGAAGGCGCGCTCGGTGCCTCCCTCCGGGCCAGCTCTGATGCGTCAGCTTGGACAACATCAGGCGAGCCTGGCCTGCAGAGGGAGGTGATCGAGCATCACTTAGCCACGTGCCAGCGTGCGCGGCTTGTCAAGCGCCGGGAAGGGCCTCAACCGCCTCGGGAGTAGGAGGACAACAAGCTCCAGGATGCGGGAGGCGCCCGTGAGGCTCACAATCTCAAACTGACCGACGATCCCACCCTCATCTCCGAGTGGTACATGTGCATCGACTACATCTCCATCAACCAGGCTCGCCTCGCAAGGCCCCCCTCTATCTCCACTCATGCGCACGCCTTTCGGCCTGGAGGGTGCTACAACCACATTCGAGAGGCTGATGCGCATGAGCCTGGAGTCCCGCGCCGCAAGGCATGCGGAAGTGGTCCACGACCAATCTCTAGCCCCATGCGGCACCCCTCATGATGGCGGTGGGTGTTCCGGTGCCAAACACATGAAACACCCACCATCACCGTAAGTTCTACATGTTTTCACGGATACGAGCGAGAAGGAGCTGTACACGCACCGGGGCTCTCTCTACCCACGCTGCCCTCGACACGTGACAGTCCTTTCCCACTCTCGTGGAATCTCTATGCTCCGCGCTGGTGGATTTTGACAATGAGGGTGTTTTCAGCTGCATCAATCTCAGGTTGTCTCGTGTCTGTCATGGCAGCGTTTTTGTCACACAATGAGGGCACTTTTCAGCTGCATTAACCTCAAGCTGCCTCGTGTCCGTCACGACAGCATCTACGTCACCTCATGAGGGCGCTTTTCAGCTACATCAAACTCAGGCCGCCCCGTGTATGTCATGGCAGCATCTCCATGACTTAACGAGGGCGCTTTTCAGCGGCATTAACCTCACGCTGCCCCGTGTCCGCCACGACAACGTTTTTGTCAAACTCTGAGGGCGCTTTTCACCTGCATTAACCTCAAGCTGACATGTGTCCAGCACGGCAGCGTGTACCTTTCTGTTATGTAACGAACTTGTTTCATGCATCAGTAAAGTTCATTTCCTCCAAAAATTATGCCCGCAGGCGGCAGAGCATGCCTCAAGGGCGCACGCTCGAGGTCTCCCCTGTTTCTGTCATGCGAGCGGGGGCTAGGCACGGTGTCTGTGCTCGGGTCAATCCCAGCAGCGCTGCAAAACCCAAGTGACCGAGCCCTGGCTCGCGGGCCAGCTCCCGTGTACATCACCTCACTAGGTACTTGGTGCTCTAGCCTCCTCGCATAACACCCACAGGTGACCCTGCGAGCGCGCCCTGCTGCGTAAATTGCAGAAGCTTGGCAGCCTCTTTGATGCAGGTTATCAAAGGCTCCGGGGCCTCCGCTCGAGAGGTTTCGTGAGCGGCATGCCACGAAGGGCATGGAGCCTCGCGAGTAACGATGCTTCGTGAGCCATTCCCTACGGAGGATTCTCCTCAGGCCACACACCCCGAAAGAGCTAAGTTCAGACACTCCCCGGATCTCCTCCCTCTCGCTTCCCTCTTGAGAAAGTTTGATTCCCTTTGGCACGAGCCACCTGCGCGTCAAGGGGGAACTCTGAGCATCGTGCCTCAGGGACTCATACCAGTCCTAAGAGCCCTAGACCCTCTGGACTTGCCGAGCGCACGCTCCTGCCATACCAGCGATGGTGTAGCCCACGTCGGGGGTTAGGTCCCAGCGATGCAGGGCACTAAGGCAACGTAAAAGGGGAAAAAGGGCGTCGGGGGAAAAGCAGAAACGCATAAAACATCAAGTACTTAATACAAAACTGCCGGACAAATGTTCCACGCCCCCATGCGGCCGCATCTACCCTGTTATAGGAAGGAGAGCAAGGAGAGCCTAAGAGGCAGGATCACCGCTACCTTCGCCGGACCCCTCCCCGGCGGGCAAGAAGCGCTCCACCAAGATCGCCACATGGTACCGTGTCGAAGTCAAAGCTCCTCGGGGACTGGGGATGACACCGTGTTGAAGTCAAAGCCACGGTCAGCACGCAACAAATTGCTGAAGACGCGGGTCGACGACTGGCACAGCAGGTCGCTGCACTCAATGTCGCGGACCTCGTTCCATCGCGTGGGGCCCACCTCTAGCCATTCCACGAGCCTCGTGAAGAAGGCTAGGTAGCTGGCGTCATCAATTTCCAAAGGATCTTCGACCCTCTGAGTGGAAAAGGTGGATACGGCGCGACGGGCACGATTTGCGAGCTCTTGGAACATCTTGGAGCACCGGTGCTGCTCACCACGCTTCCGGGCGGCCTCGTCGTGGGTCCCCTGTGCCTCATCGCTAACGGCCCCCTCCTGCGCATGGAGCTCCTCCATCTCGCGCCGGGTCACGGCCTGGAGCTCGACCGCACTTCGCTTCTCGGCCTCCGACGCCTCGAGCTGCCTTCTGAGCCTGGCGATTTCGGCGTCAAGCTCGCTGCGCTTCTGCGTATAGCGGGACTCCTACTTCCGCAGGTTCGTGGCGTAGCTGTCAGCGAGGGCCTTGGTCTTCTGGGCAAACTCGCCTTGGGACCGTTGGTCGATGTCCTCCTTGTACTTCGTCGTCCTCTCAGCGAGCAAGGCATTGGCCTTCGCGACACGCTCTTGGTAGGATGCCTCGACGGCCGTCATGCCGCGCTCCAGGTTCTCCAGGTGCTCTCGCTCCCTCTCTTGCTCAATGGTGGTATGCAGGACCTCGCTCTCCCGGGCCCCTAAGTCCAGCTAAAGGACCATCGCCCTACTCTCGCATTGGGCGACCGCCGCCTCTCGGGAATCGAGTTGGGTTGCACGGTCCGCGGCACATTTCTCGAAGGCCTTCTCCGCGGACTCCATCTCCGCGAGGCACTGGGCAGCCTGTTCCGCGCCTCGGATCGCCCCTTCATGGAGCTCCCGGGCCTTCTGGACAACTTCCTCACTGTCCCCCCGCGCGGCATCGGCCTGCGGTGGCCAAGCTTGACAGCCACACTCAGCTGCCGCCAGCCCCTCGCGAGGCGCTCTCGCTCCTGGCGGAGATCCTCTTCCTCGACCATGAGATCGGCCTCCAGGGAGGTGAACGCCAGTCGAGCGCGACACAACGTCCCGTTCTGCAGTGGGGCGCTAGGGTGCACCAGGGCTAAGGCCCAGGGCGCACTCAGCACCTCTTCCCCCTTAAGCGCCCCCCGTGGCCGGGAGGGCTCGGGGGCTGCCCCGCCATCGGGCCTGCTCGGGTCCCAGCTAAAGAAGCCACTTGCCCCCCGGGCGGTCGGGTTCTCTCACGGCCTCTGTCTCGGCTGTATGGAGGGGGCTGGGCATGGCTGCCCCAACTCGTGGGCCCCCAATGATCGTTCGGGGCTCGAGGTGGCCTTCATGCTAGCGCCCGCCTCCCTCTCAGAGCGGATTCCTGCCGAAGTCTCTTCCTCCCGGGCCGGGGGGAGGACCTCCTCGGGCGGCTAGACGGCGCCACGGGCTCATCTCCGATGGCGCCGCCACGCTCCGCTGGTTCCAGCGGGGGCTCCAGCATGCCGTCCACTCCTGGCTCCTGCTGCGCCCCGGTCGGCTCTGTGGCACCTTCACCGCGAGCTTCCTCCTTCCTCTTCTTCGGTTGAGAGCTCCTCCTACGCAAAAGGTGATCACGCCGAGCATTGCAGGAAACTGGCAGTTAGCGCGAGCAGCGATCAGGGCACGCAGGCTTACTCATCGAGGGCGTACCAACGCCTCCTCCTTAGCCCCGCTCCCGGGAGGCTACAATTATTGCTCCCTTGATGCTCCCAGACATCTCCTCCGGCGGGTGGAGTTGCCCTATCCGGCGGAGGGTTACCATGCCAAGGGCCTCCTCCTCGGGGGGCGCAGGCTGTGGGGATCTGAATGGTGCCTCCCTGACGCAGCTGCTGCCACCGCTGTTGGCCCTCGCCACTTGTCGACACCGGGCCGGCAGGGTGGCCGACACGTCGCTCTCAGCGTCATATTCGGTCGCCACCCCGGCGTCCTTGCCATCTTCGGAGACCGGCACCACCTGTATCGGGTTGTCGCGGGTCCCGCGCAACCAGCGGGCACTAGTCCCCATTGATTGAATTGCTTCATGCCTGCTCGCACTTTCCCGCGGTTCTTGTAGCTATATATGGGGCATGCCCCCGATGGCGGGAACGACACCTGCTCACCGAGAAGGAGGCGCATCGGCCCTTCCACTGTCCTTGGGTCGAAACGGTCGGCGCTCAGCCTCATGGGGTCCTCCAGTCCAGAATGGGTCCATGTTGGACGGGAGGGCCTTTGGAGAGGAGTAATGCGCTTGCGCACCAACTCCTTCACGACCATACCCGCTGTGAGCCCACCAGCTTGAAGTTCCCGCATCCTCTCCATGACTGGCCCCAGCGCGGCGCTGGCATCCTCGGCAGGTCCCTACCCGGAGCTCGGCACCGAAGTACATCCAGGACTTCGAGAAGGGGGCTGTACAGTTGCGCATTCATGTAGACCCAACGTTCCCATAAATTCTCAACCACCTCGGGAAGCCGCATGTCGATGATGCGCGCGCGCGCTCGTGGCCATCAATAGGGACAGGCAGCTAGAGCACTCGTCCGCCATGGTCATCCTGAGGCAGTAGAACTTCCAGAGGAAGGCCACCAATGGCAGGACCCCCAAGAAGGCCTTGTAGAGGTAGGCGAAGGCCGAGAGGAGAAGAACCGAGCTCGGGTGCAGATGCAGTGCATGGACTTGGTAATGGCTGAGCACTGCATTGAAGAAATCGGAGAAGGGGGGAAGCAACCCCGAGAACATGGCGTGGAGGAAGAACGGGAACGTCGTGCCCTCTAGCTAAGACGCAAGGCGCGTCGCCGGCCAGATCTTCGTCACCCCGTTCTCGTTGCTGGTGCTTGCTGTCATCGGCTGCACCTTGTCCAGCCCCTCATGTTGAGGATCACGGGCCTCCGCAGTGCGGGACCTGGCCCCGATGGGGCCAATGGCCCCGGTATGGTGGCTTTCCCTCTCTCCTTCTTTACGGGGGCCATGGCAGGGGAGCGGTCAGAAATAGGGAGAGAAGGAGCAGAATAGTTGGGCGCGCGCAAGACGGAGGGCACGATGAATACGGTGCAGCGATGATTTGACTGCGCTCTGCGCAGGCAGGCTTTATCACCGGGGAAATGGTTTCGAGCTGTCGTGGGGAGCGGGGGCACCCCGCCATGGAAATGTCGCCATGCGTCGTCTCTGGGACCGACAGTTCAATGGGCAACGCGCCATTTCTCCCCAGCGGGCGTGCACGCCGCTGGCCTAGGGGCTACTGTCGGCCCAATGGGACTGGGGGTACCACGGCCCGTCTGCTGGCCGAACCAGGAGGCGACGCTGGGCCAGCCCAAGAAGGATGATCCCCGCCTTTCCTCTCTCACGTGAGTTGCCTCATGAGGGGCAGGGCCCCTTGGTGTGAGGCTTAGCCCTGCCGAGGCTGCCTGGCGCGCGTGAGCGCCTTGTGAGGCCCCCTCGCGGGGTAGCCTCACGGGGCAGGTTTTATGGGACCAGCCTCGACGCGCGGCTCTCGTTACTAAGGTGATCCCCCCGATGTCATGATGAGGACAGAGGGAAGTGAATAGGACAGTTTCCATTCTGGTGATAAGGGTGGCAGTGGAGCCCGCCTCCCCGATTGCAAGTCCCAAAGCATTTCCTCTTTGGTGTAAGAGGATTAGAACGGATCGGCGCTGCATGACGGAGGTCATCGTCGAGCCCACCAGCGCGTCATGAAGATTACTTTAGCTGGCAGAGACCGCCTTTTGTTAGGATAGGACTGGGTTCGTGTCCCCCTTTGAATTGCCGTCCTGTGGCCACCCTTTCCTGCCGGTGTTTTCGGGGAAGAGGACCAAGGCACTACAAAGGGGGAGGGACACCTCCATGTTAGGGGATCAAGCCATTTTCTCTCCCCCAGACCTCATGTACCTCGAGCACAACTCTTCTTCGTAGAGCAATCCAACACTAAGCAGGAGTAGGGTATTACACTGCACGGTGGCCCGATCCTGGGTAGCTCGCGTGTCCCTGTCATGTTTGGCGAGCAGCAGCGAGCTCATCGTCGATCCTATTATGTTAGCCGTTGAGTTGTAGGTGGCCAAGCCAAACCCCCCAGTGTTTGAATCTTATTCACGGAGAAGTTCTAGGACGCAGATCCCAGACTCTGACAGCATGTTCCTTAATCCTAACAGGAAAAGGTGGTTTCTCAATGTAAGCAGTGGGTACAACTGGATCAACATGGCAAACAGTTATTTCTTCCTTAACCTTAATGGGTTCCTCTAGCAATTCTTTAATAGGTGGATGAAATTTAAACCACTTCTCTTAGGGAGTTCAACATGAGTAGCAAATGATTCATAGAAAGACGCTACTATCTCAGACTCAAGCCCATATTTATTACTAAACTTATGAAAAGTATCAGTTTCCATCAAAGATTTAATACAATCAAACTCGAGCGTTATACCTGTCTCTTTACCTTTGTCGAGTTCCCAATCTTCACAGTTGCGTTTAATTCTTTCCAGGAGAACCCATTTGAATTCAATAGCTCTCTTCATGTATGAGCCAGTAGAAGAAGAATCGAATAGTGATAGATCATCATGAGAAAGCCAAGCATATTTTTTGTTTGTATAATCACTTCTTTCGAGAGCTCATAGTTGGGGCAAGTGTGCATCATAGATTTAAGCCTCCCCCAAGCTTGAGCGATGCTTTGTCCTTCACGATGCCAAAAGTTATATATATATATAATTTCGATCACAATGAATTAGATGCATAGGATAAAACTTATAATGAAATTCCAGCTTCAAGTGATTCCAGTCCCACGATCCAATATCATCTAATAGCCTGTACCACATCATTGCTTTTCCCTCCAAAGATAAAGGGAAAACCTTCTTCTTGACTTTGTCCTCGGATATACCTGCAAGCTTAAATAATCCACAAATCTCATCTACATATATCAAGTGGTAACCAAGATGAGTCGTACCGTCTCTAATAAATATTTTCAATAGGTTCGTTAGGTTGGGGAACGGTTCTTACCACTTCCTTTCGAGGCGAAGATGCCCCGAACAAACTGCTCAAAGGATAATTATCCATAGTAACAAACAACAGTAGTGTCGGGCTCCTGGGATAGGGGGTACCCAGGCCCGTCTTCCTGGGGGCCAAGGCGCGACGCGTGGCACAGGCCCAGCATGGCCCACCATGGGCTTCTCGAACGAGGCCCTCACAAGGGCCCCTTCCTCGTGAGGGTTTTGGCCTGGGGTGCCCCAACCGGCCTTGTGAAGACGGCATCGCGAGGTCGCCTCCCGGGGCTGCCCCCGGGGCCTCACAGGGTGCATAGGACAAAGACGGCTCGACATGGCCGCGCAGCCGGCCCCGGTCCAAGGACAGCGCGCGCCCTGCCAAGCGCCCTCTGGAGCGGTGGCAGGGGACTTTGCTGAGAGGACTTTCCCCTTTGATGCTAAGGGAGTTCGGCCAGCACGCCGGTTCCCAAAGCGGCCCTCAAAAGGTTTCTTGTTTGGTGAAAGAAGGCCAAGGCTGGGGACTCGCTAGGACGAAGGTCGTCACCGAGCCCGCCGGTGCGTCCGGAAGGGAGGCTTTTGCAGGCGAAGAACACTTTTTTCAGGATAAGCTACAGTCCTGTCTCCCCTCAAACTGGCACCTGTGGCAACACTTCCCGCGTGATATTTTCGGTGGAAGAGGACCAAAGCCAGTATAAAAGGAGAAGGGCAGCAACGGTAGAAAAGATACCCCTCTGTATTCAGCCTCACCCCTAAGAAATCCAGACAAGCAGGAGTAGGGATTTACACCACGAGGTGGCCCGAACCTGGGTAAACCACCGCGTCCCTTGTTCTTTCCCCAAGCTCAAGCACGCTGGAGCATCGCCGTAGGTTAGCAAGAGAGAGCAGGGTTGGAGAGCTAGCGCACCCCAGAGTTCGAACCTTTCTTGGGTCCCCAGAGCCCCGATTCCGACATTTGGCACGTCAGGTAGGGGTGCGCCGCTGTTCTCCATCCCCGTTCTAGCTCCATCCTTGCCAACCAAATGGCTGAAGCTCGTCGTGCTCGCGCCGGACGCTGGGCGGCAGCCGGCCGACACCGCCCTACCAGAGCCGCAGTCGCTGCAGCTGGCAGCCTCGCTGCCCGTGAGCAGCGAGACACCTCGCTCCCCCTCATGTGCCAAGGCGGCCGTGCCGCCGCAGCTCCTTTCACTCGTGCCCGTTTTGGGGATCTGAACGTGCAGGATGCGCTGCTCATGGCGGGCGAACTGCTTCGCCACCACCCGACGGATGGTGGCCATGACGCCTGGGTGGACCACATCGTCGAGCTCGTTGCCATCGCTAGGAGGGCCCTGGCACCCAACCGCCCGGTTCAACCCCCGTCGCCTCGCGCTGGGGGCCCGACGCACGAAGCCCCCCCCCCCCCCCCCCGCTGCCGTGCGGCAACCCAATCGAGCCTCGGCACGATGCGCCCCCATGTGACCAGCCCCATGCCCTCCTCCTCCTCCTATGGGTCCCCATGGCGGAGCTCGATCTGGGTCTTGGCCCCGACCGTGGTGTACCTGAGGAGGCCAGCCGCTTGTTCTGCGCCTTCCACAATGTGCGCATCCACAACACCGTGGACTGCCAGGCGCTTGAGCCCCTGCACGGCAAGCGCATCAGTGGGCGCCCGGGTCACAGCGGACCTGACGCTGATCGCGGAGGCGGTCGAGCCAAGGGCCCGGGAAATCAGGACGATCGTGGGCAACCCCGTGCGGACGACGGGTGCGATGGGCAACCTCGTGAGGCCGCCAAGCACGAGTAGTCTCGCCAGGCACGCTCCCAGGGCAATGTCATTCTTCTGCATCGACCGCACTCACCCAAGGGGGCGGCGGTGGCCAGCCTGGC
Organism: Elymus sibiricus; assembly: GCA_039707655.1. NCBI lineage: Eukaryota > Viridiplantae > Streptophyta > Magnoliopsida > Poales > Poaceae > Elymus > Elymus sibiricus. Next base: position 230,098,670 of record CM077669.1, on the reverse strand, counting down.
ATGGAGGTCGGGAACAACCAGGGGCCTCCCATGGTGGCATGTATCCTTGGCGGCGCCTATGCACCTGTGAATGGCCCCTTGTTCAATCAGCTCCCCCGCGAGGCGGGCGCCGCTCTCCCGAGGCCTGGGGCCGTGTGGCCTCCCAAATGGTCGCAGCGCATCATCTACTTCGACTCTAGGGACGGCCTCAAGTCCACAGACATCGCAGGCGCGCTGCCCATGCTATGCACCTCCATCATCAGCAACGTCTCGGTCCCCAAGACCCTCGTCGACGGAGGCACCGGCCTGAATGTGCTCTCTGTCGACACCTTCGAGAAGCTCCGGGTGCTTTACAACCAGCTGATGCCAACCAGACCGTTCTGCAGAGTGACCAGTGGCCTCACCATTCCCTTGAGGCAGGTCAGCCCCCCGGTCACCTTCGGCATGCGCGATAACTACCGCGTTGAACTCGTCGACTTCGACGCGGCGCACATCTGCCTCCCATACAATGCTATCCTGGGATACCTGGCGCTGGCCAAGTTCATTGCGGTAGTCCACTACGGCTACAACGTCCTCAAGATGCCTGGCTCCAGCGGTGTAATCACAATTGCCTGCGACGAGAAGGACGGGGCCTGGTCCCTCGAGCGCGCTAACCAAGCTGCAGCAATCGGACACTCGGATGAAGAATGAGGTGCCGGGCACCGAGAAGCTTTGCCCCCAAGGAAAAAGCGATCGCCGCCCATTCAAGCCCCACCGAGCTAGATTTGCAGCGCCAATTCCGAGAACAGGCCCTCCAAGATGCAGCTCCGGTCGGGCACCGGAGCCTAGATGCCCCCCACGCGCGGAGCTCCCTCGGGCGGTGTGAGTTGTCAGGCCTTCACTCGTGAGCTGCGCCAAGTTGTTTGGCCCGAGAAATTCGAGCCTAAGCTGCGCCCGCGCTACGGTGGGGGCCCTGACCCTACAGAGTTCCTCAACCTCTACATACTGAGCATCAAGGCGGCGAACGGCGACGACAAGGTCAAGGCAAACTGGTTCCCCATGACCCTCAAAGGTGGCGCGTGCTCGTGGCTCATGAGCCTGCCCGAGGAATCCGTCTCGAGCTCCGCAAGCTGTTCATCGCCAATTTCAAGGAAGCACGAAGCCGCTCCCGCTGCGACGACTTCCTCCCCAACCACGGCCTGCGGCGCGAATGGCACCTTCCCGGGGGGACCCTGCACGAGTACATCTTGCGCCTCCGATGAGGACGTAACTAGGCCTCGCGCGACCCCCTGGCACTCCTAAAGAACCCTCGCAACATGCTCCGTCAAGCAGCTCCACGCCCCCGCCAGGTGACTTTTTGGTTCGTTTCAAGTTAAGCGCGCCCCTTCCTATTTGCTGCATTATCCCCGAGCTGGTACTTCCTCGATTATGTAATGTACCCACTTGAACTTTGTTGAGTTTATGTTGCTTGTTTAAAACCTGATTTTCGATACCTCACCATCGCCCGGGATCGCCGCGCCCCCGCAACCACCCCCTCAGTGGCCCCATGACCGGGGGCTAGACACGGCGTCTGTGCTTGGGTCCGTCCCTGTAGTGCCGAGAAATCCAAGTGATCGAGCTATGACTCACGGGCTGGCCCCCTGTGCACGTCACCTCACCAGGATCCTTGGTGTGATCCTCCCTGGGAGCCATCGTGGGTGAACGGGCGGGGTGCGGCTCGGCTCGTGCTGACGCTGGTTAGGTGATTCGTCGCCGCGAGTGCCACGCTTCGGTGGCTGTGCGGCGCACACCACACCCATATGGTGGGGCGCGAGAGCGCGTAGCCGCGTCGAAAACCAGGCGTGAACCGCCTGAAGATGGAGGAAGCAGTTCCTGAGCCCAGTGCCAGGAATATCCGACCCCTCCTTTATCGCCGCTCGTGACCCTCTCACGTAAGAATGAGGTTGGGGCTATATAGGCCCCGCAGCCTCCCGGAGGGCCACCCCTTGTCCTTGGGAGGACTCCCGCCCACGCCCAAGTCGAAGCCCCATGATCCGCGCTGTCGGAACTGTCGAACCGTGACTATGCCCACGCCCAAGTTGAAGCCCCATGCTCCGCGCTGGTGGAACTGTCGAACCGCCACTATGCCCACGCCCAAGTGGAAGCCCAATGCTCCGCACTGGCGGAACTGTCGAACCGCGACTATGCCCACGCCCAAGTGGAAGCCCCATGCTCCACGCTGGTGAGACGGTCAGGCCGTGATCATGACCATACCTCAGCGGAAGCCCTACTCACCGTACGGGTGGAGAAACCAGTTAGGAGCGCTCTCGCGGCCTGCGTCGCCCCCGGGTCGAACCGTGCCTGGCGCGGCAGCCGACGATCCTCCTCCCACAGCGCACGCTCACCAACTCCACTTGGGCCTCATGTGAGCAGGGGCTGGGGACGATGCTCATGCTCGGCTGACCCCAAGAGCCGGGCCTTGGCTCAGGGGCTACCCCCGTGCACATCACCCCATCAAGGCCCTTGGTGATTGGTCCCCTCACGCGACGCAGAAGTGCAAGCTGGCAAGTGCGCGGCGTCCGGAACGGAGCATTCCGCGAAGGGCCCTCCCCCGGAAGCACAACCCGAAGGGCCTATTGAGGTGCATCTGACAAAAGGCGACATCTTGACAAGGCAAAGCACTAAAAACCCTCGAGCACAGCCGGGGACCACTGTCCCGAGCCCCATAGCGCGTCAGGCAAATGCCCCGAGCACCGCGCCTCGAGGGCCCCCACCAGCTCTGGGAGCTCCCCACCTTCTGGCGCCTACGGCGCACGCGAGGGCGGAGCCCTGAGAATATAGGGCTCGCTCGGGGGCTGGGTCCTAGTAGCGTGAAGCACAAGGGCAATACAAAGGAAAGCAGAAGGCCTCGCAGAAGGAGCAACAACGCATCAAACATAACAAGCAGCTGCTACGTAAAGAAAAAGTACCCCACGAATGTCTTCACGCCCCCACGGGGACAGGTGGTTCAAGATGCAACAGAAAGGAAACATAAAAACTCAGGCGGATGAGGCGCCGTCCCCGCCATGGCTGCTGGAGAGGCCCGCGCCGAGGCTGTCGCTCTCCTCGGAGGGTGCAACCTGAACGAACCGCTCGACCAAGGACTCCACGTGTGTGGGGACCCCGAGTCATAAGTCGTGATCACCGAATGCACGTGAACAGTGAGGCCAGAGATCAATGCTCACTGAACACACAGAGGCTGAATAACAAGAGTCTTACATCCACATTTAGCGTCTTACACAAATAAAGACCATCAAGGTCATGTCTTACACAGGTAGGGCCATGAGAGGCCAAATAACAACATAACTAGCAGCGGAAATCTTGATCGAAAGCGTAGAACCGTACCATCTGCCTTAACCTATAGGCATTCTGACTGAGAAGCTTCCTAGATCGCATGTTCGTCACCAACGAACTCTTCACCATATTCCTGCTATTCCATGCCTGGCCAATTAAATAACCAGTGACAAGCCAATGGGTACTTTGAATGTACTCGGAAGCAACCCAAGTTTTGGAACAAGGCAATAATAATGCATGATATAGCACTAAGTAGGTGAGTTTTGCGCAAAGCTAATTTTGAGTGCAATGATATGATGAAGATAACTAGTAATAGCATGCATCATGAGGATACGAGTATCCACACAAACAGGTTACTGATATCAATATAATCAAAGTCTGAACATCTCATGTTCAATCATCATGTCAAGTCATCTGACTTAACTCAAGTACCATCTTTGTCACCATCACACACACACACCAAGTTTAGTAAACATTGGACGTAGCACAAGAGCGGTCATCCAACTGTCCTTGACCGTGGACACGGCTATTCGAATAGTTTGACACTCTGCAGAGGTTGCACACTTTACCCACAAGACTGGGGAAACTTCCGTGTCAAGCCACGACTCGCGGTATTGTCCATACCCGAGGTAAGTACCCGAACATTGTCTTTCCCCTGACAATACTAAACAAAGAGTCCACTCGATTGGTACCCAGCCCACATGATGTACATCACAAGTAACATCCATGCAGGGACCAATGGTGTGCCCGGTGCCTATGAAGAGAGCGCATGATCGTCCTTACCGGCACGACCCCGTATCGAAAGTGACCACATCACTTTCTCCACTAGTAATGCGGGCTCTATGCTAGTACTCATCAAAGTAACCAACAAAGCCCCGTCCCATAAGGGGTATCGTGGTTGTACATGTAAGGTTGGAATAACGGTCGCAACTTACACCAATCCGTTTTCGAAAACCACACTCACTCACTTGCTCCGGTACACCACTTCTTTTTCAAGTGGTTCCCAACTCAACATCATCTCCCTCGGGCATTAGTGGCACCCGACGGGGTTTTCGAAAAGTCTTTGAAAACACTCTTGTTTCCAACACCATGCATATTCCTGTCCCATTTGTGTAGCAACTACTAAGCATCCTTTCTACTCCCACCCGCACAACCGTCATAAGTATGGTAGGGTCATGCACGATGCAAGTATCAACGGAGAAGTATCGGAGGCATCCCACCGAAGTGGTCACCACATCAACATGATCATCATCACGGAAACAAGTGCTATATGACATGCAAATAAAGGGGTTCATAGTCATGGTAAAAGGGCTGCTTGCCTGGCTCAACAAAGTCTTCGGGGTCTTCGAAACCTTCGCGTCCAACTTCCTTGTCAACAGCGCAATCTATCGTCGCGATAAATAACGATAATAATAAGCATTACCACAAAAACAGAGCACAAAATCCACTTCAAAAATGTTACCCTACTCTGATAAATACTACCAACTATTCTAAAAATATTTGCCTAAGGTTTTGTTGTGAAAAAGATTTTGAAAACTATTTAAACAGAGGCTAAGAATAATCAAAACTAGCTTTTAAATAAAGTCAGTACCAAAAAATGTTTTCAAAAATTTACACAAGTGGCAATATAAAATTCTACAGAATATTATAAGATTTGTGGTGGAAAAATATTTGGAATTGGACAAATATTCATTTGTGTGGCATTTTTGCAAATGCTGCCAGAAAAAGAAAAAGAAAAGGGCTCCAGTGCCCTGGGCCAGATCTGGCCACAGCTGGGCCAGCCCAGAGGCTAGCCAGCCCAGGCGAGCCAGGCGCGCGCGCCCACGGGGTTCAAACCCGACAGGCGGGGCCTAGCCACCAACGACAAAAGGGGGAGGCGAGGGAGAGGTGAGGATGACAGGCGGGCCCCGCCTGTCATCTCCAACCTCGCGACAAGGAGGTCAGCGAGATCACTGATGACGATGCATGGCACGGCGACGGCTGGAGATCACGGGAATGGGACCACCGCCGAGCCGCTGATCCGATGGAGGTGGAGGGGAGCGCCGGAGAGCAAGAAGTCACCGGCGACGAGGTACCCGCGGCGGAGGCGCTTCGGGAGGAGCTCGCTCCGGTCGTATCCGGCTGCAAAACACAAGGAGGAGGAAGGGGATCGCATCAGAAGCTCCTTGCTGTCACGGATCGGGTGAAGGAAGAGGCGGAGGAGGCCCTCACCGTGCGAACGCCAGTGGCCCGAGGCGGCGGCGCTCGGCTCGATCCCGAGCACAGGGGCTTCGGCAGCTCGCTGGGGTGGTTTGGGCGTGCAATTGGGAGTGGGAGAGGAGCAACAGAGGGAGAGAGGGGTCTCGGGTGCCCTTTTATAGGCGGCCCGTGGTCCACCGAGCTCGGGTGCGCCGGCGAGCTCGGAGTCGAGGCCAGAGGCCATGGGAGGAGGAGCTGGTGGGTCTGCGGTCCACCTGGGGCTCGTCCACGACCAGAGGGAGCAAGAGGGGAGGCAGGAGCATGCGCGCGTGTGAGGCCCGCGGTTGGCCGAAAGGGGTGGCCGTGGCGCGCGCGTGGAGAGCCGTTGGAGGGAGAGAGAGGAGGGGGACAGGGGCGTGGCGTGTTGTGGACGTCGAGGCGCATCGACTGGCGCGAGGGGGGAGCTCGAGGTGGTCGGGTATGGGCAGGAGAGGGAGGTCAACCCTCTGGAGCGCGGCTGCGCGCTCCAGAGCGCGACTTTGGCTGGCATGATGACCTCTTTGGCGCGCTCTGGCGCGTCCACTAGTGTCAGGGAGCTGCAGGAGGGAGTATTTTACTGGGGAAGCACCTTGGATGCTGTGGGTGCTGGATAGGAGAGAGGGGAGGCTGAGAAAGAGGGAGAAAATGGCTGTCCAGAGAGGGAAAAGTGGGTTTTACCCCAGGCAATCGTGCTCTCTGGCGCCAAGGATTTTACTGGAGGTGTGGAGGGGGTGTACTGAGCTGTGGTAAAGATTTGTGCTCAAGGAGAACAAGGGAAGGGGCTCAATAATTGATTCTTGGATTCTGCCTGAAGGTGTTTGATCAGTGTTTGGGCAAGCAATTGGAGTTTTCTTGCCATGAGATTTAACAGGGTGATAATGTAGGTAAAATTAGAGTGGATCACCATGTTTGAGCCCATTTGAAGAAAGTTCACAATGTAACTTGGTAAAACCCCAGAAATCAACAGAATCAGATTTCTGTAGATCTAGGCATGCATTTCATTTCCCCCAAATCCACCACTTGGTGTGGTATTATCATTTGGGGTTTATCACATGCCCACAAAGTTTGGGGTCAAGGGGAGAAACTTCACAATGTAAAGTTGTTCAAATTTGAATCTGGACAGAGGGGTTTTTGGAATATTTTGGTGAAGCAAACCAAGGGGGATTGAGATGAAAATTTGCAAGATCATCACATATAGCATGTGTGCCTTGCTGGAATTTTCCTGGAATTTATTGAGAATATTTCTTATAGAAATATTTCAAAAGCTTGATTTGGGCAGAAAGGGTTTTGAGAGGTTTTTCCCATGATTTTAAACATGACCATGTGTTGAAACTCATATATATGGAAAATATATCTCCACTGAGTTTCCCTAAATTTTCTCAAATATTTTTAAAGCATTTAAATAATTTTTTCCCTATTAAAAACCATTTCTGGCCTTAAGAAAAAGCCTTTAGATAAAATAGTAAAATAATCTTTAAAATTAATATTTGGTGGTTTTGGGAAGTAATATATATATATAGTGGGTTTCAAATAAAGCCTTTGGGTTAAAAGGATCAACCCAATTTGAGGACTTGTAGTGCAAACCTCAATTCAGGGGTTTTTGAAAACCTAGTTTGAATAAATCCTTTTTGGCCAAAATAAATTTTGATAAAAATAGTTTTAGGTAATATACACATGGTATGATCATTGGGCTAGAAGTTTGGATCAAGGAAGATAAATATTGAGAGGAGTAGAACCTAAGAGTGCCATACACAAACAGCCAAACAAGCAAACAAGCAACAATTCAAACAAGCTCATGCACTGAAAAAGTTTTAATTGGTTTTAATTTTTGTAAATCCAAGCATAGAAAAGTGATATAACACAGGGTGTGACAGACCTACCCCCCTTACAAGAATCTCGTCCTCGAGATTCCTAGGCTAAGCGCTAAAAAGATAAGGTAACTCAGATCTAAGATAGTCTTCACGCTCCCAGGTTGCTTCTGCTTCAGTGTGGTTGCTCCATTGGACCTTGAAATACTTGATGGTGCGGCTTTGGGTGCAACGTTCAGCTTCATCCAAAATACGAACTGGCCTCTCACGATAAGTGAGGTCTGGCTGAAGGTCGATGGCTTGGTGGTTGATGTCCTTGTAGAGGTCGGGGCGGTTGGGAACTTGGAGACACTTCCGGAGTTGTGACACGTGGAAAACGTTGTGCACCTCTGATAGCTCGGAAGGTAGCTCTAATTGGTAGGCAACTTCTCCTCGTCTGTCGGTGATCTTGAAGGGGCCGATTTATCTTGGTGCAAGTTTTCCCTTGACGTGGAAACGCTTGGTTCCTTTGAGAGGCGTGACACGGAGATAAACATGGTGTCCAACATGGAAACTCATGTCCCGACGATGGGAATCAGCGTAGCTCTTCTGTCTGGTCTTGGCGGTTTTGAGATGCTCTCGATCGAGTTGAACTTGCTCTTCTGCTTCGCGGAGGATGTCTGGGCCAAAGACTAGTCCTTCTCTGGTTTCCGACCAGTTGAGGGGAGTACGGCACTTGCTTCCATACAACACCTCAAATGGTGCCATCTGAAGACTCAACTGATAGCTGTTGTTGTAGGAGAACTCGGCAAATGGTAGGCAATCTTCCCACTTGGCTCCATACGCCAAAACACAAGCATGGAGCATATCCTCGAGTATCTGGTTTACTCGTTCCGTTGGTCCACCGGTCTAGGGGTGAAAAGCAGTGCTGAAGGACAACTTGGTTCCCAAGGCTTCTTGGAATCTATTCCAGAATCTCGAGGTAAACTGGGTACCTCAGTCTGACACGATCTCCTTAGGAACTCCGTGAAGACTCACGATCCGGTTGATGTAGAGGTTGGCCAGTTGGTTCCCATTGTAGGTCGTCTTGACGGGAATGAAGTGGGCTAACTTGGTCAGGTGATCGACAATGACCCAAATGGAATCATGTCCCTTGCTTGACCTTGGTAATCTGATGATGAAGTCCATCCCGACTTTGTCCCATTTCCATTCATGCACTTTGAGAGGTTGCAATAGTCCAGCGGGATGTTGATGCTCAGCTTTAACTCTCTGGCATATGTCACACTTAGCTACAAAGGTGCCTATCTCCCGTTTCATGCCATGCCACCAGAATCTTGCTTTGAGGTCTTGGTACATATTGGTTCCTCCAGGATGGATGGAATACGGAGTGTCATGAGCTTCTTGCAAGATCAAGTTCTTGAGCTCTTCTTTGTTGGGTACGCAGATATGATTTCCGAACCATACAACTCCTTGTTCATCCATCGAAAATCCTGGAGCCTTGCCTGCCTTGATCTTCCTCTTGATGCCTTCAATGCTTTCGTGTCCCTTCTGAGCTTCCTTAATATCATCCATCAAGGTAGGCTTTGCTTCGAGGTTGGCGAGGAATCCAGGTGCAACTAGTTCCAAGCCGAAGCTTTCAAGCTCTTCATACAGGGCGGGTAGCCTTTCCTTAATGATAGCATTCAAGGAACAAGCCTTTCTGCTTCAGGCGTCTGCTACCAAATTAGCCTTTCCAGGGTGGTATTGAACACTGAGGTCATAATCTTTGATCAACTCCAACCACCTTTGCCACCTCATGTTCAATTCTTTTTGGGTGAAAATATAACTCAAACTCTTGTGGTCTGTGTATATCTCACATCGCTTCCCCAGAAGGTAATGTCGCCATGTTTTCAAGGCATGAACTATGGCTGCCAACTCAAGATCATGAGTAGCGTAGTTCTCTTCGTGAGGACGTAGCTGTCTGGATAGATATGCTATGACTCTGCCTTCTTGTATCAGAACACCTCCAAGCCCGGTTCTCGATACATCACAATATATCACAAACTCCTTGTGAATACCGGGGGTGGCCAAAACTGGGGCTGTTGTCAATCTCTTCTTGAGCTCTTGGAAGCTTTCTTCGCACTTTGGCGTCCATTCGAACTTCTTGTCCTTCTTCAAAAGCCGAGTCATGGGTCAGGCAATGCTCGAAAACCCTTCGACGAACTTGCGGTAATATCCCGCGAGTCCGAGGAAGCTCCTGACTTCCTTCACATTGGTTGGGGGTTGCCAATCAGTAACGGCCGCAATCTTGGTAGGATCCACTGACAATCCTTCTGCAGTCAACACATGACCCAAGAATCCAACTTCATGCAGCCAAAATTCACACTTGCTGAACTTGGCATAAAGCTGGTGCTCTCGAAGCTTGTCTAGGACCAATCTCAAGTGTTTCTCATGCTCTTCTTCAGACTTGGAGAAGACGAGTATGTCATCAATCAAGACGACAACAAACTTGTCCAAGTACTCCATGAAAACTTTGTTCAAGAGGTACATGAAGTAGGCAGGGGCATTGGTCAATCCAAATGACATGACCGTATATTCATACAGGCCATACCGGGTTACAAACGCCATCTTCGGGATGTCTTGGGGTCTGATCTTCAACTGGTAGTACCCTGACCTGAGGTCGATCTTAGAAAACATCTTTGCTCCATTCAGCTGGTCGAACAGGTCTTCAATCTTGGGGAGTGGGTATTTGTTCTTTATTGTGACCTCATTGAGAGAACGGTAATCGACACAGAGTCGGATAGTTCCGTCCCTCTTTGACACAAATAGAACCGGCGATCCCCAAGGAGAGGCACTAGGGTGAATGATTCCTTTTCTGAGTTGCTCTGCCAGTTGCTTCTTTAATTCAGCCAACTCTTCGGATCCCATTCTATAGGGCTTCTTATAGATGGGTCCTGCTCCGGGCATTAGCTCAATGATGAACTCAATGTCGCGGCCAGGAGGCATTCCGGGCAGCTCATCAGGAAATACATCCGGGTATTCACATACCACTGGCACCTGATCCAACTCAATCCTCGACAGACAATTAGCCTGAGGGGCTTCAGCAGACGCAGGGTTGGGAACATACTTGACTTCCACTCCTTGGCTATTGGCCATGGTAACAATCCTCTTGGCACAGTCTAACAAGCCTTGGTGCTTGGTTAACCAATCCATGCCTAGGATCACATCCAAGCCTTCCGACATCAGGATGATAAGGTCTGCTAGGAAGTCTACCCCGTTGATGTTAATCTCAACTCCTTTACAACCTATCCCAGACTTCATAACTGATCGCGGGGTTTGTATCAACATACGACTACCCAGGGGTGTAGGCTTCATACCACTTGCTAGTGCAAACTTTTGGGTGACAAAAGAATGTGAAGCTCCACAATCAAACAATACGGTTGCTGGGGTTGAGTTGACGAGGAACGTACCTAGTATGACATCCGGGTCTTCCTGGGCTTCCTCAGCGGTGACGTGATTCACACGACCCTTGCCATTATTGGGCTGGTTGCGGGTAGTTGGGTTCCTTTGTGGAGCTCCACGGCCTTGGCCTTGGTTCGGCGCATTGGGGCGCGGTGCATCTGGCGTCTTGTTAGGGCACTGCCTAGAGATGTGTCCTGGCTGACCACACCCAAAGCAAGTGACTTGACCAGGGTTGTTGTTGTCATAGTTCCTGCCGCCATTGTTATTGTTGGGGTTGTTGTAGGCTGGCCTGGGATTGGCATACTGCTGAGGCTGGTAGCTCGGACGAGGTGGAGGAGGTCTAGCCTGCTGCGGCTGATATGTTGGCTTGGCTGGGGCTGGCTGCCAGGGGCGAGGCTTCTGGTTGCTGGAACTACCCTCGCTGATCATCTTGCGCTTGCGAGTGTCGTCCATGGCACGACGCTTGTCTTCAAGCATGAGGGCCTTGTTCACCAGGTCGAAGAAGGTCCGACAGTCGTAGACAATAAGCTGGTGACTGCAGGGTCTGCTGAAGTCCTTCCATTAAGCGTTCCATCTTAGCAGCCTCCGTGTTGACATCTTCAGGTGCATACCTTGACAACAGGTTGAACTTCTGCATGTACTCCTTGACAGAGCCACTTCCTTGCTTCAGCGCTCGGAATTCTCTCTTCTTGATAGCCATGATCCCAGAAGGAATGTGGGCAGTGCGGAATCCTTCCTTGAAGTTATCCCAGGTGATCACACGATCGCCTTGCATGACCATGAATCCATCCCACCAAGCTCTGGCGGTACCCCCGAGGCACTGAGAGGCATACATCACCTTCTCACGATCCTTGTTGCAATTGACCAATGCAAGGAGGTCCTCGATGGTGCGGACCCAGTCATCAGCATCCAGTGGTTCAGCAGTCTCGGTGAAGGTTGGGGGCGAATTCCTCATGAACTCAGACAGAGTGGAGCGGCCATTGCCGTTCCTGCCTTGTTGCTGGTTGTTCACAAGGACTTGAGCCATCTGCTGGATAGCAGCAATGTTGGCCTGGCGTTCCTCCCGGAGAACTTGGAGAAACTGAGCCATGGTCATGTTCTCCGGTGGAGGTGGCGGCGGGGGAATGTCGCCTTGTGGCTGCTCCTGGTGCCCTCCAGCCTGAGCAGTCCCACCCATTCCCTGTTGCTGACTGGAGTTGCCGGCTTCAGGGTTGGTGAAGGAGCTGTTACGGGTTGCAGTCACCATCCTGTTTGGAGCTGCCAAGTCAAACATCTGGGATAGACTAGAGAAAAAGAAATAACGGAGAAAGCGCACCTAAGGGGGTTGGTATAGTGCAAGTGTGGTAAAACGAAGGTCGAAAGACCCATACATATATTAAGATAAGATAGACGATGGAGTCGCTTACATGTTGCCTAAGGCAAAATCGCGACTTGCATCGGAACACAAACAACAAAAGCAAACAACAAGCACACATGGTTTTATATGAACCATTACACGGACTCGACTTCGCATGAGGGGTACATGACTGATCCTACCCTAGGGGTTCTCGGACTCAGGTGGTGGAGTGCTCGGTCTCGTAGTCACGCTCCTCTGGGTCATCTTCTTGATCACCATCCGCACGGCCATCGTCTCCTGTCGAAGGGGTCGGAGAATGAGGAGGTCCATCCCGACGACGCTTCGTCGGTGGGTCAGTGAAGAGCTCATGGTACTCCTTCGCACTCATGCGACGACGACGTGTGGGTGCATCTCTAGCTGACGTTACTCCTCCTCGGTAAGCGACAGCTGGTCGTCCCTCGGGGGCTCCATCCTTCTTGATCCTGTCTGGCTTCCTCTTGGCTTGATGAAGTAGCTCTCGGGTGTGGTGAAGTTCCTCGCGGAGCTTCACGGACTCCTTAATCAGGTTGTGAGCCAGAGTGTCGGCGGAGATGCTGAAGTAGGTCTGGAACCTGAGTGGTATGCCATCCTCCTTGGATGGAATCAACGTCCAACTCTCGCCAAGATCATCCTTCCTGAAAGGTAGGTAGCGAGTAGCTAGCTCGTCAGCCATCTATGGTATGATGTCTCGAAGGTGTAGGAGTGCCTTGCGTGCAACTCTCTCGACTGCGAGTGCCAGAGTCTCCATCTGTGATCCTTCAAAGAACCAACTGGTCGGGGAGTCGTTTGCCTTCACGACCACATCAACGTGGTAATCCATCGTGACGGCATTGACCCAGTGCTCGTGGTAGAGGAAAACTGGTGGTCGGCGATATTGGCACTTCTCCAGGCTATCCTCAAGGAGTAAGGGAAAGCCGGATGTCAGGAAGGCTTCGGGTACGACGGCCATCTACAAAGGTTTGAAGGGAGGAGAGTCAGTATAGTGCTATGTGAAGAATAGAAGAGGTAATAAGTGCAGAAACTCCTAAGTATAGGTGCTAGGTGTAGTTTTGAGAATAGTTTTATCCTAACTGATGTCCATGCTAACTAAGGGCTTCCTATAGTCAGGATGGCTCTGATACCAGCTCTGTGGGGACCCCGACTCATAAGTCGTGATCACCGAATGCATGTGTACAGTGATCCCAGAGATCAATGCTCACTGAACACACAGAAGCTGAATAACAAGTCTTACATCCACATTTAGCGTCTTACACAAATAAAGACCATGAAGGTCATGTCTTACATAGGTAGGGCCATGAGAGGCCAAATAATAATATAACTAGCAGCGGAAATCTTGATCGAAAGCGTAGACCCATGCCATCTGCCTTAACCTACAGGCATTCTGACTGGGAAGCGTCCTAGATCGCATGTTCGTTACCAACGAACTCTTCACCATATTCCTACTCTTCCATGCCTGGCCAATTAAATAACCAGTGGCAAGCCAATGAGTACTTTGAATGTACTCGCAAGCAACCCAAGTTTTGGAACAAGGCAATAATAATGCATGATATAGCACTAAGTAGGTGAGTTTTCCGGAAAGCTAATGTTGAGTGCAATGACATGATCAAGATAACTAGTAATAGCATGCATCATGAGGATATGAGTATCCGCACAAACAGGTTACCGATATCAATATAATCAAAGTCTGAACATCTCATGTTCAATCATCATGTCAAGCCATCTGACTTAACTCAAGTACCATCTTTGTCACTATCACACACACACACCAAGTTTAGTAAACATTGGACGTAGCACAAGATCGGTCATCCAACTGTCCTTGACCGTGGACACGGCTATTCGAATAGTTTGACACTCTGCAGAGATTGCACACTTTACCCACAAGACTCGGGAAACTTCCGTATCAAGCCACGACTCGTGGTAATGTCCATACCCGAGGTAAGGACCCGAACATTGTCTTTCCCTTGAGGATACTAAACAAAGAGTCCACTCGATTGGTACCCAGCCCACATGATGTACATCACAAGTAACATCCATGCAGGGACCAACGGTGTGCCCGGTGCCTGTGAAGAGAGCGCATGATCGTCCTTACCGGCACGACCCCGTATTGAAAGTGACCACGTCACTTTCACCACTAGTAATGCGGGCTCTATGCTAGTACTCATCAAAGTAATCAACAAAGCCCCGTCCCATAAGGGGTATCGTGGTTGTACATGTAAGGTTGGAATAACGGTCGCAACTTACACCAATCCGTTTTCGAAAACCACACTCACTCGCTTGCTCCGGTACACCACTTCTTTTTCAAGTGGTTACTGTCGGTGTTCTGGGAACGGGGGTACCCACACCTGCCAACCTGCGGCCCACGGCGTGGCCCACTTCGACAGCCAAGCACGGCCTAGCGCGGCCTCACTCAAGGCAAGGCCCTCGCGAGAGCCCCGCACTCGCGAGGGAGACGGCGCCAAGACCCTCAGAGGGAAGATGTCTCCCTAGGCCCCCTCCTAAGCGGCGGAGATCTCTATGCAATGTTCGGCCTCGGGAGGTCAAGTGTGACGCAAGTAGGGCCAGGCGGGCATCAGCGCGCCAGAGGAGACAGTTTCCTCTTTCGTGCAAAGGAGGCAGGGGCGCACACCGGCTCCCAAAGCACCCCCCAAAGGTTTCCATTCTGATGCAATGAGACAAAGACCACGAGCTCCGCTTGACGGACGTCATCGCCGAGCCCACCTCTGCATCAATACCGGCTACTTTGCAGGCGAAGACCACCTTTCGTCAGTATAAGATGTACTCCTTGTCCGCTTTCGAATTTGGCCGTTGTGGGATCCCTTCCCGCCATTTTGACAAGGGAAGAGGACCCGGGTCGCTATAAATAGAGGCTAGGCTGCGCCGAAGAGGGGGACGAAGAGACACACCACCCGAGCGCCCTCGCGAGGCTACGGACCACTGTACTAGTTCATCCACAAACCTCCTCGTGAGGCAATCCACCAAAAGCAGGAGTAGGGTTTTATGCTTCGCAGTGGCCCGAACCTGGGTAAATCCCCGTGTGCTAATCCCTTTCCTCACGATCGTACGAGTTCATTGGGCTAGGCTGTCGGGCTGTGAGCTTAAGGGCGAAGCTGGTGGAGATCTTCGCACACGCCCCTGAGTTCGAACCTCTTTGGGTTTTGCGGAGCCTGAAATCCGACATTTGGCGCGCCAGGTAGGGGGCGTGTCGGAATCCTTACACATGCTTTGCCTCGCCTCCGCTCGCCGCTTCCATGGCCAAGGGACACCGAGCCCTCGCCGAACGACAGGCTGCTCGTGTTGCTCGGGCGACGCCTACCTACCTCGGTACCCCGCGTCGCCTTGCCCCCCCCCCCCCCCCCGGTGACGGACGTCGTCGCCAGCCCGGCCTTCAACAGGAACCGGGGGCTATCGCCCTCATCGACCGCGCGGCACGTTCTTGTCGCCCCGACCCTCCCCCGCGCCCGCGTCACGGCATCGTCCCACCGAGCCCGCCCGACTTGGCACGCAGGCGAGTCGCACTCCTCGTGGCCCGCGAACTGCAGCGTTTCGATGCTGCTCACGGACGCTACAACGACTGGGTATGTTGCGCGGCCAGGCGCGCAACCACAGCAGGCGAGGTCCAGGCGCTTCATTATGGGACGGGCCTGGGGGCTCGCGTCCATGGGATCACTCGACCAACCGGCGCGGCGCGGAGGACACGCGGATGCCCGTGGGAAGTGCGTCGCGACCCGCGCCCCCTGGGGGCACGGCCCGGTTCATCGGGCACGCAGGGGTTAGCCCCTGGCGTGGACGGGGACCCGTGGGAGATGCTGGCCGCACGGGCCGGGCGCCGCCTCGCGCCTCCCAGCACGCCCGGCGTGTCCGAGGCGGACGCCCGGTGACTCGTCCACACCAGCACCTGGGGGCTCGCGCAACTCCACAACGACCATGTTAGCGAGTGCCCGGGCTACGATGGGAGCAGCGCCGGCCACCACGACAACAGGAGGAACATATGCGACCTTGCGAGCGGCTTTTGTCGGGGCTGGTATGTACAGCCTCGCGAGGGCGGCTGGCGGGGCCAGACTCACGAGGGTGCCTGGCACTGGCAGCCTCGTGAGGCGTGCCCGCTAGTGGGGAGCTACCCTGGGCAAGCGCCTAGCTCCTCGGACCGGGGGTTACCTGCCTGGAGACGGAGGGTGGAACACACGCCCATGTCCTTAGGCCGGGCGACCCCAGCCTGGAGACGGAGGATGGAACACACGCCAATGTCCCTAGACCAGGTACTTCCAACCTGGAGACGGAGGGTGGAACACACGCCCATGTCCCCAGGCCAGGTGTTCCCAACCTGGAGACGGAGGGTGGAGCACACGCCTATGTCTCCAGGACGCGCGTCGCCTACCCGGAGACGGAGGGTAGAACACACGCCCATGTCTCCGAGCCAGGCCTCGCTCGACCAGCGGCAGGGGATCATGTACTCGCCCATGTCCCCGGGTCCGGCTCGGTCCACCTGATGACGGGGGGTTGGGTACCCGTGCGGGGCTCCCGAGCACCCCAGCGAGGTGCGCTGGGGTAACGCCTTGGGCGTCGGCCTCGCGTGCAATGGAGGGGCCCTACACCGAGCCCCGCACGCAGCGCAGGGGGCTATGGCGCTACTACAACGACGACATCCGTCCCTAGGCCTTGGAGCGCCCGAGGCCCTGTTCCAAGGCGGGCCCTCCCTGCGGAGAGCTTCGGGGGCTCCCTCCGCGCTCGAGGGCCCGTCCGGGGCCGACCCCACTTCGCCGCATCATGCTTGGGGGCTGGAAGTGGGTTCCATGTCCAGGAGGCTTGGAGCTCCCAGCACACCCCCAGGCTCAACTCGTGACACTCTCACGTAATAATGTGTGGGATGTATACGCCCGGAGCCCACCGAGGACGCGGAGGGGTTCCATCCCACGCCCAAGTGGAAGCCCCATGCTCCGCGCTGGTGGACAACACTGCCCTCCAATGGCTATGCCCACGCAACGTGGATGCCCTATGCTCCGCGCTGGGGGAAGACGAAGACGAAGACTAGCCTTGGTGCCGGACGCGGCTGTTGCTTGCTTCCTTTTTTGTATTCGAATTACCACTTTTTGAAGTGAAACTTGAAGGTTTCGTAACTCTGTTTAAAAGGGGAACGGTAATTTTTTCTCTCTTTGCAAACCCTTTTTCTGGTCCTGAAGTCTCGTTTTCTGAATCGACACCTTGCCAAGGCCCTGGCACCTTGGCCCTCGCGTGGCGCCTCTGGGAAGACCGGGAAGGGCCTGTTGCCTCGGAAGCATCCATCTTTTAATGGTCGACCCTCGCTCGGGGGCTCCGGCTATGGCCCGGCTCGGCAACACAGAGCCTCGGGAGGTTCAGGCACCTCCCGGGGCAGGAACCGGCAAAAGGTATGGTGGCCGCTTGAGCGTCAAGGGGGACTCCTGAGTAGCGCGCCTCAGGAGCCTCACTGATCATGTAGCTCCTCGTCCCTTGGTCTCGTCCTGGTGATCCGGACGCCCCAACGGCGGTCGAAGTACGCTCAAGTTTGGGCCCCGCCGACGTAGAGCACCACTTGAGCGTCAAGGGGGGCTCCTGAGCATCGCGCCTTAGGAGCTTCACTGATTGCATGGCTCCTCGCCCCTTGGTCATGTCCTGGTGATCCGGACGCCCCAACGACGGTCGAGGCCCCGCCCCTTGGTCTCGTCCTGGTGATCCAGACGCCCCAACGGTGGTCGGGGCAAGCGCAAAATTGGGCCCCGCCGACGTAGAGTGATGAAAGGCTCCCAAACCATTCCTCTCGCAAAGAAGAAGCCCTCCCTGGCAGGATCCTCGAGCTTCCTAGACGCCGCGGCTGCACTATACAGCGCACGGACCCGCCACGGCCTGCCAAGCTAAGTACCCCGACCGTAAGGAGTAGAAATTTTATGATCTGATGATAAGTTGAGTGTTGGGCATGAGACAGGAACGCAGACATAAGAATGCAGGCGCTACAGTTTACTACGCATCCCAGTCAAGCCACTTGTTGCTTCAGATACACGGGAGGGTGGAGCGAAGGAAGGAATCCGGCCTCTCTCGGCGTCGTCGAATGCCCCGGTCTAGGGACGGCGCACTCCACCTCAGGAGGGTCCGTCTCACGAGGCCCTAACCGACCGTCATCACTCGGCGTAGCGTGACACCTCAGCGAACCTCAAGAAGAGCGTCGGGCGCAGAGCAGTGGCACAACAAAACGGGGGAAGGTGCGAGGGAGCGTGCGGTGCCGCACCGACGAAGACGTAGAACTCCGCACGGGAGATGAGGGCACATCAGGGGAAGACTGAGGGGACTCAGACACTTACTCATCCTAGGCGACCCACTTCCTCTTCACCGGCACCCACGGCGTCGGGCAGCAGCTGCTCCCGGGCCCCTTCCTCTTCCGGAGAGCGTGGGGGGCCGGGGACGACATGTCGGCGTCTGACGCCAGGCATCCAGCAGCGGAGGCGACAGCCGCCTCCACCGGCGGGGCGTCATCCTCACTCCCGGGCAGGGCCGTGGCAAGAGCCTGGGGGATGGGCGGCGCAGGATGCCCGACCTCGGCCAAAGGGGAGCCACGGCCTCAGGACCCCCAGGACCCGAGGCCCCCGCGGGGGGATCGCCATGGGGACCCAGTCCCATCGAAGGAAGAAACCCTCACTCGTCGAAGCGCGGCATCTCCCGAGCAAGGGTTTCCCTGTCCTT
Organism: Elymus sibiricus; assembly: GCA_039707655.1. NCBI lineage: Eukaryota > Viridiplantae > Streptophyta > Magnoliopsida > Poales > Poaceae > Elymus > Elymus sibiricus. The sequence goes on along the minus strand of CM077669.1, from coordinate 230,079,890 downwards.
GCGGTTGTACAAGGGGAGGCCGTCCCGGGGAAGCTCATCCGGTTCCCCGCCGGTCAGGCGACGGAGCAGCTCGCGTAGCGCGCTGGAAAGAAGAGAAGGAACCTGGAGCCTCATGGAGTCGTGAGGGCCAGCGAAGGTCCACATCGGGCGGGAATGACGCTGAAGAGGAGCAATTCGCTGACGGGAGAACTCCCGCACCACCATCGCCATTGTAACGCCAGCCTTCTTCAGTTCCGCCAGCTTGACCAAAACCTGCGCGAGCCGTGGGTCGACAAGCTCCTCGTGCTCCCACCTGGGACTCGGCTCCGCAGGAACCGACGGGAGTTGAAGCAGAGGGCCGGCCTCAGCGGCATCGATGTACACCCACTGCCTCCGGAAGCCTTCTGCGTTCGGGGAAAGCCAGGCATCGAGGGCCCCGCTGGCCGTCGCATCAACTGCACTCAGGGACACACATCCAGAACAGTGTCCCCCAGGGTTCACTTGGAGGAAGAAGAAGTGGCGAAGCAGGGCCACAGAAGGGGAGACGCCGATGAAGGCCTCGCACAGGAACGTGAAAGCGGAAAGGAGGACGATGGAGCCAGGGTCAAGATGAAGCGCATGAACCTCATAATGCGTGAGCACGGTAGAAAAGAAGTCTGAGAACGGCGGCAGCAAGCCGGAGAGGAGGGCGTGGAGATGAATGGGAATGCAGGAGGCCTCCAGCTCGGTCTGAGGCTGTGAGCCCAGCCAGATCTTGGTCGGCCCCCACTCATTGGAGCCGGCGGCGACCGCTAGACGGACCTTCTCCAACCCCTCAATATTGACCACCAAGGACCGACCTAACGCGGGCTCCGGCACCGACGAAGGTTCCGGTGCCTTCGGAGCCTCGCCCCCTCTCTTCCTGGGGGCCATGACGGACGGCCAAGCCGGGGCAGACGCAAGATTTGGCGGAGAAGGCGCGAGCCATGGAAGAAGGGAGAACGGATGGCAAGATTGATGGGGAACAGTGACGGCTCGGAGGCGTGCGCCAGGCTGTTTGTCAGCCGGGGCAGTTGCCGAGACAGCGCGAAGAAATGGAGGCGTTAGCGTCCCGAAGGGCGCCGCGTGTCAAGCCTGGCTCGTAGGCGGTTGGGGCCCACGGCGCTTCGGGCGATCTTCTATGGCTTCGCCCAGAAGCCAACTCGAGCGCGCCTCGGGCCCGGGGGCTGCTGTCGATGTTCTGGGAATGGGGGTACCCAGACCTGCCAGCCTGCGGCCCAGGGCGTGGCCCACTTGGACAGCCAAGCACGGCCCAGCGCGGCCTCACTCAAGGCAAGGCCATCGCGAGAGCCCCGCACTCGCGAGGGAGACGGCGCCAAGACCCTCAGAGGGAAGAGGTCTCCCCAGGCCCCCTCCTGAGTGGCGGAGATCCCTATGCAATGCTTGGCCTTGGGAGTTCAAGGGTGACGCAAGTCGGGCGAGGCGGGCATCAGCGTGCCAGAGGAGACAGTTTCCTCTTTGGTGCAAATGAGGCAGGGGCGCACGCAGGCTCCCAAAGCACCCCGCAAAGGTTTCCATTCCGGTGCAACGAGACCAAGACCACGAGCTCCGCAGGACGGGCGTCATCGCTGAGCCCACCTCTGCATCACCACCGGCTACTTTGCAGGCGAAGACCACCTTTCGTCAGGATAAGATGTACTCCTTGTCCCCTTTCGAATTTGTCCGTTGTGGAATCCCTTCCCGCCATTTTGACAAGGGAAGAGGACCCGGGTCGCTATAAATAGAGGCTAGGCTACGCCGAAGAGGGGGACGAAGAGACACACCACCCGAGCGCCCTCGCGAGGCTACAGACCACTGTACTAGTTCATCCACAAACCTCCTCGTGAGGCAATCCACCAAAACTAGGAGTAGGGTTTTACGCTTCGCAGTGGCCCGAACCTGGGTAAATCCCCGTGTGCTAATCCCTTTCCTCGCGATCGTACTAGTTCATGGGGCTAGGTTGTCGGGCTGTGAGCTTAAGGGCGAAGCTGGTGGAGATCTTCGCACACGTCCCCGAGTTTGAACCTCTTTGGGTTTTGCGGAGCCCGAAATCCGACAGTTACCCAACTCAACATCATCTCCCTCGGGCATTAGTGGCACCCGACGGGGTTTTCGAAAAGTCTTTGAAAACACTCTTGTTTCCAACACCATGCATATTCCCGTCCTATTTGCATAGCATCTACTAAGCATCCTAGCTACTCCCACCCGCACAACCCTCATAAGTATGCTAGGTTCATCCACGATGCAAGTATCAATGGAGAAGTATCGGAGGCATCCCACTGAAGTGGTCACCACATCAACATGATCATCATCACGGAAACAAGTGCTATATGACATGCAAATAAAGGGGTTCATAGTCATGGTCAAAGGGCTGCTTTCTTGGCTCAACAAAGTCTTCGGGGTCTTCAAAACCTTCGGTCCCAACTTCCTTGTCAACAGCGCAATCTATCGTTGCGATAAATAACGATAATAATAAGCATTACTACAAAAACAGAGCACAAAATCCACTTCAAAAATGTTACCCTACTCTGAGAAATACTACAAACTATTCTGAAAATATTTGCCTAAGGTTTTGTTGTGAAAAAGATTTTGAAAACTATTTAAACAGAGGCTAAGAATAATCAAAACTAGCTTTTAAATAAAGTCAGTACATAAAAATGTTTTCACAAATTTACACAAGTGGCACTATAAAATTCTACAGAATATTATAAGATTTGTGGTGGAAAAATATTTGGAATTGGACAAATATTCATTTGTGTGGCATTTTTGCAAATGCTGCCAGAAAAAGAAAAAGAAAAGGCTCCAGTGCCTTGGGCCTGATCTGGCCGCAGCTAGGCCGGCCCAGAGGCTAGCCAGCCCAGGCAAGCCAGGCGCGCACGCCCGCGGGGTTCAAACCCGACAGGCGGGGCCTAGCCGCCAGCGACAGAAGGGGGAGGCGAGGGAGAGGTGAGGATGACAAGCAGGTCCCGCCTGTCATCTCCAACATCGCGACAGGGAAGCCGGCGAGCTCACCGGCGACGATTTAGGGCACGGCGACGGCTAGAGAGCACGGGAATGGGACCAGCACCGAGCCGCTGATCCGATGGAGGTGGAGGGGAGCGCCGGAGAGCAAGGAGTCACCGGCGACGAGGTACCCGCGGCGGAGGTGCTTCGGGAGGAGCTCGCTCCGGTCGTCTCTGGCTACAAAACACAAGGAGGAGGAGGGGGATCGCATCAGAATCTCCTTGCGGTCACGGATCGGGTGAAGGAAGAGGCGGAGGAGGCCCTCACCGTGCGAACGCCGGTGGCCCAAGGCGGCGGCGCTCAGCTCGATCCCGAGCACAGGAGCTTCGGGAGCTTGCTGGGGTGGTTTGGGCATGCATTTGGGAGTAGGAGAGGAGCAGCAGAGGGAGAGAGGGGTCTCGGGGTGCCCTTTTATAGGCGGCCCGCGGTCCACCGAGCTCGGGTGCGCCGGCGAGCTCGGGGTCGAGGCCAGAGGCCACGGGAGGAGGAGCTGGTGGGTCTGCGGTCCACCTGGGGCTCGTCCATGACGAGAGGGTGCAAGAGGGGAGGCGGGAGCATGCGCGCGTGTGAGGCCCGCGGTTGGCCGAAAGGGGCGGGCGCGGCGTGCGTGTGGAGAGCCGTTGGAGGGAATGAGAGGAGGGGGACAGGGGCGTGGCCTGTTGCGGACATCGAGGCGCATCGACTGGCGCGAGGGGGAGCTCGAGGTGGCCGGGTATGGGCAGGAGAGGGAGGTCAACCCTCTGGAGCGTGGCTGCGCGCTCCAAAGCGCGACTTTGTCCGGCATGATGACCTCTTTGGCGCGCTCTGGCGCGTCCACTAGTGTCAGGGAGCTGTAGGAGGGAGTATTTTACTGGGAAAGCACCTTGGATGCTCCGGGTGCTGGATAGGAGAGAGGGAAGGCTGAGAAAGAGGGAGAAAATCGCTGTCCAGAGAGGGAAAAGTGGGTTTTACCCCGTGCAATCATGCTCTCTAGCGCCAAGGATTTTACGGGAGGTGTGGAGGGGGTGTACTGAGCTGTGGTAAAAATTTGTGCTGAAGGATAACAAGGGAAGGGGCTCAATAATTGATTCTTGGATTCTGCCTGAAGGTGTTTGATCAGTGTTTGGGCAAGAAAATGGAGTTTTCTTGCCATGAGATTTAACAGGGTGGTAATGTAGGTAAAATTAGAGTGGATCGCGATGTTTGAGCCCATTTGAAGAAAATTCGCAATGTAACTTGGTAAAACCCTAGAAATCAACAGAATCAGATTTCTGTAGATCTAGGCATGCATTTCATTTCCCCCAAATCCACTACTTGGTGTGGTATCATCATTTGGGGTTTAGCACATGCCCACAAAGTTTGGTGTCAAGGCGAGAAACTTCACAATGTAAAGTTGTTCGAATTTGAATCTGGACAGAGGGGGTTTTGGAATATTTTGGTGAAGCAAACCAAGGGGGATTGAGATGAAAGTTTGCAAGATCATCACATATAGCATGTGTGCCTTGCTGGAATTTTCCTGGAATTTATTGAGAATATTTCTTATAGAAATATTTCAAAAGCTTGATTTGGGCAGAAAAGGTTTTGGGGGGTTTTGCCCATGATTTTGAACATGACCATGTATTTAAACTCATATATATGGAAAATATATGTCCATTGAGTTTCCCTAAATTTTCTCAAATATTTTTAAAGCATTTAAAAAAAAATCCCTATGAAAACCATTTATGGCCTTAAGAAAAAGCCTTTAAATAAAATAGTAAGATAATCTTTAAAATTAATATTTGGTGGTTTTGGGAAGTAATATATATAGTGGGTTTCAAATAAAGCCTTTGGGGAAAAAGGATCCACCCAATTTGAGGACTTGTAGTGCAAGCCTCAATTCAGGGGTTTTTGAAAACCTAGTTTGAATAAATCCTTTTTGGCCAAAATAAATTTTGATAAAAATAGTTTTAGGTAATATACACATGGTATGATCATTGGGCAAGAAGTTTGGATCAAGGAAGATAAATATGGAGAGGAGTAGAACCTAAGAGTGCCATACACAAACAGCCAAAGAAGCAAACAAGCAACAATTCAAACAAGCTCATGCACTGAAAAAGTTTTAATTGGTTCCAAATTTTGTAAATCCAAGCATAGCAAAGTGATATAACACTGGGTGCGACAACGTGCCCGTGCACCTCGTCCTTGAGGGTGCCCGGAGCTCCGCACGCACCGGCTCCACCATCCGAGAGAAGTCGAAAGCAGAGTCGAAGTGGTGATGGTTGGAGAAGACGCGCGTCAGTGTGCAGTCCAGGAGGTCGCGGGCGCCCGACTCAAGGTCCTCGTCTACCTTGGAAACGCCTGACTCTAGTGCCTCTACCACCTTGAGGAAGAAGTCAAGGTAGCCCCCATCACCGTGCCCACGCGGCAGCTCCGGGATGTCCCTGACGAAGCGGCGGAGCGCACCGCCAGCGTGCTGAGCAAGATCCAAGAACTGTCGGGCGTGTTGTGCCTCCATCATCCGCGCCTGCACCTCATCGTCCTTGGCCCTTCGCACAGCATCAGCAGCTTCACTGATTTGGGCCTGCAGCGACTGCAGCTCCACCTTGACGTCCCCCTTGCCCCCGAGGGTAGCCTGAAGGTCGGCCTCGGCGCCCCGCAGCTGGGCCTTGACCTCGTTCTCCTCCTCTAGGAGCGCATTGCGTTGGAGCTAAAAGCGGGTTTCCTGTTGTGCCAGCTTACCGCGGTACTCCTCCAGGGCGGCCTCCCGCTCCCGAGCAACCCTCGCATCGGTGTCGGCGTTACTCGCGGCCTCCCTCCTCTCGAGCTGGGCAAGGGCCTCGTTGCACGTCGCCTCGAAGGCGGTCTAGTTAACAAGGACTTGACCCTCCAAGGTCTCGAGGTGCTCGCACTCCGCCTCCTGATTGAAGGCGGTCCGGTCGGCCTCTCATTCACGGAGAGCCACGTCGGCCTCCCGCCCGGCGATGACCGCCTCCCTACGGGCTAGCTCCGCTTCGCGCGTGGCATCTTGGGGGGTGCGCGCGTGTAACACCCAAGATGCTGTCCTATCCTTATTTTGGCTCGAGGGCCTCGATAGGGATAGAAGCGCATCTCGTCGTTTCGCAAGAATGGATATCGTTACAAGTACATGTAAAGAGGAGATGAGTATATGGAATTGGCTTACACTCGCCACAAACAAAATCATGAACATCTCAAATACAACAATACATTCAATCGCCATACAAAAGAGCAGGTTCCGACTACGAACGAAATCAAACGATAAAAGTGACATCCTCCTTGCTAATCCCAGGCTGTCGGCCTGGAACCCATCCTATGATCGATGAAGAAGAAGAACTCCAAATCAAACAAGCATTTCTCTCACGTCAAAGCATCACATTACATGTACCTGCAACTGTTGTTGTAGTAATCTGTGAGCCACAGGGACTCAGCAATCTCATTTCCAAGGGTATCAAGACTAGCAAAGCTTAATGGGTGAGATATGGTTAAGTGGTGAGGCTGCAGCAAGCACTAAGCATTTATTTGAGTGGCTACCTTACGAGTACAAGAATAAGAAGGGTGATCTATGCATAAACGGACGTGAACTAGCAATGATCACTAAGTGATCCTGAACACCTACTTATGAGTCCAACATAACCCCACCGTGTTCTCTCTCGGTTCAGAACTCACGAGTAGAGACAATCACGGTTACGCACACAGTTGGTGTATTTTATTTGAGTTTACTTGAAGTTTTCTATGACCGGATGTTAAACAAATTTTCAAGTTGCCACATAACCGCGGGTATGGCTTCTAAAAAAGATTTAACCCTGCAGGGGTGCTCCAACTCATCCATCACAAACTAGCCACAAGCTACGTGGAAAACCTCAACCACGGGATAGCCCGTACTATCCTCAGAATCCCGGTGGAAAACCTCAACCTTGAGATAGCCCAAAGTATCCTCGGAATCCCGTGCACAAGACGAACAAGAAAGGTAAAACAAATCCCGCAAACCCGATAGGAGCCACGTATCTGGTTCTCAGGACACGACTGAATGGGACTAGCTACGGGGAAAACCAATCCCCGAGTTTCCTCAAGGCGGCCCGCAGGCAGCCCGTTTTGGACCAACACTCACTAGGAGCACTGGCCCGGGGTTGATTAATTATCCATCGAGTCTGAAAAGTCCCGATGCAAGTTTTATTAGTTGTTAGGGAAATGTAGTACCAATGTTGGGCCTTGCCAGAAGAGTTTTATCCCAAAACGAAAATCAAGGGGGTCCCCATAACAACCCGAAGCATGTTAGGAGCGCTCAATATGAAACATAACACCGGTACACAAGTAACTAGGGCGGCAAAGGTGGCACAAAACACCGGGCAAAAGGCCAAACCTTCCACCTTTTACCAAGTATATATGTGCATTAAATTAAATAGCAATAATACTGTGATATCTCAAGATATCCATGTTGTCACATGGAAACAACCTGCACCTGCAACTAGCAATGCTATAAGAAGGTCTGAGCAAGCAGTAACATAGCCAAACAAGGGGTTTGCTGGGATGTGGAGGGTTAGAGGCTAATCATGGCATTTTTGGGGGCTTGACAAACAAGTGGTAGGTGGCGAGACACAGCGATAAAAATGAGACAACTAGCATGGCAATGATAGTAGTGGTATCCAGGGAAATGTTCATCTTGCCTGAGATCCCGCTTGGAAGAAGAACGAATCCGTGAAGTAGACGAACAGGACATAGTCGAACGGATCCTCATACTCCGAAACGCTTTCGGAACTCTATCGATAAGAAGCAATCCGGAAACAAGCAAATGACACGATAAACACCACAACATATTCATGACATGGTGCGCAATCAAGTATGATGCATGTCTGGTTTAATTATGCATGGCATGGCAAGCACAACAATCAACCACTACAAATTAAGTGAAGTTCAATATGCAACGAGTTGCATATTGACGAAACACCCTGTTCGAATCATTTAGTTCACTCCTGTTTAGGTACTCATCAATATTAAATGTTGTTTAACATGGGTGGTCATGGCATAAGGTTAACATGGAACTAAAGCAATTTTAAATGGAGAAGGAGAACATACATATAACGAAATCATAACTCTCCATACTAAGAGAATTGCGGTTATTGTTGTTTTAAATAAAAAATTATTTTAAATGGTGTTTATCATGGCAAGAGGTGAAGCATACACAACTACATCACCTAGGCACTTTAAATGAGGCCCAAAGCAACATATAGCACTTCCAAAACGACCTCATATGCAAATTATGAATTTGTTCCAGATCTGTCCTAACACAATTTTATATTTATTAAACATGAAAATAAAGTGTACCATGTGATTCTACACGTTTGTCTAAACAAGTTGCATATGTGGATCATTTTAATCGGAGCTATGGTTATTTAGTTATGAAATAAACCATTCTAACATGGCGTTTATGCAAATTAATGCAAATAGCAAGTTTAAACATTTCTATCATGCTTGAAAGTGGGATATTATGAATTACAAGAAAATCTAAGTATTTTTCATATATAATGTTTTTACATGCAATGCATGGTTGATGAGTTATTATATGTATGAAGTACAAGGGTTTTTGTGTAAAACTATAATTCTCAGGATAATTGACAAAATCACAAGACAAAAAAAATGAAATGGGCGAATCTGGAGCTACATGGGCCGGCATGGGACTAAGCGCAGGATAGCTATATGGCGCTCGGGTGAGGTTTAGTGGGCGGCTCACCTCGGGCCAATAGGCCGGCTGGGCTGGGCGTGCGAAGCGGGCCTTGGCGAAGCACGCCGCGGACGAGGTTGGGCCGGCATGGCCCACACGGAGGCAGGGGCCGGTCAACGCACGCGCAGGGGACTGGCGCTCCTCGTTTTGCATGATCTGGAGCAAATGCGTGAGCACCGTGGAGGTTGCGGCGGCGGACATTGATGTGGCTGGCGGCGAGGGGTGCCCGGGATGAGCAACGGCAAACGGATCTTCGACGGGGCCCCCCGGATCTGCCCATTTCAGGTGACGGCGCCGCTCGGCGACGAACTTCGGGAAGGCGGCAGCCATGGCTTCGATCCTGAGCATGGAGACATGGAGAAAGAGATGAGGGAGATAAACGGAAGGGGAGAGGTGCGAAGGGGCGACCTGGTCGCGAAGGTCCGGCGAGGGGCACGCCCTTCGGCGACCGGATAACGGCGGCATCAGGACGGCGGCGGAGCGGCAGCTCGAGCTCCGGAGAGAATCAGGCGCGGCGGCGGCGTTCGGTCTGATCCGGGCCTGGGGCGGGCTCCAGATGGGCTATGTGGGCCCGTGGCGCTGGAGGTGGGAGGCAGTGGATCTTGTGGCGGCGGCTGAGTGGAGGGGCACGGAAAACAAGGTGGAGAGGCTAGGGTTGCCCGAAATGGAAGGCTAGGGGTCTATTTATAGCAAATGGGGCTAGGGTTAGCAGTTTTTGTCCGTTTTCGGACCCTCCAATCGTGATCGGACGGCTCCGGTCGCGGGGTTAGGCTAGGTGGGCTAGGTGGGATGTGTAGAGGAGGTTGGGGCAAGAAGAGAGGGTAGTGGCAGCCCGTGACAAAGTTTTTAAAACCGAAAAAATGTCTGATAATTTGACCGATGACGGTGCCGCTACACATGTCCGTCAGGGTATCAAACGACCTCCTAATGGGACGAAATTTGGCAGGCGGTCTACCTACGATATAACAAGACCGCACGTCAAGGTTTGACCCATTCCAACAACATTTTTATATGCATTTTTAAAAACAAAATTTTACCGATGTCGCGGGCGCGTACGTGTGTGGTTGGTCTCGAAACGGTCGACGACGCGAACGGAGAGAACCGGCAACTACGCACGGATGCAAGTTTTGAAAAAAAAAATGACGACAACGAAGCGTTGATGTTGCAGATGATGCGAATGATGCAATGATGAATGCGACAACCAATTAAAACACACGGCAATAACGAAATAGACAGAAGGCGTCTGGAGCGTCGGTCTCAGGTTGTTACAATAGAATGAGAAGGGGAAGAGGAAGAAGAAAGGAAAAGGTAAACTTAGTTGCTTCTTTTGACAAACGAGTGAAACCAATGAACCTTGAAGGATTCAAAGAGATGAAGAATAGCACGAGGCACAAGCAAGAATTCAAAAGAAATTTGGCAGCACTTCGGTAGAAAAGAGAAGCAAAACATGATAAGATGGAAAGAACTTGAAAAGAGGACCCAACACTCCGGTTAAATGGATAAGCAAGGAAAAAACATGATGTTTTCAACATGAGATGATGGCTTGAAGAGAGAAACATCACAGTGCCTCTGGAACTAAAGAATAGAAACTATATCTTAGGAAAAAAAGAACGGAGAAGAAAATGACAACTTCTACCACAATTGAATTTGAGAAGCATCCTTACAAGGAAGGATTGAATGGACTTGTTGGAGAATCAAAAACAAAAAGAAAAAGCTTGTTGTGGGCTTATGGAAAAACATCTCAAAATTTGTGAGGTAACAACCGGCCACTAACAGAAACAAAGATTGCTTGGAAGCAACAAGATATGCAAAACTTCTTTCACCAAGAGGATACATTGAGAACTTGGATCATTGATAACCACCATAATAGCAACAATCCTTGGGACAACCTTTAGGTGAAATTTAGTCCAAGATAACTCCAAGAAAGAAATGATGGGTTTAAGTATATCATTCTTTACTAATTTTTTGAGACTCCTCATGAATCAAGAATGATATAACACCATCTTAAAACATAACGGAGAAAGAATTGCACTTTGAAATGCAAGAAAAGAATACTAGAGCTCCTCCAACAAGAAACTTGAAGAACACTTCGAGAAAGAATTCCATTCTTAACGAACCACCATGAAGAACCATCGGGAAAAACTCCGGAATGAAAGAATGATAGAAAAAATTGAAGGTTTCAAAAAGAACAAGATTGAGGCCTAGCCATGATTTGGATGGAACCCCGCAACGAGATACTTGAGAAAACATGGATCTCCGGAAAAGAAAAGATGAACAACTTAGAATTGAGAATTTGATATCATGAACAACTCTAGAAGAAGGATTGAAATCACCTTGATTAAATAAGAATAAGAATTATGTTATGCTTATCCTTCATCAAGTTAAATTGATGACAAGCAATGGATTTGGCATGCTACTTATTCCTCTTGAAAAAGATTGAAGAGAGATATAGAAGCTTGAAGAAGTCTTGAACGAAACATCAGTAGAATTTGGAACAAATGGGGATATTACGAATGAATGGAATACATGAGAATGAAGAGATCACGATCTGCCTAGCGGAAAACTTGAACAAGCCACCTGAATAATTGAGATACGAACGAAGAGACAACAATTGAGAAGAATTTGAGAACGAAAGCTGGAAGCTGAGAACGAAGATATCTTCTGAAATGATGACCTTCGGAGGATCGAGAAATGAAAACAACTCTGAAATGCTCCGGATAGATATGGAAGGAATTTCTCATGATCGAAAACAATTTGAGAGGATAGCACGAAGCTGAAATCACGAGTCTTCGAGAAAACGGATAAGATTTAAGAGAAACTCTTCTTCGATCTTCAAGCTAAGAATCATGACGAAGAAGACCAACAAGAATTGCTGAAACACTCCAGAACAATGAATAAGGAAAGGTTGAGCCAACGATGAAAATGATCTTGGAGAAGGAATCTGACTGATGAAAATCACTCTTTGGTCATATTTGAAAAGAAGTTGAGATCTTCGGAAAAATTAGAAGAGCCAGATAAGATCCTGGGAAAAAACTTGTGGGCTATGGGCCCACTCGAAGGAAACCACCGTTGAAAAGATTGCATAGAAACAGTGATTGCACCGGTACGAATGAAAATTTGATGAGGTGAGATCCTCGAAATATTTTGAAAAGGATTTTGAACAGAAACACGAATCTTCTGAGATATCTTCAGCACGTCGAATAGAACAGAGAGGGGTCAAAACAAGAGAGGCTTGATTAAGGGTTTCCAACACGTGAATGCATTTAAGTAAGGAAAAGGATATGATGAACACCGAGAGGTTGAATTGAAATTCCTGAGAATCTCCACAAGGAATTATCGGATACAATATGGAAAAAAGAAATGCGGAAGCATCACATGAATAGAAAAGGCACTTGCATGAGAATTAACCGATGAAAAAAAGGGCGAGAGGGTGAGAAAAAAAAAGACAACCTTGGACGGATGAAACGAACTCTGGGAAAAGGAAAGATGAGGATAGATCTTTCAAATATTTGAGAGGGTTGAATTATCTTGAAGAGAAGCGCACCGGTTAGGAATAAGATTTGCATGACAATTTGATTGAGCAAAAGTATTAGCACTCTCGTAGAAATATGAGAACACCGTTTAGTGAAGATATGAAATCAACACTTGACATGGAAGAAATTCAAATTACCATTCTCCACAAAACAAAGGATGAGGCTTGCAAATTAAGACAGAAACAAATACATAACCCGTTATGCATTTGTTGGAAGGATAATCCTAGGTAACTACTTGAATTCCCACCTGAGAACTCCCGAAATCCCTTGGTTATGCAATCGGGTCCAAGGATACACGGAGTCAAATCCATCACTCAACTCCTAGCAGTAACACTACTCTCCAATGTATCACATCCGTCAACACATGACCAGAGGCCTTGGAAATTCATCTACCTCAGACACTCGTAATCACAACGATACTAAACATGGCAGTACATCTGGACGCTCTCCCCAGTACTGGGTGACGCCAAACTCCTCTCGCCACAAAGAGTATTGAAGCAATTTTGAACATCCATGTCCTGAGATACTATGGAAACTAAACGATAACGATGTGTAAAGAATCCCCTGGAGCTCTACTCCCTGGAAATAGGAGGCACCAAGAACAGAATTCCGGTCACATCGACATCATAGAGGTTCCAAAATACCCGCGTGATCCTAATTGAGTGAGAAGAGGGGTAGAATTAAAATTCCTATGTCAGGATTCCTCACCAGACCATAGAAGAGGAGTAAAAGACAATGGCCAAGTTCGATCAATCAAGGGGGCTCCTAGGTCAGTAATTCTTTGATACCAACTTGTAACGCCAAAGATGCGGTCCTATCCTTATTTTGGCTCGAGGGCCTCGATAGGGATATAAGCGCATCTCGTCATTTTGCAAGAATGGATATCGTTACAAGTACATGTAAAGAGGAGATGAGTATACGGAATTGGCTTACACTCGCCACAAACTAAATCATGAACATCTGAAATACAACAATACATTCAACCACCATACAAAAGAGTAGGGTCCGACTACGGACGAAATCAAATGATAAAAGCGACATCCATCCTTGCTAATCCTAGGCTGCCGGCCTGGAACCCATCCTATGATCGATGAAGAAGAAGAAGAACTCCAAATCAAACAAGCATCGCTCTCACATCAAAGCATCGCATTAACTGTACCTGCAACTGTTGTTGTAGTAATCTGTGAGCCACAGGGACTTGGCAATCTTAGTTCCAAGGGTATCAAGACTAGCAAAGCTTAATGGGTGAGCTATTGTTAAGTCGTGAGGCTGAAGCAAGCACTAAGCATTTATTAGAGTGGCTAACTTACGAGTACAAGAATAAGAAGGGTGATCTACGCATAAACGGACGTGAACTAGCAATGATCACTAAGTGATCCTGAACGCCTACTTATGAGTCAAACATAACCCCACCGTGTTCTCTCTCAGTTCAGAACTCACGAGTAGAGACAGTCACGGTTATGCACGTAGTTGGTGTATTTTATTTGAGTTTACTTTAAGTTTTCTATGATCGGATGTTAAAAAAAATTCCAAGTTTCCACATAACCACAGGCACGGCTTCTCGAAAAGATTTAACCCTGCAGGGGTGCTCAACCTCATCCATCACAAATTAGCCACAAGCTGCGTGGAAAACCTCAACCACGGGATAGCCCGTAGTATCCTCACAACCCTGGTGGAAAACCTCAACCTCGAGGTAGCCCAAAGTATCCTCGAAATCCCGTGCACAAGACATTCGAGAAAGGTAAAACAAATCTAGCAAGACCGCCCGACGTGTCGACGAACCCGATAGGAGTCGTGTATCTCATTCTCAGGACATGATCGGTTGGGACTAGCTACGGGTAAAACCAATCACCGAGTTTCCTCGAGGCGTCCCCGCAGGCAGCCCGTTTTGGACCAACACTCATGAGGAGCACTGGCCTGAGGGTTGATTAATTATCCACGGGGTCCGGAAAGTCCCTATGCAAATTTTATTAGTTGTTAGGCAAATGTAGTACCAATGTTGGGCCTTGCCAGAAGAGTTTCATCCCAAAATGAAAATCAAGGGAGTACCCGTAACAACCCCAAGCATGTTAGGAGTGCTCAATATGGAACATACACTGCTGCAAGATGGTCCAAATACGACACATCAATCAGAGACCCTTCGATGAAACTTTGTGCGATCCATAAATCGCAAACGGTATAGTTCAAGCTCCGCCGCCAATGACGAAAACCGTGTGCGATGGAGGAACCATCAAATACGATTCAAAAATATTTGCGTGTGTGATGTGTCGCATACAGTTTGTTCTTATGAACTATTTGTGATTATGTAATATAACAGAAATGGTTAACAAACTACATACATGTGCGTAGTGCGGCATACAGTTCACTCGGACAAACTATTTGCGTTGATCCAGCAGAACACAATCGAGTTAGCCTAAGAAGGCGTGTGTGATACCCGACAAATAGTTCATTCATCAGAATTGTTTGGGAAGACCAATAATAACCCAAATGATTCATCCTGACAACCGTGTGTGTTGTGGGTACCCGGCAAATAGTTCATTCATCAGAATTGTGTGGGAAGACCAAAAATTGCCCAAACGATTCATCCTGACAACCTGTGTGTGTTGTGGGCAGACGGTTGCTGCTAATAATTGTATGAGATGTGATTTGCTCTTTTTGCACAACATCTATATGCTCTGTCTACATAACAGCAACATTATTGTTGCATAACCAACTTGAACATCCACTTACATAAGTGACTACACAACACATGTACATTCCTCAATATAAATTTACAAGAAGTAGACGATCAGCAAATCATATTGTTCTTCTGACGACGGTTGCCAACACTGCCCTGCTTATGGCTATGCCTCGCCGTCTGTAGGAAGGAGGCACTTCCTCATGTCAATGATCCTCATGTACATCTCGTAGCTTGTGTATGCGTCCTTGGCCGCGTACTTGGTGTGTTCTTCATCCAGTTTGTTCACCCAGGCCTTGTGCCAGGCAGACTTGTCCTTGTGGCACCCAGCCTTCATGTCTTTGTAGTAGGGGTCGATGATGGCCGCGGCAAGGTCAACCAGGGATTCCTTCTGCTTCTTCATCTCGCTGCCCTAGACCCTGTACTGACCTTGGATGTTGACAAGCGTCTGGCAGTACAATTCCAAAGTCTTGAGCACCCTTAGATCGTTGGTGGTGTGCACTGTTGTGAACCTGTAGTCGGGGCTGTTGACAACCTGGCGAAACGATTGCAAGGACTTGTGGCCAGGCAGTAGTGGTAGATGAGCACGTGATGGCACACGCACAACTGGGCGATGGCAACCTTCTAATCATGCCCGGCATGACCGCCGGTGTACTCGAGGTTGAAGCCGACCACTTTGTACTTGCCATCCTCAGCAAGCAACTGCTCCAACGTGTTGATGGAGTTCACCACCACGACCGGCTCATTCGTGTACACCACCAAGAGGTCCGTCTTCCTAATTTCGGTGTCCACTTTGACAATTTTGGGGAACTGCCGCTCGGCGGCGGCAGCCGCCATTGGATCCGCATGGGAAGGTTGAAGAGATGAAGAGATCGTGGGTGTGCTTCTTGTGTTGTGTGGCGCAATCAGAAGGTGGAAGAGACAAAGGTAAATGGCCGCGGGCATAAATTGCGCCGGACGGCCTGGAATTTCGGCGCGTCCGCATGGCAGATATTGCAGCGCTTAACTACGTGGTGGCGCCGGGAGCGGTGCAACCGCATGCATATGTCGCCCCGAACGTACGTGACTGTTCGCGCGTGGACGCCGGCAGAGCAAGCGCGCACGGACGCGAGCACAGCGCGCCGCGGCCGCATCAACCGCCTCATGCGTAGATTAATTCGTGACGGTACGTACAGAACGACCGTTAGCTTTGTTGTAAAATGCAAACGGTTTTTTATTATTAACCGTGTGTGTACTTGTCATTTCTCCCACCTCCATTCCATCTTGTCACCGCGTTGCCGCCCGAGGATTCCAGTGCACGCTTCGGGAGCATGCAGGTTCCCGTGCAGGCTCCCTCGCAAGCTTCCCGTCCGGCTCGCCGAAATCCCCCAAACACCCAATGCTTCAGGAGTGCACAACGTTTCTTTTGGGCTTCCCGCTCCCACTCAACCGTGCAGGAACACGCGCAAGCTTCCTACCCGGCTCGCCTTGGCCTCCTTCTTTATAAACCCTCACGGCTGGCGCCTCCACATCGCATTCATCCCCTCCCTGCCCGTAGCTTCCCCAGTTTGCTTCTCCCCCAATCACCAATGCCACCTGTCCATCGTCGTCACTCCGCCACTCCGCCATTCCGCCAGAGGGCAGGTCCAGCTTGGAGGTTGCACCACGTCGGCGACGCAGTACCCGGAAGTGTGTAGTGCGTGTGGCGTCCTTGTTGGTTGTGCGCACGGCACTCACCACACGCTCCTCCACCTTTGCCCGAAGGCAGCTGCTGCCGGCGACCGCCGTGGCCCCCACCCCATTGCCGGCCGGCGGTTTGGCCAACCCACCAACGGCCTCCTTGGTCGCCACCACACCAGCGTCCGCCTTGGCAGCCACCCCACGATCAGCCGCCGGGGCCATCACCCGCTCCGCCACCGCGGCCCGAAGGCTGTAGGAGGAGGCCGCCGCCGAAGCCCATCCGCTCGGCTTTTGCATCAGCGGCCTAGCGCGCTACATCAACTTCCTACATGAGGAGGAGGAGTGCCAGGTCGAGCACGCAAAGAGGCTCACCACCGCCGTGGCCGCAGCAGACGTTGCGACTGCGGTGCGGAATGAGGAGATCTACGTCGAGTCCCGCCGCTTCGAGGAGGCGCATCAGGAGCGGCGGAGGGCAACAGCGACAGCCGACGAATTCGACTCGTCCAGCTCGTCGGTAGGCAACTCCTCCTCTACCTCTTACTGGATGCGCTCGGCAGAGGAGAAGGCTGCTGGCAGTAGCACAAAGCCCGTCCGGAGTAGTATTTAGGGGCTATTTGTTCAGATCATCTAACTATAGATATGGTTGAACTGTCCCACCTACTTTAAATTAGCTAGTATATATAGTTAAACTAGCTATTTTAGTACGTGGTTGGCAATAAATGGGGAATAGTTTGTTCGATTGAGATGTCGACTTGAAGTATTTTGTACAAAGACCAATGCTTAATCTATGAATGAAATCTATGTTTGCTAAATTTCAGTTGCAAAAGTGCACCGTAATAGTGATTTTGTTCCTGCAAAATTTGACAAATGACAGTGTTTCCAGTTTAACAAATGAAGATTTACCCAAGTCCACAATGCATTGTTGCTAAGGTCCCTTCATTTAATGATTTAGCAACTAAACTCTTGCATGCATTGGTGAGTTTCCTTCATTTAAGTGTTTTGCCAAGGTTCACGCGCTTGGCATTGTTTCTTCATGTGGTCACCAAATGCATATCTCTCCTCTTAATTACCTTCTCACATCAGATTTTATTGCATACATGGCAACCTTACCAATTAGCACCAGTACAAGGTGTAGCATTGGGAAGGACACACGGGTCATCATTCACAACTGTTTGCGATGACGTGTTGAAAAAATTCCTTCGCGCCAGATTTTCGCTTGGCTTAGTAGGGAAGGAACCATTGCGCTCTGTCTGCATATGGATATTCAGTCTGAAATGTCTTTGACGATTGGAAAAGGACATGCCTCCCCGATGAGCGTGCGGAGGACACTGCTCGCACGCCACCCGTCTACTCAAACACATGTCCTCACGCTACCTCCTTGCCAATACAGAGAGCGACACATGGCAGCACGTAAATGGTATGTAGAACGTCCACGAATTATAAATAATACGCCCGTTTGCGATGGTAACGTGATAGATTTTTGTTCCAAAATGCCTTTGTTGGCTATTAATAATGCTTGCTCTTTCTCTTAAAGTGGACACAAAAAAACACCACAGCATATTTGTGCTTTATATGACGAGGCCCTGCCCAACATAGACCTTGTGACTGTAGCTCATATTTGAATTATGTACATTAAATGCGCATAAAACTCAATTAGTGTATAAAAAATCCATACGAACCCATAATAATTTCATATTTTTGCAGCACACACCTATTGCTTTATGTTGCTCCTAGAAAAATATCAGGGAGAGAAGAGGCATCGGATGTCGTTTCATCCACAGATGTGGCATGCATATTTTCCCTATCGGAACCACGTAGCTTATTGTGTGAGAAGCTTCGGTTTGTAAGAGGCTTGTGACAAAACATGTCCAAGTTGGTACTATTTTTTACCACGACATATGTGTGCCTTGTCATGACACCATTCCTTGTTTAATGAATTTTTGACAGGGTTTTCGATTTACGAAAATTTAAAAACCAAGTTTCTCGAGGTTTGTGGTCGAGCAAACATGCTGAGATGTTTGAAATTCGTTGTCATTTCTTTCATGTGACCTAACACATGCATCCAGGGACACATATATGATTTTCAACCCATTTTGCTGCCACGGACCTTGTGATGGTAGATCAAATTTGAATTATGCACATTAAATAATGCACCAAAAACTCAATTAATGTATTTAAAAGCCAGATGATCCCTTAATTTATTCATATTTTTGCACTTCGCACGTACATGTCTGTCTTGTTTCTATAAAAAAAATCAAGGAGAGAAGAGGCATCGGATGTCTTTTTGCTCGCATATGTGACATGCATATATAATATGTTCCCTATCGAAACCACAAAGCTTCTTGTGAGGAGCTCCGATTTGTAAGGGGATTGTGCAAGAACATGTCCAATTTGGATAATTATTTACCACAGCATATGTGTGCCCTTGTCACAACGCCATGCCAAGTTTCATGAATTTCTGATGAGTTTTGGATTTATGGGAATTTGCAAACCAAGTATCTCAATGTTTGCAGCCGAGCCAACAAACAATTAGATGTTAGAAATCCATTCCCATTTCTTGCGTGGGACCTAAACATGCATCCAGTGAAAGGCATATGATTTTTTAAACCTATTTTCATGCGTTGGACCTTGTGATTGTAGTTCAAATTTGAATTATGCACATTAAACGGCTAGAATACTCAATTAATGTATTAAATAGGTCTCACGAAGCCTGGAAAAAATCCATAGTTTAGCATGACTGTCATGTTGCTCTATGGTGACACTAGAAATAAATTCAAGGCGAGAAGAGACAGCGGATGTTGTTTCGCACATAAAAGGTGAACTTTCCCTATAGGAACACACGACTTTCTTGTGAGAATCGCCGTTTTGTAAGAGGCTTTGTGCCAAAACCTGTCCAAAATAGGGCAATTTTTTTACCACAACACACACAATAGGGCAATTGATGACATGATGCCCAAATTTCATGAATTTCTGTCGAGGATTGCATTTACATGAATTTAAAAACTAAGTTTCCCAATGTTTGCGGTCAAGCCAGGACGATGATATGTTTGAAATTCATTCCCATTTCTTGCGTGGGACCTAAACATGCAGCCAGGGAAACGTGTATGATTTTTTTGACCTATTTTCATTCGCTGGACCGTGTGATTGTAGTTCAAATTTGAATTATTCACATTACATGCCTAGAAAACAAATTAATGTACTAAAAAGGCCAAACGAACTCTGTAATATTCCATTGTTTAGCACGACACATTCATGTTGCTCTATTG
Organism: Elymus sibiricus; assembly: GCA_039707655.1. Lineage (NCBI taxonomy): Eukaryota > Viridiplantae > Streptophyta > Magnoliopsida > Poales > Poaceae > Elymus > Elymus sibiricus. The sequence goes on along the minus strand of CM077669.1, from coordinate 230,060,060 downwards.
AGACTCTAGAAATAAACTCAAGGCGAGAAGAGACATCGGATGTTGTTTCGCACATAAAATGTGAACTTTCCCTATCGGAACCACATGACTTCTTGTGAGAATCTTCGGTTTGTAAGAGGTTTGTGCCAAAACTTGTCCCGAAGTGGGCATTTTTTTTACCACGACACACATGAGCCATGACATGACACCATGCAAAGTTTCATGAATTTCTGTTAATAATTGGATTTACTAGAATTTGAAAACACAGCATCTCAAACTCTACGACCGAGCCAAAATACCGAGAGGTTTGGAATTCGTTTAATTTCCATTTCTTGCATTGGACCAAAACATGTATCCAGTGACACATAGATGATTTTCAACCCATTTAGGTGCACTCTAGTATGTGCTTAACTTCAGTTCAAATTTGAAGTATGCACATGAAATGTCTAAAAACTCTTTAAATGTTTAAAAGGGCCTAAACAACCCTGAATAATTCCATATTTAACAGACACTCCTATAGTTGCACGTTCACTGCAGATAAATGTTATTGCCATCCAAACAGCTTCAATTGCCAGTGTAACTTCATTTTTCGTTTCAAAGCAATATGAAAATCAAATACATCACAAACAGTTCTTGATCATGAAACATGTGTGATGTAGTATAAAAATATCTTGGGCCAATTCTCATATATGGCTTAGGCCAGAAGCTTCAGTCCACCGCCGGCGAGTCAACTACACAGTCACACTTGTTCCCCCAGACCACTGTACTGTTCAAGCGTCGCCGGTGAAAGATGGGGACGTGGATCCACGTCGTGAGGCCAACTTCGGCAACCCACTCCGGCCCGAGCGCGGCTGCATCAGCCATGAACACGCTCACAACATCCTTGAGTGCAGCAGCAATCTCCGACAGGGCGGCTGCTGCATCTGAGATGGCGGCAGCAACATCCACAACCGGCATAGCAAATGGCGAGAACGGCACAGCAACTGTCCGTTCCTCGACGGCCGTGGTAGCCCTGATGGCGGGTGCAGCCACCCTGTCAGAAATTGAAGTCCATCACACACAATTTTTTGGCACGAACCTTGTGATATGTAGTACCCAATCTTATGTCGGAAGCTTGGAGACAAACATTTGCACGTCCAAGTTCATCACACACGGGGTATAGCACAAGCTTCGTTGGTGATGTGTTGATATCGAGAACTATTCTGAAAAAATTGCACATTGAAGTTCATCACACACGGGGTATAACACAGGCATCGTTTGTGATGTTTTGATATCGCACACGGTTCTAAATAAGGGACTGTGTCCGATGGTGCTTTCCGTGCCAGTTTTTCGCTGCACCGGATGAAAACTTTGGGCTGCCATGGAAATATCTACCTCCCTCGCCCCCCGGTACCAATCAAATGCCACATTTGCCCCTTTTCCTCTACCTTTCCTAGTTCAAACCTTCACTGCATGCTTGGAGCGCCGCCTCCTTCCCGGCGACTCTCCTTCCTGCTGCTCGGCCTCATCCATCTAGTCAGGTAATCGACACCTCCCCAATACCCCCTCACCCCCTCCTCCTCCATCCCACATGGCCCGACCGCCAACGCGACACCTTCCACCCAAATCACCACCCCATCCTCCAAATAATCGCCGCCTAAAGCCATGATGCATGCAGTATAGCCAGGATCTCAAAGAGCATTTGGCAGCGGAGAAGCAAATTGCGGCTGCACGCGCAGATGAGGCAGCGATGGATTCCATGCGTGCTGACCCCCAGATCTTGGAGGAGCACCTCGCCGTCGATGCCTCACGCACTGACGTAGCCACGCGGTTGGCTGCTATAAACGATAGCTCATGGTCTTTTCTTAAGGGCACCGCCGGTGCGTTCGGCGAAGACTTCGATGTGTTTTCTTAGCGTGCCTGTGCTTACCTCAACTCCAGAGCCAGCATGTTGGTGCCGGGGCAGGATCAGGCCACTCACCACTATAAGGGGTGCACCCATGGTGTGGAGGCCTAGCCCTCTTCCAAGTTGAAGGAGCCCATCATCATCGATATCTCCGATGATGAGGAATAGCTTGTTTTTCTTAGCTTTATCACTAAGGACATATGTTCACCTAGCTACGCAGGTTAAGCATGTTTCATTTACCTTTTGCGTGTGCCGCTATTGCCTTTCATTTAGAAATTCTAGTGAAATGTCAAATGTAATGCTACTCCAACCTGAACTTTTAGTATGTTCTATTGTGCAATGTGGTGCTTAGTTAACTGTTTCTTTCATTTGTTGTGGTGATCATTTAACTATTTAGTTCAATTCTGCAATGTGATGTTCGATTGTTATTGTTACAATTTTGTATTGTTATGCATGTGATGAATAGATCAAATTTAGATGTACTAAATACATGTGAAACATATAGAATTGCTATATTTCCTAGTTCTTAGCACGCTTGGTTTAGATAACTGGCTTTTCCATGTGGCTCAAATTAATCTGTTGGATCCGCAATGTGTTTATTTTCCATTAACATATTTCACTGATAGTATGCCAAATATCACTTATAACCTGATCAATATTTGTCTTAAATATGCTGCAGGGGGAAACAACGGGGGACACTGAAGTTTACCATCGAGGTTTGCACATCCATGGTCGTTTGGCTAATAGCACATTATTGTGCAGTTGCAGGAACCATTGTAATATTAATGTTTTTAATAATTTGTTCTTGCACATGTAGGTCCTATTGTAAGAGGTTTAGACCCACTCTTCGACCCTTTTTGCATGTGGGGAAATGAGGTGTCCATGAATATCAGTCAAATCAAGAAACTAAGAAACATTGTTAAGATTAAGAAACTAGCTACGAAAAACAACAAGATGTTTGTCTGCACAATGAAGAAGACATTAGTCAACTATAGGATGGTACCATCTATTTCACCTTGTCCTTTTCCCTGTGCGCCATTTCAAATTTTAGAAAAGATATTTATGCGTATGTTTGTTTTCAGTCCTTCTCAAGGCAGTTCATCGATGATTACGTCTCAAACCACCTATATGATCAAGAGGCAAGGAAGGTATTCATACAGCACCCATGGTATAATCTTGAAGTCTTCGTCAAGAGGACAAAGGATGGGTGGCCAATCATCCACAGGCACTGGCCTAAAGTTGCGAGGACCTTCAACATCATTGAAGGCTCAATATTCGCCTTCCGATTTAACAATTTTCTAGATGAGACTCATCTGTGTATTTACCGTCTATGATGATACTTAATTTCCAAAGGATTTAGATGTTGCATTTGAAACTTTGTCCTGTTGTGCAATTGGATAGCTAGGCAGTATATGCCTATATGATGTTGTACCCTGATGTAATTCAATTACCATACTACGAATTAGAAATATATTATGTGCTTGATATGAAATGTTAATTTGATTACTAAATGGATTATAAATAATAGAGAAATCAGGCTGATTATTGGGGTTCCCATTCCAGACGGTTTCTAAGACTACACCGTCGGCGATGACCTCAACAAACCCACACGGTTTCTAGAAAGTTGGCGTGTTGGATTGGTGAGCAAGCACACATGAATTTTGCTCGACAACTGTGTGCGTTAGGACACCCAATCACAAACATTTTCTCATAGCAAGTGTGTGTGATGGGCAGCCCAATGCCAAACAGTTTCTTCTAGACACCGTGAGTGATGTTTTGAATAATGCAAATGACAGAATTATAACTATCACGTGTGATGACCAGCCCTATCACAAACGATGTTATGCAAAAATTTGTGTGTGATCTACAATACGAACGGAGACGTAACCTTGGGATCCCATGTTTGGGATGATAAGCTCATCTCACACGTCTTCCCCAATATGTCTATTTGCGATGGCCCTTCGAATCGCAAACGATATATTTTTGCCCATCATGTGTGACCGGATGCAGGCATCGCCGACGGGCTTTCCCTGTCGTGTGGGATAGCCACCCCCCTATCGCCCACACATGCAAGGCGACGGTTTAAGACTACATCACGGAAAGGGGTTAAAAACCGTTTGTATAGCATGCGGCTGCACTAGTGATAACTATGGTACACAAGTAACTAGGGCAACAAAGGTGGAACAAAACACCGAGCAAAAGGCCAAGCCTTCCACCTTTTACCAGGTATATATGTGCATTAAATTAAATAGAAATAATATTGTGATATCTCAAGATATCCATGTTGTCACATGGAAACAACCTGCACCTCCAACTAGCAATGCTATAAGAAGGGCTGAGCAAGCAGTAACATAGCCAAACAAGGGTTTGCTGGGATGTGGAGGGTTAGAGGCTTATCATGGCATTTTAGGGGCTTGACAAACAAGAGGTAGGTAGCGAGACATAGAGATGGAAACGAGACAACTAGCATGGCAATGATAGTAGTGGTATCCAGGGAAATGTTCATCTTGCCTCAGATCCCTCTTGGAAGAAGAACAAATCCGTGAAGTAGACGAACAGGACATAGTCAAATGGATCCTCACACTCCGAAACGCTTTCGGAACTCTATCGAGAAGAAGCAATCCGAAAACAAGCAAATGACACGGTAAACACCACAACATATTCATGACATGATGCGCAATCAAGTATGATGCATGTCCGGTTTAATTATGCATGGCATGGCAAGCACAACAATCAACCACTACAAAATAAGTGAAGTTCAATATGCAACGAGTTGCATATTGACGAAACTCCATGTTCAAATCATTTAGTTCACTCTTGTTTAGGTACTCATCAATATTAAATGTTGTTTAACATGGGTGGTCATGGCATAAGGTGAACATGGAACTAAAGAAATTTTAAATGGAGAAGGAGAACATACATATAACAAAATCATAACTCTCCATACTAAGAGAATTGCGGTAATTGTTGTTTTAACTAAACAATTATTTAAAATGTTGTTTATCATGGCAAGAGGTGAAGCATACACAACTACATCACCTAGGCACTTTAAATGAGGCCGAAAGCAACATATAGCACTTCCAAAACGACCTCATATGAAAATTATGAACTTAGTCCAGATCTGTCCGAACACAATTTTAGAAATAAAGTGGACCTTGTGATTCTACACGTTTTTCTAAACAAGTTACATATGTGGATCATTTAAATCAGAGCTACGGTTATTTAGTTATGAAATAAACCATTTTAACATGGCGTTTATGCAAATTAATGCAAACAGCAAGTTTAAACATTTCTATCATGCTTGAAAGTGGGATATTATGAATCTACACGAAAATCTAAGCATTTTTATATATAAAGTTTTTACATGCAATGCACAGTTGATGAGTTATTATATGTATGAAGTGCAAGGATTTTTCTGTAAAACTGCAATTCTCGGGATAATTGACAAAATCGCAGGACAGAAAAAAAATGAAATGGGCCAAATCTGGAGCTACATGGGCCAGCATGGGACTGAGCGCAGGATAGCTATACGGCGCTCGGGTGAGGTTTAGTGGGCGGCTCACCTCGGGCCAATAGGCCGGCTGGGCTGGGCGTGCGAAGCGGGCCTTGGCAAGGCAGGCTGTGGAGAGGCTGGGCCGGCGTGGCCCACGTGGAGGGACGGGCCGTGGACGTAGGTTTGCTAGATGTGGAGGGTTAGAGGCTTGTCATGGCATTTTTGGGGGCTTGACAAACAAGTGGTAGGTAGCGAGACATAGTGATAAAAATGAAACAACTAGCATGGCAATGATAGTAGTGGTATCGAGGGAAATGTTCATCTTGCCTGAGATCTCGCTTGGAAGAAGAACGAATCCGTGAAGTAGATGAACAGGACTTGGTCGAACGGATTCTCACACTCGGAAACGCTTTCGGAACTCTATCGAGAAGAAGCAATCCGGAAACAAGCAAATGACACGGTAAACACCACAACATATTCATGACATGATGCACAATCAAGTATGATGTATGTCCGGTTTAATTATGCATGGCATGGCAAGCACAACAATCAACCACTACAAATTAAATGAAGTTCAATATGCAACGAGTTCCATATTGACGAAACTCCATGTTCGAATCATTTAGTTCACTCTCGTTTAGGTACTCATCAATATTAAATGTTTTTAACATGGGTGGTCATGGCATAAGGTGAACATGGAACTAAAGAAATTTTAAATGGAGAAAGAGAGCATACATATAACAAGATCATAACTCTCCATACTAAGAGAATTGTGGTTATTGTTGTTTTAACTAACCAATTATTTTAAATGTTGTTCATCATGGCAAGAGGTGAAGCATACACAACTACATCACCTAGGCACTTTAAATGAGGCCGAAAGCAACATATAGCACTTCCAAAACGACCGCATATGCAAATTATAAATTTGGTCCAGATCTGTCATAACACAATTTTATATTTATTAAACATGAAAGTGGACCATGTGAATCTACAAGCTTTTCTAAACAAGTTACATATGTTGATCATTTAAATCGGAGCTACGGTTATTTAGTTATGAAATAAACCATTTTAACATGGCGTTTATGCAAATTAATGCAAACAGCAAGTTTAAACATTTCTATCACGCTTGAAAGTGGGATATTATGAATCTACACGAAAATCTAAGCATTTTTCATATATAAAGTTTTTACATGCAATGCACGGTTGATGAGTTACTATATGTATGAAGTGCAAGGATTTTTCTGTAAAACTGCAATTCTCTGGATAATTGGCAAAATCGCAAGACAGAAAAAAATGAAACGGGCCAAATCTGGAGCTACATGGGTCGGCATGGGACTCAGCGCAGGATAGCTATACAACGCTCGGCCGACGTTTAGTGGGCGGCTCACCTCGGGCCAATAGACCGGCTGGGCTGGGCACGCGAAGTGGGCATTGGCGAGGCAGGCCGCGGACGAGGCTGGGTCGGCGTGGCTCACGCGGAGGCAGGGGCCGGTCTCCGCACGCGCAGGGGATCGGCGCTCCTTGTCTCGCCGGATCTGAAGCAAATGCATGAGCACCCTGGAGGTTCCGGCGGCGGACGTTGATGTGGCCGGCGGCGAGGGGGTGCCTGGGACGGACAGCTGCAGCCGGATCTACGACGGGGCCTCCCAGATCTGCCCATTCCAGGTGACGGCGCCGCTCGGCAACGAACTTCGGGAGGGCGGCGGCCATGGCTTCGATACTGAGCATGGAAACATGGAGATAGAGATGAGGGAGATAAACGGAAGGGGAGAGGAGCGAGGGGGCGACCTGGTCGCGAAGGTCCGGCGAGGGGCGCGCCCTTCGGTGACCGGATAGCGGCGGCACGAGGAGGGCGGCGGAGCGGCAACTCGGGTTGCGGGGAGAAGCTCGAGCTCCGAAGGGACTCGCGCGCGGCGGCGGGGTTCGGTCTGATCCGGGCCCTGGGCGGGCTCCAGATAGGCTTTGCGGGCCCGTGGAGCTGGAGGTGGGAGGCAGGGGGATCTGGTGGCGGCGGCTGAGTGGAGGGGCACGGAAAACAAGGTGGAGAGGCTAGGGTTGCCCGAAATGGAAGGCTAGGGGTCTATTTATAGCAAATGGGGCTAGGGTTAGCAGTTTTTGTCTGTTTTCGGACCCTCCGATCGAGATCGGACGGCTCCGATCGCGGGGTTGGGCTAGGTGGGCTATGTAGAGGGGTTTGGGCCAACAAGAGAGGGAAGTGGCAGCCCGTGACAAAGTTTTTAAAACCGAAAAAACGTCTGATAATTTGACCGATGACGATGCAGCTACAGTTGTCCGTCGGGGTTTCAAACGACCTCCGAATGCGATGAAATTTGGCAGGCGGTCTACCTATGATATAACAAGACCGCACACCAAGTTTCGACCCATTCCAAGAACATTTTATACGCATTTAAAAATGCATTTTACCGATGCCGCAAGCGCGTATCTGTGTGGTTGGTCTCGAAACGGTCGAAGACACGAATGGAGAGAACCGGCAACTACGAACGGATGCAAGTTTTGAAAAAAAAATGACGACAACGACGGGCTGATGATCTGCAGATGATGCGAATGATGCGATGATGAGTGCGACAACCAATTAAAACACACGGTGATAATGGAAGAGACTGAAGCTTCTGGAGCGTCGGTCTCGGGCTGTTACCGCGCGGTGGGGGCGACCACGCGCCCCCAGGTCCCCGCTGCGGCTTTGGGCCGGTTGGCGGCCCCTCCAGACTCTGCCAGGCCAGCACGGGGGCTAAGGCCTCACCGGCAAGCAGCACATGAGGAGGCGCCTCAGGCGAGGCACCCCTCTGCTTCTTGCGCGCGCGCCATGACAAGTTCCACAATCAGGTTCACTAGCCCGGGCAAGGCATAAAAGGGGAATCTGGGACGTCGAAGCACTTACTCGTCGCTGGCAGCCCTGCGCCACCACGTCGGGGTTGGCCTTGGATGTCGGCCCCGGTCGCTTATGGGGGAGGAGAGGGTCCCTAAAGGTCCCGCCTGCGCTCCTGCGCCCGTGGTGCTCCCTTTTGCCGTCATGGAGAGAGGAGGGGCGAGGGAGACGGTGTTCGCACAAGGAAGGAGAAGCAGCGCAGCAGAAGGCGTAAGGCAGAAGACGAGCTATGATGAATTCATCTGGCACGCATGGCGGTTTTCTAGGCAGGAGCGCAGTCCGGGGGCCGAGGCGTCGTGGGCAATGGAGGCCTCGCACGCTCCGTCGTGCGCCACGCGTAGTGCCTGGCCCGCAGGCGTTTAGGGCCCTCGTCGTTTCGCTCCTCCGACTGGCGGAATCATGCGCGCCGCGGGCCCGGGGGCTATAGTTGGGCTCCTGGGACAGGGGGTACCCAGCCCATCTGCCTAGGGCCCAAGGCGCGACGCGTGGCATAGGCACAGCACGGCCCACCGTGGGCTTCTCGAACGAAGCCCTCGCGAGGGCCCCTACCTCGCGAGGGTTTTGGCCTTGGGGTGCCCCAACCAGCCTCGTGAAAACGGCCTTGCGAGGTCGCCTCCTGGGGCTGCCCCTCGGGGCCTCACAGGGTGCATAGGACAAAGATGGCTCGACAAGGCCGCGCAGCCCGCCCCGTTCCAAGGATAGCGCGCGCCCAGCCAAGCGCCCTCTGAAGCGGTGGCAGGGGGCTTCGCTGAGAGGACTTTCCCCTTTGGTGCTAAGGGAGCTGGGCAGCATGCCGGTTCCCAAAGAGGCCCCCAATAGGTTTCATGTTTGGTGAAAGAAGGCCAAGGCTAGGGGCTCGCTAGGACGGTGGTCGTCACCGAGCCCGCCGGCGCGTCACGAAGGGAGACTTTTGCACGCGAAGACCACTTTTGTCGGGATAAGCTGCAGTCATGTCTCCCCTCAAACTGGCACCTGTGGCAACCCTTCCCGTCTGATATTTTTGGGGGAAGAGGACCAAAGCCAGTATAAAAGGAGAAGGACATCGACGGTAGAAAAGAGACCCCTATGTATTCATCCTCTCCCCTAAGAAATCCAGACAAGCAGGAGTAGGGTTTTACACCGCGAGGTGGCCCGAACCTGGGTAAACCACCACGTCCATTGTTCTTCCCCCAAGCTCAAGCACACCGGAGAACCGCCGTAGGTTAGCAAGAGAGAGCAGGGTGGGAGAGCTAGCGCACCCAGAGTTCGAACCTTTCTTGGGTCCCCGGAGCCCCGATTCCGACAAGTAAGTTTCAGCACGTACCGAAAATGTTTTCTTACCAAATTCCACTCACCAAAGGCGCTTCACTCCCCGGCAACAACGCTGGAAAAGAGTCTTGATAACCCACAAGTATAGGGGATCAATCATAGTCCTTTCGATATGTAAGAGTGTCAAACCCAACGAGGAGCAGAAGGAAATGATAAGCAGTTTTCAGGAAGATTTTCTCCGCAAGTGTTGTGAGTAACAGTGATAAATAGGTTTGTAGCCAGATAATTCATATCGAGGGACAAGTAACAATAGTAGCAAGTGTGCATCAAGGTAGCCCACTACTTTTTATAGCAAAGGACAGGCCTAAAGGAACTCTTATATAAAGCAAAGCGCTCCCGGGGACACATGAGAATTTCCGTCTAGTCATGTTCATCATGTTCAGTTGATTCGCGTTCGTTATTTTGATAATTTGATATGTAGGTGGACCGGTGCTAAGGTGATGTTCTTACCTGAACAAGCAACCCACTTATGATTACCCCCTCTTGCAAGCATGTGCAACTACGAAAGAAGAATTAAGATAAACCTAACCATAGCATGAAATATATGAATCCAAATCAACCCTTACGAAGTAATGCATAAACTAGGGTTTAAGCTTCTGTCACTCAAGCAACCCATCATCTACTTATTAGTCCACCATGCCTTCGCTTAGGACCATTAGATGGTGATGTGTCATGTAGTCAATGTACACACGACACCACTAAAGGAAGCAACAACATACATATCATGAAAATATCGAACGAATACCAACTTCACATGATTACTTATAACATGTCTTCTCCCATGTCCTTGGGAACAAAAGTAACTACTCACAATTCATCACCATGTTCAAGATCAAAGGTGTAATAATGATGAATAAGGATCTGAACATATTATTTTCCATCAAGTAAACCAAGAAGCATCAACTAGTAACCCACGTGTACCAATCCGAGGTTTTGAGACAAAGGTTGAGTACAAGAGATGAACTAGGGTTTGAGATGAGATGGTGTTGGTGAAGATGTTGATGAAGATTGGCCCTCCAACGAAGGAGGGAGCATTGGTGATGACGATGGCTTCGATCTCCCCCTCCCGGAGAGAGTTTTCCCAGGCAGAATCACCCTGCCGGAGTGCAAAAGGGTTAAGGTTTCCGCCTCGAGACGGCGGCGCTTCATCCCAAAAGCTTCTCCCTATTTTTTTCTAGGTCAAAACACATCTTATAGCAAACGAGGGAGGCCGGGGCCCCTGTGACGGAACCACATATTATCAGGGCGTGTCCTGTTGGCTTGTGGCCAGTAGGTGGCCCCCCTCCGGTATATTTTTGCTCCATAATTTCATATATATTCCACAAAAATCTCCGTGAAGTTTCAGGTAGTTTGGAGTCTAGTGAATTTTTTCCCTCTTTGTGATGTACCTTGTAAATTCAGAGAGAAAAGGCATAAGAATTGTATCATAAAGTGGAATAATGGACAATAATACTATAAATATTGATAGGAAATCATGATGTAAAATGGATATATCAGCGCGGTGGCTCCATCGCCGGGCCGGCTGGCCCACGCCCTTCCACCACCACCGGCTCTGGGACCTATGTTAGGGTCGCCGCTGCCGCCTCTGTGCCCGAAGGCCGGACTGGCTCCTGCCGTTGCTTCGAGCGCTTCTCCTAGTTCGGCGATGCTGCAGGAGGGCTCGTCCCAGGGGTCGGTGGTGCAATGGCATTCCCCGCGCTCTTAGCCGCGGCATCCTTCTTGGCAGTCACCACCGCCGCGTTATCCACCTGCAATTGGGCGGCACGCTCCTCTCCAGCCACACGGTCACAGCGTGCTCCGCGTCCAGTCTCGCGGCTGCCTCGCCAACCGGGCCCGACGGGTCCACCGGCGGGACATCAATGGTGGTACTACCATGAAGAAGAAAGAAAGATATGATTCAAACGCGAACTGGAAACACCAGAGAAATAAAAAAAATCTTGCAGCCAGGACAACTTACACCGACACAGTGGGAGGTTGGCTCCTCCACGCCCCGGCAGCCTTTGGACCGACGGCCGGGCACCCGGGGGCAGGGCGGCAGACTGCGCCTTCTAGGGGGACGGAACGGTCGGCTGCTCCTCAGCTGGCCACTTCTCCCACCGCCTCTCCTCCGTTGTCTGCTGGCGGGCCGACTGCCCGACGGCCGGCTGCTCCCCAGCCGGAAGCTCCTCGCTCCCTCCCCGCTGTCGTCTCCGGGGTGGTGCTGCTGTGACAGGCGGCGTGTTTAGGATTTGGGCATCATCATCGTCATCGGTCCAGTTCATTAAGGTGATTTCGAGACGGGACTCACCGGCTGGCCCGAACCCGTCGGCACCGGTGTCAGCCTGCTCCTCCTTCTCTTCCACTTCCGACGCCTCCCAGCTGCCGGAGGCATCAGAACCCTCATTCTCTGTCTCAAAGTCCATGAGGTCGGAGGCTATGCGGTCCTCCGTGAAGATCATCGGCTGCGAGCCGTCTGGCGCGAGCTGCTGGGCAAAACGCTGCAACGGTGGCTGGCGGACACATGAGATACTACGATAAGAATCTAAAGAAGGTACAACCGATGTGTTGTGCTTACCGCTGGTGCGGGGAAGTTGTGGCGGTACGTCTCCTTGCCGAGCCACCAATCATCCGTCGCCAACTAAAAGTTGGTGATGGCGTTGACACGACCGACTATCTTGGCTGACTGGAGGTCGATTGTCGACAACTGGCACGGGTCCTTCCGGAATCCCATGTCGTAGATTCGGTGCATCCGCTGCTGGAGCAACAGCACCCAAAGGGCAATGAGCGTTGCCACTAGGTCCGGGGGCAGCAGCCCATTCGAGGCCTTCAGCTGCTGTAGGCGGCCCATGATCACCTTGAGCTCCTCGCTTTGCGGCTCGAGATCCCAGTTGTCGCCGGTCGGCGACGCGTCAGCGAACTTCGGGATATTGACCCAGTCGCGTTTGGCATCAAGGTTCCGGACATAGAAGAACGCCCTTTGCCACTTTTGTTCCGACGAACGTACACCACCGTCATGGCGCAGGTCTACAACACCTCCTCATTCTTTTGCGCTAGGAAGAAAAAGAACTGCCGGAAGAGAGAAGGGAATGGAAGGAAGCCGAAGAAGCCCACGCACAGGCTCATGATGCTGGCGAGGTAAAGGATGGAGTTCGGCACCATGATGGATCTGGAGGCTGTAAAACTCGAGGAACTGCCGGACGAACCTGCTCGCACGCAGCCTGAAGCCGCGCGCGGAGTGCGCGGCAAAGACTATGCGCTCCCCTGCCCACGACGCCGGCACGCGCTCGCTATCATGGCGTGAACGGCGACCCACTCTGCCGGCGGGATCTTACGCGCATTGCGGAGTCGCTCGATGTCCTCGAGCGTGATGACCGAACCCTCCCACGACCCAGAAACGGGCGCGTCCATCTCCGGGCTCGACGATATAGTCGGCGCGGGGAAGAGACGCGGAAAGGAGAGGCTGCCACCCAGCGTGACACCGGCGGCGGGTGCTGTGGGCACACATAGGAGGAGAAGGGGACGGCGAGCGTGAACGCAGAGAGCACTGCGGGCCCGAGGAGGAAGAAGGAGAAAGGAGTGGTTGCAGAGCATGACGAGCACGAGCTCGGGGCGCGATGCAAGGAGGAAGACGAGGGGCGGGGGCAGGATGACTTGTGGCCTCTGCCTCTCCTCCTCCTCTCCCTTATAAACCCCGGGGAGACATGGGGCACGGGGGATCTGTTACGCCCCCCCCCCCCCCAAACACACACACAAACACACACTAAAGCTTGGAATGTGCCCGCATTAAACGCGGGGAACCCCAACCGTCAGGGCTCAACCCGCAAAACATCCCGCCTGCGGGCCGAGGCGGCATACGGCGGCGACCCGTCGCGCGCGTGACAGCAGGGCCCGCCCCCTCTATGCCCGAAGCAGCGCTGCAGAACCCGAGGCGTTGGAGTGTGGCCGGCTGGCTAGCGACCACCCTGCCGGGCCGGCTACGCGGGCCCGGTGTTTTCTTCCACCCGAAGCCGGCCGGGCCCATGACGTCAACACTTCGAAGCATCTACGATCTCAGGAGGGGGAAGCCGTCACCCCCCTTCGTCGAAAACCTCTGGACCCCAACAGCTTCGAGGGCTACTGATGGGGATATGAACCCTAGGTATACCAAAGCAGAGGAGATAGCAATCCGAAACATTTGGGGGTCGGCTGTGCCCCCCTCCCCTTGGCCGCCTGGCCGGCAGCCCTCACGGGTCGGCCCCTCGACCAGCAGCCGGCTGGGCAGCGATCGGCCTGACCAGCCGGCTACGGCGGCAGCCAGGGGGTCAGCGCCCATCCCATCCGCCCGTACCTGCGTGCGGCAACGTTACATGGCCTCCCACGACGAGGCACGCCTGTCTACAAGACCCCTTGACGGGGCAAAGCGTGGCTACAGGGCCCCTGACGAAGCAAGACGTGGCTATAGGGCCGCAGGTACCGCTGACCTTGACCGGGCGGTCCGGCCCTGTAGCAGGCGTGCGCTACAAACTCCTGGCGAAGGCGCGTACTGGCCACAGTGGCCGGCAGCCGGTGGGCCCCGCGACCGAGAACACTCGGCAGTCGGCGGTCCCCACGACCGACGAGAGAGGCTGGCAGCCGGGGCCCGCACCCCTTTTATCCTCCTTTTTGTGTTCATTTGGCTACACTATAAAGCCACCCCATAGGCCCCCTGAGAGTGGGTCGGCCTTCTTCCCACCTAGACATACACCCATACGAGGCAGCGAGGCACGTAGCGAGAGCTCCTTCTTCCTCCTGACGAATAGTTCAAGGAGCATCATGTATTGTGATCGCATATAGTCACTCCGGCAAGACTGGGGGTATTACCTCCATCGGAGGGCCCTGAACCTCAATATGCCTACGTCATATGTCTCGCACCCTCACCCGTCTCCGAGCGCTGCCGACGCCCGTCGGCCCCAAACCACAACTTAAGACACCACCTGGCATGTGACGTAGGAATACCACGGCAGCCATCAAGTTGTCGGAACGTAAGGCAAACAAGGATGCAGCGACGAAGGCGAAGGTGGCTCGCCATGCGAAGGAGCAGGACCGTCTGCTCTGCACGCTGTCGGGCATGAGGTGCAGCTTTGGCTCCGACTTGACAGACGGCTCCACCTCCAGCTCCGATGACGATGCACCTCCGCACGCCGTCGCCTACACGGAGGAGGGGCACAGATGCGTCGACGCACGGAAGGGGAAGGGGTCGGCGAGGAAATTGTGATTTCCTCCGCCCTTCCCCGTTCTATTTAAATTTTAACTATGCTTTAACTAGTTTGTAGTATGGATTTGAATTGTCCGACTTTCAACTCCATTGAACTATGCTTTTTTTGTTAGGTGATTAAATGTTGACTCGATGAACTACGTTCGATTGATTGTTTTTTACGTAGTGTTATGTGGTTTGTATGGTTTTGGTTTTAGATATGGGGACACGGGTGCGAAAGCCAACAAATAAGATGTGCCCGGTCAGTGTCCACGGACGCGTCCGGACGTGTTTGAAGGTCTGGACGTGTTTGAAGGTCTGGATTTGCTATCTCTACGGGCGCGTCTGTGGATGTTTGAGGGCGTGGATTTGCTATGTCCGGTTGTAGATGCTCTGACAGGACGGAGATTTCCACCTCCTCACCCAATGCCACTTCATGTCCCGACTGAGATTGCCAACTGGCTCGGCATCCTTGATTTCTCTACTCCGGCTTGGGCAAATGCCACCTCACCATGGTGTTTTTCTGACACACTGCCATGGTGGTTGTCACGAGAACCAAGGAGGAGGCCCATCTTCGGGAGTTAGCGGGCACAAAACACTGGAGTGATGTAAATGCCACAAGATTAGTCTTTCCCCCCCTCCCCCCTTTTTTAAAAAGGAAGATGACCCCTGGCCTCTGCATCTAGAAGATGCATGCATCCATTTTATTAATTATTCACGAAGACCTTACAAAGTAGTACATCAATATGTCTGAATCCGCCAACTTGGCAACATAAGTTGTTACTCCTATCCACTTGCTGAAGGGGTGTAGAAATGCTGAGCTGAATACCCAGCCCTGTAACCTAAGCCTAACATCTAAATCCGGAGGCCCCAATCAAGCCACATACCTGGTCTGAGGCACAAACCGGTCCGACACACTCATGGGTCGTGGCCACCATTTTCCACCGATCAATCTTCAGAGCAGGTACTGATCCAACGACCTTGCGAGGCATGCCATCGATGCCGCCACAGCGCCAAACAGCACCGCCGCCCTGCGCTCGTCCATCCAGACACATCCGTCGTCAAGATCCAGCTGCACCATGCCACGAAAACTCGTCATCGTCGATATGGTAGATCCAATGCCGCTCCTCCTGCCAACCTCCAACCTGTCCCCGCCGCTGGAGCTGCCATGAGTGCCCACTACTCACAGTACCTCTCCCCCGAACACCCAAGCCTCTCAAGACGACGCCTCCATGAAGGACACGACGCGTAGGGCGCCGCTGCCGCCCAATCCAAGACGGATTTTAGACTTTTCTCCGAGAGGGGGTCAGAGGTGGATAGGAGGGACCTCGGCTTCGCTTCCAAGGAGGGTAACAACGCCAAAGTAGTCGCCGATGCCGGCCCGAACTAGCCATCCAAAGTTTCCTCCGGTCCCCAACCTGAACCGCCAACCTCTGTCTGCTCCGGATCTGGCCACGAGCCGAGACACGAAACCTACGAGGGAAGAAAGCACCATAGGGCTCAACCCACTAAAAGGAAGATCGAAAGGAGACTCCTGCGCATGTCCATCTAGGCGCCAGATCTAGAAGATCCGACCTAGGAAACGGCGAGCACCACTCCCCGCACTGGCCGACGGCGTCCGAGCGCCAGATCGCGAAGGATCTGGCCCAAACGCGGCGACTCTCGCAGCCACCAGATTCTGGCCCTCCCACAGCCGCCAGTCCGCGTCGTGAGTGTGGACCCTAGATGTCGACGCGTCGCGTACGCCACCGCCAAGATCCGCCCACAGCGCCGCCGCACCCCACGACAGTCCGGCACCTCATCATGAACATGCCGTCCTCCCTTCCCCCCCTAAATAACGAAAATGGCAAATAATTCGCCTTCTTGCAAAAAACATATATTCATATTTTTGAAGTTGCCTTAAGATGAAAGCCAATCTTCTTGTACTTCTTTATCTCGCTGACCACATAATAAAATCAAATTTGCTGTATGGATTGCCAAATTGTAGTCTTCAAAAGCGTATGAAAAGCTCTTGCTTCTGTAGCTCTTTCATACTTGGAAACGATCTAACAGGATATTCATAGTCCTCGGGACCCTTGATTAAAAACTAATGTGGATACTGCAACGAGAACACAAATAACGTGGTATCTAATCTTACTAATTGTACCATCTGGTTGCTTATAGTAAACCGACACGTACTATTCAAGAGAACTGCAAATGACTATTGATCTCAAAGATATTTTGTAGCTGCTGCTCACCACTGCGCCAAAATATCCATTCACATGAGCAGAGGGCAAGGATCAAGACGAAACTTCTCTAATAGTATCACTAGTTTCATCAACCACCTCTATGTTGAAGGACAATGGTTGCCAGCCTGAAGAATGAGGCAAAAACCACTTGTTTCTAACAATTACATTATGTAAAATCTGGGGAACATCGCCAAGGGCATGCTGCTAAAAGCATAATTTCTTCAAGATGGTTGATGTCGGATTCAGGGCTCCGCAAAACCCAACAAGGTTCGAACACTAGGGCGTGTGTGAAGATCTCAACCGGCTCAAGGTCTCAACTTGTCACCCTACGGCCTAGCTACGTCGAGTACGCTCTTGCGAGGAAGAAGATGGACACGGTGGTTTACCCAGGTTCGGGCCACCTTGCGGTGTAAAACCCTACTCCTGCTTTGTGGTGGATTGGCCTCTTGAGGAGTCTGAGGATGAACTAGTAAAGTGGTTGGGAGGGCCTCGCGAGGGCCCTTGGTGGTGATGAACTCGACTTGGCTCAGCCTTGTTCCACCTCCCTTCTACGGTGGGAGCTCGTCCCTACTTATAGGGGCCATGGTCCTCTTCCCGCGTCGCACCGGCGGGAAGGGATCCCACAATGGCCAAATTTGAAAGGGGACAGGAGGTACATCCTATCATGACGAAAGGTGGTCTTCGCCTGCAAAGTTTCTGGGTATGATGCAGCGGTGGGCTCGGCGATGACATCCATCCTGCCAAGCTCGTGGTCTTGGTCCTCTTGCACCGGGAATGAAACCTTTGGGGAGCTCCTTGGGAACCCGCGTACGTTTTTGCCTCCTTTGCACCAAAGAGGAAACTGTCCTCCCTCTGCGCCCGCTGGCGCCCGCCTGTCTTGTTTGTCAGAACCCACGTCACCCCGGCCTCATGAGGCCCGGTGCTTGCATAGCAATTTTTGCTCCTCGCGAGGTGATTTGAAGGGGTGCCGCTCCTCCGGAGGCCTTGGCGTTGTCCTCCTCGCGGGGAGGGGGCTCTCGCGAGGGCCTTGACTTGGGGATTCATTGCAGGGCCTTACCGGGCCTTCGTGGTGGGCCACACGCCAGGCCGTAGGCAGGCAGGTCTGGGTACCCCCGGTCCCAGAACGCCGACAGTAGCCCCCGGGCCCGAGGTGTGCATGGGCTGACATCGGGGTGAAGCTAGAGAAGGGGGGCGGAACCGCCGCGGGACCCATTCGCCTGCGGGCCGGTCTTGCCGCGTGGCACACGACGGGGCGCGGACGCCTCCACTTCCCCATGTTGCCTCGGTAACCGCCCCAGCGGGCAAGGGCTGGCGCGTGCTGTGGAGTCATTATCGCCCGGTATGTGGAGAGATGCCGGTTATCCTCTGATTGGCTATAATTGGGCGAGGGGGCGGAGCAACCCTAGCCCATCTTCATCTTCTTGCCTCCTCACCTCAGTCCGCCACTTCCATGACCATGACGCCAGTGAGGAGGTTTTCTGCTGCCGAGAAGGGGAAAGGCTGCCTGGAGGGGTCGGGCTCGCCACTGCCCAAGAGGAGTCCCGGCCGTCCCCGCAAGCACACCACGACGCCGGCGGTGGCCCCTCAAGGATGCGGGCGCACCCCGGCGCAGGCTGGCGCCACCTCCGGCAGCTGTGGGAGGGCCCCCTCCCGCGCACGCGGCAGCGGTAGCCGTGGCACTCGTGGTCGAGGCGGAGGGTATGCAGCCGATGCCCGGCCGCCTTGCTCGCAATCCCACTCGGTCGACGTTGTTCAGGAGTTTGTGGTGTGGGAGGAGAGGTCGGTCATCTCCTGGGTTCAGCTCCCGCGGCGCTTCTTCGCGGGGGCACTGCCAGCCGGAGGGTCCGCCGGCTTATGGCTGCAGGCCGACGGTTGCTGCAGTCGAGCCTCATGGGTGGGGGTTGAGGTCACCCCCGCGGGCTACGTATTCCTGACCCGCGGGTGGCAGGCGTTCGCCCGCGCCCGCGGCCTGCAGGGGAAGTGTACCCTCCACTTCAAGTACGATGGGGCGGCGACGCTCTTCATCAAGGTCTTCGGGGAGGACGGTAGGCGCTTGGGGTGCTGTCCTAAGGGTGACGGCGACGACAGTGAGCACCTCTCCGCCGACGACGACCATCGTGGTGGCGTCGTCCTCGGCGGTAAGCTTGCCCTTGGCGACGGGCGCGGTACCTCCAGCAGGAGCGATGCTTCCTCTGGCGAAAGCTCGAGCGACGACGACTACGACAAGCCGCCACGCCGGCGGGCCCGGACCAGGGAGGGCAGCGAGCCGCCGTGGTGCCGTGCTCCTGCCCCGGAGGCTGTCGAGCCGCCATGTCGCCTTGCCACCGTCAAGGAGGAGTAGGACTCTGACTGAGCGGCGCCCGGGCCAGGCCTTAGGAGTGGCGGTCCTCAGGAGGCCGTCCTTTGCTTTTGTTTCCTGCACGAAAAATCACGAAAGGCCCGCGGGGTGTAATGATCTGCGGCGCTCGCGCCCTTATGTTAGCATTTTTCTTCCTGCATCATAGTTTTTACGTTGCTGCAAATTAGAATGTCACTACCTGCTGCGATCAGGGTAACTTATGGTTGGGATAACTTAGCTTGACTTGTCCGCGGTGGGGGGCGCATCCCTCCAGAACTTCCTTCTTTAGCCGCAGAGCCCCCGAGCCCCGTTGCGAGGGTTGATAGACGCCGGTGTGCCGGGCCACGACGTCTGACTAGGCCAGGAGGTAGGCGCTCCTGAGGCCGGGGTTTGGAGGTGATGTTGTGCGCGAGCTCGCCTTGAGAGCGTCGCGCGAGGATTAGAACGCCAAAGTTTTGGCGAGGTGCGTGTGTGGCCTAGAGCCTGCACAACGTATTGTGCCCAGCCCCCGCTCGCGGGGCGCGCGAGGGAGAGCTGGCGGGTGTCGAACCCTTTGGAAAGAACTCAGAACAAGAAAATGTCGCAAGAAAAAGGTTCCCACCCCATTTCCAAATAAGACGCGAAAAACTCCAAACTTCATTCAAAAAGGCAGCAAATTTGGTTACAAAAGAGAGAAAATAACAGCCGCGTCCGGCGCCTAGTCTAGTCTTCGTCTTCCCCCAGCGCGGAGCATGGGGCATCCACTGGGCATGGGCATAGTCGTTGAATGACAGTGTCGTCCGCCAGCGCGGAGCATGGGGCTTCCACTCGGGCATGGGTGGGAACCCCTCCGCGTCCTCGGGGGGCTCCGGGCGTATAGAGCCCACTGATTATTATGTGAGAGTGTCATGGGTAGAACTTGCGGAGATGCTGGATGTTCCAGGCATTCTGGATGGGGACCCCGTCCTGAGCCTCCAGGCGCACGGCGCCAGGCCTGGAGACGCGGGCGACCCTGAACGGGCCCTCCCACATGGGCGAGAGCTTGTGCAAGCCCTCCCTGGAGAGGACCCGCCTCGGGACGAGGTCTCCGACTTCGAGGGTTCTGGAGCCGATGCTGCGGCAATGGTATCGCCGCAACGCTTGCTGGTACCTCGCTGCACGGAGTGAGGCCTGGCGGCGGGCCTCCTCCCCGAGCAAAAGGTATGTTCCCCGCGTGGCATCCTGACGCTCCTCGTCGAATGCCAAGACCCGCGGGGAGCGATGCTTGACCTCGTGCGGGAGGACCGCCTCGGCTCCGTAGACGAGGAAGAATGGCGTTCCGCTGGTGGGCTTTGTCGCAGTGGTGCGGAAGGACCACAGCATGGACTGAAGCTCACCAAGCCAACCCCTGCCGCAGGCCTCGAGTATCTTCTGGAAGCTCCTTGCCTTGAGGCCCCTCAAGACCTCCGCGTTGGCGCGCTCGGCCTGGCCATTGCTCCACGGGTGTGCTACCGAAGCGTAACATATCTGCGTCCCAAGGTTAGCACAATATTCTTTAAATAGGTTGCTTGTGAACTGTGAGCCATTGTTAGTAATGATACGGTTGGGGACACCGAAGCAGCTCACGAGGCCCCGGATGAACTTGACTGCTGAGCCGGCGGGGATGGTGCGCACGGGCTCCACTTCCGCCCACTTGGTGAACTTGTCGATGGCGACGTAGAGGTAGCGGTAGCCTCCGGCCGCTCGAGGGAAAGGGCCCAGTATGTCCAGCCCCCAGACCGCAAACGGCTAGGAGAGCGGGATGGTCTGGAGACCTTGCGCGGGTTGATGAATCTGCTTGGCATGGAACTGACAGGCTTCGCAAGATCGCACCAGTTCGGTGGCATCGTTGAGTGCCGTGGGCCAGTAGAAGCCGCTGCGGAATGCCTTCCCCACCAGGGTGCGAGACAAGGAATGGTGCCCGCAGTCCCCACCGTGAATGTCGGCCAGCAGTTCGCGCCCCTGCTCTTCAGATATGCACGGCAGCGAGACGTCGTTTGGGCGCCTGCGGTACAGCTCGCCATTCTTCAGGCAGTAGGCTGTGGCCTGGCGGACCACGCGCTCCGCATCCTCCTCCTTCTCCGGCAGGGCGCCGCCGAGCAGGTACGCCTTGAACTCCTTTGTCTATCGCCGGCCTAGGGTTCCAACGCCAGGAGCAATCGCGCTCCCGCGGCCAGTCCGTAGGCCGGGGCGCCCGAGAGCGGGGCCGGCGGCAGCTCCTCCCGAGGTGGCGCTAGGCCCACGGTTGGTGGGGATGCCGATGGTTTGAAGAGCCTTTCCTCGAAGACGCCAGGCTCCTGAGGCTCGCGGCGCGACGCCCTCTTGGCGATGTCGTCCGCCTCCTTGTTCGTGCTGCGCGGGACGTGCTGCAATTCCATGCCCTGAAAGCGCTTTTCAATTTTGCGTACCTACTCCAAGTACGCCTCCATGTGCTCGTCCTTCGTCTTGTACTCCTTGTTGGAGAAGTTGACGAGGAGCTGGGAGTCGCCCTTGACAGTGAGGCGCTTGACCCCCATGGCCACGGCGGCCTTGAGGCCCGCGATCAAGCCCTCGTACTCTGCGATGTTGTTGGAGACCTTCTCGCCATGCTGGAAGCAGAGCTGCACGGCGTAGTTGAGCTTGTCCTGGGTCGGTGAGATGAGTACGACCCCAGCCCCCGCGCCCTGTCGGGCGAAGGCGCTGTCGAAGTGCATGACCCATCCGTCCGGCGCCTCATCACCTGGCGCGAGGGACTGACTCTCATCCATCCCCCGGTCGGGTGCATCCGTCCATTCCGCCATGAAGTCAGCGAGTGCTGCGCCCTTGATGACCCTGGTCGTGCTGACCTCCAGATGGAAGACCTGTAGCTCGATGTTCCACTCCGCCACCCTTCCGGCGGCGTAGGGGTTGTGCAGCACTTTCTCCAGTGGGTACACAGAGACGACCTTGATGGGGTGGCCTTGGAAGTAATGGCATAGCTTCCTTGATGCAACGAGGAGCGCGAGCAAGAGCTTCTGCTGCATAGGGTAACGCGAGCGCGAGCACGATGCTGATGTAGTACACCGGGTGCTCAACGAGGCACGAAGCGTCGGCGCCGCCCTGCTCCTCAGGGGGCGTGCATGACTCTAATGCCTCATGAGCCACTGGGGCGACAAGAGTGTCAGGAGCGCCATCCTGAGGTGGCGACTGCAGTGCGGCCCCTTGCGGATAGCCTTTCTTCATGCGTGTGCCGGCACGCTCCTCCCGGATCGCCTCGAGCGCCGCGCTGGCCGAGTGGGGGGTTGCTGCTAGGTAGAGCACCAAAGGCTCGTGAGCGCGCGGTGCCACCATGACGGGAGGGTCCGTGAGGTACTGCTTGAGTTCTTGGAAGGCTGCCTCAGCTTCTGGGGTCCACTCGAAAGGTCCCTTCCTCTTCATGAGCTTAAAGAAGGGGAGGGCTCGCTCACCGAGCCTGGAGATGAAGCGCCCCAAGGCGGTCACGCAGCCCGCCAGCTTCTGCATTTCCTTGAGGGTCTGAGGCGGACTAATCTTCTCAATTGCCTTGATCTTTCCGGGTTCGCCTCGATCGCTCGGTGCGACACCAAGAAACTGAGCAGCTTGCCGGAGGGAGCCCCGAAGACACACTTCTCCGGGTTAGCCTCAAGTTCACCCGACGTAGACTGGCAAACGTCTCTTCTAGGTCTTCGATCAAGGTCTTCGCCTCCCACGATTTGACCATGATGTCGTCGACGTACGCCTCGGCATTCCTCCTGAGCTGTTGCCCCAGGGCGATGTGCATCAACCGTTGGAAGGTTGCCCCTGCATTGCGCAGCCCGAAGGGCATGCATGTGTAGCAATACACACCGCACGGGGATAGGAACGCTGTCTACTCGATGTCTTTGTAGCGACCCGATCTCAAGGGATCGGAGTCTCTGTGCTTAAGTGTCATCCCTGGATCGGTATGCTGACACACACAGTACTCGAGTATTTATAACAGAGTTCAAACACACATTTATTACATCGAGAATCCTCAAAAGAGTATTATTACAATAATGTGGCCTAGGGCCCAATAAAGCAAAATAATGCAGAAGCAAAATAAGTGTAACGAGTCCATCAACTCCACGAGCAAGCTGAGTGCAGAACAACGACCTATCGCACCTTATTCGTCGTCGGATAAATCTGCAACATGATAAGTTGCAGCCGTGTAGGTCAGTACGTGGAATGTACTGGCAAGTCACATCATAAGTGTAATGAGCCTACATTGTACATGCAATTTGGCTGGTGGAAAGCTCTAAGTTTAGTTTTGCAAAAAGATGGTTTTTCCCTATCAAAATTATTGTTCTACTTCTACAAATATCATAAGTCTGAGATGGTACCCCATCTCAATCAATTCCAAAATTATGTCAACACCCGGTTGATTATTTAAGAGTGATGAGATCTCCCTACATTTCCACTACTAAAAGCTCAAGTTGTCCATGACCGGGGACACGGCTAATCGATTAGATTGTAAATCTGCAGAGGTTGTGCACTTTTCCACACAAGACTCGACCACATCCTTGATCGGAAGATCGAGACATAGTCTTTCGAAAGCATTCCCCCTAACCCATGGATAGGCCGGTACACCTACATCATCTACATCTGCTAGCCTATCCCGGAAGAGGTCACACCATCTACTCAACTAAGCCAGAGCCCATATTGGCTTGCGGCTGTACACGGAAGCTTCTAGACATGAAAACAAGGTTGATCCCTTTGAGCCTGGGTGGACGGACCACTAGTGTGCACTCCCATGGATTCCCATGAATGCTCCCACTGTACTTCTCCACCATACAAACCAATTTCCACCCAGGTAGTTCATTAAAGTCTTGGTCCTAATTACTACTTTGTCACTCATATCTCAAGATGATAACACTCCCCAATCCACGTCTACTTGGCGAAGCATTATAATTTAACTCGGTGGCGACAAAGTTGGTATGGTTCAGACCTACCTCAAATGAACTACTGGGTGCAAGCAATTGTCATACGGCATAATTTTCTAACATGCAATCCTACAACAAAGGACTACGTGCATATATAAAACATAGGTAAAAAACAGATATGATCAAAATGTAACTTGCCTTCGTGCTGGGAGTGAAGTTCTAGGGAGTGGTAGTACTCTGCTTCGCACTCCGGACAATCTATTGCAAATTAAATAAACACACATGAACAAGCATTCATACAATTCAAAGAAACATGCAACTCAAAAACATTTGCAAAACCAAATAAAATCCAACACACTTAACTAGCATGCAATTTTTTCCAGGTATAAAATCACGTGTGAAATAATGTTCAAAATTCATGACGTGCACTAGTCTTCCTACAAGGCATACTAGCAATATTGTGATGAATAGGAAATAATCGTGTAGAAAAAATATTGTGGCAAAGGTTCATGGCATAGGATTTAGTTTGTGTGACGCGGTGCAAAAAGAATCACTTCAAATGGGTATACCGTTTGGAAGATATGGCCTAATGAAGTTCAAATTCAAATCTGAAATAAATTCAAATTTTAACTTGGAAAAGTTTGCAACGATGGGTTTTCTGGATAGAGCTATTCGAGACGAAAATTTAGCCGCTGATTTCATCTTGTTTCGATCTACGGTTAAAAAGTTATGGCCATCTAAAGATTTGAAACAAATCTGAAAAAAACTGCTACAATAGCGTTTTCTGAAAACACTAAAGTCTGAATGTTCGCGGCTAGAGCGTCATATGGTCGGCTCTGATTGGCTCGCGGTGTTCACTATGGACGCCACGCGGTGAACGTCCGCAGGTTACCTAATAAGAAGAAAACCGGGCCGGTTGTCTTAAAAACAGACCGCGGTTAACCGCGTACCGGTTAAAAATAAAAACCAATCTAGATCTAAGCATCGGTTCGATCTAATAAAATAGAGCTATCCTAGTCTACGTACTAACAGAGCGATCGGTGAGCGCTTACAGAGGCGAACGGCGTCGGGCAAGAAGCTCATCGGCGGTGGGGCGGCGGCTCCGGCGGGCTCCGGCACGGGCGAGGTGGTCGGGTGTGTGCGGCGCGACGTGGGCAGCCGAACGGTGGTGACGGCGGTCGGCAGCGACGACCGGAAGGAGCGGAGGGAGGCGGCGAACCTCCGGTGCTCCGGTGAACTCCGGCGACGCAGGTCGTCGGGGCGGCGTCTCCGGGGCGTCCTAGGGGCAAAACAACATGTCAGGGAGATGCAGGATGTCGTGGGGGTCAGATTTCACAAAGAAAAAGAGGCAGGGGAGGTTCACCGGCGACGTGGCACTCCGGCAAAGAGCTCGGCTCCGGCGAGATGCAAACGGATGAGGCGGTGGCTGTGAGCGGCGAGAGGTGGAGCGAGTCTGCTGAATGGAAAGAGGGGATCGAGGGCTTTATATAGGCGCGGCTAGGAGTGTTGCGGAGCTGCAGATAAGCGTTATCCCGAGGACTTCGGCCGGCTGGTTCGGGAGTGCAAGCTCGGCTGAGTTATCCCGTGGCAAGCGCGGGAGGTTGGGGATGAAGGCTGGGGTCGGGCCCCATTTGCCAGCGTGAGAGGGAAAGAGAGAGTTAGCGAGAGGGAGAGAGATGAGACGAGCGGGCGAGGTGGTGGGGCTGGGGCGAGCGCTGGCGCTGGTGCTGGGCTCCACCTTGCTGGTACGAGAGAGAGAGAGAGAGAGATCGTGGGGAGCCACGATCGGGCGAGGGAGGGGACGAGCGGCTTGGCTGGCCGATCGGCCTGGCTGGGCTTCGGCCGGCCTGGGCCAACGTGTGCGTGTGTGTTCTTTTTTTTTAAATAAAAACGTTCTTTTTCAAACTACACCACTAGAGAAGATAAAATAAGGGAAATAATTTTATAAATCCTAATATAATATATAGAGCATAGTGAACTTTTAGTTCTGCTCAAATGACTTAGAAAAATATTTCTTAATGCAATAATCTAACTTTGGGAAAGAAACTACTTTTCAATGCATCTTTAAAAACACCAAATTTTATTAGTACCTTCCCACTCAGCTATATTTTGAGGAAGTCGTATTATCCTCTCTCTATTATTTTATGTGAGTGAAAAAAAATTGAACATCATAAACTCCAAATGCAATAAATCATGAGATGCAATATGATGATCCTATTAACATCCTAATTTACTAAAATTGGGATGTTACAAACCTACCCCCCTTAAGATGAATCTCGTCCTCGAGATTCGGGTTGGCCAGCAAAAAGGTGAGGATGGTCACGCTTGAGATCTTCCTCTCGTTCCCATGTAGCTTCCTCCTTGGTGTGGTGACTCTACTGAACCTTGCAGAACTTGATGACCTTGGTACGAGTGATTCTCTCGGCAGTCTCAAGAATCTTAACAGGCTTCTCCTCATAAGTTAGATCGCTCTCCAACTGAATTGCTTGTAGAGGCACTGTATCTCTCAAAAGAATATCGGCCATCTCTGCATGACACTTCTTCAGCTGGGAAGCGTGAAACACATCATGAACTGCTGACAAACCCTCTGGTAGTTCCAACTTGTATGCAACTTCTCCTCTGCGTTCCAGAACTCTGTACGGCCCCACGAATCGTGGTGCTAATTTTCCTTTCACTCCAAACCTCTTAATACCTCGTAGTGGAGACAAGCGAAGATATGCTCTATCTCCCACTTCGTAAATCACTTCCTTGCTTTTAGCATCGGCATAACTCTTCTGTCTAGACTGAGCTATCTTGAGTCTATCACAGATCAACTTGACCTTCTCCTCAAAATCTCGAATCAAATCCGATCCAAACAATTTGCGATCTCTAACTCCATCCCACATCAACGGTGTTCTGCACTTCCTCCCATACAATGCCTCGAAAGGGGACATCTGCAAACTGGCTTGATAGCTGTTGTTGTACGAGAACTCTGCATAAGGTAAGTTATCATCCCAACTAGACCCGTAGTCTAGCGCACAAGCTCTCAACATGTCCTCTAGAATTTGATTCACTCTCTCTGTCTGCCCATCTGTCTGTGGATGGAACGCTGTACAGAATTCCAGCCTGGTACCCAAAGTTTCGTGTAACTGATGCCAAAACTTTGAGGTAAACTGTGTTCATCTATCTGATACAATGGTCCTCGGAACTCCATGTAGACATATGATCCTGGTCATATATATCTTTGCTAGCTTAGTACTTGTATAGGTAGTCTTCACTGGGATGAAGTGAGCAACCTTGGTCAAGCGATCAACTATTACCCAAATGGAGTCATATCCTGAACGAGTCCTGGGTAATCCCGTGATGATGTCCATGCCAAGTTTATCCCATTTCCAATCAGGTATCGGCAATGGCTGAAGTAAACCCGCTGGTTTCTGATGTTTTGCCTTTACCCTCTGACATACATCGCATACCTCTACATACTCAGCAATTTCCCTCTTCATACCGGTCCACCAAAAAGTTTCCTTCAAGTCCAAATACATCTTGGTGTTTCTCGGGTGTATCGAGTAAGGCGAATCACGAGCCTCCTGAAGAATCAACTTCCTGATCTCTGGATCATTGGGCACACAAATACATTGCTCAAACCATATGGTTCCATGCTCATCCTCACGGAATCCTTCTGCCTTTCCTTTGTTGATCCTCTCCTTTATCTCAGCAATACCTTGATCCAACTTCTGAGCTTCTCTGATCCTTCCCAACAACGTGGACTGAACTTCGAGTACAGCAACATAACCTCTTAGAACTATTTCCAACTGGAGATCTCTAAGTTCATCACACAACTCCGGAGGTAATCCTCCTGCGATAAGAGTGTTAACATAACTCTTACGGCTCAAAGCATCTGCCACGACATTGGCTTTTCCTGGATGATAATGCAAACTCATGTCATAATCCTTGATGAACTCCAACCATCTCCTTTGCCTGAGGTTCAACTCTTTATGCGTGAAGATATACTTCAAACTCTTGTGATCCGTGTAAACATCACATTGATTCCCGATAAGGAAATGTCTCCAGGTCTTGAGTGCATGCACCACTGCTGCTAACTCCAAATCATGTGTGGCATAGTTCAACTCATGAGGTCGAAGCTGACGTGAAGCATAAGCTACAACCTTTCCTTCTTGCATAAGCACGCCTCCAAGTCCTTGGCGTGAAGCATCACAATACACCTGAAAATCCTTGTGTATGTTTGGCAAAATTAGTATTGGGGCTGTAACCAAACGTTTCTTCAACTCCTAGAAACTGGCCTCACATTCCTCAGTCCAATTATACTTGGTGTCCTTCTTCAACAACTCCTTCATGGGCTTTGCAATCTTGGAGAAATTATCAATGAACCTCCGATAATATCCTGCAAGTCCAAGGAAACTGCGGATCTCGCTGACTGAGGTCGGTGCCTTCCATTCCGTGACTGCTTCTACCTTGGAAGGGTCCACGACAATTCCTTCCCCTGACACAACATGTCCGAGAAATCCGACTTCCTTCAACCAAAACTCACACTTTCTGAACTTGGCATAAAGTTGGTGTTCTCTGAGCTTCTCCAGAACTAAGCGCAGATGTTCTGCGTGCTCCTCCTCATTCTTGGAGAAAACCAATATATCATCAATGAATACCATGACAAACTTATCCAAGTACTCCATGAATACCTTGTTCATCATGCTTATAAAATAGGCAGGGGCATTAGTCAAACCAAAAGACATGACTGTATACTCATAAATCCCATACCTCGTGGTAAAAGTTGTCTTAGGTATATCCTTCTCACGGATCTTCAACTGAAGATAACCCGATCGAAGGTCGATCTTGGAGAAAACACTAGCTCCTTCTAGCTGGTCAAACAAATCATTGATCATCGGCAACGGATACTTGTTCTTGATGGTCACCTCATTCAAAGAACGATAATCCACACACATCCTCAAAGTTCCATCCTTCTTCTCCACTAAGAGTACTGGGGCCAAGGTGATGAACTCGGGCGAATATACCCCTTCTCCAGTAACTCCTCAATCTGCTTCTTGACTTCCGCTAGATCATTAGCGGGCATCCTGTATGGCCTCTTGGAGATAGGTCCGGTGCCTGGAAGTAACTCAATCAAAAACTCAATCTCCCGATCTGGTGGCATATCGGGTAACTCCTCTGGAAATACATCGGGATAATCCTTCACCACTGGTACTTCTTCCTGGACAACTCCCGTAAGAGAGTTCACCTGAGTCCTCTTAGGCTTAAGCCTGGATACATACTTGATCCTTTTCTTCTCTGGGGTGGTGAGAAGAATCGACCTACTGGCACAATCAATGCTTCCCTGATACTTGGACATCCAATCCATACCTAGGATTACATCCAAACCTTGTGACTCAAGTACGATCATATCTGTGGGAAAAACATGTCCCCCTATGTTCAAAGGTAACTGAAAACACCCCTGACTAGTCATAGACTCTGCTCTCGGGGAACTCACTAGAATAGGTGACTTAAGAGCTACGGTGGGCAACTTATGCTTATCCACAAATCCCCTTGATATGAATGAATGCGATGCACCAGTGTCAAATAGAATGAGTGCTGGAAATGAATTAACCAAGAACTTATCAATCACTGCATCCGGCTGCTCATAGACTTCTTCCACATTGACATGGTTCACATGCCCCTTAGTGAAAGGATTGGGCTTCTTGCCTCCAGAACTTCCATTGCCATTCCCATTCTGCAGCTCGGGACACTCACTGGAGTAGTGTCCTGTCTTCTTGCACTTGAAGCAGGTGATGTGACTCAGATCCTTCCTCGCCGGGGTAGCGGGGTTGGGATGATGGTGATTGCCATTTCCTCCATTCCCATTGCCATTCTTATGGCCATTGTGGTTGTGTCCATTGCCTCCATGCTGAGAATGACCACCATGGTTATGATGGTTGTGCCCTCCAAACATAATGTGTCCTGTACCAGAATATCCCGAGAAAGGGGCGAAGCGAGGCTTCTGCTGAGCTCCATATTGAAACGTGCCTTGCCCATATTTCCTCTTGCGATTTTCCATCTGCTGATGCTTGCCCTCTAGAGTGATTGCCTTGTCCACCAACTCTTGATAGTTCTCAAAAGTTGCTACCATCAACTGAATTCCTAGCTCGTCGTTCAGTCCCTCCAGGAACTTCTCTTGTTTAGCTGCATCGGTCGCCACGTCACCTAGGGCATAACGAGACAACCTGCTGAAGTCATCAACATACTCTGACACTGTGCGACCTCCTTGGCGCAAGTTGCGGAACTCCCTCTTCTTGAGAGACATAGCTCCCGCTGAAACATGAGCAGTGCGGAACACCTGCTGGAACTGAGCCCAAGTCACATTCTCCATGGGGTATGTGGCGGTGTAGTTCTCCCACCACGAAGTTGCTGGTCCATCCAGTTGGTGAGAGGCAAACCTCACCTTCTCCTGATCAGTGCATCCTGCTGTGGCCAGCTTCCTACCCATGTTGCGAAGCCAGTCATCTACGACGATCGGCTCCGGGCTGCTCGTGAAGAATAGAGGATTCAGCCTCAGAAAACGGGTAAGGCTGTCAATTGGTGGTGGAGGTGGAGGTGGAGCTGGCGGTGGAGGCGGGTTGTTGTTGTTCTGGTTCATATTCTGCATCAACAGCTGTATCATCTGGTTCTGGGTGTGAAGTAACTGCTCCAAGGCGGGTGGGATATCATTCCCTGAGCCACTCCCGGAAGGGTCGTGCCTTGGTGGCATCTGTTGGGTCAGCATAGATGAGGTATGGATAGAATTAGGCCTAAGGGAGAAACACTACTCATATGCAAATGATGGCAATAAAAATCCAAATCACTCCAATTCAATTCAATCAAAGGGTTCCCACGAAACAAATCTAAGGTGAGCCATGTCACAAGATTTGACAAGGTCCCACAAATAAATCAAATCAAATACTAATCGAATATCGAATCCTAATCTCTCATGGTGGTCTAAATCTACTGCTCATCAGAAGAGTCCAAGTCTATCATGTTGATATCAGCTCCAGCTGCATCACTCTGTATCTCCTCATCATCGTCCTCATAGTCCTTGTCCTGACTAACGTAGTCCCCATAAGAGTGGTCCTCCTGGAGATTTTCCCCGTTATCGAGCTTTTCCTCAGCTTCCTCTAGCTGAAGCTTCAAGTCGTCGAACTTATCCTGCAGTGCATCGAGCTCCTCCTCGTGCTCTGCGTGAGCGTTCTGAAGCTCTTCTTCCAGCTCGGCCTTGCGGGTCATCAGGTTGTGGGTGGTGATGAGGATGTGTCCCATCTCTACCTTCATCCTGGTGATGAGCTCCTCTAGGTCCTCAATGTGTGATGTGATGGTGTCGTCCTCCCTGGTGCGCGCCACATCTCCATCCGAGTTGCGGCGCGCGTACATGACGTAGTTGGTCCTCCTGAGATCCTCACGGTATTCATTCCAGATGCGCCCAAGTGCAAAGAGGGCGGCGATCCCCTTGCCAATGCCCCATGACTCTACATCCATGTAGAAGTCGATCGGCTCGGTGGCGTTTCCAAATGGTCGCCCTGGGATGTGGACGGCAATCCTCCAGCGCATCTCCTCAGGTAGAGTGGCCGTGAAGGTCCCGGTGAAGGTGGGTAGTGCAATGCGCAGATGACCCACGACATTCATCAGCTGCTTTCCGAAGGTGATGGTCGCGTCGGGCTGAGCAAACTCAACGATGGGAGTCGACATCTACAGTTTGAAAGAGGGGAGAAATTAGTAATCAACCAGGGAAAAGTATAAGACCAAAGCAGGTGATATAAAAGAGTTGTAAAACAGGGTTTTTATCATATGGCTTTCCATTTTCTAGGGTCGCGTCCTATAGTCAACGCGTGCTCTGATACCATCTTGTAGCGACCTGATCTCAAGGGATCAGAGTCTCTGTGCTTAAGTGTCATCCCTGGATTGGTATGCTGACACAGATAGTACTCGAGGATTTATAACAGAGTTCAAACACACATTTATTACATCGAGAATCCTCAAAAGAGTATTATTACAATAATGTGGCCTAGGGCCCAATAAAGCAAAATAATGCGGAAGCAAAATAAGTGTAACGAGTCCATCAACTCCACGAGCAAGCTGAGTGCAGAACAACGACCTATCGCACCTTATTCGTCGTCGGATAAATCTGCAACATGATAAGTTGCAGCCGTGTAGGTCAGTACGTGGAATGTACTGGCAAGTCACATCATAAAAGTGTAATGAGCCTACATTGTACATGCAATTTGGCTGGTGGAAAGCTCTAAGTTTAGTTTTGCAAAAAGCTAGTTTTTCCCAATCAAAATTATTGTTCTACTTCTACAAATATCATAAGTCTGAGATGGTACCCCATCTCAATCCATTCCAAAATTATATCAATACCCAGTTGATTATTTAAGAGTGATGAGATCTCCCTACATTTCCACTACTAAAAGCTCAAGTTGTCCATGACCGGGGACACGGCTAATCGATTAGATTGTAACTCTACAGACGTTGTGCACTTTTCTCCACAAGACTCGACCACATCCTTGATCGGAAGATCGAGACATAGTCTTTCGAAAGCATTCCCCCTAACCCACGGATAGGCCGGTACACCTACATCATCTACATCTGCTAGCCTATCCCGGAAGAGGTCACACCATCTACTGAACTAAGCCAGAGCCCATATCGTGTAGAAAAAATATTGTGGCAAAGGTTCATGGCATAGGATTTAGTTTGTGTGACGCGGTGCAAAAAGAATCACTTCAAACGGGTATACCGTTTGGAAGATATGGCCTAATGAAGTTCAAATTCAAATCTGAAATAAATTCAAATTTGAACTTGAAAAAGTTTGCAATGATGGGTTTTCTGGATAGAGCTATTCAAGACAAAAATTTAGCCGCTGATTTCATCTTGTTTCGATCTACGGTTAAAAAGTTATGGCCATCTAAAGATTTGAAACAAATCTGGAAAAAAACTGCTACAATAGCGTTTTCTGAAAACACTAAAGTCTGAATGTTCGCGGCTAGAGCGTCACATGGTCGGCTCTGATTGGCTCGCGGTGTTCACTATCGACGCCACGCGGTGAACGTCCGCAGGTTACCTAATAAGAAGAAAACCGGGCCGGTTGTCTTAAAAACAGACCGCGGTTAACCGCGTACCGGTTAAAAATAAAAACCAATCTAGATCTAAGCATCGGTTCGATCTAATAAAACAAAGCTATCCTAGTCTACGTACAAACAGAGCGATGGGTGAGCGCTTACAGAGGCGAACAGCGTCGCGCAAGAAGCTCGTCGGCGGCGGGGCGGCGGCTCCGGCGGGCTCCGGCGCGGGCGAGGTGGTCGGGCGGGTGCGGCGCGACGTGGGCAGCCGAACGGTGGTGACGGCGGTCGGCGGCGATGGCTGGAAGGAGCGGAGGGAGGCGGCGAAGCTCCGGTGCTCCGGTGAACTCCGGCGACGCAGGTCGTCGGGGCAGCGTCTCCGGGGCGTCCTAGGGGCAAAACAACATGTCAGGAAAAATAGGCAGGGGAGGTTCACCGGCGACGTGGCACTCTGGCGAAGAGCTCGGCTCCGGCGAGATGCAAACGGACGAGGCGGTGGCTGTGAGCGGCGAGAGGTGGAGCGAGTCGGCTGAATGGAAAGAGGGGATCGAGGGCTTTATATAGGCGCGGCTGGGAGTGTTGCGGAGCTGTAGATAAGCGTTATCCCGAGGACTTCGGCCGGCTGGTTCGGGAGTGCGAGCTCGGCTGAGTTATCCCATGGCAAGCGCGGGAGGTTGGGGATGAAGGCTGGGGTCGGGCCCCACTTGCCAGCGTGAGAGGGAGAGAGAGAGTTAGCGAGAGGGAGCGAGATGAGACGAGCGGGCGAGGTGGTGGGGCTGGGGCGAGCGCTGGCGCTGGTGCTGGGCTCCACCTTGCAGGTATGAGAGAGAGACTAGCGAGAGGGAGAGAGAGAGATCATGGAGAGCCACGATCGGGCGAGGGAGGGGACGAGCGGCCTGGCTGGCCGATCGGCCTGGCTGGGCTTCGGCCGGCCTGGGCCAACGTGTGCGTGTGTGTTCTTTGTTTTTAAACAAAAACGTTTTTTTAACTCCGCCACCAGAGAAGATAAAATAAGGGAAATAATTTTATAAATCCTAATATAATATATAGAGCATAGTGAACTTTTAGTTCTGCTAAAATGACTTAGAAAAATATTTCTTAATGCAATAATCTAACTTTGGGAAAGAAAATAATTTTCAATGCATCTTTAAAAACACCAAATTTTATTAGTACCTTCCCACTCAGCTATATTTTGAGGAAGTCATATTATCCTCTCTCTATTATTTTATGTGAGTGAAAAAAATTTGAACATCATAAACTCCAAATGCAATAAATCATAAGATGCAATATGATGATCCTATTAACATCCTAATTTACTAAAATTGGGATGTTACAGTCTTCCACTGCCATCTTGATTTGATGGTATCCTGAGAAAGCATCCAAGAAGCACAACAGATCACACTCGGCGGTGGAGTCCACGATCTGGTCGATGCGCGGGAGCGGGAAGGGGTCCCGCGGACAGGCCTTGTTGAGACTCGTGAAGTCGACGTACATGCGCTCCTTCCCATCCTTCTTGGGGACAAACACGAGGTTGGCCAGCCAGTCAGGGTACCGCACTTCCTGAATAACGCCAGCTTCCTGTAGCTTGCGAACCTCTTGGACGATGAAAGCTTGCTTTTCTTGTGCCTGCCGCCGTGCCTTCTGCTTTACCGGGCGTGTGTGAGGGCACACCATCAGGTGGTGCTCGATCACGTTCCTTGGGACACCCACAAGGTCAGTCGGCTCCCACGCGAACACGTCCTTATTCGCGCGGAGGAAGTCGACCAATGCCTTCTCTTGCTCCGGGGGAAGGCCAGTGCCGATGGTTAAGGTGGGGCCTGAGCTTCCGCCGTTAACAAACACTTGCTTCGTCTCAGCTCGGTCCTGAGAGAATAGCTATTTCTTCTTCGTGGGCGCGGTCTCCAGAGCCCGCACCGCTCCCTCGGCATCTAGGCTCAGGGCCGCTGCGGCCTCAGGAGCGGAGGTGTCGCCCTCGTCGTCGAGGCGTGTAGCCGCCCCAGCCCCCGGGGCTTGGGCGGCGTCCCCGGCGCCTGAGCGTGTCGCCGCCGCCGCTTTGTAGGCCAGCCTGAGGGCTTGAACCGCATCCCTGGTGTCCCTGGCCACTGAGATGATGTCGCTGCTCCCCGGCATCTTGATGATGTTGTATCCTGGGTGCGTCGCCGCCATAAACTTGGCGAGGGCCGGGTACCCCAGGATGGCGTTGTACGGGAGGCCGATGTGGTCCACGTCGAAGTCGATCATCTCTGTGCGGTAGTTGTCACGAGTGCCGAAAGTGACCGGGAGGCACACCTGCCCCAAAGGGGCGATGGAGCCTCGGGCCACCCCCGAGAAGGGCCTGGTGGGCGCAATCTGGTCATAAGGCACCTGCAGCGTGTCGAAGGTTTCCACTGAGAGGACGTTGAGGCCGGCGCCGCCGTCGATGAGTGTCTTGGTAACCGCAACGTTGCTGATGGTGGGGGTGCACAGCATGGGGATCGCACCGGTGGCCACCGCGGCCCTGGGGTGGTCCTCGAAGTCGAAGATGATGTCGGTCGCCGTCCTCGCCTTGCCCCGCGGGGCCTCAGATTACGGCTGAGCTGCGCCCACCCGGCGGAGGAGCTGCTTGACGTGGCGGCCGGACACGAGCGTCTGCGATCCACCGAGGATGCCAGCGACCGTGCGAGCCCCCGGGGCGGCGAGACGCGCGATGAGACGACCGCAAGGCTTTCTCCGCGCTCTGAGCAGCGCGGCCTGTGCGCTCGCCGGCCCGAGGCGAGCGTGGGGGGTCGGCGCCGTGGCAGAAGCAGGAGTCGGGGAAGCAGAGCAGCCGGTGGCAGCGTCGGTTGCCGGAGGGTTGGAGCGGCGTGCGGCGCCCCGGCCCACGGGTGCCACTTGGGAGACGCGAGCGGCCGGGCTCCCGGCGCGAACCCGACGAGCATCAGCCATGGGAGCGACGGAGCTGAGACAGGGCGGAGCCGGAGAAGGATTCCGACATGCCCCTCCCTGGCGCGCCAAATGTCGGACTCAGGGCTCCGCAAAACCCAACAAGGTTCGAACACTGGGGCGTGTGCGAAGATCTCAACCGGCTCAAGGTCTCAACTTGTCACCCTACGTCCTAGCTACGTCGAGTACGCTCTTGCGAGGAAGAAGATGGACACGGTGGTTTACCCAGGTTCGGGCCACTTTGCGGTGTAAAACCCTACTCCTGCTTTGTGGTGGATTGGCCTCTCGAGGAGGCTGAGGATGAACTAGTACAGTGGTTGGGAGGCCTCGCGAGGGCCCTTGGTGGTGATGAACTCGACTTGGCTCAGCCTTGTTCCACCTCCCTTCTACGGTGGGAGCTCGTCCCTACTTATAGGGGCCACGGTCCTCTTCCCGCGTCGCACCTGCGGGAAGGGATCCCACAACGGCCAAATTTGAAAGGGGACAGGAGGTACATCCTATCCTGACGAAAGGTGGTCTTCGCCTACAAAGCTTCTGGGTGTGACGCAGCGGTGGGCTCGGCGATGACATCCATCCTGCCGAGCTCGTGGTCTTGGACCTCTTGCATCGGGAAGGAAACCTTTGGGGGGCTCCATGGGAACCCGTGTACGTCTTTGCCTCCTTTGCACCAAAGAGTAAACTGTCCTCCCTCTGCGCCCGCTGTCGCCCATCTGTCTTGTTCATCAGAACCCACGTCACACCGGCCTCACAAGGCCGGGTGCTTGCATAGGAATTTCTGCTCCTCGGGAGGTGGCCTGAAGGTGTGCCGCTCCTCCGGAGGCCTTGGCGTTGTCCTCCTCGTGAGGCGGGGGCTCTCGCGAGGGCCTTGACTTGGGGATTCGTTGCAGGGCCGTACCGGGCCTTCGTGGTGGGCCACACGCCGGGCCGCAGGCAGGCAGGTCTGGGTACCCCTGGTCCCAGAACGCCGACAGTTGCAGCTTCATACCTAGTGCCAATTGAAACAAGATAATGTTACATCATCTAAAAATAGATGAAACCAATAGCACAAACAAGCAGGTACAATTCCTCACCTTGAGTGAGAATTCTTTATTGTTGAATGCCACCAGCGGATGAGATGAACTTATGAACTGTGCCTAGCGCTTTGGGACGTTTAGCGTTGCTATTTCTAGTGTCCACACATTTCCAAAGGCATCCATATTTTGCAACAAATAAAGGCATATCATTTACTAATTTTTCATAATGACAACTTGATGACGAATGGCAAGTTTGAGAGCATTCTTGATATTAAAGTCAGGTAAATTCATTTTGCCGTTGCGTATACACTCTAAAATATTGAGTTCTGTTGGGAATATCTTTTCGGTCTTCAGTATGTCCAAAGCATGCAGTATATTTCTTATAGTGCCTTCATGCTCAGAATAATTAGGTGGAGATCCTTGCGTATCTCTAGTATTTCCAGGATTTTGAATGTTGCAGGATAAATTAGGTGGGTGAGGATGTCTGCAAGTATTATCACTGGAAGGAGGTTGGGCATTCTAAGAAGCACTAGAGTGATTTAGATGGATGCTGATGTCATGGTCAGGATGAAAAGATGATCCTGTCTCATGAAGAACTTTAGAATGTCCAGAAACATTTAGCATACTAAATGAAGGATAATTAGCAGGCACACCTTGGGAAGTGTCGTGGTTTTGTCACGGCATGATGTCCTCGTGAGAGAACTTAGGTGTGAGGCCATCGCAACTATGTGGCGGCTTGAAAGGGGTTGGTCGGAATCGAGAGACGCGAGTTTACCCAGGTTCGGCCCCTCCGATGGAGGTAAAAGCCTTCGTCCTGCTTTGTGTCTATATTGATGATGACGACAATCTCGATTACAAGGGTGCGGAGTTGCTACCTCTAATCTCGAGAACCTCTAATCTGTCTATCTCTAATGACTTGAGTCTTGTTAACTTGTCCCTCTTGGGGCGCCTTACCCCTCCTTATATAAGTGGAAAGGGTAGGTTTACATGTAGAGTCCTACTAGAAGTAGGATTAGGACTAGTCTCTCTTGAATCCTAATCCGGGTCTTGTTTCCTTTGTGAGGGAATCCTTTCTCTCCTTTGGGCCTTCTCTTGTGAGCCGCCCCTCCAGGCCCGTCCACGAGCCGCCTTGCGCCGGCTTGCTCGCTGGGCCCTGGGCCTTGTCGCTCGTCTGACCCGCCTGCCGGGTCACCAATGAACCGCCAAGTCTCGACCGGGTCACCAATGAGTCGCCAAGTCCTGGCCGGGTCATACTTCCGGTCGGGTTATACCGCGGGGTAATATCCCCGACATTAGCCCCCAGGTTAGATTGAATTTATTCATGCTAACCTCCTGAAATAAGAATAAATATGTTAAGTGACCGGCTCACTACACTGGCCGGCTTGTTGAAGTAGCTCCTTAAAAATCCGGGTTTCTTCTTCATATGAACGTGCCGTCTTCTCAATCGTCTTGCTTATCAGTGTCCTTTGAAGTAAAATATTGGGAATACAACACCCATATGCCATTGAATCGGCCTCCAATACTCTTCAACTGGTAATGCCGGGTTGCTTATATAAACTCTGCCGGGTTATGAACTTTTGATAATGCCGGGTCATGATTGTTGGTGACGCCGGGTCAAACAACTAGACTCCAGCTGACTTGATAAAAATATTGGGATGAAAATCCATCTGATGTAGAGCCGGTCTTCCAACGCTTCAGCTCCATGAAGAAATGAGACCTAGCTCACTCAAAATTTGATAGCTTAAAAATGTCCTGCTATTTTTATCTCCATATTACCTGTAGCCCCCAAGCTCCAAGTTTATCCATGATGACTTGGCGCTTTGCAATAATATATTTGATTGTGTAGCCCCCAAGTACCAGGTTGTCTTGCCTGCAGCAGCCTGGGACTTGTAACTGTCTTATACTTTATAAAGCTTCGGCCGGTGTAGCCCCCAAGGACCGGGTTGTTTTGCGTGCAACAACCTGGGACTTTTGAACTTGGTGTTGAACGTTGAGAAATCTGGGTTGTCATCTGAGTCGCCAGGTATATACTGAGTGTCTTGTATTTCACAAGTGTAGCCCCCAAGGGCCGGCTCATCAGCGTGTGATGGGCCGGGTCTTTCAATTTGGACCTTATAATCTGCTTGAACAGTTGAATACTGTAGCCCCCAAGTGCCGGGTCGCTCGCCTGCGGCGACTTGGGACTTTAGCAATTTTGATCTGAGTAGTGTAGCCCCCAAGTGCCGGGTCAGTAAGAAGTACTGGGCTGGGACTTAGAAAAAGATATAAAGGCCGGCTCATCTCCTTGAGATAACAGGGTCTGTTTGACAATGTAATGACTTGAAAAACAGCTTGCATTAGCCCCCAAGTGCCGTGGTGCGTTCTTGCAGTGACATGGGACTTGCATAGTTGATATAAACTGGACTTGAATAATGTAGCCCCCAAGTGCCGGGTTGCATGCCTGCGGCGACTCGGGACTATTCCTTCCATTGCAGAATAAAATCTTATCCACTCTCCAGATGATGTTGCTGAAAGCCTTGCATATCAATGTTGAACCATGCTCCTTGTTGTAAGCTGGTATTTCTTGGACAAAGGAATTATAGCCATTACTCTGAAGGGGCTTTGAAAACCTCAATCATCCAATGCTGGTTATGACAACCATAACGAAAAATCCAGCCATGTTGGCTATTTAAGATTTGAATAATATAACCCGGTTTGAAAAAAACCGGTTCCTGCAATGTAGACCAGGATACCCATGCATATATGATGCATGGTAAGATGATGCAATAATGATGCAATGTATGATGCAATGTATGATGTTCTTGCTTTGAAGGCACAACCAGAAGAGGTCGACTCTTGTGTATGTTCTTGCTTTCTTTTTCGAAAACTCGTATGCCAGTTCTTCTGGGTGGACTCGCTGCTTGAACTCTAAACAGTACAGGGTCTCTAGTGAGAGTGACCGTCAATTCCTTTGAGCGGCTCAGGGTCTCTAGGCGAGATTAACTGATAAGAGCGCAACGAACCAGAGAGAGACGCAGCAAACGGCGGGTCATGCCCCCAGGGCCCATAAGCTACCTCTCACGTGACATAAATTCGTCGTTTGAACCTTAAACAGTGCAGGGTCTTTAAAAGAGTAACTGTTTAAGAGTACGAACGGGCCACATAGCGGAGAGTATGCAGCAGATGGGTGAGTTTATCCTCGCTTTCCGTAAGCCGGCCCTCACGTGACAAGAGCTGCCGGTTTAACCTTGACCAGTACAGGGTCTCTAGTGAGAGTGACTGTCAAATACCTTGAACAGCTCAGGGTCTCTAATCGAGATTAACTGGCAAGAGTTCGGCGGGTCACCTAGCGGAGCAGCAGCAGCATACAGGCAGGTTTAACTCGAACTTGCGGTGGCTGAAGAGCCGATCAAGAGGGTGTGTAAGCTAAACCCGGTGGGTTGGAAGCTCCCAAATGACCTTGTTGACGGAGTCAACATTTTGGGTATACAACCCGGCCTTACGGTGGCTGAAGAGCCGATCAAGAGGGTGTGTAAGCTAAACCCGGCGGGTTGGAGGCCGCCACATGACCTTGTCGACGGAGTCAACTTTTTGCACCATCTTGTAAGCCGCCATCTTGTATGAAGAAACGGCAGAAGCCTCCAAGTGACTTTATAATGATCCAATGAATCAGGGCACCCATGTT